>JASDDO010000012.1:446186882-447467347 GCA_030015575.1 Agapanthus africanus | reverse complement strand
TAAACTCGCTTCCTAAGATAATTCAAACACAGATTTTACTCGGTATGTTGAAAGCAGTTTACAGGTTTACTTTCAACCCGAACCCACACACCAACATAGGAGAGAAAAAGAGGAATTTTAGAATTAATTGGAACAAAGAAATTCCACTTCTTTTATAAAAAGCGAAGGGTTTTGAAACCTTTCATAAAGTGTTGCATTTACAACCTTTCATAATTAAAGAGTTGCAACCTTTTATGTAAACTCACAACTTTTCATTTAAATTATATCTCTTCATTCAAATTCATAACCATTTCATTTAACTTCATAACCTTTCATGAATAAATGCTTTATTTACTTGCAACTCATCATTAAAATTTGTAAGGTCATGACTTTTCAAATAATGTGGAATTAAAACTTTACATATGCAATTTCTATTAATTTAGATATATCGTAGGGTTTATGATAGAGATAGTTTGCGGGTGATAATTGAATTAACTGTTTGAATTGAGGAATTATGATTTTCTCTTTCCTTCAGACAATATTTGCACCATATACTGCAAAGGGTATCCGCAAACTTGCTTCCCAAAATAATTCAAGCCCAGATTTTACTCTGTATGTTGAAAGCAGTTTACCCGCCTTTTATGATCAGGTAATCTTACAAATACTTTGCATCCCCATAGTTTTAAATGTTCAAGAGAAGATTTTCTCTTTTTCATATATTTATAAGGAGAAACATTAATTTTCTTATGAGGTATTCTGTTTAATATATAACAAGCAATCATTAATGCTTCTCCCCACAAATTTTTATTCAAACAAGAGGATATTCGTAAATAGTTAACCATTTCAACTAAACTTCTATTCTTTCTTTTGTTGGATAAAGTGCTCTCAAGGCAATTATTGTAATTGCATTTAGGCAATTATGGTAATTGAGGGATGACCTATATGGGTAGAACAGTCTGCTCGAGATAATAGTATGCTATCTAGTCTGTCTTTATCATTCATGTGTGTACGTTTTATTACGTGTTGCTAATACATAATGATAAATCCCATAGGATTCTTGCTTGACTACCAGCATTATGATGACGATCATATAAGTGGAGCTGGGTAGTTCATAAGCACATCCTTAAATGTCCCTAGTCGTAGGAGTATCGAGACTGGGCATCAATATTTCAGATTAGACTAGAGTATACATTTCTAGACCCAGATGAGAGGCGGTGGCCAGTCTCACAAGCCATTGGTATTTTGGCACATAAGATTGTATACAGATGCTCAGTGGAGGTGAGTACACCGGACGGACTCGCCGAAAATTTCTAGATGATATTATACCTATCTTCAGATAGAAGTTCTCAGGTGACATGAGTACATGGTGATCTTTTGAACTAAGATCATCATTTTTTTTATGTGAGTTCCTACTGTACTTTGATTACTATCCTACCACAGCTTAAAGAAGTCGTGCAAATATGTTTTAGTTGAGTACATGTTAGTAGATGTTGCACACCTTCACAACACCTTGTGAGGAGGCAGAAATAGCAAACAATAATTTTCTTGTATGCAACACCTACTTTAAACCTAGATCTTTTGCTAAATCATAACTAGTAATCCTATCTAGAGATTTTATCTACTATGATAGGGGTTATATCTCAAGAAAACAGTCCTTCGGGTCTTCTTTCTGCAGCGATTCTTGGCTCCTTTGATGGTTGAGATGTTCTCGATCTCCGGTCACCTCAAGTCGTAGATGATCCATCCGAGAGTTATAGAACAAGCTTCAAACTCTTCTCAAGAGTTAACTAAGAGATCAAGTGTGCTAGAAGAGATCACTTAAATGATGTAGAGATCAAGTAGTGGATTACTTTTAGTCCTAAGCTTTTGATTCACATCATATGTGAAGGGTAAAGCTAGGATGAGGAAGGAGATAATGAGGAGAGAGAATGTGAGAGTGATCAATGAATTATTCAAGCATGGAAAAAATGATATGGTTTAAATGAAAATAATTGAAGCTTGCAATAAAATAATGCACCATACTTCAATAGTAATCCCAAATGAATAAAAAATCATATAAGCCATTCCTTCATCCATGCTTTGACATTTCCCCAAATTCCACCTCATTTATTTATTTTCACAAAATAAATAACTAATTATGATGTGTCCCCTTCTAGAAGGTGTTCTTGTATAATTACAAGAATACCCCTCCACCGTATACTGCATAAGTATACCCGTATCCAAATTCCGAAAAATACGAATACAAATAATCCAATAATATAATACCGGTATCCGGCTTAAACCAAATATTACCAGTATTACCCTTCCGATCATTATTCCTATAACAATTACAGGAACATGATCGAAACCCTGCCGTAACAACTTACGGCCTCTACATCTTTCGCCTGAACCAGGAAACTCTCTGTGTGGGACTCTAAAGACTCGACAGTACGCTGGAAGTGGGTTTAACCATAAGCACGTCAACGGCACTAGCTATGCATAACAGCTACCCAGGTACATGACGAAAATGTGGCCGACGAGCAAACTCATCACACCCCTAACGAGCCTGTAAGCAACACTTACAGTACAGTCCGGTCTCTTCGTTTGATACGTCGCATATGAAGTCTAGGGGTGGTAAATGTCAGACCCCGGCAACTTTATAAGTCATGCTGATTTATGGCCCATAACGGTTCGAGAAACTACTGATAACTCTTATCAGTAAATCTCAACAACCCTGGCCAGAGATTTGCTGTTATGGCCGATCAAGTATATCGAGACATCAACTCCCTATACCGGGAGAGACGAAACCCCTCCTATCGCTCACTGCCTCCATGTGATTCGGGACTGTACCCAAAATCTACATGTTTGCATGACTCGGTAGAGCCGTGGTAGGGAGGAAATCAAAGCACAGTGAGAATCACACAAGACACTATGACGATCTCGGGTCAACAGACTAAACTGTACAAGTGTCACCAGAGAACTGCTATCTGACAATAGGTATTTATACCATCTAGGAGTTCTCGGCGAGTCCTGTTCGGTGTACCCATTCTCCAATGAGCACCTGTTTATAATTTTTGATGTCAAACACCAATGGTTGTAGGATCAACCATCGCCCCCAGGGTCAAGAAACGTACACACTGGTCTACTCTGGTAATATCGATGCACTGTCTCGATATACCCTCGACTAGGAACTGTTAAAAGATATGCTTATAGACTGCCAATGCCCCACTAGTATGATCTACATCATAATCCTGGCAGTCAAGCAAAATTCTATGGGCTTTATCAACATGTATATAAAGATATGAAATACAGCACATCACACGTTAAGATGAAGATAAACCAGATAGCATACTATCGATTCGAGCAAATATTGTTTCTGTACATATACATGCCTAACATCCTATACAATACAGGCCTCTAGAGCATACATATCTAACAATCTCCTACTTGCACTAAGGCCTGTAGTTGGTGCAATAAGTACCCACTGTCTATACTAGAACCAGTTGCCAGCATACCGCATGCCCAACAGCTCGAACAATTTCTCAAACCGGACTTGAGAGATGGCCTTGGTGAATGGATCTGCTGTGTTGTCTTTCGTGTCTACTCTCCGTACCTCGATATCCTGGCGATCCACTATCTCCCTGATTGTTAGAGTTTTTGCGTGCTTAGTTAATTACCGTAATCAAGACGGTTTCGCTTGGTAGCTAGCCGGTTGAGTACGAGTCGTCCGCAGGGAGATGGGAATCTTTTTCTATGTGCTTTAACGAGTTAAGTCCAAATGTCCAGGTTTGTTTGAGATTAACTATGTGCTAAATGCATATAATGAGAGCATGTTAGGGTTAGGATTAGGTTAGTTTGAGACAGGAGTCGCTCACTTCTTTCGTTGCCACTCTTAATATCGGTGTTACGGTAATCGGCAACAACGGGGATTAGCACGACTAGGAAGGAACTTGCGAGTATAAGCTAGGCTTTCCAACGCTTAGTTTCTTCCTATTGGTCCTTGTCTGTCCGTTCTTGGCTCTTAGCCTTAACCTCCGGTTAATTCAACCACAACCGGTCTCACTAAGGAATCACCGCTATCATATAGGATAGGGTGCCGTAGGGAGCGGATTGTGGTTCAATTAATGGGAGTCCGAATTAAGATGTTGGGCAAGAAAAGAGTGAGAGAGATTTCCTTCTCTCAAACTTTCCTTATCCTACCCTAACAAGTGACAAACTACTCACCCATTACAAAAAAAGGAAAATACAACAAAGGAGGAAGATAGAAAGAAAGAGGTTAGAAGATTACAACTAGCTATTTGAGACCTCACTTTGGCAAGGACCAAGGTTAAGCATCATTGTTGTTAAGGATAAAGAAAAATAGAAGAAGAAAGAAAGAAACAACAAATAACAACAACTAGATTAGCAAATGAAAATTACAAGCAAATATAATTAACAAAACAACAAGACAAGCATGATAAAGAAAAGAACTCTTTTATTCATCACTTCACTCATAAAAGCTCACTACAAGATTTTAATGGAGAAAGATGAAAAGAGGAAGAAGAACTACAAAATCTAACCTAAAATTTCACACAAGAATAATCACCCTTCACTTGGCATTGTTCTGGGCTATTTATAGGCAGGAAACTGAAACCCTAGGGCAACATTCTGGCCCAAATTGAAGTTACCAAACTGCCCCCAGAAAAACTTCTGTAACCGAGTTAACTCGGCCGCGGATCCGCGGCCATTTAGGGGAGTTGGCATGTCGTATTTTGTGGGTTTCCCTGTTTTGTTGTTCTTTTCAGTGTGGAATACTTGTTTTCTTATAATCTCTTCACATTTCTTCCAGATTTTCAGCAGATCAAAAGGTGATTTGATGTGGATCTTTTGCCATGATTTTCTTGAGCTCCACGTGGATATCTTGGATCTTGTGTTGACATATTATGCTTTGTGCATGAAAATGACCATTGATTTGCCATTTTGTCCCTTAAACTGGTGTGCGGAAACATACGGATAGAGAGCGGAGACTCGTATTTTATCTGTGGTTGGCAGTAATCCAGAATTTGTCGCGCTTTTCCATGAATTTCACTGTTTAGAGCTGAGAACCTGTAACCTTCAATTATCAAGCAAACACGGATCAAGAGTATCTACCTATAAGCAATGTGATAAAAAATGGGTGGTATAAAAATGAAAAATTCTGATATGAACAAATACCCCCAAACTTATCATTTGCTCGTCCTGAGCAAAGCCAATTTATTCACAAAAATTCCTAACCTCACTTTCGCAGGGAACGCGATTGCACTGAGCATGTGCAACAAGCCGTTAAACCTCTAGGTGTCCATAGTAGGAGGAGTGTTGTCTCCTGAGGGTTTTCAGCGGATACTACCCACAAAATCCCGTCAAGCTAGTTTTGCGAAATAACTATGATTCAAACCCTAAGGTTTAGTTTTTTTAAAAATAACAATTCTATTATCCTAATTCTAGACTATCGAACCTTTATTTTTCACACCTCGCTTCTTATTTAACTTAAGATTTTATATGTCTTTACATGCAGTGCAAATAGTGTCGTTAAGTTTCAGAAGGATCGATTAAAGTCATCATGTCACAAAATAAAACCCAGATAAAAATTTAAAAAGGATCACATAAGTTTTATAAAGAGTTAAGTATTTTTCAAGTTTCGTTTTCCAGTAAGGTTTCAATTTCAGAATTTCTATTTTCCTTAACAGGAAACTAGGTCTTATTTTTCACTCCACCTTTTTCTTGTTTTCATTTCATACATACCTTTGTGAACGTGCAATAGTCTTTATCATAGAATAAAACCTTCATATCTCCGCTAGAAATGTTTTTTTTTATAAAAACCTGTCTTTTGTCAAGATTATTCTCACATAAAGAACCGTTAGGAATTTTAACTCGGAGAACACTTGCTTGACTTTGTTTTAATCTGGACTTTCTAGACTTCTTAACGAGCTTTGGGCCAATGCTCCCAAACCAGTTAGCTTTAGGGCATTAGGTGTAGAGACACCCCAGCGGACTTAATTACTCAAGTTATCTAGGCCCAAAAACAAAAGACAAATTAGCGTGAAAATCATGACGATTTAATGCGAACGGAGATATAACCGGCAGTTCAATTAATATTTTTTTTTGGATAAAAGACGTGTTTAGTGGGTTAGGTGTGTAATCAAACTAATCAAGTTCCAGATGGGTTATTTTCAGAATTAGTTCCAATTAAGGCATCAATAACATTCCTTCATATCCGCTTCACTTCATAAACTATTCTTGATATTACTTATTTCAGAACAAATCTATTTGATCCTCAGAAGATAATTTATCCATTTAAAAGTTTTCAGACATAATAGACTTGTCATCTAATTTTCAAAACTCACGACACGTGTAGTGTGATGTAAAGATGTATATCAGCTATAGTTAACTTCAAAGGAGAGTTATCTTTCAGGTTTTCAAAATCTAAAAATAAGATTTAGCTATTGTTATCTTATCAAACAAAACCGTCGAATTGTTGAATCCGAGTTCTCCCACTAGCTAACTTGACGAAAAAGTTTTTATGTTTTTAGAAAATTTTCTGATTTTTATGGATTTTAGTATGCTGATGCAAAATGTACATATGAATGCGAAGGTTAGAAATGCGTACCGAGCGTACCCCCAAACTTAAACTGGACAGTGCCCTCACTGTCATTGCATGAAAAAATTATTGAAGAGTCAAAATTGTCGGTTAGATATACACATTTTTTTATTTTTATGTTTATTTTTATTTATTTATTTATTTTTTTAAAAAGAAAATTGTTAAAAAAGGATGTGCACCGGACAAGAATATCCACATATATATACAAAATGGTATATACATACCCCCAAACTTATTTGAAACAGTGTCCACTGTTTTGGCTGGATAACCGAAGTTTGGTGATAGGCAGAGGAAGATTATGTAGGGTAAACCGGCTCCTGTAAGACCAGGAGCTCCTCTGTTGGTTCAACGCTAAGGTACGGTTTCAGTCTGTGTCCGTTTACTTTGAAAAATGAACCGTCCTTTGGATTCTCTAAATCCACAGCGCCTTGCGGATACACATTCCGCACAAAAAATGACCCTTTCCAGCGAGATCTGAGCTTACCTGGATGGAAATGTAGCCGGGTGTCGTAAAGCAGTACTTGTTGACCAGGTGCGAATGTTTTGCACAAAAGGTGTTTATCGTGAAATACCTTCGTTCGGTTCTTAACGACAACCGCGTTTTCGTAAGCCTCATCCAGAAGCTCGCTCAATTCGTTCAACTGCAGCTTCCGATGGCTGCCCGCATCTTCGAGAGACAGATTCAGCTCCTTTATCGCCCAAAATACGCGATGCTCTATTTCCACAGGAAGGTGGCAAGCCTTTCCGTAAACAAGCCGATAAGGAGACATGTCAAGATCAGTTTTATTAGCGGTTCGAAATGCCCAAAGGGCACCAGTGAGTTTTAAAGACCAATCCTTACGGTTCTTGGAAACCGTCTTCTCCAATATCTGCTTGATTTTCCGATTTGAAACTTCGGCTTGCCCACATGTTTGGGGGTGGTAGGGCGTAGATAGCTTATGATTAATGGAATATTTCCGCATTAAGTCCTTGAAAGTCTTATTACAGAAATGAGTTCCATTGTCGCTAATGATCGCTCGGGGGTGCCCAAACCGAGAGAAAATGTTTTCCTTAAGAAATCTAACGACAACCTTGTTGTCGTTAGTCCGGCTGGGCACAACCTCGACCCACTTAGAGACATAATCAACAGCGAGAAGAATGTACAAGTCCCCAAAAGAGCTGGGAAACGGCCCCATAAAATCAATTCCCCAAACATCGAAAATCTCCACAACTAAGATTGGTTGGAGCGGCATCTCGTTTCTCCTGGATATCCGGCCCAAGTGTTGGCACCGGGAGAAAGTCTTGCTGTCACGCCTCGCTTCCTAGAGTACGCTAAATTGGGCACGTGACATAGCAAACCATGCTACCTGTGGGTAGGAAGTATCCATCCACAGTCACATTACGGTTGTAGAGATATCAAGAACAAATGTAACTATCTAAATACATGTCCATAAGCCAAGATAACATGAGTCAAGAATAATAAAAGTGCGGAAGCAAAAGATCTAATACAAAATAACTGGAATGTATGTCCCATAATGCGGCCTCACATCAGGAAATAAATGCAGGAAATAAAGAATTAACTACTAGCGACACCTCACAGCTCAGCCTGCTGGCTGAAGTACTCCTGCTCGGACTGCAGCAACGGTACAGAATCTGGGCCATGCAAAACCCAGATGTCAGCGCGTCACGTCATCAAGTAATAAAATATAAACAGGGTAACAGGCAATGCAAATATACACATGAATGAAAAGCAGGTATAACAGTAATATAAATCAGGGCAGTGAAGGGTAGTGTGCAGTGAGTAAACTAAACTGTTCTATTGGGTTTTCTACTCTAAAGTCTTTGAAATCGATTTGATGAATCATCGATGTAACTCAATAGTATCCCGTGCATGCCCGGGATCACGATGAAGATTCTCGGGCTGAAACTGAGACATGCCGCTAGGCACTAAAGGAAAATGGTAAAGATGAATGATGTCCATGGCATCATCCCAAGGCTGGCCTAGCCTCTGAAAGGAAATGGATAACGATGGATGATGTCAGCAGCATCATCCCAAGGCTGGCCCAGCCTCTAAAACTGGTCGGTAAAGGTAGCACACTGTCGAGTTACAAGTCAGGTTTCATCATTGATTTCCCCATAACCCCAAGTTATATGTGTTCAAGTCAGGTATTAAATAATCTGGAGCTAATGCCAACTCAGGATCAGACAGGTACAGGTTTGTCTGGATAGACAACAGGAACGGTCCGTAAGAACAACAGGTCAGGTTTGTTGGCATTAGACACAAGATCGGGTAACGGGTAAGACCATGGTACATTAGGTCAATCCGGGTAGTGTATATAAGTTCATGACATATCAAGAGTCGTACGGTACCATGTCGTGTCACGTAAGAAGTGCAACAGGTCATGTCAGGAAGCACAAAATGCTATGTGGGTGCTCATAAATCAAACTAACATAATTATGGTTATAAATGAACAAGCATGAGTAATAGCAGCACAATAAACCAGATCAGGTGATATGATAAGCAATTAGGTACTGATTAACTTATAACGATGCATGGTTATCACTTTGCGTTTAAGAGATGGTGTCACATTACTTAACTACAGCATAACTAAAATGGATGTTTACTCATGTTATCAGGTATTAAGAAATTTTAGGGATGCATTGATATATAAATATGTTCACCGGATGAAATCCTAGCTAAAACAGGTTAAAATGCACATGAGTGTCCGATGGAGCAAAACTATATAGAGAATACCATAGGCCGTGTCAATAGTTAAAATGTGATTTAAACATATAAATGTGGTTATTGGGTTTAATAAAGTAAATGCACACGGTAGGTTTCAAGTTTGGAAAATAAAATGATATAACGCGACACCGAGCATGAAAAAGGAAAATCATGGTACTAAGGTTAGACTACGGGTTTAATGAGCCATAAAATGTATATGTAATATAGTAATTAGCATGTAGCAAGTTTTACTTGCCTCGACGGGACGCGATACGGCAAACGGAACGTCTCGCGTCGGCGGAAAAAGTCGCGACGCGTGCACGGTACACGGAATGAGTCCGAACGACGAACAGTGGAAACACACGGGTCGGAGGTACCTGCTGGGTCGTCAGGAAATGTCGTCGGCACCATCGGAATCCGGCCACCAGCCAAAAAGTGAACATTAAAATAATACAAGATGCAAGAAAGAAAGAGAAGAGAAGAATAAGAAGAAAGAAGAAGAGGAAGGGAAGCCATGCTCACCGAGGGGGGTGCCCGAGGCCAGGGACACGGATCAAGATCACCGGCGGTGATCCCACGGTGTGCAGCAGTGTGCAGGGGGGTGCAGGGCGCGGCTGTAGGTGCAGGGTGCTCGGGAGAGAGGGAGGGAGGAAGAAGAGGAGGTGACGAGGGTGAGGAGGCGACGATGTCTGCGACGATGGCGTCAGCGCTAGGGCAACGGCGAGAGGAGACGAGGCGGCTAGGGTTTCAGGGATGGGGTTCTGTTTATTTTTGAAGGAGGAAGAAAATATAAAGGAGAAGAGAGAGAGAGAAGACGCAGGGAGAGAGAGAGAGATCGAGAGGAGAGAGAAGAGGAGAGAGATAGAGAGGGAGAGAGAGATCGAGAGGATAGAGAAAGATTTGAGGAGATATAAAGTTGTCGTTAGCCGAGAGAGAGAAAGAGAGAAGAGAGAGAAAGAGAAGAAGAAAGGAGAGAGAGAGGGAGAGACGGTGGGGCCTGGGGAGTTAAAGAAACGATTATGATTGGCTGGGAAAAATTTGTGAAAGATTTATGGGTGTTAAAAAAAAGATAGCGTGGGTTTTTAAAAGAATTTTTTTTATTAAGTTGTAGAAATATTCTGGATGGTAAAATGGTTAAACAATTTATTAAATAATCATAATTTGGCGGGATACAAAACAATTTAGAATTGCCCCCGGGTCAGGTCCAAAAATTTGAATTTGAAATATGAAATTTATTGGCAGGTTCCAAAAATTAAAATGAAGTATTTTATAATAAAAAAATACCCCTAAGAACGGACGCACATACGTGCGCGTAGCCGTCCAAACACGTCCGTTTCACTGAACGGGACGAGAACACGATGCAAGGACGCTACCACAGGGTTAGGGGTGTCGAGCAGGCCATGACAAGTATTTTTAATTTAATTTTAGATGACTTAAATTGTTATATGCAGAATACAACATGACGGTATAAACTATACCTGGTAACAGTCAAAGCGGGATAAATGAAATAAACGCTACACACCACACAAAAGGTAACAGAAATCTGTAGAGCTGGACTCGGTTGTTACACTTGCAGTAGTCATGAGCGTCTTTGAAGAGTTGTGGCAAGTAGAAACCACACTGCATGATCTTCTCGGCTGTCTTTCTGGGGCCAAAATGCCCGCCACATGCTTGATCGTGGCAAAATGACAGCACACTCCTGAATTCATTGTCAGGGACACACCGACGAATAATCTGGTCGGGACAGTACTTGAATAGATAGGGTTCGTCCCAGTAAAACTGTTTTACCTGGGATAAGAATCGAAGTCTGTCCTGACTTGACCATTCAGTCGGTAGTAATCCTGTGGCTAGATAGTTCACAATATTTGCGAACCAGGGTTCGCAAGATACTGTCAAGAGCTGTTCATCCGGAAAAACGTCGTTGATCGGAATTGAAGTGACGGTGAAGAAGGAAGTCGTGAAAGATGGTCGACGACTATGTTTTCACATCCTCTTTTGTCCTTGATGACAAGGTCAAACTCTTGAAGTAAGAGCATCCAACTTATCAGCCGAGATTTTGCATCCTTCTTCGCGAAAAGATGGCGTAGAGCAGAATGGTCCGTGTAGACGATGACTGGAGAGCCGATGAGGTAGGGCCTGAACTTTTCTAAAGCAAATACAACAGCCAAGAATTCCTTCTCGGTTGTTCTGTAGTTCAGTTGGGCGTCGTTCAGGGTTCGGCTAGCATAATAATTACGTGCGGTATTTTGTTGATGTGTTGTCCAAGGACAACACCGATGGAAAAGTCGGATGTATCGCACATAATCTCAAATGGGTGCGTCTAGCCAGGAGAAGAAAGAACGGGAGCAGAAGTGAGTGAGCTTTTTAATGACTTGAACGCAGTCATACTGTAACAACTCTATTTTTAATGTACAAAAAATTGATTTAAATTCAATGTATACTTGGAGTATTTATTGTGGCTGATATCTCTTTAAGTATTTATTTCACTCCATAATTACAAGAAGGAGCTTGTAGCTCATTGGTAATACCTTGCACTGCTGAACCAAGCCACCAGAGTTCAAATCCCATGCCCCACATTATTTTTGTATTTATTTTTGTTTTAAATTCTTTGAAAGTCAACAGTCAAAACGCCATAACTCACAAAACTTGAACCGAACATTAAAAAATAAATATACCATAAATCCCCCCACGAGACCCCCCACTTTTCGGCGCCCTGACTCGGCCGGCGGACCGGCCGACTCGGGCCGGCGCCGCCGGCCGGACTCGGCCGGACCGCCGAGTCCCCTGAAAGGAAAAGTTGCGTCTTGACCTGGTCTTCTCACCCGCATACACTAAATTCCTAGATCGGTTACCGAATGCACATTAAACCTCTTTTACTCCCAAACTTAATGATTTTTTAATAATTTTTATATATTTTTATATATTTTTTTATTAAAAACCCTAACCCTAGCCTAACCCTATATAAACACCCCATACCCTCTACCCTCTCATCCTAAATTCCTAAGTCCACTCTCTCAAAATTCCAAGAGAACTTTGGTACGTTGGAAAACGAGCGAAAGGCGAAGCGCCGACGGAATCGACGGCGAAATTCCGGTGATCGTTCTAGGACCTCTCAACGACGATTCGACGCACCGGCAAACCCTCTACCTTTCTTTTCTTTCATAAAAATACGACTTTACAAACCCGACGGAAATCGGAACAAACCGATTTCCGATTCGGTTTTCTATAAAATCTCACTTATCACCAATTCCATAATGTTTAAACATCTTCATGTTGACTATTAATTACTTAACAACTAATTTGAACAAGTTTTCTCACATGAAATGATAGCTTTTACAATATATCGTATTCTTTCTCTTAAATACCATAATGTTTAGTTTTCACATTTAACCCTTTAACATTGCTATACCTTAAAGTAGTTCACGAGGTAATGACCTACCTCCATACACACTCATATGCAAACATAACACGCTACCTTGAAAACTTAAAATACGATAAACAAGATTTTACAATTAAATACCATTTTCTTAATAAAACCTTTTTTCTAAAAGTTTTAGGTTGCTACACTTTTAAAACAAATATCTTTTAATAGGAAAATACGATAAGTTATAGACATCGATCGTTTATCTAAACCTGACTTTGTGGTGTCTAGGCTAGGCAAGTGAGCAAAGGTAACTTTAAGAAGCCCTTCTCACGATTCGTGAGCGGATCCCTCCTTCCCCACTTGTACTTACCTGGCCACAATTGGCGGTGAAGAGGCGATTTGAGGCTTCTAACAACTTGTTGTTTAGATCATTTAAAATTAGTCTAGTTGAAATAAAAAACCCTAAAACCTAAAATACAGAAAAATCGACTTTTGCAAATAAATACATTTTACTTTAATAAAACCTTATTCTAAAAGATTAGTATTTATAAATCTTTGCAAAGCGCCACTACAACCCACCTTTGGGGAACCCGTTAGGGATAGTACGGTTTATCGTGCACCCTCGGCTTAGTAGTGCGAGATTCAGACCTCCGCAAGAAGCATTCGGTCTCGAAAGGTTTAAAATACGATATCTTAAGAAAATGATACTTTTATATAAAATATTTATTGAAATTATTTTTGTATAAATATATGTATATTATCATTAAAAGATCTATTTTGTTATAATATAAATATCCCACTTTTTCTAAAAATCACAAGACTAGATTTTTACATTAAGATACCATGAATTTCAAATAAATCAATATTACAGATAAATACCTTTATTTATGGAATTAGAATATTTTCACTAAGAAATATCACAAATAAAATTTACACTCATTATAACTATAAAGATGAATAATAAATACTTGGGGTGTATCTTGAAAACTATACAAAAGTATTTTTACATAAAACCCCCTCAAGTTTTATAAATTACAATAAGGACCCTAACAATTATAGAACTTCGACTTACATTTCTTTTGGTCTGACTCGGGTTAGAGTCTGATTATTTCTGACTTGAATATGATTCAAGTCAATCTACATTCTTTAATATTCCAACTCAATATGAACACATGAATCTCAGAATCCAGTTAACAATCTATACAACTTGACTGAATCAAACCATGGATATACATCCATTATCCAGTTATTCCATATACCTGAATTTGCAGTCACAATCTGTTTACTGATATCATGGTTTTGGTCGGTCTTCCAACTTACACAATACAGTACAACAATACAATCAAAACACTACGGGGTTTAAGGGGTAGATTGGTGCGGAAGGTGTTAGAAGTGACACGAGACGGTAAGATTAAGATACCTAACCTATATTCCGTTGCTGTTGTACCGTGGCTTAACGGTTTCTTGTACATTCCGTTTGCCCTGGTCTCTAGCATACTGAGACCCCTCTCGTATACACTGGCATCCTTCCGTACCGAACTACAAACAACAGCGTGAACACAATATTCTATAATATTATACTTTAGATGATACCTCTTATTCTGTCTTTCTTCCTTACCTTTGGGACTTACCGAGCGACTTGTTCGCTGACGACATACTATTTCTTTCTTCTTTGAATGTCGTCGGGTATTTTGGACCCAGTAGAGATCGAGCCCACCGGTGAAGACTTGGATCAGTTTCACGAAGACCCCGAGCTTTAGACATTGTACCTTGTTCTATTCAGTATTTTCATTTTCTGTTATGCCATTGTTTAGGCATCGCTTTTCATTCCAGTTGTGTTTACTTTTCATGCATTGTACAAAAGAATGTTATTAATAAAGTTGTTGTTATTTCTATATCTCTTGTCTCTTGTGATTTACCTTTAACCTGGCTTAGATACGCTTAGCGTATTTACTTCACAGTAAATACGTAGCGGACCTCGTCGCGTCCCCATTCGCCGTATACCGGGAAGTGGGGCATGACAGGTTTTGTTGGTGGCCCATGCATGTCAGAGCTGTATAGAACCATACTATGCAGCTCTGTTCTGCGTGAACAACCTGAGCAATATAACACAAGAAACAGCAACTAAAACATTCTTTACAATTCATGTTTCTTGAATCTTACGAATTTCTATTCCTTGAATCTTATCATTTCATGTATTTGAATCTGTCCTAACCCAAATTTTTCTTCAAGATTATGGATTCCCCGAACAACACCAGTACCAATGTCAACAACACACCTCCAGCACTACCTCTCACACCAGCTGTTCCTGCGCCAACCACCGAGCAAACAGTGATACTTGAGGCAATCCGCAGCCTTCTTGAGGGACATCAACAACTCCTAAACCGTCCTGAGACCGACGCACCAGGGGTAAAGCAATTCAGGGCTTTACACCCCAAGCAGTTCTCTGGTAAAGGAAGCCCTCTTGAAGCTGAAGAATGGGCACAAAGCATCGAAGACGATCTGGCAGCAGCTCAAGTGCCAGACATCGCTTGGGTCCGTGTGGCAAAACTACAGCTCACGGACAATGCTCGCAACTGGTGGAAGGCGGAAGAAAGCCGTCTGGTACAGCCGATTGAATGGAAGACTTTTCACGAGAAGTTCGACGCGAAATACTTCCCTGTGACTGCCAAGTTTGCCATGGAGAAGCAGTTTATTCATCTACAACAGGGTTCGATGTGGGATAAATCAGTAGATGAATACGACGCTGAATTCACCATGCTAAGCCGTTAAGATATGTCACAATAGTTCAATTTTTAAATATCACATACTACACAGCTAACACAATCTTTAAACAGATTCGCGGCACACTTGATACCGACGGACGAGATCAGAGCCCGTCGCTTTCAACAAGGACTGGACACGGAGATTCAGGCTGCTCTAGCCACGGGAAAATTTCTGACTCATGAGGATGCTCTGGAAGCTGCCCGCAGTTATGAGGCAGCGATAAAAGCAAGGGGCAGACCTCAGTCTGTAGGAGTCAAATGCCCTGCCAATCAGATGGCAGGTGGAGCCTTGTCCAGGCCACCTTTCGTGCCAAGGCGACCCGGAGTACCGAACCATCGTCCCGGCCCAGCCTTTGCACCTACTGTAAGAGAACTGGACATATGATGAAAGACTGCCGTCGAGCCAACCGTCTTTGCTTAGTCTGCGGCTCAGCTACTCATGATATTGGGTCTTGTCCCCAAAGACAAAACCGTACACTGGAGATCACACTGCTTTATGTCGCAACGGTTTGTCCGAACCCATGCGATTCCAGTCTCACCGCTTGTATCCAACTGGAATGTCAGTTCAGGAAATGGCGTTCTAAAGGCAACTATGGGATACAGCTTGTGTCCAGTCGTCGTCTGCAGTCGAGAGTTTTATGCTGATTTCAAAGTGCTAGACATACTGAACTTCGATGTGGTTCTAGTAATGGATTGGCTTGGAACTTTTTATGCTACCATAGACTGTCGTCAAAGGAGGGTAGTATTCGAGATTCCAGACCATCCGGTCTTCTATTTCAAAAGCGGAGACCGTACACTGGAGCCAAGTACCTACAAAGCGAAGCCAAGAGAAGCAGTAGTTGCAGAAGCTCAAGCGGAGGAAGAATCAAGACCAGATGTGGTTCGAGAGTTTGACGGTGTATTTCCTGACGATATATCAAGTTTGCCTCCCGATCGAGCTCTTGAATTCAGTATTGATTTAGTACCAGGAGCACAACCGGTGATCAAAGCACCCTATCGTTTAAGTCTGGAAGGTTTGAAGGAAGTCCGAACTCAGTTGGACGAATTACTGGCGAAAGGATGGATTCGTCCCAGCACTTCAAGTTGGGGATCACCTGTACTACTTATGAAGAAGAAGGAAGGTTCATACAGAATGTGCATCGATTATAGAGCCTTGAACGAAGTCACTATAAAGAACAAGTATCCACTCCCGCGCATCGATGATTTATTCGATCAACTAAGTGGATCTTGTGTTTTCTCTAAATTAGATCTTCGTTCATGTTATCATCAAGTGAAGGTCAAGGAAGCTGATATTCACAAAACAGCTTTCAGAACTCGCTATGGACATTACGAATTTCTAGTGATGCCATTTGGAGTGACCAACGTACCCGCAATATTCATAAACCTAATGAATCAAGTTTTCCGGGAGTACTTAGACAGGTTTGTTGTCATCTTCATCGACGACATCCTGGTGTATTCTAAAAGTCGGAATGAACATACAGAGCATCTACGAATTGTCCTAGAAACTCTTCGACAACATCAGCTTTATGCCAAGTACAGCAAGTGCGAGTTTTGGCTAAATCAAGTTGATTTTCTTGGACATATCGTATCAGAAGAAGGAATCTCTGTGGATCCAGCAAAAGTTTCAGCAGTTAGCGAATGGCCTACACCAAAGTCAGTGAAGGATATTCGAAGTTTCTTGGGTTTAGCCGGATATTACAAAAGGTTTATTGAAGGCTTTTCAAAGATAGCAACACCCCTGACCAAGCTCACACGTAAAGATTGTTAGTTATATGTATGCCCTAGAGGCCATTACTGTACATACGATGTATATTGTAGTGGATGCTAGGACATATATAGGGAGGACTTTCTTG
This sequence comes from Agapanthus africanus, assembly GCA_030015575.1. Classification (NCBI taxonomy): domain Eukaryota; kingdom Viridiplantae; phylum Streptophyta; class Magnoliopsida; order Asparagales; family Amaryllidaceae; genus Agapanthus; species Agapanthus africanus. The sequence continues at coordinate 447,450,087 of JASDDO010000012.1, read as the reverse complement.
CTCGACATGATAGTATGCTATCTGGTTGTACTTTATCTTAACATGTACTCTGATTGTCTCTATGTTACATGTTGATAAAGCCCTTAGGATTTGTACTCGACTACCGGGACTATGATGAGATCATACTAGTGGGGCCACGGTAGTCGACGAGTACATCCTATAACTGTTCCTAGTCGAGGGTGTATCGAGATAGGGCATCGATGCACCAGAGTAGACTAGCGTATACGCATCTTGACCCATATGATGGGCGATGGATGATCCCATATCCATCGGTGTTTGACATCAAGGATGGTGTACGGGTGCTCAGTAGAGACTGGGTACACTGGACGGACTCGCCGAAAACTCCCAGATGGTATTATACCTCACGTCAGATGGCAGTTCTCCGGTGACACTGGTACAGAGTAGTCTGTTGACCCGAGATCGTCATAGAGTCTTGTGTGATTCCCACCGTGCTTTGATTTCCATCATACCACGTCCAAGAGGGCGTGCAAAAAGGTTGCTTTTGGGTACAGTCCCGAATCACATGGAGGCAATGAGCGATAGCAGGGGATTCGTCTCTCCCGGTATTGGGAGTTGATGTTGTGCTGTGTTCGATTGGCTATAACCGGAAATCCCTGGCCAGGGTTGTTGAGATTTACTGGTAAGTGTTATCAGTAGTTTCTCGAACTGTTATAGACCTCATATCGACACGACTTATCAAGCTACTGGGGTCTGACGTTTACCACCCCTAGGTGAGATATGCAACATATCAGACGACGCGACCGGACTGTACGGGAGTGTTACTGTTTGGATTCACAGGAGAATGTACAGGCTTGCTTGTTGATCTTCTGAGCGCTCAATATCTGGGTAGCTGTTACGTTTAGCCGACCGCTTGCAGCTTGTGGGTGTTTGATATGATCATCACCTACTGTCGGCGTATTGACGATTCTTTAGAGTCCTACACAGAGGTTTCTTGACTCAGGCAAAACGGAGTAGGAGCACATATGTGATATGTGCGAGACCGAGGATAATGCGGTATGTGATATCGTATTGTATTCTCGCGATATTTGATATCAGCCGGGTCATCGGATCAAGTGTTGATTCGATGAATCGGTACGGATAAATATTAGTCGGTTATATGCGATATAGCCGGATTGTCGGATCAAGTGTTGATTCGATAATTTAGTGTATAATAATATATATGATATATTAAATTACATTAACTAATATTTGCTCACTAAAAGATTCTTTTTCTCACTCGGGTAATACATTGATATATATGCGATATATGTTAATTGTATTATTTTATTTGGTTACAATAAATATTATATATGTGATATATAATATTGTAACATGATATGATAACTAATGCAACATGTTTAGTAAAGATTAATCAAGATTAGGGTTTGATTTGGGTTAATGACTTCTAGTAGATTCTAGATGGTTTTCTTTTTTGTTTTGGAAAAGATATTTTCAAGTGACTCATTCTTAACCTAACCCAAACCCTAGCCTTGGTTAATTCTCTACAAAGGTTAAGTTAACCATGGTTGCATTATTGATCATGATCTTCTTTGCATTATTCATCACAAAAAGAATTCTATAATGATTCTTCATCTTCTTCCTCCTTCTTTCTTCATGGAAAAAGCTTACTAGCTTTTTTTCCAAGTGATGAATAAATATGAGAAAAAGATAAATAAAAAGAGCAAAAATCCTACTTCATCATCCTCATCTTCCCTTGCCCTTTAGATGAGAGTGTTCACTCAATTTTAGTGAGTGTTAGCTTGTGTTAATGAAACTTCAAGGTAGATCATCTTTGTATCGAAGATCGGAAGCAAGACTGTATCTTTCTCTTCGTGGAACCTCTCGAGAGTCCGGAACCCGATGATCGCAGCGAAGGGACCACAACACGGAGCTTATGAAGTGAAGGACTGGATCTACAAAGGTTGTAATCCCTCTCACTTAGTGTTAAAGTGTTTAACATGGTAGTTTTCGCCTAAACCCTAGTTTAAAGATCCGGCTTCGGGTTGCTCGGCACGACTAATTTTTTAATCGGGCATGGTTGATGCCTCGTAGACCCTTGTGGCAGTGCCTAGCAACCCTACAAAGATGAAGAATTTGTGTGGTCAGAAGCATGCGAACAAGCTTTCGTGGAACTCAAGTCAAGGTTGACATCAACACCCATTCTCGTCATACCGGATCAATCTGGAGGATTCGAAGTGCATTGCGATGCATCCGGTAAGGGATTAGGATGTGTTCTACATCAGCACGGTAAGGTTGTGGCTTATGCTTCAAGACAATTGAAGACTCATGAGCGCAATTATCCAACGCATGATCTGGAGTTGGCAGCCGTCATTTTTGCTCTCAAGATTTGGCGCCGTTATTTACTGGGTGAACGAGTGAACATCTACACAGATCATAAAAGTCTGAAGTACGTGTTTACTCAGAAGGAGTTGAATATGCGGTAGAGAAGATGGTTAGAACTCATGGCGGACTTTGACATCAACTTGCAATATCACCCAGGGAAGGTGAATATAGTACTTGATGCTCTTAGTCTCCAACCATTAGCAATGAATCTCACCGCTCAGTGGAAGTTTCAACAAGACTTGCATCAGATGGAGATTGAAGTAATCATGCCAGGTAATGCTTCAAGTTTGATGAATTTACAAGTTCAATCAACCATTGCCAATCAGATCAAAGCAGATCAAGCAAGTGATGCTAAGTTGCAAAAGATCAGAGAACAAGTGGAGAATGGACTCAGAACAGACTTCATCATCCATGAAGACGGATCTTTGAGATACGGCAGCAGATTGTGTATACCAAAAGGTCCTGTTCGGGAAGAGTTAATGAAAGAAGCTCACTGCTCTCCCTATTCAGTACACCCTGGAGGTACCAAAATGTACAAAGATCTACGTCAGAATTATTGGTGGCATGGAATGAAGCGTGAAGTAGCCAGAAGCGTTGCAAAATGCTTGGTGTGTCAGCAAGTAAAGGCTGAACATCACAGGACTTCTGGATTACTTCAACCGTTACCAATCCCAGAATGGAAGTGGCAACACATCACGATGGATTTTGTGACTGCTCTTCCTCGCAGCACAAAGGGTAACGATGCCATATGGGTCATTGTGGATCGACTCACAAAATCGGATCACTTCATCCCATTTCGAGTTGGCCAATCTACTGAGACACGAGCAAAGAAGTACATGGAGGTGATAATCTAATTAAGATTTAAAATTTTCATAATGTAATATCTATGATACCCATGAACTCATACAGGAAATTGTGAGACTTCATAGAGTACCGGTCTGCATTGTCTCCGATTGTGACACCCGGTTCCGATCGCAATTTTGGCAGAGTCTGCAAGCAAGCTTGGGATCAAGTCTGAACTTCAGCACGGCTTATCATCCACAAACAGATGGTCAGTCGGAACGAACTATTCAGATTTTGGAGGATATGCTCAGAGCGTGTATGTTAGAATTCAAAGGATTGTAGGAAGATCACCTACATCTTGTGGAGTTTTCGTACAACAATAGCTACCAAGCAAGCATGGGAATGACACCTTTTGCAGCACTGTATGGAAGGAAGTGTCGATTGCCATTAAGTTGGGACGACATCAGAGATAGGGAACTTCTTGGACCAGAGATGATAGTAGCGACTGTTGATGTGGTTCGTACTATCAGGGAAAGGATGCGCATAGCCCAAGATCGACAGAAGCACCGGGCTGATGCAAAGAGACGACACTTGGAGTTCCAGCCAGGAGATCACGTATTCTTGAAAATATCTCCGAACCGTGGAGTGATCTGATTTGGAAGACGGGGTAAGCTAAGTCCGAGATATATTGGACCGTTCGACATACTCGAACGAGTCGGTGAAGTGGCATACCGCTTAGCGCTTCCACCTTCATTGGAAGTAGTACATAATGTGTTCCACATATCCTAACTCAGAAGGTATGTGAGTGACCCCAATCATGTTCTCGATCATTCCGAGCTCACGATACAACCCGATTTGTCTTGTGAGCAACAGCCTGTGGAGATCCTGGACAGGAAAGTGAAGACACTTCGGAACAAGAAAGTTAACTTGGTTCGAGTGATGTAGAGAAAAGACACTCCAGGAGAGTCCACTTGGGAAAGGGAGGATGAAATGAATACTAGATATCCACACCTCTTTGTAAACTAGTCCTCAAATAAAAGTTGTAAATTTCGAGGACGAAATTTTTGTAAGGAGGGTAGACTGTAACAACTCCATTTTTAATGTACAAAGAATTGATTTAAATTCAATGTATACTTGGAGTATTTATTGTGGCTGATATCTTTTTAAGTATTTATTTCACTCCATAATTACAAGAAGGAGCTTGTAGCTCATTGGTAATACCTTGCACTGCTGAACCAAGCCACCAGAGTTCAAATCCCATGCCCCACATTATTTTTGTATTTATTTTTGTTTTAAATTCTTTGAAAGTCAACAGTCAAAACGCCATAACTCACAAAACTTGAACTGAACATTAAAAAATAAATATACCATAAATCCCCCCATGAGACCCCCCACCTTTCGGCGCCCTGACTCGGCCGGGATCGGCCGAGTCGGCCGGCGGACCGGCCGACTCGGGCCAGCGCCGCCGGCCGGACTCGGCCGGACCGCCGAGTCCCCTGAACGGAAAAGTTGCGTCTTGACCTGGTCTTCTCACCTGCATACACTAAATTCCTAGATCGGTTGCCGAATGCACATTAAACCACTTTTACTCCCAAACTTAATGATTTTTTATATATTTTTTTTATTAAAAACCCTAACCCTAGCCTAACCCTATATAAACACCCCATACCTTCTACCCTCCATCCTAAATTCCTAAGTCCACTCTCTCAAAATTCCAAGAAAACTTTGGTACGTTGGAAAACGAGCGAAAGGCGAAGCGCTGACGAAATCGACGACGAAATTCCGGTGATCGTGCTAGGACCTCTCAACGACGATTCGATGCACCGGCAAACCCCCTACTTCCCCCTCACTCTCTAGTGTTGTCCAAACCCGTAAGTCCCTCTTTTCTACCTTTCTTTTCTTTCATAAAAATACGACTTTACAAACCCGACGGAAATCGGAACAAACCGATTTCCGATTCGGTTTTCTATAAAATCTCACTTATCACCAATTCCATAATGCTTAAATATCTTCATGTTGACTATTAATCACTTAACAACTAATTTGAACAAGTTTTCTCACATGAAATGATAGCTTTTACAATATATCGTATTCTTTCACTTAAATACCATAATGTTTAGTTTTCACATTTAACCCTTTAATATACCTTAAAGTAGTTCACGAGGTAATGACCTACCTCCACACACACTCATATACAAACATAACACGCTACCTTGAAAACTTAGAATACGATAAAACAAGATTTTACAATTAAATACCATTTTCTTAATAAAACATTTTCTAAAAGTTTTAGGTTGCTACACTTTTAAAACAAATATCTTTTAATAGGAAAATACGATAAGTTGTAGACATTGATCGTTTATCTAAACCTTACTTTGTGGTGTCTAGGCTAGACAAGTGAGCAAAGGTAACTTTAAAAGGCCCGTCTCACGATTCGTGAGCGGATCCCTCCTTCCTCACTTGTGCTTACCTGGCCACAATTGGCTGTGAAGAGGCGATTTAAGGCTTCTAACAACTTGTTGTTTAGATCATTTAAAATTAGTCTAGTTGAAATAAGAAACCCTAAAACCTAAAATACGGAAAAATCGACTTTTGCAAATAAATACCTTTTACTTTAATAAAACCGTATTCTAAAGGTTTAGTATTTATAAATCTTTGCAAAGCGCCACTACAACCCACCTTTGGGGAACCCGTTAGGGATAGTACGGTTTATCGTGCACCCTCGGCTTAGTAGTGCGAGATTCAGACCTCCGCAAGGAGCATTCGGTCTCGAAAGGTTTAACATACGATATCTTAAGAAAATGATATTTTTATATAAAATATTTATTGAAATTATTTTTGTATAAATATATGTATATTATTATTAAAAGATCTATTTTGTTATAATATAAATATCCCACTTTTTCTAAAAATCACAAGACTTGATTTTTACATTAAGATACCATGAATTTCAAATAAATCAATATTACAGATAAATACCTTTATTTATGGAATTAGAATATTTTCACTAAGAAATATCACAAATAAAATTTACACTCATTATAACTATAAAGATGAATAATAAATACTTGGGGTGTATCTTGAAAACTATACAAAAGTATTTTTACATAAAACCCCCTCAAGTTTTATAAATTACAATAAGGACCCTAACAATTATAGAACTTCGACTTACATTTCTTTTGGTCTGACTCGGGTTTGAGTCTGATTATTTCTGACTTGAATATGATTCAAGTCAATCTACATTCTTTAATATTCCAACTCAATATGAACACAAGAATCCCAAAATCCAGTTAACAATCTATACAACTTGACTGAATCAAACCATGGATATACATCCATTATCCCGTTATTCCATTTACCTGAATATGCAGTTACAATCTGTTTACTGATATCATGGTTTTGATCGGTCATCCAACTTACACAATACAATACAACAATACAATCAAAACACTACGGGGTTTAAGGGGTAGATTGGTGCGGAAGGTGTTAGAAGTGGCACGAGACGGTAAGATTAAGACACCCAACCTATATTCCGTTGCTGTTGTACCGTGGCTTAACGGTTCCTTGTACATTCCGTTTGCCCTGGTCTCTAGCATACTGAGACCCCTCTAGTATACACTGGCATCCTTCCGTACTGAACTACAAACAACAGCGTGAACACAATATTCTATAATATTATACTCCAGATGATACCTCTTATTCTGTCTTTCTTCCGTACCTTTGGGACTTACCGAGCGACCTGTTCGCTGATGACATTCTATTTCTTTCTTCTTTGAATGTCGTCAGGTGTTTTGGACCCAGTAGAGATCGAGCCTACCGGTGAATACTTGGATCAGTTTCACGAAGACCCCGAGCTCTAGACATTATACCTTGTTTTATTCAGTATTTTCATTTTCTGTTATGCCATTGTTTAGGCATCGCTTTTCATTCCAGTTATATTTACTTTTCATGCATTGTACAAAAGAATGATATTAATAAAATTGTTGTTATTTCTATATCTCTTGTCTCTTGTGATTTACCTTTATATTGCTTAGATACGCTTAGCGTATTTACTTCACAGTAAATACGTAGCGGACCTCGTCGCGTCCCCATTCGCCGTATATCGGGAAGCGGGGCGTGACACACACAGCTCGAGTTGAAGTCGAATGTCGTGTCCTTGGCCAGCAAAAGAGTCAAGGGCCTAGCAATCTTGCTAAAGTCCTTGATGAACCGTCTATTGAAACCGGCATGGCCAAAGAAGGCTCGGATGTCTCAGACGTATCTGGGAGGAGGGAGATTGGAAATGACTTCAATCTTTGCTTTATCTACCTTAATGCCATTTTGCGAAATGATATGTCCTAAGACTATACCTTCACGCACCATGAAGTGGCACTTCTCCCAATTCAAAGTGAGGTTCTTGTCCTTACACCGGGTAAGGACAGCGTCGAGATGCAGCAAACACTCATCAACGGAATCGCCGAAAATAGAGAAATCATCCATGAAGATCTCCAAGAATTTTTCCACCATGTCTGAGAAGATTCCCATCATACACCGCTGGAAGGTAACGGGCGCATTGCATAACCCAAAGGGCATGCGACGATATGCAAACGTGCCGAAAGGACAGGTGAATGTGGTCTTGTCCTGGTCTTTTTCGGCGATGGGGATCTGATTGTTGCCGGAGTAGCCATCCAGAAAGCAGTAGTACTCGTGTCCAGCCAATCGTTCAAGCATTTGGTTAATGAAAGGTAGCGGGAAGTGGTCTTTCCGCGTTGCAGCGTTGAGTTTTCTGTAATCGATGCATACTCGCTACCCAGTCTGGGTGCAAGTAGGGATTAACTCGTTCGCCTCGTTGGTTATGACCGTTATGCCTGATTTCTTGGGGACAACGTGAATGGGGCTAACCCACTGGCTATCAGAGATAGGGTAAATGATACTACTATCTAGACACTTTACGATCTCCTTTTTTACAGCCTCCTTCATGACTGGGTTAAGTCGCCTTTGTGGATCCCTGGCTGGTTTAGCATCATCCATCATATGAATATGATGTTCAACGATCAGGGGACTAATCCCCTTGATGTCCGCCATTGATCAGCCAAAAGCTTGCCTATTGCTGTGCAAGACCGTCAGAAGGGCTTTCTCTTGCTCCAGAGCTAGAGAAGCCGAGATGATAACAGGGAGGGTCTCGTTCTCACCCAAGTAAGCGTACTTAAGGTGAGACGGCAATGGCTTGAGTTCGAGCGTTGGAGGTGAAACGATTGAAGGCAAGATTGGTGAAAAGGTCTTGAACTCAAAGGATTCCAGCAGAGGTTCAAAACGAGTGTAAGCGACCGAGTTGGATGGTTCAGCTAACTCATCCGGAAATTCAAAGGATTCAAACTCGGGTGGTGACTGGATAAGATCGGTCGAGAAAGTGAAACACTCGTAGTCATTGTCGGGCGCAGAAGCAGCAGCACGTTCGAAGAGGAACGCACTAGTGGCCTCAAGATTGTTGTGATCGAACAAAAACTCCTCGAATTCACAGTCCTCCGGGGTGATCTCCTGGATTGAACAAACGTCTAGTAAATGAGCATTAGGTTCGGAGGGCTGATTCCCTAACCTAAAATTGTTGAGTTCAATTGTCATGTTTCCAAAAGATAGGTTCATCGAACCATTTTGACAATTGATCACAGCATTTGAGGTTGCAAGGAATGGGCGACCGAGTATCACCGGAATTTGATTTCGGGGGTTAGCTACAGGCTGTGTGTCTAAAACAATGAAGTCAATGAGGAATATGAAGTCCCCAACCTTGATTAACACATCCTCTAGCTTACCCCTAGGATGGGTGATCGATCGGTCGGCCATTTGGAGAGTACAGTGTGTGGGTTTCAGCTCTCCTACACCTAGTTGCTCATATACTGAGTATGGAAGCAGGTTAACACTGGCACCATGATCCAAAAGTGCGCGGTTGATGTTCTTATCCCCAATGGTAATAGAAATCGTAGGACAGCCAGGGTTCTTCCGTTTTTGAGGTAAAGATTGGGTAAGAGCATCACTCACAGCACTAGCTAAGAAAACTTTCTTGGGTACCTGAGATTTCCTATTTTTCGTGCACAAGTCCTTTAAGATTTTTGCGTAGGAAGGGACTTGTTGGACGGCATCTAAAAGGGGAATGTTGATGTTAACCTGCTTAAACAACTCCAGAATCTTCTCCATTTGTGGATTTTGTTTATTGGACCTCAACCGGTTTGGAAATGGAACATTTTTAAAATTGGTTGAGTCCAATGCTTGCGGAGGAGATTGTGGAGTTGGAACGGATCCCAGAGCTGGAGTTTTCGTGGAGTGAGATGTGGGTCCGTTCAGAGCAGAAGAAGAAGAAGAGCCTTTTGAAGAATGAAGAATAGGCTCAGAAGATGAGGAAGGAGAAGAAGAAGACGAAGCGGCCGGAGTGTCGTTATCCTCAATTGTTGTGCCGATGTTGTTGTTCAGCATTCTTCCTGATCTCAATGTAGTCACGACACTCACATTATTGTTCTGTTGTTCAAGAGCAACTTGTACATTATGTGGGTGACCAGGATTTGTGAGTGGTTGGGATGAAAGCTTCCCCTTTTCTCGCTCGCTTAACGCCGCATTCAGCTGTGCAATCTGGGCTTCGATGGTCTTGATGCTTTGCCCGTGTGCAGCAGTGTGCTGCACCAAAGACTGAATAGAAGACTGGATGTTTGCGGTGGATTGTGTCGATTGTTTAACGAATGCCTCCAGACTTCGTTCTAGCGAGGAAACCTTATCATTGTTGGACGGAACAAAGTTGTTTTGAGGAAAGGAATTGTTGGGCGCAAAATTGTTCATCGCATTTTGAAAAGGTTGGGGTTGGAAGGGCTGCTGAAATTGATGTTGAGTTTGTTGCTGAGCTTGTTGTTGCGGAGGAGGGGGCCTCTGGAAATTGTTGCCTTGGAATTGACGCTGGTTCTGATTCCAGGCAAAGTTGGGGTGGTTCCTCCAGCCCGGATTGTAAGTGGAAGAGTATGGATCATTTCTTGGCCTTTGCTGAAATGCAGCATTAACCTGATCCTGTCCTTGAGATGGTGGATTGTAAGGACACTCTTCGGTTAGGTGAGATGGGTCGGAACAACAAGCACAAATGGTACGAAAGGGAAGAACATGGGCATGAGCAGGAGATGAAAATTTGCTCTCTATCGCTTCAAGTTTCTAGTTATTGCAGCCATTTCGGCTTTCATTGCAATAGAGACATCGAGTTGGTGAATGCCTACCCTAGACTGACCAGTAGAAGTAGAGGAAGAAGAAGAAGTACTTGGTTTGGTGCTCCCCCATTGAAGCGTTTGTTCCGCAAGGTCATCGAAGAATTTCCATGCTTCCTCGTCAGATTTGGATAGGAAGTGGCCTTGACAAATGGTTTTCAACAACTGCTTGGTTGCTGGATTCAAGCCCTCGTATAAAGTTTGGCAAAGTTGCCATTTCTCAATACCGTGATGAGGGCACTGAACAAGAAGGTCTTTATATCGGTCAAAGCACTTCCAAAAAGGTTCAGTAGGAAGCTGGGAAAATTAGTTGATTTCGTTATGGATCTTCGCGGTTTTGTGATTTGGATAGAATTTCTTGAGAAACGCTTTCACAAACTCGTCCCAACTGGTTATGGAGTGGGAAGCAGTGCTATACAGCCACTTTTCAGCAAGATCGCACAAAGTGAACGGAATGACCCGTAGCCGTATAGTATCGTCTGACAGCTGGGTCGTTTTCATCAAGGCATAAACATTCTGGAACTTGTTGATGAAGATATAGGTATCTTCAGATTCAAGCCCATGAAATTTCGGAAGCATGTTAATGAAGTGGGGCTTAATTTCGAAATTATCCCCATTGGCCGATGGAAGGGAAAGACAGGTAGGAAGTGCAGAGCGGATGGGATAGAAACGATCCTGGAGCGCGATTCGCTGTGGCGCTACAACAGGCGGTGGTTGTGGGTTATTCGCATCCATAGGAGGTGGAATCAATCCCGGGGGAGTTGAAGGGATGTTAGGATTAAATCCTGACATCGCAGAAAAAGAAATTGGTGATAGTGAAGGTGAGGATGTATGAACAGAATCCCGGTCAACGTCGGAGTTGGCCGGTAAGGGTAGGGTTGATAAAGGGGTGGAAGGAGTTTCGACTGCGGTGTCGATCGCGTAGTCCGTAGGGACTAACGAAATACGGACTAAACGGGCACTAGGGTCCCTAGTCCAAGCAGACATACACTAAACGAGTTTAGTATAGTCAAAGCGGAGAAGGTGAGGGTAAGAAAATGTCAATGGAGAAATACGATGGGAGGTGGGTGAAAAAATAGGATTCTAGCGACAAAGGGCAAGTTTTTATAAAAGTTTTTGTTTTGTGTTTTTTTTAGAAAAAGTTTTGCAGAAATATGTATGGACTTACGGCTTCAAACAATCACAGACAAAATATGCACAATCACATCTAGATCTAGGGTCACCTAGGTCAGCTAGACAGCTCGTAACTGTTCCAAAGGGCTAGAAATAGGACCTCAAACCGCCTTTTCACCGCCAATTGCGGCCAGGTAAGTGCCAGTTGAGTGGGAGGCTCTCCACTACAAGTAGTGGACCTAATTAAGTAACCACTCGCCTTAGACACACTTGCCTAGACACCGCAAAGTCAGGTTAGGATAAACGGCCGATGCCCACAACCAGTCCTCTGTCCTATTGAGCGTGACGTTCTTAGGGCTGAGTCTAGTATTTTTTAATTAAATAATGGTCAATGCATATGCCTTATGTGATTTCTGGGGTCCTGGGAAGGGTGATGAAATCCCCACCCAATCTGGATTGGTTTCAAGCCCCTTAAAGTCCGATTAAAAATAGGCAAAGCAGTAGCAATCACTTGCAATCAATTTTTTTTTATTTTTTTAGCGCGGCGCAAAGAATCCTGCACAAGATCAATTTTATTGGAAGGGGGAAGAGAGTTTGCGCAAAGAATGCTGCAGAAAAAATAGTTCAGTGGAGTTCAGAGGAGTGGGGAGGAGGGTTGGAACACTCACAGGGATTTTTGGTCGCTGATGGCAGCAAATAGCCGCGGTTCCGCGGCCAAACAAGCCCTAATGCCGCGGTTCCACGGCTAAAATGAGGAGTTGGACCTTAAGATTCCTTTCCTGTGCTGGGTTTGGTGTCCTCTTCTTTTTTGGAGCTCCTGAATCTTAATTTGCTCACCGGGTCTACTCCAGAATTTTACAGTAGACCGTTGGTTCCGTCTTGATCATCCGCGGTGTAGCCGTGAGTTATGGGTCTAACTTCCCACGTCTTTGGCACTGAACTCGACCTTCTTTTTATCCTGCACACTTGCACAAAAACTAATAAAAAAATAACATGATGATTTTTACAATATATAAACTTTTTTCTTTTTCTTTTTTCGGTTATATTTATATTCACAAATTAACCCGAAATTACACAAAGAAATAAACTACCGTCTCCCCGGCAACGGCGCCATTTGATTGTTAGAGTTTTTACGTGCTTAGTTAATTACCGCAATCAAGACGGTTTCGCTTGGTAGCTAGCCGGTTGAGTACGGGTCATCCGCAGGGAGATGGGAATCTTTTTCTATGTGCTTTAACGAGTTAAGTCCAAATGTCCAGGTTTGTTTGAGATTAACTATATGCTAAATGTATATAAAGAGAGCTTGTTAGGGTTAGGATTAGGTTAGTTTGAGATAGGAGTCGCTCACTTCTTTCGTTGCCACTCTTAATATCGGTGTTACGGTAATCGACAACAACGGGGATTAGCACGATTAGGAAGGAACTTGCGAGTATAAGCTAGGCTTTCCAATGCTTAGTTTCTTCCTATTGGTCCTTGTCCGTCCGTTCTTGGCTCTTAGCCTTAACCTCCGGTTAATTCAACCACAACCGGTCTCACTAAGGAATCACCGCTATCATGTAGGATAGGGTGCCGTAGGGAGCGGATTGTGGTTCAATTAACGGGAGTCCGAATTAAGATGTTGGGCAAGAAAAGAGTGAGAGAGATTTCCTTCTCTCAAACTTTCCTTATCCTACCCTAACAAGTGAGAAACTACTCACCCATTACAAAAAAATGGAAAATACAACAAAGGAGGAAGATATAAAGAAAGATGTTAGAAGATTACAACTAGCTATTTGAGACCTCACTTTGGCAAGGATCAAGCTTAAGCATCATTGTTGTTAAGGATAAAGAAAAATACAAGAAGAAAGAAACAAACAACAAATAACAACAACTAGATTAGCAAATGAAAATTACAAGAAAATATAATTAACAAAACAACAAGACAAGCATGATAAAGAAAAGAACTCTTTTATTCATCACTTCACTCATAAAATCTCACTACAAGGTTTTAATGGAGAAAAATGAAAAGAGGAAGAAGAACTACAAAATCTATCCTAAAATTTCACACAAGAATAATCACCCTTCACTTGGCATTGTTCTGGGCTATTTATAGGCAGGAAACTGAAACCCTAGGGCAACATTCTGGCCTAAATTGAAGTTACCAAACTGCCCCCAGAAAAACTTCTGTAACCGAGTTAACTCGGCCGCGGATCCGCGGCCGAGTCGCCATGTTGGCCGCGGATCCGCGGCCAGTTAGGGGAGTTGGCATGTCGTATTTTGTGGGTTTCCCTGTTTTGCTGTTCTCTTCAGTGTGGAATACTTGTTTTCTCAGAATCCCTTCACATTTCTTCCAGATTTTCAGCAGATCAAAAGGTGATTTAATGTGGATCTTTTGCCATGATTTTCTTTAGCTCCGCATAGATATCTTGGATCTTGTGTTGACATTGTCTTTGTGCATGAAAATGACCATTGATTTGCCATTTTGTCCCTTAAACTGGTGTGCGGCAACATACGGATAGAGAGCGGAGACCCGTATTTTATCTGTGGTTGGCAGTAATCCAGAATTTGTCGCGCTTTTCCATGAATTTCACTGCTTAGAGGTGAGAACCTGTAACCTGCAATTATCTAGCAAACACGGATCAAGAGTACCTACCTATAAGCATTGTGATTAAAAATGGGCAGTATAAAAATGCAAAAATCTGATATGAATACTCCCTGATGAGGTGACACCGCTTCAAGATATGTCTGGATTTCTGATGGGACCGCGGTTCCTTTGCCAAAGCCATGGCTTTATTATTATCGCAATACAGAGGTATTGGATTAGCAATGGATGGAACCACCTAAAGTTTAGAAATGAACTTCCTCATCCTGACTGCCTCTTTTGCGGCATCATTAGCAGCAATATACTCAGCTTCCATCGTGGAGTCAACGAAAATATCTTGTTTGGAACTCTTCCAACATACCTCCCCTCCATTTAGGGTAAATACAAACCCTGAGATGGACTTACTATCATCCTTGTTGCTCTGGAAGCTGGAGTTGGTAAAGCCCTCCATTTGGAGATCTCCGTTACCATACACCAAGAACATTTCTTTATTTTTTCTCAAGTACTTCAGAATGTTCTTCACAGCAGTTCAGTGTTTCTCCCCTAGATTGGATTGATATCTGCTTACTGCACTCAGTCCATAAGCTACATCTGGGCGAGTACACAACATCGCATACATTATAGATCCTACCGCCGAAGCGTAGGGTATAATGCTCATGCGAGCCCTCTCCTCATCAATATTTGGAGACACCTCTTTGGAGAGGGTGATCCCGTGACAAGCGGGTAAATTACCTCACTTGGAATCTTCTATACTAAAGCTCTTTAGTATGGTGTTAATGTATCTCGATTGGGACAATCCCAATAATTTCTTAGATCTATCTCTATAGATTTTAATCCCCAGAATATATGAGGTATCACCCAGGTCTTTCATGGAGAACCTCTGCGATAAGAATAGTTTGACCGATTGTAGCATAGGAACATCATTTCCTATCAAGAGAATGTCGTCCACGTACAATACGAGGAATGTAACAGTACTCTCTATATTCCTTTTATAAATACATGGTTCATCTACATTTTTGATAAAACCAAACTCTTTGATTGTATCATCAAAGCAGATGTTCCAACTCCGTGATGCCTGCTTTAATCCATAGATGGATTTGAGCAATCTGCATGATTTTCCGCTGCTCCCACTATCAATGAAGCCTTCTGGCTGATCCATAAAAACGTATTCTTCTAAATCACCATTTAGAAATGGCATTTTAACATCCATCTGCCAGATCTCATAGTCATAGTGAGCAGCTATAGCAAGCAGGATCCGAATGTATTTGAGCATCGCGACTGGTGAAAATGTTTCATCATAGTCTAAGTCTGGTCTTTGACGAAATCCTTTTGCTACCAGCCTAGTTTTATAGGTCTCCACTTGACCATCCACACCGATCTTTCTCTTAAAGATCCATTTGCACCCTATGGGTTTTATTCCAGAAGGTACAACCTCCAAAGTCCATACTTTGTTGGTGTGCATGGATTCCATTTCGGATCTCATGGCATCTAGCCACTTCACTGAGTCACCACTCGTGATAGCTTGATGAAAACTAGTAGGATCATCATCATCCATTATGCAATCTTCTCTATCACCATCAATTAGAAAACCGTAGTATCTATCAGGTGGGCGAGAAGTCCTACTAGATCTACGGAGTGGCTGATGTTTGTCAGGTTCTATTGAAAGCTCAGGTTCAACCAAATCATCGGTATTTGTTTGTGGATCTGGAATTTCTTCATGTTCTAACGCATTACCAACAGTATCATTTGTAAAAAAATCATTTTCTAAAAATGTGGTGTTTCCCCCCAATAAGAGAGTAAGGCTCTGTTCAAAATTTGAACTGAGGCAGCGCCTTACATATAAAGCACGAGAGCGTCAGTGCCTCACGTGCAAAGCACGAGAGTGCCGGCGCCAGAACTAAAAGTTCTCCACCATTAGATCAAAGATCCAACGATGATGATAAATCATCAAATTACAGAATTAAATTCTGTTGAAGAAATATTTCTCGAATCTTTCTAAAACAAGAAAGGTTAATCTCTGTAAAACAGAGCACCGTTGGATTAAAGATCGAATGATGATTAAAAATCACCAAGATACAGAATAAGTTCTGTATGGGAAAATATTCTCCCAATCTTGATAAGAACAAGAAAAATATCTTCTGTAAAACAGAAGACCTAGGATCAAAAATCCAACGGTGGATAAAATCCCCAAATTAATTAGACATCTCTCAATGAGAGATTTCCTTAACTAAATCAACAAATCAACCTCCACTATATAAAGGACCCAAGACTTAAAGTCTTGTAGAGAAGAACCCCCCATAAACTTCAAACTTCAAGACGAGAATGATTTCTCCTCAAGGTAAATAAAAATAAGAGAGATCATAGCATCTCCTCCATATCTAAGAGTTTAACTCTCACATCAGAAGAACTTAGTTTTTTTTCCAGATCTCAGATCTATAAGACAAAGTCTTTCACAAGTGAGAATCTAATTCTCAGAGAATTGAATTAAGCAGAACAGAAAACTCAGTGTTTAGCACTCAAAGTCTAGCGCTCACTGCCGAGCGCTCCACGTGCTCCTCACGTGGGTGCTATTTAATAAGAAGCGCTTAGCACTCGAAGTCTGGCGCTCGGCGCCGAGCGCTCCACGTGCCCCTCATGTGGGCGCTATTCAATAAAAAAGTGCTTAGCACTCAGTGTTTGGCGCTCAGCGCCGAGCGCCTCACATGCTCTGCACGTGCGCGCCTTAAATTGTTTACATTTAAAAGAATATAAATAAAACAAAAAGAAAAAGGGTGTCAGAACCCAAATCAATACTCAGCAGTGCTAATAAAGAAAGAGGATCAAGCCCAAATAAGTAATCAAGTGAGCTGAGCCCAAGGTTGGCCAAACCCCAAATTGATCGAGCCCATATGTCTTCTTCTAAATCGGCCTTAGTCCCAAACAAGACTACCAAGTCCCTGATGAACATTCATTGGTTCAAGGGTACATCTCTTCACACCTCTGATACATGTCGTTGTAATTCTTCAATGTTTTTAGAGAGGTGGCGGGTCCCGACAACCAACAACTATGAACCACAACATCCTTAGACTAATAATGGACCGCAATGTCCTGAAACTAGCTACGGACCGCAACATCCTTAAACTAAACCCTTACCTCAAAAATGGTGATCTGTGGACCGCAACGTCCCTAAACTAATAACGGATCTCAACGTCCTTAAACTAAAATAATAGAGCCCAAATGCTTTTTCGTTGGATCTAAATGATCCTAAAACCTTGTTAAGTAGATCTTAGTCTAAAATTAGACTAACGTATCCTTAACAAACATTTAAGTTGATTTTAACCTCAAACAAGATTAACGATCCTTAAATCAAACCAAATCCAAATCTAAGAAAATACTGATTTGGACTAATCCACGCCCGACGGGCGACAACATAAATTAGTCTTCGTATACAATCCACGGGCAACCTAAAACAAAACAAACACACACAACACGAAGTGAACATCTGAAGCAGGAGAAAGTGGTTATCTCTACGCGGTAACGTAATTAACTGCAGGGGCTTGCGCTTGCAGGGAAGAGCGTCCCCACAATCAAAAACCCCTCGCAAATGAGGGGGAATCTGACGAAGTATGCTACAACGCCTTATCTGTCCAAACCTCCAATACACGGTGCCATAAATCAACTTGGTATCTTCGGAGAGGTGGACGGATAAATCCAAATAGCATTTGCCCCCAAAATTCAGGCCAAACGTCCTAATGTCCCGGTCGCGTCTTTCGGCGGTAAACAGATTCTGGCATGCCCGGTGGGACCTTTTCCTCTTTCCACTCCACACTTCGTGTGTCTTGTTCATGAACGAATCATGGTTTCATATGGTTGCCCCTGAATTCGAGGTACTAAGATTTGGTGTCTTGCTCCTACGCAGAAGAGAAGATGACATCAATAGCTTCCAGCTGTACCAACTTCAACAACAACTCCCGCTCCGTCCCGTTTGGAGGAGTAACTTACAGGCCCCAAACGGCCTCCATCTTTGCAATGCCGGTGGAACAGGCGACACAGGCCACCACTGGATTGTTCTTCGGGACCATACTCCCGCCGACAAGCTTCAACGCTCCAGTTACGTCACAGGAAGCTCCAAAGAAGTCGGTCTTCGATCGGCTTGCAACTACCGCGGCCCCTCTCAACGGGTCGTCCAAGTCTACTGCCTCAGTCTTTGACAGGCTGAGCCCAAGCTCAAATGGGCCCATGAAGAGGCTCACAATACCGGAGAAGGCTATCCCAACTCCTGCTATAGGTGAAGTCGGCCAAACTACTTCCCCTACTCGAAAGTCGGCCTTCGACAGGTTGACCATTCCTTCCCAGCGGATGTCAGTCTTTGATAGGCTGGCGCTAATAACAGCCTCTCCTGAAAGCAGGGGGCATGACGAAGCTACTCCGACGACAGAGGTGATCCCGGCTACACAACATGCTCGACGTCGTCACTGGTGCTGAGTGAGGAAAGCTAGGGGCAGTTCCCCTTCTGTACTTACCCCACCAGCTCCAATAGTGGAAGTTGATGCTGCTGTTCCAACTGGGAACAGATTTGAGCCGCTCAGGAGGGTGCGCAAGAATTCTCCAATTGCTGTACTAAAAAGGTCTCCTCTGCCTGCGGAGAACATCACAAAGGAAAAATCGGAAAAGCCCCCTCAGCGGCTGTCGTCCAAAATCCACAGAGTCTGGTGGAGAGTCCAAGACTCTGTAATCGACAAAGACTACTCTCGCCGACTGAAGAAAATAAAGGCTCGGCAAGGGGAGGACCATCCTGCCGTCATGCCACGGAAAGTATCGTCTGCATGGGTGCTCGCTGCAACGGCTCTCTTAACTTCGGCCTCCCATAAAAAGAGAAGGCCAGAGAATCAACCACTACCGGCAACAAATTCTGAACGTGATGGATCCAAACGCCCCAAGTCTGGGGGCATGGTTATGCATACCGTCTACATGGCATCCGGAAAAGAGGATAGTCTTGCTTTCGTAAGTCATCGACCACTCACACGGTCTGCGATGAAAGCTCAAGAGAAATAGCAAAAGCTTCAGGAAATGTTGACAAGAATGGCCGCACTCACTGGGCAGAAAGAAAGCCCGGAAGTATCGTCAGAACAACGCCAAGAGCAGGAGACCGACACAGAATTCCTACGGAGGATTCTTGAAAAGGAGGATAAAGAGGCCGCGGAATAAGCGGCTAATATAAAAAAGATGGTGCTGCTGTTCCAAGACATGGTTGGGATGATTATCCAACCGGATCCTCCGGCCGAAGACCCTCCAATAATCATTGAAGATGGCAGAGGAGAGACATCAAGCCCTCCTCCGGATTTATCAACAGCTATGGAGGAGACGATCTCCAAAGCGAGCCTTGATGACTACATAGCTCAACAAATACGAGCTCATCAAGCGAACGAAGCGGTATGCCAAGTCGTTAGAACCGGGCGACCATATCGAGGCTGGTACGATCAAATTAAGTACCCGGCGGGATATACGATCCCTAAATTCCACGTGTATAAGGGGACATGCAATCCCCGTCAGCATGTCGCTCAGTTCAGGGCTTTATGCGGCAATACAGGAGGCGACGATAAATTGCTACTTCGCCAGTTCGTCGGCAGCTTAGCGGAGACGGCATTTGAATGGTACTCGGAGCTTCCGAATGACTCCATCAAAACATTCACAGAAATGGAGTTACTATTCACCCAGCGTTTCGCAAGCGCCAGCGAACGCACCCTGATCACGACATTGATCGATGCCAGAGTAAAGCTAGGAGAGACCTGGGTTCAGTATGCAATTCGGTAGCGGAACCTATAGTCGAGATGCGAACAACGCATAGAAGAAGCTCCTGCCATGGGCATGTTCGTGGGGACATCCGTAGGCAACTATATCCCAATTTATGATGTTCTTCAAGCCGACCACTTTCTAAGTCTTGATCGACAAGCTGGCCCAAATGGACCAGATGGGCCATAGACCGTCCTCCTAAAAAACGGAGCTTCGAAATGAAAAGGGTAAAGGGAAAGCTACCTTCGTCGCCAACGCTCAGCAGCAGCTGAGTGATCCGAAACCAGCTGCTCGCCAAAACGATAAATCACGATCACTTGGAAAAAAGTTGAGACGTCCTTACTCATTCTCTCGGGATAAAACGAGAAGGCTGTTCGAACTGGCGGTGCGCAACAGGCTCAGCACTCTACTGGATCCGAGATGTCCACAGCAACCGGGCGACGTCAATAATCCCAATTACTGCCTCTACCACCGAATAGTGGGCCACCCAATCGAAGATTGCTTCATCTTCAAAAAATGGGTTGAGGACCAGTACCAACAGGGCAGGTTCACGTTGTCTGAAAACTGGAGGGTAAACCCGCCACAACAGCATGCTCCTAAAAAGGTGGATACGCCGGGGGCATCGTACTCATTTATAGAGGAAGCTCCGTGTGAAGTTGTCCTTTCAGCTAAGACCAAAAGAATGCTGAAGGATCTTCAAGCATGCCCGGCAATCAAGTGAAAAGCTCGCTAGAGCCCTAGATCATTGAGGGGATGCTGAAACCGCGCCCAACATCGGGAATTGGTAACGATGGGAGGCCCAGCTGTCAAATTCTTCGAAGAAGAAGAAGAAGGCCAAGAAGCCCATGCAGATCGACGAAAATCGTACAGGTCTGCAAAAGTACATCGACGCATTGGAGGAATATAACCAAAAAGCATGAACCCCGGTCACACTCCAAGAGTTTCTCAACCATATCCTTGAGAGCGGAGATAATGACAATGACGACGGAGACGACTCGTTAAAAGAACCCGAGAATTATGTGGCAAGTTGTCACGTGATCTCTCATTCGTCAGTAAATGACAAAGAAGCTCACTCGGCGTCAGAAGATAATATAGAGGAGCTGGGGGTAGAAACGGTGCCAAAATCCTTGGAATCGTTAGACGAGATGATTGACATGCTGCTGAACGAATCCCGTCAAAAGAGCAAAGCTGATCAAGAGCGTGAAATGTCCATATTCGAAAGGGCCAGGCGTTAGCATCAAGTTGAAGAAGTCATGGTAGGGATGAGTCGCAAAGCACTCCAACCAAATCAAAGAACGCCTACGGCAGACAAAAACAGGCTTAAGACAAGGAAACGGTTCTCTAAAGCCCTGTCAATGGGAATAAAGCTGCCATCTTTCAAAGGAAATACTCCTGGCGGTATACACCTTGACGAAGCGGATGTACATCCTAACTACTATTTATACCATCAGAAGATTGCACACCATACCGAAGAATGCATGGCCTTTTAAAAACTGGTGGCAGGGATACGTTGCTCATCGACAACATTTCAAGCGGATGAAGCGCAAAACTCGTTGGGAGCAGAGAAGCACAACAGATGAGCACAAAAGAACTGCCGGGAACTACCACATGGTTGATACCAGGGGATCGCAAGTTCTCACCTTCAAAAGCGATTCTGATGAAGAAGTAGCCATCGTCCCTCTCTTCAAGGAATCCACCTCAGGAAAAGAGGAAGGGATAAAAAAACTGTGAAAACATTCAACTGCGTAATCCTATGTTGCCCGAAAAGAATCTCGGACCTACAAACAAGGGATCGAACAAAAAAGATAAGGGAAAGGAAAAAATCCCTGAGGATATCGCCCTCGATGATCGAGTCCTCAAAGAGCTGGCAGCCACGGACCCGCCCAAGAAAAACAAAGTGGATTACAATGTCCTAGCACACCTGAGGAAGATACCCTCACAGCTAAGCGTTTTGGATGCCCTTCTGTTGTCTAAAGAGGCACGAGATTCTCTGATCAGGGCATTACAAGAGCCCGAGCAGTTTCAAGCTTTCCTTGCCGAAGAAAAGATGAAGAACGAGCTAGAAGAAGTGCACACAGCTGACATCACTTTCGGCGACGAAGATCTCCTCCTCGGAATGTACAAGCACAACCGTCTCCTGTATGTCACTGGGTAATGCCATGACATCAAGATAGGGAAGATCTTAGTTGACAACGGGTCCTATGTCAACCTCCTAAATGTGAGGGTGCTAAAAAAAATCTGCATGAGCGTATAACACCTCGCTCAGGATAAAATCACTATCTCCGGGTTTGACTCCCAGTCATTATAGATGCTCGGGTTTGTAATACCGACGTTACGTTTTGAGCTGCTCGTCACTGACATCAAATTTCATGTCATTGACGCCAAGACCTGCTACAATGCTTTGCTCGACAGGCCTTGGTTACATGAGTACAATATCATCCCTTCTACACAACATTAGTGTATGAAGTATTTCAAAGACGGTCTCGAGTATACCGTGATGGGGGAACTAAACCCATTCTCCATAAATGAAGTCTGAAAGTATGAAGTTGCAAAGTATTTCATACCAGACTTTGAAGACACGGAAAGATGTCATAAACCGGAGAATAAGCAAAAATCTATCACCACTATTCCGGTTCTCAGGAGTGATACCGAGGAGGAAGAAAAGATAGTCTATTCGGGGCCGTCCCAATGCAACAGGCCAGGACTATCTACCCCTATTTTTGTCTTTGGCAGTGACTCTGAAGACGAAGTAAACGCAGTGTTCTCGGTCCGTCCATCAATGCAGGCCCTCACCGGAGATAATCAGAGTTTGCAAATCGCCATGGTTCCGCGACAACACTACAGAGAAATCGACGCACTTGAGAAATATAGTGTGCAAGAGCTGTAGACATTCTACACCCCTCCTAGGCGAAGAGGTGAAAAGACGATCCTATTCTATCGATCCATGGAGACTAAAGTCGAAAGAGAAATTTGGCATGGTGCTGATTTTGTGCTCGACAGGCTCCAACCCATCCGTCTGCCCAGATACTACACGGAGGGATTGAGAAGGTTATTAAGATGCCAATGCGTACCTTTCAAACAGACTCCTCAACAAGCTCTGTTCTACAACAGGATTTGGAACATCCTTGGAACTCAGCAAAAATTGCCCAATGGAAAAATAGAAACGATCGGTCTTTAATATGTCCAGTCCAAGAAACGGGACCAATTCCAAGGCCGCCATGTCATAAATGACCTCAATGAAGAAGGGGGTGCTCTTTTAAAAGACGCTGACTTTGAACCAGAATGAGGTCCTGCCATAAAATGCCGAGTCCGTCGTTTGAAAAACAGATGGACAAGCTAGTAAGGGAAGCGAGTCAAAAGGTTTGGAATGACCACGGCTGCGAAATGGCCATTTACGAGAAAGCCAAGACGCAACGCCTCCTTCAACAGGCTACGGAGGATGACAATGCCCTTCACCGTCAGCCCGCCATGCATTCCCAAGACAAGAAAAAGGCCCGACGCGGAGGCAAAAATAAGTTAAAGAATGGAAAAAACGTTCGAAAGCGGCAAAACGGATCCAAAATGCCACGCGATCGAGAAAAGGTTAGCCGGAATCCGTCTCTTATGAAAAAGATGGGTCGAGCATATTCTTTCCCTCGAGACAAGACAAGGAGAATCTTTGACCTTGTCATGAAACATCAAATGATTACACTCCCGGAGTTTCGGCACCCCGATCAAGCAAACAAGGTTCATCACCCGGATTATTTCTCCTATCACCGAGCGATATGACATCCTCTTGAAGGCTGCTTCACCTTCAAAAACTGGGTCGAAGACCAATATCAGCAAGACAGGTTTGCTCTATCCAACAGTTGGAGGGTAGTCCCACCATAAAAGTATGTGCTGAAAGCAACGTATATACTGAGAGTAGAACCACATAAACACCGGTCTTGGAAACAATCTCGTACCTGTCACATGATAACGCTGTCGGAAGAAGGAGTGCACGAGAATATGGATGACCTCTCCTGGTGCTTCGAAAATGAGGACGAAGATGAGTTGATCTCAGAATTTCCACCAGCGCCAAAAGAATTGGAAGATGTGATACACACCACAGCGGACAACCTGAGAAAAATCGACTTGGGGACGACAAACGACCCGCGACTAACATTCGTCAGTGAGCTGCTGTCTAAAGAGTAGGTGGCTACGCTAAAAGATATGCTCATGCAGTATAAAGACTACTTCGCATAGAACTATTCCGAGATGCCGGGACTAGATCAAGAAATAGTTGTGCATAAATTAGCGATATCTCCGGACGTCAAGCTAGCCAAACAAGCACCAAGAAGAATGCGGCTCGAACTTGAAATGAGTATCAATGCCGAAGTCAAGAAGTTAATCGACTCCGGCTTCATCCAAGAAGTTCAGTACTCCGACTGGATTGCCAACATTGTCCCAGTGATGAAGAAAAATGGGACAGTGCGCATCTGCGTGGATTTCTGAGACCTCAATAATGCTTGCCCGAAGGATGATTTTCCCGTACTGGTTACCGAGTTGATGATAGATAACACGTCCACTCACGAAGTCTTCTCCTTCATGGACGGATCATCGGGGTACAATCAAATAAAGATGCATCCTGAAGACCAGAAGCATACCGCTTTCTGGACTCCTCTGGGCATATTCTGCTACAAAGTGATGCCTTTCAGTCTGAAGAACGCCGGCGCTACCTATCAGAGGGTCATGACAAAGATTTTCGATGACCTCATACATGAAATCGTCGAATTCTATATCGATGACCTCGTAGTGAAAAGCAAATCGTACGAGGAATACTGGGAGCATTTGAAAATAGTGTTCCAACGTCTTCGTAAGTATAACCTCAAGATAAACCCTTTGAAATGCGCATTCGGAGTCTCCTCAGGCAAATTTTTAGGGTTCATCATACGACACCGGGACATCGAAATAGATCCATCGAAGATCAAGGCGATTATAGAAATGCCCACTCCAAGAACTTTAAAACAATTGCGGTCTCTACAAGGAAAGCTCACGTATATCCAATGGTTCATAGCCAACCTTTCCGGAAAATGCCGTCCCTATAGTCACCTGATGAAGAAGGGAACCCCATTCGTTTGGGATCGTAAATACCAGAGTGCACTGGACGAAATCAAGAAATACCTGCATAATCCGCCGCTATTGACCGCTCCGGTCGGGGGTAATCCCTCCTTCCTGTACACAACCGCCCTTGAAAGTTCTTTGGGCGCGCTATAGGCACAGGAGAACGACCAAGGGAAAGAGAGAGCCCTCTACTATTTGAGTCGAGTTCTCCTAGGGGCAGAAAATAACTACCCCCCTATCGAAAAACACTGCCTGGCATTAATCTTCGCGATAACAAAGCTCAGACACTATGCTTTAGCGCATGAGGTTCATCTCATATCAAAGGTGGATCCTCTCAAGTATTTTATGTCAAAAGCCATACTAACAGGATGACTCGCTAAATGGGCCCTCCTCTTGATGTAGTTTTCGATAATCTATCGACCCCTCAAGGCAGTGAAAGGCCAAGCCATCGCCGACTTCCTCGCTGAGCATCCGATACCTGGTGACTCACCTTTAAATTGCGAACTGCCAGACAAGCACGCGTTTGACACGATCGACGAGGAGAAAGGAGGGGGTGATACCCGATGGGAACTCTATTTCGACGGAGCATCTTCCATGAAGAAGCGACAGCACAACACCCCCATAATCAAATCTGGGGTAGGTCTTATCTTCGTGACTCCACAAGGAGGGATAATGCGCTTTGCCTTTTCCTTAACAGAGCCGAGGACAAACAATGAAGCGGAATATGAGGCTTTGATAGTAGGTCTTGAGATCGCTGTCGACATGGGAATCGAAAACCTCCTCATATACGGAGACTCCCAGCTGGTCGTTAGCCAAGTAAATGGTGACTATCAGACGTGCAAGCCAGAGTTGGTAAAATATGGCAAAAAAGTGCAACAGTTACTAACTCAAATTCCCTTCTACGCCCTGGAAAGCATACCACGTACAGAAAATAGTAAAGCGGATGCATTAGCCAAGCTCGCTAAAGAACTGGCTGACGAAAACCTCGATGATGTAAGAATCGTCGTGCAGAGCTGTCGGATTCTCGCACCAGCAGAAATATCTCCGAAGTCGTCTGAAGAAAAGGAAGCGGCCAAGCAAACAACCCTACGAATAGAGGACCAAGAAAGGGCTAAGGATTGGAGAGAAGTCTTCATGGACTACTTCAAATCCCGTCGAACACATGAAAATGCATCCTCAAGACATCAGCTCATAAAACGAGCTCTGTCTTTCGCCTTCGTCAATGATACTCTATATAAGAGATCATTCGACTCTCTGTGGTTGAGATGCCTGGGACCAAAAGTGTCACGACCCGAAATTGCACGTGACTGGCACTTGAATCATATGAAGTTTATAGGACCCCATCTAATTCATGTAAGCCAAAAATCCCAGAAATCTAAACCATTTAAATTTAGAAGTGAAGGAGAACTTGTTTTAAAGTAAGTGGTTTTAATAAAATAAGTGGCATTAAACATTTTAAAGCAACATCATATTTTCCCGAAAATTTTGGCAGAGTCTCCTTTGTAAATACTGGCCCCAAACGGGTACAACACATGAAATATATATAAATGAATAAAGGCATCCCCAAGTGGGAGCTAGCTCTTCGCCAATTGGCGGACACAACCATGCAAGCAATATAATATACAACGCTGAAGGGCGAGGATCAAAACTCAGAAGAAAACCAATATCCACCAGAAAACCATAATAATACAAGCGCGACTCTAAGGTCGAAAGAATAACAACTGGTTTTCTAAGTCTATAAAATATACAAGTCTGGTTGATGGAGTTTCTAGATACAACTAAATGTAAATAAGGTACAATGGTGGTCACGATGCAAATGAACCCACCTACCAAAGCAATCACCCGGAAGGAAGCAGTGTGCCCGCAAGCCGCAACAAAACCTGTACGGAGAAACCTGCAAGAAACTGTGGCACAACGGGGGTGAGTTGCCAACTCGTGAGTAAAAAACATCACCGAGAAGAAATCGCATGTATGACTCTATCCTAGGTCATACCATAATATCCATATAATATATATAACCTAAAACATTTGATAATGGCCAGGGTAAACATCTATACATAAGTGTAATACCAAGTGCTCGTGTCAGTGCCTCAGGTAACAACATATCATATATGATGTATGAATGCATGAAAACAGAATATATGTAAATGAGAAAACTGTTTTCTTATCTCAGTGAGATTTCTGTATAAAATCGAATTATCATCAATGAAATCAATAGAGAATCCGTGTCAAGTATCGACACAAAATTTATATCCCAATATCTCAATATCTCGGGCTCCAGCAATCCGGACTGGCCCATATCATCAAATCTCTATATCTCAGGCTCCGGCTATCCGAACTGGCCCATATCATCAAATCTCACTACTTCGTCGGTATCCTCCGGATATCCGCCGCGTCATAAATAACCGGTCGGTAGTGCTCCCCTGCCGGGCTCAACGCCATCATCTGCGACCATCTTGCCCCAGGGTACCGCACCGGGTCCACCATGCACCCGCAGACGGTTCATCCTCCTCCTCGAATCGGGTGTATGATATCGCTCAAGAGCCGAGAAAACTCATGGTGGACATATCTCAAATCATATCATGAGAAAACCGCAATTTTCTATCTTTAAAATGATAATAAGTTTATAAATTTTTTGCGGTTTCTCCAAATCCAGAAATCTCATGGAAATCCGAAATGCCAATCTCAAGAGTAAATAACAGTGAATTACCGGCATAAAGCTCCATAATATTGCATGATAAAGAAATATAAGAATGCATTTGATATCAATCAAGGAATGCAATAATTAAACTAGCATATAAAAGCAATAACATATTGGAACTATCAGCTAGCAAGTTATGTCAATGAAGTAATACTTCTAAAGTGTACGTGTCATGGCAATTACCGATGATGATGTGTGTGAGCTGGCACACAAGTGTACGTGGAGCATACGCATCATCGGTAATGGTGCTGGTGTCCTGACAGAATGGGTTCATAATAACTAATGAAAACAAATTTATGTATGCAATGCGATGCTAACAGCAAGAATACATGGAAATTGAATAGTAAACGCAACAGGTAAGAATAAATATTTATATATATACGAGTCATACAATTTTGGCATTTGAAATAGCACGAATCGTGGTTTTTAGAAAATAGAGACTGTCTTTAAAATACCCATGATTCGTCAGTTTTGAAAATAAGTATGACTCGAGCCCAGTCTAACCTTTACCTGATAAACTACAGGACTAAACTAATAGACTAATCGAAAGGGTAAGGAAATCCACCTAAGTCTGAGTCGATATATCTAGTAGTCGGTGATCCCGCCTCAATAGCGTCACGTACGATAAATATATAATACAACATCCTCAAATCAAGAGTGCGGATCAATCATTATATTTATACTTCGTATGGTAAAATCCATCGTACGGCATCCCAAATCGGGGTACGGGTCAATATCACATATGACACATTACTGATTTGGTATCATTATCATCATATTCTGAATTAGGGGTACTGATCTAAAGTCTAGTACATTCCGATACCATCAACATATATATATATATATATATTTATATATAATTCGCGTGTATAGGAAAACACATCGCCCAACGATCCGCTATAATATCATGTCGTGTCTCACCACACGACCCAAATAACATCACCGATCTCATGGTATCATGCCCAATCACATCGACTCATCTCCAAGTATCATATACTATCCTCATTATCCGTGTATATGTACATACATACATACATACATATATATATATACACACACACACACACACACACACACACATACATACTCACATACATACATACATACATACATACATATATATATATATATCCCCATATACGCAAAAGAAAATCAAATGTAAGCGTGTGTGTGTGCGTGTGTGCCAATCCTTACTCTAGGGTTTCACGACTAAGAAACTAAACTAAAAGCATTTCCCTACAACTACGCTAAAACTAACCCAAAGTCACCTAAGCATTTCTTGCTAAGTATACACATCTCATAAAACACATAAGTATGTATATATATATATATATATATATATATATATATATATATATATATATATATATATATATATATATATATATATATATATATATCATAACGCATTCGCGTGATACACTACGAAATTGCGGGGGTGCTATACGCCATCCACCCGACTTCCCCCGTAGATATATATCTACTCACCTTGATCCTTACTTGACGAAGTCGATATCGCCATGCTCCTCCTTGTCATACGAAATCTACACGAAGGTACCTACATTTCAACGAATATTGTATCGTAAACGAGAATCAAATACGAGAAATCCGATACAACATACGAAGGGTACATAGGTTAGAACCTACGAACTACGCATGCAAGAAAGGCGAAACAAATCCTCGATGTCGATGTACAAACATCAAACCATCGAGTTAAAACCAAAATACCAAAACCAAAGTTAAAACGAAGTCGCAAAACGAAACAACAACATAAGAAAACACCTCCAGATTTTGCTTCAGGTAAAATTAGCCAATTTTGCATATGTGAAGGGTCTAATTAACAGATAATGGAGCCATGGACGAAACCCGGACCCAAACTAACCTCCCAAGGCCGCAATTTGCAGCCAAAATTAGTTTATTTGCAGCCATAACAAAGGGTTAGGGTTTCGGGTCTTGGGTATAGCTTCTAGGTTGCCTGCACACCTCTCAGTCTTCGCTAAATATTTTTGAGATGCCCCGGGTCATAGCAGATCCCAAAATATCATCACAGTTCCCACAATCTTCCGATATCAGGGTTTCTAAGTTCAAGTCTTGGGTTCTAAGTCTCAGGTTTGGTCCCGAATCCTAACACTAGAGGGGTTTTTTGGTCTCAACTAACCTTAATTACACTTCACAACTCATAAAATTCCCTAACCCTCATCTTGGAATTTTCTAAGATCACTAAACCTCACTAACCCACTTCTAAACTAATATAGAAGCTAAAGGAGATGGATTACTACACTAATGGTAAAAGGATTAGCTCATTTGGAAACTCAAGAATTTTCTTGAGTTGCCCCAAGTACTCAAAATCCTAACTTTCTTGATCCATCATACTTGTAGTGAGCTAGAGATCAATTTTTGTGAAGAGGTTAAGGTGTTTTGGTGTGGGATTGAGGGTGTTTATGAGGATGTAAAGGAGGTGGAGAAGAGGGCAGCCAAGGTGAAAGAGAAGGAGAAAGAGAATGAATAAAATGAAATGGAGGAAAATATCCATGGTCAAGTGACCCCTCACCCTCTCTCTCTCTCTTCTCTCACTTGCCCATGCTTCGCTGTCTCCCCATACCACATTTTTTAATCTTTTCTTTTCTTTTATTTATCTTTTCATTTAAATCTCATGTTAAAACAATAGCCATTCTATAAAAGAAAGAATCATGGTAGAATAAAATGTAATAAGTGTAAAACATAACATGGTGCATGTCATATGCAAAATCATATTTAATGCATAATTAGTGAACATTAATCAAGTTTAGAAATAAACTTGTATATAATTAATTGTATAAACTTTATAAAGTGTCTATATCATATAATATTCTTTCAAAAATCACCATTCAATTTAATTTTCCAATATTACCCAATTTATCGATATTTAATTATACCACATCATTAAACTAATTTCTACACATTAAAATATTCAAAATATTTATTATTTAATTATTTAACTTCTCAAAAATAATATTTTATTTTTCTGAAATGTTACAGAAAGAAGGAGAGTCGTCCAAGAAACCCACAATGGACTCTGGGTTCTCATCAAGCCGGGCAAAAAATGAGGCTGAAGATCAAAATGATGGGATACTATTGGCCCACGATGATTCAGGACTGCCTCGAATACGCGAAGTAATGCCACTCGTGCCAAATTCACTGGGACTTTATCCACCAGCATCCAAATCCTCTACACCCAACAGTGGCTAGCTGGCCGTTCGAAATGTGGGGAACCGACATAATTGGGCCTATCGAACCAGTGTCGTCCAAAGGACATCGGTTCATATTGGCGACAACTGATTACTTCTCTAAATGGGCAGAAGCAGTACCACTAAGAGAAGTGAAGATGGAGAACATCCTCCATTTCTTCAAGACACACGTCATCTATCGGTTCGGCACTCCGTGACGGATTATCTTCGATAACGGGCCGGCCTACAGAAGTCACAGAATCAGCCACTTCGCACAGCAACATAATATAGACTGGAGATACTCTTCGGTCTATAATCCCCAAGCTAACGGTCTGGCAGAGGCTTTCAACAAGACCTTGACGAAGATCATAAAGAAGACGGTGTCCTGAAAAAAAAGGACTGGCACGAAAAACTACATGAAGCTCTCTGGGCTTATCGGACCACGTTCAAAACGGCCACAAATACAACGCCATTCACGTTGGTATTCGGTACAGAAGCGGTACTCCCCCTCGAGACAGAGCTACCCTCTCTACGAGTGGCGGTTCATTACGAGCTAACAGACGAAAAGAATGCTCATCTTCGGCTTGAAGAGCTAGACACCCTCGATGAAACTTGTCTCATGGCGCAGCAAAACTTGGAAGCTTACAAAGCAAAGATAACACGCTCATACGAAAGATTAACTAGGCTGAGAACATTCCGCCAAGGCGAACTCGTGCTAGTTGTCAAAAGACCTATGATCCCCAATCGTGCCAAACGGGAGAAATTCTAGCCAAACTATGAGGGCCCGTACATCATAGACAAAGTCTACCAAGGTGGGGCTTACTTTCTCATGGATATGCATGGCGAAAGACCCTTTCGGCCAATAAACGGCCGATTCTTAAAGAAGTACTATACTTGACGAGTCACGACTCAGGTCAATGATAGATGACGACGCCTATGTCCGCTCGCTATCTTCTTGAGTCAAGACTCTAAAAGTAGTATCCAACGATACCCCGTCCTAAACACGGAAAGCAATGGACCGAAATGTCCCTAAACTAACAACGGACCGAAACGTCCCTAAACTAACAATGGACCGCAATGTCCTGAAACTAGCTACGGACCGTATGTCCTCAAACTACTACGAACCGTAGCATCCTTAGGCTAACGTGGCAAAAAAAGATACGTACATAAGAAAATTGGCACGGATGAAAACCCGAAAGGGCTCCGTGAGTAAAAACAGCAGGGCTACCGGCGAGTTTGTGAAAACCCGAAAGAGCGCAGACTCGTAAAAAATTTCCTGTGCACTTGCAGGGTCCTCTCGACCTTGTAAGGAGAAAATACCCGCGTGAGATCCTTACGACTCATAAGGGAGCAAAACACTTAGGAATGCTCACAATCCCTAAGGAGAAATTACACTTACGAGATCCTCACGACTTGTAAGGAAATTTCCCCCTATGAGACCCTCACGGCTCACAGGATTCAAAAGTCTTAAGATACAGGGACATGAACCTGTTCTTAAGCCATCATATCCCCCAAATTTCCCTACAGGCGGTCAATATTGACCCTTGTATACAATCCACGGGCACAAAAAACCGTTCCCTCGCCCAGTTCCACCAATGGTGTGAAGTTCCCATATTTGGTAAACAACAATTGTAGGTCTTATCGACTTGCAAGAAGAAAATGCTCTTATGAGATTCTTACGACTCTCAAGAGAAAACACACTTAGGAGTCCTCATGACCCCTAAGGAGAAATTACACCTACGAGATCCTCACGACTCGTAGGGAAAAATACCTTTATGAGATCTTTACGGCTCACGAAGTCAAAAGCCTTAGTCGTCAGGTCCCTAACCCTGTCTACTAAGCCACCTTTGTTCGATAGCGGCGAAGGCAAATGATAATTCGCTCCTGGCAACGTTCCAGTAGTAGCGATACTGATGCCTAAATTGGTAACAAATTCCAAGTCCTTTCACGGCAAGTGATGATTCGCTCCTGGAAATATTCCAGTCGCAGCGATGCTGATACTAAGATTGGTATCAAATCTGAAGTCCATACTCGCAACAAAATCAGCGAGCCAAAAATACATATAAAAGTAGCCGAAATGATTGGGAAACTCACAATAAAAAGCAGCGAGTAAAAAGAAAAATAGCCAAGATGATTGGGCATCGTGAAAAATAGCCAAAATGATTGGGCAATCACGACTTTCGCGATATAAAAAGCTGAAATGATAGAGCATCGCGGAAAGAAATAAAAAAAATGAAAGAATGAAACTTTTTCCCTACAGGCGAGTCCATACTGACCCCTGTATACAATCCATGGGCATAAACGAAAAGAGAAATACATTTCCCAACAGACTATGTTAAAGAGGGAGTCAGATCTCGATGGCAACATTTGCATCCCAGAAGATCAACACGGCGTTCCTTCTCGACACCGCAGAAAGCGGAGCAAGTCAACCCCGACACCGCAGAAAACGGAAACAAGTCAACCAATGACCTTCCCGCCAGAACAATGCTTCGTCTCGGAAACAAGTCAGCCAATGACCACCCCGCCGGAACAATGCCCCGTCTCGGAAACAAGTCAGCAATGACCTCCCGGCCCGAACAATGCTCCGTCTCGAAAACAAGTCAGCCAATGACCTCCCCGCTGGAACAATGCTCCGTCTCGGAAACAAGTCAGCCAATGACCTCCCCACCGGAACAATGCTCCGTCTCGGAAACAAGTCAGTCAATGACCTCCCCACCGGAACAATGCTCCGTCTCGGAAACAAGTCAACCAATGACCTCCCCATCGGAACAATGCTCCGTCTCGGAAACAAGTCAACCAATGACCTCCCCGCCGGAACAATGCTTCGTCTCGGAAACAAGTCAACCAATGACCTCCTCGCCTGAACAATGCTCCATCTTGAAAACAAGTCAACCAATGACCTCCTCGTCGGAACAATGCTCCGTCTCGGAAACAAGTCAACCAATGACCTCCCCGCCGGAACAATACTCCGTCTCAGAATCAATTCAACCAATAATCTCTCGATTTGTCTCGACCCCCAGGGAAATCAGTGTCCCCGCGTAAACCTCTCAACCCGTAAAAAGAAAACTCTCTTGTGAGATCCTTACGACTCTCAAGAGAAAACGCACTTAGGAGTCCTTACGACCCCTAAGGAGAAATTACACCTATGAGATCCTCTCGACTCGTAGGGAGAAACGTCTTTATGAGACCTTCACGACTCATAAGGTTGAAAAGTCTTAGGTGTTTACCCCAATCAGAGCAAAGCTCTGTTCAAATTCCAAGGCGGGAAACGAAGCAACGCTTCTGTTTCCCCCAGTCAGAGCAAGGCTCTGTTCTGAAAATTAAAATAAAAATTAAAAATTAAAGAAGCAACGCTTCAGCTGACTTGCGCTCTGCGCTGCGCACCACGTGGCAGCGCAGTTGCGCTGTGCTCTGCGCTGCGCGCCACGTGGCAGCGCAATTGCTCTGCGCTGCGCGACACATGGCAGTGCAGTTGCGCTGCGCTCTGCGCTGCGTGACACGTGTCAAGCGCAGGTGCGTTTGCGCCAAACAGAATTAAAATTCCAGTAAGATCTTTCTGTTCTTGTTAAAACAAGAAGATTGTCTTCTGTAAAACAGAAGCCCTTGGATCAAAGATCCAACGGTAGGGAAATCCCTAAATCACTCAGAGAATGATCTCTTTAACTAATTTAACAAACTGATTGGCACTATATAAAGGCCCTTAGACCCCAAATCAAAAAACAGAAAAAACACATCAATACAGAGAGAAAAATAAAGAATTCCTCTAAAGAATTTTGGGAAGAGCTCAAAGAAAGGAAAGGTAAAAACCTTTAATAAAAGAAGAATTTCTTCTGAAAAGATCAATGATCTAAGGACAAGATCAAGATCTTAAAATAAAAAGAAAAGATCAAATAATAAGAATAAAAAGAAGAAGATCATTTGATCTACAAAAAGGCATTTCCTTTTTTGATGAACCAACGGTTCTGGAATCTTAAAAGATTCTTTTCTTAAATCCAAAATTGGATCAAGAATTTAAAACAGTGCCTTGCACTTGTAAATCTGCACTGTTGCGCTCTTGGGTTGGCGCAAGCCACCAGAGAGCGCCACGTGTCAGCTCCAGAACAGCTTGCGCTATGCGCTTTTAAAATAAAGCACCGCTCTCATGAATTGGCGCAACTCACTAGAGCGTGCCACGTGTCAGCAGCGCAACAGCGCAGCGCACTGCGCTTGCGCTCACCAGAGTATGACACGTGTCACCTCCACATGGACTTGCGCCTTGCGCTCCTCAATTGGCGCAAAGCACCTGACAAGCCATGTGGTACTCTGTCAGACTAATTAATGCAATGCATTATCAAGGGCAGAGCCCAAACAAAGGTCTATCAGACCAAACAAAAGTGCTATGCACTATTAAAAGGGACAGAGCCCAAATCAAAAAGGCCTTAAAGGCCAAAATAAAATGCAGTGTATTATTAAACAGGGGCAAAGTCCTAGCATAGGCATAATAGGCCAAAGATAAATAAAAATGTTGAACATTCTCAACTGGACTTAGCCCAATCATGGCCGTAAGTCCTCAAATTAAATTGACTGAGCATGACTGCTCTCTTAAATCAATTTACACCCGGTTCAAGGGTACATCTCCGAACTCCTCTGACATCTATTGTTGTAATCCTTCAACGTCGTCAGAGAGGTGACGGGTCCCGACAACCACACATCAATATGGACTGTGGGGTCCTTAAACTCATGGACTGATGCGTCCTTAAACTCATGGATTAATGCGTCCCTAAACTAACATCCGTCCCCAAAATGGGAATGTTGGACCACCATGTCCCTAAACTGGCTATGGACCACTATGTCCCTAAACTGGCAATGGACCACCATGTCCGTAAACTGGCAATGGACCACCATGTCCCTAAACTGGAACAATAGAGCCCAAATGCTCTTTTGTCGGATCCAAACGATCCCGTTAAGTCGATCTTAGTCTCAAGCTAGACTAACGAATCCTTAACAAATGTTTAAGTTGATCTTAGCCTCAAATATGGCTAACGTATCTTTAAACCCTCAAACAGACTTTAGTCCCAAATTGGACTACAGGTCTCCCAACCAACCTTGGTTCAAGGGTACATCTCTGAACTCCTCTGATATCTGTCGTTGTAATCCTTCAATGTCGTCAGAGAGGTGACGGGTCCCGACGGCCATACATTCAATGGACCACTATGTCCCTAAACTGGAACAATAGAGCCCAAACGCTCTCTTGTCGGATCCAAACGATCCCGTTAAGTTGATCTTAGTCTGGAGATTAGGCTAACGTATCCTTAACAAAAGTTTAAGTTGATCTTAGCCTTAAATAGGGCTAACATATCCTTAAACCAAAACCCCAAACCCAAATCTAAGAAAATACGGATTTGGACTAATCCATGTCCTACGGGCGACGACATAAATTAGTCTCCGTATACAATCCACAGGCAACCACAAACAAAACAAACACCCACGACACGAAGTGATATTCTGGAGAAGGAGAAAGTTGCTACCGCGGTGCGGTAGCGTAATTAACTACAGGGGCTTGCGCCTGCAGGGAAGAGCGTCCCCACAATCAAAACCCCTCGAACGAGGGGGGATCTGACGAATTCTGCTACATCGGCCGCATCCGTCTAAACCTTCGATACACGGTGCCATAAATCAACTTGGCATCTTCAAAGAGGTGGACGGATAAAACTAAATAACATCTGCCCCGAATCTCAGGCAAGACGAACCAATGCGGTCGCGTCTCTGTGTTCGGAGGGGAATAGATTCTGGCACGCCCGGTGGGACCCCTTCCTTTTTCCACTCCACACTTCATGTGTCGTGTTCGCGAATGGATCGCGGTTTGCTGTGATTGCCTGTGGATTCAAGGTACTAAGATTTGGTGTCTTGCTCCGTGCAGAAAAAAGAAGATCAATGGCTTAAAACTGCACTGCCTGCAACTGCAACTCTCGCTCCGTCCCTGCTGGAGGAGTGACTTACGGGCCCCAAGCGGCCTCTCTTTTCAAGATGCCAGTGGAGCAGGTAACTCAAGCTACCACTGGACTATTCTTCGGGACCATGCTCCCACCGATGAGCTTCAATGCCCTAATGACGTTGCAAGAAGCCCCAAAGAAGTCGGTCTTTGATCGACTTACCACTGCCGCGGCCCCTCTCAACGGGTCGCCCAGCTCTAATACCTCAGTTCTCAACAGACAGGGCCAGAACGTCTGCAAGCCCGCGATACCCGAAGCTGCCATCCCAAAGCGGATAGCCACCCCGGCTCAAGCGGACAAAATCATTGGAAAGGCTCCTCCTTCCAAGAAGTCAGTTTTTACAAGGCTGGCCATTCCGGTTGCTGCTCTAGGCGAGGTCCTCAAAGCTACTTCCCCTGCTCAGAGGTCTGTCTTTGACAGGTTAGATATTGCTTCTCAACAGGTGTCAGTCTTCGATAGGCTAACACCAATAATAGTCTCTCCTCAAAGCAAGGTGCACGACGAAGTCACCCTTATAGCTGAAACAACTCCATCCGCAAGACACGCTCGACGTCGCCACTGGCACCGAGTAAGGAAGGCTGGGGGCAACTCTCCCTCTAGATTTACGCTACCAGCTCCGATGGTGGGGATCGAGGCTGCTGTTCCAACCGGGAACAGTTTTGAATTGCTGAACATGGTGCACAGAAACTCTCCTACTGCGGTGTTGAAACGAACTCCTTCACCTGTGGAGAATACTCCAGAGAAGGAGCTAGAGCAGCCCCCTCAACGGCTGTCCTCTAAAATTTACAAAGTCTGGCGACAGGTCCAAGAGTCGGTGATTGATGAAAACTATCTCCGCCGACAGAAAAAGATGAAGGTTCGGCAGGAGAAGGATTACTCCGTCAAGCCACAAAAAGAAACAGCTACTTGGGTGCCCACTACAACGGCCCCCTCAACTCCAATCACTTAAAAGAAAAGGAGTCTACAAAAAGCCCCTGTGAACATGGAGAACCGTAAAAGCGCTGAACACAAATGCCCCAAGTCTGGGGGCATGGTGGTGCACACTGTTTATATGGCTTCCGGAAAGAAGGAAAGCCGCGCTTCGACGGGTCACTGACCACTCACCCGATCCGTGACAAAAGCCCAAGAGCAGCAACAGAAGCTTCAGGAAATGATGACCGCGATGGCTACACTTACGGAGCCAAAAGAAAGCTCGGAAGTAACATCAGAGCAGCGTCACGAACAAGAAACCGATGCTGACTTCTTACGTAGAGTTCTCGAAAAGAAGGACAAAGAAGTCGCAGAACAAGCGGCTAACATAAAACAAATGGCACTCCTTCTCCAAGATATGGTAGGGATGATGTTACAGCCGGACCCTCCAGCTGAAGACCCTCCAATCATTGTCGGAAGCAACGGAGGGGAAACATCTAATCCTCCTCCGGCCCTTTCAGCAGCCAAGGAGGAAACCATTTCCAAGGCCGCACTGGATGACTATATAGCTCAGCAAATACGAGTTCATCAAGCGAATGAAGCGGCTGCGCAAATTGTTAGAACCGGACGACCCTATCCAAGTTGGTACGACCAAATCAGTTACCCGCCGGGATATACGATCCCTAAGTTCCACGTATATAATGGGGCAGGGAATCCACATCAGCATGTCGCTCAATTCAGGGCCTTATGCGTCAATATTGGAGGCGATGAAAAATTGTTGCTTCGCCAATTCGTCGGCAGCTTAGCAGAAACAGCCTTTGAATGGTATTCGGAGCTACCTAACGACTCTGTCAAAACATTTGCGGAGATGGAGCTACTGTTTACACAAAGATTCGTGAGTGCTAGTGAATGCACCCCGATAACAGCACCGATAAATGCCAGGATAAGGCCAGGTGAAACGTGGGTCCAATACGCAACACGATGGCGGAACCTATGGTCGAAATGCGAACAACGCATCGAAGAAGCACCTGCGGTAGGTATGTTTGTGGGTACCCTTGACCCTCAAGCGACCATCTCCCAATTCATGATGTTCTTCAGGCCAACCACCTTCCAGGCCTTGATTGACAAGTTGGCCCAAATGGATCAAATGGGTCATAGACCATCTCCTCCAAAGACAGACTCTCGAAATGAGAAAGGAAAAGGGAAAGCGATCATCGTCGCCAATACTCAACAACAGCCGAGCAACTCAAAGCCAGTTGTTCGCCAAAATGACGTGCGTCCACGCCCATCCCTCGAGGAGAGACTGGAACGTCCTTACTCATTTCGTCAGAATAAAACAGGAAGACTATTCGAGCTGGCAGTGCGCAATAGACTCATCAATCTGCCGAGTCCAAAACGTCTGTTGCAGCCAGGAGATCTTAATAATCCCAATTATTGCCCTTACCACCAAATGGTAAGTCACCCGATTGAGGATTGTTTCGTCTTTAAAGGATGGATTGAAGACCAGTACCTACAAGGCAAGTTCGCGCTGTCTGAAAAGTGGAAGATAAACCCACCACAGCCGCACACTTCAAAGAAGACGGATGCACCGGGGGCAACTTGTAATGTGATCTCTCACTCATTGGCGGATGATAAAGAGGCTCTTTGCGCCGACAAACCGAGGGCGGACCCTGAACTAGAAATTCTGCGGCCGTCAGATGAGATGATCGATGCCTTCCTGAATGAGATTCGTCTGAAAGTCAAAGCCAATCAAGAGCGTGAGATGGCCATACTGGAAGGAGCCAAACACCGCCGACTAGACGAAAGAGTCGATGCACTCCCAACAAATCAAAAGACATCCGCTGCTGATAAAAACAAATTCAAGACAAGGAAAAGGTTCGCCAAAGCCCTATCAGTAGGAATGAAGCTACCACCCTCTGAAGAAAATACTCTCGGTGGGGTAGAAATGCATCCTAACTTCTGCTTATATCATCAGAAGATCATACATCCTACCGAAGACTGCGACTCCTTTAAGTGTTGGTGGCAAGGGTATGTCGCTCAAAAGCAACACTTCAACAGGACAAGGCGTGAAGCTCGTACACATCAGAAAAATGCGATAAATGAGCGCAAAAGAGTCGCCGCCGACTGTCACATAGCCTACTCCAAGGGATCGCAAATTATCACCTTTAGAAGCGACTCTGACGAAGAAGATGCCCTCAACCCTCTCCTCAAGGAATCCATTTCAAAAATGAAAGAATTGAGGAGTTGCGAGGACATTCAGCCGCTCAATTGCACGATATCCGGAGAGAATCTCGGACCCACAAACAACGGAGCGAACAAAAAGGATAAAAGAAAGGGAAAAATGACCTTCGTCGCCAACACTCAACAACAGTCGAGTGGCCCTAGACCGGTTATTCGTCAAAACAATATGCGTCCACGCATATCCCTTGAGAAAAGGCTAGGACGTCTTTACTCGTTTCCTCAAAATAAAACGAGAAGACTGTTCGAGCTGGTAGTGCGCGACAGACTCATCAATCTGCTGAGTCCAAAACGTCCGTTGCAGCCAGGCGATGTCAACGATCCCAATTATTACCCTTACCACCAAACGGTAAGTCACCTGATCGAGGATTGCTACGTCTTCAAAAACTGGGTTGAAGACCAATACCAACAGGGCAAGTTCGTCATCTCCGAAAACTGGAAGGTGAGCCCGACACAACCGCACGCTCCGAGAAAGATGGATACGTCAGGGGCATCATGCTCAGTCATAGAGAAAGCCCCATAGACCGAAAAGTCAGTAAACTAGAGATTCGCCTCGAATACGGTGACGACGGACCAAAACGTCCTTAAACTAACGGCGGACCGAAACGTCCTTAAACTAATGACAGACCACTACGTCCTAAAACTAGCTGTTGACTGAGATGTCGATAAACTACGGTGGATTGCAACATCCCAAAGCCGATATAAAAAAAGAGAGAAAAAAAAACGGTATGTCCATAAGCAAAAAGGGCACGGATGAAAACCCGAAAGGGCTCCGTGAGTAAAAACAGCAGGGCTACCGGTGAGTGTTCGTGAAAACGTGAAAGGACGCGACCTCGTTAGAAAAAAGAATAAAAAGGATAAAAAAGAAAAACGGTATGTCCATAAGCAAAATGGGCACGGATGAAAACCCGAAAGGGCTCCGTGAGTAAAAACAGCAGGGCTACCGGTGAGTGTTCGTGAAAACCCGAAAGGGCACAATCTCGTTAAATGACACTTACAGGATCCTCTCGACCTTGTAAGGAGAAACCACCCACGTGAGATCTTTACGACTCACAAGGGAGCAACACACTTAGGAATCCTCACGATTCCTAAGGAGAATTACACTTGCGACATCCTCACGACTCGTAAGGAGAACTCTCTTATGGGACCCTCACGGCTCATAAGATTTGAAAGTCTTAAGTTACAGAGACCTAAACCTGTGCTTAAGCGACCCCCACAACCTTCGATATTGCCCTATAAGTGGCTCAGCACTGACCTTTGTATACAGTCTACGGGCACGAATAAACATTTCCCTAACAAAGTCCTACCCGTGACTAGGGATATGTCCATACGGTGAACAATCCTTGTAAGTCCTCTCGACTTATAAGGAGAAAACCCTTTTGTAAGATCCTTACGACTTACAGAGGAATATGCACTTAAGAATGTTCACGATCCCTAAGGAGAAAACGCACCTATGAGATCCTCACGACTCATAGGGAGAAATACCTTTGTGAGACCCTTACGGCTCATGAAGTCAAAAGCCTTACTCAACAGAATCCTAACCCTGTTTACTAAGCCACCTTCGCGCGACATCGATAGAGGCAAATGATGATTCGCTCATGGCAATATCCCAGTTGTAGCGATGCTGATGCCTAAATCGGTATCAAATTCCGAGTCCTTTCATGGCAAATGATAATTCGCTCCTGGCAATATTCCAGTTGTAGCGATGCTAATGCTAGGATTGGTATCAGATTCCAAGGTCCACACTCGCGATAAAAAAAAACAGCGAGCCATACATGCATACGAAATAGCCAAAATGATGGGGCAACTTGCAATAAAAATCAGCAAGTAGAAATGTATGCATGCGAAATAGCCGAAATGATGGGGCAGCTCGCAATAAAAAGCAGCGAGTAAAATAATAATAATAATAAAAAATAATAAATAGCCAAAATGATTGGGCAACTCGCAATAAAAAGCAGCGAGTAAAAATAAAATAAATAGCCGAAATGATGGGACAACTCGCAGTGAAAAGCAGCGAGTGAACATAAAATAAATAGCCGAAATGATTGGGCACCGTGAAAAATAGCCGAAATGATTGGGCAATCGCGACCTTCGCGATATAAAAGCTGAAATTATAGAGCATCGCAGAAAGGAATAAAATGAAAGATATATATAACAAAATTCATGCCCTACAGGTGAGATCACATCGATCCCTGTATACAATCCAGGGGCGCAAATAAAAAGAGAACCACACTTTCCCAACAGGCTCCATAAAAAAGCGAAGCCAAATCTCGACGGTTCATAGACAACCTAGAGGCAACCTTGACAATTGTCGCAATATTGCAGACGTAATGTCAACAAACGAAGCAAAGGAAGATCCCTAGCTTCAGGGTCTCGACGTCAATATCGACAACTTAGAGACCACCAACGGCGTTTCTCCTCACTCCAACCAGATGCAGACGTGACGTCAACAACCGACCTCAGAGTCGCAATGAAATGGAGCCATGGCTAAGTCCCTAGTTCCAAATCTCAATGGCCACATCTACAGCCTGGATACCAACAATGGTGTGCCTCCTCATTCCAGCAGGACATAGATGCTACACCATAAAACGGAGCCACGGCATAGTCCTTAGTTCCAAATCTCGACGGTTCACAGACAACCTAGAGACCATCTCAGCATTCGTCTCGTTACAGCGGACACGATGTCAACGACGGTGTTCCCCCGCAGTCCAGCAGGATGCAGATGCAACGTCAACAAAAGACCTCACGGTCGAAACAAAGCGGAGTGATGGCAAAATCCCAGGTCCACCTCAACATTCGTCTCATTACACCAGACGCAATGTCAACAACGGCGTTCCTTCGCAGTCTAACAGGATGCAGATACAACATCAACGAAAGACCCCATGGTCAAACAAGCGGAGTAACGGCAAAATCCCAGCTCCACCTCAGCATTCGTCTCGATACAGCAGACGAGATGTCACTATAGCGTCCTTCCCCAAACAGGATTCGGACACGCCAAAGCAAACGAAGCAAAGGCCAAATTCCTAGCTTCAGGGTCCTGACGACAACTCATATAAAACCTGAAAGACCATCGGAGATCATCTCACATCAGTGCGGAGTGGTCACCACCTTGACGTTCGTCTCGATACAGCAGACGAGATGTCACCCCAGCGTTCTTCCTCCAGCAGGGTTCAGATGCAACACAATCAAATAAACGGAGCTACGACAAAATCCCTAGTTCCAAACCTCGACGGTTCACTAGCAACCTAGAGACAACTGCGACGTTCGTTTCGATACAGCAGACGAGATGTCACCTTAGCATTCTTCCTCCAACAGGGTTCAGACGTGACAATCAAACAAATGGAGCCACGGCAAAATCCCTAGTTCCAAACCTCGACGGTTCACCAGCAACCTAGAGACAACCGCGACATTCGTCTCGATACAGCAGACGCAATGCCAGCAAACGAAGCGAAGGCCAAATTCCTAGCTTCTGGGTCTTGACGGCAACTCACATAAAACTTGAAAGACGATCGGAGATCATCCCACACAAGCGCGGAGTGGTTATGACTCATCGGGGCTCTCCAAAATGAGCCTAATCTCAAGTAAAAAGCGGCATGGCAAAATTCCTAACGCTTGCTCTTCCGACGGTAATACTACCTGGAAGATTACTTGAAGACGTCTTGTCCAGCCCCCAAAGGGATCAGAGACATGGTAGTCGCAGGGCTACTCGAACAGCACGATTGCCTATCGAGGAATATATCAGCTGATGCGACGGTACGACGGACAAAACCCTAAGTACCACAGACCATAATGGACCTCTGTCGTAAAGAGCAGAGGTTAACTGTGACGTTAGGATATTCTTGCGAGAAATGCTCGATTCGTCTCGACTCGTGAGGAAATTGATGTCTTTGCGAGAACTGCTCGATTTGTCTCGACTCGTGAGGAAAAGCCTTAGGCAGCAGGGATAAAAAAAAACCTGTTTCCTAAGCACTGGGACCCTGCAAGTCGATCCAAAATAGACTCTTGCATACTATTCACGGGTCACACTCTCCAAACTCGAATCTCGACAAGGAGGGAAACAACCGCTTACGGGTCCTCTCGACTCGTAAGGGGGAAAATTCTTTTATAAGATCCTTACGACTTATAAGAGAAAACGCACTTAGGAATCCTCACTATTCCTAAGGAGAAAATACACCTACGAGATCCTCTCGACTCGTAGGGAGAAAAGTCTTTATGAGACCCTCACGGTTCATGAAATTGAAAAGCCTTAGGTAGCAGACCAAAACCTGCTTACTATGCCATCACAACTCCCCAAGATGTTCAAAACAGAATGTTCTATATCGCTTACAGGCTATGCTTATTTAAAGAATGTGCCAGTAACAAAGCAGAAAATAAAGGAAGGAGGTTGTAGGGTGTTTTTCGTCACCCCATTGAGATGGGAATACGCGCGCGCTTGTCAGGCGTACTACAGATTCCCTCTGCCTAGGGTAGGCCGGGGTTTAATGATTATGAGGATCCGAATCTCCGGCAGCCGCGGACTAAGCTGCCGTTAATTACCCCCAGCCTTTGGGGCGAGGGAACCTCTGATTAACGGGTTAAACTGGTCATGCGAACTCAATGTGCAGTGTACGTGTGTTTTGTTTTGGAGGGGGGGTTTAAATATATCGGGAGCCACGCAGAGTTTTTACGGGGGTCCCGCTACCCTGATAGCGGGCTGGGGGTCAAGGAGGCTAGCAGCCCCCTTGCGGGGTGCGGGGCAGCGTCCTGTTAGAATTTTTTTTAACAGGGACAGTGTCGTGGAGTATGTGTGTATGTACATATGTATACATATGTATAGATATACATGTATATATATAAAAAGGGGAAAAGACATCCAAAGGATGCGTGGGGGCAGCACTTTGGACGCTGTGCGCCTAGGTGCTGTGCGCTCAGGCGCTAGAGTGC
The DNA here is from genome assembly GCA_030015575.1 of Agapanthus africanus. Classification (NCBI taxonomy): domain Eukaryota; kingdom Viridiplantae; phylum Streptophyta; class Magnoliopsida; order Asparagales; family Amaryllidaceae; genus Agapanthus; species Agapanthus africanus. The sequence continues at coordinate 447,405,250 of JASDDO010000012.1, read as the reverse complement.
CACGTGGGCACTCTGCGCTTGAGCGATGGGCGCTTGAGCGCAAGCACGCCACGTGTCGGCACGTGAACGTTTTGCGCTTCAGCGCCTGACGCTCGGGCGCAAGTGCGCCACGTGTCGGCACGGGGGCGACTTGCGCTTGAGCGCTGGGTGTGCGCCACGTGTCGGCACGGGGGCGACTTGCGCCGGACCGCTTGCGCTTGAGTGCAAGCGCGCCACGTGTCGGCACGGGGGCGACTTGCGCTCGCGCGCTTGCACTGGAGCGCAAGCGCGCCACGTGTCGGCACCGGGGTGACTTGCGCTTGAACGCAAACGTGCCACGTGTCGGCACTGGGGCGACTCATCACTCGCCGTTTGGGGACTTGAAATTTGGATCTTGTTTGGCATCAGCATTGCTGCACTAGAATGATGCCAGGAGCAACTCATCATTTGCCTTGGGAGGACTTGGGATTTGGGTTTTTGGCCGGCATCAGCACCGCTAACACTGAAGCGAAATGCCAGGAGCGACTCATCATTTGCCGTTGCCCGTTGGGGAACGATGGCTTAGGAGACAGGTTTGGGTCCCTATCACCTAAGGCTTTTCAATTTTATGAGCCATGAGGGTCTCATAAAAGAATTTTCTCCCTACGAGTCGAGAGGATCTCGCAGGTGTATGTTCTCCTTAGGAATCGTGAGGATTCCTAAGTGTGTTGCTCCTTTGTGAGTCGTAAGGATCTCATGCAGGGGTTTTCTCCTCACAAGGTCGAGAGGACTTTGTGAGTGTATTCATCTCTTTTCACGAGTTTGCGCCCTTTCGGGTTTTCACAAACTCACCGGTAGTCCTGCTGTTTTTACTCACGGAGCCCTTTCGGGTTTTCATCCGTGCCCGTTTTGCTTGTGGACATAACTTTTATTTTTCTTTTTTCTTTTTTTTTCTTCCTCTTTCTTTTTTTTTCTTTTTTTTTTGCCGCTGGTGGGACTTTAAAAGTAGTCTTACCGGCAGGATTTGGGAGAGATAGGGGTCATTTTACGCCCGTGGATTGTATACGGTTTTGCAGGATGTATGATCCAGACCGTAGGGCTGATGTGCTCAATTCGCCTGCGACTTGGAGCATTCACGTGTAGTATTTCTTGAGATATCGGCCATTGATGGGTGGCATGGGTCTTTCTCTCTCGACACTTATTAGTTGGTAGGATCCTCCGTCGAACACTTTCTCGATGACGTATGGTCCTTCCCAGTTTGGCTCGAATTTTCCCTTGGCATGTCGATTGAGGACGATCGGTCTTTTGAGGACCAACACCAATTCACCTTTCTTGAAAGCGCGGAGACGGGTTATCTTGTCATAGGCCCGTGACATTTGGGCTCGGTATAGCTCCAGATTTTGCTGCACCGCGAGCCTATTTTCTTCGAGGGCATCGAGCTCTTCAAGTCGAAGGAGCACGTTTTCCTCCTCCGTCAACTCGTGCTGAACGGCCATTCTTAAGCTTGGAATTTCGACTTCGAAGGGGAGGACCGCCTCTACTCCGAAGAGCAATGAGTATGGAGTGGACTGAGTTAGAGTATGGTGCGTGGTACGATATGCCCACAATACCTCATGAAGTTTGAGATTCCAGTCTCTCTTGTTGGCTGAAGCATTTTTCCTAAGGAGCTTGCATAGAGTCTTATTGAAGGCTTCGGCTAGCCCATTGGCTCTTGGATTATAGATGGAGGAATATCTCCAGTCTATCCTGTGCTGAGTAGCGAACCTTGAGACATTGAAGCTCTTGAAAGAAGGCACGTTGTTAGAAATGATTCTTCTTGGTGTTCCGAAGCGGTATAGAATATTATGTTGGAAGAATGTCAGAATATCTTTTGTCTTGACTTCTTTTAGCGGGACAGCTTCAGCCCATCTGGAGAAGTAGTCTGTCGCGGCCAGTATGAACCGGTGGCCTTTGGATGACGGAGGATCAATTGGGCCAACAATGTCGGTGCCCCAGACTTCGAAGGCCCACGACGCCACCGTAGGATGCAACGGATTGGGATGCTTGTGAATGAAATCACCATGGATTTGGCTGATCTGACATTTCTTTGCATGCTCTCCGCAATCCCGTATCATGGTGGGCCAGTAATACCCAAGCCGTTTGATCTGAAGTCGCATCTTGGGGCCAGATTGGTGAGCACCGCAAACGCCCGAGTGAACATCTTTCATGACCTTTTGGGCTTCGGCCAATGACAAACACCTGAGCCAGAGTTGGTCATATGACCTGCGGTATAACGTATCATTTACAAACATGTATCGGAGAGCTCTTTTCTTCAGCTGAATCCTCGCAGATTTTTCTTCGGGCAGCTTGTCGTATCGGAGGTACTCTATGAAGGGTTCTCTCCAATCGGGCTCGTCTTGGATGATCGAAACTTCTTTAGCAGGACTGCTCTTCTGTTCCGCGCTTTCCTCTTCTCGTAGAGAGACTGGGGGTAGAATTTGTCAGCTCCTGACTGTGATCAGAATTTCGTCCATGTCAGGATCAGCCAGCTCCTTGGCTAAGCGAGCGAGTACGTCAGCCTTTCCATTCAACGCTCTAGGGACTCTCATTAGTTCAATGTGAGCGAACCGTTTCATGAGTTCCACCACTCGGCCTCTGTATCAAGCTAATTCGGGTTTGTATATTTTATAAATGCCGCTTACTTGGTTGACGACAAGCTGGGAGTCACCGTAAACCCGTAGCCGAAGGATTTCCATTTCTATGGCGAGCTCCAAACCATCTATCTGAGCTTCATACTCAGCTTCGTTGTTCGTTCGAGGCTCGGTGAGAGCGAAAGAACGCCGTAGGGTTCCCATTGATGGCGTGATGAACACCAATCCTATTCCCGCTTTTACCTCCGGGACGCTTGATCTGCCGGAGCTCCTTATTGATGAGGCTTCATCGAAGTAGAGCTCCCAACATGGCCCATCTTCCTCAAGGTGCAGCACTTGTTCGTCGGGTAACTCACAATTTAGCGGCGACCCTTCTGGTATGGGATGAGCAGCGAGAAAGTCTGCAAGAGCTTGCCCTTTTACTGCTTTCTGAGGAGTATAAACTATGTCAAACTCAAGTAGCATGACAGCCCATCTTGCCATTCTACCGGCTAGGCTTGCTTTGGACATCAAGTGTTTGAGCGGGTCGACCTTGGAGATCAGCATGACCCGATGAGCCAGCAGATAGTGCCTCAGCTTCTTCACAGCAAATATCAGAGCCAGGCATTGCTTTTCGATTGTGGAATAGTTGTGTTCCGCCCCGACTAGAGTTCGACTGAGGTAGTAGAGGGCATTTTCCTTTCCCTCCTCGTTATTCTGGGCGAGGAGCGCATCGAATAACTCATCTAGCGCGACAGTGTAGAGAATTAACGGTTTATTTGGAATGGGAGCGGCCAGCACTGGAGGGTGCAACAAGTATTGTTTGATGCTTTCGAACGCTGCTTGACATTCGGCATCCCAGATAAAAGGAGCTCCTTATTTCATGAGCTTTGAGAAGGGCCTACATCTCCCCGATAAATTTGAGATAAACCTCCGTATATAAGCAAGCTTGCCTTGAAAAGATCTTAGCTGCGTCAGACTCTTCGGAGGGGGCATCTCCATGATGGCCTTTATCTTTGATGGGTCAACTTCGATCCCTCGATGTCGGACTATGAAGCCCAGGAATTTTCCCGATGACACGCCCCATTTCAGAGGATTCATCTTCAGGTCAAATTCCCTCAGTCTGGTGAGAACGGTCCTAAGATCCTGGATATGATCGGCCTTGGTTTTAGTCTTAACGACCAGATCATCAACATAACATTCGACGACTTTATGAATTAGGTCATCGAAGATATTGGTCATTTCCCTTTGATATGTAGCACCTGCGTTCTTCAGTCCGAACGGCATCACCTTGTAGCAATATATTCCGATCGGGGTTCGAAATGCTGTGTGCTTCTCATCCTCAGGCGACATCTTGATCTGATTGTATCCAGACGAGCCATCCATAAAGGTGAACAGCTCGTAATTTGAGGTGTCATCGACCATCATTTCCATGACCAGTAGCGGAAAGTCGTCTTTAGGACATGCCTTGTTGAGGTCCCTGAAATCGACACAAACTCGGATCTGCCCATTTTTCTTCTTCACTGGGACTATGCATGCGATCCAGTCCGCATATTTCTTTTCCCTGATGATGTCGGCATCGATGAGCTTCTTAGTTTCCTCGATAACCTTTTCTTCTAGTTCCCTTCTCATTCTTTGAGGAGCTTGTTTGACTGGCTTAGCATCAGGAGATATAGGAAACTTATGTATGACCACTTCAGGGGAGGGCCAGGCATTTCTTTGTATGTCCACGCGAAGCAGTCGACGAACTCATGCAGCAGGGCAATTATCTGCGCTTTCATTTCCTCTGACAAGAGCGAGCTGATGTAGGTCGGCCTTGGATTATCGGGCGTTCCTAAGTCAATCTCGGTTAGCTTGTCAAAGGTTGCTTGTCCGCCATCTTCGAGCTCTTAAGGAGCTTCTTCTGGCTCGGCTATCTCGTCATCATCATTTGATCTTTCGCTGGCCTCACCAACATGGATCATGTAGCATGCTTTGGAATCAGGTTGAATGTAGCCTATGCCCCGTCTATCTGGAATTCGTCCATCGATGGGTGCTCGAACTTGGGGCGGATACCATAGCCCTTCGTAAAACTTTGCTTCGGACTCCGTTTGATATAACCGGCATCCGCACTTCTTAAAGTATTCCCACATCTCGGGCGCATAGTATCTGGGATTGAGGACGGCTCTTATGCCTCTCTCATAAGGAAGGCACGTGACAAAAAGATCGTCCGGGTGCACAACGGGGTTTGACCTATAAAACAGGATGCCCTTCTGTCCATTTTTCCTCCTGGGCACGTAGAAAGTTTTCAGCTGGTCCATGGTAGAGACTGACAATGCGTCGAGCTCTTTGCACATCCATTCCGGCACCCTTGTGATGGCCAGGGACCCTTCTGCGACTTCGAAGGTCTCTCGTAGTTTCGCTTGCTGCATGGGGGGCCAATCTGCACAGCTGTTGCACGGCAGGTCCTCTTCTTCTGACTCTTCAGTGTCACTGCTAAGATGAGGGCGGACTTTGCTGCTAGATGGGCCTTCAGTAACAGATTTGTCCGTATCGCTGCCGAAATGAGGGTGAGTTTTACGGAAGGACGGGCTTCCAGCGTAGGACTCATCAGTGTCGCTGCCGAAATGCGGGCGCACTTGGGTATTTTTGGTTTTGAAAGTGACAGCCGGCGCAGATTTGCTTTTGAGTCTTGGGGCCGGTCTATCCTCAGTCAGTTGTGGCTTAGCATTTTGGTGGTTCATAAAGTACCGAGAATCTTCATATCGTACTTCATGCACACCGAACGGCTGGATGTCTCCGCCAATGCATCTTTCCTCTCCATTTTTAGTATACTTCATGCATTGATGGAGAGTTGACGGAATGATACCATAATCGTAGAGCCACGGCCGCCCCAAGAGAATCTTATAAGACGTGTCGGCGTCGATCACGTATATCTTATCTTCAGTTTGCAGATCCCCGAATTTGATTGGTAAAACTATAGACCCCAGAACTTGCTGGAAATTTTGGTTGAAGCCTTGAATGGCAATCCTTTCCCTTGACATGTGTCGGACGTCCATTGACAAACTCTTCAGAGTTCGCAAGTTCATGATGTTCACTGAGGACCCCGGATCAATCAATATGCGATTAATTCGATCTCCGTCGCTGTACCCGGTCACGTAAAGCGGCCGATTATGCTCAGCCGTTCCCAGTAGCAAGTCTTCATCCTTAAATGTGACTGCGGCGGCATGCAAAGCGTGCTGGGCTTCTTTCATATTAATTTCCGCAAAGTGAGCCTGATACCGCTCGGGGTTTTGTAGAGCGTGAATGAGAACATCTCTAAGCTCCTTAGATAGGACCAAGGCGTCGTAGATTCTCAGGAAAGACGGAAGCTTCCGGAGATGTGCCAAGACATTATAGTCCACCGAGGAAGCACTTATGTTTTCATCAGCCGGTTCTCTGCCATCTTCTTCATTAGCGACTTGTTTTTCCTTCCCTTTTGGGGCGTTGCCCTGATTTTGCGGTAGAGCCCTGCCGCTTCTGAGCTGGATTTGATTGGCCTTTATGGTGTGCTCCTCGTCTTCTTCGGGAAAACAGAGCTCATCCTCGGAGTCGCTGCCAAGATGGATGGCGTAGCAGGTCACTACTGGGATCTCTTCATTGGAGTCTTCTTCTAACTCCTCCAGAATTTCAGCCGATTGTACAGGGAAGAACTCCTTCAATTGAATCAATGTTCTTTCCTTTTGTTCATATTCTTCGAGGGAATCGATATATTTTTGAATGGTCGATCTCCCTGCAGACTCTTTTTCGTGCCGAGCTGCAGTTTTCTTCTTCTTGAGCTTCTTGGATTTTGAGCCTGATGGAGCCGCATTGGCTGCTGGACTGGTAGGCTTCTTCTGCCCTTCCCATTCCGTCCTGGGTTCTTTCCGAAGTAGCTTTATCATCTTCTTCGTCTTATTAGATATGTGCGTACTCCACGGAGGCCGCGATGAGTCCGTTTCATTTCTTAGGGCAGCGGGTTCGGCTGTCTGCTCCCAGAAGGCTTCAGTTTCTGTCTGTATAAAGTTGGTGGTTGCAACTTGATTGTTCACCAACACACTTTTGGACAGCTTGATCTCTCCAGCCTTGTACTGCTTCTCGACCCAGTCTTTGAAGATATAGCAATCCTCGATCGCATGGCTCACTACTCGTTGGTACGGGCAATACAGAGGATTGTCGGTCATTTTTGCTTCTTGGGGTCTTTTCAACTCCGGCAATTGTAGGCCGTTGTTCAAGGCATCTTTAAATATCTTGCGGACCTTGTCCCTTCTGAAAGAGTAAACCTTGTTCTTTTTCTCCTCTAGGGAAGGCCCATATCCTCCCAGCAATGGCTTTCGAGACCGGTTGGTTTTGGATTCGCCCGCCCTTCGTTTTTCTTCATTGTCGGAGGCATTGAAGACATTGGTACTGCTGGAACTCCCGTTTCTATGGTTGTCGTCCCGCTTGCTTTTCCAAGTTTTGTCTTTTTGAGAATCTGGAGGGGACTCTTGCTTCGAGCGTTCCAACATTTGGACTTTCTTGGTTAGCTCCTGAAATGTCTTGAGGCCCGCCGTACACAAGAATGGGACCATCCAATTGCTGAGGTTCCCAATGAGAAGGCTGACGGACCGGTCCTGCTCCAGCGGCGGTTCGCACTTGACTGTGAGATTACGCCATCGAGCGATAAAGACGGTGTTTCTTTCATTCTTCCCCGGCTTGGTCCTCACAAGGTCGGCAATGGAGATTTTATCACTGACACTCATGAACCTTTGCCGAAACAGAGACTCCATTTGGGCAAAGGTAATGACGGACCCGTCTGGTATACTTGCGTACCAGTCAAAAGCGACACCCGTCAGGCTGTTGACAAACTGACGAAGAAGGAGCGCGTCATTGCCCCCTGTATTTCCGCACGATGCTTTGAAGTGGGCGACGTGCTGATTTGCATTCCCCGTTCCGTCAAATCTTCCGAACTTAGGAATAATGTAGCCGCTCGGGAACTCGATCAGATCATACTGTGCGGGATATGGCCGCCCACTACTGCCAATTTCTTTCTGAGCTTCAGCTTCGGCCACCAATGTTTTAACTTTACTGGTGACCAAATCCATTATCCGATCTTGTGTTAGCGGGATAGTGCTATCTGGGGCCAAGGCGTCGCCAGAAGCGGAATGTGGCCGGCTTTCGTGCGGCTCGACCAGTCTTGGACCCAAAGGAACAGGCATTGGCTGCTTCGGATTATCATCACCCGGCTGATTAGTAGCGGCTTGTGCCTGATTGGGAGGCGCTCGAGCAATTTGAGCTGTAAGCTGCATCACCATGTTCGTTAAGTCGTCAATCTTCGAATAGAGCTTGGCCATCTCTTTATCTTTGCTCCTGAGCTGTTTTCGAAGCTCTTGAAGCAGCTCTTGCTCCGCGGTCCTGGGGAGGAAAGTCGGCTCTTCCTTACTGTCCGAGCTTGACTCTGCATGGACCGAGAGGTCATTCTGCCTATCTTCCTCCTCGAGAGGGTTTTCATCATCCAGTGGAGGCGGCTGTTCTTGGGCAGCGGCGACCACATTCAAGCCAGATTGGGCTTAGGATGTGGTGGCCCCATCCTTGCTTTTGCTGCGAAGGTTATTGCTGGGGCTCCCGCCCGCCATATAGACCATATGGATAATATATCCAGCCGTCTTTTTATTATCGGCGGCTGATTTCACAGATCGCTGCTTTCACCCCCCTGTTTCGGTATTGGGCCGTCGATTGAGGGCGGCTGGCCTGACCAGGTTCTTGAATGGTGCTGGCGCTTCTTTTCTGGGTTTGCCCCGCTGCTTTCGTGCGGCACAGAGCGTCTGATAGACTCTTGAATAGACAGTGTCATACTTTTTCTGTTGGGGCCGGGACACGTCTCTTTCTAGCGACGTTCGGACCGCTGTCTTCTTGATTCGGACGGTCATGGCATTTTTCTGAACCCACTTCAGAGGTTCGAAGGAATTGCTGATCTTTACGGCCGACTCAGCCGTCAACGCGAGGTAACCCTGCACTTGGAACTTCACAGGATTCCATTTGGCCGAAGCCTTGGCCCTCTTGTTGGCTCGATACCTGAGCCGCTTCTGCCTTAACTTTTCTGTTCTAAGCACCTGGCAGACTTCGGCTTTTTGGGAAGACGCCGCAGACCGGGCAATGGAGGGCCATGAATATACGCTCGATTGTGCATTTGTTGGAGTCATCGCCTGAGCTCGTCCGCAACATTTGATGTTGCCCTTTGTACCGAAGTTCTTGCCCCCCGCTGGAGCACCAGAGAATTGTTCGGTTACCGTCTTAAGTTTCGGTTGTGGTGCCTTGGAGATCACGAGATTCGGCCTCTTACCCCTTGAGACCGGCTTGGCCACCTGTTCTGCTGGGATTTCCGCTAGATGAGCGCTTCCGGCAGGGTAGATGATGACGGAGCCAAACTGGCGGGGCGGTTCCTGCCACTGTCGACTGAGGCTTGCGGGGAGAACCACACGAGCGTTCATCTTGACCACGTATGGAATCGGGGTCGCTTTGGAAGTTGAATTCATCTTGGGAGATATTGTCGTTGAAAGTTGATTGCTGCACGAAAAGAAAACATCATTTCAGTATAGGCAATCGATATGTATATTGATTGAGTTCGCATGAACGTTTAACCCGAAATATGGGAGGAGAGAATGGTCCCACCGGGCGTGCCAGAATCTGTAGGGTGTTTTTCGTCACCTCATTGAGATGGGAATACGCGCACGCTTGTCAGGCGTACTACAGATTCCCCCCTGCCTAGGGTAGGCCGGGGTTTAATGATTATGGGGATCCGAATCTCCGGCAGCCGCGGACTAAGCTGCCGTTAATTACCCCCCGCCTTTGGGGCGAGGGAACCTCCGATTAACGGGTTAAACTGGTCATGCGAACTCAAAGTGCAGTGTACGTGTGTTTTGTTTTGGAGGGGGGGTTTAAATATATCGGGAGCCACGCAGAGTTTTTACGGGGGCCAAGGGGGCTAGCAGCCCCCTTGCGGGGTGCGAGGCAGCGCCCCGTTAGAAATTTTTTTCTAACTGGGACAGTGTCGTGGAGTATGTGTGTATGTATACATATGTATAGATATACATGTATATATATAAAAAGGGGAAAAGACATCCAAAGGATGCGTGGGGGCAACAACTTAGGCGCTGTGCGCTCAGGTGCTAGAGTGCCACGTGTCGGTACGTGGGCGCTCTGCTCTTGAGCGCTGGGTGCTTGAGCACAAGCGCGCCACGTGTCGGCACGTGAGCGTTTTGCGCTTCAGCGCCTGACGCTCGGGCGCAAGTGCGCCACGTGTCGGCACGGGGGCGACTTGCGCTTGAGCGCCGGGGCGCTGGAGCGCCGGGGCGCTGGAGCGCCGGGGCGCCACGTGTCGGCATGGGGGCGACTTGCGCCTGAGTGCTTGCACTTGAGCGCAAGCGCGCCATGTGTCGGCACGGGGGAAACTTGCGCTGGAGCGCTTGCGCTGGAGCGCAAGCGCGCCACGTGTCGGCACCGGGGAGACTTGCGCTCGAGTGCTTGCGCTTGAGCGCAAGCGCGCCACGTGTTGGCACGTGGGCTCTTTGCTCTTGAGCGCAAGCGCGCCACGTGTCGGCACGCGGGTGCTCCGCGCTTGAGCGCCGGTGAGAAAAAGAGGCTTTTAGCCTAAAAAAATTTCTCGGAAAAGAAATCAGTGAGTAGTTGGACTCCTGAGTGTTTTTTTTGGGGTTTAGTGAAATGTTCTTCTTCTTCCTCCTCTGTTAGCTGGATCTTGAAGATCAAGAGATATGGGATTTTTTAAAAATCTCTTCTTTTTAAGATCTAATGGAAGATCTGAGTTTCCCTTTATGGATTTTGTGGTGAAAAACTAATTTGTTTTATAAAAAGAAGAGTAAAACTCTTGATTTAATTCAAGAGAAAAAAGAAGGTTTTGGAACCTTGAAGAAGAAGAAAAGATCTCAGATCTAAAAAAAAATTTGAGAGAGAGAGAAAAGTTGTGAGATATTTTCATTATCTTTGCCTTTATAGGCCATACACTTTACACATAGCGCCTTGGGCTTCACAAAATGGCATTTTGCCTATCCCACGGCTCATATGCCATTTCTTTCTGCACATAAGCCATGGGCTTTACAAAAATTTGGCTTTATGCTTATTTTTCCTACATTTATCCATAAAATAAAATAAAAGAAATGCAACAAAATTATTTATTACAAATTTTTTATCTTGGCATGGGGGGAGGCCGGCCGCTTCATGTTCGGGCTCGACCCGGGCATGGGCCCAGTAGATCTGGGCTTGGGCCCACTTGGCTTGGGGTTGACTTTGATTTTGACTTGGTCAACCGGGGTGTAAATTTTTACCCCAACAGAGGCAAAGATTTGTCATTCATACTTGGAAAGCTTTTACATCAATAAAGGCAATAAACAAAGACATTATCCAAATGATTACAATGGCAAAACCTCAAATCCAGGACATGGATTGAGAAACTCAAAAGTAACCTTGTCCAAGACTTTCCAAGCCTGGCGAATCATCCTAGTGTGCTTCCTTTCGCGAGCACGAGCGTCGGGATCCCTACTGATGTCCTCATCCCTCCGATAGGCAGCGAGTATTGCAGACTGTTGAAAAGCTTGGTGCAGAAGATCGATAAGGTTATCTCGCCTCCTCTTTGAGATTAGGCTCATCAGATACACCGAGTGCACCTTATCCTCGGCGGCATCCAATGCCCCAAGTGGCACACCAGTACAGAATAGAGGAAGAGCTTCCCAAATTGCTCCCATAATAAGCTTCAGGAGAGGGGAGCGCCGAGGAAGCAGTTGACCGTTGTATGCGTCGAAGCGGCTCATGATTTCGGCACACTCGGCGTTGGTAAATTCTCGGTTCTAAGAACGGCCGAGTCGGCGGATGTCTCCGTAAGAGATAATCTCGTCGAGATCGTACATGTGGGCATCCATTACTCCTGTAAAAGAAAATCAGAGAAATTATCAGGCACACTGATTAGGCAAGATGATACAATTCATCAAGAAATAAAATCCCATTCTTTAACCTCCAAGATCCTCGAAAACCTTTTAAGAATTCTTCTTCATGATTTGGAAGGAGCAAAGCTCCATTAATGAACTAAGAAAATCCAAGGAAAATCTTTTAAAGAGCAGAGATCTATTAATGGAACCCTAATAGGGTTCTCCTTAGTTCTCTTTAGACCCCTTTAGAGCAAAGCTCTGCCAAGTGAAACCCTAAATGGGCCCTCTTTAGATCAGGGATCTATTGAGAACAAGACTCTTAAAATTGATTTAATTCAATCCAAATTAATTTTTACCTAAAATTCTCTGGAGTTTGAACTTTTAAAAGTGCTTAAACGAAAGAGCAGGGCTCTGAACAAAATTCTTATGAAGAGATGAAAATCATCTAAGGGACCAAATGTCCTATTTATAGGCATTGAGGAGCCGTTTCAACTTCCAAGTGATGGCGCGACGGTTGGAATTCTGCCACCGCTGCGCTCACGTTTGGAGGCCACGTAAGCGCAACGGTGGGGGGGGGCGTTTGTTTACCCTAATCAGAGCAAAGCTCTGTTCAAATTCCAAGGCGGGAAACAAAGCAACGCTTCTGTTTCCCCTAATCAGAGCAAGGCTCTGTTCTGAAAATTAAAATAAAAATTAAAAATTAAAAAAGCAACGCTTCAGCTGACTTGCGCTCTACGCTGCGCACCACGTGGCAGCGCAGTTGTGCTGCGCTCTGCGCGACACGTGGCAGTGCAGTTGCGCTAGCGCAGTTGCGCTGTGCTCTGCGCTGCGCGCCACGTGGCAGCGCAGTTGCTCTGCGCTCTGCGCTGCGCGATACGTGGCAGCGCAGTTGCGCTGCGCTGCGCGACACGTGTCAAGTGCAGGTGCGTTTGCGCCAAACAGAATTAAAATTCCAGTAAGATCTTTCTGTTCTTGTTAAAACAAGAAGATTGTCTTCTGTAAAATAGAAGCCCTTGGATCAAAGATCCAATGGTAGGGAAAAATCCCTAAATCACTCAGAGAATGATCTTTTTAACTAATTTAACAAACTAATTGGCACTATATAAAGGCCCTTAGACCCCAAATCAAAAAACAGAAAAAACACATCAACACAGAGAGAAAAATAGAGAATTCCTCTAAAGAATTTTGGGAAGAGCTCAAAGAAAGGAAAGGTAAAAACCTTTAATAAAAGAAGAATTTCTTCTGAAAAGATCAATGATCTAAGAACAAGATCAAGATCTTAAAATAAAAAGAAAAGATCAAATAATAAGAATAAAAAGAAGAAGATCATTTGATCTACACAAAGGCATTGCCTTTTTTGATGAACCACCGGTTCTGGAATCTTAAAAGATTCTTTTCTTAAATCCAAAATTGGATCAAGATATTAAAACAGTGCCTTGCACTTGTAAATCTGCACTGTTGCGCTCTTGGGTTGGCGCAAGCCACCAGAGAGCGCCACGTGTCAGCTCTAAAACAGCTTGCGCTATGCGCTTTTAAAATAGAGCACTGCTCTCATGAATTGGCGAAACTCACTAGAGCGCGCCACGTGTCAGCAGCGCAACAGCGCAGCGCACTGCGCTTGCGCTCACCAGAGTGTGACACGTGTCACCTCCACATGGACTTGCGCCTTGCGCTCCTCAATTGGCGCAAAGCACCTGACAAGCCACGTGGCACTATGTCAGACTAATTAATGCAATGCATTATCAAGGGCAGAGCCCAAACAAAGGTCTATCAGACCAAACAAAAGTGCTATGCACTATTAAAAGGGACAGAGCCCAAATCAAAAAGGCCTTACAGGCCAAAATAAAATGCAGTGCATTATTAAATAGGGGCAAAGCCCTAGCATAGGCCTAATAGGCCAAAGATAAATAAAAATGTTGAACATTCTCAACTGGACTTAGCCCAATTATGGCAGTAAGTCCTCAAATTAAATTGACTGAGCATGACTGCTCTCTTAAATCAATTTACACCCGGTTCAAGGGTACATCTCCGAACTCCTCTGACATCTGTCGTTGTAATCCTTCAACGTCGTCAGAGAGGTGATGGGTCCCGATAACCACACATCAATATGGACTGTGGGGTCCTTAAACTCATGGACTGACGCGTCCTTAAACTCATGGATTAATGCATCCCTAAACTAACATCCTTCCCCAAAATGGGAATGTTGGACCACCATGTCCCTAAATTGGCTATGGACCACCATGTCCCTAAACTGGCAATGGACCACCATGTCCCTAAACTGGAACAATAGAGCCCAAATGCTCTTTTGTCGGATCCAAACGATCCCGTTAAGTCGATCTTAGTCTCAAACTAGACTAACTAATCCTTAATAAATGTTTAAGTTGATCTTAGCCTCAAATACGGCTAACGTATCATTAAACCGTCAAACAGACTTTAGTCCCAAATTGGACTACAGGTCTCCCAACCAACCTTGGTTCAAGGGTACATCTCTGAACTCCTCTGATATCTGTCGTTGTAATCCTTCAACGTTGTCAGAGAGGTGACGGGTCCCGACGGCCATACATTCAATGGACCACTATGTCCCTAAACTGGAATAATAGAGCCCAAACGCTCTCTTGTCGGATCCAAACGATCCCGTTAAGTTGATCTTAGTCTGGAGATTAGGCTAACGTATCCTTAACAAAAGTTTAAGTTGATATTAGCCTTAAATAGGGCTAACGTATCCTTAAACCAAAACCCCAAACCTAAATCTAAGAAAATATGGATTTGGACTAATCCACGTCCTATGGGCGACGACATAAATTAGTCTCCATATACAATCCACGGGCAACCACAAACAAAACAAACACCTACGAAACGAAGTGAAATTCCGGAGAAGGAGAAAGTTGCTACCGCGGTGCGGTAGCGTAATTAACTGCAGGGGTTTGCACCTGCAGGGAAGAGCGTCCCCACAATCAAAAACCCCTCGAACGAGGGGGAATCTGACGAAGTCTGCTACATCGGCCGCATCCATCTAAACCTTCGATACACGGTGCCATAAATCTACTTGGCATCTTCGGAGAGGTGGACGGATAAAACCAAATAGCATCTGCCCCGAATCTCGGGCAAGACGAACCTACGCGGTCGTGTCTCTGTGTTCGGAGGGGAACATTAGGCAGCAAACCTGAACCTATTTCCTAAGCCATCGCTACCCTTCAAGGAGATCAAGATGAACCGTTATCTACCATCTATAGGCCACATTTACTAAAGTCACATGCCAATGACACGACAAAGAAAAGAAAGCGATTGTATGAGATAAAATATGTCTTTTATTCTTGAATTCAAGTGAATACAAAATACATTTTACAAAGGAATCAAAACGAATACATGTTATTCATAAACCGCAAGTTTACAGTAAAAAAAGGGGTAGAAAGAAGGTTATTGAGGAGGAGGCGTCTTCAACAAATCAGCCAGTCGCTCGCACTCTCCTCTCAATCCTTTCTTGTGATCGGCTGCCGCGGCCAACTCCGCTTCAATTTGATTCCACTGCTGCAAACAGGACAAAAGCTTTTCGTCGGTTTCTAACATGGCAGCTTCGCAGTCCTATACAATCCACTCGGTGAAGTCAAGGGTCCGCCTTAGCGTCAACCCATCCGAAATACATCTTTGAAGATTGTTAAAGACAGCTTTTAGCTGTGCAGCATTCGCTCCAACCTAGGAGCGTAACCGGACAGATTCGATTGAAGCTACTTCATGTTCCTTTCGCCTCAGGGTCGCCTCTTATTCAAAATGGCGGATTAAAAGAACACTACTCTCGACCCACGCAGCCCGTTGGAAGTTCGAAGCTAATACTTCAGGAGCGAGACGCTTGAGCTCAATCTCGTGCAGGCAAGCCTCGATCTTTCTGCAGTAATCAACCCAAGAGCCGACGAGATCTTCATCATGGAAGTTCACGAGTGTCTCCAGTATTGGATTGACTTCCATAGCAAAATCCTTAGCAGAACTGAGGGCCTCGGCATCGAGATCTTCGATGAATTCACTTAACATTCGTCGGCTATTCACAGCGCCCCTGGAAGATGTGCGTTTAGCAAAGGGCCCTGCTGGCATTGGGATGCGAGACTCAAAGGGAGCTGGAGCCAGTGCGATTGCTGCAAAACAAATTATGGTCAAATGTCGACTCGGGAGATAAAGAAAATACACGAGCGATGGAGTCTACTATACCGGCTGTGGCAGGTGGAAAAATTGGGAGTACCGAAGGCGCGGCTATTCTCTCGTCTCCTCCTCCGATCCGTGACGTTGCGATCAATATAAAGAAGACTTAGCAACAATACGGCTATTCATAAAAGAAAGAAGGAGACAATAGCTGAAGGATATACTAACCGGTACCAGGAGACGGAATGACTTCCGACTGGAAGGAGAAATGCGGGTTCAGCACCTGATATAGATGGTAAAAAAGGACTCCTGCAAAGTTATGACAATATACTATCAATACAAGGAGGATGGTATCCACAGTGAAATCGATAAATCGCAAACCTATACCTTCCAGCATTTTGGAGGACATAGGAGAAGGCGAGGGAACAACAGCCGTCATGGCGACAACCGAAGGTGCTTCAGATGGCACAATTTCAGCGTTCACTGCACCTACAAACAAAATATCGTCAGAAGGAGCTGAACGGGATTGAGAAATAAAAAGAGAACAGTGACCCAAGACCTACCTGATGGGTCATTAACCAAAACCGCGATGGAAGCATCACCATGCATAGCGGCTTCTTCGATCTCCCTCAGAGGAGTAGTTTCTGCGCCCATGGCTTCATCCCCTGATTCGACGAGGGCCGTCATGACGCTTGCGACGCCCGTCGATACCAGGGAGCCACACGGGAAAAGAGCGGCGGTTTGGACAGTCCCAGATTACAGAGAGAGGGTAGCAACTTCAGGCACGATAACCGCCATGGTTTCACCCGTCATCCCATCGCCAAGACTTGGTCCTACAGAAAATGCATATGTCAAAATTCGAAGGTCAAGTTCTAGTAAAAGTGTAGGGTTCCTAAGCAAGACAACAAGGTTTTGGGTGGCATGGTCCATACCAAATTAAAATTTTGCCATACTAAAAGAACCCTAACCAAGGATGATTAACTAGATAGTCATACGAAAACAAGATGTAAACAACTTTACAACTAAGTGAGTAGGGATTACAACCTTTGTAGTCCGTTCCTTCACTTCTATAGCTCCTTGTTATGGTCCCTTCACTGCGATCAACGAACTCCCGGACTTTTGAGAGGCTCCACAAGATGTATGATGTATGCTTTCTAGAAATTTTCAAAGTTTATGATGATCTACGGCGAGGAAACACGGACTCAAGCTATCACTTCACTAATATAGAATTAGTGAAGCTAACACCCTAAACTATATGGCTAGTATAGAAGAGGATGTTGAAGTAGGAATTTTGCTCACTTTAGAATTTAATTTCCCACTATTTTCTTTATCTTCTCAAAACTAAAGAGAGAGCTTGAGAGAGATGAAGACGAAGAAGATGAATGAATAATGAGCTTGAGGTTAGAAATGCAACCATGGTGAGTTTATGTCATCCTTAACCCATGTAGAGAATAAACCATGGCTAAGTGATTAGGGTTCGGTTAATAAATATCTTAGATAAAACAAAATAAGTGGACTTAGTCGATAGTTCTACAAGGTTCATCCAAGCTTAACCATGACTAATATCCAAATGTTTTTGTATTACTTAAAATAAATATAAATATAAAATTATCATAACTATGGTGTTAGTCTCATACACCCAAGTTGCAAGTGTAACCTAGCATGTCACAATATTATATATCACATATATAATTTTGTGAACAAAAGAAAACTATACAACAAACATATATCACATATATGTTAAATGTATAATAAGTGAGAAAAATAAATACTTAAGTGAGCATATATTAGTAATGTAATTTAATATATCAAATATATAATTATACATTAAATTATTAAATCTATACTTGATTTAATAATCCGGCTATATCACATATAACCGGCTAATATAATATGTATCATTTTATCAAATCAACACTTGATCCAATAACCCGGCTATATCATATATAACCGGCCGATATCACATATCGCGAGGATAGAATACGGTATCATATACACGTATCAATTTCGGTCCTGCACATATCACATATGTGCTCCTACTCCGTTTCGCCTGAGCCAGGAAACCTCTGTGTAGGACTCTAAAGACTCGTCAATATGCCGGCAGTAGGTGGTGATCCTATCAGTCACCCACAAGCCGTCAGCAGTCAGCTAAACGTAACGGCCATTCGGGTATTGAGCGATCAGAAGATCAACAAGCAAGCCTGCTCACACTTCTGTGAATCCAATCAGTAACACTACCATACAGTCCGGTCTCTTCGTCTAATATGTCGCATATCCAGTCTAGAGGTGGTAAACGTCAGACCCCAGTAACCGATAATTCGTGTCGATGTGAGGCTCATAACGGGTCGAGAAATTACTGATAATACTTACCAGTAGATCTCCATACCATCCCTGGCCAGGGACTTTCTGTTATAGCCAATCGATCACAGCGCAACATCAACCCCCAATATCGGGAGAGACGAAACCCCTCCTATCGCTCATTGCTTCCATGTGATTCGGGACTGTACCCAAAAGCCACCGTTTCGCACTTTCTCTTGAACATGGTAAGGTGGAAATTAAAGCACAGTGGGAATCACACAAGACTCTATGACAATCTCGGGTCTACAGACTAACCTGTACCAGTGTCACCAGAGAACTGCTATCTGACGATAGGTATAATACTAACTAGGAGTTCTCGGCGAGTCCGTTCAGTGTACCCAGTCTCAACTGAGCACCCGTATACCATCTTTGATGTCAAACACCAATTGATGTAGGATCATCCATCGCCCATCATATGGGTCAAGAAGCGTATACGCTAGTCTACTCTGGAGTATCGATGCCCTGTCTCGATATACCCTCGACTAGGAACAACTATAGGATGAACTTGTGGACTACCCTGGCCCCACTAGAATGATCTCCATCATAGTCCTGGTAGTCAAGTACATATCCTAAGGGCTTTATCAACATGTGAGAGCAAGACAGTATCACAATACAAGTCTACATATTAAGTCAAAGAGCAACTAGATAGCATACTATCATGTCCAGCAAGAAATTCCTCTCTATATATATCCAAGCATCCACTATAATATACATCATATGTACAATAATGGCCTCTAGGGCATATACATAACTAACATTCTCCCACTTGTACTAAGGCCAGTTGTTGTAGTATCTCATACCCAACATCCCGAAGAGTCTCTCAAATTGTATTTAGGGTATGGCCTTCGTGAGTGGATCCGCTATGTTGTCCTTCGTGTCAACTCTCCTGACCTCGATCTCCCGGCGATCAACTATCTCTCGGATCATACCGCCTCAGAATATGTCTTGATCTCTTATGGGACCTGGGTTCCTTAGCCAAAGCCACTGCTCCATTGTTATCATAATACAAAGGTATTAGATGCTTAATAGACGGAACCACTCTAAGTTCGTTTATGAACTTCTTCATCCAGACAGCCTCTTTGGTAGCATCGTTGGCAGCGATGTATTCAACCTCCATCGTCGAGTCTGCCACAGTTTCCTGCTTGGAACTCTTCCAGCATACCGCCCCTCCATTGAGGGTAAAGACAAATCCCGAGACTAACTTAGAGTCGTCCTTATCACTCTGGAAGTTTGTATTGGTAATGGACTCCACTTGGAATTCTCCATTACCATACACCAAGAACATCTCTTTAGTCCTTCTCAAGTACTTGAGAATGTTCTTCACAGCTGTCCAGTGACTCTCTCCAGGATCTGCTTGATACCTACTCACTACACTTAGTGAGTATGCTACATCGAGTCTGGTACATAGCATCGCATACATGATAGAGCCTACTGCCGAAGCATAGGGTATCCCTTGCATGTGAGCTCTCTCCAAATCAGTCTTGGGAGGCATCTCTTTGGAGAGAGTGAGTCCAGAGATCGTGGGTAAATTCCCACGCTTGGATTCTTCCATACTAAACCTCTTTAGTATGGTGTCAATATACCTGGATTGGGACAATCCCAGTATTCGTTTAGATCTATCTCTATAGATCTTAATCCCCAAGATGTAGGAGGCATCACCTAGATCTTTTATTGAGAATCTATGTGATAAGAAGAGCTTGACTGAGTGCAGTATAGAAACTTCATTTCCTATTAAGAGTATGTCATCCACGCACAATACGAGGAAGACAACCTTACTCTCTGCCACCTTCTTGTATATACAAGGTTCATCTATATTTTTTACGAAGTCAAACTCTTTGACTACGATATCAAAATAGATGTTCCAAATCCGCGATGCCTGCTTCAACCCGTAGATGGATTTAAGCAGCTTGCACACCTTTCCGCTGCTCCCACTGTCTTCGAAGCCCTCTGGCTGAGTCATGTACACGCACTCTTCTAAATCACCATTTAGAAAGGCGGTCTTAATATCCATTTGCCAGATTTCATAGTCATGATATGCAACGATGGAAAGTAGGATCCAGATGGACTTAAGTGTTAGTGTATATGCCCTAGGGGCTATTATTGTATCATACTAGCTTGTATATTACTTAATGGAAGCTTGGGATATTCACAGTTATATTAACAGTCTTGCTAAACATGGTAGTATGATACTTGGTTTATATCTATCTTAATATGTATGTACGTATTGATAGAGCCCTTAGGATCATGCTTGACTACCAGCATTGTGATGGCAGTCACACTAGTGGGGGCTGGGTAGTCTACAAGCACATCCTTTTTCAGGTCCCTAGTCATAGGATTATCGAGACAGGGCATCGATACTCCGGAGTAGACTAGTGTGTACGCTTCTCATCCCAGTTGGGAAGATGGTCTGTCCCACAGCCATCAGTACGTCGTACTGGAGATAGTATACTGGTGCTCGTTGGGTTACGGGTACACCGGACAGGACTCGCAGGGAACTGTTGGTTGGTATTATACCCGTCGTCAGTTAACAGTTCCCAGGTGACATGAGTACAACATAGCCCGCAGACTTGACACTGCTGCTTCGCCTCGAGTGTGTTCCCACTGTTCTTAGATTGCTACCCTACCATGGCTCAAAGGAGTCGTGCAAACAGGTAGCAGTTGGGTGCAGTCCCGAGCACTTGGAGGCAGTGGCGGTTAGACAGGATTCGTCTCTCCCGGTATTGGGAGTTGATATCGTGCTGTGTCTGGAGAGCCATTACGTAAAGTCCCTGGCCAGGGCAAGCGAGATATACTGGTAGGTTTTCCAGTAGTTTCTCAAGGTGTAATCGGCTTCACTCCGACACAACTTATACCGCATTTAGGGGACTGACGCTTGCCTCCCTCTAGGCCCGATATGCGATAGTCCTAGACGAACAGATCGGACTGTATGGAGATTGTCACATCAGGCTCGGTAGGAGTTCGGATGGGTTTCCTCATCGGCCTTCTTATCGACATTTACTTGGGGACCGTTACGTACAGCTAGTGCCGCTTGCAGTCTGTGGTTAAACCCACTGCCAGCGTAGTAGTCGAGTCTTTAGAGTCCCACACAGAGAGATTCAGTGCTTCGGGCGAAACGATATAGAGGTCGTATGGTTTTACGACAGGGTTCGGACACATACGTGTTTTATCACACGTACGATGTTCGGACAGTTTTTACTAGCGGGCTTTTGTTTAAGCCAGATTCTAGTATCGAATTATTGGATTTATACAGTCTCAGTATTTTCGAGTTATCACGGATAGGAGGGGCGTTCTCGTAATTTTACGAGAAGCTTCTAGAAGATTGATGAGTTGGAGGCTTAGGTGACATTTGCATTTATTGGTTTAATGACTCATGGTGTGATTCATCCATAGAGTTAATGATGCATTTATTGTTTAAATGACTCATGAGATGAATCATTAGGTGAGTTAATGAAGCATGATGATAATTGTTATTTGTTATTCATTTAATAAATATCTTATGCTTCATATATATTCACAATGATTCATTATTCCAAAAGGATTCCCACTCTCACCTTCTCTCTCCTCAAGCTCTCTCTCTTCAAACCCTAACCCTAACCTCTCATGTGTTGAGATCAAGGGTTAGCAATACTAATTGATCCCTAATCCTATTCTATATCCTCTAAGTTGCTTTGATTAGCACTTTTAGTAACCTAGTTACCTCAAGTTAGAGGTCAAGCTTGGAGTAGTAGCTCTCGGGTGGATCTTCTATCACAAAGAGGAGGCCAACGAGGAGGTGGTCATCGAGAACAAGAAGGACTTGGTTCATTAGGTATAATCTTCTTTCATAGTAGCTAATCCCTCCTATGATGTTGTTAGTTAGGGTTTGGCAAAGATCCGTAAGTTAGTCGATGTTAGTTTAAACAAAATGATTGTTTTACCTATTCCGCCTCCCCGCAACTCGTGGGGTGTCTAACGTCGACTTACAGTGGTATTAGAGCCTCGCTAAACCATAACTAACTTTTTAGCAAAGTCGTTAGAAATTCGATCGCAAAACGAACCGGAAAAAACATCTTTTTCACCAAGTTTCTGTCGTTTTTAAAACAGGGTCTAAAATTTTTTCAGGGGCCCTTAAAAATACAAGCAGGGAAACTTAAGGTTACTGGAGAAATTTGGGGTTCTAACTTGTCCAAACCTCCGCGGAACCGCGGCCGATCCAACGCGATCCGCCGCAGATCCACGGCTGAGTTGGGGCCGAGTCAACCCAAAATTCCCCAGTAACTCTTTTGTGTTGATTTTGTTCTTTCTGGGATGTTCTGTTTCTGCTCAGGTTTCAGGTGCACAGTGAATTATTTGGAGTAGAATCATTTGCGTTTGCTTGATCGAAATTCTAAGATGTTTGGCTAATTTGATTATATCTGTGATTTGTTGAATGTGTTCGTAAACCTCCCCTAACTACTAGTATGTCGGTTAGTAGGGGGTTGCACATTTCTGTAATGATTTGTGTTTGTGAACTTGTTGGATTGTTGTGAATGGATAGCCGGGATGTGAGACGAGTGTTTCTTTCATTCAAATGTAATTTGTAAATTGTTGTAATATTTTTTTGCGGGGCACATCCGGGCTGAGGTTGTAGCCACCGTTGTACTATTTCATTTACTGATTTTTGCTTCTAGGATAGACCCAAGGTGGGGTGCACAAACTATCGGGTACTTTGAAGTGTTTAGTGTCCTACTCACGTTGTTGAGGGAGACCGCTTCGCTTCGGGTACTTGGCGGGTAGTTTTCCGTACCTGCAGGGGTCTAGGGTGGGGTTTTGGCTATTCATCGCGACTGTGTAATCCGTCTTTCTTTGCAGGATCAAAAGAATGCGGATTCGTAGAAAATCCAATATGTTCATCTGTGATCTGGAATGCCTATTATTGCGTCTGACGAATGTACAATATCTATATATGATAGCTATTAGACGTCACTTATGTTTTACACCTGCGCTAGCCCAGCCCCCACTCTGTCGTTAGTTAAGTAACCTAACGGGTGAATGACGGGACCCAGTGGCGAATGCAGATGGAATAAGAGGACGTTGTATTTTCGTTGTTTTCTGCAATGATAGGTTAATTGATGGGACGCATTATATTAATGCAAAGAAAATAAACCAAAGTTGAATCGTTGGAACAGTTTAAAAGAAACCACTCGGTTATTTTAAAATAGAGGATATTTTTTAATTGCGGAGCTTTAACCACTCCTTTTAAAAGCTATCAGGTTCCTTCGATCATATCAAGTTCACTACGTTCACGGTTTCGCCAAAACCATTCGTAGCCCTCCGTCATTTCATTTGGGTATTCAGTAGTATTCAAGCTATGTATTTTGACCTAACGCTAAGGCATAGTTGTTTCCCCCAATCAGAGCAAGGCTCTGTTTGAATTTCAAAAATTCAAAATCATGAAGCAACGCTTCAGATCCTCCGCGCTGAGCGCAAGGCGCCACGTGTCTGGCGCAGACGCATCAGCGCAGCGCCCGAGGCAGCGCAACCAATCAGAGCAAAGCTCTGTTTAAAACAAAAAAGTAAAGGAAGCATCGTTTCAGTTGCGTAAGCGCTGCACTACGCGACACATGTCTGCGCAGTTGCACAAGCCAACTGCGCAAGCGCAGTTGCGTAAGCACTGCACTGCGCGACACGTGTCTGTGCAGTTGCGCAAGCCAACTGCGCAAGCACAGTTGCGCAAGCGCTGCGCTGCGCGACACGTGTCAAGCGCTGGGGAGTTGCACAAAACAGAATTAAGATTTTAAAAAAATCTTTCTGTTCTTGTTAAAACAAGAAGATTTTCTTCTGTAAAACAGAAGCCCTTGGATCAAAGATCCAACGGTGGGGAAAATTCCCCAAATCACTCAGAGAGAGATCTCTTTAACAAATTTAACTAATTTATGAGCACTATAAAAAGGACCCAGACTTCAATTCAAAGGCATGAACATCTTTCTAAAAAAAAGAGAGAAGAGAACTCCCGAGAACTCCTCAAGAACAACAGAAGGTAAAAACCTTTGAGAGAAGAGAGAATTCTCTTATGAACAGATCAGTGATCTAAAAACAAGATCATTGACCTTTAAACAGAACTAAATAAAGGGATAAATAAAAATAGTGCTTTGCACTTGTTCATGAACCTTTGGTTCTTTAAGATAAGAAAAAAAAACGTATCTTTTTCTTTGATCTAAATTAGATCAAAAAATCTAACAGTGCTTTGCACTTCTGTTCATTGAATCTAAAAGATTCCTAAATCATAGTGCCTTGCACTTGCAAAACTGCATTGTTGCGCTCTTGGATTAGCGCAAGCCACCAGAGAGCGCCACGTGTCAGCATCCGAACCAATTGCGCTATGCGCTTTTGAAATAGAGTTTTGCTTTCTGTGATTGGCGCAACTCACCAGAGGGCGCCACGTGTCAGCAGCGCAAGCGCAGCGCACTGCGCTTGTATGACACGTGTCGTCGTCACAAACGCTTGCGCTCTCTGATTAGCGCAAAGCGCCTGATAAATGCAATGCATTTCCTAAAAGGGCCAAGCCCAAATCAAAAAGACCAAGCAGGCCAAAATAAATTGCAAAGCAATAAAAGGGCAGAGCCCAAATAAAATTGATGCTCTGCATCATTTATAAAGGGCAGAGCCTAAATAAAATTGATGCTCTGCATCATTTATAAAGGGGAGAACCCAAAACAAATTGATGCTCTGCATCCTTTCTGGGCAAAGCCCAAATAAAAATAAAAAAAAGGAAATGCAATGCAAAAGCAAATAAAATGTTGAACATTTCAACTGGACTTAGCCCAATTTTGGTCATAAGTCCTTAAATTAAATTGACTGAGCAAGATTGCTCTCTTAAATCAATTTACTATCGGTTCGAGGGTACATCTCCGAACTCCTCTGACACCTGTCGTTGTAATCCTTCAACGACGTCAGAGAGGTGACGGGTCCCAACGACCACACGTATATGGACTGCGGGGTCCTTAAACTAGTGGACCGAAATGTCCTTAAACTAATATCAGACCGAAATGTCCTTAAACTAATATCGGACCGAAACGTCCTTAAACTAATATCGGACCAAAACGTCCTTAAACTAATAATGGACCACCACGTCCCTAAACTTGAATATGGACCACCACGTCCCTAAACTTGAATATGGACCACCACGTCCCTAAACTGGCGATGGACCACCACGTCCCTAAACTGGAATATGGACCACCACGTCCCTAAACTGGCGATAGACCACCACGTCCTTAAACTGGAAAGTGGACCACCACGTCCCTAAACTGGAGTATGGACCACCACGTCCCTAAACTGGAACAATAGAGCCTCCAAATGCTCTTTTACCGGATCTAAACGATCCCGTTTAAGTCGATCTTAGCCCCAAATACGGCTAACGTATCCTTAAACATTCAAATGGATTATAAAATTCCAAATCATCTCTGGTTCGAGGGTACATCTCCGAGCTCCTCTGACACATGTCGTTGTAATCATTCAACGATATCAGAGAGGTGACGAATCTTGACGACCATATATTAAACGGATCACTACGTTAAGCTGATCTTAGTCTCAAACAGGACTAACGTATCCCTAACGAACGTTTAAGTTGATCTTAGCCGCAACGCGGATAATGCATCCTTAAACTAAAAACACCAAACCCAAATCTAAGTAAATACGGATTTGGACTAATCCACGTCCTACGGGCGACGGCATTACTCAGTCTCCGTATACAATCCATGGGCAACCACAAACAAAACAAACACACACGACACGAAGTGAAATTCTAGAGAAGGAGAAAGTTGTTACCGCGATGCGGTAGCGTAATTAACTGCAGGGGCTTGCGCCTGCAGGGAAGAGCGTCCCCACAATCAAAAACCCCTCAAGCGAGGGGGAATCTGACGAAGTCTGCTATATCGGCCGCATCCGTCTAAACCTCCGATACACGGTGTCATAAATCAACTTGGCATCTTCGGAGAGGTGGATGGATAAAACCAAATAGCATCTGCCCCGAATCCCAGCGTCAGGACATCGCGGTCCTGTGCGCCGCCTTTCGGAGGGGAACAGATTCTGGCACGCCCGGTGGGACGTCTTCCTCTTTCCACTCCACACTTCGTGTGTCGTCTTCGCGAACTAATCGCGGTTTGTTAAATGGTTGCCTTCGGATTTCAAGTTACTAAGATTTGGTCTCTTTCCTGGAGCAGAACTCAAGATTCAATGGCCTCTAACTGCACCAACTGCTCGAAGTGCCCCTGCAATGGACGCTCCACCTCCCCCGGAGGTGTAGCATATGGGCCCCAAGCGGCTTCCTTCCTCGCTCTGCCGGTAGACCAGGTGACCCAAGCCACCACTGGCCTGTTCTTCGGGACCATGATCCCACCTACAAGCTTTTCTGCGCCAATACCTGCACCGGAAGTGAACAAAAAGTCGGTCTTCGACCGGCTCACTGCTACGACGGCCCCTGTCAACGGGTCGCCTACTGCCAAACTAACAGCCTCTGTTTTCACCAGGCTAAATAAAAACTCTAAACTGGCTGTCCCAAAGAAGGCAATGACTGCTGCTTCAGAAATCGTCAAGGCGGCTTCCCCCTGTCAAAGAGTCAGTCTTTTCAAGACTGACGATTCCTGCTCCTGTCCCTGCTTGAGGATCTGTCTTCGATAGGTTGGATATCATACCTCAGAAGACAACCTCAGTCTTTGAGAGGTTAACACCTACGGCGCTTCATTCAGACAGGGGGCAAAAAGAAGATGTCTCAATCTCTAAGCCAGTCCCAACGGCTCGTCATGCTCGACGTCGCCATCGGAAACGAGTGAGGAAGGCAGGGGGCAACTCCCCCTCAGGGCTAACTCCACCGGCTCCAGTGGTGGAAGTCAACGCTACTGTTCCAACTGGGAACAGCTTTGAACTGCTGAGGAGGGTACGTAAGAATTCTCCAACCGCTACACTGAAAAGATCTCCTCCGCCTGCGGAGAGAGTTCCGCAAACAAAACAAGAACAGCCCCCTCAACGGCTGTCTTCAAAAATTTATAAAGTTTGGCGGAGGGTTCAAGACTCCGTGATTGACCCAGGTCACTCCTCTCGTCGCCAGAAAAAGGCGAAGGTGGAAAAAGACAAGGACTGTCCCATTAAACAGCAGGGGACAACAGCTGCTAGGGTGCCCCCTTCAACGGTTCCTTCAACCTCAACGGCCCACAAAAGAGGGAGGCCAGAGAAAACTCCCGTGTCAGCGGCAAAAGTTAAAAATGGTGAACCCAAATGCCCTAAGTCAGGGGGCATGATAGTTCATACCGTCTACGTGGCATCTAGTAAATAAGATAGCCGCATATCTACGGGTCATCGACTGCTCACCCGATCAGTGACCAAGGCACAGGAGCAACAGCAAAAGCTCCAAGAAATGATGAATGCTATGGCTGCACTTACCGGGCCAAAAGAGAGCCCTGAAACTTCCTCGGACGAACGTCAGGAGGAAGAAACCGACGCTGAATTCCTTCGTCGAATATTGGAGAAGAAGGACAAAGAGGCTGCTGAACAAGCAGCCAACATACAACGTATGGGCCTCCTCTTCCAAGACATGATAGGGATGATGATACAACAAGATCCTCCAGCCGAAGAGCCCCCAATCGTCCTTAGTGACGATAGGGGAGAGACATCAAATCCTCCGCCAGTCCTATCAAAGGCTAAAGAAGATACAATCTCCAAAGCTGATTTGGATGAATACATCGCCCAACAAATACGGGTTCATCATGCGACCGAAGCAGCCGGCCAGGTCGTAAAAACGGGGTGGCCATATCCAAGTTGGTACGATCAAATCAAGTACCCGCCCGGTTACACAATTCCCAAGTTCCATGTCTACAAAGGAGCGGGCAATCCTCATCAGCATGTTGCCTAGTTCAGGGCACTCTGCGGCAACACTGGCGGTGATGTTGCTTCGCCAGTTTGTTGGAAGCTTATCAGATACGGCGTTCGAATGGTACTCTGAGCTCCCGAACGACTCTATTAAAACCTTCGCAGAGATGGAGCTGTTGTTTACTCAGCGTTTTGCAAGCGCCAGTGAACGTACCCCGATGACAGCACTGATTAACGCCAGGGTAAAGCCCGGCGAGACGTGGGTTCAGTATGCTATACGGTGGCGGAACTTGTGGTCGAAGTGCGAGCAGCGCATTGAAGAAGCTCCCGTGGTGGGTATGTTTGTGGGGCCCCTTGATCCGCAAGCGACCATTTCACAATTTATGATGTTTTTCAAGCCAACTACTTTCCTGGCCTTGATTGACAAACTAGCGCAAATAGATCAAATGGGCCATAAACCCCCTCTTCCAAGGCCGGACTCCCGAAATGACAAAGGGAAGGGAAAAGCGATCGTCGTCGCTAATGCTCAACAACAACCGAGTGACTCGAAGCCGGTTGCTCGTCAAAATAATATACGCCCGTACGTACCCCTTGAGGATAGGATGGGATGTCCTTATTCCTTTCCCCGCGATAAAACGAGGAGGTTATTCGAGCCGGCGTTGCGCAACAGACTCATAAATCTGCCGGACCCAAAACGTCCGTTGCAACCAAGTGACGTCAACGAGCCCAACTACTGTCCTTATCATCGAGTACTAGGCCATCCGATCGAAGATTGCTACGTTTTGAAGAATTGGCTTGAAAACCAGTACCGACAGGGCAAGTTCGCGTTATCTGACAAATAGAAGGTGAATCCCCCGCAGCCCCACACCTCTAAAGGGACGAATACGCCGGGGGCAACATGCTCCGTCATTGAAGAAGCTCCTTGGGAGGTTGTATTATCAGCCAAGACGAAGAGGATGCTAAGCGATCTTCAGACATGCCCAGCGATTAGGTGGAAGAACCCGCTGGAACCGCAGTCATTGAAGGGATGCTGAAGCCACGTCCAACTCCAAAGACCGATAGTGGTGGCTCAAGCACTCGCAACCAGTCGTCAAAATCTTCGAAAAAGAAGAAGAAGAAATCTAAGAAGCCCGTGAAGCCTAGCGACAAGTGCACGGACCTGCAAAAACAAATTGACGCGCTGGAAGAATACAACCAGAAGGCACGGACTCCCATTACACTCCAAGAGTTCCTCAATCACGTCTTTCAAGAAGAAGATGAGGGAGAAAGTTCATCGGATGAATCCGAGGAATATGTGGCGAGCTGTCATATGATTTCCCATTCGATCACGAACGATGAGGAAACTCCTTGTACCGAAGCGCTGGGGGCAGATCTTGAACCAAAATTTCCGGAACTATCAGTTGAAATGATTGATGCGTTCCTTAACGAAGCTCGATTGAAAAGTAAAGCTGATCGAGAACGCGAGACGGCTATATTTGAAAGGGCTAAGCGCCAGCGACTTGATGAAAGAGCTGAGATGATCCCGCTGGAACAAAATGCCTCCACCGTTGACAAAAGCCAATTCAAGATGAGGAAAAAGTTTGCTAAGGCCATATCAATGGGTATGAAGCTACCATCCTCTGAAGGAAGCATCACCAATGAAATAGAAATGCACCCGTCCTATTGCTTATATCATCAGAAGGTTTTGCACCCCACCCAAGAGTGCAAAGCTTTCGATAGATGGTGGCAAGGATATGTTGCTCATCGACAATGCTTTAAGCGGGAAAAGTGTAAAACTCGTCGGGAGCAAAGAAATACGACCGAAGAGCTTGAAAGAACTACCGGCGATTGTCGCATGGTTAACACTGGCGGGCCACAAATGCCTACATTCGGGAGTGATTCTGATGAAGAGCTAGAACTTTCCCCTCTCTTTAAGGAGTCCGCTTCGAGAAAAGAAGAAGAACCGAAGGTCTGCGAAAATATTCGACTGCGGAATCGGACGCTGCCTGAAAAGAACCTCGGACCCTCAAGCAGAAAAGATAAAGGGAAAGAAAAGGTCTCTGAAGATATCGTCTTAGATGACCAAGTTCTGGAAGAGCTAAACGCCAACAACCCGCCAAAGAAAAATAAGGTGGATTACAACGTCTTAGCACATCTGAGAAAGCTGCCTTCACAGCTCAGCATTCTTGACGCTTTTTTGTTATCAAAGGAGGAGAGAGATTCGTTGATTAAGGCACTCTAAGATCCGGAACAATTCCAAGCATGCCTGGCCGAGGAAAAGATGAAGGATGAATTGGAAGAAGTGCACACGGCCGATGTCACTTTCGGCAACGAGGACCTTCTCCTTGGGACTTGCGAACACAATCGCCCCCTTTATGTCTCAGGATACTGCCACGATATTAAGATAAGCAAAATCCTGATCGACAATGGATCCTCCGTTAATCTCCTCATTATGCGGGTTTTAAAAGAAATCTGCATGAGCGTCCAGCACCTTGCTCGTGACAAGATCACCATCTCCGGGTTTGACTCCCAGTCATCAAGAACTCTTGGGTCTGTGATACTGACGCTACGCTTCGGGCTACTCGTCACGGACATTAAGTTCCATGTCATAGATGCCGAGACATGCTACAACGCTTTGCTCGGCCGACCATGGTTACACGAGTACAACATCATCCCTTCTACACAACATCAGTGTATGAAGTATTTTAAGGATGGTTTCGAGTATACCGTGACGGGAGAACTGAACCCGTTCTCTGTGAACGAGGTCCGCAAATATGAAGACGCCAAATATTTCTTACCGGATTTCGAAGATACGGAGAAGTGTCACAAACCGGAGAATAAAACTAACGCTACCATCCCTGTCTTCGGCAGTGATACCGAGGAGGAAGAGGAGATAGTGTATTCAGGTCCGCCCCAGCACAGTAAGCCAGGACCGTCCACTCCTACGTCGATCTTTGGTAGCGACTCGGAAGATGAGATCCACGCTGTATTCTCTGCTCGACCTTCAATACGAAAGTCCGCTGACGAAGAACAAAGTCTACAAGTCGCCATGGTGCCGCTTAAACACCATAAAGAACTGGACGCACTTAATATTTACAATGTAGAAGAGCTACAAACATTCGACATCCCTCCCAGGCGAGAGAGTGAGAAAGCAATTTTGTTCTACCGCTCTGAAGAAACCAAGGTGGAAAAAGAAATCTGGCATGGCGCGGATCCTACGCTCGACAGGCTTCAGCATATCCGTCTTCCCAGATATTATACAGAGGGTTTGAAAAAGCTGCTGAAACGCCAGGGGATATCCTTCAAGCAGGCCGTTCAGAAAGCCAAGTTCTATGACAAAGTCTGGAACGTTCCTGGGACTCAACGCAAACTGCCTAATGGGAAAATGGAGACAATCGGACTTGGATACATTCGGTCAAAGAAGCGAGAGCTACTAAACAGCTGCTATATCGTGTATGACTTCGATGAAGAAGCGGATGCTCAATGGGAGGACGCTAATCCTAAGCCAGTGAAAGTTCCGGATGCAAAAGTGCCCAGTTCGTCGTTCGAAGAACAAATGGACAAGCTTATAAGGGAAGCGGGTCAAAAAGTCCGAGACGATCATAACCGCGAAATGGTCATCTACGAGAAAGCCAGAACGCAACGCCTTCTCCAACAGGCCGTGAAAGATGAAAAGGCTGCTCCCTGTCAACCTGTTATAAACAAGGCTCGACGCAAAAGCAGAAATAAGTCGAAAGGCCGAAAAGGCGCTCAACAGCAACAAAGAAAGGCTAAGAAGCCACGCAAGCGGGAGTCAAGTGCTATTGATCTATCCCTTATGAAGAAAATGGGCCGAGCGTACTCGTTTCCTCGGGACAAGACGAAGAAGATACTTGATCTTGCTCTAAAACATCAAATGCTTACACTGCTGGAGTCCG
Organism: Agapanthus africanus; assembly: GCA_030015575.1. Taxonomy (NCBI): domain Eukaryota; kingdom Viridiplantae; phylum Streptophyta; class Magnoliopsida; order Asparagales; family Amaryllidaceae; genus Agapanthus; species Agapanthus africanus. The sequence goes on along the minus strand of JASDDO010000012.1, from coordinate 447,373,561 downwards.
AAAACCCCGAACGAGAAGGTGAAGTCTCTAACCCAAATTATTGCACTTATCACCGAGTGATAGGACACCCTCTCGAAGATTGCTTCACCTTCAAAAATTGGGTTGAAGATCAGTACCAGCTCGGCAAGTTCGCTCTGTCTGACAACTGGAGGGTAACGCCGCCACAGAAGCACGAGCCCAAGGCCACGAAAGAAGAACCGGTTCCGCATTGGGATTGGAAGCGAATCCGTACTTGTCACGTGATAATGATATCAAAAGAAGAGCCCGAGAACATAGATGACCTTCCCTGGTGCTTCGAAAACAGCAACGATGAGGTGATCTCAGAATTCCTGCCAGCGCCAAAAGAGCTGGAAGATGGAATCCATACCACTGCAGATAATCTCAAGAAAATTGAGTTGGGGACGGCAAATGACCCGCGACCGACATTCATCAGCGAGCTGCTATCTGAAGAAAGGGTGGCTGCGTTAAAGGATGTGCTTCTACAACATAAAGATTGCTTCGCGTGGAACTATTCCGAAATGCCGGGACTAGATCCAGAAATTGCTGTACACAGATTGGCGATATCCCCGGACATCAAGCCAGTCAAACAGGCGCCGAGGAGAATGTGGCTCGAGCTTGAAATGAGTATCAATGCTGAAGTCAAAAAGCTGATCGACTCTGGCTTCATCCAGGAAGTTCAATACCCTGAATGGATCGCCAACATCGTCCCGGTAATAAAGAAATATGGGACAGTGCGCATATGCGTAGACTTCCGGGAGCTTAATAAAGCTTGCCCGAAGGACGATTTCCCAGTGCCAGTCACCAAACTGATGATAGAAAATACGTCCACTCACGAGGTTTTCTCCTTCATGGACGGCTCATCAGGATATAATCAGATAAAAATGCATCCAGAAGACCAGAAGCACACCGCATTCAGGACTCCTCTGGGTATATTCTGCTATAAGGTGATGCCCTTCGGTTTAAAGAATGCCGGTGCCACCTACCAAAGGGCCATGACGTAAATCTTCGATGACCTTATACACGAAATCGTCGAATGCTATATCGACGATCTCGTGGTTAAAAGCAAGTCATACAAGGAACTTCTCGAGCATTTGAAGACCGTATTTCAACACCTTCGACAATACAACTTGAAGATGAACCCGCTCAAGTGTGCATTTGGAGTTTCCTCAGGCAAATTCCTGGGATTCATTGTTCGACACCGAGGTATTGAAATAGATCCGTCAAAGATCAAAGCGATCGTGGAAATGCCTCCGCCAAGAACTCTCAAACAGTTGCGATCTCTCCAAGGGAATCTCGCATACATACGGTGATTTATAGCCAACCTTTCAGGCAAGTGCCGTCCCTATAGCCACCTGATGAAGAAGGGAACCCCGTTCGTCTGGGATAAAAAATGCCAAAGCACACTAGACGAGATCAAGCAATACTTGCAGAACCCGCCGGTGTTGGCTGCTCCGGTCAAGGGAAAAGCCCTCATTCTTTATACAACCGCCCTCGAAGGTTCCTTAGGCGCATTATGGGCACAAGAGAACGATCAAGGGAAAGAAAGAGCACTCTACTACTTAAGTCGAGTTCTGCTGGGGGCAGAAAGCAACTACTCCCCCATTGAGAAACACTGCCTGGCGTTGATCTTTGCGATAACAAAGCTCAGGCACTATGCGTTGGCGCATGAAGTCCGTCTTATTTCAAAGGTGGACCCCCTTAAATACTTGATGTCAAAGGCCATACTGACGGGACGACTCGCTAAATGGACCCTGCTCTTGATAGAGTTCTCAATAATATATCAACCTCTCAAGGCAGTGAAAGGCCAGGCCATCGCCGACTTCCTCGCTGAGCATCCGATTCCCGCCGATTCTCCTCTGAATTGTGATTTACCAGATGAACATGCGTTTGACGCGATCGACGATGGTGATACCCAATGGGAACTTTATTTCGATGGAGCATCTTCCATGAAAAAGCGCAAACAAAGTACCCCTATAATCAAATCGGGGGTAGGCCTCATCTTCGTAACTCCACAAGGAGGGATTATGCGCTTCGCTTTCTCCTTAACAGAGCCAAGGACAAACAATGAAGCCGAATACGAAGCTCTGATAGTGGGCCTCGAGATCGCCGTTGACATGGGAATTGAAAACCTCCTCATATACGGGGATTCTCAACTAGTCGTTAGTCAAGTAAACGGCGACTACCAGACATGCAAACCAGAATTGGTGAAGTATGGAGAAAAGGTGCAACAATTGTTGGCCCAAATTCCCTCTTATACTTTGGAGAACATACCGCACGCGGAAAACAGCAAAGCGGACGCATTGGCCAAACTTGCTAAAGAACTGGCTGACGAGAACCTCGATGACGTTAGAATCGTGGTGCAAAGCTGTCGAGTGCTTGCCCCAGCAGAAATATCTCCGGAATCATCCGAAGAAAAAGGAGCGAACGAGCAGACAAACCTGCAAGTAAAAGATTGGGAAAATACCGAGGATTGGAGAGAAATCTTCATTGATTACTTCAAGTCCCACCGAATGCGTGAAGAAGCGTCCACAAGACATCAGCTCATGAAACGAGCCTTGTCTTTCGCCTTCGTCAACGATACTCTGTACAAGAGGTCATTTGATTCTTTATGGCTGAGATGCTTAGGACGGACTCTGCGGTTCTCACCAAGCAGGCCCAAAGATGAAGTTGAAGATCAAACGGATGGGCTACTACTGGCCCACGATGATCCAGGACTGCCTCGAATACGCGAAGCAATGCCACTCATGCCAAATTCATGGGGACTTCATCCACCAGCATCCAAATCCACTACATCCAACGGTGGCTAGCTGGCCATTCGAAATGTGGGGGACTGATATAGTCGGCCCCATCGAACCAGCATCGTCTAGAGGACATCGTTTCATCCTAGCAACGACTGACTACTTCTCTAAATGGGCAGAAGCAGTACCGTTAAGAGAAGTGAAGACGGAAAATATCCTCCACTTCTTCAGGACGCACGTCATATATCGGTTTGGAACTCCGCGACGGATCATCTCCGATAACGGGCCAGCTTACAGAAGCCACAAGATCAGTCGCTTTGCGCAACAGCATAATATAGACTGGAGATATTCCTCAGTTTATAATCCGCGAGCTAACGGTCTAGCTGAGGCCTTCAACAAGACCTTGACTAAGATCATGAAGAAAACAGTGTCACGAAAAAAGAAGGATTGGCACGAAAGGATGCAAGAGGCTCTCTGGGCATATCGAACCACGTTCAAGACAGCCACTAACACAACGCCATATGCGTTGTTATTCGATACAGAAGCAGTACTCCCCCTCGAGATAGAGTTACCCTCTCTATGAGTGGCAGTCCACTACGAGCTGACGGACGAAGAAAATGCTCACCTTCGGCTTGAGGAGCTTGACGCCTTGATGAAACCCGGCTCGTAGCGCAGCAAAATCTGGAAGCTTATAAAGCAAAAATGACGCGCTCATATGAAAGATTGATCCGGCCAAGGACATTCCGCTAAGGCGAACTTGTGTTAGTGGTCAAAAGGCCGATGATCCCCAATCGTGCCAAGCGAGGAAAATTCGAGCCAAACTTTGAAGGCCCATACATCATAGATAAGGTCTACCAAGGTGGGGCCTATCTACTCATGGACATGCACGGTGAAAGGCCTTTCAGGCCGATAAACGGTCGCTTCCTAAAGAAATACTATGCTTAATGAGCCGCAGCCTAGGTCAATGGTAGATGACGACGACTATGTCCACTCACTATCTTCCTAAGCTCAAACTCCATCAGCAGTAGCCAGCCTTCTCAAACGTCGGACCGAAATGTCCTTAAACTAATAGCAGACCGAAACGTCTTTAAACTACTACCGCAGCATTTTTAGGCTGACAAGATATAAAAAAAATATAAAAATAAAAAGAATAAAAAAAACGGTATGTCCATTAGCAAAAAGGGCATGGATGAAAACCCGAAAGGGCTCCGTGAGTAAAAACAGCAGGGCTACCGGCGAGTGTTCGTGAAAACCCGAAAGGGCGCGACCTCGTAAAAAAAAAGAGAGAAAAAGAAAATAAAAAGAATAAAAAAACGGTATGTCCATAAGCAAAATGGGCACGGATGAAAACACGAAAGGGCTCTGTGAGTAAAAACAGCAGGACTACCGGCGAGTGTTTGTGAAAACTCGAAAGGGCGCAACCTCGTCAAAAGACACTTACAGGGTCCCCTCGACCTTGTAAGGAGAAACCACCCGCGTGAGATCCTTACGACTCACAAGGGAGCAACACACTTAGGGATCCTCACGATTCCTAGGGAGAACATACCCTGGCGAGATCCTCACGACTCGTGAGGAGAACTCTCTTATGGAACCCTCACGGCTCATAAGATTTGAAAGTCTTAAGTTACAGAGACCTAAACCTGTGCTTAAGCAACCCCCATAATTTCCGATATTGCTCTACAAGTGGCTCAATACTGACCCTTGTATACAATCCACGGGCGCGAATAAACATTTCCCTAACCAAGTCCCATCCATGACCGGGGATATGTTCGCATGGTAAACAACCCTTGTAAATCCTCTCGATTTATGAGGAGAAAACCCTCCTGTAGGATCCTTACGACTTACAGAGGAAACGAACACTTAGGAATCCTCACGAGTCCTAAGTATAAAATACCCCTACGAGATCCTCACGACTTGTAGGGAGAAATAACTTCGTGGAACCCTTACGGCTCATGAAGTCAAAAGCCTTAGTCGACAGGACCTTAACCCAGGTCGCTAAGCCACCTTTGTTCGACATCGACAGAGGCAGATGATGATTCGCTCCTGGCAATATCCCAGTTGTAGTGGTGCTGATGCCGAAATCGGCGTCTGATTCCAGGTTTACGGCGAAAAACCAGTAGGCCGCACATGCATACGAAATAGCCGAAATGATGGGGCAGCTTGCAATAAAAAGCAGCAAGTAAAAATGTATGCATGCAAAATAGTCGAAATGATTGGGCAACTCGCAATAAAATGCAGCGAGTGAAAACAAAATAAATAGCCGAAATGATTGGGCACCGCGAAAAATAGCCGAAATGATTGGGCAATCGCGACCTTCGCGATATAAAAGCTGAAATGATAGAGCATCACAGAAATAAAACAAAAAAAATGATGATAAAACTTTAGCCCTACAGTTAAGATCACATCGATCCCCGTATACACTCCAAGGGCGTAAACAAAGAGGGAACCATACTTTCCCAACAGGCTCCGCCAGAAGACGAAGCCAAATCTCGACGGTTCAGCCCAACTCCGAAGAAACCAGTGTCTTCAGCAAATACCTCGATTCATGGATACAAACACTCCTTGACGAGAGCCTCCTGATCCGCGTCGACTCGCAGAGCCACCAGTGCCTCCGTGGGAAATCCTCGACTCGTTTCAAACCCCAAGGAAACAAATAATCCTTGGCGCTTGGGAAACAAATAATCCCTGGCGCTTGGGAAACAAATAATCCCTAGCAAACTCCTCGACTCACGGATACAAACACTCCTTGACGAGAGCCTCCTGATCCGCGTCGATTCGCAGAGCCACCAGTGCCTCCGTGGGAAATCCTTGACTCGTTTCAAACCCCAAGGAAACAAATAATCCTTGGCGCTTGGGAAACAAATAATCCCTAGCAAACTCCTCGACTCACGGATACAAACACTCCTTGACGAGAGCCTCCTGATCCGCGTCGACTCGCAGAGCCACCAGTGCCTCCGTGGGAAATCCTCGACTCGTTTCAAACCCCAAGGAAACAAATAATCCTTGGCGCTTGGGAAACAAATAATCCCTAGCAAACTCCTCGACTCACGGATACAAACACTCCTTGACGAGAGCCTCCTGATTCGCGTCGACTCGCAGGGTAACCAGTGCCTCCGTGGGAAATCCTCAACTCGTTTCAAACCCCAAGGAAACAAATAATCCTTGGCACTTGGGAAACAAATAATCCATGGCAAACTCCTCGACTCACGGATACAAACACTCCTTGACGAGAGCCTCCTGATCCGCGTCGACTCGCTGAGCCACCAGTGCCTCCGTGGGAAATCCTCGACTCGTTTCAAACCCCAAGGAAACAAATAATCCTTGGCGCTTGGGAAACAAATAATCCCTAGCAAACTCCTCGACTCACGGATACAAACACTCCTTGATGAGAGCCTCCTGATCCGTGTCGACTTGCAGAGCCACCAGTGCCTCCGTGGGAAGTCCTCGACTCGTTTCAAACCCCAAGGAAACAAATAATCCTTGGCACTTGGGAAACAAATAATCCCTAGCAAACTCCTCGACTCACGAATACAAACACTCCTTGACGAGAGCCTCCTGATCCGCGTCGACACGCAGAGCCACCATTGCCTCCGTGGGAAATCCTCGACTCGTTTCAAACCCCAAGGAAACAAATAATCCTTGGCGCTTGGGAAACAAATAATCCCTAGCAAATTCCTCGACTCACGGATACAAACACTCCTTGACGAGAGCATCCTGATTCGCGTCGGCTCGCAGAGAAACCAGTGTCTCCGCGGGGAATTCCCGATTCGTCTCAACTTGCAAATGAAACCTCAGGCAGCAGGGACTAAAAAACTTGCTTTCTGAACAATGGGACCCTGCAAGTCAATCCAAAATGGTCTCTTGCATACTATTCATGGGTCTCACTCTCCAAGGTCGAGTTTCGACAAGGAGGGAAACAACCGCTTACGAGTCCTCTCGACTCGTAAGAGGGAAAATTCTCTTATAGGATCCTTACGACTTATAAGAGAAAACCACACTTAGGAATCCTCACGATTCCTAAGGAGAAAAACCCACCTACGAGATCCTCTCGATCCGTAGGGAGAAAAGTCTCTATGAGACCCTCACGGCTCATGGAGTTGAAAAGTCTTAGGAAGCAGATCTGAACCCCAAGCCATCGCTATTTCTTAAGAAAGTCAAGATGCGTGCTCTATTATCCGTCGACCATGTTTATTAAGATAGCATGCCGATAATAAGAGAAAGAAAAGGGCGGAGAAATGACACAAGACTTTATAAAAAAAAATGTGTATCTTTTATTCATAGACTTGATTGAATACAAGATACATTGTGCTAGAGAATAAAAAATATACATATACATTTTTTATTTACAAGTACAAACGATACAAGGAGAGTTACTGAGAAGGAAGCCTCTTGAATAGCTCTGTCAATTGCTCGCGTACTTCCTTCCACGCCTTCTCTTGATCAGCCGCCACCGCCAGTTCGGCCTCTACTTGAGCCCGCTGCTGCATGAAGGAGGCAAGCTGTTCCCCAACGACCTGCTGAGCTGCTTCACGGCCTCGGGCATCGCGCTCGGCGGCATCAAGCTTCCGCTTCAGTGCTAGCCCATTAGAAATACGCTCCAGAAGGCCTTCAAAGACAGCTTTCACCTCGGCAGCATTCGTCCTAACTTCAGCGCGCAGGCGAGCAGTTGCGCTTGAAGATTCCTAACGTTCCTTCAACCGTAAAGCTGCTTCTTGCTCTAAATGGCGGAAGTAAGAAGTGCTTTGCTCGAGCCAAGTTGTCCGTTGGGTGCTTATGGCCAAAACTTCAGGAGAAGGACGCGTCGACTCCAGCCGATGTAGGCAGGCCTCGATCTCCCTGCAGTGGTTAACCCAAGATTCAACGATGCCTTCGTTATGAAAGTTTACGAGAGCCGCCAACATCGGATTAACCTCCACGGCGAAATCTGCAGCAGAGGGGAGAGCGTCTGCGTTAAGCTCTTCGATATATCCGCTCAGCATGCCCAAACTCATCACGGCACCCTTTGAAGATGGACGTTTCAAGAAAGGGCCTGTCGGTGAAAGGACACGAGACTCAAGAGGGACCGGAGCCGGGACGATAGCTGCGAAACAAAACATAGTTAAACGATGGTTCAAGAGATGTTGAAGAGTCGTCAAAAAGGAAATTTACTATACCAGCTGCAACAGATGGCAAAGCCGGAAGGGCCGGTGGCGTGGCAGGTCTTGCGTCCCCTCCTTCGATTTGTGGCACTGCAATAAGGAAGAGGAAAAGTCAGAAATTATCCCATTGCTAAAAAAAGGGGAAATAAAGACATTGAAGTGAAAGTATACTCACCGGCGCCACTAGAGGGAGAAGCGAGTTCGGATGGGAAGGAGAAGTGTGGGAGCAACACTTGATATAGATGATCAAAGAGCACTCCTGAAAAGACACAGTGGTACGGCGTTAGTACATAAGTTATGCGGTTAAAAGATAAATGCGGTTAAAAGATAAACTAGTGGGTCGCAAATCCATACCTTCCAACATCCGCGATGTCACAAGGGAAGGCTCGGAGGTGACCACCGCCAAAGCAGTAATTGACGGTGCTCCTTCGAGCAATGCAGCATCGGCGTTGGCCGCACCTGCGTTAAAAATAAAGACAAACTTGTTAGAAAAGATCGCAAGATATAAAAAGAGAATGATAATAACCCGAAATTTACCCGACGAGCTGCCGGCCGAAATTGAGGCAATCCCCTCCTCTATCGACATGAGGCCACCGCCTGTAGCCTCATCACCTGACTCAATGGGAACCGTTGTTGTGCTTGCAAGCCCAAGAGACGGCGGGAGACCACAGGCGGGGAGGGCTATGACTGGAGCATTACCAGATTCCTGAGAAGGAGCAGTTGGCTCGTCCTCAGGAATCGTGGCCACCTCACTCGCTACTCCCTTGGGTTCAGCGGTCACGGCTGTCTCGTCCACCGTCACCACAAGGTCACCAGCCTCAAGCGCCTCGCCCACCACTGCCCTCGGCTCGGTTATAACGATCATTTCATCTACCGCCACTTCAGGTTCGGCATCAATGACCCTCTCGGCTGCAGATCCCTCAACCTCTATTTCAGGCCCCGTAGCCCCGACAACGTTGCTCACCGTCAGCTCGGGTTCGGCAGGCACCGCCTCCTCTGTTTCCCTGGGTTCAACGGTCTCCGCCTCCCCCTCGGTCGGACTTGGCCCTGCAAGATAGAATACATAAGAGCCGATAGCTTTATAATTCTTACAACAAGGTTCTGAAAGAAATGCTACCTGAAGAGGATTTATCATTTGCACTTCAAACCGCGCGTGCTACTCGCCTGCGAGCAGTAGATAGAGCGACAGGGGCCTCTTCGGAGGGAGTATCAGCGCGAGGGATGGTGCTAGGGCCCACTCCCATGTCCAAAGCAGCTCGGCGCGCCTTTACTTCACGTCTCAACCGTTTCCTCTCCTCCCGAGCCGTTGAGACGGATGCCACTAAAGCCTCTTTGATTGAGGCGTCTTCGTCCGTAAATAGGGATGCCTCCAAATTTTTCAAGGCATCCCTCGTCGACTTGTCAAGTCGAGGCTCTTGCAGCAGCCCCGACGAGACCGGAACTCCAGTGGCGGGTTCCGGAAGGGTCTCTTCGTCGACTGGTATAACCCCTAGAAAGAAACAAGGGAAGAAAGTCAGGTTGATCATCGAAAAGAATAACAAATTTTTCTTATAAAAGAAAAGGGGGTAGGACGTACCAACGCCCGCTAGAGCGCGTTTCTCCTCCTCTTCTTAGAAGGTTTTCAAAGAGGCAGCAATAGCCTCTTCGGTAGAGACACCTGTTGAAAACGGGGGAAAGTATTAGTTAAAAATAATGATAAAAAGTGCGATAAAGTGATGAAGAAAAAAGCTAATGGTTACCTGACTCGGCGAGTTTGCTTAACATCGCTTCGAGCCTTGCCGATCGCTCAGAAGCTGCAATAGCGGCTGCCAAATTGGTGTCTGCGGGGTCTACCAAGAAGCCCTTATTGCTGCCATATTCGCTTATTCCTTCGGTGAGAGGGGCTTTAGGCTCTAAATTTAGGATTGCATCGAGGGAAAGGATCGACTTTTTCTTCTTTTGCCCGCCAGCTTTAGATGCACCTGGAATTGATTTGCGCTTGGCAGTCACCTTGGGGCGGCGGGTCCCGATATCCGCTCCTACGCCCGACTCTGGCGATACCACATTGACCGTCTTCGTGGGAGCACGGGGCGCCGGTGGTTCATTCACCATAGCAGGCAGCGGCAATCCACGCGGGGGGCTCAACATGCGTGGTCGATCGATTCCGGCATCTTTTAGTGGAAGAAAGACCGGAATCCTTGGCTTCAAGGGGCCCTGCGATCACTGCCAGGAGGCGCACCCCTATGGTCAACCAGCATGCGCTTTTCCGTTAAGATAACTGGGCCCATCGCATGCGCATACCAAGCCACGTACGTGTTGAGCATCCTAGGGACACAGCTGGGTTCGCTGATAAAGAAATAGGAACCCGTGTTCAGCGGTGTGAAATGGTGCATTGCATTCTTTATCCCTTCTCGACTGACCACGGGCTTTTCCAAGAAAGCTTCCATCGGGATCCCTTGGTTGTAGCTCGATTGCTGAGCAAACCGGTGCGGGTTATACCTCATAAAGAGTGCAGTCTCACTCTGCCTGAACACCAAGTAGCTCGGCCGAATGGAATAGAGATGGAGGATTTCCTGAGCCTTCAATATGGAAGCCCCATCTTTAAAATCATCGCGTAGCGACACTACTGACTTGGCGGTCTCTGAGCCTATTGTCATGACTTTATCCACAAAGGAAACCTTCGCTCCCACCAGATGTGGACGAAGGAGCAGCCCCCTAGACTCCCGTGGGGGTGCAGCCACAATTGAAGCGCCAACCAACCGTATGACTCTCGGGAGTCTACATTTCTCAAAGAACGGAGGAATCTTATGGGCGCCGAACACCCCTTGCACGTGCATCTCCATCCAGGAGGTGAAATAGTGCATCGGAAAGTTAGCGGGCTGCACCCCAGGCTCACTAGCGTCCGCCGCTACGCTAAGTCCATTATAAAGGTGAGCCAGCCCAGCGATTCCTACCGATAACTGCAGACCAGCCACCATCCGATGCGCCGGGTAAAAGACGGAGGGCCGCATGTGGCGCGGGTGCATAAGGAGCGCAAAGCTGCACAGCCACAAGCCCAAGAATCCTATAAAAAAAGTCTCCTCATCCAAGCCCGGGACGGCAATTTCTGAAAAGGGGACGACAGCGGCACTGGGGAGATAAAAGTCTTGGTGGTCATCCTCCGATGCAGGTCGGCGATCCAAACCGAATCCAAAAGGGTCGTCGAGCCGGGCGAACTTCTCGCCCTGCTCCGATAAGAACTCCAGGCGAACAAAGCGAGCAATAAAATCTGCAAAACTAACGCCCCGGTCGCCCAATTCCAGATGGAGTCCTTCATAGATCTCCAATACCTTCACCAAGCCTGGATACTGATGCTGAACGACGTTCTCCGGAGTCAGATCGAACACCAGCGGCTTGGCAGCAAAGACGTATTCGTCAGGAGGGAGCAACTCCTCATAATGCTCCCCCCTTACCGGCAGACCCGAAAGTTCGGCAAACTCCTCCAAAGAAATAGAGACCTTCCTATCCGTCGTCAAGAAAGTGTGGGTGGGGATATTCCATTGCTCGATAAAAGTTTTAATCCACGACGTTGGAGGGGAAGGATATTCGAAGAGCGAAACGTAGATGGCCGAATACAAACCGATCTTCATCAAATAAGTCCTTTTAGCCGATAAGATGTATCGGGCCCACTGCAAATATCCGGCGGGCGGTCGCGGGTTTAGTCCAATATTGTAAGCCTGGCCCCAAGGGCGTGCTTCATCTTGACAGATTCGCCTCCCTAAAATATGTATCGCCGGCGGCGGCTGCACGGGAATAGCACCAATTGCGGGTTGGAGGAGGTCATCCGAGTTCCAATTTTTAACCTCCACGGCATACTTCACCGGGGGTTCGTCCGCATAGGGGATTGGAGTTATGGGCTCAGATGGCGTGGCAAAACTGAAACTGTGGTGACCCTGGATGATCTGGCTGTACCACCTTCCCCACAGGTGGAGTTTTTTGTGCTCGGGGTCATGATCTTTAATAAGAGCGAACGCCACCCGGTCCACTGGCGCATGGGGGAACCCTCCTTCTGAGCGAACGAAGGGGAAAGACAAGTCGTTAGACATGTTTCCTGTAGAAAGACGAAAATAACCGTTAGTGTTCTAACACTTGGAATTTTAAAATCTTACTTCACACTGGGATGTAGTGGGTAGAGGACCAAAGGGGGACCCACAAAATCTGGATGTCGGTGCATCATTTAATAAGACAATCCCATCATTAGATGAGACTGTCAATTCATGAAAAGATCCCCAAGAGAATATCCTCATTGATGGGAAACCCCTAGAGACAAGGAGAAAATCTCCTCTTTTAGAGCAAAGCTCTGTCACAGAGTGACATTTGTCAAACTCTGGTCTCAGGGGAACAAGATTCCTCAAAAGAGCATAGCTCTGTGGTAATAATGGAAAGATCCATCAATTTTTTTTTTAACACTTAAAAGAATTAAAATTTTGGAATCTTGAAAAATCCATGAAAACTTATGAAAAATTCTTCATTTTTCAGATCTAAAAAGATCTACATTTGATCCAAGAGCAAAGCCCCGTTCATGGGTTAAAACCCATGGACAAGATCTCTGTAGATATGTAAGTTTTGAGAGCAAGGCTCTGTTGATGAAACCCTAAAGGGTTTTTCTTTAGATCAAAGATCTATAAGAGCAAGGCTCTGTTAATTAAATTTAATTTAATTTAAATTACCTAGAGTGACTCTAAGTTCTCAACTTTGAAGTTCTTAAGCAAGAGCAGGGCTCTGAGAATCAAAATTCTTGAAAGTTGTAAGAATTTTCTAAGGACCAAGGGTCCTATTTATAGGCGCCTGCGCCCCTTCAACTTATTAGTTGATCCAAAAGCTGGGATCTTGCCACCACTGCACTCACATGCGCGCCACGTGAGCGCAACGGTAGGGAGGGGCATTTGTTTCCCCCAATCAGAGCAGGCTCTGTTTGAATTTCAAAAATTCAAAATCTTGAAGCAACGCTTCAGATCCTCTGCGCTGAGCGCAAGGCGCTACGTGTCTGGCGCAGACGCATCAGCGCAGCGCCCGAGGCAGCATAACCAATCAGAGAAAGCTCTGTTTAAAACAAAAAAGTAAAGGAAGCAACGTTTCAGTTGCGTAAGCGCTGCACTGCGCGACACGTGTCTGCGCAGTTGCGCAAGCCAACTGCGCAAGCACAGTTGCGCAAGCGCTGTGCTGCACGACACATGTCAAGCGCTGGGGAGTTGCGCAAAACAGAATTAAGATTTTAAAAAAATCTTTCTGTTCTTGTTAAAATAAGAAGATTTTCTTCTGTAAAACAGAAGCCCTTGGATCAAAGATCCAACGGTGGGGAAAATTTCCCAAATCACTCAGAGAGAGATCTCTTTAACAAATTTAACTAATTTATGAGCACTATAAAAAGGACCCAGACTTCAATTCAGAGGCATGAACATCTTTCTAAAAAAAAAAAGAGAAGAGAACTCTCGAGAACTCCTCAAGGACAACAGAAGGTAAAAACCTTTGAGAGAAGAGAGAATTCTCTTATGAACAGATCATTGATCTAAAAACAAGATCATTGATCTTTAAACAGAACTAAATAAAGGGATAAATAAAAATAGTGCTTTGCACTTGTTCATGAACCTTTGGTTCTTTAAGATAAGAAAAAAAACTTATCTTTTTCTTTGATCTAAATTAGATCAAAAAATCTAACAGTGCTTTGCACTTCTGTTCATTGAATCTAAAAGATTCCTAAATCATAGTGCCTTGCACTTGCAAAACTGCACTGTTGCGCTCTTGGATTGGCGCAAGCCACCAGAGAGCGCCACGTGTCAGCATCCGAACCAATTGTGCTATGCGCTTTTGAAATAGAGCTTTACTCTCTGTGATTGGCGCAACTCACCAGAGGGCGCCACGTGTCAGCAGCGCAAGCGCAGCGCACTGCGCTTGCATGACACGTGTCGTCGTCACAAACGCTTGCGCTCTCTAATTAGCGCAAAGCGCCTGATAAATGCAATGCATTTCCTAAAAGGGCCAAGCCCAAATCAAAAAGACCAAGCAGGCCAAAATAAATTGCAAAGCAATAAAAGGGCAGAGCCCAAATAAAATTGATGCTCTGCATCATTTATAAAGGGTAGAGCCCAAATAAAATTGATGATCTGCATCATTTATAAAGGGGAGAGCCCAAAACAAATTGATGCTCTGCATCCTTTCTAGGCAAAGCCCAAATAAAAATAAAAAAAAGGAAATGCAATGCAAAAGCAAATAAAATGTTGAACATTTCAACTGGACTTAGCCCAATTTTGGCCATAAGTCCTTAAATTAAATTGACTGAGCAAGATTGCTCTCTTAAATCAATTTACTATCGGTTCGAGGGTACATTTCCGAACTCCTCTGACACCTGTCATTGTAATCCTTCAACGACGTCAGAGAGGTGACGGGTCCCAACGACCACACGTATATGGACTGCGGGGTCCTTAAACTCGTGGACCGAAACATCCTTAAACTAATATCGGACCGAAACGTCCTTAAACTAATATCGGACCGAAAAGTCCTTAAACTAATAATGGACCACCACGTCCCTAAACTGGAAAGTGGACCACCACGTCCCTAAACTGGAGTATGGACCACCACATCCCTAAACTGGAACAATAGTGCCTCCAAATGCTCTTTTACCGGATCTAAACGATCCCGTTTAAGTCGATCTTAGCCCCAAACACGGCTAACGTATCCTTAAACATTCAAATGGATTATAAAATTCCAAATCATCTCTGGTTCGAGGGTACATCTCCAAGCTCCTCTGACACATGTCGTTGTAATCATTCAACGATATCAGAGAGGTGACGAGTCTTGACGACCATATATTAAATGGATCACTACGTTAAGTTGATCTTAGTCTCAAACAGGACTAACGTATCCTTAACGAACGTTTAAGTTGATCTTAGCCGCAACGCGGATAATGCATCCTTAAACTAAAAACACCAAACCCAAATCTAAGTAAATACGGATTTGGACTAATCCACGTCCTACGGGCGACGACATTACTCAGTCTCCGTATACAATCCACGGGCAACCACAAACAAAACAAACACACACGACACGAAGTGAAATTCTGGAGAAGGAGAAAGTTGTTACCGCGATGCGGTAGCGTAATTAACTGCAGGGGCTTGCGCCTGCAGGGAAGAGCGTCCCCACAATCAAAAACCCCTCAAGCGAGGGGGAATCTGACGAAGTCTGCTACATCGGCCGCATCCGTCTAAACCTCCGATACACGGTGCCATAAATCAACTTGGCATCTTCGGAGAGGTGGACGGATAAAACCAAATAGCATCTGCCCCGAATCCCAGCGTCAGGACATCGCGGTCCTGTGCGCCGTTCGGAGGGGAACAATAGTGTTTGGTAACTGCTGGGTATTCATTTGTTGCATAGATAGATGAGTTGGTTTGGGACAGTCGTATTATCATTTGGCCAACGTCAGGGGTATGTACGGATGGGTTCAAATTAACAAGATAATGATGGGTAGAACTTGACATGTGACTTATGACATTTTGACCAAACGCCAAGGTCATAAGAGCATGGGGCAGAAATTTATATCGGGAATTTCTAAAGAAACTGAAATTTGCAAACATATGCATACCATTTGGAGTGTGATAATTTTGGTAGGATTCCTTCAGCTTTATCACACGATGATATTTGGATTCCGATCCTACTGTGAGTATCTGCTACTCATCAGGAGATTCGTCACTTAACGATCAATGCTATAAACCAAGTAAGTGTCGGGAAAGGTGTCAGCGGGGTTACGCCCCCAGAGAAAAAAGGTTATTTAATTAAGGAACTTCGCGAAAGCGTTGGAAAACCCCCCTCGATGTACCGACACCGGACTCGCTGAACGGTTAAGCAAGTATTGTACAGTAAGAATAGTCCTGACTAGTTCTTCCTTTTTGGTTTGAGGAGGGATTCGAGAAATAGTGGGAGCCATCCAGTTTAGATAAACTAAAAACCACTCTAAACTTGCAAGAGCATCATGCTAAAGTGTTCCCTCTCTCTCTCATTGCTGCAACCCAAAACATGACAAGCCTTAAGTTACTATTAGAGAAAAATATACTGACAGGGCCAAACTATAAAGATTGGCTGCGGAATGTCAAAATGGCTTTGACTTATGACAAATTAGGGTATGTCCTTACTGTTAAGGCACCTGCTGTCCCTGGTCCAAAATCCAGTAATGCGGATAAGGAAATCCGCAAGACCTAGGAGTTAGATTGCGTGAGGGCCAAATGCATCGTGCTTGTCTCTATGAATAATGAACATCAGAGGAGGCACGAGGATATGGATCTTGAATCCATATTTCTCCACGCCAAGGAACTGTATGGAGAGCAATCTCGTATAGCAAGATACGAGACCTCGAAGAACTTGTTTCAGTCGAAGATGGCCGTCGGATCATCTGTAGGAGAACATATCCTAAAGATGATTGGCTATATAGAAGAACTCGCTGATCTCAGGACGACTTTGGAGAACGAGCTCTATACAGACTTGGTTCTTCAGTCCCTTCCTTCCACCTACGCCCAGTTTATTCTGAATTTCAACATTCAAAGAAAAGAAGTTGGTCTTCCAGAACTCCTTAACATGTTGAGAAGTGCAGATGGCACCTTGCAAAAGGTAAGGGAAACACCCGCTATGTTTGTTCGCGGTGCTTCATCTTTTGGGTCCAAGGCTAGGGCCAAAGGAAGGAAGAAGAAGGCCGCCACCAAACTGAGAGGTGGTGTTAGTAAGGTGGGAGTTAAGGGAAATACAAAGGTTGCGGTGCCAATAGTGGCAAAAGACGAGTGCTTCCACTGTCATAGGAAAGGGCACTGGAAGAAAGATTGCAAAACTTGGAATGCCAAGAACTAGGAACCGAAGCAAGCTGTGGCTTCGACTTCAGGTGTGTTTGTAATTGAAAATTTTCTGTCAATCAACTCTACTTCCTGGGTATTGGATACCGGATCAGGATCTCATATATGCAATTCATTGCAAGTACTGAGAAACCGTAGAGTGCTGAAGGTTGGTGATATGACCCTCCAGGTTGCTAACGGAGCTAGCGTGGGTGCTGTGTCCGTAGGGGATTATCACCTTGGATTGACGAGTGGACATATTTTGGTTTTGCATAACTGTTTTTGTGTACCCAGTTTAACGTGTAATATCATATCGGTTTCGTTGTTATCAAAAGAAGGTTATGATTTCACGTTTGTAAGCGACGTTGTTAACATCCACCTTAATCATGGTTTGATTGGGTCCGGTACACTAGATAACAGTATATATGTCTTAAACCAATTACAGATTTTCAATGTCCAGAACACACTAAAAAGAAAGTCTCCAGATATAAATAAGGCTTTCTTATGGCATTGTAGACTAGGTCACATCAATGAGACAAGGTTAACTAAGTTACATAGAGAAGGATATTTGGATCCGTTCGAATATCAATCTTATGCCACTTGTCAATCATGTCTCAAAGGAAAGATGACAAAGACTCCATTCACTAGACATGGAGTAAGAGCGAGCGAGCTCTTAGGACTCATACACAGTGATGTATGTGGTCCAATGTCTACACATGCAAGAAGTGGTTTTTCCTATTTCATTACTTTTACGGATGATTACTCTAGGTACGGATTTGTTTTCTTAATGAAACATAAATCCGAGGCTTTTGAGAAATTCCAAGAATATAAGAATGAAGTAGAAAACCAAACAGGCAAAAGTATCAAGACACTGAGATCTGATCGAGGTGGTGAATACTTAAGTGCCGAGTTCCTAGGTTACCTAAAAGAGAAAGGAATTCTCTCTCAGCTTACTCCTCCATACACTCCACAGCATAACGCTATATCGGAGAGACGGAATCGAACCCTATTGGATATGGTACGTTCCATGATGAGTAATGCTGAGTTACCGCGATCTTTCTGGGGTTATGCTCTAGAATCAGCAGCATATCTTTTGAACAGGGCTCCTACCAAAACTGTACCTACCATGCCATATCAGATGTGGAGTGGGATGAAACCCTATCTTCAGTATCTTAAGATATGAGGATGACCAGCTTTTGTTAAAAAGCAGCATGCGGACAAACTCGAGGCACGATCAGTACTGTGTAAGTTTGTGGGATATCCAAAGAACTCCATGGAGTATTTCTTCTATTACGCAGAGGAACAAAAGGTTTTTATTTCTCGTAATGCCCATTTTCTAGAACATCAGTATTTAGAAAAGGAAACAAGTGGGAGCGCAATAGAACTGGAAGAAATTCTAGAACCACAAACTACTACTGAAAGTTTGGTAGAACCAGTAGTTCAAGAAGAACAGGACATTCTCGCACCCCTCCGCAGGAGTAGTAGGTCGTCTCATCCACCTGAGAGATACTACGGTTTTCTCATAGATGGGGATAGAGAGGATTGCATCATTGATGATGATGAACCTACTAGCTTCCAGCAGGCCATCCAGAGCGGCGACTCGGTACGATGGCTAGATGCAATGCGGACCGAGATGGAGTCCATGTGCACCAACAAAGTATGGACTTTGGACTTTGCTCCAGATGGGGTAAAACCCATAGGATGCAAATGGATCTTCAAGAAAAAGATTGGTGTAGATGGACAGGTGGAAACCTATAAGGCTAGACTTGTTGCAAAGGGTTTTCGTCAAAGACCTGGTTTGGACTATGACGAAACTTTTTCTCCAGTGGCTATGCTCAAATCCATTCGGGTCCTTCTTGCTAATTCCGCATTCCATGATTATGAGATCTGGCAGATGGACGTAAAGACGGCTTTTTCTAAATGGTAATTTGGAAGAGTGTGGCTATATGGATCAGCCAGAAGGCTTCAATCAGAGTGGGAGCAGCGAGAAAGTGTGCAAGTTGCTTAAGTCCATTTATAGACTAAAGCAGGCATCGCGGAGTTGGAACATCTGTTTTGATGAAACGGTCAAAGAATATGACTTTATCAAAAATCCAGATGAACCATGTATATATAGTAAAATTTTAGCACGAACTGTCGTATTCCTCGTCTTGTACATGGATGACATTCTATTGATAGGAAATGACATTCCTATGCTACAATCTGTCAAAGGATTCTTATCACACAGGTTCTCCATGAAAGACCTGGGTGATGCCTCTTACATTCTGGGGATCCGGATCTATCGTCATAGATCCAAGAGGATGTTGGGACTATCGCAGTCCAGGTATATCAACATTGTACTGAAAAGATTCAGTATGGAAGATTCTAAGTGCGGTAATTTACCGGCTTGTCACGGAATCACCCTATCTAAAAGGATATCTCCCAAGTCTGATTTGGAAAGCGATCGCATGTCAATTATACCCTACGCTTCTGCGGTAGGCTCTATAATGTATGTGATGTTGTGCACCAGACCAGATGTAGCTTACGCACTGAGCGTGGTAAGCAGGTATCAGTCAGACCCAGGGGAGAAGCACTGGATAGCAGTAAAGAACATTCTCAAGTACCTGAGAAGGAATAAGGAGATGTTCTTGGTTTACGGCGGAAAAGACCTCAAGATCGAGGCCTTTGCTGATTCCGGCTTCCAGAGTGACAAGGATGACTCCAAGTCCATGTCAGGTTATGTCTTTACCCTCAATGGAGGGGCGGTGTGTTGGAAGAGTTCCAAGCAGGACACCGTTGCTGACTCGACGATGGAAGCGGAGTATATTGCTGCTTGCGATGCCGCAAAAGAAGCGGTCTGGATGAAGAAGTTCCTCACAGAACTTCAGGTGGTTCCTACCATTGTTGATCCAATACCGCTGTATTGCGACAACAACGGAGCTATAGCTTTAGCGAAGGAACCCAGGTCCCATCAGAAGTCCAGACACATCTTAAGGCGGTATCACCTGATCAGGGAGATCATAGATCGCCGGGAGATCGAGGTCCGGAGAGTTGCTACAGAGGAGAACATTGCTGATCCATTCACAAAGGCCTTACCTCAGATTCAGTTCGAGAGGCTACTCGAGATGATCGGTCTTCGATACGCCAGTACATGGCCCTAGTGCAAGTGGGAGATTGTTATTGTATATGCCCTATAGGCCATTATTGTATCATACTAGCTTGTATATTACTTAATGGAAGCTTGGGATATTCACGGTTATATTAACAATCTTGCTAAACATGGTAGTATGCTACTTGGTTTATATCTATCTTAATATGTGTGTACGTATTGATAGAGCCCTTAGGATCTTGCTTGACTACCAGCGTTGTGATGGCAGTCACACTAGTGGGGGCTGGATAGTCTACAAGCACATCCTTTTTCAGGTCCCTAGTCGTAGGATTATCGAGACAGGGCATCGATACTCCGGAGTAGACTAGTGTGTATACTTCTCATCCCAGTTGGGGAGATGGTCTGTTCTACAGCTATCAGTACGTCGTACTGGAGATAGTATACAGGTGCTCGTTGGGTTACGGGTACACCGGACAGGACTCATAGGGAACTGTTGGTTGGTATTATACCCGTCGTCAGTTAACAGTTCCCAGGTGACATGAGTACAGCATAGTCCGCAGACTTGACACTGCTGCTTCGCCTCGAGTGTGTTCTCACTGTTCTTAGATTGCTACCCTACCATGGCTCAAAGGAGTCGTGCAAACAGGTAGCAGTTGGGTGCAGTCTCGAGCACTTGGAGGTAGTGGCGGTTAGACAGGATTCGTCTCTCCCGGTATTGGCAGTTGATATCGCGCTGTGTCTGGAGAGCCATTACGCAAAGTCCCTGGCCAGGGCAAGCGAGATTTACCGGTAGGTTTTTCCAGTAGTTTCTCAAGGTGTAATGGGCTTCACTCCGACACGACTTATACCACTTTTAGGGGACTGACGCTTGCCGCCCCCTAGGCCCGATATGCAATAGTCCTAGACGAACAGACCGGACTGTATGGAGATTGTCACATCAGGCTCAGTAGGAGTTCGGATGGGTTTCCTTATCGGCCTTCTTATCGACATCTATCTTGGGACCGTTACGTACAGCTAGTGCCGCTTGCGGTCTGTGGTTAAACCCACTGCCAGCGTAGTAGTCGAGTCTTTAGAGTCCCACACAGAGAGTTTTCCTGCTTCGGGCGAAACGATATAGAGGTCGTATGGTTTTACGATAGGGTTCGGACACATACGTGTTTTATCGCACGTACGATGTTCGGACAGTTTTTACTAGCGGGATTTGGTTTAAGCCAGATTCTAGTATCGAATTATTAGATTTATACAGTCTCAGTATTTCCGTGTTTTCACGGATAGGAGGGGCGTTCTCGTAATTTGTCGAGAAGCTTCTAGAAGATTGATGAGTTGGAGGCTTAGGTGGCATTTGCATTTATTGGTTTAATGACTCATGGTGTGATTCATCCATAGAGTTAATGATGCATTTATTGTTTAAATGACTCATGAGATGAATCACTAAGTGAGTTAATGAAGCATGATGATAATTGTTATTTGTTATTTATTTAATAAATATCTTATGCTTCATATATATTCACAATGATTCATTATTCCAAAAGGATTCTCACTCTCACCTTCTCTCTCCTCAAGCACTCTCTCTTAAAACCCTAACCCTAACCTCTCATGTGTTGAGATCAAGGGTTAGCAAGACTAATTGATCCCTAATCCTATTCTATATCCTCTAGGTTGCTTTGATTAGCACTTTTAGTAACCTAGTTACCTCAAGTTAGAGGTCAAGCTTGGAGTAGTAGCTCTCGGGTGGATCTTATATCACAAAGAGGAGGCCGACGAGGAGGTGGTCATCGAGAACAAGAAGGACTTTGTTCATTAGGTATAATCTTCTTTCATAGTAGCTAATCCCTCCTATGATGTTGTTAGTTAGGGTTTAGCAAAGATCCGTAAGTTAGTCAATGTTAGTTTAAACAAAATGATTGTTTTACCTATTCCGCCTTCCCACAACTCGTGGGGTGTCTAACGTCGACTTACATTAAGCATAGCCACTGGAGAAAAGGTTTCATCATAATCCACACCTGGTCGTTGACGAAAACCTTTTGCAACAAGTCTAGCTTTGAAAGTCTCAACTTTTCCATCTACACCAAGTTTCTTCTTAAAGATCCATTTGCTTCCAATGGGTTTTATCCCTTCAAGAGCAACTTCCAAAGTCCATACTTTGTTGGTGTACATGGATTCCATCTCAGATCGCAATGCATCTAGCCACTTCATAAAGTCCCCTCTTGTGATGGCCTGCTCGAAGCTAGTTGGGTCATCATCTTCCATGATGCAATCCTTGCTCCCACCATCAATGAGAAAACCGTAGTATCTCTCAGGTGGATGAGGAACCCTACTAGATCGGCGGAGAGGCTGGGGTTCGTTGGAAACTATCGAATCCTCTGGTTCAAATAAATCATCAGTTGTAGTTTGTGTAGCTGGAACATCTTCCAGTTTTACCTCTTTGCCACTAATTTCTTTTACAAGAAAACCCTTTTCTAAAAAGGTGGCATGTCGAGAAACAAACACCTTTTGTTCCTCGGAGTGGTAGAAGATATACCTTCGTGAATGTTTGGGATATCCTATTAACTTGCACAGAACTGACCTTGCCCCGAGCTTGTCCAGATTTTGTGTTTTCACATATGCTGGACAACCCCATATCTAACATAATTAAGATATGGTCTCTTTCCTTTCCATATCTCATATGGAGTAATTGGCACAGATATGGTGGGAACCATATTCAATAGGTCTGCAGCTGTCTCCAGTGCATATCCCCAAAAGGAAATAGGTAACTCAGTGGTGCTCATCATAGAGTGCACCATATCTAATAGGGTGTGATTCCTCCGTTCCGATATACCGTTGTGTTGTGGTGTATACGGAAGAATAAGCTGAGAAAGAATCCCTTTCTCTTTTAGATAGTCCTGGAACTCATTGCTCAAGTATTCTCCTCCTCGATCAGATCGAAAGATTTTAATACTTTTACCCGTTTGGTTCTCGACTTCGTTCTTATAATCTTTGAATTTCTCAAAAGCTTCAGACTTGTGTTTCAACAGGAACACATGTCCGTATCTTGAGAGATCGTCAGTGAATGTAATAAAGTACGAGGAACCATTCCTGGCATGTGTAGACATGGGACCGCATACATCACTATGTATCATTCCCAAGAGTTCCGTAACTCTTTCTCCATGTCCAGTAAACGGAGTTTTGTTCATCTTGCCTTTGAGACATGACTGGCAAGTGTTATAAGATGAAAATTCGAACGAATTCAAATATCCATCCTTATGTAATTTAGCTAGTTGTGTCGCATTGATATGATCTAGTCTACAATGCCATAAGAAGAATTTGTTCATTTCTGAACTCTTCCTCTTGTGTGTGTTTTGTACATTTAGAACTGTGGTTTGATTTAGAATGTATATGCCATTATTTAATGAGCCTGATCCAATCAACTTTTGATTCAGAAAGATGTTCATAACATTATCCTGTACTACAAAATTATATCCTTCTTTACTTAATAAATAAACTGATATAAGATTGCATATCTGGGTTGGTATGTAATAGCATTCATTCAGAATCAATGTATTACCATTTGGTAACACAAGGTAATATTCGCCAACTGTTTTGGCTGCAACATTTGCACCATTCTCTACTCTTACAGAATGATCACCCTCTCCCAGTTCTCTACCTTTCCTTATCCCATGCAACATATTACATATGTGGGATCCTGATTTGGTATCTAATACCCAGGATGTAGAATGATCTGAGAAACAGTTCTCGGTAACTAAGACACCCGAAGAAGATTCATCAACATGCTTATTCTTCGTTTGGGCAGTGTGGGAATCCGGATATTCCCTTATTTCCTGCTCAGTCTTATAACAATTATATGAAAAACCAAAACCAACGTTCCCCTGCTCACTATAACAAGCGGGTTCGGTCAATACATCCATATTATTATCTTGATTAAGGCCTGACATGGTCGCTACCTGGGGAGAGAGAGAGAAGAAAACATTTTAGCGTTTGCTCTTGCAAGATTAGATTGGTTATTATCTTATCTAATTAGGATGGCTCCCACTGTTTTTATCAAATCTTCATTCAAACCCTAAAAGGTAAGACTAGCCGGGATTAATTACACCTTACAAGTTCGTCAATCTTTCAGCCAGGCCAGTGTTGGTACTTTGAGGGAGGTTCCCTGTGCTTTCGCACGGACCTAATTAAAATAAACCTCACTTTCCCAGGGGCGCAACCCCGTTAACACCTTTCTATACATCTACTTGATCGGCTAATTGTCATGTGTAAAACACTCCCAGGAGTAATTCTTACTCGCAGTGGGTATCGGGATCCAACTATCTCATAGAAGGTATGCAATCTTATTGCAAATTTCAACACTTGAAACTCCCGATAATACTTTCGCCCCTAGCGTCCTATGACTTTGACGCAGGCCAAACAAATCATAGTCCGCTAGTCAAGTTCAACCCGTGCATTTCCTGATTGAATTAAGCCCATCCGTACGATCCTTGACGCAGTCCAAACAACGACGTACGAATACCCTAATCCAATCGCATCTCATGTTGCAGATAAGTACTAATCAGCTACCGTACACTATGCCTTGATACAGGCCAAACTACCGTAGCATGAATACTAAATATTACTTATCTGAAATGACGGAGGGCTACGTAGGTTTTTAAGAAAACCATGAGCGTAATGAACTTGATATCGTTATAGAATCTAATGATTTTGAAAAGGAGTGTTTTTGAGAATTTTACTAGTTTCTCTAAAGAGGTCACTCCCGGTGAAGAGATCTCGGCTCTTTCTTTATCGAAAAAGGTGCAGGATATTTCATAAATATCACTATGCAAAGAAAGAACTATAGAAGTAATAAAAAACAAAACCGAGTGAGTTGTAGCATCTGCTAGTTTCGCTAAAGATGTCACTCCTGGTGAATAGATCTCGGCTCTTTCCTTATCGAATAAGTTACTGAATATTCTACAAGGAATACCGCTATGCAAAGCAAAAACTAGAGCTACCCTTTTTTGAAAATTTGATTCTACAACATATTTTAGGTTTCTTTTTCTTTCATTAATCACATTAATGAAGTCACATCATTTATTCTTCCTAAGCATCACAAAAAAAAAACGAAAATACAATATATGCTTATGCCATCCGCATTCGCCACAGTGTCCCGTTATGCACCGTTAGGTTACTTAACTAACATCATAGAGGGGCGGGACTAGCGCGGATGCAAAACATAAGCAAAGTTTATTATATATCATATATATAATAATAAAGCATTCGTCTCAAGCATATAAAGTGATCACATCACAGAATATCAGCAGCAACAGAAGATAACATATGAAATATTGGATATACTAGGAGGTCTGTATTTTATTTTAAGCCTGTATAAAACATGGATTCCACGGTCGCGATGAATAGCCAAACCCACATCCCTAGACCCCTATGAGAGCGGCAAGCAACCCTACCAATTTTAGAGTTAGGAGACCCGGACTCGACTCCTCGAGACGGTCTCCCACTGGACTTTAGAACCCGGTTACTTGTGCTCCCCATCTTGGGTCTATCCTAATGCGGAAAAATAAATAATATACAATGGTGACATCATCCTCAACCCGGAAGTGCCCCAATAAAAGAATATTACATACAATGAATTTTACATGAATGAAAATAAAAACTCTTATCTCACATAAAACCCCCGGCTATTCAAACACGACGATCCAATATAACATATCACAACAACACATAACATCACATGTCATCAACGTAAGTAAATATGCGTATCCCAATTGTCGTTGACATATAGAAACGAAACCGGTGATACACCACCTATTACACTTACGGTCGCAGAAAAGAAAATGTCAAACTACAACATTTGGAATCCACAATCACCTTAGACATCATAAACCCGAAATATCATATATCTCGGATTTCATGTCTAACAATATGAATTCCAAATATTGTATCACATTCCAGAAAAAGCTAGACGATGTTAAATATTCCGATCGAATCAACAAACACCCAAAATTTCTTAAAAAGCTCAACACTTGAGCGTAGTTTAAAAATACTCAGAACATACCACAGTACCTATGGACCAACCGTAGAAGGGTCAACTCTTGCCTCACCTATGGCACCGCAGAACTAACGCAAACCCTAGAATTTGGTGGCGGTTCTTACGGTCAGAGAATCGAGTTAGGCTTTCATTCCTTTAGAGGGTCTACCACATTATTTGCATGATTTTTGAATGTTGTTTAACTTGAAAAAAAATCCAACTCTTGGAAAATTTCCAGCGAGGGTTAAAGTGGGTATTTTATATCCATTCGAACTTTTTAACACCGTCTAAATAGCCCAAAACAAAACTAGAATTACGAATATGAAACACTCCGAATTGCCATTGTATAAAGATAATATCACATGCAAATTTAGCAAAAACAAGCAACACCTGAAATAAAAAAAACCCAGAGGCTGGAACACAATAAAAAATTGAACCCTGAACTCCCCCAGAAAACTGGCCTGCTCTGTTTTTATAGGGTTTTGCTCGGCCAAAATCCGGCGAGGGGTGTTCAATTTTCTACTGTGTTCTTATTGTATCTCATACAACATTCTGCAGTTTCTTAAAAAAAATTTAGAGCCCGTTTTTAAATCGACAGAAACTAGGTCTTTGATTCGGGTGTTTCGGAGTTGTTTCAATTTCGTAATCCTACAAAATCCGTCTAATTCTCTAGTTTGGCTCTGATACCACTGTAGGGTTCCTAAGCACGACAGCAAGGTTTCGGGTGGCATCGCCCATGCCAAATTAAAATTTGGCCATGCTAAAAAAACCCTAACCAAGGATGTTTAACTAAAGAATCATACGAAAACAAGATGTAAACAACTTTACAACTAAGTGAGTAGGGATTACAACCTTTGTAGTCCGTTCCTTCACTTCTATAGCTCCTCTTTGTGATCCCTTTGCTGTGATCAACAAACTTCCGGACTTTTGAGAGGCTCCACAAGATGTATGATGCATGCTTAATAGAAGTCTTCAAAGTCTATGATGATCTACGTCGAGAAAACACGGACTCAAGTTATCACTTCACTAATATGGAATTAGTGAAGCTAACACTCTAAACTATATGGCTAGTATAGAAGAGGATGCTGAAGTAGGAACTTTGCTCATTTTAGAATTTAATTTCTCAATATTTTCTTTATCTCCTCAAAACTAAAGAGAGAGCTTGAGAGAAATGAAGATGAAGAAGATGAATGAATAATGAGCTTGAGGTTAGAAATGCAACCATGGTGAGTTTATGGCATCCTTAACCCATGTAGACAATAAACCATGGCTAAGTGATTAGGGTTAGGTTAATAAATATCTTAGATAAAACAAAACAAGTGGACTTAGTCGATGGTTCTACAAGCTTCATCCAAGCTTAACGATGACTAATATCCAAATGTTTTTGAATTACTTAAAATAAATATAAACATAACATTATCATAACCATGGTGTTAGTCTCATACACCCAAGTTGCATGTGTAACCTAGCATGTCACAATATTATATATTACATATATAATTTTGTGAACAAAAGAAAACTATACAATAAACATATATCACATATATGTTAAATGTATAATAAGTGAGAAAAATAAATACTTAAGCGAGCATATATTAGTTAATGTAATTTAATATATCAAATATATAATTATACATTAAATTATTAAATCTATACTTGATTTAATAATTCGGCTATATCACATATAACCGGCCGATATCATATATCGCGAGAATAGAATACGGTATCACATACGCGTATGAATCTCGGTCCTGCAAATATCACATATGTGCTCCTACTCCGTTTCGCCTGAGCCAGGAAAGCTCTGTGTAGGACTATAAAGACTCGTCAATACGCCGGCAGTAGGTGGTGATCATATCAGTCACCCACAAGCCGTCAACGGTCAGCTAAATGTAATGATGCTTGAGCCTGCACCCACGACCAAACTGGCATCGCGTTCCCTCGCCGCATGCTTCCTATGCTTCCTTTCGGTCTGAGCAGTAAGAAGCGATCTCTTCAAGACCTCTGATAAGGGGACGTCGTCTTCCGGACCAAGCTCTGCCTCTGGAGCCGTTACAACATCCTTCATCGGCTGCTTCAGCAAAGCCTCCTGCAGGGACGTTGGGAGAGCTGGGGCCACAACAGCTGGCTCCGAAAGTTTTGCCGCATCGCTGCTCGGGATCGACACTACACTTGGAATAACCCGAGTCAAGGTTGCCGCTGCAGCAAGATGAAAGAAAGGGTCAGAGCACGAATAAAGAAAGGAATAAATGCATAATGAATGGAATTTTATCAAGGCCCAAGGAAGCGTGGAGCGTCTCTTCCTCTTCGAATGTCTTGAGGGAAGCCGTGAGAGCCTCTTCGGCAGAAATACCTGTTGAAAAAGAAAACGTCAGTAGAAGCATAATAAAAGAAGATAGCCGTGGAAGAATGTAAATGAAGTATACCTGACTTCGCGATAGTGATTATTGCCGCTTCATCGCGAGCCAGTCGCTCGGAAGCCACAAGGGCAGCCTGGAGATCAGTATCATCCGCAGGCGCGATGAATAAACCCTCATTGATCCCATACTCGCACAAACCCTTGCTGTAAGGAGCATGAGACTCCTGTCCAAATATGACGTCGGCAGAAAACATCGACTTCTTCTTTTGCGAGCGAGCGCCGGCAGCCGATGACAAGAGCTTGCGCTTAACGGGCATTTTTGGGCTGCAGGTCCCGATTTCTACACCAACGCCAGACTCCGAGGATGTTGCAGCTACCGTTTCATAAGAACACGGGGTAGAGGGTTCTCAGGAAAGGCGCACGGGACTGCAACTGCAGCAGCTTCTCTTAAGGAAGGACGAACAGTGGTCTGTCGCTTTAAGGGGACAGCTAGATTACCAGCAAGGACCGCACCCTTGCGATCGAGCAATAACCGCTTTTCTTCCTTAATAACGACACTCTCCGCATGCTGGTACCACGCTACGTATACGTTCGAGGCTTTTGGAACGTAGCTCGGCTCACTGATGAGGAAGTTGGACCCGGCATTTAGCCGCATGAAGTGGTGCAGTGTGCTACGGATACCCTCTTCTGTAGCGACCGGCTCAACTAAAAAAGCCTCAAGAAGGACACCCTGATCGTAACCCGACTGTTGAGCAAAACGATGCGGGTTATACCTCATGAACAATGCCGAGGCGCCCTGCCTGAACACTAGAAAGCCCGGCCTGATTGAATACAAATGCAGAATCTCCCAAGCTTTCAATGTAGAAGCCCTGTCTTTGAAGGTATCGCGCAGCGGCTGCACCGTTTTACTGGATTCCTTACCGATAGTTAAAACTTTATCGACGAAAGTCATGCTATCCCCGACCATACGCGGGTGAAGGACCAGACGCCGAGCCTCTCAATGTGATGGATCTAAAGCAGAAGCGTCAACTAGAACATAACCTGAGGGAAGTTATAACTGTCATAGAAATGAGGCCATTTGTGGACTCCTAAAGCGCCAAGAACATGCAGCTCGATCGACGACGTGAAATAGTGCAACGGGAAATATACGGGCTGTACCCACGGCTGAGTGGTGTCTGCCGCTAAGCTTAGGCCATGATACAGGTGAGCCAGCCCAGCGATCCCGACGGCCACTTGCGTCTCGGCAACCATTCGGTGAGCCAGATAGAAGACGGATGTCCTCATATAGCGAGGGTGCATTGGGAGTACAAACCAGCTTAACCATTGGCCGAGGAAACCCAAAAAGAACGTCTCTTCGTCGACATCTGAAGCTGCGAGCTCTGCAAAGGGTATGACCAGGGTGTCTGGGATGAAGAAATTCCTTTGATCCGCCTCCGCTGTCGGCTGGTTGTCCAAGCCAAAACCAAAAGGACCGTCAAGCTTGGCGAATTTCACGGCTTGTTTTAACAAGACTTCCGGGCGAAGAAAGTGGGCGATGAAATCCGCGAAGCTGACTCCGTGCCCTCCGGACTCGAGAAACAGACTCTCGTAAATATTCAACACCTTGATTAGGCTCGGGAATCAATGTTGGATAGCATTCTCCGGAGTGAGACCCATCACCACTGATCTAGTGGCGAAGATGTACTCTTCAGGGGGAAGTATTTCCTCGTAATGTTTCCCTCTGACGGGTTGGCCCGAAATTTCTTCAAATTCGTCCGAGGAAATCGAAACCTCCCAGTCTGATAAAGGAAAGGTGTAAGTCGGGATATTCCACTGTTCCAAGAAAGCTTTGACCCACCATACGTGAGGCGCGGGATACTGGAAAAAAGACGCATAGATAGCGAGGTACAGCCTGAGTTTCAGCAGCAGCGACTTTTTGGCCGATAAGATGTATCGAGCCCAGTGCAAGTATCTGGCTGGATGGCGAGGAGTCAAGCCTATCATGTATACTTGTCCCCAAGAGCGCGACTCGCCTTGACATATGCGCCGCCCAAGAATATCTAAAGCCATCGGCGGCTGTACAGGTATCGAGCCCATGGAGGGTTGGAGGCATCCCTCCGTACTCCAGTTACCTTCTCCACAGCGTAATTCACCTGGGGCAAGTCGGCATAATGAATAGCGGAAATTGGCTATAAAGACGCCGCACAAGAGAAACTGCGCCGACCCTGAATAATTTGGTTGTACCACAACCCCTATAAGTGAAGAGACATCTGCTCTGGATCGTGATCTTTAATCAGTGCAAAAATATCCCGATCCACGGGTGCGTCAGCGTATGCACTCTCTGGGTGAACAAATGTGAAAGAAGAGTCAAAAGACATAGTACTTGCACGAAAAGAAACGAGGGTTAGATGTCAATACTACATTATAAATTCTGACATTTAGTACTTTAAATTTGTACCACACTGCAATACAGGAAAAAGGGACCGAGGGGGACAAATAAAATCAATGTGACGGCTCATCATTGATGAGACAGTCAATCATTAAGGAGGAAATCCTATAAAGATTTTCATTTAATGAGAAACTCATTGGGCCAAGGAGTTAAACTCCTTCGAGAGCAGTGCTATGCAAACAGAAATTACATCTGTCAACTTTAATTATGAGCACAATAAAATTTCCCCAAAATTTCTAAGATCCATACTCTGTGAAAACGATGGAGTTATCCATCAGAACATTAAAAAGCAAAGCTTTTTGCAGAGTAAAAACTCCAAGATCTTTAAGATCTACAAAACGAACTCTAAGAGTTCTTCATAGAGATGAACAGTGTTCTAATTAATGGGTTAAGTAACCCTAAAATTCTATTTTTAAGATCTACGATATGAGAAGAGCGAAGCTCTGTTAATGGGTTCGATCTTACCAAATTTGGACAGAGTTCTAACTCTAAAAGGGATTTCCTTAGGCAGAGATCTATGCTCTGAAAGGAGAATTAAATTCTCAGAAACAAGAAAGGAAGAAGATGAACAGAAGTCATCTCAAGGGCCAAAGGCCCTACTTATAGGCGCTTGAAGACGATCTAACTTCCAAGATGATCCAACGGTGGAAAGGTTGCCACCGCTGCACTCACGTGTGAGCCACGTTAGTGCAACGGTGGGGGGGCATTTGTTTCCCCCAATAGGAGAGTAAGGCTCTGTTCAAAATTTGAACTGAGGCAGTACCTCACGTGCAAAACACGAGAGCGCCAGCGCCCAGAGTTAAAAACTCTGAGGCAACGCCTCACGTGCAAAGAACGAGAGCGCCGGTGCCAGAACTAAAAGTTCTCCACCATTAAATCAAAGATCCAACGAATATGATAAATCATCAAATTACAGAATTAAATTATGTTGAGGAAATATTTCTCGAATCTTCCTAAAACAAGAATGGTTAATCTCTGTAAAACAACGCACCATTGGATTAAAGATCCAATGATGATTAAAAATCACCAAGATACAGAATAAGCTCTGTGTGGGAAAATATTTTCCCAATCTTATTAAGAAAAGAAAAATATCTTCTGTAAAACAGAAGTCCTAGGATCAAAGATCCAACGGTGGATAAAATCCCCAAATCAATCAGACATCTCTTAATGAGAGATTTCCTTAACTAAATTAACAAATCAGCTTCCACTATATAAAGGTCCTAAGACTTCAAGTCTTGTAGAGAAGAACCCCCCCCCATAAACTTCAAACTTCAAGACGAGAACAATTTCTCCTCAACCTAAATAAAAATAAGAGAGGTCATAGCATCTCCTACATATCTAAGAGTTTAACTCTCACATCAGAAAAACTTAGTTCTTTTTCCAGATCTCAGATATATAAGACAAAGTCTTTCACAAGTGAGAATCTAATTCTCAGAGAATTGAATTAAGCAAAACAGAAAACTCAGTGCTTAGCACTCAAAGTCTGGCGCTCAGCGCCGAGCGCTCCATATGCTCCTCACATGGACGCTATTTAATAAGAAGTGCTTAGCACTCAAAGTCTGGCGCTCAGCGCCGAGCGCTCCACGTGTCTATCACATAGGCGCTATTCAATAAGAAGGTGCTTAGCACTTAGTGTTTGGCGCTCAGCGCCGAGCGCCTCACGTGCTCTGCACGTGGGCGTCATAAATTGTTTAACACTACATATAAATGAATATAAATAAAAGAAAAAGAAAAAGGGGTGTCAGAACCCAAATCAATGCTCAGCAGTGCTGATACAGAAAAGGGATCAAGCCCAAATAAGTAATCAAGTGGGCTGAGCCCAAGATTGGCCAAACCCCAAATTGACTGAGCCCGTATGTCTTCTTCTAAATTGGCATTAGTCCCAAACAAGACTACCAAGTCCCTGATGAACATTCATTGGTTCAAGGGTACATCTCTTCACACCTCTGATACA
Source organism: Agapanthus africanus (assembly GCA_030015575.1). Classification (NCBI taxonomy): domain Eukaryota; kingdom Viridiplantae; phylum Streptophyta; class Magnoliopsida; order Asparagales; family Amaryllidaceae; genus Agapanthus; species Agapanthus africanus. The sequence continues at coordinate 447,341,006 of JASDDO010000012.1, read as the reverse complement.
TATCGTTGTAATTCTTCAACATTTTCAGAGCGGTGGCGGGTCTTGACAACCAACAACTATGGACCGCAGCGTCCTTAAACTAATAATGGACCGCAATGTCCTGAAACTAGCTACGAACCGCAACATCCTTAAACTAAACCCTTACCTCAAAAATGGTGATCTGTGGACCATAACGTCCCTAAACTAATAACGGCAACGTCCTTAAACAAAAATAATAGAGCCCAAATGCTCTTTCATTGGATCTAAATGATCCTAAAACTTTGTTAAGTAGATCTTAGTCTAAAATTAAACTAACGTATCCTTAACAAACATTTAAGTTGATCTTAACCTCAAACAAGATTAACGATCCTTAAATCAAACCAAACCCAAATCTAAGAAAATACGGATTTGGACTAATCCACGCCCTACGGGCGACAACATAAATTAGTCTCCATATACAATCCATGGGCAACTTAAAACAAAACAAACACACACGACACGAAGTGAACATCTGGAGTAGGAGAAAGTGGTTTTCGCTACGCGGTAACGTAATTAACTGCAGGGAAGAGCGTCCTCACAATCAAAAACCCCTCGCAAATGAGGGGGAATCTGACGAAGTCTGCTACAACGGCCACATCTGTTCAAACCTCCGATACACGGTGCCATAAATCAACTTGGAATCTTCGGAGAGGTGGACGGATAAATCCAAATATCATATGCCCCCAAAATTCAGGCCAGGCGACCTAGCTCCCCTGTCGCGTCTTTCGGCTGTAAACTGTGGCATACTGAGAAACAAATACCTTTTGTTCCTACTTGTGGTAGAAAAGATATCTATACGAATGTTTTGGATATCCCACAAATTTACACAAAAACGATCGTGTCTCGAGTTTGTCCGGATTCTGCTTTTTCACAATAGCCGGACAACCCTATATCCTAACTCCTTTAAGAGATGGTCCCTTCCCATACCATATCTCATATGGAGTGGTAGAAACGGTTTTGGTCGGAACCCTATTCAATAGATATATTGCAGTCTCTAATGCATGGCCCCAGAATGATATTGGTAACTCAGCATCACTCATCATAGATTGTATCATATCTAATAGGGTACGATTTCTCCGTTCTGACACACCGTTGTGCTGTGGTGTGTACAGAGGAATGAGCTGAGAGAGAATTCCATTCTCTTTTAGGAAATTTAGAAACTCTGAGCTTAGATACTCACATCCTCGATCCGATCGAAGTTTCTTGATACTCAAGACTGTTTGTTTTTCTACTTCAGATTTATACTCCTTGAACTTTTCGAAGTCTTCGGACTTATGTTTCAACAAGAACACGTGTCCGAATCTCGAGAAATCGTCAGTGAAACTTATGAAGTAGGAAAAACCACCTCTCGCATGTGTAGATATTGGTCCACATACATCACTATGTATGAGGCCTAAGAGTTCAGTAGCTCTCTCTCCATGTCCACTAAACGGAGTTTTGGTCATTTTACCTTTGATACAAAACTGGCAAGTCGCATAAGATTTATATTCAAATGGGTTTAAATATCTATATTTATGTAGCTTGGTTAGTCTTGTTTCGTTAATATGACCAAGTCTACAATGCCAAATGAAAGCTTCATTTATGTCTGAAACCTTTCTTTTGTTTGTGTTTTGTATATTGAAAACTGTATGCTGGTTAAGAATGTATATCCCGTTATTTAATGTACCAGACCCAATCAACTCTTGATTAAGGTTAATGTTCATAACATTAGATTGTAATACAAAATTATATCCAGCATTGTCCAACAACGATACAGTTATAATATTACATAACATTGAAGGTACAAAATAACATAGGTTCAAAACTAATATACAACCCGACGGCAAACCAATGTGATACTCTCCCACTGCTACAGCATATACAGAGAAACCATTCCTAACTCGGAGAGTGTGATCACCTTTCTTCAAAAACCTGCTATTTCTCAGCCCCTGCACACAATTACAGATGTGAGATCCTGACCCGGTATCTAATACCCAGGAAGCAGAGTTAATTGAAAAACTGTTTTCTGTTACAAACACACCTGAAGTGGAAGCATCACCATGCTTCTTCTTCTTGAGGCCAGCCAGGTATCCAACACAGTTTCTCTTCCAGTGCCCAGTTTTGTGGCAGTGGAAGCATTCCTTACTTCGTGACACAGCAGCCCCTGTCTTGTCCTTTCCCGGTGCCTTTTTCACTCATCCTCTTGGCTTGATGGGATTCTTCTTTTTCTTTCCCTTGGCCTTGGCTTTCGGGACGGAAGAGGAAGATGGCCCAGCAATTAGAGCGGGAGTTTTCGCTACCTTTAGCGTGCTCTCTGCACTCCTTAACATATTGAAGAGTTCAGGTAGTGACTTCTCCATGCTGTGTATGTTGAAGTTAACAATGAATTGAGCAAAGGCAGGGGGAAGGGACTGAATAACAATATCAATATTCTATTCGTTATCCATGGTCTAACCCAGGTCCTATAGTTCTTCGATAAATCCAATCATCTTCAATACATGGTCACCTACAGACGTGCCGACAGCTATCCGCATCTGAAACAACTTTCGAGATGCCTCGTATCGGAGAGTACGAGATTGCTCTCCATACAACTCCTTTGTATGGAGAAAGATGAATTGCACATCCATCTTCTCGTGCTGCTTCTGATGTTCATTGTTCATAGAAGCTAGCACGAGGCACTTGGCTGTTGCACAGTCTATATCCCATGTCTTGCGGATTTCTTTATCCGCAACTGAAGAATCATGGCCTGGGCTAGGAGGGGCTGGATTAGTCAGGATGTATGCGACCATATCATAGATCAGGGCAATATTTACGTTCCAAATCCAATCTTTGTAATTCGTTCCCGTGAGTTTATTCTTGTCTAATAAAAGCTTAAGTCCCGTCATAGGTATCTGCCATTAGGAGAGAGAAAAGAAGACACTCAGCGATTGCTCTTGCATAATTAGATTGATTATTAATCTTATCTAATCGATGTCTCCCACTGCTTTTTATCAAATTTTCCTTCAAACCTTAAAAAGAAAATTAACTAGGATTAATTGCATTCTACAAGTTCGCTAACTGGTCGGCCAGGCCAGTGTCAGTACTCCGAGGGAGGTTCCCCGTGCTTTCGCATGGACCTAATTAAAATAAACCTAGTTTTCCTAGAGGCGTAACTCCGTTGACACCTTTCTAGACACCTACTGGATCAGCTAATTGTAAAGTGCAAAACTCTCCCGGGAGTAACTTTTACTCACAGTGGGACCGGGATCCAACTATCAAATAGAAGGTATGCAATCTCATTGTAAATTTCAACTCTTGAAATTCCCGATATGATTTTTACCCCTAGTGTCTTATGAGCTTAACTATGGTCAACAAATTATAAGCACTAGTCAAGTTCTACCCGCCATTTCGTGATTTATGTAGACCCACCTGCATGACTCTTAACTATGGTCAACAAAGTCATACGAATGTCCAATCGAACGTATCAAATGCTTTGCAGGAAGACATCACTTAGCTACCGTACACCACGCCATAACTATAGTCAACAAACGTGGCATGAATACTAAATACTCTGCTTTCTAAATTAGCGGAGGGCAACAGATGGTTTTTATAAACCCTTAACGTTTTGAACTTGATATCGTTGTAGAATCTAGTGAAAGGAGTGGTTTAAGCTCCAATTTAAAAATCGAATGGTTTTGTGGTATCTTTCCAATTTTGCTAAAGAGGTCACTCCCGGTGAAGGGATCTCGGCTCTTTCCTTATCGAATAAGGTGCTGGATATTCATGAATACCACGATGCTGTAAGTCCACGTTGCGACCCCCGGTTCTTACGGGGAGGCGGAAACGGTATAAAAATCAAATTTTTAGTGCAAGAGGCAACATGGACTAAACAAGGCCTGGATCGTTGTCTAAACTAAAACTAGCAAACTAGCTAAAGAGATTTAGCTACTCGGATAAAGATGATTATACCTAAACTTGAACTCCTTCTTCTTCAAACTTTGTTGTAGAGGTTGATGGTTCTCCTTTGTCGCCTTCTTCCGTCGAAGATGGATCCACCTCGAAGGCTCGACCTTTGGGCTCTTTCTCGAACTTGGAGTGAACTAGAATCGCCGGCTTGCTAAACCCTTGATCCTAGAGTGAGTAGAGAGTGTCTAAGGGTTGCTTTTGTTTTTCAAGAGAAGGATTCTCAACACATGAGAAGGTTTCTCTTGGCTAGAGGAAGAAGAAGATGAAGTGAAGAGAGAGAGTGAATATCATAGAATGAGCTCTCATTTCCTTTCTTGCAACCATAATGCAAAAAGAAAATGAATTATCAAATAATAATAATCAAAATGAAAAGGTTGATGGAAAGTTTTAGAATGACCAATATCATTACAAGCATTAAATGAAAATGCAAGAATCAAGAGCATCTTTCTCTTGTAATGATAATGGTCAAAAGTTCAACCATGGTCAACAAGTCAACCATGGTCAACAAGTCAACAAAAACTAACCATGACACAATTTCATTTTATTATATATTATTAAATGATATAATACAAATCCATTAGGGTTTGGAAAAGGACGACCGTCAACTGTGCATACGCACCTGTTCCGAAACCCCAATGAAAGTCATCTTCCTCCTCCTCAAATAACTGTGCATACACACCTGCATTCTTGTTCCGAGGAACATGAATACTGAGAGATAAAAGCAACCCCAAATACTATACCAGTATCCGGCTCAAACCAGAGCCCGCTGGTAATATCTGTCCGGACTCCAAACGTGCACAAGTGCGCGGATGAGAACGAACCCTGTCGCAAAACCATGCGACCTCTACTCTGTTTTGCCCAGAGGCGAATACCCTCTGTGTGGGACTCTAAAGACTCGACACTACGCTGGCAGTGGGTTTAACCACAGACCGCAAGCGGCACTAGCTGTGCGTAACGGTCCCCAGGTAGATGTCGACAAGAAGGCTGACGAGGTGAAACCCCATCGGTACTCCTACTGAGTCTGAATGTGACAGTCTCCGTACAGTCCGGTCTGTTCGTCTGATACATCGCATGGCGGGCCTAGGGGGCGGTAAACGTCAGTCCCCCAATAGCGGTACAAGTCGTGCCGGAGCGAAGCCCAAAACACCCTGAGATAACACTGGAAACCTACCAGTATATCTCGTTTGCCCTGGCCAGGGACTACTCGTGTAATGGCTCTCCTAGACACAGCGCGATGTCAACCCCCAATACCGGGAGAGACGAATCCTGTCTAACCGTCACTGCCTCCAAGTGCTTCGGGACTGCACCCAACCACCACCTGTTTGCACGACTCCTTTGAGCCGTGGTAGGGTAGTGATCAAAGTGCAGTGGGAACACACTCGAGGCGAAGTGCCAGTGTCAAGTCAGCGGACTAAGCTGTACTCATGTCACCTGGGAACTGATGACTGACGATAGGTATAATACCAACCTGTCAGTTCCCGACGAGTCCTGTCCAGTGTACTCGTAACCCAACGAGCACCCGTATACTATCTCCAGTACGACGTACTGATGGCTGTGGGACAGACCATCTCCCACACTGGGATGAGAAGCGCATACGCTAGTCTACTCCGGAGTATCGATGCCCTGTCTCGATAGTCCTGCGACTAGGGACCTGTATAAGGATGTGCTTATAGATTACCCAGCCCCCACTAGTGTGACTGCCATCACAACGCTGGTAATCAAGCAAAGATCCTAAGGGCTCCACTAATGCGTATAAGTGATATAGTAAAATAAACACAAGTACACATTGAAGTAGAGACAAACCAAGTAGCATACTACTATTTTGAGCAAGATTGTATATACAAGGTGAATATCCCAAGCATCCATTAAGTAATATACAAACTAGTATGATACAGTAATGGCCTCTAGGGCATATACACTAACAATCTCCCACTTGCACTAAGGCCATGTACTGGCGTATCGAAGACCTATCATCTCGATCAGCCGCTCGAACTGAGTCTGGGGCAGGGCCTTGGTGAATGGATCTGCAGTGTTGTCTTCTGAAGCAACTCTCCGAACCTCGATCTCCTTGCGATCCACGATCTCCCTGATCAGGTGATACCGCCTCAAGATGTGCCTGGATCTCTGATGGGACCTGGGTTCCTTCGCTAAAGCTATAGCCCCGTTGTTGTCGCAATACAGAGGTATTGGATCAACAATGGACGGAACCACCTGAAGTTCTTTCAAGAACTTCCTCATCCAGACAGATTCTTTTGCGGCATCAGATGCAGCGATGTATTCCGCTTCCATCGTCGAGTCTGCAACGGTTTCCTGTTTGGAACTCTTCCAACACACCGCCCCTCCATTGAGGGTAAAGACAAAGCCCGACATGGACTTGGAATCATCCTTGTCACTCTGGAAGCTGGAGTCAGCAAAGGCCTCGATCTGGAGGTCTTTTCCGCCATACACCAAGAACATCTCCTTAGTCCTTCTCAGGTACTTGAGAATGTTCTTTACTGCTATCCAGTGTTTCTCCCCAGGGTTAGACTGATACCGGCTTACCACACTCAGTGCATAAGCTACATCCGGTCTGGTACACAACATCGCATACATTATAGAGCCTACCGCAGAAGCGTAGGGTATAATAGACATGCGATCCCTCTCCAAATCAGTCTTGGGAGACATCTCTTTAGAGAGGGTGATCCCGTGACAAGCCGGTAGGTTACCGCGCTTGGAATCTTCCATACTGAATCTCTTCACTATGGTGTCGATGTACCTGGACTGAGAAAGTCCCAATATCCTCTTGGATCTATCACGATGGATCCGGATCCCCAGGATGTATGAGGCATCACCCAGGTCTTTCATGGAGAACCTGTGTGACAAGAACCCCTTGACAGATTGTAGCATAGGAATGTCATTTCCTATTAAGAGAATGTCATCCACGTATAAAACGAGGAATACTACAGTTCTCGCTACAAATCTACTATAGATGCATGGTTCATCTGGATTTTTGATAAAGCCAAATTCTTTGACCGTCTCATCAAAGCAGATGTTCCAACTCCGCGATGCCTGCTTCAGTCCATAGATGGACTTAAGCAACTTGCACACCTTTCCGCTGCTCCCACTCTGAATGAAACCCTCTGGCTGGTCCATATAGACACACTCCTCTAAATTTCCATTTAGAAAAGCTGTCTTTACGTCCATTTGCCAAATCTCATAATCGTGGAAGGCAGCAATGGCAAGAAGGATCCGAATGGATTTCAGCATGGCTACTGGAGAGAAGGTTTCGTCATAGTCCAAGCCAGGTCTTTGACGAAAACCCTTTGCTACCAGCCTAGCTTTATAGGTCTCAACCTGTCCATCTACACCAATCTTCCTTTTGAAGATCCACTTGCATCCTACGGGTTTTACCCCGTCTGGAGCAATGTCCAACGTCCATACCTTGTTGGTGTACATGGACTCCATTTCGGTCCGCATTGCATCCAGCCATTTCACTGAGTCAACGCTCTGAACGGCCTGCTGGAAGCTAGTAGGCTCATCATAATCTATGATGCAATCCTCTCTATCCCCGTCTATGAGAAAACCGTAGTATCTCTCGGGCGGATGAGACTGCCTACTACTTCTGCGGAGCGGCGTAGGAATGTCCTGTTCTTCCGAACCCTCTGGTTCCACTAAACTTTCAGTAATAGTCCGTGGTTCTGGAATCTCTTCCAGTTCTACTGCGCTCCCACTTATTTCCTTTTCTATGAACTGGTGTTCTAGAAAGTGGGCATGACGAGAAACAAGAACTTTTTGTTCCTCTTCGCAGTAGAAGAAATATCCCTTGGAATTCTTTGGATATCCCACAAACTTGCACAGTACTGAGCGTGCCTCGAGCTTGTCCGCATGCTGCTTTTTGACAAAAGCTGGACTTCCCCATATCTTAATGTGATTAAGATGGGGTCTCTTCCCACACCACATCTCAAATGGCGTAGTAGGCACAGTCTTAGTGGGAACTCGGTTCAAAAGGTATGCGGCTGATTCTAGCGCATATCCCCAGAATGATCGCGGCAACTCAGCGTTACTCATCATGGACCGCACCATATCCAATAGGGTGCGGTTCCGTCTCTCCGATACACCGTTATGTTGCGGGGTGTAAGGAGGAGTAAGTTGAGAGAGAATTCCGTTCTCTTTTAAATAGTCCAGGAACTCGGCACTTAATTATTGTCCACCTCGATCCGATCTTAGAATCTTAATACTTTTGCCGGTCTGTTTCTCTACTTCATTCTTATACTCCTGGAATTTTCCAAAGGCCTCGGACTTATGTTTCATTAAGAAGACATAACCGTACCTTGAGAAGTCATCCGTAAAAGTAATGAAGTAAGAATGTCCGCTTCGGGCATGTGTAGACATTGGACCGCACACGTCACTGTGTACGAGTCCCAAGAGCTCGCTCGCTCTTACTCCATGTCCAGTAAACGGAGTCTTTGTCATCTTTCCCTTGAGACAGGATTGACAAGTGGCATACGACTGATATTCGAACGCATTCAAATACCCTTCTGTATGTAACTTCGTCAACCTTCTCTCATTGATGTGACCCAATCTACAATGCCATAAGAAAGTCTGATTTATTTCTGGAGACTTTCTTTTGTGTGTATTCTGGACATTAAAAATATGTGGTTGGTTCAATACGTATATACCATTACTCAAAGTACCTGACCCAATCAAAACTTGATTAAGGCGAATGTTTACAACATTACTTACAAACGCAAATTCATAACCTTCTTTAGAAACTAAAGATACAGAAATGATATTACAAGTTGCGTTGGGTACAAAAAGCAATTACGCAAAACCAAAACATGTCCATCTGACATTCCCAGGTGATAGTCCCCCACGGCTTTAGCATCCATGCTAGCTCCGTTCGCAACTCTGAGGGTCATGTCACCTGCCTTCAAAACCCTACGGTTTCTCAACGCCTGCAAAGAATTACAGATATGAGATCCTGATCCGGTATCCAATACCCAGGAAGTAGAGTTTATTGAAAGACAGTTTTCAATAACATACATACCTGAAGCTGAAGCTGCAACCTGCTTCAATTCCTGTGTTCTGGCCTTCCAGGCCCTGCAATCATTCTTCCAGTGTCCTTTCTTATGACAAAAGAAGCATTCTTCCTTATCCACAAGCTTCCCCGCTATCTTTGTTGCTTTACCTTTTCCCTTCGTATCCACTTTACTAACACCGCCCCTTGGTTTGGCGGGGGCTTTCTTCTTCTTTCCCTTGGCTTTCGCCTTGGACCTAGAAGAAGATGATCCTCCTACAAACAAAGTGGATGTTTCCCTACCTTTCTGTAGGGTGCCCTCTGCGCTCCTCAGCAGGTTGAGGAGCTCTGAAAGTTCAACCTCCTTTTCTTGCAGGTTGAAGTTCATTAAAAACTGGGCGTAAGTGGAAGGAAGGCACTGGAGAACTATATCCGTATATAGCTCACTCTCCAATGTGATCCCTAGGTCAGCGAGCTCCTCAATGTAGCCGATCATCTTTAGCACGTGCTCGGCTACTGATGATCCGACGGCCATTCTTGTCGAAAACAACTTTTTCGACGCTTCGTATCTTGCGATACGTGATTGCTCTCCATACAGTTCTTTTGTATGAAGAAATATGGACTCCATGTCCATATTCTCATGCCTCCTCTGATGTTCGTTGTCCATCGAGGCAAGCAGGAGGCACTTGGCCTTCGCGCTATCAATCTCCCAAGTCTTGCGGATTTCCTTATCCGCGACGCTGGAAGTTGGACCAGGGACAGGGGGAGCTTTGGTGGTAAGAAGATACCCCAGCTTGTCATAAGTGATTGCTATCTTGACATTCCTGAGCCAATCTTTGTAGTTTGGCCCTGTCAGCTTGTTTTTATCTAGGAGTAACTTAAGTCCAGTCATGTTGATTGGTCGCTGCAATTAGGAGAGAGAAGAAGAAACACTCAGCATGATGCTCTTGCAAGTTTAGAGTGGTTTTTAGTTTGTCTAAACAGGATGGCTCCCACTGTTTCTCGAATCCCTCCTCAAACCATAAAGGAAGAATTAGCCAGGATCAATCCCACCGTACAATACTTGCTTAACCGTTCAGCCAGGCCGGTGTCGGTACTTCGAGGGAGGTTTTCCAACGCTTTCGCGAAGTTCCTTAATTAAAGAACCTCTTTTCCTTGGGGGCGTAGCCCCGCTAACACCTTTCTAGGCACCTACTAGGTTTATAGCATTGATCGTTAAGTGAGAAATTTCCCGAGGAGTAGCATATACTCACAGTAGGATCGGGATCCAAATATCATTGCGTGACGAAACTGAAGGAATCCTACCAGAATCATCACACTCCAAATGGTATGCAAATCTAGCAAGTTTCAGTACTTATGAAACTCCCGATGTGGATTTTTGCCCCATGCTCTTATGACCTTGACTTTGGCCAAAATATCATAAGTCACATGTCAAGTTCTACCCGTCATTATCCAGGTTAATTTGGATCCATCCGTACCTACCCTTGACTTTTGCCAAAATGGCAATACGACTGTCCCAAACCAACGCATCTATCTATGCTACACATGAACACCCAATAGCTACCAATCACTGTGCCTTGACTTTGGCCAACATACACAGCTTGAATACTATTGACTATTCATGCGAAACGACGGAGGGCTACGAATGGTTTTGGCAAAACCGTGAACGTAGTGAACTTGATTTAATCGATGGAACGAGATAGCTTTTAGAAGGAGTGGCTCAATCTCCGCATTTTAAAAGTTAGTTTTGAAAAGAACCGAGTGGTTTTTCGAAAGTGTTCCAACGACTTCAACTTGGTTTATTATCTTGCATTAGTTCTTTTAATGCGTGATATTCTTGCATTAGTACTTTTAATGCGTCCCATCATTTAATCCTACCATTGCAGAAAACAACCAAAATATGACGTACGCTTATGCCATTCGCATTCGCCACTGGGCCCCATCATTACCCGTTAGGTTACTTAACTAACGACAGAGCGGGGGCTGGGCTAGCGCGTCTGTAAAACATAAGCAACGCCTAAATAGTTATAGATATAGCAATAGTAGACATTACAGATCACAGATGAATGCATTGGATATACTAGCAATCCGCAATCCTTTCGAGCCTGAAATGAAAAGCGGATAACACGGTCGCGGTGAATAGCCAAATACCCCACCCAAGACCCCTACGGGTGCGGCAAACTACCCGCCAAGTACTCGGTAGTTTGTGCACCCCTCCATGGGTCTATCCTAGGAGAAAAAACAGTAAAAAGAATTATACAATGACGGCTACAACCCCGACCCGGTTGTGCGGCCAAACAAATAATATTATTACATCAATTTACATTTACAATGAATGAAAGAAAAACAAAAGCTCATCTCACATCCACCCCGGCTATTCACCCGCGACAGTCCAACACATTCATATACACATTCCAGCACATTACAGATCATGTATAACCCCGACTAATCGTCTTATAGCGATTAGCCGACGTTCAATACATGCAAGCATCACAGATATAACCATCATAGTCAAAGTGCAGTGAAGTTCGGAAAAAAATACGGAATTATAGGACCCCAAAAGAAAATTTCTTTTCTGGAAAATCTGGGCACATATAATATATTTCAAAAATCCCAAAACCAACACACAAACACACTGCATGAAAAACGATGCAGAGAAGAAGACAAAGCGCGGCGGTTGCGCGGCACGAGCCTACCTCGTGCCGCGGAAGGGCGGCGCTTTGAGCTCAACAGTGGATCGTTTTTCTTAGGTGCATTCACAAAACCCTGAGACGATTTTACAAGTATAAATTTTTTCATTTTGAGCCAAAAAAATTTCAACAGAAACTCAGGTTTTGAAAAAGTATGGTTTTTGGGTTTTTTCGGTTCCGAACTTCGTTACACTTCACTACCAAGCTAGTTTAAGTTTAGTTAGGCTCTGATACCACTGTAAGTCCACGTTGCGACCCCCGGTTCTTACGGGGAGGCGGAAACGGTATAAAAATCAAATTTTTAGTGCAAGAGGCAACATGGACTAAACAAGGCCGGGATCGTTGTCTAAACTAAAACTAGCAAACTAGCTAAAGAGATTTAGCTACTCGGATAAAGATGATTATACCTAAACTTGAACTCCTTCTTCTTCAAACTTTGTTGTAGAGGTTGATGGTTCTCCTTTGTCGCCTTCTTCCGTCGAAGATGGATCCACCTCGAAGGCTCGACCTTTGGGCTCTTTCTCGAACTTGGAGTGAACTAGAATCGCCGGCTTGCTAAACCCTTGATCCTAGAGTGAGTAGAGAGTTTCTAAGGGTTGCTTTTGTTTTTCAAGAGAAGGATTCTCAACACATGAGAAGGTTTCTCTTGGCTAGAGGAAGAAGAAGATGAAGTGAAGAGAGAGAGTGAATATCATAGAATGAGCTCTCATTTCCTTTCTTGCAACCATAATGCAAAAAGAAAATGAATTATCAAATAATAATAATCAAAATGAAAAGGTTGATGGAAAGTTTTAGAATGACCAATATCATTACAAGCATTAAATGAAAATGCAAGAATCAAGAGCATCTTTCTCTTGTAATGATAATGGTCAAAAGTTCAACCATGGTCAACAAGTCAACCATGGTCAACAAGTCAACAAAAACTAACCATGACACAATTTCATTTTATTATATATTATTAAATGATATAATACAAATCCATTAGGGTTTGGAAAAGGACGACCGTCAACTGTGCATACGCACCTGTTCCGAAACCCCAATGAAAGTCATCTCCCTCCTCCTCAAATAACTGTGCATACACACCTGCATTCTTGTTCCGAGGAACATGAATACTGAGAGATAAAAGCAACCCCAAATACTATACCAGTATCCGGCTCAAACCAGAGCCCGCTGGTAATATCTGTCCGGACTCCAAACGTGCACAAGTGCGCGGATGAGAACGAACCCTGTCGCAAAACCATGCGACCTCTACTCTGTTTTGCCCAGAGGCGAATACCCTCTGTGTGGGACTCTAAAGACTCGACACTACGCTGGCAGTGGGTTTAACCACAGACCGCAAACGGCACTAGCTGTGCGTAACGGTCCCCAGGTAGATGTCGACAAGAAGGCTGACGAGGTGAAACCCCATCGGTACTCCTACTGAGTCTGAATGTGACAATCTCCGTACAGTCCGGTCTGTTCGTCTGATACATCGCATGGCGGGCCTAGGGGGCGGTAAACGTCAGTCCCCCAATAGCGGTACAAGTCGTGCCGGAGCGAAGCCCAAAACACCCTGAGATAACACTGGAAACCTACCAGTATATCTCGTTTGCCCTGGCCAGGGACTACTCGTGTAATGGCTCTCCTAGACACAGCGCGATGTCAACCCCCAATACCGGGAGAGACGAATCCTGTCTAACCGTCACTGCCTCCAAGTGCTTCGGGACTGCACCCAACCACCACCTGTTTGCACGACTCCTTTGAGCCGTGGTAGGGTAGTGATCAAAGTGCAGTGGGAACACACTCGAGGCGAAGTGCCAGTGTCAAGTCAGCGGACTAAGCTGTACTCATGTCACCTGGGAACTGATGACTGACGATAGGTATAATACCAACCTGTCAGTTCCCGACGAGTCCTGTCCAGTGTACTCGTAACCCAACGAGCACCCGTATACTATCTCCAGTACGACGTACTGATGGCTGTGGGACAGACCATCTCCCACACTGGGATGAGAAGCGCATACGCTAATCTACTCCGGAGTATCGATGCCCTGTCTCGATAGTCCTGCGACTAGGGACCTGTATAAGGATGTGCTTATAGATTACCCAGCCCCCACTAGTGTGACTGCCATCACAACGCTGGTAATCAAGCAAAGATCCTAAGGGCTCCACTAATGCGTATAAGTGATATAGTAAAATAAACACAAGTACACATTGAAGTAGAGACAAACCAAGTAGCATACTACTATTTTGAGCAAGATTGTATATACAAGGTGAATATCCCAAGCATCCATTAAGTAATATACGAACTAGTATGATACAGTAATGGCCTCTAGGGCATATACACTAACAGATGCAATGCAAAAATTAGATCAACTATAAAAACAATCAAGTGCTTTGTAATATTTGCTAGTTTCGCTGAAGGGGTCACTCCCGGTGAAGGGATCTCTGCCCTTTCCTCATCGGATGAGGTGCTGGATATTCATCAAGGAATACCACTATACAAAGCAAAAACTAGAGTTACCCATTTTAAAAGTTTGATTCTACAACATCTTTAGGTTTCTTTTTCTTAGAATTAATCACATTAATGTTGTCCCATCATTTACGTTTCCTAAACATCACAGAAAAGAAACGAAAATAGAGCGTAAGCTTATGCCATCCGCATTCGCCACGGGGCCCGTCATGCACCGTTAGGTTACTAAACTAATGGAGGAGCGGGGGCTGGACTAGCGCGGGTACAAAACATAAGCAACGTTTATTATATATCTCATATATAAATAGCCATACGTCGCACGCATTTATAAACATTCTAGATCACAGATGAATACATTGGATATACTAGGAATTCCGTATTTCATTTAAGACCTTAATGAAAGACGGGTTCCACGGTCGTGATGAATAGCCAAACCCCACCCTAGAACCCTATGGGTGCGGCAAACTACCCGCCAAATTCCCGAAGTGAAGAAAACATCCCTCAACAAAGTGAGTAGGCCACTCAGCACTTCAAGAATCCGGTAGTTTGTGCACCCCACCTTGGGTCTATCTTAGGAGCAAAAAGAGTAAAAAGAAATTATACAACGGTGGCTATAACCTTAACCCGGATGTGCCTCGCAAAATAATATTACATTACTTTTTACAAATTACATGAATGAAAGAAAAGAAAAGCACTCTTCTCATATCCTCCCGGCTATTCATCCACGGTGATCCAACACATTCATATATACATACTATCACATGATATACATATGTGCAACCTCCACTAATCACCGTATAGAAATTAGTGGACGTTTCAAACACATAACAAACTGAAAAACGGATAAACGATATTAAAAGTTCGATTTCGAAACACTCCGATTTCCCCTAACACATAGGTTACATCACATGTAATCTGGAAATAATTAAACAATACCACAAAGCCAAAAACCCATAGCACAGATAACCCTAAAAAATTCAATCCCAAACCATTCAACAGGACCAGCGTCACCGGAAAATTTCTTCATCTCCCCGGGAAAAATCCGGTGGTTGGGGCTCGTTTTTCTAGGGTTGTCTAGTTATCTTATAACAAGTATTCTGCACATGCTTAAAAGAATTTTAGAACAACTTTTAAAAATTTCCAGAGAGCAGGGTTTTGGTTTACGGTTTCGGAGTTGTTTCGTGTTCGAAGCTTTAAACGTCTTGTGGTTTAGTTAGGGTTTGATACCTTGTTGGTAGATGTTGCACACCCTCACAACACTTGTGAGGAGGCGGAAGTAGCAAACAATAATTTTCTTGCATGCAACACCTACTTTAAACCTAGATCTTGTGCTAAACCATAACTAGTAATCTTATATAGAGATCTTATCTGCTATGATAGGGGTTATACCTCAAGGAAATAGTTCTTCGGGTCTTCTTTCTGCAGCGACTCCTTGGCTCCTTTGATGGTTGAGATGTTCTCGATCTCCAGTCACCTCAAGACGTAGATGATCCATCCGAGAGTTGTAGAACAAGCTTCAAACTCTTCTCAAGAGTTAACTAAGAGATCAAGTGTGCTAGAAGAGATCACTTAGATGATGTAGAGATCAAGTAGTGGATTACTTTTAGTCCTAAACTTTTGATTCAATCTGCAGGGTAAAGCTAGGATGAGGAAGAAGGAGATAATGAGGGGAGAGAATCTGAGAGTGATCAATGAATTATTCAAGTATGGAAAAAATGATATGGCTCAAATGAAAATAATTGAAGCATGCAATAAAATATTGCACCATGCTTCAATAGTAATCCAAAATAAAAAAAACCATATAAGCCATTCCTTCACCCATGCTTTGACATTTCTCCAAATTGCACCTCATTTATTTATTTTCACAAAATAAATAACTAATTATGAGGTGTCCCCTTCTAGAAGGTGTTCTTATATAATTACAAGAATACCCCTCCACCGTATCCCGCATAAGAATACCCGTATCCAAATTCCGAAAAATACGAATACAAATAATCCAATAATATAGTACCGGTATCCGGTTCAAACCAAGCTTACCAGTATTACCCTTCCGATCATTATTCCTGTAACAATTACAGGAACATGATCGAAACCCTGCCGTAACAACTTACGACCTCTACATCTTTCGCCTGAACCAGGGAACCCTTTGTGTGGGACTCTAAAGACTCGACAGTACGCTGGAAGTAGGTTTAACCACAAGCACGTCAGCGACATTAGCTGTGCATAACGGCTACCCAGGTACTTGACGAAAAGGTGGCCGACGAGCGAACTCATCACAACCCTAACGAGTTTGTAAGCAACACTTACCGTACAGTCCGGTCTCTTCGAATGAAACGTCGTATATGAAGTCTATGGGTGGTAAATGTCAGACCCCAATAACTTTATAAGTCATGATGATTTATGGCCCATAACGGTTCGAGAAACTACTGATAACTCTTATCGGTAAATCTCGACAACCCTGCCCAGGGATTTTCTGTTATGGCCGATCAAGCATAACGCGACATCAACTCCCTATACCGGGAGAGACGAAATCCCTCCTATCCCTCACTGCCTCCATGTGATTCGGGACTGTACCCAAAATCCACCTGTTTGCACAACTCAGTAGAGCCGTGGTAGGGAGGAAATCAAAGCATAGTGGGAATCACACAAGAAACTATGACGATCTCGGGTCTACAGACTAACCTGTACAAGTGTCACCAGAGAACTGCTATCTGACAATAGGTATATATACCATCTAGGAGTTCTCGGTGAGTCCTATTCGGTGTACCCATTCTCTAATGAGCACCTGTGTACAATCTTTAATGTCTAACACCAATGGTTGTAGGATCAACCATCGCCCCAGGGTCAAGAAACGTACACACTAGTCTACTCTGGTAATATCGATGCCCTGTTTTGATATACCCTTGACTAGGAACAATTAAAGGATATGCTTATAGACTGCCCAGGCCCCACTAGTATGATCTACATCATAATCCTGGCAGTCAAGCATAATCCTAAGGGCTTCATCAACATGTATATAAAGATATGAAATACAACACATCACACGTTAAGATGAAGATAAACCAGATAGCATACTATTATTTCGAGCAAAAATTGTTCTGTACATATACATGCCTAGCATACTATACAATATATTTAGGTTTACCTAGCACCTCATGAAGGGTTTGGAAGCATCACATGTGTCAAAATCAAATTTTTAAGGTGCTAAGTGAACATACAAAGAATCATCACTAGAAATTTAGGGTTTCATAACATTGACATTATCACAAGTAGTAAAAGCTAGGGTTTTGAGAGTACAACCTTTGTAGCTCCCTACGCTAGACTCCTTGGCTACTTGAGGGTTGGAAAAAGTCCGCTTGAGATCCTCTAGGTCTACGATGATCCACCCGGAGTCCTCTTTGTCCAAGCTTGAAACTTCACAAGATCAAGAGAAGAAATGGAAGCTAACACTCTTCACTAGTGGGCAAGACTAGTTTAGAATGGTGTCGTGGTCGGTTTTCTCACTTCAAAATCCTAACTTCGTAACTCTTTTGCTCACTTGAGAGAACTAGAGAGCAAGAGAGAAAGGAGGAAGAAGATGATGGCAAGATAATGATAAACTTATGAAGAAGATGAGAAAATGAAAATATATATATTTTCACTCTCTCATTCTAAACCATGGTTGTAAAATATCTTAGATATTTTTGTTTGGAACAAAAATGACCATAGAAAATGAATCATGGTTAATACAAGGGGTTAGTGTAAGAATAATAAAATAAACCATGAAACAATTTCCATTTCATTTTCCTTTTTCCAAATAAATAATATCCATATATTTTACATATGGTGTGAGTCTTATATTGTCACCATCTACTATATCAACAACCATGATAACCATTATGTATGCATGTATGTGTGCATGCATATCCTATGTGCATGAATGAGAATGAATGCATACATGCATGCATACACTATAAAGACAAGAAAGGATTTCAAGTGAGAAACTAATGGTTAATGATAAATCAACACTTGATTTAGCAACCCGGTCGTATCACATACGACCCGACCAAAAGCAAGCCGCCCGATTAATATACGGTATCTCATACGCGTATTTTAACCGGGTCCACGCGCATATCGCATATGCGCACCACATCATTTTGCCTGGACTAGGTAACTCCACTGTGGGACTCTAAGACTCGTCAATACGCCGGCAGTGGGTGATGATCATATCAAGCACCCCTAAGCCGCAAGCGGTCAGCTAAACGTAACGGCCACCCGGGTATTGAGCGATCAGAAGAAAACAAGCGAACCTGTTACAACTCCCGTCGAGCCAACCGGCAACACTACCGTACAGTCCGGTCTCTTCGTCAGATATGCTGCATATCGAGTCTAGGGATGGTAACGTCGACCCCAATAACTCAATAAGTCGTGCCGATGAATGGTCTATAACAGATCGAGAAACTACTGATAACACTTATCAGTAAACCTCAACATCCCTGGCCAGGGACTTATTGATATAGCCAGTCGAGCACAGCACAGCATCAACTCCCAATACCGGGAGAGACGAAACCCCTCCTATCGCTCATCGCCTTCGTGTGTCTCGGGGCTGCACCCAACGGCCACCTATTTGCACGACTCAGTAGATCCGTGGTAGGGTGGTAATCAAAGTACAGTGGGAGAACACACAAGACTCTATGACGATCTCGGGTCTACAGACTAACCTGCACCAGTGTCACCTGAGAACTGCTATCCAACGATAGATGAGTTCTCGGTGAGTCCGTCAAGTGTACCCAATCACCACTGAGCACCCGTATACGATCTCGATGTCAAACATCGATGAATGTGGGAACAATCATCGCCCATCATATGGGTCTAGTATTATATACGCTAGTCTACTCTGGTATATCGATGCCCCGTCTCGATACACCTACGACTAGGGACATTCCAGGATATGCTTATAAATTACAGATGTCCCACTAGTATGATCTCTATTATAATCACAGTAGTCAAGCCTATATCCTCAGGGCTTTATCAACATGTATGAATGAATAAAAGCATGATCAAATCAACATGTCAGATAAAGAAGAACCAGATACCATACTATCATGTCGAGCAAGAATGTACACTGAATATATATATACATGTATAAATACATCCAATATCATATAATGGCCTCTAGGGCATACATATATCCAACAAATACAGGTCTCTAGGGCATACATATCTAGCAGTACAGTCCAAAGTCACGTGGAGGTAGTGAGCGATCATCAGGGTTTCGTCTCTCCTGTTATAGGGGGTCGATGCCGCGCTGTGTTCGGTTGGCTATCACTATAAATCCTTGGCCAAGGTGGATGAAATTTACTGATGGGAGAACTGTAGACTCTCGGTAGGTGATGAGCTTGTAAGGTTCTTAGGAACTAGAACAAGGTTCTACAAGGCATCAAACATGCTGTATTTAAATTTTTACAAGTGCCAAACAACCTAAGCAATGATCTTAACTAGAGAATTAGGGTTATGAACTTAAAGAAAACAACTTTACTACTATGTGAGAGGGATTACAACCTTTGTAGTCCATTCCTTCGCTTTATAAGCTCCGAGTTGAAGTCCCTTCGCTGCGATCATCAAGTTCCCGGACTCTCGAGAGGCTCCATGAGGTGAATGATATATCTTAATTGAAGTCTTCGAAATCCAAGACGATCTACCTTGAAGAAACACAAAGCCAAGCTCTCACTTCACTAATGAGGTATTAGTGTAGCAAACAACCTAATCTAAGTGGCTAGAATAGATGAGGATGATGAAGTCGGAATTTTTCTCTCTTTAGTTTTCTTTATCTCACTTTAATTCATCACAAATCAAAAAGCTAGAAATCTTTTGAGAAGGAAGAACAAGATGAAGTTGTGATGAATGTATTATTGTTGAGGTTAGAAAAGCAACCATAGGTTAAGCATGGCATGATTAACCCTTGTAGAGAATAAACCATGAGGTAGGGTTAGGGTTGGGTTAATAAATATCAAGCAAAATATCTAAAGAGTAGACTTTGTCAACCATGACAAATATCTCATCAATTATTCACACAATTTTGATTTATCCAAAATAAATATAAATCCAATCATAAACCCTAATCATGGTTTAATCTCACAAACCCTAGTTTCATTTGTAACCCAAACATGTTACAATATTATAGATCACATATATAGTATATAATGTAACAAAAGAAAATAATACAATTAACATATATCACATATATATCAATGTATTATCATGTGAGAAAAAGAATCATTTAAGTGAGTTTATATTAGTTAATGTAATGTAATATATCATATATATAATTATATATTAAATTATTAAATCAACACTTGATTTAATAATCCGGCTATTTTACAGATAACCGACTAATATAATCTGTATCAGTTCATCGAATCAATATTTGATCCGATGACCCGGCTATATCACATATACCCGGCCGATATCACTATCGCGAGAATCAAATACGATATCTCATATAGTATTAATCTCGGTCCCACGCATATCACATATGTGCTCCTACTTCGTTTCGCCTGAGCCTGGAAACCTTTGTGTAGGACTCTAAACACCCGTCAATACGCCGGCAGTAGGTGATGATCATATCAAACACCCACAAGTTGCAAGCGGTCAGCTAAACGTAACAGCCACCCGGGTATTGAGCGATCAGAAGATCAACAAGCAATTCTGTGCATACTCTTGTGAATCAAATCAGTAACACTCCCGTACAGTTCGGTCTCTTCGTCTGATATGTCACATATCCAGTCTAGGGGTGGTAAACGTCAGAACCCAGTAACCGATAAGTCGTGTCGATGTGAGGCTCATAACGGGTCGAGAAACTACTGATAACACTTACCAGTAGGTCTCCATATCATCCCTGGCCAGGGACTTCCAGTTATAGCCACTCGAACACATTGCAACATCAACCCCCAATACCGAGAGAGACGAAACCCCTCCTATCGCTCATTGCCTCCATGTGATTCAGGACTGTACCCAAAAACCACCGTTTTGCACGTCCTCTTGAATGTGGTAAGGTGGAAATCAAAGCACAGTGTGAATCACACAAGTCTCTATGATGATCTCGGATCTACAGACTAACCTGTACCAGTGTCACCAGAGAACTGCTATCTGAAGATAGGTATAATACCATCTAGGAGTTCTTGGCAAGTATGTTCAGTGTACCCAGTCTCCACTGAGCACCCGTATACCTTCTCTGATATCAAACACTAATGGATATGGGATCATCCATCTCCTATCATATGGGTCGAGAAATATATACGATAGTCTACTCTGGAGTATCGATGCCCTGTCTCGATACTCCCTCGACTAGGAACAGTTATAGGATGTACTCTTGGACTACCCTGGCCCCACTAGTATGATCTACATCATAGTCATAATAGTCGAGTACATATCCTAAGGGCTTTATCAACATGTGAGAGCAAGATAGTAAACTAATACAAGTCAACATGTTAAGACAAATTGAAACCATATTGCATACTGTCATATTGAGCAAGAAAGTCCTCTCTATATATATCCAAGAATCCATTATAATATACATCATATGTACAACAATGGCCTCTAGGGCATATACATAACTAACAATCTCCCACTTGCACTAAGGCGAGCTGTTGTAGTATCTCATACCCAACATCCCGAAGAGTCTCTCAAATTGTATCTGGGGTATGACCTTCGTGAGTGGATCCGTAGTGTTATCCTTCGTGTCAACTTTCCTGACCTCGATCTCGCGGCGATCAACTAGCTCCCGGATCAGGTGATACCGCCTCAAAATATGCCTGGATCTCTGATGGGACCTGGGTTCCTTGGCCAAAGCCACAGCTCCATTGTTATCACAATACAAAGGTATTGGATGCTTAATGGATGAAACCACACCAAGTTCAGTTATGAACTTCTTCATCTAGACAGCCTCTTTAGCAACATCGTTGGCAGCGATGTATTCAGCCTCCATCATCGAATTTGCCACAGTTTATTGCTTAGAACTCTTCAAAAAAACCGCCCCTCCATTTAGGGTAAAGACAAAACCCGAGTGCGACTTAGAGTCGTCCTTCTCACTTCGGAAGTTCGAATCGGTAAAGGACTCCACCTGGAGTTCACCGTTACCATATACCAAGAACATCTCCTAGGTCCTTCTCAAGTACTTGAGAATATTCTTCACAGCTGTCCAGTGACTTTCTCCTGGATCTTCTTAATACCTACTCACTATACTTAGTGAGTATGCTACATCGGGTCAGGTACATAGCATCGCGTACATGATAGAGCCTACTGCCGAAGCATAGGGTATCCCTTGTATGCGAGCTCTCTCCAAATCAGTCTTGGGAGACATCTCTTTAGAGAGAGTGAGTCCAGAGATCGTGGGCAAATTCCCACCCTTGGATTCTTCCATACTAAACCTCTTTAGTATGGTGTCAATGTACCTAGATTGGGAAAATCCTAGTATCCGTTTAGATCCATCTCTATAGATCCTAATCTCCAAAATGCAGGAGGTGTCACCTAGATCTTTTATTGAGAATCTATGTGATAAGAAGAGCTTGACCGAGTGCAGCATAGGAACATCATTTCCTATCAAGAGTATGTCAACCACGTATAATACGAGGAAGACAACCTTACTCTCTGCAACCTTCTTGTAAATACAAGGTTCATCTACGTTTTTAATGAAGTCAAACTCTTTGACTACCACATCGAAGCAGATGTTCCAACTCCGCGATGCCTGCTTTAACCCGTAGATGGATTTAGGCAGCTTGCACACCTTTCCGCTGCTCCCACTATCTATAAAGCCCTCTGGCTGAGTCATGTACACGCACTCCTCTAAATAACAATTTAGAAAGGCGGTCTTAACATCCATTTGCTAGATTTCGTAGTCATGATATGCAGCAATGGCAAGTAGGATCCAGATGGACTTAAGCATAGCCATTGGAGAAAAGGTTTCCTCATAATCCACACCTGGTCGTTGACGAAAACCCTTTGCAACCAGTCTAGCTTTGAAAGTCTCAACTTTTCCATCTACACCAAGTTTCTTCTTAAAGATCCATTTGCTGCCAATGGGTTTTACCCCTTCAGGAGCAACTTCCAAAGTCCAAACTTTGTTGGTGTACATGGATTCCATCTCAGATCGCATTGCATCCAGCCATTTCACTGAGTCTCCACTTGTGATGGTCTGCTCGAAGCTAGTCGGGTCATCATCTTCTATGATGCAATCCTCACTCCTACCATTGATGAGAAAACCGTAGTATCTCTCAGGTGGATGAGGAACCCTACTAGATCGGCGGAGAGGCGGGGGTTCGTTGGGAACTATCGAATCCTCTGGTTCCACTAAATCTTCAGTTGCTATTTGTGCTACTGGAACTTCTTCCAGCTCTACCTCTTCGCCACTAATTTCCTTTGCAAGAAATTCCTTTTCTAAAAAGGTGGCATGTTAAGAAATAAACACTTTTTGTTCCATATTGTGGTAGAAAAATATTCATATGAATTCTTTGGACATCCCACAAACTTGCAGAGAACTGATCGTGCCTCGAGTTTGTCCGGATTTTGCCTTTTGACATAGGCCGGACAACCCTATATCTTAACTCGTTTAAGATATGGTCTCTTCCCACTCTATATCTCATATGGTGTGGTAGGTACAGATTTAGATGGAACTTGATTCAATAGGTATGTTGCTGTCTCAAGCGCATAACCCCAAAAGAAAATAGGCAACTCAGCAGTGCCCATCATAGAGCGCACCATATCTAATAGGGTGCGATTCCTCCATTCCGATACACCGTTGTGCTGTGGTGTATAGGGAGGAGTAAGCTGAGAGAGAATCCCATTCTCTTTTAGATAGTCTAGAAACTCATTGCTCAAGTATTCTCCTCTTCGATCAGATCGAAGGATCTTAATACTTTTACCCGTTTGGTTCTCTACTTCGTGCTTATATTCTCTGAATTTCTCAAAAGCTTCAGACTTGTGTTTCAACAGGAACATATGTCCGTATCTTGAGAGATCGTCAGTGAATGTAATGAAGTACGAGGAACCATTCCTGGCATGTGTAGACATAGGACCACATACATCACTATGTATCAGTCCCAAGAGTTTTGTAACTCTTTCCCCGTGTCCACTAAACGGAGTTTTGGTCATCTTGCCTTTGAGACATGAGTGAAAAGTGTCATAAGATGAAAATTCGAACGTATTCAAATATCCATCCTTATGTAACTTAGCTAGTCGTGTC
Organism: Agapanthus africanus; assembly: GCA_030015575.1. NCBI lineage: Eukaryota > Viridiplantae > Streptophyta > Magnoliopsida > Asparagales > Amaryllidaceae > Agapanthus > Agapanthus africanus. The sequence goes on along the minus strand of JASDDO010000012.1, from coordinate 447,316,710 downwards.
ATATTGATATGACCTAGTCTACAATGCCACAAGAAAGATTCGTTCATTTCTGAACTCTTCCTCTTGTGTGTGTTTTGTATATTAAGAACCGTGATTTGATCTAGAACGTATATACCATTATTTAACGAGCCTGATCCAATCAACTTTTGATTCAGGAATATGTTCATAATATTATCCCGTATTACAAAATCATATCCTTCTTTACTCAATAAAGAAACTGATATAATAGTGCATATCAGGGTCAGAATGTAATAGCATTCATTCAGAATCATTGTATTACCATTTGGTAACATAAGGTGATATTCGCCAACTGCTTTGGCTGCAACATTTGCACCATTCCCTACTCTTACGGAATGATCACCCTATCCCAGTTCTCTACCTTTTATTAGCCCATGTAACATATTACATATTTGGGATCCCGATCTGGTATCTAATACCCAGGAAATAGAGTGAACTGAGAAACAGTTCTCGATAACTAACACACCCGAAGAAGATGCATCAATATGCTTATTCTTCGTTTGGGCGGTATAAGAATCCGGATATTCTCCTATTCCCTGCACTGTCTTATAACAATTATAAGAAAGAACGGGACCAACGTTTCCCTGCTCAGTATAATAAGCTTGTTCGGTCAATACATCCATATTAATATCTTGATTAAGGCCTGACATGGTCGCTATCTGGAGAGAGAGAAGAAAACACTTTAGCGTATGCTCTTGCAAAATTAGATTGGTTATTATCTTATCTAATCAGGATAGCTCCACTATTTTCATCAAATCTTCCTTCAAACCTAAAAAAGTAAGACTAGCCGGTATTAATTATACCTTATAAGTTCGCCAATCTTTCAGCCAGGTAAGTGTTGGTACTTTGAGGGAGGTTCCCCGTGCTTTCACACGGACCTAATTAAAATAAATCTCGTTGTAGGGTGTTTTTCGTCACCCCATTGAGATGGGAATGCGCGCGCGCTTGTCAGGCGCATTACAGACTTTCCCTGCATAGGGTAGGCTGAGGTTTATTGACTGTGGGGATTCGAATCTCCGGCAGCCGCGAACTAAACTGCCGTTAATTACCCCTTGCCTTTGGAGCGAGAGAACCTCCGATTGACGGGTTAAACTGGTCATGCGAACTCAATATTTAGTGTGTATGTGTTGTGTTTTAAAAGGGGTTATTGATATATCGGGGGCCCCGTAGAGTTTTTACGGGGGTCCCACTACCCAGATAGCGGGCTGGGGGTCAAGGGGGCTAGCAGCCCCCTTACGGGATGCGGGACAGCGCCCCGGCATAAATTTTTTTTGAGAGGGACAGTGTGGTAGAGTATGTGTGTGTGTGTGTGTATACATATATATAAAAAAGAAAGGGAAAGGGCATCCAAAGGATGCGTGGGAAAAAGCGCCAGCGCTTTGGTTGCTAGCGCTTTGAGTGCAAAAGCGCTAGCGCCCTACGTGCCAGGCACGTGGGCGCTAGCGCTCTGAGCGCAAGAGCGCTAGCGCCCCACGTGTTAGCACGTGGGCGCTCGGGCGCTAGCATTTTGGGCGCCAGCACTTTGAGCGTAAGGGCACTAGAGCCCAACTTGTCATTACGTGGGCGCTCGGGCGCTAGCACTTTGGGCGCTAGCGCATTGAGTGCAAGGATGCTAGAGCTTTGAGCGCTAGCGCCCCACGTGTCAGCACGTGGGCGCTCGGGCGGCAAAAGGGACTTGATCCCTACAATGGGAGTTGTACTCACAGAAAGGAGCACTTATTATTCTGTATGTATGTATGTATATATATATATATATATGAGGAGTTAAACTCCTAGGATATTTTGAAGCTGATGAAGGGGCTTCTCCCCTTAAGCCCTAGTTCTTCTACAAAGTGGGGTTTCTGGAGATGGGTCTCCTTCTTCTTCCTATCGTTTGGCCGGATCTTGAAAATCAAGAAATGTGAGATTTTAAAAATCTCTTCTTTTTAAGATCTGATGGTAGATCCAAGTTCCCCTTTGTGGGTTTTGTGGTGAAAAACTATTTAGTTTTATAAAAGGAAGTGTAAAACTCTTGATTTAATTCAAGAGAAAGAAGAAGGTTTTTGAACCTTGAGGAGAAGATCGCATATCTTGATTCTTTTTGGACAGAGAAAAAGTTGTTGGGATATTTTCATTATCCTTGCTTTTATAGGCTATACACTTTTACATATAACCCTTTGGGCTTTACCAAAATGGCATTTTGGCCATCCCATGGCTCATGTGCCATTTCTTTTTGCACATAAACCATGAGCTTTACAAAAATTTAGCTCTATGCCCATTCATGCATAATAAATTACATAAAAATTATTTATTACATGATTTCATTTTGGGCATGGAGGAGGGCCGGCCGCTTCATATTCAGATTCGACCTGGGCATGGGCCCACTTGATCCGGGCTTGGGCCCACTTGGCTTGAGGTTGACCTTGACTTTGACTTGGTCAACCGGGGTGCAATTTTCGACCCCAACAAAGTGCCCCCCATCAATAAATACACACCACATAAGTGGGTCGTGTGCATGAAATTGATGGATCTTCTTTCGCGTGGAGGCGACTTGCTCTGGTTCCCACTGTTTGGGATGCACTGCCCTTTTACGACATGGACGGTCGGCGCTTAACGCCTCTTCGAGAAAGAGTGTCCGTGATAGACGTTCCCCTGACCTGGAGTGATTTAGTAGACGTGCCCCCGGCACGGAGTGTCGCTGGTCGACGTTTCCCCGAAACGGAGTGTCTGCTTGACGTTTCCCCGTTATAGAGTGTCGTTGTTGGACGTTTCCCTGATGCGGAGTGTCTGTGTTGGACGTTTCCCCGAGACGGAGTGTCGCTGGTTGACGTGTCCCCGGCACGGAGTGTTTGCTTGACGTTTTCCCGGCACGGAGTGTCGCTGTTGGACGTTTCCCCGAGACAGAGTGTCGCTGGTTGACGTGTCCCCGAGATGAAGTGTCTGTGTTGGATGTTTCCCCGAGATGGAGTGTTGCTGGTTGACGTGTCCCCGGCACGGAGTGTCTGCTTGATGTTTCCCCAGCACGGAGTGTCGCTGTTGGACGTTTCCCAGGTACGGAGTGTCGCTGTTGGACGTTTCCCCGGTACGGAGTGTTGCCGATCGACGTATCCCCGGTACGGAGTGTCGGTTTGTGACGTTTCCCCGAGACGGAGTGTCTGTGTTGGACGTTTCCCCAAGACGGAGTGTCGCTATTGGACGTTTCCCCGATACGGAGTGTCGCTGGTTGACGTGTCCCCGGCATGGAGTGTCTGCTTGACGTTTCTCTGCCATGGAGTGTCGCTGTTGGACGTTTCCCCGATATGGAGTGTCGCTGTTGGACGTTTCCCCGGTACCGAGTGTTGCTGGTCGACATGTCCCCGGTACGGAGTGTCGGTTTGTCTGACACAGAGGTCGATGTTGGAATTGGTTGGTTTGATTTGTTTGATTTGAGTTGACACCAGCATCGCTACACTGGAATATGGTACCAGGAGCGAATCATCATCTGTCTTTGAGAGGATTTGGGGATTGGTTATTTCTTTTTTGTTTGGAATCCACATTGCTGCACTGGAATAATACCAGGAGCAACTCATCATTTGCCCTGAGAGGATTTGGGAATTGGTTTTTGCTTGGCATCAGTATCGCTACACTGGAATATGGTACCAGGAGCGAATCATCATTTGCGCTTGCTTATCAGGAAGCGATGGCTTAGGAGACAGGTTTTAGGTCCCTATCACCTAAGACTTTTCAATTTTGTGAGCCGTAAGGGACTCACAAAGCATTTTCTCCCTACGGGTCGTAAGGATCCCATAGGTGTATTTTCTCCTTAGGAGTCGTGAGGACCCCCAAGTGTGTTGCTCCTTTGTGAGTCGTAAAGATCTCACGCGGGAATTTTCTCCTCACAAAGTCGAGAGGACTTTGCGAGTGCATTTCATCTCTTTTTCACGAGTTTGCGCCCTTTCGGGTTTTCACAAACTCGCCGTCAGTCCTGCTGTTTTTACTCACGGAGCACTTTCGGGTTTTCATCCGTGCCCATTTTGCTTGTGGACATACATTTTTTTTATTTTTTATTTTTTATTTTTATTTTATTATTTTTGGTGGGACTTTGAATGTGGTATCACCGGTAGGACTTGGGAGAGATTGGGATTGTTTTACGCCTGTGGATTGTATACGGTTTTGCAGGATGTATGATCCAGACCGTAGGGCCGGAAAAATTTCGGGACTTTGTCGGCGTCTGCATCGCTGCACTGGAATATGGTACCAGGAGCGACTCATCATTCGCCTTTAGGGTATGGGATTTGTAACTTGGTTAGCGTCTGCATCGCTACACTGGAATATGGTATCAGGAGCGACTCATCATTCGCCGCTTGGGATTTGGGAAGCGATGGCTTAAGAGACAGGTTTAGATCCCTATCACCTAAGGCTTTCCAATTTTATGGGCCATGAGGGTCCCATAAAAGCATTTTCTCCCTACGAGTCGTTAGGATCCCGCAGGTGTATTTTCTCCTTAGGAGTCGTGGGGACTCCTAAGTGTGTTTTTTCTTCGTGAGTCGTAAGGATCCCACGAAGGTTTGTTCTCCTTATGTATCGTGAGGACACATGAGTGGGTCTTCCCAATGGAGCATAATTCCGAGGGCGGAGACCATCCGCGTAACTGGTGATTACGGTGGGGAATGGGTATGATGAGAATTATTTGAACCCATGGCTTGTATACGGTAGTCAACTTGGGGACCAACCGTAGGGCCGGGGGGAATTTTGGAAAATCGAATTTTATTTGGCGTCTGCATCGCTACACTAGAATATGGTACCAGGAACGACTCATCATTCGCCGTTGATTTTTTTGTTTTACCGCGATTGCTCTATCATTTCAGCTTTTCTTATCGCGAAGGTCGTGATTGCCCTATCATTTCGGCTTTTATTCGCGGTTGCCCTATCATTTTGGCTTTATTTTTCATCTTTATTTTAATCGCTGATTTTTATTGCGAGTTGCCCCATCATTTCGGCTTTTTATTATTTTTTTGTTTTATTTACACATTTTTACATTCCCAGTTTAGCGACTTAGAGGTCGATTGTTCCCACTTTAACGACGTGGTGGTCAATTGTTCCCAGTTTAATAACGTGGTGGTGGCTGTTCCCAGTTTAATGACATGGTGGTCGATTGTTCCCAGTTTAACGACGTGGTGGTCAGTTGTTCCCAGTTTAATGACGTGGTGGTCGATTGTTCCCAGTTTAATGACGTGGTGGTCAGTTGTTTGCTTATCCCAGCTCCTCGAATTTTTATCTTGGCGGGGCTATGTTTATGACCGTAGCTCTGTGTCTTGTCGGTACATCTGACGACTGTGAGGCTTTCTCGAGTTTGTATTGGTTCTCCACCCAATCTTTAAAAACATAGCAGTCTTCAATGGTATGACTCACCATTCTGTGATATGGGCAGTATATAGGATTTCCGGTCATGTTCATCTCATGTGGCTTCTTTGGAATAGGTAGTTGAAGACCGTTGTTCAAGGCGTCCATGAATATTTCGCGGACTTTATCCCTCCTGAACGACTATACTTTCTTCTTTCTCTCCATTGGAATAGGTGCCCTTACTGATGCTGGACCCTGAGGACAATAATTCTTTGGTTCGCCTACTGTCCGCTTACCACGTTCAGTGTATGTATCGGAGGGACTGGAGGCTGATCGCGTCCGTTTTTCACAAAGGTGTTCCGCTCTCAGGCTGGAGGAGCATCGGTCGGCTACTTCCGGATATCAATCCCCAGCTTACGAACCAAAATTTGATTTTTATGTAATTGCAATCGGGCGACTTGGGTCATGAGACCCGCCACGACATTTGCCAGCTCGTCGACTTTAGAATGGACCTTGGCCATCTTCTCATCCCTGTCCTGAAGTTGCCTTTGAAGCCATTGAAATAATGTTTGTTCTACAGTTCCGGGTATGACAACGGGGTCATCCCTACTGCCTGAACTTGATTCAGCATGAACCACGGGTTCTTTTGGCTCAATGGCCTGGGCGAGCTCTTCATCATTTGGATCGGGCCGATGTTGGATGGCAACAACCGCGTCATTGTCATGGTTATAAGGCGTAGGAGGACTTGCTCCTCTGAGCTCCATCATATAGACCGTATGGGTTGTGTACCCGTCTATTGCTTCTTCATTGGCAATGTGGCTCGCTTAGCTCTTAGCTTGTTGCCTTGGTCCGCTCTTTTTAGAGAAAGGCAGATGTCTGAGAGAATCAGGTCCCTGAAGGACTTCGGTCTCCGTTTGTATGAAATTGGAGGTCGCAGCTTGATTGTTTGTTAACACGCCAGGGGACAATGATATTTCTCCCGCCTTGTATTGTTTCTCGACCCAATCCTTGAAGATGCAATAGTCTTCAATAGTGTGTCCCAGCACTCGGTGGTATGGGCAAAAGTTGGGATGATCAGTCCTATTCGCTTCACTTAGCCTTTTTGGTTCTTGTAGCCGCAGGCCATTCTTCAGAGCATCTTTAAAAATTTTGTGGACCTTCTCCCTTCGGAATGAGTAGACCTTATTTCTTCTTTCCTCCAAAGTTGGCTCTCGAGATTTATTACTTTTTCCTCTGCCCGCTCTATGCTTATTTAGAGAATTGGTGCTGTTAGAACTTCCGCCTTTTCGGTTGCCGTCCCTCCAAAGTTTCGGTTTGTTTGTAAACTGAAGATCCTGAGCGGACTCGGGCTTTGAGCGTTCCAACGTTTGGACCTTTTTGGTCAGCTCTTGGAATGTTTTAAGGCCTGCGGTGTACAGGAAAGGTTTCATCCGGTCCTTCAGATTTTCTATAAGAAGACTGACGGATTGGTCTTGCTCCAACGGCGGTTCACATTTGACAGAGAGATTACAGCATCGGACTATAAAATCCATGTTGCTTTCGTTGTTCTTTGGCTCTATCCTTACGAGGTCGGCAATGGTGATTTTATCGCTAACACTCATGAACCTTTGCTTGAACATGGATTCTATTTGAGCGAACGTCGTAATCGAGTCATCTGGTATGCTTGTATACCAATCGAAAGCAACATCTGTCAAGCTATTAACAAACTGACGGAGAAGGAGCGCATCATTGCCCCCAGTATTTGCGCATGATGCTTTAAATTCGGCAATGTGCTGGTTAGCATTTCCCGTCTCATCGAACCTTTCAAATTTGGGGACGACATAGCCAGTGGGAAAATCCACAAGATCGTACCGTGCAGGATATGGTCTCCCGCTACTGCTGGCATCTTTTTGCTCTCCGTCTTCGGCTACCCATGTTTTGACTTTGTTGGCAACCAACTCTATGATCTGATCTTGAGTTAGCGGGTTGCTGTCATCGGCCGCCAAGACATTTCCCAAGATAAGATGCGACTGGCCTTCATGCAGTCCGCCCACCTTTGGATTTGAGGTAATAGGCATCGGCTGTCTCGGGACATCGTTTCCCGGTCCATGAGTAGAACTATGCGCTTGATTGGGCGGCTGAGGGGCAAGTTGGGCCGTGAGCTGTAAGACAACGTTTGTCAAGTCGTCAACTTTTTAGTAGAGCTTGGCCATCTCCGTGTCTTTGTTTCTGAGCTGCTTTCGAAGCTCCTGGAGAAGTTGCTACTCTGCGGTCTTAGGATGGAAAGTTGGCTCATCTTCGCTTTCCGAGCTCGACTCCTCATGAATTAAGGGATCTCTCTGCTTATCAGCTTCACTTGGAGCATTTTCATTACCTTCAGGAGGATGCTGGTCTTGGGAAGTGACAGCCACATTCAAACCAGATTGGATTTGAGATGTGGTGGCCCCATCCTTGCTGCGAAGGTTGTCACTGGGACGCGCGCCTAGCATGTAGACTGTGTGGATAACACATTCATCCGTCCTTTCATCACCGGCAGCTGGTTTCGCGGAGTGGTCCGGGCTTTGGAAATTCATAAATTTTAACATGGCCAGAGCCCTAGCCCTTTTGTTTGCTCTATATCTGAGCCGCTTCTGCCTCAGCTTCTCTGCCTTGAGCGCTTGGCAGGCTTCTGCTCTTTGGGAAGCCGCCATAGGCTGAATGATAGGGAGGCTTAAGAAGACATCCGCCCGCGTGTCTATCAAAGGTATCGCATGGGCTTGCCCATGATGTCTGGAAATTAGTTTTGTTCTGATGTCTTTACCCCCAGCTGGGGCCATGGAGAGCCATTTGAGCACTGACTCGCGTTTAGGTTGGAGCGCCCTCGAGATCAACACATTTGGCCTTTTGCCTTTCGAGGCCGATTTGTCGGTTAACGGAGCTTGAGGTGCAGGGATGGCATTAGCTGAGAGCTGAGTTCATCTTTGGAGATATTTTTGCTGTGTCCAGAGATTGCAATTTGAAATTTGTTAACCTGCACAAAGAAGCATGATTTCAGTACATGCAATCGATATGTATATTGATTGAGTTCACATGAACGTTTAACCCGAAATATGGGAGGAGAGACAAGTCCCACCGGGCGTGCCAGAATCTGTAGGGTGTTTTTCATCACCCCATTGAGATGGGAATGCGCGCGCACTTGTTAGACGCATTACAGGCTCTCCCTGCCTAGGGTAGGCTGGGGTTTATTGATTGTGTGGATTCGAATCTCCGGCAGCCGCGGACTAAGCTGCCGTTAATTACCCCTCGCTTTTGGAGCGAGAGAACCTCCGATTGATGGGTTAAACTGGTCATGCGAACTCAATATTCAGTATGCATGTGTTGTGTTTTAAAAGGGGTTTTGGATATATCAAGGGTCCCGCAGAGTTTTTAAGGGGGTCCCGCTACCCGGATAGCGGGCTGGGGGTCAAGAGGGCTAGCAGCCCCCTTGCGGGGTGCGGGGCAGCGCCCCAGCCCAAATTTTTTTTGAGAGGGACAGTGTTGTAGAGTATGTGTGTGTGTGTGTATATATACATATATACATAAAAAGAAAGGGAAAGGGTATCCAAAGGATGCGTGGGAAAAAGCGCCAGCGCAAGAGCGCCAGCGCAAGAGCGCCCACCAAAGGATGCTAGGCACGTGGGCGCTCGGGCGCTAGCGCTCTGAGCGCAAGAGCGCTAGCGCTTTGAGCGCTAGCGCCCCACGTGTCAGCACGTGGGCGCTCGGGCGCTAGCGCTTTGGGCGCTAGCGCTTAGGGCGTAAGGGCGCTAGCGCTTTGGGAGCGTTAGCGCCCCACGTGTCAGCACGTTGGCGCTCGGGCGCTAGCGCTTTGAGCGCAAGCGCGCTAGCGCTTTGAGTGCAAGGGCGCTAGCGCTTTGAACGCTAGCGCCCCACGTGTCAGCACGTGGGCGCTCGGGCGGCAAAAGGGACTTGATCCCTGCAATGGGAGTGGTACTGCCAGAAAGGAGCACATATTATTCTGTGTTTATATTGATTAAAGGTTTTTGTCGATCAAAAATATATTTACCGCAATCAAGAAGGGCGTCGCATGAAGCTAGCCGGTGAATACGGGTCGGTCCACAGGGATTTTGTAATTTTCCTTAAAGTTCTTATGAGCTAATTCCAAATGGTGTTGGTCTTATAATTAAACCTAAAAATTGAAGTTGTATGATACTAGGATTAGAAACTTGCTAGGATTAGGTTTAGGGAAAATTTGGTAAACAAAGATCTACATCTCTTACCATTGCCTTTAATTAAATATATCATATTAGTGTTATGGTAAATCTTAAGAAAGGGGATTAGGATGATTGGGAAGATTGATTCTCCCTCTAGATCCTTGTCCTTCCTTTCTTAATCTTTACCCTAACCTCCATGGAAAACCTTAAAATCCGGGCCTTTAGACTATGGAATCACCGTTACCTCGAGGGTAGAGTGCCGTAGGGAGCGGAATAAGAAGGTATGCCTGGAGTTCTAATGTTCATAAAAGATTGGCAAAAGAAACGAGATGAGAGACCTTCATCTCTCAAATCCTTCCCTATTCCTAACCCTAACAAGCGAGGAAACTACTCGCTCATTGAGGGGATGAAGAAAGACATGATTTTATTAAAGAGAAGAAACATTTATTGCAAGTTAATAAAATTCTAAACTAAATTAAACTAAGGCAAGAAAATAATTTACCTAGAGCAGATATGAAAAACTATAACTAGGGCAAGAAAAATAACCTACTTACGATTGATGCGCTCTAACTTCAAGAAAACAGAATTTTATTCATGAATAGAGGCATAAGAAAATACAAGGCTTTGGGTTCTATTTATAGGACATAGAAACCCTAGGTTACAATTGATTCGCATGTCTACAATTACAAATATACCGCCAGAAAATCTTTCCATAGCCTCCAAGACGTTTTGGTAAAAATTTCTTTCCATGAAGGCTTCATACGGCTGTGGAAGCACGGCATTGGCGTGCTTGGGCCGCGGTTCCACGGCCCAATGGTGAGTTCAGCTGATGAAAAGTTGTGGGCTAATTCCTGGTTCTCTGGGCTTTTCATTTATTTAGTTTTTTCTTCATTTGGGCTTCTACAGTAATTCCAGATCTTCAATGAACACTTTGCAATGGATCTTTTAACCGTTTTCCTTGACAATTTGGATCTTGCGTTGCCTTGTTGATGGTGAACCGTTCTTCTGCTAGGCTTTACTAAGATCTTCCTATTTGTTGGTCAAAAATCCTTCTTTTGTGTCGTCTTTTGTGTTTTTCACTGGTTTTGCTCCCAGAACCTGTAACCTGTAACATGTAGCAGACATGGGTCAAAAGCACCTGTTTTTATTCTTAAATGCATAAGAATGGGGAATACAAAATGCAATATTATGTTATGAACAAATACCCCCAAACTTATCTTTTGCTCGTCCTCGAGCAAACTTATTATTTTATTCTCGATAAAAATCTAACCTAGCCGCACTTTCGCAGGGAAACGCGATTGCACTGAGCACGTGCAACAAGCCGTTAAACCTCTAGGTGTCCCTAGTAGGAGGAGTGTTGTCTCCTGAGGGTTTTCAGCGGATACTACCCACAAAATCCTATCAATTTGGCTTTTTCGACTTTTGTTTTCTAATTAGGTTTTCTAACAAGGAATTTTATTATCGTCGACCCGCAAATTATCCACCCATATTCTTCACACTTCCTCATCATCTAACTTAAGATTATATATGTTATGTAGACCTACTTAGCTTTCGGCATCTCTTAAGTTTTCCTTCTAGGGTTCCATCTCCACTTGGGAATTTTTTATCAACTCTACTAAAGATACAAGTTCTATTCTTCATTCCTATTCTTCATTCCTCTCTCTTATCTAAACTCCAATCACATATCCCCACGTGTGTGTAAATATCACCCCTACACTTGGAAATTCAAATCAAGCAATCGTACTCTCGTCCATTGTCCAAAGCACTTATTAATTGGTGAATTTTTGCTTACACATCCTTCATGCGACCGTTAATACTTCTTGAGGTACCAACAACCGATTACAAGATGCGTCAGCACTTTAAAGCGTACTTCCTAGTCTTGTAACACCCACGGCTTTAGCAGTGACTCCAAAACCAGTTGGTCTAAGGCACTAGGTGATGAAGCACCCTCGCTAAATATTTTTCTATTTTTTAGCCTTATGTAATCACAAAAACCAGTGTCCATTTTTTCCCTTTATTCACTTTTTTTTTCTTTTATTTTCTTCGTACTAAGGACTTTAGACAAGAGCATTTCAAGGTCTCTTCTACTATTCCAAGTTTCAAGGTGCGTGATTGTGCAAATTGTAGGGTATATGTTTTCAGAATCTCGACTTAAGCTAGGAATTATTTTTCAAACTTATACTCTAATAAAAGTTTTAATACTTTTCCTTCGTTTCGACTTAGCCCAAGAAGTGAACCCAAAATTTGCCTATTTCTAAATAATCTACAAAGACATATACTTTCTACCGTTAAACTCTAAGGAAGGTTATTTTTAGGGTTTTTAATTTGCTAAGTCTAAGATCTAATTTTTCCTAGCCAGTTAACCTATTTATCAAACTCAAGTCAATTAACCAGAATTGAATACCTTAATTTTTATTAAAAAAAAATTTGAATTTTTTTTTGAATTTTTATGGGTTTTTCTTTTTCTAATTTTTTTTATTTTTTCAAATTTTTCAAATTTTTATGATTTATATAAAAATGCAATGCAGAAATTAAATATGCAAAAAGAATATATACAAAATGAAAATATGCAATGCAAAAGATAACTATCTACACCACCCTCTCCTCCAAACTTGAGCAAAGCAGTGCCCTCACTGCCCGGCCCCACATCGCGCTCGTGAGCGTGAACGTGATCGTTCCCCTCTAGCCAAAAGGGTTTGAATACCCCTCTCAATTTCCGTCAACTGACGGTCGTGATCTCGTGCTGTCGCCCGAAACTCATCCCTCAGAGAATCAATTCGTCTTACCGTTCTCCGCATCAATCGTGCATGCTCTTGAGGGGTCAGCTCGTCCCCGCTCGATGTTGAGCTAGAGCTAGGGGTGCGAGCGGGAATATTCTCTGCCGGTTCGGTTCGTGACCAAATATCAGTAAGTCTAGAGTAGGACGAAGTAACGCCCTCAACGAGTGGTCGAACCAGAACTCCTCCTATCATGTATGAATCAAATTCCTCGACGGGGAGGAAATAACGGCAGAGTTGGGTGACTAGCATGGGACATGGGTAGATGGTACCCCTTTTCCCCACACCTATAGAATGGAGCAATACGGTGCACATGTCGAACCGTGGATTTTTCATCATTAGTGTGTGTACGACATGTAAGGAGGGGGTGAAAAAAGTCGTGTTGTGCGAGCTGCCAAAGATGTTGTTTTGTGCCCACCGGCACACAGTAAAAACGTCAGCGAAAAGGGTCCGTGCTTGGATACCCTTACGCGGCTCTCTCGCACAGTCATTCCCCATCAAGGGCTTATAATCCTAAAAGTGTAAGGGGTGGTCATGTGTGGGCACTCCTCCGATGGGTCCGCTGTGAGGAACGGTTTCAATCGATGCCCATTCACTTTGAATAGCGTACCGTCCTCCGGATTTTCAAGATCGAACGCACCGTGCGGATAAACGGTGCGGACTACAAAAGGTCCCTTCCACCTAGAACGGAGCTTGCCGGGGTGATAATGTAACCGAGTATCATAAAGTAAAACCTGTTGACCAGATTTAAATGTCTTTCGCAAAAGGTTTTTATCATGGAACACCTTAGCTCGGTTCTTAGCAATCACGGCATTATCATATGCCTCATCCCGCAGCTCTTCTAGTTCATTTAACTGTAGCTTTCGGTTGCTGCCCGCATCTCCTAAAGATAGAATCAGCTCTTTGATGGCCCAAAATGCCTTGTGCTCAATTTCTACTGGGAGGTGGCAAGCCTTCCCGTAAACAAGCCGGTATGGAGACATGCCAAGATCGGTTTTGTATGCAGTACGGAAAGCCCATAGTGCATCGATCAACTTTAGTGACCAATCTTTACGGTTTTTAGAAACCGTTTTCTCCAAGATTTGCTTAATTTGCCGATTCGAGACTTCGGCTTGCCCACATATTTGGGGATGGTATGGCGTTGACAGCTTATGGGTGATAGAGTATTTGCGCATTAAGGACTCAAAAGTCCTATTGCAAAAGTGAGAACCATTATCACTTATTATTGGGCGAGGGTGCCCAAATCGAGAAAAGATGTGTTCTTTAAGAAACCGAACGACAACCTTGTTGTCATTCGTTCGACTAAGCACAGCCTCGACCCACTTTGAAACATAGTCAACAGCCAAAAGAATATACACATTTCCAAAAGAGTTAGGAAATGGTCCCATGAAGTCTATACCCCAAACATAAAAAATATCTACAACCAAAATTGGTTGGAGCGGCATTTCGTTTCTCCGCGATATCCGGCCCAAGTGTTGGCACCGGGAGCAAGTCTTGCAGTATTCGTATGCATCCTTGAAGAGTCGTGGCCAATAGAAACCATACTGCAAAACTTTCTCGGCTGTCTTCTTTGGGCCAAAGTGCCCGCCACATGCTTGATCGTGGCAAAAAGATAGCACACTCTTAACCTCATTTTCCGGTACACACCGACGAATGATTTGGTCGGAACAGTATTTAAAAAGATAAGGTTCATCCCAGTAAAAATGCTTTACTTGGGACAAGAAGCGAAGTTTATCTTGTTTCGACCAATCGTTAGGTATCAAGCTGGTGGCTAAGTAGTTTACAATATCGGCGAACCATGGTTCGTAAGAAACGGTCAAGAGTTGCTCATCAGGAAAAACATCAGTGATTGGAAGTTCAAGTGTAGGCGAAGAAGGAAGTCGTGAAAGGTGATTGGCCACTACGTTTTCACATCCTTTTTTGTCCCTTATGACAAGGTCAAATTCTTGTAGCAAGAGGATCCGACGTATTAGCCTCGATTTAGCATCCTTCGCAAAAAGGTGGCGAAGAGCTGAATGATCCGTGTACACTATAACTGGTGAGCCGATTAAATAAGGCCGAAATTTTTCAAGTGCAAACACAACCGCTAAAAATTCTTTTTCTGTAGTTGTGTAGTTTAGTTGGGCCTCATTTAGTGTTCGGCTAGCGTAGTAAATTACATGCGGCATCTTGTTAATATGCTGTCCAAGAACAGCACCAATGGCAAAATCTGATGCGTCGCACATAATTTCGAAAGGGTGCGTCCAGTCTGGAGATGAAAGAATAGGCGCAGAAATGAGAGAGTGTTTCAAAGACTCGAACGCTTCCATGCAAGTTGAGTCGAAAACAAAAGTAGTGTCCTTAGCTAATAAGAGAGTTAAGGGTCTAGCAATCCTGCTAAAGTCCTTGATGAACCGTCTATAAAAACCGGCATGGCCAAGGAAAACTCGGATATCTTTGACGCATTTAGGAGGAGGAAGATTAGAAATGACTTCAATTTTAGCTCTATCAACCTCAATGCCGTTTTGCGAGATGACATGTCCTAAGACAATGCCTTCTCGTACCATAAAGTGGCATTTCTTCCAATTCAAAGTTAGGTTCTTCTCCCTACAGCGGGTAAGAACTGCGTCAAGATGTCGTAAACACTCGTTGAAGGAGTCGCCGAAAATGGAGAAATCGTCCATAAAGATTTCCAAAAACTTCTCCACCATGTCAGAAAAGATCCCCATCATACACCGCTGAAATGTTGCGGGTGCATTGCATAACCCAAAGGGCATGCGACGATAAGCAAAAGTGCCAAAGGGACAAGAAAATGTAGTCTTGTCTTGATCCTCTTTGGCTATGGGGACTTGGTTATAACCGGAATAGCCATCTAAAAAGCAGTAGAACTCGTGCCCCGCCAATCGTTCTAGCATTTGGTCAATGAATGGTAAAGGAAAGTGGTCCTTCCTTATCGCGGCATTGAGTTTCCGGTAGTCGATGCAAACTCGCTACCCTGTTTGGGTGCGAGTGGGAATTAACTCATTTGCCTCATTGGTAATGACCGTGATACCCGATTTCTTTGGCACGACATGAATGGGGCTAACCCATTGGCTATCCGAGATAGGGTAAATGATACCGCTATCAAGACACTTAACAATCTCCTTCTTAACCGCCTCTTTCATAATGGGGTTGAGGCGTCTTTGTGGATCCCTTGCCGGCTTGGCATCATCCATCAAGTGTATATGATGTTCGACTATAAGGGGACTAATCCCCTTGATGTCCGCCATAGACCAGCTGAAAGCTTGCCGATTATTGTGTAAGACCATTAAAAGAGTCTTCTCTTGCTCGAGATCTAGAGAGGCCGATATGATAACGGGTAAGGTCTCATTGTCACCTAGATAAGCATATTTTAGGTGTGACGGCAAAAGCTTTAGTTCGAGTTTAGGTGGTGAAACAATATATGGTAACAATGGAGTAATTGTTTCAAACTCGAAGGATTCCATCAAAGGTTCAAATTGAGTGTACGCTACCGACTCGGATGGTTCAACTAACTCATCCGGAAAAACAAAAGACTCAAACTCGAGTGGAGAGTCTTCAAGATTGTCAACAAAGGTGAAACACTCATAATCCTTGTCCGTCGTGAAAGCTGTGTCGGATTCTAGGAGGGACGCACTAGTGGCGTCATCATTGCTGTGATCAAACATAAAATTTTCGAACTCACAGTCCTCCTCCGCGATCTCATTGATCGAGCAAACATCAAGTACGCTAGAATTAGGCTCGCAAGGCAGACTTCCTAACTTGAAAATATTGAATTCAACTGTCATCTTGCCAAAAGATAGATTCATTGAACCGTTACGACAGTTGATTACCGCGTTAGAAGTCGCGAGGAATGGTCGACCAAGTATCACCGGAATTTGATTACGGGGGTTAGCGACAGGTTGTGTATCCATAACAATAAAGTCAATGGAAAAAATGAAATCCCCTACTCTAATTAACACATCCTCCAACTCTCCCCTAGGATGGG
This sequence comes from Agapanthus africanus, assembly GCA_030015575.1. NCBI lineage: Eukaryota > Viridiplantae > Streptophyta > Magnoliopsida > Asparagales > Amaryllidaceae > Agapanthus > Agapanthus africanus. The sequence goes on along the minus strand of JASDDO010000012.1, from coordinate 447,300,460 downwards.
TGATTGATCGGTCGGCCATTTGGAGAGTGCAATGAGTGGGCTTAAGCTCTCCAACGCCTAACTGTTCGTACACCGAATAAGGTAGCAGATTGACACTAGCACCAAGATCTAATAGTGCTCTATTGATGGTCTTTTTCTCAATTGTGATCGAAATAATAGGACAACCAGGGTCCTTGTGCTTTGGGGGTAAAGAATTGACAAGAGCATCACTAACAGCACTAGCCACAAAAACTTTCTTTGGTACTTGTGACTTCCTCTTTTTGGTGCATAAGTCCTTTAAGATTTTTGCATATGAAGGAACTTGTTGGATTGCATCCAAAAGAGGGATATTTATGCTAACCTGTTTGAACAACTCTACAATCTTCTCCATCTGTGGAGTAGGTTTATTGGATCTCAACCGATTTGGAAAAGGAACATTTTGAAAAGTTGTTGAGTCCAATTTTTGCGGATCAGATTGTTGAGTTGGAACGGAACCCCGTATAGATGTGTTCGTGTTGTGAGAAGAGGGTCCGTTCCAGCTAGAAGAAGTAGAGCCATGTGAAGGATGGAGAATAGGCTCTAACGAAGAAGAAGAAGAAGATGAAGAAGATGAAGAACCACCGGCAGGGGTTTCATGGTTAATACCCACATTGTTTTGCAGCACTTTTCCGGATCTCAACGTGGTCACAGCATTCACGTTATGAATCTGCTGTTCATGTGCAATATGTGCGTGACCAGGATTTGGGAGTGGTTGAGACGGAAGCTTTCCTTTCTCTCGCTCTTTCAATGCTGCGTTGAGTTGTACAATTTGTGCCTCAATAGCTTTTATGCTTTGATCATGTGAGGCACTGTTTTGCACAAAGGATTGAACAGAAGTCTCTACCCTAGCTGTGGACTGTGCAGATTGCTTTAGGAATGCTTCTAGACTTCTTTCGAGCGAGCTAACAGCATTTTGAGGGGGAACAAAATTGTTGGGTACAAAATTATTCATTTGATTAGGGTACGGTTGCTGTTAGAGAGGTTGCTAAAATTGAGTTTGTGGAGGTTCTTGTTGTTGTGGAGGAGGAGGCCTTTGAAAATTGTTATTTCCTTGGAATTGTTGATTTTGGTTCCAAGCGAAATTTGGGTGGCTCTTCCAACCCGGATTGTATGTTGAAGAGTATGGATCGTTTCTTTGTCGTTGCTGAAAGGCAGCATTGACTTGATCCTGTCCTTGAGTAGATGCAGTGTAAGGACACTCTTCTGTGAGATGTGATGGATCCGAACAACAAGCACAAACAGTTCTTGGAGGCACAACAGGGGCAGGAGAAGGCGCTGAGATTTTGGTCTCAAGCGCTTCTAGCTTTTTCGTAAGAGCGGCCACCTCGGCCTTCATAGCAATTGACATCTCTACTTGATGTATGCCTGCCCTAGGTTGACCAATAGAAGAAGATGATGATGTGGTCTTGGTGCTCTCCCACTGAATTGTTTGTTCACTAAGATCCTCAAGAAACTGACACGCTTCCTCACTAGACTTGGATAGAAAGTGACCTTGACTAATGGTTTCTAGCAACTGCTTCGTTGCCGGGTTCAATCCCTCGTATAATATTTGGCAAAGTTGCCAACTTTCGATCCCATGATGAGGGCATTGAACGAGTAGGTCTTTGAATATTTCAAAACATTTCCAAAATGGTTCGGAAGGTAGCTGTGAAAATTGTATAATCTCATTACGGATTTTAGCAGTTTTGTGATGAGGATAGAACTTTTTAAGAAAAGCTTTCACAAACTCGTCCCAATTTCTAATTGAATGTGATGCGGTGTTGTATAGCCACTTCTCGGCTAGGTCACATAAGGTGAAAGGAATGACCCTTAGCCTTATAGCGTCATCACTTAATTGGGTAGTTTTCATCATGGCGTAAACGTTTTGGAATTTATTAATAAAGATATATGCATCTTCGGATTCCAAACCATGAAACTTATGCAGCATATTGATGAAGTGGGGGTTGATCTCAAAATTGTCCCCATTAGCCGATGGGAGGGAAAGACAAGTAGGAAGGGCGGTGCGGACGGGGTAGAAAAGATCCTGGAGCGCGACTCGTGCGGGCGCTTCAACAGGCGGGTGATTCGGGTTATTCGCACCTAACGGAGGTGGAATCATTCCCGTCGGTAAGGTGTTGTTAGGATTGTATCCCGACATACCTTCGGCAGAAGAATGTGATGGTGAAAGTGAAGAAGTGGACAAGATTTCGACTTCGGAGTCGAAAGGTTAGTCGGTCGGTACCAACGAAACACGGACTAATCGGGCGCTAGGGTCCCTAGTCCAACCGGACATACACTAAGAGGGTTAGTGCAGTCGAAAGATGAAAGACAGAATGTGGAGGTAAGAAAATATCAATGAGAGGAAGTGGTGTAAGTGAGTGCAAAGATTTCTTTAGCGACAAGTTGCAAGTTTTGAAAAGATTTTTCCTTTTTTCTTTATATGTGAGCTTTTGCAAAAAGATTTTTTTTTTGAAAAGAGACTTGTGACACAAATGCAATTAACCACACATGCACAATCAGGCCTAAGTCTAGGGTCACCTAGGTCAGCTAGACAGCTCCTAACTGTTCCAAAGGGCTAGAGATAGGACCTCAAACCGCCTCTTCACCGTCAGTTGCGGCCAGGTAAGTGCCAGGTAAGTGGGAAGGAACCACACTGTGGGCCTAATTAAAAACCACTAGCCTTGACACACTTGCCTAGGCACCGCAAAGACAGGTTAGGATAAACGGCCGATGCCTATACTCGTCCTCTGTCCTATTGAACTCGACGTCCTTAGGGCTGAGTCTAATATTTTTTAATTAAAAGTGGTCAATGCAAATGCTTTAAGTAATTTTTGGGGTCCTGGGAAGGGTGATGAAATCCCCACCCAATCTGAATTGGTAAATAGCCCCTTAAAGTCAGATTAAAGTATGCAAAGCAGTAAATCACTTGCAATCAATTTGCTATTTAGCGCGGCGCAAAGAATCCTGCAGAAAATCAATTATTGGAAGGGGGAAGAAGATTTTTAGCGCAAAGAATCCTGCAGAAGATTTGACAAAAGATATATGGGGATTTGTAGAGGAGAAGAATGAGGAAGCAAACCGAGCAAATTTCGCGCAAAGAAAACTCCAGAAGACAGCGGAATCGCGGTTTTGACCATGTATTTGCCGCGGAAACGCGGTTGTATGGGGGCTTTGAGTCTCCAAATTTTTTTTAGCTGCTCTGTACGTTCAATCTCCTCCTTTTTTTGATGTACCCTTTTCTGATTTGCCTTCTGTGTTGTTCCAGATCCGTCAATCCTGCAAAGATTCACAAAAGAAAACCCTTCAAACAATAAAAGATGATAGAATTTTTTATATTTTTGATTTTTTTTTCTTTAGATTTTTATGAGTTTTTTATATTTTATATTAACCCGAAATTACAAAAAGGAAATTTTTACGCCATCCCCGCAATGGCGCCATTTGATTAAAGGTTTTTGTCGATCAAAAATATATTTACCGCAATCAAGAACGGCGTCGCATGAAGCTAGCCGGTGAATACGGGTCGGTCCACAGGGATTTTGTAATTTCCCTTAAAGTTCTTACGAGCTAATTCCAAATGGTGTTGGTCTTATAATTAAACCTAAAAATTGAAGTTGTATGATACTAGGATTAGAAACTTGCTAGGATTAGGTTTAGGGAAAATTTGGTAAACAAAGATCTACATCTCTTTCCATTGCCTTTAATTAAATATATCATATTAGTGTTATGGTAAATCTTAACAAAGGGGATTAGGATGATTGGGAAGATTGATTCTCCCTCTAGATCCTTGTCCTTCCTTTCATAATCTTTACCCTAACCTCCATGGAAAACCTTAAAATCCGGGCGTTTAGACTACGGAATCACCGTTACCTCGATGGTAGAGTGCCGTAGGGAGCGGAATAAGAAGGTATGCATGGAGTTCTAATGTTTATAAAAGATTGGCAAAAGAAACGAGATGAGAGATCTTCATCTCTCAAATCCTTCCCTATTCCTAACCCTAACAAGCGAGGAAACTACTCGCTCATTGAGGGGATGAAGAAAGACATGATTTTATTAAAGAAAAGAAACATCTATTGCAAATTAATAAAATTCTAAACTAAATTAAACTAAGGCAAGAAAATAATTTACCTAGGGCAGATATGAAAAACTATAACTAAGGCAAGAAAAATAACCTACTTACGATTGATGCGCTCTAACTTCAAGAAAACAGAATTTTATTCATGAATAGAGGCATAAGAAAATACAAGGCTTTGGGTTCTATTTATAGGACATAGAAACCCTAGGTTACAATTGATTCGCATGTCTACAATTACAAATATACCCCCAGAAAATCTTTCCATAGCCTCCAAGACGTTTTGGTAAAAATTTCTTTCCATGAAGGCTTCATACGGCCGCGGAACCGCGGCATTGGCGTGCTTGGGCCGCGGTTCCGCGGCCCAATGGTGAGTTCAGCTGATGAAAAGTTGTGGGCTAATTCCTGGTTCTCTGGGCTTTTCATTTATTTATTTTTTTCTTCATTTGGGTTTCTACAGTAATTCCAGATCTTCAATGAACACTTTGCAATGGATTTTTTAACCGTTTTCCTTGACAATTTGGATCTTGCGTTGCCTTGTTGATGGTGAACCGTTCTTCTGCTAGGCTTTACTAAGATCTTCCTATTTGTTGGTCAAAAATCCTTCTTTTGTGTCGTCTTTTATGTTTTTCACTGTTTTTGCTCCCAGAACCTGTAACCCGTAACATGTAGCAGACATGGGTCAAAAGCACCTGTTTTTATTCTTAAATGCATAAGAATGGGGAATACAAAATGCAATATTATGTTATGAACATATATATATATATATATATATATATATATATGTATGTATATATATATACATGTATATATGTATGTATATATATATACATGTATATATGTATGTATATATATATGTGTGTGTATATATATGTATGTATATATATGTGTGTGTGTGTATATGTATGTATATATATATGTGTATGTGTGTGTGTGTGTGTGTGTGTGTGTGTGTGTGTGTGTCTATATATATATGAGGAGTTAAACTCCTAGGATATTTTGAAGCTGATGAAAGGGCTTCTCCCTTAAGCCCTAGTTCCTTCCCAAAGTGGGGTTTCTGGAGATGGGTCTCCTTCTTCTTCCTGTCGTTTGGCCGGATCTTGAAGATCAAGAGATGTGAGATTTTAAAAATCTCTTCTTTTTGAGATCTGATGGTTGATCCAAGTTCCCCTTTGTGGGTTTTGTGGTGAAAAACTATTTAGTTTTATAAAAGGAAGAGTAAAACTCTTGATTTAATTCAAGGGAAAGACGATGGTTTTTGAACCTTGAGGAGAAGATCACAGATCTTGATTCTTTTTGGACAGAGAAAAAGTTGTTGGGATATTTTCATTATCCTTGCTTTTATAGGCTATACACTTTTACATATAGCCCATTGGGCTTTACCAAAATGGCGTATTGGCCATCCCATGGCTCACGTGCCATTTCTTTTTGCACATAAACCATGGGCTTTACAAAAAGTTGGCTCTATGCCCATTCATGCATAAAAAGTTACATAAAAATTATTTATTACATGATTTCATATTGGGCATGGAGGAGGGCCGGCCGCTTCATGTTCGGACTCGATCTGGGCATGGGCCCACTTGATCCGGGCTTGGGCCCATTTGGCTTGGGGTTGACCTTGACTTTGACTTGGTCAACCGGGGTGCAATTTTCGACCCCAACGCTCGTTTTCCCAGAGGCTTAACCCCATAAACACCTTTCTAGACACCTACTTGATCGGCTAATTGTCATGTATAAAACTCTTCCAGGAATAACTCTTACTCGCAGTGGGTATCGGGATCCAAATATCTTATAGAAGGTATGCAATCTCATTGGAAATTTCAACACTTGAAATTCCCGATAAAGTTTTTCCCCTAGCGATCTATGAACTTGACAAGGTCAACAAACCATAAATCACAAGTCAAGTTCAACCCGTCATTTCCTGATTGAATTAAACCCACCCACACGACCCTTGACAAAGTCAACAAGGTCGTACGACTACCCTAATCCAATCGCATAATATGCTACCAGATAAGCAGTAAATAGCTACCGCACACTATGCCTTAACAAGGTCAACAAACGCAGCACGAATACTAAATACTGCTTATCTGAAATGATGGAGGGCTATGACAGGTTTTTATGAAAACCTTTTGCGCAATGAACTTGATATCATTTGTAGAAACAAGTGATTTTTGAAAAGGAGTGTTTTTGAAACTTTTACTAGTTTCACTAAAGAGGTCATTCCGGGTGAAGGGATCTCGGCTCTTTCCTTATCGAATAAGGTGCAGGATATTTCACAAATACCACTATGCAAAGGAGGAACTATAGAAGCAATCAAAAACAAAACCGAGTGATTTGTAGCATCTGCTAGTTTCGCTAAAGAGGTCACTCCCGGTGAAGGGATCTCGGCTCTTTCCTTATCGAATAAGGTGCATGATATTTCATAAATACCACTATGCAAAGCAAAAAACTAGAGCTACCCTTTTTGAAAATATGATTCTATAACTTCTTTTAGGTTTCTTTTTATTTCATTAATCTCATTAATGAATCCCATCATTTAAGCTTCCTAAGTATCACAAAAGAAACGAAAATACAACGTACGCTTATGCCATCCGTATTGGACACAGTGTCCTGTTATGCACCGTTAGGTTACTTAACTAACGGCATACCGGGGCGGGACTAGCGCGGGTGCAAAACATAAGCAATGTCTATTATATATCATATATACAATAATAAAGCATTCATCTCAGACAGTAATTGTTAGTTATATGTATGCCCTAGAGGCCATTACTGTACATACTATGTATATTGTAGTGAATGCTAGGACATACATAGGGAGGACGTTCTTGCTCGACATTATAGTATGCTATCTGGTTGTACTTTATCTTAACATGTACTCTGATTGTCTCTATATTACATGTTGATAAAGCCCTTAGGATATGTACTCGACTACTGGGACTATGATGAGATCATATTAGTGGGGCCACGGTAGTCGACGAGTACATCCTATAACTGTTCCTAGTCGAGGGTGTATCGAGACAGGGCATCGATACACCAGAGTAGAATAGCGTATACGCATCTTGACCCATATGATGGGCGATGGATGATCCTATATCCATCGGTGTTTGACATCAAGGATGGTGTACGGGTGCTCAGTGGAGACTGGGTACACTGGACGGACTCGCCGAGAACTCCCAGATGGTATTATACCTCACGTCAGATGGCAGTTCTTCGGTGACACTGGTACAGAGTAGTCTGTTGACCCGAGATCGTCATAGAGTCTTATGTGATTCCCACTGTGCTTTTATTTCCATCATACCACGTCCAAGAGGGCATGCAAAAGTTGGCTTTTGGGTACAGTCCCGAATCACATGGAGGCAATGAGCGATAGGAGGGGATTCGTCTCTCCCGGTATAGGGAGTTGATGTTGTGCTGTGTTCGATTGGCTATAACTGGAAATCCCTGGCCAGGGTTGCTGAGATTTACTGGTAAGTGTTATCAGTAGTTTCTCGGACTGTTATAGACCTCATATCGACACGACTTATCGAGCTACTGGGGTCTGACATTTACCACCCCTAGGCGAGATATGCGACATATCAGACGACGAGACCGGACTGTACGGGAGTGTTACTGATTGGATTCATAGAAGAATGTACAGGCTTGCTTGTTGATCTTCTGAGCGCTCAATACCTGGGTGGCTGTTACGTTTAGCTGACCGCTTGCAGCTTGTGGGTGTCTGATATGATCATCACCTACTGCCGGCGTATTGACGATTCTTTAGAGTCCTACATAGAGGTTTCTTGGCTCAGGCGAAACGGAGTAGGGGCACATATGTGATATGTGCCGGACCGAGGGTAATACGATATGAGATACCGTATTCTATTCTAGTGTTGATTCGATGAATCGGTACGGATAAATATTAGTCAGTTATATGCGATATAGCCGGATTGTCGGATCAAGGGTTGATTCGATAATTTAATGTATAATAATATATATGATATAGTAAATTACATTAACTAATATTTGCTCACTAAAAGATTATTTTTCTCACTCGGGTAATACATTGATATATATGCGATATATGTTAAATGTATTATTTTATTTTGTTACAATAAATATTGTATATGTGATATATAATATTGTAACATGTTATAATTATTAATGCAACAAGTTTAGTGGAGTTTAAATAAGATTAGGGTTTGATTTGGGTTAATGTATTCTAGATGTTTCTAGATGGTTTTTCTTTGTCATTTGCTAAGATATTATGATAGATATTTCTTTGTGACTCACCCTTTAACCCAACCCAAACCCTAACCCTAGTAAACTCTCTACAATGGTTACTACAACCATGGTTGCATAAATGATTATGATAACTTTTTATTATTCATCACAAATGATAATTCATTATTCTTCTTCTTCTTCTTCTTTCTACTTTTCATGGAAAAAGCTTACTAGCTTTTTTCCAAGTGATGAATATGAGTGAGAATGAGAAAATAAAAGAGAGCAAAAATCCTACTTCATCATCCTCATCTTCCCTTGCCATTTAGATGAGGGTGTTCACTTCATATTATGAGTGTTAGCTTGTGTTAACGAAACTTCAAAGTGGATCATCTTTGTATCGAAGATCGGAAGCAAAGGTTGCATCATTCTCTTCATGAACCCTCTCGAGAGTCCAAAACACGATGATCGCAGCGAAGGGACCTCAACATGGAGCTTAAGAAGTGAAGGACCGGATCTACAAAGGTTGTAATCCCTCTCACTTAGTGTTAAAGTGTTTAACATGTTTGTTTTCGCCTAAACTCTAGTTTAAAGATCCGGCTTTAAGTTGTTCGGCACGGCTAAATTTTTAATCGGGCTTGGTTGATGCCTCGTAGACCCTTGTGCGCGTGCCCAGCAACCCTACAGTGGTATCAGAGCCAAGCTAGAGCTTTAGGCGATGTGTTAACGAAGTTAAAACCCCGATCGAACCCGGAAACGCAAAACTAAACCCCTCTCTGTACATTTTTTTAAATCTGGGATTTTTCTGAATTAAAAATGCTTAAAAAAATAAGCAGGAAATTATAAGGACACCTGTGCAAAATGACAACGTTTGGCTCCCAAAGCGCCGCGGAACCGCGGCACGAGCATGGCTCGTGCGGCGGTTCCGCGGCCATAAGGTGACGTCACCGGTTTCTTTTTGCAAAGTAATGTTCCTATTTAATTTCCTGATATTTTCTGGGTATTTTCATCTGACTCAAGTGTTGAGTATTTTGGGGTTTATTTTGTATTCGTTGATTCGATCAGAATATTTAATTTCGTTGTGTCTTCCGGATAATTTTTAGAAACTGTTAAAAAGTTCGAACGGATATCAATAACTCACTTTTTCCCCTGTCGGAAAATTTTCAAAACTTGGATTTTTTTTCTCGAGTTTGAAACTTTCGTAAAGTCATGCAAGTAACGCGGTGGACCCTCTAGAAGACAACAAACCTTAACTCGATTATGTGACCGTCTTGAACTGCCTCTGAACCTTAGGGTTTGTGGCAGTACGGCGTGCCACATGTGAGGCGTTGGCTTAACCCTTCTACGGCTGGACCATTGGTACTGTGGCATGTGATGGATGTTTTTGAACTGATTTCAAGTGTTGAGATATATTGGGGAAATCTTGGGTGTTTGATTATTCGATCGGAAAGTTTAACTTTGTCTATTTATCTAGAATGTGATACAATATTTGGAATCCACAAGTAGTTATGAGATAACTAATTTGAATATTATAAACATAGCACTTTAGTCTCAGATGATCGGTTGCCGCGGAATTTTGATGTGATCAAAAGTCTATCGCAATCACGTAGCATGCGCGGATACTCGCCGGGTAAACTTAACAGACAGCCACGCCCCATAGCCCCGACCAAGTGACTGTAGGAGAACCCCGTCGCCAAAAGCATCTGTTCGGGTGCTCGCGGCGACGGTGTTCCGCCTTAGTGCACTTCGTCGACGGCATCGGGGGTGCGGCCGTCTACTAAATTTTGCGACGAGCATTCGATCAGGATGTCGGGAATCTTGGTGAATTGCCCGACTTGATATTGAAAAGTGTTTTCGATAATGAGACTAAAATGCGGGGTTTATAATTGTTAGGCATGCGATGTCTAAGGAATTCATTTGGTTAGGCATGCGATGTCTAAGAAGGTTGCGGATTCCAACTGTTGTAGTTTTACACATTCTTTTCTGTGACCGTAAGCGTAGTATGTGGTGTATCGCCGGCTTTGTTGCTATACATCAACGACAATCGGGATACGCATACTTGCTTACGTTGATGATATGAGATATTATGTGTTGCTGTGATATGTTATATTGGATCGTCGTGTTTGAATAGCCGGGGTTTTTTATGTGAGATGAGTGTTTTTCATTTTCATTCATGTAAAAACTTGTATGTAATATTCTTTTATTGGGGCACTTCCAGGTTGCGGAAGATGTCACCGTTGTATATTATTTACTTTTCCGCATTAGGTAGACCCAAGGAGGGGAGCACAAGTAACCGGGTTCTAGGGTCCAATGGGAGACCATCTCGAGGAGTCGAGACCGGGTCTCCTAACCCTAGAATTGGCAGAGTTGCTTGCCACTCTCGTAGGGGTCTAGGGATGTGAGTTTGGCTATTCATCGCGACCGTGGAATCCGTATTTTATACAGGCTCGTATTAAAACACGGACGTCCTAGTATATCCAATATTTCATATATGTTCTTCTGCTGCAATGTTCTGTGATGAGATCATATTACTGCCTGAGACGAATGTTTATATTGTATATATATGAGATATATGTTATATTGCAGATTTCGTTTCAAATGTGTTGCTTGTGAAGCATATTAAAATGGGACTTCATTAATGAGATTAATGAAACTAAAAGAAACCTAAGATGTTGTAGAAACTTGTTTAAAAACTGGTAGCTCTAGTTCTTGCTTTGCATAGCGGTGTTCCTTGTAGAACATCCAGCACCTTATTCGATAAGGAAAGAGCCGAGATCCCTTCACCGGGAGTGACCTCTTTAGTGAAACTAGCAGTTGCTACAAACTCGGTTTTTCTTTTGATTGCTTCTATAGTTCTTGCTTTGCATAGTGATATTTTTGAAATATCCTGCACCTTATTCGATGAGGAAAGAGCCGACGATACCTTCACCGGGAGTGACCTCTTTAGCGAAACTAGAAAAGGCCTCAAAAACATTTCATTTAAAATCACTCGATTCTACAACGATATCAAGTTCATTACGCAAAGGGTTTTCTTAAAAACCTAGCGTAGCCCTCCGTCATTTTAGGAAGTAGAGCACTTAGTATTCGTGCTGCGTATGTCGACTTTAGTTGAGGCGTAGTGTACGGTAGCTAAGTGATGTCTTCCTACACAGCATATGATGCGATTAGTTAGGACATTCATGTGATTATGTCGACCATAGTTGAGGGTCATGTAGGATGGGTCTGATTAATCATGAAATGACGGGTAGAACATGACTAGTACTTATGATATGTTGACCTTAGTTAAGGTCATAAGTGCTAGGGACAAAATATTATTGGGAATTTCAAGTGTTGAAATTTGCAATGAGATTGCATACCTTCTATGAGATTGTTGGATCCCGATACCCGCTGCGAGTAAAGTTACTCCTGGGAGAGTTTTACACATTACAATTAGCCGATCAAGTAGGTGTCTAGAAAGGTGTTAACGGGGTTACGCCTCTGGGAAAACGAGGTTTACTTTAATTAGGTTGGTGCGAAAGCACGGGGGACCTCCCTCAAAGTACCGACACTGGCCTGGCTTAAAGATTGGCGAACTTGTAGCGTATAATTAATCCCGGCTAGTCTTTCCTTTTAGGGTTTGAAGGAAGATTTGACAAAAACAGTGGGAGACATCCGGATTAGATATATTAAATAACCAATCTAAATCTTGCAAGAGCATACGCTGAGTGTTTTCTTCTCTCTCTCTCCAGGTAGCGACCATATCATGCCTTAATCAAGATAATAATACGGATGTATTGACCGAACCCGCTTGTTATACTGAGCTGGGGAACGTTGGTCCCGCTCCAACTTATAATTGTTATAAGACAGAGCAGGAAATTAGGGAATACCAGATTTCCCGTGCCGCCCAAACGAAGAAAGTGCATGTTGATGCATCATCTTCGGGTGTGTTCATTACAGAGAACTGTTTCTCAGTATCCTTTACGTCCTGGGTATGTGATACCGGATCAGGATCCCGCATATGTAATATATTACATGGGCTACAGATAGGTAGAGAACTGAGAACGGGTGACAAGTTTCATGAGATAGAAACGGTGCAAGTGTTGCATCCAAGTCTGTTGGTCACTATCACCCTGTATTACCAGAATACATTGATTCTGAACAAATGTTATTATATACCGATACAACATCATATCAGTCTCTTTATTAGTAAAGAAAGGATATAATTTTGTATTGTTGGATAATGTTTTGAACATTTCCTATATCAAAAGTTGATCGGTTTAGACACGTTATCTAAAAGCATTGATGTTCTAAATCAAACTACAGTTCCTAGTATACAGAACACACACAAGAGGAAGAGTTCAGAAATGAACGAATCCTGCTTGAGGCATTGTAGACTGGGTCATATCAATGCGACCCGACTGGCTTAAGTTAAATTTTAGATGCATATTTAAATTAGTTTGAATTTACATCTTGTGAAACTTGCCAGTCATGTCACATAGATTAGATGACCATAGCTCTGTTTATTGGAAACAGAGAAAGAGTTAGTAAACTCTTGGGATGATACATGTTAATATATGTAGGTCCCCTGTCTACACATGCCAAGACCGGTTCTTTGTATTTCATTACATTCTCTGATAATCTCTCAAGATTCAGACATATGTTCCTGTTGAAACACAAGTCCGAAGCTTTTGAGATATTCACAGAATATAAGTTAGAAATAGAGAACCAAAACGGGTATAAGTATTATGTCTTTTGATGTGATCAAGGAGGAGAATACTTAAGCACGGAATTCCTGGATTATTCTAAAGAAGAATGAGATTCTCTCTCAGCATTACTCCTCCGTATACACCACAGCTAGTGGGTGTATCGGGGCGGAGCAACCACACCCTATATGATATGGTGCGCTCTATGATGAGTACTACTGAGTTTCCTATTTCCTTTTAGGGGGTTATGCACTTATGAAGTTGCATACCTATTGAATAGGGTTCAAATCAAATCAGTTGCCTACCACTTCATATGTGATATGGAAAGGGAAGAGCCCATATCTTAAGTCAGTTAAGATTTGGGGTTGTCCAGCCTATGTCTAAAAGCATAATCCGGACAAGCTCGAGGCAAAGTCAGTTCTGTAGAAGTTTGTTGGCTATCCCAAGCATACGCAAGGGAATATCTTCTACCTAACCGAGGAACAAAAATGTTTGTTTCTCAGCATGCCACCTTTGTGAAAGGGAATTTCTTGTGAAGAAATTAGTGGACATGAGGTAGAACTGGAAGGAGTTCCAGCTATACAAACTGCAGCTGATGATTTGGTAGAACCAAAGGATTCAATAATAACCAACGAACCTTAGCCTCTCCGCCGATCTAGTAGGGTTCCTCACCCACCTGAGAGATACTTCGGTTTCTCTATGACAGTGGGAGCGAGGATTGCATCATGAGATCGTGACCCAATTAGTTTCGAGCTGGCCATCAGGAGTGGGACTCTGTAAGAATGGCTGGATGCTTAGCGATCTGAGTTGGAATCCTTATACACCAACAAAGTATGGACTTTGGTTGCTTTATCTGAAGGGTTAAATCCCCATCAGGAGCGAGTATATCTTGAGAAGATTACATGGTGTACATGGAAAAGTTGAGACTTTCAAAGCTATGCTTAAAGTCCATCCAGATTCTGCTTGCCGCGGCTACATACCATGACTACGATATCTGGCGGTTGGGTGTCATGACTGCTTTTCTAAATGATGTTTTAGAAAAGAGCGTCTATAAGTACACAGCCAGAGGGCTTCGTAGACAGTGGGAGCAACGGAAACGTGTGCAAGATGTTTTATATGATAAAACAGGCATCGCGGAGTTGGAACGTCTGTTTTGATGTGGTAGTCAAAGAGTTTGACTTCATCAAAATGGTAGATGAACCTTGTATATACAAAAAGGTAGTAAGGAGTATGGTGGTAATCCTCGTAGAGTACGTGGATGACATACTCTTGATAGGGAAGGAGTTTCCTATGCTACGCTCGGTCAATCTCCGCTTATCACAACGATTCTCCATATAGGATCAAAGTGATACCTCCTAAATCCTGGGTTTTTGGATCTATGAGATAGATCTAATTGGATGTTAGAATTCTTACTAGTTGTAGTGAGATGGTATTAATTGATCCTGGGGAGAATCACTGGAAAGGTTCCAGAGTGATAAGAATGACTGAATGTCAGTCGCAGGAATTGTCTTTACCCTCAGTGGAGGGACGGTATGTTGGAAGAGTTCCAAGCTAGATACCGTGACATACTAGATGATTAAAGGAAAGATACATCGTTACCAAAGATGCTACCAAAGAGACAGTCTGGATATATAAGTTCATAAGATGAACTTCGTTCCTACCATTGTGTGACAATGGAGTTGTGGCTTTTGCCAAGGAACCCCCCGTCCCATCTGAAATCCAGATATAATTCTTAGGTAGTATCACCTGATCATGGGGATGGTTGATCTCCAGGGAGATCGAGGTTAGGAGAGTAGACATAGAGGACAACAGCGCGGATCCACTCACAAAGGCCTTTTTCCCAGTAGAGACTATTATGGGATGGTTGAGTATGAGATACTTCGACCACAGCTAATTGTTGGGTATGTGATACCACAACAGATGGCCCTAGTGCAAGTGGGAGATTGTTAGTTATATGTATGCTCTAGAAGCCATTACTGTACATACGATGTATATTGTAGTGAATGCTAGGACATATATAGGGAGGACTTTCTTGCTCGACATGATAGTATGCTATCTGGTTGTACTTTATCTTAACATGTACTCTGATTGTCTCTATATTACATGTTGATAAAGCCCTTAGGATATGTACTCGACTACTGGGACTATGATGAGATCATACTAGTGGGGCCACAATAGTCGACGAGTACATCCTATAACTGTTCCTAGTCGAGGGTGTATCGAGACAGGGCATCGATACACCAGAGTAGACTAGCGTATACGCATCTTGACTCATATGATGGGCGATGGATGATCCTATATCCATCGGTGTTTGACATCAAGGATGGTGTACGGGTGCTCAGTGGAGACTGGGTATACTGGACGGACTCGCCGAGAACTCCCAGATGGTATTATACCTCACGTCAGATGGCAGTTCTTCGGTGACACTGGTACAGAGTAGTCTGTTGACCCGAGATCGTCATAGAGTCTTATGTGATTCCCACTGTGCTTTGATTTCCATCATACCACATCCAAGAGGGCGTGCAAAAGTTGGCTTTTGGGTACAGTCCCGAATCATATGGAGGCAATGAGCGATAGGAGGGGATTCGTCTCTCCCGGTATAGGGAGTTGATGTTGTGCTGTGTTCGATTGGCTATAACCGGAAATCCCTGGCCAGGGTTGCTGAGATTTACTGGTAAGTGTTATCAGTAGTTTCTCGGACTGTTATAGACCTCATATTGACACGACTTATCGAGCTACTAGGGTCTGACGTTTACCACCCCTAGGCGAGATATACGACATATCAGACGACGAGACCGGACTGTACGGGAGTGTTACTGATTGGATTCACAGGAGAATGTACAGGCTTGCTTGTTGATCTTCTGAGCGCTCAATACTTGGATGGCTGTTACGTTTAGCTGACCGCTTGCAGCTTGTGGGTGTTTGATATGATCATCACCTACTGCCGGCGTGTTGACGATTCTTTAGAGTCCTACACAGAGGTTTCTTGGCTCAGGCGAAACAGAGTAGGGGTACAAATGTGATATGTGCGGGACTGAGGGTAATACGATATGAGATACCGTATTCTATTCTCGCGATATTTGATATCAGCCGACTCATCGGATCAAGTGTTGATTCGATGAATCGGTACGGATAAATATTAGTCGGTTATATGCGATATAGCCGGATTGTCGGATCAAGGGTTGATTCGATAATTTAATGTATAATAATATATATGATATAGTAAATTACATTAACTAATATTTGCTCACTAAAAGATTTTTTTTCTCACTCGAGTAATACATTGATATATATGCGATATATGTTAAATGTATTATTTTATTTTGTTACAATAAATATTGTATATGTGATATATAATATTGTAACATGTTATAATTATTAATGCAACATGTTTAGTGGAGTTTAAACAAGATTAGGGTTTGATTTGGGTTAATGTATTCTAGATATTTCTAGATGGTTTTACTTTGTCATTTGCTAAGGTATTATGATAGATATTTCTTTGTGACTCACCCTTTAACCCAACCCAAACCCTAACCCTACTAAACTCTCTACAATAGTTACTACAACCATGGTTGCATAAATGAATATGATAACCTTTTATTATTCATCACAAATGATAATTCATTATTCTTCTTCTTCTTCTTCTTCTTTCTACTTTTCATGGAAAAAGCTTACTAGCTTTTTTCCAAGTGATGAATATGAGTGAGAATGAGAAAATAAAAGAGAGCAAAAATCCTACTTCATCATCCTCATCTTCCCTTGCCATTTAGATGAGGGTGTTCACTTCATATTATGAGTGTTAGCTTGTGTTAACGAAACTTCAAGATAGATCATCTTTGTATCGAAAATCGGAAGCAAAGGTTGCATCATTCTCTTTATGAACCCTCTCGAGAGTCCAGAACACTATGATCGCAGCGAAGGGACCTCAACATGGAGCTTAAGAAGTGAAGGACTGGATCTACAAAGGTTGTAATCCCTCTCACTTAGTGTTAAAGTGTTTAACATGTTTTTTTCGCCTAAACTCTAGTTTAAAGATCCGGCTTTAGGTTGTTCGGCACGGCTAAATTTTTAATCGGGCATGGTTGATGCCTCGTAGACCCTTGTGCGCATGCCCAGCAACCCTACAGTAATATGATCTCATCACAGAACATCAGCAGCAGAAGATAACATATGAAATATTGGATATACTAGGAGGTCCGTGTTTTATTGTGAGCCTTTATAAAACACGGATTCCTCAGTCGTGATGAATAGCCAATCACACATCCCTAGACCCTTACGAGAGCGTCAAGCAACCCTACCAATTCTAGGATTAGGAGACCCGGCCTCGACTCCTCGAGATGGCCTCCCTCTGGACCCTAGAACCCGATTTCTTGTGCTCTCCTCCTTGGGTCTATCCTAATGCTGAAAAGGAAATAATATACAATGGTGACATTATCCTCAACCCGGAAGTGCCCCAATAAAATAATATTACATACAATGAATTTTACATGAATGAAAATAAAAACCCTCATCTCACATAAAACCCTCGGCTATTCAAAACACGACGATCCAATAAAACATATCACAGCAACACAAAACATCACATGCCATCAACGTAAGTAAATATGTGTATCCCAATTATCATTGATGTATAGCAACGAAACCGGCGATACACCACATATTACACTTACGGTCGCGGAAAAGAAAAATGAAAAACTACAACAATTAGAATCGTAACTGCCCTTAGACAACACAAACCCGGGATATCACATATCCAAGATTTCATGCCTAACAATGTAAAGCTCGCATTTAGGTCTCACCCATGAAAACACTTTTTCAAAATAAGTCGGATAATTCAAGAAGATTTCCGATTACACCCGAGACCGAAATGTTAGATTTACATGCAACAAACAAATTTGTAGATTCCAATTATTGTATCACATTACAGAAAGCTAGACGATGTTAAACAATTCGATCGAAATAACGAATTCCCAAAATTCCCAGAAAGTTCAACACTTGAGCACTGTTAAAATTAACCAGAGACATACCACAGCACCTACGGACCTACAGCTGAAGGGCCCGACCCAAGCCTCTTAAGTGGCGTTGCGGATCTGCCGCCAAAACCTTGTTTTAATCGCGGACCCGCGATCACTTAGACAAGTTAGGGTTTTTTTTCTTCAGGCGTGTCCATAGAATTCCCTGCATGTTTTTCTGAATATTTTTAACATAGAAAAATCCAAATTTTTGAAAAATTTCCAGAGAGGTGGTATGATTTAGGTTTTCGGGGTTCGATCGGACTTTTAACTTCGCCAACGCAACGCCTAATGCTCTAGCTAGGCTCTGATACCACTGTAGGGTTCTTAGGCACTAGAACAATGTTCTACAAGGTATCAACATGCCGTATTTAAATTTTTACAAGTGCCAAACAACCTAAGCAAGGATCTTAACTAGAGAATTAGGGTTATAAACTTAAAGCAAACAACTTTACTACTAAGTGAGAGGGATTACAACCTTTGTAGTCCGTTCCTTCACTTCATAAGATCTGAGTTGAAGTCCCTTCACTGCGATCATCAAGTTCCCTGACTCTCGAGAGGCTCCATGAGGTGAATGATACATCTTGCTTGAAGACTTCGAAATCCAAGACGATCTACCTTGAGGAAACATAAACCCAAGCTCTCACATCACGAATGAGGTATTAGTGAAGCAAACACCCTAATCTAAGTGGCTAGAATAGATGAGGATGATGAAGTAGGAATTTTGCTCTTCTTAGTTTTCTTTATCTCACTTTAATTCATCACAAATCAAAAAGCTAGAAAGCTTTTGTCAGGAGGAAGAAGAAGAAGTTGTGATGAATGAATTATTGTTGAGGTTAGAAAAGCAACCTTGGGTTAAGCATGGCATGCTTAACCCTTATTGAGAATAAACCATGAGGTAGGGTTAGGGCTGGGTTAATAAATATCAAGCAAAATATCTAAAGAGTGGACTTTGTCAACCATGACAAATATCTCATCAATTATCCACACAATTTTGATTTATCCAAAATAAATATAAATCCAACCATAAACCCTAATCATGGTTTAATCTCACAAACCCTAGTTGCATTTGTAACCCAAACATGTTATAATATTATATATCACATATATAATATATAATGTAACAAAAAAATAATACAATTAACATATATCACATATATATCAATGTATTATCAAGTGAGAAAAAGAATCATTTAAGTGAGTTTATATTAGTTAATGTAATGTAATATGTCACATATATAATTATACATTAAATTATTAAATCAACACTTGATTTAATAATCCGGCTATTTTACAGATAACCGACTAATATAATCTGTATCAGTTCATCGAATCAACACTTGATCCGATGACCCGGCTATATCACATATACCCGGCCGATATCATATATCGCGAGAATCAAATACGGTATCTCATATCGTATTAATCTCGGTCCCGCACATATCACATATGAGCTCCTACTTCGTTTCTCCTAAGTCCGGACACCTCTGAGTAGGACTCTAAAGACTTGTCAATACGCCGGCAGTAGGTGATGATCATATTAAACACCCACAAGCTGCAAGCGGTCAGCTAAACGTAACATCCACCAGGGTATTAAGCGATCAGAAGATCAACAAGCAAGCCTGTACATACTTCTGGGAATCCAATCAGTAACACTCCCGTACAGTCCGGTCTCTTCGTCTAATATGTCGCATATCCAGTCTAGGGGTAGTAAACGTCAGACCCCAGTAACTGATAATTCGTGTCAATGTGAGTCTCATAACGGGTCGAGAAACTACTGATAACACTTACCAGTAGATCTGCATATCAGCCCTGGCCAGAGACTTCCAGTTATAGCCAATCGAACACAGCGCAACATCAACCCCCAATACCGGAAGAGACGAAACCCCTCCTATCGCTCATTTCCTCTATGTGATTCGGGACTGTACCCAAAATCCACCGTTTTGCATGTCCTCTTGAACATGGTAAGGTGGAAATCAAAGCACAGTGGGAATCACACAAGACTCTATGATGATCTCGGGTCTACAGACTAACCTGTACCTGTGTCACCAGAGAACTGCTATCTAACGATAGGTATAATACCATCTAGGAGTTCTCGGTGAGTCCGTTCAGTGTACCCAGTCTCCACTGAGCACCCGTATACCTTCTCTGATGTCAAATACCAATGGATATGGGATCATCCATTGCCCATCATATGGGTCGAGCATATACACTAGTCTACTCTGGAGTATCGATGCCCTTTCTCGACACTCTCTCGACAAGGAACAGTTATAGGATGTACTCTTGGACTACCCTGGCCCCACTAGTATGATCTACATCATAGTCCTAGTAGTCGAGTACATATCCTAAGGGCTTTATCAACATGTGAGAGCAAGACAGTAAACTAATACAAGTCAATATGTTAAGACAAAGTGAAACCAGATAGCATAATATCATATTAAGCAAGAAAGTCATCTCTATATATATCCAAGCATCCATTATAATATACATCATATGTACAACAATGGCCTCTAGGGCATATACATAACTAACAGAGCTTGACACCTGCATGGCTTATCGGGTTATTAAGGGTCTGACGTTATCCACACCCCAGACCTGGTATACGATACTCTCAGAAGAAGAAACCGAACTATATAGAGATTGTCACTTATAGGCTCAGTAGAGATACGGACGAGCTTACTTGTCGACCTTCCTTTCGACAGATAGGTGGTAGCCGTTACGTACAGCTAGTGCCGCTGATGTGCTTGTAATTATGGATTTATCCAGTAACTCACTGCCAGTGTACCGTCAATTCTTTAGATTCCCACACAGAGTGTTTTCCCGGTTCAGGCGAAACGATGTAGAGGCCGTATATTAATACGTGCATGGTTCTGATTAAATATGTGTAATAGCTATACAGACTTTTAATCGGACGGATGATAATACTAGACGGCTTAGGATTAAACCAGATTATTAAATAAGGTATTGATTTAATAATTTACACACACACACGCACACACATATTGATATATATATATATATATATATATATATATATATATATATTCTACTATTATGTTCATTATCCTTTTCTATTTTTTTAGTATTCGTATTTTGATATGAATGTGGGTATGTATATATGGGGAGTATATATTGTATTTATACATGATACATTCTATAAAGAGGACACCTCATATCCATGGAATTTCTTTTATAGAAGTTAGGAAATGTGGTGGAGGGATGAGGTAGAGAATGGTGGAGGGAATGCGCAAATGAATTGTTTATTCATTTGCAAACACTATTGAAGCATGGCTTGCATTTTTTATTGGAAAATTCTTTTTATCAAAACAAAAAGAGTATGCTTCTTTCTCCTCACTTGAGCTCTCATTCCCTCTTCTTGCTTCTTTCTCATACGTAGCTCCCTCCTCCTCCTTCAAGCTCCTTCCTCTCATGTGTTGAGAAATAGGAAGAAGAGATGGGAAAATTACTAGAACACTACTTTACATCACTAAGCACCACAACTTAGCAAATTGTGATCTTTAGTTACTTTACTAGATTCCTGGGTGAAGCTAGAGCCTTGAACCGTTTCCCTCAGATGGATTATCTTCGGCGAAGGAGGACCATCTTGCAAGAGTGTTCCGGAGTTCTCTAGAGCCTTTCCAGAGTCTACAAGATCACCGCATCATCACAAGCTCGCTACAAGGTAATTTGGACACTACAACGACCACAAATGTACAAGCGCGTTCCCGGAGGCCTAGAAGCGAAGGAGGGGGTCTTGCACAAGTTGACGGATATGCTACGAAGGTAGATAGCCCTCTATAACTCCTAGAATAGATAATTTAGTTTGCTAGTTTAGTGTTTGGAATCGATTCTAGGTCGTAGTTGCTAGTACTTCCTCATGAAATTTTTGTTTTGGATTCTGCATCGGCCACGAGTTAGCGGTAAGGGCACTAGGAACTTCATCATGGTATCAGATCCGTGCCAAACACTATAACTAGTTTTAGGTGATGTATTAGTTTCGAAACCGAAAATTTAACCGAATCGAATTTCAAATTCCAAGTTTCTGTCCATATTTTAAAACGGCACCTAAAAAAATTTTGAAGTATGCCATTGTGTATGTTTTGAAGTATGAAAACATGTCACAAAACCCGAGGACCTAGGTCAAAGTTTTGGCCAACCAAAAATTTCTTTTGGCCAACCTGGTTGGCCCAAAATAGAGATTAGGTCCCTGGGTTTTTGTGGGGTCTTGGAATTTCATAAAGTTGATTTTTAGTATAATTCTTTTTGCCTCAGATTTCAGTATACGATATCTTTGTATTCGAGCAACTCGGGAAACTTTTCGGTCAAAACTTTAGCATCGTTTATGATCCATATCTTTATATATGTGTTGTAAACGTCATCTAATTACAATATGTCGATTAGACAGGGCTGCACACTCGTTACTTGTGATGTTGGTTTGGATATATATCTTGTGATGGTTTAGCCGGATTGTCATGATGGACAGCTCCTCGTGTGATATTGTTTTTACTATGATGTAAAATGTATATTCATTTTTTTCAGGATGAGCTGTCGGTTTATGGCCATTGTTGTCGGTGTATGCGTTGTCGTTATTGTATATATTTCATTACATGACTAGGATGAACCCAGGAGAAGTGCTCGAGTGGCCGGGTTCTAGAGTGCGGTAGGTAGCCATCTTATGGAGTTGAGACCGGGCCGTCTCACTCTAGAATTGGAGGGTTGCTCACCGCACTTGTAGTGGTTCTAGGATAGAACCGCAAAGGGGTGCTCAAGTTACCGGATTCTAGAATGCACCGGGTGGCCCACTAATGTCATTGAGGTCAGATTTCCTCGTGTCTAGGATTGGCAGATAGCTTTCCGCGCTCATAGGGGTCTTGGTTCGCTGTTGCACAGGCTATTCACACGACCAAGGAACATTGCGTTTCATTTGCAGCTCAAATGAAACGCGGGGCTCCTAGTTTATTCGCCATTCCGGTTTGTTTATCGCATGCATGTGATTATTGTAAGTCCATGTCACGCACCCCACGAACTTGCGGGGAGGCGGAATATATGAAAAACGATTATCAAAGCTTCGTAACACGGTCTTGAGCGCATGAATCGTTTCTAAACCGTTACTAGCAAACTACGAGAGGTTTAACTACTCGGATTCGAAGTTATACTTCACGTTACTTGTCCTTCGGGTCTTCATCGCTGTCCTCCACTCCTCGTAGGCTCCTTGGAACGTCGGCACCTCAACGGCCTCCTCGAGTCAAAGACGATCCACCCGAGAGCTCCTACTTCAAGCTTGATCTTTAACTTGAGATAACTAGGTTTCTTTAGTTTCTAATCAAAGTGACCTAGGTGATATAGAGTGAGGTTATGGATTAATTAGTCTATCTAATCCTCGATCTCAACACATGAGAGGGGAGGATTAGGGTTTCAAGAGAGAGCTTGAGGAGAGAGAAGGTGAGCATAAGTTATAAATGAAAAAGCTTCTCACTTCTAATATATTATGAAGCATAAGAAAATCAAAAAGAATAAAATCAAAATGCATTATCATCTTGCTTCATTAACTATATGCAATGAATCATCAAGTGAGTCATTAAGCAATAAATGCTTCATTAACTCACTTGAATGATTCATCTAAGTGAGTCACAAATTCATTAAATGCTAATGCCACCTTACCCTCCATGTCATCATCCTTCTAGAAGCTTCCCGACAAATTACGAGAACGCCCCTCCTATCCGTGAAAACATGGAAAAACTTTAGACTGTATAAATCCAATAACCTGATACTAGAATCTGGCTTAAACCAAAGCCGGCTAGCAAAAACTGTCCGAACGTCGTACGTGCGTAAATACACGTACGCGTCCGAACCCTTGTCGTAAAACCATACGACCTCTATATCGTTTTGCCTGGAGCAAGGAAACTCTCTGTATGGGACTCTAAAGACTCGACACTACGCTAACAGTGGGTTTAACCACAGACCGCAAGCGGCACTAGCTGTACGTAACGGTCCCTAGGTAGATGTCGATAAGAAGGCCGATGAGAAAACCCATCCGAACTTCTACTGAGCCTGATGTGACAATCTCCGTACAGTCCGGTCTGTTCGTCTAAGACTATCGCATATCGTGCCTAGGGGCGGCAAGCGTCAGTCCCCTAATAGCGGTATAAGTCGTGTCGGAGCGTAGCCCGTTACACCCTGAGAAACTACTGGAACCTACCAGTAAATCTCGGTTGCTCTGGCCAGGGACTTTGCGTAATGGCTCTATGACACAGCGCGATATCAACTCCCAATACCGGGAGAGACGAATCCTGTCTAACCGCCACTGCCTCCAAGTGCTCGGGACTGCACCCAACTGCTACCTGTTTGCACGACTCCTTTGAGCCGTGGTTGGGTAGCAATCTAAGAACAGTGGGACACACTCGAGGCGAAGTAGCAGTGTCAAGTCTGCGGACTATGCTGTACTCATGTCACCTGGGAACTATTAACTGACGACGGGTATAATACCAACCAACAGTCCCCCTGTGAGTTCTGTCCGGTGTACCCATAACCTAATGAACACTTGTATACTATCTCCAGTATGACGTACTAATGGCTGTGGGATATACCATCTCCCCAACTGGGATGAGAAGCGTACACACTAGTCTACTCCGGAATATCGATGCCCTGTCTTGATAATCCAATGACCAGGGACCTGTATAGGATGTTGCTTATAGACTACCCAGCCCCCACTAGTGTGACTGCCATCACAACGCTGGTAATCAAGCAAAGATCCTATGGGCTCTACTAATATGTATAAATGATACGTTACAAGAAACATATGCACATATTAAAGTAGAAACAAATCAAGTAGCATACTACCATTTTTAGCAAGACTGATATATAACTGTGAATATCCCAAGCTTCCATTAAGTAATATACAAGCTAGTATGATACAATAATGGCCCCTAGGGTATATACACCAACAATAATATATATATATATATATATATATATATATATTAGATACTTCTATATGTTTTGCATCTGCGCTAGCCCTGCTTCCGCCCTACCATAAGTTAAGTAACCTTACGGTGAAGACCCGAGATTCTGTGGCGAATGCAGATGGTATATAAAAGAATGCTATTTTGGTTGTTTCTATTGTGGCTAGAAACATAAAATGATGGGACTATATTATATATTTAATGCAAGGAAAATAAACCTAAATGATATTGTTGGAACCAAATTTTAAAACTATAGTCTTATTCTTTTACTTTGCATAGTGGTATTCGGTTAGGAGTATCCTGCACCTCATTCAATGATGAAAGAGCCTTCATCCCTTCACAGGGAGTTCGCTCTTAAGAAAAAGTTTATATTACTATAAACACACGACTTTCTTCAAAACCACTTATTTGAAAAGTGAAGCCTAAATTACTCCTTTTCAAAGCCATTCAAGTTCCTTCAATGATATCAAGTTCATTACGTTAAAGGTTTTTCCCCAAAAACCAGCCGTATCTCCTCGTTATTTCCTATGAGTATTACTTAGTATTTGTGCTATGTTTGTCAATCTTTAGTCAAGGTGTAGTGTACGGTAACTAAGTAATGCTTATTTGCAACATGTGATACGATTGGTTAGGACAGTCGTGCGAATTTTTTGATCTTTAGTCAAAGGTCATGCGGGTGGGTTTAATGAAATCAAGATAATGATGTATTGAACTTGACTAGGACCCTTTGATTTGTTAATTATTAGTCAAGGTCATTTTGGTCCTAGGAGTAAAAACCTATAAGGGAAACTTGCAAAGAATGCGCATACCTTTTAGAGTGTGGTGATTTTGGTTGGCTTCCATCAAGAATATCACGCGATGATAGTTGGGTCTCGATTCCCATTAATGATTAGGTAATACTCCCGGGAGATTTTCACTTCACAACTAGCTATCCCATTGGGTGTCTAGAAAGGTGTTAATGGGGTTATGCTTCTGCGGAAATGGGGTTATTTAATTGGGTCTGTGCAAAATAACGGGAGACCTCCCTCGGAGTACAAACGCTGGCCTGGCGGAATGATTAGCGAACTTGTAAGGAGTATATGATCCCAACTAGTTCTCCTTTTAGGATTTGAAGAGAATTCGATGAAATAGTGGGACCCATCCTGATTAAATATATTAGTAAACCAATCTAATCTTGACAGAGTGCACGCTGATTGTTCATTTTCTCTCTCTGGTTTGCAACCATCAATGACCTTAAACTAAAACTGGTAAACCAAGTTAACCAAACCATTTTACCATCTGGCTTTGGAATTTCATGATTCACGACAAATTCGCATATATCCCTACTACTCCTACTTCCCCTTTGCCTTCTCCAGAACACTTCGTTTCATTATGAAGATTTATATTGCTTGGACAGGCCATCTCGTATAGTTACATACGAATTCGAAAAAATTTATTTCAGTCTGAGGATGGTCATAGGTTCTGGAAAAATTGAATTGTATAATTTTGTTTTCTCCCCTCCTTCACCTTCTCTTAAGTTAAGAGCTCCTTTTATTAGGAGAGTACACTAGTTACATTTTTCGGATAGTCTTCTTCCAAACATTAGGTTGGTGCTGACAGGTAGAGAAGGAAGACAACCAACTAGCCTAAATATGATGTACAAAAGGTAAGAAGTAAAGACATATAAAGAGGTTGAAGTGATGGCAAAGGAAATTGCAACTAGTTTCATGAATCTGGACAGTGGAAAAGGCATTATTAGGAATACCCAGTCATCCTCTTGAAACATTTTTATGTTTCAGTTTTTCTGTGCGGTTGTAATTGAAAACCGTTTCTCAATTAATTCTGACTCCAGGGTATATGTATACTGGATTTGAGTCCCATATCTGTAGGGCGCCACAGACGCTAAAAAGGAGCAGAATATTAGGAAATGGGTGATTTGATCCTCAATATCGGAATTCGTAGTAATTGGTGCTATTGAGGAAATCATCCGGTTTTTTCTTACTGCAAATATTGGTTTTGAATAACCGTTGTTATGCACCAGGTTTTTAAAACTGATGTATCTGTCTCTTTATTTTATAAACTGAGATATAATTTTTGAAAAACATTTACTTTTATTAGTTGAGGATAAGATAAAGTGTATTGAATAACAGTGTAGACATTTTTAACTAAAATACAGTTCTCAACTTACAACACACGGAGTTTGAGTTAGTATACTCTTGAGACTTATACATGGTAATGTATGTTGTTCGGTGTCTTTTAGGACAAGGGGATGGTACTCTAACTTCATTCCATTTTACCTATGAGTTTCTAGTTTTAGACACGCATTCGTTGAAATGCAAGGTCCAAAATTTTTGAGAAGTTCATAGGGTATTAGAATAAAGTAGAGAACCAAACATCGGAAGTATCAAAATTTTTGGAAGTGATCGAAGATGTAGATACTTATGCTAGGTATTCCGTTGTAGTAATATTGAGAACTTGATTCTCTCACAGGTTACTCATCTGTGGGTGCACTCCTTGATAAGTAATGTTTTATGTCCTTTTTCCATTTATGGATATGCACTGGAAACAGCTGCATAACACTTGAATCTGGTTCTATCTAAATTAGTGCCTTTTATTCTATATGGATATAGAATGGTAGAATATCTTGAGGATATTAAGACATGGAGTTATCTGGTTTCTATTTTAAAAGCAGAATTCAAATATACTTAAGGCACGATACAGTAATATGGCAGTTTATGGGTTATTCCAAGCTTTTAGCAAGGTTTTAACGTTTACCATTTTCAAGATCAATAGTTGCATTGTTCTTGACTTACCGCCTTTTTATAAAAAGGACTTCTTTGCAAAAGAAATTAGTGGGAGTATGGTAGAGCTGGAAGTAATTCCATAGCCACAAATGGTTACTAAAAATTTAGTAAAACCTAAGGATTCAATTAGACTCGACAAACCTTATCCACTCCGCTGATTTAGTAGGTGACCTCAGCCACCAGAAAGATACTTTGGTTTTCTTATAGACGGTGACAGGAAGGTCAACATCACTGTGATGATGGCCCTACTGGTTATCAATAGGCCATGGGAAGTGATGACTTCCGGATGATGGCCGGACCCAAGATATCCAAGTTGGACTCCACGCACTCCAGCAAATTATGGATTTTTGACTTTGTTGGATACTCCTAAAAGGGTAAAACCTATTAGGAGTAAATAGATCTTTCGATATTAGTGCAGGTAGAAGGGTAGTAACCTAATAAGGCTAGAATTATAATAAAAGGTTTTCATCAAATACCAAGCGTGTGATGAAACTTTTACTTTAGTATCTATGCTGAAGTCCATACGAATATGAATTGTCACTGCAGCTATTCATGACTATGAGATCTGGCAGGTGGATGATTATAACGTTGTTCTAAATGGGAATTTATAAGTTTATGTGTATGACCCTGCCAGAGGGTCATTATAATCAGTGGGAGAAACGGAAGATGTGCAAGTTGCTTATATCTATATATAGACTAAAGTTTGCATGGAGGAGACAGATCATTTTTTTGATGTAATAGTCAAGGTATTTGACATCATCAAAACAACAGATGAACCCGGTAAGAAAGGTGTAGGGAGTACAGTCCTGGTATATGGATAACATACTCTTAATAGGAAGTGACATTCTTATACTATAATCGGTCAAACTATGGTTGTCACAGGTGTTTCTCCATATAAGATTTGGATAATATATCAAGAATTCTGGTAAGTAGATCTCTATCGACGGATATAGATTTGGGAAGTGTCCCAATTCGGGTACTTGGACACCATTCTAAAATGGTTTAGAATGGACGACTCCTAACGTGTTAGTCTACCCCCGGGTGATAGAGTCACCCTCTCTAAAGAGATGTCTTCTAGACTGATGAGGAGAGGGACTCGCGTGAATGACATTTCAATTTCTTTGGAAATTAGGTCAATCATACGATATCATGTACCATACCAGATGTTGTTTTTGCCCATGTATTAATCTAATCCTAGAGAAACAAAGGAAAGCAGTGAAGAACATATCAGTATTTTCTTAGAGTATGGTAATTGCAGCCTTCTATAGGAGGCGGTTACCAGTTCTAGCTTCCAAGGTGACTTGGATAATAGAGTGGCTATCAGAGTTATAAGTTTACCCTTTTCAGAGGGGAAGTATGTTGAAAATGGTTCCAAGAGGAATACTGAGGTAGACATAGCGCAGCTTGCTGGTTATGATCAGCGGAGAATACATCCCAAGAAGTTTGTTGGATAAAATTGTCCATTTATGAACTTGGTCCCATCAAGTATCCAGAAAAATTCTAAGGTATGGTATCACTCATTTCGAGAGATAGTTGATCTCCACGAAGTTGAGATATAGAAACATAAAGTAAGGAATATTGTAGTGGATCCACTCACTGAGGCTATTTATCGAACACAGTTGTTTCTCAAACACGATTTGCGAAACTGATTAGTTGAGAAGTTAGGTATTCGATAGCACATAGAGCTGTGAGTATGCGATACCGCTATAATTGGTCGTAAGTGCAAGTGGGAGATTGTTAGATATAATGCCCTAAAGGCAATTATTGTAATTGCAGGTGGGCAATTATGGTAATTGAGGGAGGACCTATACAGGTAGAACAGTCTTGCTTCAGATGATAGTATACTATCTGGTTTGTCTTTATCATTCATGTGTACAAATGTCCTTAGATAATATTACGTGTCGCTAATACATAATGATAAAGTTCATAGGATTCTTGCTTGACTGCCAGCATTATAATGGCGATCATATAAGTGGGAGATGGATAGTTCATAAGCGCATCCTTAAATGTCCTTAGTCATAGTAGTATCGATACTGGGCATCGATATTCTAGAGTAAACTATTGTATACGTAACTAGACCCAAAAAAGGGGCGGTGGCCGGTCTCACAAACCATTGGTGTTTTAGCACCTAAGATTGTATACAGATGCTCACTGAAGGTGAGTACATTGAACGGACTCGCCGAGAACTTCTAGATGGTATTATACCTATTGTCAGATAGCAGTTCTCAGGTGACATAAGTACATTGTAGTCTTTTGACCTAAAATCGTCATTTGTCTAATGTGAGTTCTCACTGTACTTTGATTACTACTATACCACGGCTCAAAAGAGTCATGCAAACAGGTTTTAGTTGGGTACAGTCCCGAGCCACATGGAAGAAGTGAATGATCGTCAAGGATTCATCTCTCCTGGTATAGGGAATCAATGTTGTTCGGTTTACTATCACCATAAATACTTTGCTAAGGTGGATGATATTTACTGATGGGAGATCAATAGTTTCTCGGTAGGTGATGAGCTTGACACCGTCATGACTTATCAGGTTATTAGGGGTCTGACGTTATCCACCACGTAGACCCGGTATGCGATAATCTCAGACAAAGAGACCAGACTGTATGGAGATTTTCACTTATAGGCTCAGTAGGGATATGGACGAGCGTGCTTGTTGACCTTCCTTTTGACAGATAGATGGTAGCCGTTACGTACAGCTAGTGCGGCTGACGTGCTTCTAGTTATGGATTTATCTAGTAACTCACTGTCAGCGTACTGTCGAGTCTTTAAAGTCCCACACAAAGTGTTTTTCCAGTTCAGGCGAAACGATGTAGAGGCCGTATATTGATATGTGCATGGTTCTGATTAAATCCGTGTAATAGCTACACAGACTTTTAATTGGATAGATGATAATACTAGCCGGCTTAGGATTAAACCGGATTATTAAATCAAATATTGATTTAATAATTTACATATATATTGATATATATATATATATTCAAGCATTATGCTCATTTTCTTTTTCTATCTCTTTAGTATTCGTATTTTGATACAAATGCGGTATGTATATACGAGGAGTGTATATTGTATTTATACATGATATATTCTAGAATGAGGACACCTCATATCCATGGAATTTCTTTTATAGAAATTAGGAAATGAGGTGGAGGGATGAGGTGGCATGGAGAATGATGAAAGGAATAGGAAAATGAATTTTTTATTCATTTGCAAACACTATTAAAGCATGGCTTGCATTTTTTATTGGAAAATTCTTTTTATAAAAAAAAAGAGTATGCTTCATTCTCCTCACTTGAGCTCTCATTCCCTTTTCTTACTTGTTTCTCATACTTACTTCCCTCCTCCTCATTCAAGCTTCTTCCTCTCATGTGATGAAAAATAGGAAGAAGAAGGGATAGGAAAATTACTAGAACACTACTCTACATCACTAAGCACCACAGCTTAGCAAATTGTGGTCTTTAGTTGCTTCACAAAATTCCTAGGTGAAGCTAGAGCCTTGAACCGTTTCACTCGGGTGGATCATCTTCAACGAAGGAGGATCGTCTTGCAAGAGTGTTCTTGAGCTCTCGAGAGCCTTGCTAGAGTCTACAAGATCACTGTATCGTCACAAACTCGCTACAAGTTGATTTGGACGCTACAACGACCACTGGCATACAAGCGCATTCCCGGAGGCCTAGGAGCGAAGGAAGGGGTGTTCCGCAAGTTGGCAGACATGCTATGAAGGTAGCTATCCCCTCTAACTCCTACAATAGCTAATCTTGTTTTCTAGTTTAGAATTTGGAATCGATTCTAGATCGTAGTTGCTAGTGCTCCCTTTTGAAATTTTTGTTTTGGATTTCACATCGGCCGCGGGATAGTGGCAAGGGTACTAGAAACTTCATCACCTTTCAGTAATACCATTTTGTTGTGGAATATAAAGAGCAGTGACTTGATAAATTATACTATGATTTTCACAAAAGTCACTGAAATCATTAGACATGTATTCACATCCTCTATCGGATATGAGAATCTTTATTTTACGGTCTACTTGTTAGATATTTTGTAGGGTTTATGGTAATGATAGTTGTCGGTAATGATTGAATTCACTGCTTGAATCGAGGAATGTTTACCCTCTTCAGAACCTCAAATGCTTGAATGTTGAAACAAAAGTGAGTTTAAACAAAACAATTTATTTTGTGTTTTAAAAGTTGGCCAGAAGGTCCTAAATTTGAGACATCCCATAGGTGCAAGCACCTATGGTTAAATACACCCTATTGTCTAAGGAATTATCAAGAAAGGATACCTTATTCGGTTGCTCAAATCACATTATAGAGACATAAAGTACTTGCAAACAGAAAGTAATGTAAGAAGTCAAAGAACTTTCATTATATTTCATTTATATTTGTGTACAATTTGAATATAAATTACATCAATATTACAAAATGTACAAAGTTATGAGAAAACACTAATTTAAGATTTTAGTTACAGGCGGGGTATTTTTAATGTCAATTTAGACAAAAGTTGATGGGTATTGCCTTATGTGGAGGCCACATCACTTCATTTTGAAGTGTAGGTGGAACGCCCTAAATGGAGTCCACAACCTACCCAAGAAACATAAATGTTTCTGTCTTGGGAGGCCCATTTTGGGGGTCTCCCGACAGTCGGGATGGGGGCCCCGACACAAGTAGGAGGCTTGTTTTGGGGTCTCCCGACAAAGGCGGGAGGCCTACTTGGGAGCCTCCCGAGAGCACCTTTTAAGCCAAGCTAAGAACTCTTTTTAGAGTTCCTTATGTAAAAACTCATTGAGTCCTCTGCACTTATTGAAGATGATGTATAATATCGTCTCTAATAGTTTTGTGCAAAAATGAACACATGGATTTTGTGTTCAAGAAAAGACATAGTTTTTAGGCTACGTTTCGTGTCAGAAATATAGTGTTTTAATACATGATTTCAATATGAAAAATATGATTTTCATATCTTAACAGTGAATAGGATTTGTTTATTCACATATAATTTTTCATAGTGGGAGCCACTCTATGTAAGGCCCTTAATTTGCTCAAGAAACATAAATATTTCATTTGCGGGAAGCCCTATTTTGGGGACGTCCCAACGTTGGGAAGGGGGTCCCGACATAAGCGGGAGGCCTATTTTAGGGCCTCCCTATAGGACTTTTGAAGCTCTTTAGAGAGTTTCTCTTCTTTACGAAAGCTTATGAATTTACTGCACCAAATGATATTATTTTCAATGGTTTAGTGCAAGATGAACACATGAGTTGTGTTCAAAGTCAAAACATGGTTTTAAGCCATGTTTCATATCAAGAATACAGTGATTTTTAGCACTAGATTCCCTCATAGAGATATGTTTTTTCATATCTGAAAGATTAATAGGAGTCTCATATTCACAGATGTTGTGAAGACATATTTTTATGTCTCAAAATGAATAGGATTTTCCTATTCACAAACTCTGTTGTAAAGACATGTTTTTCATGTATTATAGATGAATGGGGTTTTCCCATTCATAATCTCTGTTGAAGACATATTTTTCATGTCTAAAAAATGAATAGGATTTTCTTATCCATATGTCCACTAAAAGGAACTTAGAGGTTTTAATCTATGTTCCTTTGAGAAATGTTGGGACCAATAATCAGACAAACATGGATTAGAATTCTATTTTTGTTTATATGTAGGGAATAGGATGATCTGTTTTAAAAATATGCAGAACATGGATTGACCCATGTTCTAGGTTCAATCAATAGGCGAAGAACACATGGATTTATGTTATATGACTTCATCTTTTTAATGAATGCCATAGCCATGGCTTTCAAGTTCCTCCATTAAAGATGAAAACTTATATAAGTTTTCATGGATTTTTTATGGATTCTTGATCAGAAAGATATAGAGAAAGAGAGTATGAAAAGAGAAGAGAGGAATGAGAATTTCATTCCTATAGTCTTCACCTTCTTCTTCTTCTTCAAAGGCTATAGGCATTTGGAAATTCTCTCTAGAATTTCTATCTCTTGATCCCTCCTCTCTTTTGTGTTGACAGAGGGGTATATATACCCCTCTGTAAGTGAGGAGTAATTATAACTACTCCCTATGATTTGAGAGTGAGTGGGGGAGAAATTCTCCCACTTTCTCTTTAAAAATAAGTCAAACTGTCTATTTTAGGGGGTCTAGAAACCCAAAAGGGGCTCCCAAAACCTAAAAACGAGTCCTGGAACCCAAATGGGACTCCTGGAAGTTGAAAGAGGCCTCCCGGCACCTAATGGAGGCCTCTCAGAACCCAAAAGGGGGTCCCGAAATCTGAAATCTGCGTGAGCATGGTTCGGTGATTTGGCCATAACTTTCTCTAAGAAAGTCCAAACGACACACCGTTTGATTTTCTGGAAACTAGAATTAATGAGTTTTCAAATGAATACTCAATTTTCCCCATTGAACAAGTGTTCTAAACCCTATATAAATTTGAATTCAGCATATGTACAGATTCACAAGCACCCAATTCGAGTGCTTTTGAGAATCAATAGTTTTGACTCCACAAAAGCCCTCGCATCAATATCATGGTATATAAGTTGGATATATATGATATGAACACATTTTTTATGTGTCAACAAATACCTTCCGACAAGGAGTGTATACAACTTATCGAGTTGTTTGCACGATATTGTTGCATTCTTTCATTTGAGTTACGAGCATAAGTTGAGAAACTTTAGTTTTAGAGTCATTTAGGACAAGAATATTAGTTTAGAGTCATTTCGGACATAAGTCTTAGTTAAATTCATCTCGGACATAAGTATAAGTTTAAAGTCATTTCAGATATTAGTTTTAAAGTCATCTCGGACATGGGTATTAGTTTTAAAGTCGTTCCGGACATGGGTATTAGTTTAGAGTCGTTTCGGATATAGGTATTGGTTTAGATTCATCATAGACCTTGGTAGTAGTTTAATGTCA
Organism: Agapanthus africanus; assembly: GCA_030015575.1. Lineage (NCBI taxonomy): Eukaryota > Viridiplantae > Streptophyta > Magnoliopsida > Asparagales > Amaryllidaceae > Agapanthus > Agapanthus africanus. The sequence continues at coordinate 447,265,828 of JASDDO010000012.1, read as the reverse complement.
TCTCGGACATTTAAGTCTTTCAAGACATTAGTTTAAAGTCGTTTCAAGCATTAGTTTAAATTCGTCCCAGACATGAATATTAATTTAGAGTCGTCAGGGACGTAGGTATTATTTTACAGTCTTCTCGGACATAAAAGACATTTTTAGGGCTTATCCACGATATATTTATGTAACGATAGAACCTTATGATAATCTTTTGATGAGTATCCTTTAGGATAAATCTCATATATATCTAGGTGCTGCTATTTAGGCGTATCTGAAGGATAGATGACATTGCGAGACAATTGATGTAAAGATTTTAGTGAGTTTCCTTTTGGGATCAATCTTAGCTTCATCTCGGTGTTTACGCAATGCGGATATTTTACAGTGGGATCTACGAGATAGAACTTTTTTTAGTGAATTTCATTTTGGGATAAATCTCATTCCATCTTAGGTCTTGTTTACTTTGTAAGTATATCCACAATGACTGGTGATAAATCATAATAAACCACCTCGTTAGAGCGTGATTGATTTATCTCAAGTCAAATCTAAAATCCGTATGTTTGGGTAAAAACCATTATTTGTTTGGGTTTTAGCCTATTTATAAGTGCGGGGTCAAACGACGTAAAGATTCCTTTGGGACGTAAGGAAGTCCTTTGAGACGTAAGTTGAGGAATGTTAGGGCTTGAATATAAGGTAGAAGTGAAGAACAGAGAGCGGGCCTTGTCTTCATCTGTTATTTGAGACTAACAAATATTCAACTTCCGACAAAATTCCAAACAAGCTGACCCGATATGCAGTCCTCAGCGAAGGTGATGTTATCATCATTTCATGGAACGTACTTGTTACCACCTGTGTAGGAGAGGCTTTAGAAGTTGTACTTTCTTTTTAGTCCTACAGTGGGAGCTGGCACCATAATAGATTGCCTCCTATGTAGTTTAGAGTCATTTCGGACATCAAATGTCAGTTTAGAGTCATCTCGGACATAACTTATAGAATAAGTGTGTAAAAGCGGTTTTCTTTGGGCTCTAAATGCAAGGTGGTGAGTGAAGAACGGGTAGCGGACCCAGTCATAATCTGTTATTTACGCCTAATAAACATTCGAAATACCAATAGCAATCCACGTAATCAAAACTTATGACCAAGAGATCTTTGAAGATGGATTTACGTACGATTTTTTCGTTATGAAGAGGACTTTCATAATGAAATTGAGTTTGATATATTTTTCATCGCGCAGAGGATTCTCACAGATGAAAAGAATTTCTCCATAGTGTAAAGGAGTTTCACAACGAAATTGGATTTGATGTATTTTCATCATGGAAAGAGTTTTCTCCGATGAAAAGAAATATGTTTTTTCCTCGTGCAGAGAACTTTTACAACGAAATTGGTTTTGATATATTTTCATCATGGAGAAGGATTTCACAGATGAAAAAAATTGATCTATTGTGTAGAGAAATTTCATGACGAAATTAAGTTTGATATATTTTCATCGCGGAGAGGGCTTTCAAGAATGAAAAGAAAAATGTTCCTTCATCGTGTAAAGGACTTTCACAATGAAATTGGTTTTGATATATTTTCATTATGGAGAGGGCTTTCACCGATGAAAAAAATAGTTTTCCATAGTGTAAAGGGCCTTCACAACGAAATTGGGTTTGATATATTTTCATTGTGGAGAAGGCTTTCACAAATGAAAAGATAATTGTTTTCCATTGTGTAGATGACTTTCACAACAAAATTGGGTTTGATATATTTTCATCGTGGAGAGTGCTTTCACAGATGAAAAAAGAAAAGTTTTTCTGTTGTGTTGAAAACTTTCATAATGAAATTTGGTTTGATATGTTTTCATCATGGAGAGGGCTGTTACAGATGAAAAGAAAAATGGTTCTTTCATCGTATTGAGGACTTTCATAATGAATTGCTCTTAATATATTTTCATCGTGGAAGGAGTTTTCACAAATGCAAAGAAATTAATTTTCCTTTGTGTAGAAAACTTTCACAACGAAATTGGATTTGATATATTTTCATCGTGGAGAGGGCTTTCACGAATGAAAAGAAAAAAATTCGTTGTGTAGAGAACTTTCACAATGAAATTGGGTTTGATATATTTTCATCATGGAGAGGGTTTTCACATATGAAAAGAAAAAGGTTCTTTCGTCGTGTAGAGGACTTTCACAACAAAATTGCTTTCGATATATTTTCATCGTGGAGAGGACTTTCACTGATGAAAAGAAAATGGTTTTCCGTTGTGTAGAGTACCTTCACAACGAAATTGGGTTTGATATATATTTATCATGGAGAGGGCTTTCATGAATGAAAAGAAAAGGGTTTTTCCTTCATGTAAAGGATTTTCATAACGAAGTTGGTTTTGATATATTTTCATCGTGGAGAGGGCTTTCACTGATCAAAAGAAAATTTTCTTCCGTTGTGTAGAAGGCTTTCACAACGAAATTGGGTTTGATATATTTTCATCGTGGAGAAGGATTTCATAGATGAAAAAAATGGTTTTCCGTTGTGTAGAGGACTTGCAGTGTTCCTGGTGCTCGCGCCGCTAAACTCGCAGTCAAGGCGGAAGCGAAAACAAAAATTTAGAGCAAGCACAACCTAAAAATCGTTCCAAATACTAAACTAGAAACTAAACATACAATGTTAAGACCATACAACTTTTGTAGCGTGTCAACCCAATTGTGGAAGATCCCTTCTAGGCTTTTAGGCCTTCAGGAACGAGCTTGAAAGGTGATCTCCCTTTCCGAAGATGATCCACCCGAGCGAACCCGATCCAAGCTCCAACTTCGCTCCAAAGAAAACTTTGAGAAAACAACTGACACACTAGACTTGCTAAGAATCGAGTGTGAGAGATATAGGAATTAAACACTTTCTTTTTCCTTCTCATTTCTTAACTCAAGAGAGAAGAACACTCAAGAGAGAATAAGGAGGAGAAGGAAAGGAGAGAGAATGTGACATATCAAAATGAATGAGAGAAGTGAGGGATAGTTTCCAACCCTTAAAAATATGTCATAACCATTTTCCAATATAAAATGCAAGCCCATACGTCTTATCCATACTGTACACCTCACCCTCCACCTCATTTTATATTTTCTCAAACGAAAATACCCTGAATGAGGTGTCCACCTTCTAGATGTATTCCGTATAAATATGAAATATAACCCCGGTATATGTATCGTCTACATATATGCGTATTTATATAAAAATACAAATAGCCAAGAGGGAGAAAATGTATAGTGAACATAATACTAGAATATGTGTGTGTGTATTATTAAATCAATACTTGATTTAATAATCCGGCTTAAACCTAAACCGGCTAGAATTATCAAATGTTCGACTAAAGTTCGTATAGCTAGTACACGTATTTAATTAGACATCTTCACGTATCAACATTCGGCCTCTACATTGTATCTCCTGAACCGGAAAAACTCTCTGTGTGGAACTCTAAACACTCGACAATACACTGGCAGTGAGTTGCTGGATCAAATCCATAACCATAAGCACTTCAACGACCTAAGCTGTATATAATGGCTACCCAGATATATGTTGAAAGAGAGGTCGACAATCAAGTCTATCCGTGCCCTACTGAGCCTGTAAGTGACAATCTCCATACAGTCCGGTCTTTTCGTATGAGAGTGTCGCATACCAGGTCTAAGTGGTGTATTAAGTCAGACCCCTAATAACCCGATAAGTCATGTCGGTGTCAGGCTCATGACCAACCGAGAAACTACGGATCTTCTTTCAGTAATCTCATCTGTCTTGGTTAGGGACTTATAGTGATGGCCAACCGAACAAAGCACGACATTGACTCCTTATAACGGGAGAGACGAATCCCTTCCGATCGCTCACTGTTTCCATGTGGCTCAGGACTTTACCCAACTAAAACCTGTTTGCACGAGTTCTTTGAGCTGTGATAGGGTAGTAATCTAAGTACAGTGGAAACTCATACGAGAAAAATTATGATCTCAAGTCTAAAGACTACCATGTACTTGTTTCCCCAATAAAAGAGCAAAGCTCTATTCAAAACTCAAGAGGCAGCGCCTCACGTGCCTGCCACGAGGGCGCCAGCGCTAGAGTTACAAACTCTTATTGGAGCCGCACGTGCATAGCACGTGAGCGCCGGCGCCTAGTAGAATTAAATTCTACTTTCTGTTAAACAGAGCCGTTGGATCAAAGATCCAACGGAGATGATAAATCATCAGAATGCAAAATTAAATTCTGTTGAGGAAATATTTCTCAAATCTTTCTAAACAAGAAAGATTACTCTCTGTAAAATAGAGTACCGTTGGATTAAAAATCCAATGGTGATTAAAGAATCACGATTTACAGAATAAATTCTGTATGGGAAATATTTCTCTAATCTTGTTAAGAACAAGAAAAATATGTTCTGTAAAACAGAAACCCTTGAATCAAAGATCCAATGGTGGGTAAAATCCCCAAATCAGTTAAGATCTCTCAATGAGAGATGTCTTCAACTAATCAACAGACTTGCCTCTACTATATAAAGGACCCAAGACTTCAAGTCTAACACAGAAGAACCCCCTCATAAGCTTTAAAAAAAAAGGAGAAAGGTTTGAAAGAACAAAGAATTAAATTCTCGAGAAAGAAGAACCCTCTTCTTGGAAATTTTAGGTAAATAAAATTAGATAAAGATCCTGTGGATCATTCAAAAAAAAAGAAGAAGAGAGAGAACTCAGGAGTACTTAGCACTTAGTGGCTGGCGCCCAGCGCCTCACGTGCCCCTCACGTAGGTACTACAAAATAAAGAGTGCTTAGCACTCAGTGGCTGGCACTCAGTGCCCAGCTCCTCACGTGACCTTCACGTAGGAGCCATTAAACATAAAGTGCATGACACTCATCATTCAGCTCCTAGCGCCTCACGTGCTTCGCACGTGGGCGCCATAAAGAGTGCTCAGCACTCCATATAGAGACAAAAGAAAAGAGAGTAAAGTGTGAGCGTCAGAACTCACATAAGTGCTCAGCACTTTTTGCAAGAAAAGGGGACTAAGCCTAAACCAGTGCTTAGCACATCATTCAAATATAACAAAACAAAGTGGGTCATGCCCAAGATGGTTAAGTCCCTAATTCAGATCAACTGAGCCCATGGGTTCATTGCTTCCCAAACATGACTCATGATATCCAAAATGATGTTCATCCCATATTTCCTAAGTTAATCTTAGTCCCCCAAAAACGGCTAATGATTCTTAGATGGTCCACCATGATCCTTTTTCCCTCAAATACGGGAATTGGTTCAAGGGTACATCTCTCTACACCTCTGATACATGTCGTTGTAATTTCTCAACGTCTTCAGAGAGGTGGCAGGTCCCGACAGCCAACTTTTTTTGGTGCACTTCCCGAACTAGCGTGCACATCCAAGATCAAACTACATCCCAAACTGGATGTATTCCACATCATCGCCGTACATCCCATCACGTAACAAATACATGGGCATAAAAGAGTGATCTACGGACCGTAACGTCCTCAAACTACTATGGACCGAAACGTCCTTAAACTAAACCCTTACCTCAAAAATGGTAATCTACGGACCAAAACGTTCTTAAATTAACAACGGACCGTAACGTCCTTAAACTAAAACAATAGAGCCCAAATGCTCTTTTGTTGGATTTGAATGATCCTAAAACCCTGTTAAGTAGATCTTAATCTCAAATTGGACTAATGTATCCTTAACAAAAATTTAAGTCGATCTTGATCTCAAAACAGATCAACGATCCTTAAATCAACCCAAACCCAAATCTAAGTTATACGGATTTGGACTAATCCACATCCTACGGGCGACAACATAAATTAGTCTCCGTATACAATCCACGGGCAACCAAAAATAAAACAAACACACACGACACGAAGTGAACTTCTAGAGCAGGAGAAAGTGGTTATCGCGATGCGGTATCGTAATTAACTACAGGGGCTTGCGCCTGCAGGGAAGAGCGTCCCCACAATAAAAAAACCATCGCAAATGGGGGGAATCTAACAAAGTCTGCTACAACGGCCGCATCCGTCCAAATCTCCGATACAAAGTGCCATAAATCAACTTGGCATAGGTGGACGGATAAATCCAAATAGCATCTGCCCCCAAATTCAGGAAAGATGACCTACGCGGCCCGTCTCTGTTTTCGGCGGTAAGCAGATTCTGGCACGCACGGTGGGACCTTTTCCTCTTTCCACTCCACACTTCGTGTGTCGTGTTCACGAACAAATCGCGGTTTACTATGATTTCCCCTAGATTCGAGGTACTAAGATTTGGTGTCTTGCTCCTGTCTAGAGAAAAGAAGGTCAATGGCTTCCAAGTGTACCTGCAACAGCAACTCCCGCTCCATCCCCGCTGGAGGAGTGACATACGGGCCAAATGTGGCCTGCATCTTTTTAATGCCAGTGGAGCAGATGACTTAGGACACCACTGGATTCTTCTTCGGGACCATGCTCCCGCCAGCAAGCTTCAGCGCCCCAGTGCCATCACAGGAAGCTCTAAAGAAGTCGGTCTTCAATCGACTTGCAAACACTATGGATTCTCTCAACGGGTCATCCAATTCTACCACCTCAGTCTTCAACAGGCTGAACCAAAGCTCAAGTGGGCCCGCAAAGAGACTCGCAATAACCGAAGGGGTTATCCCAAAACGGATAGCCGTTCCGGCTCCGGCGGATGAAGTCGTCAAAGGGGCTTCTCCTACTAAAGAATCGGTCTTCGCAAGATCGGCCGTTCTAACTCCTGCTATGGGCCAAGTCATCAAAAAGGCTCCCCCTACCAGAAATTCGACCTTCGCAAGATTGGCCGTCCCCTCTCAACGGTCGTCAGTCTTCAATAGGCTAGCACCAACAGTAGCCTTTCACCAAAGCAGGGGGAATGATGAATCCACTCCTATAACTTAGGAAATCCCATCTGCAAGGCATGCTCGACGTCTCCACTGGCGACGAGTAAGTAAAGATGGGGGCAACTCCCCCTCTGGACTTACTCCACCAGCTCCAATAGTGGAAGTTGACGCTGCTGTTATAACTGGGAACAGCTTTGAACCGCTTAGCAGGATGTGGCGGAACTCCCTAATGCGGTACTGAAGAAATTGCCCCCACCTGTTGAAAACATGATACAGGAAAAGCCGGAGCAGCCCCCTTAGCGGCTTTCCTCCCAAGTCCACATGGTCTGGCGGAAGGTCTAAAATTTTGTGATCAACAAAGACTACTCTCGCCAACTGAAGAAAACAAAAGCTCAGCAAGAGGAGGGCCATCCCAGCACCATGCAACGAGGGAATTCTTTCACGAAGGCGCCTGTTACAATGGCTCTTTCAACTCCGACTTCTCACAAAAAGAGAAGGCCGGAGAATCTCCCACCGCCGGCGGTAAATCCCCAAGGGTGTTGGATACAAACGCCCCAAGTCTGGGTGCATGATCGTGAACACGGTGTACATTGCTTCCGGAAAAGAGGAAAGTCGTGCTTCCGTGGTTCATCGGCCGCAAACTTGGTCATTGACGAAAGCTCAGGAGCAGTAATAAAAGATCCAAGAGATGCTGACGAAAATGGCAGCACTCACCGGGCAGAAAGAAAGCCCGGAAGCAACGTCTGAACATCGTCAAGAGCAGGAGACAGATACAGAATTCTTGCGAAGGGTGTTGGAGAGAAAGGATAAGGAGGCCGCGGAACAAGCGGCTAATATAAAACAAATGGCACTCCTGTTCTAAGACATGGTCGAAATGATGATCCAGCCAGAATCTCCTGCCGAAGATCCACCGATAATTATCGAGGACGATAAAGGGGAAACATCAAACCCTCTTCCGGCTTTATCAGCAGCCAGGGAGGAAACGAACTCTAAAGCTTCCCTCGATGACTACATAGCTCAGCAAATACTAGCTCATAAGGCAAACGAAGTGTCTGTCCAAGTCGTCATAACCGGGAGACTGTACCCAGGCTGGTACGATCAAATCAAGTACCTGCCAGGATATACAATCCCAAAATTCCATGTGTACAAAGGGACAGGTAATCCTCACCAGCATGTCGCTCAGTTCAGAGCTTTATGCGGCAATACTGGAGGCGACGACAAACTCCTGCTTCGCCAGTTCGTCGGTAGCTTGTCGGAGACGGCATTTGAATGGTAATCGGAGCTCCTAAATAACTCCGTCAAAACATTCACGGAGATGGAGTTACTGTTCATACAGCGGTTCACGAGCGCAAGCGAGCGCACCCCGATCATGGCATTAATCAATGCCAGGGTGAAGCCAGGAGAGACATGGGTTCAATATGCAATTCATTGGCGGAACCTATGATCAAAATATGAACAACGCATCGAAGAGGCTCCTACCGTAGGCATGTTCATAGGGACTCTCTATCCTTAGGCGACTGTGTCCCAGTTCATGACGTTCTTTAAGCCGATGGCCTTCCAGGGTTTGATCGACAAGCTGGCCCAAATGGACCAGATGGGCCACGGGCCTCCCTCCTCAAAAATGGACCCTCGAAATGCAAAGGGTAAAGGAAAGCGGCCTTCGTTGCCAATACTCAACAACAGCCGAGCAAATTGAAACCGGCTGCTCGCCAAAGCAACGTGCGCCCGCGCCAATCCCTCGAGGAGAAGCTAGGACGTCCTTACTCATTTCCCCGTGATAAAACGAGGAGACTGTTCGAATTGGCGATGCGCAACAAACATATCACTCTGTCGGATCCGAGACGGCCATTGCAGCCGGGTGATGCCAACAGTCCCAACTACTGCTCCTACCACAGAGTAGTGAGCCACCCAATTGAGGATTACTACGTCTTCAAAAACTGGGTCGAGGACCAATACCAACAAGGGAAGTTTGCGCTGTCCGAAAACTGGAGGATGAACCCACCGCAGAAGCACACTCCAAAAAAGGTGGACACGCCGGGGGCATCATGCTCATTTATAGAAGAAGCTCCGTGGGAAGTTGTCCTTTCGGCTAAAACTAAAAGAATGCTAAAGGACCTTCAATCATGTTCGACGATCAGGTGGAAAAGCCCGCTGGAGCCCGAGATCATTAAGGGAATGTTTAAACCGCGCCCAACACCGAAAACTACTAACGATGGGCAAGACCTCCAGGCCAAGCTTTCGAAGTCTTCAAAGAAAAAGAAGAAGACCAAGAAACCCATGCAGCCCGACGACAATCGTACGGACCTGCAAAAATACATCGACGCACTGAGGAATACAACCAAAAGGTGCGGACCCCAGTCACACTCGAAGAGTTTCTCAACCACATAATTGAGAACAAAGATAGTGACATTGATGAGGGAAACGGCTCGTCAGAAGAACCCGAGAATTATATAGTGAGTTGCCACATGGTCTCTCACTCGTCGTTAAAAGACAAAGAAACTCCCTCGGCTTCGTAAAGCAATGCAGAGGAACTGGGGGCAGGACCGGTGCCAGAATCCCCGGAACTATCAGAAGACCCAATAGATACGCTGTTGAAGGAAGCCCTTCAAAAGAGCAAAGCTGATCAAGAACGTGAAACGACCATATACGAAAAGGCCAAGCGTCGGCGTCAAGATGAAGAAGCTGCGGTAAGGATCAGTCATAAAATACTTCACCAAATCCAAAGCACATCTTCTAAAAACAAGGGAAGGATCAAAGAAGAGAAGCAGGTCGCCAAAGCCCTGTCAATGGAAATGAAGCCGCCTCCTCTCATGCAAAACACTCCCTGGAGTACTGGTCTCGACGAAGCGAATGCTTATCTGAACTACTGCTTATACCATCGGAGGGTCACACACCCCACCGAAGAGTGCAATGCCCTCAAGAAGTGGTGGCAAGGATACGTTGCCTACCGACAACACTTCAAACGGATGAAGCGCGAAGCCCGTCGACAACAAAGAAGCGTGATAGACGAGCATGAAGTAACGACTGGTAACTGTCATATGGTTGATACCATTTCGACAAAAGGAAAATCTCAAGTTCTTACATTCGGGAGAGATTCTGAGGAAGAAATAACCCTCGGCCCTCTCTTCAAAGAATCCACCTCTAGAAAAGAAGAAGAGAAGAACTGCGAGAACATTTAGCTGCGTAACCGTACGTTGCCTGAAAAGAACCTCGGGTCTACAAACAAGTGTTCTAACAAAAGAGAAGGGGAAAGAGAAAGTCCCTGAGGAAATTTCCCTCGGCGATAGAGTCGTCAAAGAGCTCGCGGCCAAGGACCCGCCTAAGAAACACAAGGTGGATTACAATGTCCTGGCACATTTGAGGAAGATACCCTCACAACTGAGCATATTGGATGCTCTCCTCCTGTCCAAAGAGGCACGATATTTTATGATCAAGGCATTACAAGAGCCTGATCAATTCCAAGCTTTCTTTGTGGAAAATAAGATGAAGGACGAGCTGGCAGAGGTTCATACAGCTGACATCACATTCGGCAATGAAGATCTCCTCCTCGGAACGTGCGAGCACAACCGTCCTCTATATGTCACTGGGTACTGCCATGATATTAAGATAGGGAAGATCCTGGTCGATAACGGGTCCTCCGTCAACCTTCTCAACGTGAAGGCGCTGAAGGAGATTTGCATGAACGTTCAGCACCTGGCTCGGGACAAAATTACCATCTTTGGGTTCAACTTGCAGTCATCACGGACGCTTGAGTCTGTGATATTGACATTACGCTTTGGGATGCTCATCACTGACATCAAATTTCATGTCATCGACACCAAGACTTTCTATAACGCCCTACTTGGCCGGCCTTGGTTACATGAGTACAACAAAACCTCCCTTCTACACAATACCAATGTATGAAGTACTTCAAAGACGGCCTTGAGTACACAATTACGGGGGAGCTAACCCTGTTCTCTGTTAATGAAGTCCGCAAATATGAAGACACCAAATACTTCCTACCAGACTTTGAAGACACGGAATGATGTCATAAACCGAAGAATCAACAAAAAGCAGTTGCCACTATCCCAGTCTTTGGGAGCGATACCGAGGAAGATGAAGAGATAGTCTATTCGGGGCAATGCAACAGGCCTGGACCATCTACCCCTATTTTGGTCCTCGGCAGTGACTCTGAGGACAAGGCCAACACAGTGTTCTCTGTCCGTCCGTCAATGTAGGCCTTCACTGGAGCTGATCAGAGTTTACAAATTACCATGGTTCCATGGCAGCATTATAGGGAATTTGATGCGCTCGATATATACGACGTGCAAGAGCTGCAGACCTTCTACATCCCTCCTAGGCGAAGAGGTGAAAAGGCGATCCTCATCTACTAATCTACGAAGACTAAAGTGGAAAAAGAAGTCTGGCATGGTGCCGAACTTACCCTTGATAGGCTTCAACCAATCCGTCTGCCCAGATATTACGCCGAGAGATTGAAAGGGCTATTAAGATGCCAAGGCGTAACATTCAAGCAAACCGCTCGACAAGCCCAGTTCTACAACAAGATTTGGGACATTTCCAGGACTCAGCGAAAGATGCCCAACAAGAAGATGGAGACGACTGGACTTGGATACATTCGGTCCAAGAAACGGGAGCGACTCCATGGCTGCCGTGTCATAAATAACTCCGATGGAGAAGAGAATGCTTTCTAGATAGCGCTGATATTGAACCAGAGCGAGATTTTACCGTAAGAATGCCAAGTCCGTCATTCGAAGAACAAATTGAAAAGCTAATAAGGGAAGTGGGTCAAAATGTTCGGGATGACCACAGCCGCGAAATGACTATTTACGAGAAAGCCAGGACATAGCGGCTTACTCAACAGTCTGCAGAAAGATAAGACTGCGATGCCCTTCACCCTCATCCCATTGTGCGCTCTTATGGCAAGGAAAAAGCTTAACGTAGAGGCAAAAACAAGGTGAAGAACGAGAATGACGTTCTAAAACAGCGAAGCGGATCCAAGAAGCCACGCAATCGAGAAAGATTCAGCTGAAATCCGTCTTTTATAAAGAAGATGGGCCGGAAATATTCTTTCTCTCAAGACAAGAGAAGGAAAATATTTGACCTTGTCATTAAACATCAAATGATGACGCTCCTGGAGTCTCGGCACCCTGAACAAATAAACAAGATCCATCACCCGGCTTATTGCTCCTACCACCGAGCAATAGGACATTCTCTTAAAGACCGCTTCACCTTCAAAGACTGGGTCGAAGACCAGTATCAGCAAAGTAGGTTTGCTCTATCCGACATTTGGAGGGTAACCCTACCATAAAAGCATGAGCCAAAAGCAACCTATATTGCGAGGGTAAGTCCAGATCAACATCGAGCTTAGAAACCAACTTGTACCTTCCATCTGATAACATTCTCAAAGGAGGGGGAGCAAGAGAATATGGATGACCTCTCCAGTGCTTTGCTAATGAGGATGAAGACGAGGTGATCTCAGAATTTCCCCTGGTGCCAAAAGAGCTGGAATATGGGATACACACCATGGCGGACAATCTAAGGAAAATTGACTTAGGGATGGAAAACGATCCAACGCCAACGTTCGTCAGTGAGCCGTTGTCTAAAACATAGGTGGCCGTACTAAAGGATGTGCTTATGCAGTATAAAGACTGTTTCGCATGGAACTATTCTGAGATGCCAGGATTAGATCCAGAAATAGCGGTGCATAAATTGGCTATATCGCCGGATGTTAAGCCAGTCAAGCAAGCGGCAAGAAGAATGCGGCTCGAACTTGAAATGGGTATCAACGCCGAAGTCAAGAAACTAATTGACTCTGGCTTCATCCAAGAAGTTCAATATCCTGACTGGACCGCCAATATCGTTCCGGTAATGAAGAAAAATGGGACAGTACGCATCTGCGTGGACTTCCGGGACCTTAACAAGGCTTGTCCAAAGGATGACTTCCCAGTATCTGTTACCAAGCTGATGATCGATAACACCTCCACCCATGAGGTCTTCTCCTTCATGGATGGATATTCAGGGTATAATAAAATAAAGATGCATCTTGAAGACCAAAAGCATACTGCCCTCCGGACTCCGCTGGGCATATTCTGCTATAAAGTGATGCCCTTTGGTCTGAAGAACGCTGGCGCTACCTACCAGAGGGCCATGACGAAGATCTTCGATGACCTCATACACGAGATTGTCAAATGTTATATCGATGACCTCGTGGTGAAAAGCAAATCGTATGAGGAGCACTGGGAGCATTTGAAAATAGTGTTCCAGCGTCTTCGGAAATATAATCTGAAGATGAACCCTCTTAAATGCGCATTTGGAGTCTCCTCAGGCAAATTCCTAGGATTCATCGTACGACACTAAGGCATCGAAATAGACCCATCAAAGATCAAGGCGATTATGTAATGCCCGCGCAAAAAACTCTTAAACAATTGCGGTCTCTCTAAGGAAAGCTCACGTATATCCGACGGTTCATAGCCAACCTGTCCGGCAAATGCTGCCCCCACAACCATATAATGAAGAAAAGGACCCCGTTCGTTTGGGATCGTAAATACCAAAGTGCAATGGACGGAATCAAGCAATATCTACAGAACCGGCAGTACTAACCGCTCAGCTCAAAAGAAAGCCTCTCATCCTGTACACAACAGCCCTTGAAGGCTCTTTAGGCACGCTATAGGCATATGAGAATGACCAAAGGAAGGAGAGAGCTCTCTACTATCTGAGTCGAGTTTTTCTTGGGACAGAAAATAACTACTCCCCCATTGAAAAACACTGCCTGGCACTGATCTTCGTGATAACGAAACTTTGACATTATGCCTTGGCACATAAGGTCCATCTCATATCGAAGGTGGATCCTCTCAAATATCTAATGTCAAGGGCTATACTAACAGGAAGGATTGCCAAATGGGCCCTCCTCTTGATGGAATTCTCAATAACATATCGACCCATCAAGGCAGTGAAAGGCAAGGCCATCGCCGACTTTCTCACCGAGCATTTGATACCAGTGATTCTCTCTTAAATTGCGACTTGCCAGACGAACAAGCGTACGACACAATCGAAGGGAATACAGAGGAAAATAATGTCCAATAGGAACTCTACTTCGACGAAGCGTCCACCTTGAAGAAGCGAAAGCAAAGCACTCCCATAATCAAAGCTGGGGCGGACCTTATCTTCGTAACTCCGTAAGGAAGGATAATGCGTTTTGCCCTTTCCTTAACAGAGCCATGAAAAAACAACGAGACTGAGTATGAAGCTTTGATAGCAGGTCTTGAGATTGCTGTCGACATGGGAATCGAAGATCTCCTCATATATGGAGACTCCTAGCTAGTCGTTAGCCAAGTAAATGGCGACTATCAGACGTGTAAACCGGAGTTGGTAAAATATGGCGAAAGTGTACAGCAACTGCTGACTCAAATTCCTTCCTACATCCTGGAAGGCATACTACGGATGGAAAATAGCGAGGCAGATGCGTTAACCAAGCTCGCTAAAGAACTGGCCGACGAAAACCTCGATGACATAAGGATTATTGTGCAAAGCCACCGAATTCTCGCGCCAGTAGAAATATCTCCGGAGTTGTCTGAAAGAAAGGAAGTGTCTGAACAAGTAGTCTTCCGAATAGAGGACGAAGAAAAGGTTGAGGATTGGAGGGAAGTCTTCATAGATTACTTCAAATCCCATCAAACACCCGAAAAAGCATCTTCAAGACATCAGCTCATGAAACGAACACTGTCTTTTGCCTTCGTCAATAATACTCTATATAAGAGATCGTTCGACAGTTTATGGCTAAGGTTTCCGGGACCAGAAGAGGCAAGGAGAGTCGTCCAAGAAACCCACGACGGTCTCTGCAGTTCTTATTAAGCCAGGCCAAAGATGAAGATGAAGATCAAAAGAATGGGTTACTACTGGCCCACAATGATTCAGAACTACCTCGAATATGCAAAGCAGTGTCACTCGTGCCAAATTCACGGGGTCTTCATCCATCAGCATCTAAATCCGCTACACCCAATGGTAGTCAGCTAGCCGTTCAAAATGTGGGGAACCGATATAATCGGCCCCATTGAACCAGCGTCATCCAAAGGACATTGGTTCATATTGGCAACAACCAATTACTTCTCTAAATGGGCAGAGACAGTACCGCTAAGGGAAGTGAAGACGTAGAACATCCTCCATTTCTTCAGGACACATGCCATCTACCGGTTCTGTACTCTGTGACGGATCATCTCAGATAATAGGCCAGTCTACAGAAGCCATAAGATCAACCGCTTCGCACTACAGCATAATATGGACTAGAGATACTCTTCATTCTATAATCGCTGAGCTAACGGTCTAGCTGAGGCTTTCAACATGACCTTGATGAAGATCGTAAAGAAAACGGTGTCCAGAAATAAAAAGGATTGGCACGAAAGACTGCATGAAGCTCTCTGGGCGTATCAAACCACGTTCAAAACGCCCATGAATACAATGTCATTCGCGTTGGTATTCGGCACGGAAGCGGTACTTCCTATGGAGATAGAACTACCCTCTCTACGAGTGGTAGTTTGATATGAGCTGACGGATGAAGAAAATGCCCATCTTCAGCTTGAGGAGTTCAATGCCCTCGATGAAACTCGTCTCATGGTGCAGCAAAACCTGGAATCTTACAAAGTAAGGATGACGCGCTCATACGAACGACTAAACAAACCGAGAACATTCCGCCAAGGAGAACTTGTGTTAGTCGTAAAAAGACCTATGATCCCCAACCATGCAAAGCGGGGAAATTTCGAGCCGAACTATGAGGGTCCGTACATCGTAGACAAGGTCTACCAAGATGGGGCCTACTTGCTCATGGATATGCATGGCGAAAGACCCTTCCGGCCAATAAATGGCCGGTTCCTTAAGAAATACTATGATTGACAAGTCACAACTCAGGTTAATGATAGATGATGACGCTCGTGTCCACTCGCTGTCTTCCTGAGTCAAGACTCTATAAGTAGTATCCGGCAAAACTTCGCCTCGAAGCTGGCCATGGACGGAGATGTCCCTAAACAAACAACGGACCGAGATGTCCCTAAACTAACAATGGACCGTAATGTCCTTAAACTAAATACGTCGCCTCAAACACGGCGATAGTGGAATTCAAGTCTACAAGTCCCAACGGCGAGAACTGCAACTCAAGTCCCGCTGGCTGCACAGCTGCCCCGGTTGCGAAGTCCCCCATAAGTTCCATTTGCGAACAGAGAGGTAAAAAAAACGGTACGTCCACAAATGAAATGGGCACAGATGTAAACCCGAAAGGGCGCAGCGAGTAAAAACAGCAAGGCTACCGATGAGCTTATGAAAACCTGAATGGGTGTAATCTCGTTGTTAAAAAAACGGTACATTCACAAGAGAAATAGGCATGCAATTGGACGGATTCGCCGGAAGCCGCCTCATGTTCCTTTCGCCTCAGGGCCACCTCTTGTTCAAAATGGTGAATGAAAGGAACACTCTGCTCGACCGACACAGCCCGCTGAGAGTTTGAGGCCAACACTTCAGGACCGAGACGCTTAAGCTCAATCTCGTGAAGGCAAGCCTCGATCTTCCTGCAATAATCAACCCAAGAACTGACAAGATTTTCAATATGGAAGTTCATGAGCGTCTCCAGCATTGGATTGACTTCGTCGGCAAAATCCGTAGCTGAAGTGAGGGCATCGGCGTTGAGATCTTCGATAAACTCACTTAACGTTCGCCGGCAATTCGCGACGCCCCTGGAGGATGTATGTTTAGCAAAGGGTCCTGCGGGTATTGGAATGCTAGACTCAGAAGGAGCTGGAGCCGGTGTAATCGCTGCAAAATGAATTACGGTCAAATTTTAACTCGGAAGACAAATAAAACACCCTAGGGATGGAATCTATCGTACCAGATGTCTTAGGCGGCAGAACAGGGAGTACCAGAGGCGTGGCTATTCGTTCGCTTCCTCCCCCGACCCGTGATACTGTGGTCAATATAAGAAAGGCTTAGCAACAATAAGTCTATTCATAAAAAAAGGAGGGAAGAAATATTAGGTGAAGAATATACTGACCAATAACAGAAGGGGGAACGATGTACGACTGAAAGGAAAAATGCGGGTTTAACACCTGGTACAAATGGTTGAAAACACCCGAAAACACATCTTCAAGACATTAGCTCATGAAACGAGCTCTGTCTTTTTCCTTCGTCAATGATACTCTATATAAGAAATCGTTCAACAGTTTGTGGCTATGGTGCCTGGGACCAAAAGAAGCAAGGAGAGTCATCCAAGAAACCCACGACGGACTCTGCGGTTCTTACCAAGCTGGGCCAAAGATGAAGCTGAAGATCAAAAGAATGTGTTACTACTGGCCCACAATGATTCATGACTTCCTCGAATATGCAAAGCAGTGTCACTCGTGCCAAATTCACTGGGACTTCATCCATCAGCATCCAAATCCGCTACACCCAACGGTAGCCAACTGGCCGTTCAAAATGTGGGGAACCGATATAATCAGCCTTATTGAACTAGCGTCATCCAAAAGACATCGGTTCATATTAGCAACAACCGATTACTTCTTTAAGTGAGCAGAGGCAGTACCGCTAAGGGAAGTGAAGATGGAGAACATCCTCCATTTCTTCAGGACACATATCATCTACCGGTTCTGTACTCCGCGACGGATCATCTCGAATAATGGGCCGGTCTACAGAAGCCATAAGATCAGCCGCTTCACACAGCAGCATAATATAAACTGGAGATACTCTTCATTCTATAATCCCCGAGCTAACGGTCTAGCTAATTCTTTCAACAAGACCTTAATGAAGATCGTAAAGAAAGCGGTGTCCAGAAACAAAAAGAATTGGCACGAGAGACTTCATGAAGCTCTTTGGGCATATCGAACCACGTTCAAAATGGCCACGAATACAACGCCATTCGCATTAGTATTCGGCACGGAAGCGGTACTTCCCTTGAAGATAGAACTACCCTCTCTACGAGTGGCAGTTCGATATGAGCTGACGGATGAAGAAAATGCCTATCTTCGGCTTAAGGGGCTCGATGCTCTCGATGAAACTCGTCTCATGGCACAGCAAAACCTGGAAGCTTACAAAGCAAGGATAACGCGCTTGTACAAATGACTAACCAGACCGAGAACATTCCGCCAAGGTGAACCGTGTTAGTCGTAAAAATACCTATGATCCATAACCGTGCAAAGCGGGAGAAATTCGAGTTGAACTATGAGGGTGACAAGGTCTACCGAGATGGGGCTTACTTACTTATGGATATGCATGGCGAAAGACCCTTCGGGCCAATAAACGACCGGTTCCTTAAGAAATACTACGCTTGACAAGTCACAACTCACGTTAATGATAGAAGACGACGCTCGTGTCCGCTCGCTGTCTTCCTGAGTCAAGACTCTATAAGTAGTATCCGGCAAAACTTCGCCTCGAAGCTGGCCCTAGACCAAGATGTCCCTAAACTAACAACGGACCGAGATGTCCCTAAACTAACAATGGACCGTAATGTCCTTAAACTAAATACATTGCCTCAAACACGATGATGGTGGAATTCAAGTTCACAAGTCCCAACGGTGAGGACTGCAACTCAAGTCCCGCTGGCTGCACAGCTGCCCCGGTGGAGAAGTCCCCCATAAGTTCCATTGGGGAATATAGGGGTAAAAAACGATCCTTCCATGTTCATACTATAATTTTGCATTATTTTATTCCCCATTCTTATTCAGTTTACAAATAAACAGGCGCTTTTGACCCATGTCTGCTACATAGTTGCAGGTTACAGGTTCTCGGGACAAAAATAGTGAAAAGGACAAAAGACGATACAAAAGTGAGATTACAACCAACAAATGGAAGAATCTTGATCATGCCTACATTTTGAGGACTAAATGAAGATTAAATGAACAAGTTCACGAAGTACAAAGGCAGTGCAAGGTTCAAGACTTTGACACGAAGCGAACGGTATAATCCACTACATTATTCACTGTGGAGATCTAGAAGAGAACTGGACAATATTCTGAAGAACCAACCAAAGAAACAGGAAGACACATACAACCAGAAGCATCACAGCCAAACTCAGCCTACAAGCCTTCTACTTGGCCGCGGAACCGCGGCCAAACAGGGGCTTTGGCCGCGGAACCGCGGTCGGGTGTTACCCGTGTCGGTGCAGAAAATTCGTGGCATCTGGCGGCGCGTTGACTAGTCTTCTCTAGGGGTATTGTTGTAAAAGCAGGTGTGCGTCGATTGTAAACCTAGGGTTTTCTATGAATCTATAAATAGAAGCCCTAAAACCTTTTTTAGGTTATGCCTCTTTTTATTCATCTATTCAGATCTGAAAATTCCTGTGTAAATGTTTGGAGAGAGCTATCAATAAAGTAAGTGGTTTTATTTAATTGCCCTAGTTAATTCTTATTCTGCCTTAGTATAGATTTTTCATTCCTTTCCCTAGTTAGATAGTTAGAGATGTTTTTCAATTCCCTAATGAACGAGTAGTCTCCTCGCTTGTTAGGGTTAGATTTGGGGAAGGCTTGAGAGATGAAATCTCTCACCCCTTTCTTTCCACATCATATATAATTAATAGGACTCCATGCATACATACACACACCGTTCCCTGCGGCACCTTACCCCTCGAGGTAACGGTGATACCGTAGTATAAACGACCGGTTGTGTATGTTTTCCATAGAGGTTAGGGTAAGAATTAAGAAAGGAAGGACTAGAACCTAGAGGAAGAAACATCGTTTCTTCCCGATGGTACTAATCGCCTTTATTAATTATTAACACAACACTTAAAAGAAATCTAAAATAGGGCATTGAAAGCGGTGAGGGAATCTTCAATTTCCAAACTTAACCTAAACTTAACCCTAACAAGATTCTAGTCTTAGTATAAATCAACTTAGTTTTTAGCGATAATCCATTCACACCGTTTGGAATTAACTCGTTAAACCAAATTAGGAAATACACAACATCCCTGTGGACCGACCCGTACTCACCGGCTAGCTACCAAGCGACGCCGTTCTTGATTGCGGTTTATAAATATTTTTGATTCATCTTTTAAAAGCGCACGCACGCTAAATATCTCCAATCAGTCCACAAATGAAATGGGCACGGATGAAAACCCGAAAGGGCGCCGTGAGTAAAAACAGTAGGGCTACCGACGAGCTTGTGAAAACATGAAAGGGCATAATCTCGTTGTTATAAAACGGTACGTTCACAAGCGAAATGGGCACGCAATTAGGACGGATTCACCGGAAGCCGCCTTATGTTCCTTTCGCCTCAGGGACGCCTCTTGTTCAAAATGGCGAATGAAAGGAACACTCTGCTCGACCCACGAATCCTGCTGTGAGTTCGAGACCAACACCTCAGGAGCGAGATGCTTAAGCTCAATCTCGTGAAGGCAAGCCTCGATCTTCCTGCAATAATCAACCCAAGAACTGACGAGATCTTCATTATATAAGTTCACGAGTGTCGCCAGCATTGGATTGACTTTGTCGGCAAAATCCGTAGTAGAAGTGAGGGCCTCGGTGTTGAGATCTTCGATAAACTCGCTTAACGTTCGCCGGCTATTTGCGGCGCCCCTGGAGGATGTAGTTTAGCGAAGGGTCCTGCGGGCATTGGAATACGAGACTCAAAAAGAGCTGGAGCCGGTGTAATTGCTGCAAAATGAATTACGGTCAAATTTCAACTCGAAAGACAAAGAAAACACCCGATGGATGGAATCTATCATACCGGCTGTCGCAGGCTGCAGAACAGGGACTAACGGAGGCGTGGCTATTCGTTCGCTTCCTCCCCCGACCCGTGATACTGTGGTCAATATAAGAAAGGCTTAGCAACAATAAGTTTATTCATAAAAAGGGGGAAGAAACATGAGGTGAAGAATATATTGACCAATAACAGAAGGCGAAACGATTTCCGACTGAAAGGAAAAATGCGGGTTTAACACCTGGTACAAATGGTCAAAAAGTACTCCTGAAGATTCGCGACAATATATAGTCAATACAAGGAGGATTGAATCCACAGTGAAGCAAATAAGTAAGAAACCCATACCTTCCAAGATTTGAGGAGGCGCAAAAGAAAGCAAAGGGACAACAACCGTCGAAGTGGCGGCCAGCGACACTTCTTTAGCCGGCACCGCCTCAGGGTTTACCACGCCTATGCTTAAGATAAACGAAATATCATTAGAAGGGCTTAACATGATTGAAAAACTCAAAAACAACAACCCAAGGACTATCTGATAGATCAGGAACCAAAACCGTGCCGGAAGCGTCACCAAGTGTAACGGCTTCCTCACTATCTCTCGGGGGAATAGATTCTGCACCCATAGCTACATCCCCTGACTCGACGAGGGCCGTCGTAATGCTTACGACACCCGCCGATACAAAGGAGCCACAAAGAGAAAGAGCAGCAGTCTGGACAGTCCCAAATTCCCGAGAAAGAGTGGCCACTTCGGACTCTGTAATCATTGGCGTTTCACCTGCCATACCATTATCAGGAATCGACCTTTCTTAAAAGAAAATATGTATGTCAGAATTCGAGAATGAAGTTCTAATAAAGGACTGGGCGTTACGTTACCTTGAAGTAGTTTTTCAGTTTGTTCCCGAGCTGCACGTGCAACTTGTCTATGGGCGGTAGACAGGGCGGAAGGAACATCCGCCAAAGGAATGCCAGCAAGAGGAATACTGCTTGAGCCTGCACCTACAGCCAAAACAGCATCGCGTTCCCTCGCCGCATGCTTCCTATACTTCCTTTCAGTCTGAGCAGTGAGAATTGACCTCCTTAAGACTTCCGACAGGGGGACGTCGTCATCCGAACTGAGATCTGCCTCCGGAGCAGCTATGGCATCCATCATCGGCTGCTTCAGCAACGCTTCCTCTGGTGACTTTGGGATGGCTATAGCTATAGTAACTGGGTCTAGAAGCTTTGTTGCATCGCCACTTAGGATTGGCACTGCACTTGGAACGACCTGAGTTTCGGTAGTTCCTGCAATAGGGCAAAGAGAAGAGTCAGATCATGAATAAAAAAAGAGTAAAAGTGTAATGAAACGAATTATACCAAGGCCCAAAGAAGCGCGGAGCCTCTCTTCCTCCTCGAACTTCCTGAGGGAAGCCGCGAGAGCCTCTTCGGCAGAAAAACCTGTTGAAGAAGAAAGTGTTAATAGAAGCATAATAAAGAGAGAAGGGATAGGCACAGAAGAATATAACTGAAGTATACCTGACTCCGCGATAGAGATCAACGCCGCTTCCTCGCGAGCCAGTCGCTCGGAAGCTGTGAGGGCAGCCTGTAGATCAGTATCGGTTGCAGGTGTGTTGAACAAACCTTCATTGGTTTCGTATTCGCACAAACCCTCACTGTAGGGAGCATAGGGCTCCTGGCCAAATGCGACGTTGGCAGAGAATAGTGACTTCTTCTTTTTCTGCGAATGGACACCAGAGGCCAACGATAAGAGCTTGCGCTTGACAGGAATCTTCGGGAGGCGGGTCCCGATTTTCGAACCAACACAAGATTCCGGGGACGCCGCGGCTACCGTGGTTGTGGGAACACCCGATTGAAGCTTCTCAGGGAAAGCTCGTAGGACCACAGCCATAATATCTTCTCTTAAGGAAGGACGAATGGCAGTCCGTCGCTTTAAAGGGACCGATGGATTACCAGTAGGGACTGCATCCTTGTGATCGAGCAATAGTCGCCTTTCTTCCCTGATAACAGCACCCGTTACATGCTGGTACCACGCCACGTAAGCGTTCGAAGCTTTCGGCACATAGCTTGGCTCGCTAATGAGAAAATTGGACCTCGTATTTAATCGCATAAAGCGGTGCAGCGCGCTGCGAATACCCTCCTCCGTAGCAGCCGACTCGGCTAAGAATGCGTCGAGAGGAACACCCTGATTATAACCTGATTGTTGAGCGAAGCGGTGTAGGTTTTACCTCATAAATAGTACTGAGGCGCTCTGTCTGAATACTAAGAAGCCTGGCCTGATAGAATACAAGTGCAAGATTTCCTGAGCCCTCAACGTGGAAGCCCCGTCTTTCAAAGTGTCCGCAATGGATGCACCACCTTAGTGGATTCCTTGCCGATAGTCAAGACTCTATCGACAAAGGTCATACTGTCCCCAACCATGCGCAGGCGGAGGACCATTCACCGAGCCTCTCGCTGCGACGGGTCTGACGCAGAAGCGTCAACCAGATACATGACCCAAGGAAATTGTAGCTGTCGTGGAAGCGGGGTCGTTTGTGAACACCGAAAGAACTGAGCATGTGCATCTCGATCCACGACGTGAAATAGTGCAATGGAAGATGTACAGACTTTACCCTTAGTTGAGTAGTGTCTGCCGCTAAACTCAGGCTATTATATAGATGAGTAAGCACTGCGATCCCAACGGCCACACGCGTCCCTGCAATCATGCGGTGGGTCGGATAAAAGACAGACAGACACATATAGCGAGGATGCGTCGGAAGCACAAACCAATTCAACCACAGGTCGATGAACACCAGAAAGAACGTCTCTTCGTCGACGTCTGGAGCAGCGAGCTCTGTGAAAGGGATGACCGGAACATCTGGAATGAAGAAATTCTTCCAATCCGCCTCCTCCGTCGGCAAGTTATCCAAACTAAAACCGAACGGGTCATCAAGCATAGCGAATTTCGCGGCTTGTTTTGACAAGACTTCTGGGCGAAGAAAGAAGGCAATGAAATGTGCAAAGTTGACCCCGTGCCCTCCAAACTCTAAGAACAAACTCTCATAAATGTTCAACACCTTGATTAGGATCGGGAACCGGTGTTGAACGGAATTCTCTGGAGTAAGGCCCATCACCACTGATTTGGTGTCAAAAATATACTCATCGGGGAGAAGTATCTCCTCGTAATGTTCCCCTCTGACGGGTAAGCTAGAAATTTCTGCAAACTCCTTCAAGGAAATTGAGACCACTCGGTCCGATAGAAGAAATGTGTAGGTTGGGATGTTCCACTATTCCAGAAAAGACTTGACCCACCATACATGAGGCATGGGATATTGAAAAAGGGACGCATAGATTGCAGGATACAGCCCGTGCTTCAGCAGCAGTGACTTCTTGGCCGATAGGCTATACCGAGCCCACTGCAGGTAACCGGCTGAATGGAAAGGAGTCAACCCTATCATATAGACTTGTCCCCAAGGGCGCAACTCGCCTTGGCATATGCGCCGCCCCAAAATGTCCAAAGCCCTCGGTGGTTGTACGAGTATTGATTCCATGGAGGGCTGAAGGCGACCCTCCGAGGTCCAGTTGACCTCTTCTACGGCATAAGTCACTTGAGGCGAATCGGCGTAATGAATCGCTGAAATTGGCTTTGAGGGCGCTGCATAAGAAAAACTGAGCCGACCCCGAATGATTTGATTATACCACGACCCCCACAGGTGAAGAGATTTCTGCTCCGAGTCATGATCTTTAATAAGAGTGAAGGCTTCTCGATCCACGGGCGCGTTGGAGAAGGCGCTTTCTGAACGTACGAAAGGGGAGGAAGAGTTGAAGGCTATTGCACCTGCACAAAAGGAGAAGGTTCAGCTATTGACGTTATGTTCAGAACTTTAACGTTCTTTGATACTTAAAAAAAATGTACTGCATTGCAGTGCAAAAGAAAGGGACAAAGAGGGGCCCACAAAATTAAGGTGGCGCACCATCATTGATGGGGCAGTCACTTATTAAGAATGTAATCCTGAAAAGATTCTTATTTATTGAGAAATATCATTGGACTAAGAAGTTAAACTCCCTCGAGAGCTGTGCTCTGCAAACAGATTTTCATATCTGTCAGAAAATTAAGGAGGGAATAAAATTCCCCAAAATTTCTTAAAGCCATGCTCTATAAAACAATGGGGTAATCTACCAGAACCCTCAAAAGCAAAACTTTTTAACAGGATAAAACCCCAAGATCTTTAAGATCTGTAAGAAAATTCCTAAAAAAAACTCTAAGAGTTCTTCATGAATGATGAGCAAAACTCTGATTAACGGGTTAAGAAACCCTAAAACACATTTTAAGATCTACGATCTAAGAAGAGCAAAGCTCTGTTAATGGGTTCGATCATAATCCTTACCAAGTTTTTTGGCAAAGTTTTAACTCTAAAAGAGTTTCTTTGGGCAGAGATCTAAGCTCCGGAAAAAGAATTATATTCTCAGAAAGAAGAAGTTTAGGGAAGATAAATATCAGTCGTCTCAAGGGCCAAAGGCCTTGCTTATAGGCAAAGGGGGACGGTTCCACTTCTAAGAAGATCAAACGGTAGAAAAGATGCCACCGCTGTACTCATGTGTGAGCCACGTGAGCGTAGCAGTAGGGGACATTTATTTCCCCAATAAACGAGCATAGCTCTATTCAAAACTCAAGAGGCAGTGCCTTACGTGCCTACCACGAGGGCGCCAGCGCCAGAGTAAAAAACTCTTATTGGTGCCGCACGTGCATAGCACGTGAGCGCCGGCGCCTAGTAGAATTAAATTCTACTTTCTGTTAAACAGAGCCGTTGGATCAAAGATCCAACGGGGATGATAAATCATCATAATGCAGAATTAAATTCTGTTGCGAAAATATTCCTCAAATCTTTCTAAACAAGAAAGATTACTCTCTGTAAAATAGAGTACCGTTGGATTAAAAATCCAATGTTGATTAAAGAATTACCGATCTACAGAATAAATTCGATATGAGAAATTATTTCCCTAATCTTGTTAAGAACAATAAAAATACCTTCTGTAAAACAGAAGCCCTTAGATCAAAGATCCAATGGTGGGTAAAATCGCCAAATCAATTAAGATCTCTTAATGAGAGATGTCATCAACCAATCAACAGACTTGCCTCTACTATATAAAGGACCCAAGACTTCAAGTCTAACACAGAAGAACCGCCCCATAAGCTTTAAAAAAAAAGAGAAAGTTTTGAAAGAATAGAGAATTAAATTCTCGAGGAAGAAGGACCCTCTTCTTCGAAATTTTAGGTAAATAAAATTAGATAAAGATCCTATGGATCATTCAAAAAAGAGAAGAAGAGAGAGAACTCAGGAGTGCTTAGCACTTAGTGGCTGGCATTTAGCGCCCAGCGCCTCATGTGCCCCTTACGTGGGTGCTACAAAATAAAGTGTGCTTAGCACTCAGTGGCTGGCGCTCAGCGCCCAGTGCCTCACGTGACCCTCACGTGGGCGCCACTAAACATAAAGTGCTTGACACTCATCATTCAGCGCTTAGAGCCTCACGTGCTTCACATATAGGCGCCGTAAAGAGTGCCCAGCACTCCATATAGAGACAAAAGAAAAAAGAGAGTAAAGTGTGAGCGTCAGAACTCACATAAGTGCTCAGAACTTTTTGCAAGAAAAGGGGATTGAGCACAAACCAGTGCTTAGCACTTCTTTCAAATAAAATAAAACTGAGTGGGTCAAGCCTAAGTTGGCTAGGTCCTTAATTCAAATCAACTGAGCGCATGGGTTTATTGCTTCCCAAACATGAGTCAAGATATCCAAAATGATATTCATCCCACATTTCTTAAGTTAATCTTAGTCCCCCAAAAACAACTAATGATTCTTAGATGGTCCACCATGATCCTTTTTCCCTCAAATACGGGAATTGGTTCAAGGGTACATCTCTCTACACCTCTGATACATGTCGTTCTAATTCCTCAACGTCTTCAGAGAGGTGGCGGGTCCCGACAGCCAACTTCTTTTTGGTACACTTCCCAAACTAACGTGCACATCCCAGATCAAACCACATCCCAAACTGGATGTATCCCACATCATCGCTGTATATCCCGTCACGTAACAAATACACGGGCATAAAAGGGTGATCTACGGACCGTAACGTCCTACGGACCGAAACGTCCTTAAACTAAACCCTCACCTCAAAAATGGTGATCTACGGACCGAAACATCCTTAAACCAACAACGGGTCGTAACATCCTTAACCTAAAACAATAGAGCCCAAATGCTCTTTTTTTGGATCTAATGATCCTAAAACCCTGTTAAGTAGATCTTAGTCTCAAATTGGACTAATGTATCCTTAAAAAAAATATAAGTCGGTCTTGATCTCAAAACAGATCAACGATCCTTAAATCAACCCAAACCCAAATCTAAGATATACGGATTTGGACTAATCCACGCCCTACGGGCGACAACATAAATTAGTCTCCGTATACAATCCACGGGCAACCAAAAATAAAACAACACACACAACACAAAGTGAACTTCTGGAGCAGGAGAAAGCGATTATCACGATGCGATAACGTAATTAACTCTAGGGGCTTGCGCCTGCAGGGAAGAGCATCCCCACAATCAAAAAACCCCTCGCAAATGACGGGGAATCTGAAGAAGTCTGCTACAACGGCCGCGTCCATCCAAACCTCCAATACACAGTGCCATAAATCAACTTGGCATCTTCAGAGAGGTGGATGGATAAATCCAAATAACATCTACTCCTAAATTCAGGAAAGACGACCTACACGGTTCGTCTCTCTTTTCGGCGGTAAACTGTACTCATGTCACCAGAGAACTGCTATCTGACGATAGATATAATATCATCTAGGAGTTCTCGGTGAGTTCGGTCAGTGTACTCACGTCCAATGAGCATATGTATACAATCTTAAGTGCTACACACCAATGGCTGTGAGACCGGCTACCGCCCCTCGTCGGGGTCTACAAACGTATACACTAGTCTACTCCGGAATATCGATGCCCAGTCTCGATACTACCATGACTAGGAACATTTAAGGATGTGCTTATAGACTATCGAGCTCACATAAGTATAATCACCACCATAATGCCGGTATTCAAGAAAGGATCCTATAGGCTTTATCATTATGTATTAGCGATACGTAATAAAACGTAAACATATGAACGATAAAGACAAACCAAATAGCATACTATCATCTCAAGCAAGACTGTTCTACCCGTATAGGTCCTTCCTTAATTACCATAATTGCCTACCTGCAATTACAATAATTTTCTTGAGAGCACATAATCCAACAATCTCTCACTGGTACTTAAGGACAATTATTGTTGTATCGCATATTTACACCTCTATGTGCTATCGAATCCCTAACTTCTCTACTGATCATTTTCGCAAACCGTGTTTGAGAAACAACTGTGTTCGAGAAATAGCCTCAATGATTGGATCCGCTATAATGATTCTAAGTTTATCTTTCTATATCTCAACTTTGCAGAGATCAACTATCCCGTGAAATGAGCAATACCTATCTTATAATTTGTCTGGATTGATGATAGGACCAAGTTCATATATGAACACTTTTATCCAACAACTTTTTAGGCTGTATCCTCCGCTGGGTCATAATCAGCATCCAGTGCCATGTCTACCTCAGTATCCTGCTGGGAACCCTTTCCAACATACTTCTCTTCATAAGGGGGAACTTATAACTCTTGATAGATACCTTGTTATCCATGTCACCTTGGAAGCCGAAATTGGTAACCGCCTCCTGTAGGAGGCTGCCATTACCATACACCAAGAACATCCTCATATGCACTTCACTGCTTTCCTCTATTTCTTTAGGATTGGATTAATAACCGCTTAATAAGTAAGAACATAAGCTTTATCTATTCTAGTACATGACGTCGCATGATTGATCCAATTGCCAAAGAAAGTAGAATGTCATTCATGCGAGTCATTCTCCTCATAAGTCTAAAAGACGTCTATTTAGTGAGGGTGACTCCATCACAAGCAGGTCACTACCACGCTAGGATTCGTCCATTCTGAACACCTTTAGAATGGGGTCCAAGTATCTGGATTAGGACACTTCCCAAATCTTGATTTCGACGTAGATCTAGTCACCAGAATTCTTGATACATTATCCAGATCCTATCTGGAGAAACATCCGTGACATCCATAGTTTGACCGATTATAGTATAGAAATATCACTTCCTATCAAGAGTGTATCATCCATATATCATATGACAGTACTGCCTACTTCTTTCTTACTATGTTCATCAGTTATTTTGATAAAATCAAACATTTTGACTGTCACATCAAAACAGATGATCTATCTTCTTTATATCTGCTGTAGTGTATAAATAAATATAAGCAACTTGCACAACTTCCGTTGCTCCCATTGACTACGATAACCCTCTGGCAGAGTCATATACACGTACACTTTTAAATTGTTATTTAGAAAGACGTTATAGTCATCCACTTTCCAGATCTCATAGTCATGAGCAGTAGCAGTAGCAAGTTATATCCGCACAGACTTCAGCACAAACACTGAAGCAAAAGTTTCATCACAATCATCTGTGGGTATTTGATGAAAACCTTTTACTACAAGTCTAGCATTATTAGGTTACTATCTTTTCATCTGCACTGATCTCAAAAGTTCTACTTTCTCCTAATGGGTTTTACCCCTTCAGGAGCACTCAGCAAAGTTCAAAATCGATAATTTGCTGGAATGCGTGGAGTCCAACTTGGATATCTTGCATTCAGCCATCTGGAAGTCACTACTTCCTATGACCTGCTGATAACTAGTAGGGTCATCTTCACTATGATACTGATCTCCCTGTCACCATCTACGAGAAAACCGAAGTATCTCTTAGGCGGCTGAGGTGTTCATCACGAAAAACTGCATTTTAATACTGCTTATTAGTTATCATTTTTGTGCATATCGGTACTATTAAACCATGTCTACTCAATAAGTATAGGATACAGGTATTCATGACAAAACACTGGAAACACACTCAAAATGTACGGATATCACATTTGTAAGCCAACACTGCAACCGGAACGGAAAACCGATTAATATTCAAGAGTTTTTGCGATATACAAGTGTGCACAAAAAAAATATGGAATGGTCCAACATATATACATGTCATGTACAATATTTTACAAGTGTGAATTCAATGATTTGGTATATGAACCATGGTGGGCAGCCATGATGTTGTAGTGTGAACACAATTATGTAAGTGGGCAAGTGGTGCAAGTGGATGAGCAAGTGGGAATGGATGATGGGTGAAGAGAAAAAGTATTGATGTGATATGTTTTAAAACTTGCATTTCCCTCCAAAATCTCCAGATAAAATCCATGAAGTTATAAAAGAAACAAACTGTATCAAAGAGATGCTATGGATACAATAAATCATCGCCACGAGGATGGGCCCCACTGGCCGCCAATTAGCCGCCGATTCCATGAAAGTAGCGGCCAAGTTGTCCTTATATGGCTCCAATTTTTTTTGGGTGCTCCTCATTGTCACATCATCTCACTTTTCTAGTTTTTTTGGTGATGAATACCCTATAAATACCATATCAATGAGCAAGCTTGGGGGTCTACTTTCTTTACCAAGTTCATTCTACATTTTGTAATTTTGTTCAAGTTCTTTGTACATGGTAGATAAGTTGAGTTGAGTTCTGTACTTTTATCTAATCTTACAACCTCTTAACTGAGCCTGCAAGGTTAGATTTTAGTATTTTAAATTCATTATCTTGTATTTGTTATTTGAACTTTAATGAAGCCTTCAATTTGATGCACTTTGGATCCTAGTATCTCTTACTTTTATTTACTTGCAATATTTCTTTTGATGTTTTTTATTTATCTAGTAATGTTTCTTATGATGTATTCTTCATTCTTGTGTTTTATTTTCATTTTTGTAATGATTTGTGAATAGTTCCTTCTTGTTAGGGAATGAGGAGGGTGCGTTTGTTTTAGGTTTCTTTTTATGTTTTCCTTTGCCCGACACCTTGCCTGTTGAGCTTCGACCTAAACTCACGCAAGCACTCCGTTAAGCATCTTATCCTACCACGATAGCGGTAATTCCTAATTGTGGCCAGTTGCGTTTGGATTGGCCGGAGACAAGGGTTAAGAGACAAGAACGGAAGGACAAGGGTCAATAAGTCGTATTTCATGCACAATCGCAAATACCGTAGTTAAGCATCTTAATCCACGTTGGTGCCGATTACCCTAACGTCAATAGTCAAGTGAGGCACAAAGTAAAGTATACAGATCTTCCAAACTTAAACTAACCTAACTCTATCTCTAACAAGCGTTCTTTTGCATATACAAAACACTTAGGTTAGAATTGAACATACTCGGACCTTTTGACTTAACTCGTGAGAACAAGAAGCAAAAATGCACCATCTCCCTACGGACAACCCGTACTCATCACGTCTAGCTACACGTGACACAATCTTGATTGCAGTATTTTAAAACTCATAGAACAAGATAAAACCCCTTAACAATCATAAGGTCACCTACTAAATCTGCGGATTGGGTAAGGTTTGTCAGGGACAATTGAATCCATAGGTTCTACTAAATTTTCAGTAACCACTTATGGTTCTGAAATCACTTTCGATTCTACCATATTCCCACTAATTTCTTTTGCAAAAGAACTCCTTTTATAAAAAGGTGGCGAGTCAAGAACAATACAACTATTGATCTTGAAATTGGTAGAAGTTAAACCCTTGCTAAAGTTTGGGATAACCCACAAACCGCTCATTACCGAAACGTGCCTTTAGTTTATCCAAATTTTGCTATCAACACGAACCGGATTACTCCATATCTTAACAACTTTAAGATATGTTCTCATTATATATCCATATAGAATCTTAGGCACTAATTTAGATTGAACTAGATTTAAATCTTATGCAGCTGTGTCCGATGCATATCCTAAAATGGAAAAAGGTCATACAGCATTACTCATCAAGAAACACACCCGCAGATGAGTAATCTGATAGAGAATTAAGTTCTCAATTATACAACTACAGAATACCTAGCATAAATATGCATATCTTCGATAACTTCGAACAATCTTGATACTTCCAACGTCTGGTTTTCTACTTTATTCTTATACCCTATGAACTTCTCATAATGTTTAGACATTTCATTTTAACGAATTTGTGTCTAAACCCAGAGAAATCATAGGTAAAACGAAATGAAATAAGAGTACCAACCCCTTATCCTAAAGGACGTCGGGCAACATGCATTAATTTGTATAAGTCCTATACACTAACTCATACTCTATGGTTATAGGTGTTAGTTATATGTATATCGTAGAGGCCATTACTGTACATGGGATGTATATTGTAGTGGATGCTTGGACATATATAGGGATGACTTTCTTGCTCGACATGATAGTATGATATCTGGTTGCATTTTATCTTAACATGTTGACTTGTATAAGTGATGTTGTCTTGCTCTCACATGTTGATAAAGCCCTTAGGATGTGTACTTGGCTACCGGGGCTATGATGGAGATCATACTAGTGGGGCCAAGGGTAGTCCACAAGTACACCCTATAATTTTTCCTAGTCATGGGAGTATCGAGACAGGGCATCGATACTCCAGAGTAGACTAGCGTATGCGCTTCACGACCTATATGATGGGCGATGGATGATCCCATATCCATTAGTGTTTGACATCAAAGAAGGTATACGGGTGCTCAGTGGAGACTGGGTACACTGGACGTACTCACCGAGAACTCCTAGATAGTATTATACCTATCGTCAGATAGCAGTTCTCTGGTGACACTGGTACAGATTAGTCTGTCGACCCGAGATCGTCATAGAGTCTTGTGTGATTCCCACTGTGCTTTGATTTCCACCATACCACGGTCAAGAGATCGTGCAAAAAGGTGGTTTTTGGGTACAGTCCCGAGTCACATGGAGGCAACAAGCGATATGAGGGGAGTCGTCTCTCCAGGTATTGAGAGTTGATGTTGCGCTATGCTCGATTGGCCATAACATGAAATCCCTGGCCAGGATTGCTAAGATTTACTGGTAAGTGTTATCAGTAGTTTCTCGAACCATTATGGACCTTGCATCGGCATGACTTATCAGGCTATTGGAGTTTGACGTTATACCACCCCCAGGCTATGATATGCGACATATCAGACGAAGAGACTGGACTGTACGGTAGGGTTACTGATTGGATTCGCAGGAGTAAGAGCAGGCTTGCTTGTTAATCTTCTGATCGCTCAATACCCGGGTGGCCATTACGTTTAGCAGACCGCTTGCGGCTTGTGGGTGTTTGATATGATCATCACCTACTGCCGGCGTATTGACGAGTCTTTAGAGTCATACACAGAAGTTTCCTGGTTCATACGAAACGAAGTAGGAGCACATATGTGAGTGCGGGACCGAGATTAATGCACGTATGTGATACCGCATTCTATTCTCTCGATATGTGATATCGGTCGGTTATATGTGATATAGCAGGGTTATGGATCAAGTGTTGATTCGTAAGTTGATTCATATGATATTAGTCGGTTGTATGTGATATATCCGAATTATTAAATCAAGTGTTGATTTGATAATTTAATGTATAATTATATATTTGATATATTAATTTACATTAACTAATATTTGCTCACTAAGTATTCTTTTTCTCACTTGTGTGCATATAGTATATATGTGATATATATTAATGTACATTTTATAGTGTCATGCTTGATGATACATGATACATAGGTGTATGAGACTTACACTATAGTTAGGATAATGTAGGGTTTATATTTATCTAAGTAATTCAAAAATAGATGGATTTTTATCATGACTACAAGCTTGTAGAAGCTTGTGGAAACATTGACGAAGTCCACTCCTTTTGTTTCATTTGTAGATATTTATTAACCTAACCATAAACCCTAGCCCTAGTTAAATCTCTACATGAGTTAGTGCATGAAACTAACTCACCCATGGTTCATATTCTCACCTCATGAGTTCATTCTCTCCTTCTTCACTTGAGCTTCTTCTTCCTCATAAGAAAAGCTCACTAACTTTTCTCAAGATGAGAAAATATTGTGAGAAAAAGAAAACTAAGGAGAGCCCATTTCCTAGTTCATCATCCTCTATTATTAGCCATTTAGTTTACGGTGTTATCTTCACTAAACCCTAATTTAGTGAAGAGGTAGCATGAGCTTGAGTCTCCTCGATGTAGATCATCTTCAGTCTCAAAGACTTCGAGCAAGTTTGCATCTTTCACCTTATGGATCCTCTCAAGAGTTCGGGAGATCATTACTCGCGGCGAAGCGACTTCTACACGGAGCATTTGAAGTGAAGGACCGGTCTACAAAGGTTGTATTCCATATTCAATTAGTTGCATAGTTGTTTGCATGATATTTTGTTTATATCTCTAGTTAAGATTCTTGGGTTAAGGTTGTTTAGAATGACAAATTTTTGAAAACGGCATGGATGATTCCTCCCGAAACCTTGCTGCCGCGCTACATAACCCTAAAGTGGTATCAGAGCAAAGCTAGAGATTTAAACAATGATTGTTAGATTACGAAACTGAAACAACTCCGAAACTTGAAACAATATCACCAAGTTTCTGTCGAATTTTTAAAGTGCTCTAAAAAAATTTTAAACAACTGCAGAATGTTGTATGAGATATAACATGAACACTGTGAAAAATTGAAGTCATTTGGCCGGTTTTTGGCCGAGCACATAAGCCTAAAAACCGAGGAGGCTGGCCGCATTAGGGAATTTTGGCTTCAAATTTTTTCAGTGTTCCAGTCTCTGGGTTTTCGTGTTTCAGGTGTTGTTTGTTTTTGCTAAATTTTCATGTGATGTTAAATTTCTAAAAAAGCAACTCGGAGTGTTTCATAATCATAATTCTAACATGTATTCGGTTTATTTGGACGATGTTAAATAGTTTGATCGGATATCAATAGCCCAATTTTTCCCCGATGGAAATTTTCCAAGAGTTGGATTTTTTTCGAGTTTAAAATCTTCAGAAAATCTTGCAAGCGATTCTATGGACCCTCTAGAAGAACGATATCCAAACTCGTCTTTTTGGATTGCGGAACCGCGGTCATACCCTAGGGTTTGTCGCAGTTCCGTGGCGACATAAGTGAGGCATGGGTCGACCCTTCTACGGATGGTTCATAAGAGTTGTGGCATGTTCTGGATACTTTTTGAACTCCGCTCAAGTGTTGAGCTTGTTGGGAAATTTTGGGTGCTTACTTATTCGATCGAAAAGTTTAACTTCGTCTATCTATCTATGATTGTGATACAATATTTGGAATCCACATAATTAGTTATGAGATAACTAGTTTGAATTTTATATATCTAGCACTTTAGTCTCATTTGATCGGTTGTCACGGAATTTTGATGTGGATCAAAAGTCCTTCACAATTACGTAGTGTACGCGGATAATCGCCGGGTAACCTTACTAGATAGCCATGCCCCATAGCCCCGACCAAGTGACTGTAGGAGAACCCCGTCGACAAAAGCATCCGTTCGGGTGCTCGCGGCCGCGGTGTTCCGCCTTAGTGCACTTCGTCGACGGCATCAGGGGTGCGGCCGTCTACTAAAGTTTCCGACAAGCATTCGATCACATTGTCGAGAATTTTGTTGAATTACCCGACTGTTTATTGGAAAGTGTTTTCAATATCGAGACTAAAATGCGGGGTTTTTAATTGTTAGGCATGTGATGTCAAGGAATTCATTTGGTTAGGCATGAAATCCAAAATATGTGATACATTGGGTTTATGATGTCTAAGGTGGCTGCGGATTCCAACTGTTATAGTTTTTCATTTTCTTTTATGCGACCGTAAGTGTAATATGTGGTGTATCGCCGGTTTCGTTGCTATACGTCAACGACAATTGGGATACGCATATTTACTTACGTTGATGACATGTGATGTTATGTGTTGTTGTGATATGTTATATTGGATCGTCATGTTTTGAATAGCCGGGGGTTTTATATGAGATAAGAGTTTTTCATTTTCATTCATGTAAAATTGTAAGTAAAATTCTTTTATTGGGGCACTTCCGAGTTGAGGATGATGTCACCATTGATGTATATCATTTACTTTTCCGCATTAGGATAGACCCAAGGAGGAAAGCACAAGTAACCAGGTTCTAGGGTCCAGTGAGGGACCATCTTGAGGAGTCGAGACTGGGTCTCTGTTAGTTATATGTTTTCCCTAGAGGCCATTACTGTACATGCAATGTATAATGTAGTGGATGCTTAGACATATATAAGGATGACTTTCTTGCTCGACATGATAGTATGCTATCTGGTTACTCTTTATCTTAACATGTACACTGATTGTCTCTATGTTACATGTTGATAAAGCTGTTAGGATGAGTACTTGACTACCAGGATTATGATACAGATCATACTAGTGGGGACAGGGTAGTCGGTAAGTATATCCTTCAAATGTTCCTAGTCGTGGGTGTATCGAGACAGGGCATCGATATATAAGAGTAGAATAGCGTATAGCTTCTCGACCCATGTAGATGGGCGATGGATGATCCCATATCCATTGGTGTTTGACATCAGAGATAGTATACGGGTGCTCAGTGGAGACTGGGTACACTGGACGGACTCGCCGAGAACACCCAGATAGTATTATACCTCACTTCACATGGCAGTTATCTAGTGACACTGGTACAGGTTAGTCTGTAGACCCGAGATCGTAATAGAGTCTTTTGTGATTCCCACTGTGCTTTGATTTCCACCTTACCATGTTCAACAGAACGTGCAAAACGGTGGCTTTTAGGTACAGTCCCGAATCACATGGAGGCAATGAGCGATAAAAGGGGTTTCGTCTCTCCCGGTATTGGGAGTTGTTGTTGCGCTGTGCTCGATTGGCTATAACAGGAAGTCCCTGGCCAGGGCTGCTTCAGAGATATACTGGTAAGTGTTATCAGTAGTTTCTCGACCCATTATGAACCTCACATCGGCATGAATTATCGAGTTACTGGGGTCTAAAGTTTACCACCCCTAGACGAGATATGTGACATATCAGACGAAGAGACCGGACTGTACGGTAGTGCTACTGATTGGATTCGCAGGAGTGTGAACAGGCTTGCTTGTTGATCTTCTGATCGCTTAGTACCCGGGTGGCCGTTATGTTTAGCATACCGCTTGCGGCTTGTGGGTGTTTGATATGATCATCACCTACTGCCAGCGTATTGAAGAGTCTTTAGAGTCCTACACAGAGGTTTCCTGGCTCAAGCGAAATGGAGTAAGAGCTCATATGTGATATGTGCAGGACCGAGATTAATACGATATGTGATAACATATTCTATTCTCGCAATTTATGACATCGGTTGGTTATATGCGATATAGCCGGGTTATCGGATCAAGTGTTGATTCGATAAGTTGTTACATAAGATATTAGTCAGTTATATGTGATATAGCCGGATTATTAAATCAAGAGTTGATTTGATAATCTAATATATTATTATATATTTGATATATTAATTAACATTAACTAGTATTAGCTCACTTAAGATTTCTTTTCTCACTTAGTTTGTACACATTGTATATATGTGATATATGCAAGTGTACATTA
Organism: Agapanthus africanus; assembly: GCA_030015575.1. Classification (NCBI taxonomy): domain Eukaryota; kingdom Viridiplantae; phylum Streptophyta; class Magnoliopsida; order Asparagales; family Amaryllidaceae; genus Agapanthus; species Agapanthus africanus. Next base: position 447,228,827 of record JASDDO010000012.1, on the reverse strand, counting down.
TTTTGTGTCATGTTTGATAATACATGCAACTTGGGTGTGTGTATGACTTACACCATGCTTGGTTTAATTTCTAGGGTTTTATTATTTTGGTAATTACAAAATGGTGGCATTTTGTCATGGATGAAGATTGCAGAAGCTTGTTGTTTGCATTGACCAAGTCCACTCATTTGTTTTGCCTGAGATATTTATTAACCCAACCAATTAAACCTAGCCATGGTTAACTCTCTACAAAGGTTAGTATATGATACTAACTAACATAGGGTTGCCATTATCTTTGGGATAATGATCATGAGAGTTTTCTTCTTCTTCTTCTTCTCAAGCTTTCTAGCTTCAATGGAGATGAGAGAAAATATGTGAGAAAATCAAATCTAAAGTGAGCCCACTTCCGACTTCATCGTCTTCTACTACTTGCCATTTAGTATGGGGTGTTTGCTTCACTAATTCAATAATTAGGGAAGAGATAGCTTGGGTTAGTATCTCCTCGACGTAGATCATCTTCGGCCTCGAAGACTTCAATGCAAGCTTGTTCGTTTCTTCATAGGAGCCTCTCTAGAGTCTGGAGTTCATGATCGCGGCAATGGGACTACTACATAGAGCTAATGAAGTGAAGGACCGGTCTACAAAGGTTGTATTCCTTGTTCACTTTACTTGCAAAGTTGTTTACATTTCATTCTGTCAGATTTCTAGTAAACGATTCTATGTTAGGGTTGGCTAGAATGGCTAAAATTTTAATATGGCATGGACGATACCTCCCGAAACCTTGCTGCCGTCCTAGGGAACCCTGCAGTGGTATTAGAGCCATGCTAGAAAATTAGACGGATTTTGTTAGGATTACGAAACCGAAACGACTCCGAAACTTGAAACACGAAAATGTAGTTTCTGTCGATTTTAAAAAGTCTTCAAAAAAATTTTTAAACAATTGCAGAATGTTGCATGGGATGCATCATGAAAACACTGAAAAATCTAGCCCCTATCCTCAGAAAATGGCCGGCGACATTGCTAGGTTTTCCTGCGAGCTCACCCTTATTGTGGAGGAATGGGTTGAATTTTTTGGTGTCTTCCAGAATCTGGGTTTTGGTGTTTCAGGTGTTGTTTGTTTTTTCTAAGTTTGCATGTGATGTAATCTTACACTATAATCAATTCGGAGTGTTTCGTATTCATAGTTTTAACATTGTTTCGGGTTTTACATATTATCTAGGCGAAGTTAAAAAGTTTGATAGAATGTCAAAAACCTATTTTTCCAAGTTTAACATATTCGGAAAAACATGCAAGTAATTCTGTGAACCCTCTAGAAGAATGAAACCCTAACTCGACTTTTTGGATCGCAGAACCGCGGTCATACCATAGAGTTTGCCGCAGTTCCGTGGCGACATGAGTGAGGCTTGGGTCTACCTTTCTACGGCTGGTGCAAAGGTACTGTGGCATATTCTAGGTATTATTAAACTATGCTCAAGTGTTGAGCTCTCGGGGAATTTTGGGACATTGATGATTCAATCGAAAAGTTTAACGTCATCCGGGTAGCATGTGATTGGATACAATATTTGGAATCCACAAATTGTTATGAGATAACTAATTTGAATTTTATAAATCTAGCAGTTTAGTCTCATTTGATCGGTTGCCACGGGATTTTAATGTTGATCAAAAGTCCATCGCAATTACGTAGTGTACACGAATACTCGCTGGGTAACCTTACTACATAGCCATGCCCCATAACTCCGACCAAGTGACTGTAGGAGAACCCTGTCGCCAAAAGTATCCGTTCGGGTGCTCGCGGCCGCGGTGTTCCGCCTTAGTGCACTTCGTCGACGGCATCGGGAGGTGCGGCCTTCTACTAAAGTTCTGACGAGCATTCGATCAGGATGTCGGGAATCTTGTTGAATTGCCCGACTTGTTATTGAAAAGTGTTTTCGATATTGAGACTAAAATGCGGGGTTTATAATTGTTAGGCCTAAGGAATTCATTTGGTTAGGCATGAAATCCAATATATGTGATACATTGGGTTTATGATGTCTAAGATGGTCGTGGATTCTAACTGTTGTAGTTTTTCACTTTCTTTTCTGCGACCGTAAGTGTAATATGTGGTGTATCGCTGGTTTCGGTGCTATATGTCAACGACAATTGGGATACGCATATTTATTTACGTTGATGACATGTGATGTTATCTGTTGCTGGGATATATTATATTGGATCGTCATGTTTTGAATAGCCGGGGGGTCTTATGTGAGATAAGAGTTTTTATTTTCATTCATGTAAAATTCATTGTATGTAATATTCTTTTATTGGGGCACTTCCGGGTTGAGGAAGATGTCACCCTTGATGTATATTATTTACTTTTCCGTATTAAGATAGATCCAAGGCGGGGAGCAAAAGAAACCGGGTTCTAGGGTCCAGTAGGAGACCATCTCGAGGAGTCGAGACCGGGTCTCCTAACTCTAGAATTGGTAGGGTTGCTTGCCGCTCTCATAGGGGTCTAGGGATGTGGGTTTGGCTATTCATCACGACCGTGGAATTCGTGTTTTATACATGCTTAATTTAAAACACGGAAATCCTAGTATATCCAATATTTCATATGTTATCTTCTGCTGCTCTGTGATGTGATCACCGTAATATATTCAGACGAATGCCTATATTATATATATGAGATATAATTAATATTGCTGCTTTCGTTTCATATGTGATGCTTAGGAAACATATTATGATGGGACTTCATTAATGAGATTAATGAAATAAGAGAAACCTAAAAGATGTTGTAGACACTTGTTTCAAAAACTGGTAGCTCTAGTTCTTGCTTTCCATAGCGGTATTCCTTGTAGAATATCCAGCACCTTATTCGATAAGGAAAGAGTCGAGACCCCTTCACCGGGAATAAGCTCTTTAGCGAAACTAGCGGATACTATACACTCGGTTTGTCGTTTGATTGCTTCTATAGTTTTTGCTTTGTATAGTGGTATTTATGAAATATCCTGCACCTTATTCGCTAAGGAAAGAGCTGAGATCACTTCACCGGGAGTGATCTCTTTAGCAAAACTAGTAAAAGCCTCAAAAGCACTCCTTTGCAAAAATCACTCGATTCTACAACGAGATCAAGTTCATTATGCAAAAGGTTTTCTTAAAAACCTGTCGTAACCCTCCGTCATTTCAGATAAGTACTAATTAGTATTCGTGCTACGTTTGTTGACCTTAGCCAAGGCATAGTGTGCGGTAGCTAATTAGTGCTTATCTACAAAGCATATGATGCGATTGAGTTAGGATAGTCGTGCGACTTTGTTGACCTTAGCCAAGGGTCGTACGGGTGGGTTTAATTCAATCAGGAAATGACGGGTTGAACTTAACTAGCGCTTATGATTTGTTGACCTTAGCCAAGGTCATAAGTTGCTAGAGGCAAAATATTATCGGGAATTTCAAATGTTGAAATTTGCAATGGAATTGCATACCTTTTATGAGATAGTTGGATCCCGATACCCACTGTGAGTAAGAGTTACACCTGGGAGAGTTTTACACATTACAATTAACCGATCAAGTAGGTGTCTAGAAAGGTGTTAACGGGGTTACGCCCCTGGGAAAACGAGGTATATTTTAATTAGGTCCGTGCGAAAGCACGGGGAACCTCCCTCAAAGTATCGGCACTGGCCTGGCTGAAAGATTGGCGAACTTGTAGGATGTAATTTTTATGACGATCATAAACATTGGCGCTAGAATAAACCAAAACCGGATGTTTAACCATAAACCTAACTAGCAAATGAAAGTTCTATCTACTATGATAAAATGTATACCTAAAGAAAATAAGTCCTTCGGGTCTTCGATCCTCTCCTTAAGCTCCTCGATGGATGTATGGATGGTGCTTGAACTTCAGCCTCCTTGTGTCAACGATGATCCACCTCGAAAGATCCAACCTAGAGCTTATCCTCCAAGATGAGGCAACTAGAACACTTGGGTTGCTAGACTAAGTGATCTAGAGTTAGCAGAGAGTGGTTTTGGTGGCTTGGTCTCAATGGCCCTTGATTTTCAACTCATGAAACACTGGGGCTTGAGAGAGAAGAAGAAGAAGGAGAGAGAGCTATGAGAGAGAGTGTCCCTTGATCAAATAAAGAGTGAGCTCTCATATGAGGGAAAAAGAATAATAATTTTAATTAGGATAATTGTGATGGTTCATTTGATTTGACCATTATCATGTCACAATTAATACTAAGCAAAATATCTCATGCTCAACAAAAATATCTAAGTCAACTATGGTCAACAAGTCAAATGGTCAAACCAATTAACCATGACACAATTAATACTAATAAAATTAGTAAACAATTTCCTCCATCTGATTATGGTTTTAATCAAGTCAATGGTCAAAACCCTAATGAGGTGTCTCTTTCTCTGCCACTGTCAACTGTATATACATACCCGCATCCGTGTTCCGAGGAACACGAATACAATGAGAATGAACCAATCCAAAATCAAATACTAGGATCCGGCATAAAACAAAGCCCGCTAGTATCAACTGCCCGAACACCAAGCACGCACAAGTGCGCGTATGTGAACGAACCCTGTCGTAAAACCATACGACCTCTACTCGTTTCGCCCGAAGCTGGGAAACCCTCTGCGTGGGACTCTAAAGACTCGAAAATACTTTGGCAGTGGGTTTAACCACAAGCATGTCAGCGGCACTAGCTGTACGTAACGGCTACCCGGGTACCTGTCGAAAAGGAAGCCGACGAGCAAACTCGTCCGAAATCCTATTGAGCCTATCCGTGACAATATATGTACAGTCCGGTCTCTTCGTCAAAGAGTATCGCATACCGGGTCTAGGGGGTGGTGAAAGTCAGACCTTAATAACCTGATAAGTCATGCCGATGTAGCTCAAGAACAATCCGGGAAACTACTGATCAACCTATCAGTAAATCCCTAATGCTTTGGCCAAGGTCTTATGGTCCTGACCAATCGATCACTTTGCAATATCAACTCCCAATACTAGGAGAGACGAATCCCCAACAATCGCTCACTGCCTCCATGTGGCTTGGGACTGAACCCAACCAAAACCTATTTGCATGACTCAGTAGAGCCGTGGTAGGGTAGTGATCAAAGCTCAGTGGGAACTCACATGAGAAAAATGCCGATCTCAGGTCCAAAGAATAACCTGTACACATGTCACCTGAGAACTTCCATCTGGCGATAGGTATAGTACCATCTGGAAGTTCTCGGCGAGTCCGTCCAGTGTACTCACACCCAGTGAGCACCTGTATACGATCTTGGTACATCAGACCAATGGCTACGGGACCAACCATCCCCCAATGGGGATAGAAACGTATACACCAGTCTACTCTGGAGTATCAATGCCCAGTCTTGATACTCACATGACTAGGGACCATTTAAGGATGTGCTTATGGACTACCCCGCTCCCACTAGTATGATCGCCATCACAACGCAGGTAGTCAAGCAAGATCCTACGGGTTTTATCAACATGTAACCATAATATGTAATAACGAGTATGACATATGCTATGTTAAGATAAAGACAAACCATAATAGTATACTACTGTATCGAGTCTTTATCAATATGTGCAAGCTAGATATAAAAACAATACAAATAAATACGCATATCCTGACAAAGAAAAGTCAAATAATATACTATAAAACTGAGCAAGATTGTCCTGTACATACATATCCGTAGCATCCATATGTATACATATACAATACTGGCCTCTAGGGCATATATATCCAGCAATCTCCCACTTACACTAAAGGCCAGTGATTGGCGTACCGAATACCTAACGTCTGCACTAAGGCAAGCTGCTGGTGTACCGCATACCCAACATCTCAAAAAGTCGCTCGAACTGTGCTTGAGGGAGGGCCTTTGTAAATGGATCCGCCATGTTCTCTTTCGTATCCACTCTCCGGACCTCGATCTCCTGGAGATCTGCGATCTACGATCTCCCTGATTAGGTGATACCGCCTTAAGATGTGCAAGGATTTTTGATGGGACCGTGGTTCCTTCACTAAAGCTATAGCCCCATTGTTATCGCAATACAAAGGTATTGGGTCAACAATGGACGGAACTACCTGAAGTTCAGCTATGAACTTCTTCATCCAGACCGCTTCTTTTGCGGAATCGCTTGCAGCAATGTATTCAGCCTCCATCGTCGAGTCTGCGATGGTACCCTGTTTGGAACTCCTCCAACACACCGCCCCTCCATTGAGGGTAAACACAAAACCCAAGACAGACTTGTTTTCATCCTTGTCACTCTGGAAGCTTGAGCCGGTAAAGGACTCGACCCTGAGGTCTCCATTACCGTAAACCAGGAACATCTCTTTAGTCCTTCTCAGGTACTTGAGAATGTTCTTCACTGCTGTCCAGTGGTTCTCACCTGGGTCTGACTGATACCGGCTCACCACGCTTAGCACGTAAACTACATCTGGTCTTGTACACAGCATCACATACATTATAGATCCTACCGCCAAAGCGTAGGGTATAGTGCTCATGTGAACCCTCTCCTCGTCAGTCTTGGGAGACATCTCCTTGTAGAGGGTGATTCCGTGCAATGTGGGTATGTTACCGCACTTGGAATCTTCCATACTAAATCTCTTTAGTACGGTCTCTATGTACCTGGACTGCGAAAGTCCCCATAATCTCTTAGATTTATCTCTGTAGATCTTGATCCCCAGAATGTACGAGGCATCACCTAGGTCTTTCATAGAGAATCTTTGTGATAAGAATAGCTTGACCGATTGTAGCATAGGAATGTCATTTCCTATCAAAAGAATGTTGTCCACGTACAAAACTAGGAACACGACAATTCGTCCTACAATCTTCTTATAAATACAAGTCTCATCCTCGTTCTTGATGAAGTCAAAATCCTTGATTGTTTCATCAAAACAGATGTTCCAGCTCCGCGATGCCTGCTTTAATCAATAAATAGATCTAATCAACTTGCACACCTTCCCGCTGCTCCCACTGTCTATGAAACCTTCCGGCCGATCCATATAAACGCACTCTTCTAAAATTCCATTTAGAAAAGCTATTTTTACGTCCATCTGCTAGATCTCATAGTCATGGAAGGCGGCAATGGTAAGTAGGATCCGAATGGATTTGAGCATAGCCACTGGAGAAAAAGTTTCGTCAACCTTTTGCAACGAGTCTAGCCTTATAGGTTTCCACCTGCCCATCTACACCAAGTTTCCTCTTGCAGATCCATTTGCATCCAACGGGTTTTACCCCAGGTGGAGCAATATCCAAGGTCAACACTTTATTGGTGTACATAGACTCCATTTCGGATCGCATAGCATCCAGCCACTTATCAGAGTCCCTACTGATAATGGCCTGCCTGAAACTGGTATGGTCATCTTCTTCCAAGATGCAATCCTCTCGATCCCCGTCCATGAGAAAACCGTAGTATCTCTCTGAAGGATGAGAAATCCTACCAGATCTGCGGAGTGGCTGAGTTTTGTCTGGGACTATTGAATTTTCTGGTTCTACTAAATCCTCAGTTTGAGTTTGTAGTTTAGATATTTCATCCAGTTCTACCGTGCTCCCACTTATTTCTTTTGCAAGAAATTGCCACTCCAAAAAGGTGGCGTGCTGAGCAACAAATACCTTCTGTTCCTCGGTGTAGTAGAACAGATATCCATTTGAATGCCTGGGATATCCTACAAACTTACAAAAAACTGACCGTGCCTCAAGTTTGTCCGGATTCTGGTTTTTCACATATACCGGACAACCCCATATCTTAATCCGTTTAAGACATGGTTTTCTACCGCTCCATATTTCATATGGAGTCTTAGGTACAGATTTAGATGGAACCTGATTCAACAAGTACACTGCTGTTTCAAGTGCAAGTCCCCAGAATTAAAGAGGTAACTCAGCACTATTCATCATGGAGCGAACCATGTCCAATAGGGTACGGTTCCTCCTCTCCGATACGCCGTTGTGCTGTGGTGTATATGGAGGAGTAAGCTGAGAGAGAATACCATTCTCTTTTAGAAAGTCCCTGAATTCAGTGCTTAAGTACTCCCCTCCTCTATCAAATCGGAGGATCTTGATACTTCTGCCAGTCTGGTTCTCTACTTCGTTTCTGAATTCTTTGAATTTCTCAAAAGCTTCAGATTTGTGTTTCATAAAATACACATATCCGAATCTAGAGAGATCGTCAGTGAATGTGATGAAGTAAGAGAACCCACCCCTTGTATATATAGACATTGGACCACATACGTCACTGTGTATGAGTCCCAAGAGCTCTGCTGCTCTTTCTCCATGTCCAGTGAACGGAGATTTGGTCATCTTTCCTTTGAGACAAGACTGACAAGTTTCATAAGATGAAAATTCGAACATATTCAAGAGTCCATCTTTATGTAACTTACTTAGTCTTTTCTCTCCGATATGACCAAGTCTACAATGCCACAAGTAGGATTCGTTCGTATCTGAACTCTTCCTCTTGCGTGTGTTTTGTATATTGATAATTGTATTCTGATTTAGAACATAGGTACCATTACATAGTGTACTTTCTGCAACCAGTACCTTATCAAGGTAAATGTTCATGATATTTCTATCAAGAACAAAGTTATATCCATCTTTATCAAGTAAAAAAACTGATATGATGTTGCAAACCATGGAAGGTACATAGTAGCAATTGTTCAAAATTATAGTATTGCCATTTGGCAACACTAGGCGATATTCATCGATGGCTGCAGCATTAACTTGTGCTCCGTTCCCTACCCTGAGGGACATATCACCAGGTGCAACTATCCTACTTTTTCTCAGTCCCTGCAATAAATTATAGATATGAGATCCTGATCCGGTATCTAGTACCCAGGAGGTAGGACTGACCGAAAAGCAGTTCTCAATTACAAGAACACTTGATGTAGATGCATTAGTATGCTTCTTCTTCAATGGGGTCTCCTTGGAATTCAAACAATCATCTCTCCCCTGCTCATACTTACGATTGCCATCATAAGTTACAGCCAAACCGACATTCCCTAGCCCCGAATAAGAATTCGGATTGGTCAAGCGATAAATTTTATTATCTTGATTAGGGCATGAAATGGTTGCTACCTGGAGAGAGAGAAAAGAAACAATCAGCGTGCGCTTCTTGTAAGATTAGATTGGTTATTAATTTATCTAATCAGGATGGCTCCCACTGTTTCCTCAAATTCTTCTTCAAACCCTAAAAGAAGAACTAGTCAGGATTAATCGCATGTCACAATACTTGCTTAACCTTTCAGCCAGGCTAGTGTTGGTACTTCGAGAGAGGTTTTCCAACGCTTTCGCGAAGTTCCTTAACTATATAACCTCTTTTCCCTGGAGGCATAGCCCCGCTAACACCGTTCTAGACACCTACTTGGTTTATAGTATTGATTATTAAGTGAAATAATCTCCCGAGAGTAATCCTACTCATCAGTGGGATCGGGATCCAACTATCATTGTGTGATGCACTAGATGGAATCCACTCTAGTTACCTACACTCTAGAAGGTATGCTGAATCTGCAAGTTTCCTGTATGTTTGAAACTCCCGATGTGGTTTTTGCCCCAAGCGACTTCATGACCTTGACAGAGGTCAACATGTCATAAGTCGCAAGTCAAGCTCAACCCGTCATTGTCCTAGATTAATTTAGACCCACCAGCATAAGCCCTTGACAGAGGTCAAAATGACCGTGTGACTGTCCAAAATAATCGCATATCTATGCAACAAACAGGCATTACTTAGCTACCATTCACTATGCCTTGACAGAGGTCAACATACACAGCATGAATACTAAGAAATACTTGTAAGAAATGATGGAGGGCTACGGCTGGGTTTTTGGCGGAAAACCCGTTAACGAAATGAACTTGATATCGTTGAAGGAACCTGAATAGTTTTGCAAATATATAGTGGCAAAAACTTTTGCTAAATAGGTCACTCCCTGTGAAGGGATCTCGGCTCTTTCCTCGTCGAATGAGGTGCAGGTTATTCCAAACTGAATACCACGATGCAATGCAAAAATAATCGACTATAGTGAAATTATTACGTTGACGCAAACTTTTACTCAAGGGGTCACTCCCGATGAAGGGATCTCGGCCCTTGCCTCGTCGAATGAGATGCTGGATATTCATAACCGAATACCACTGTGCAAAGCAAAGAGAATGTCTGTAATGTCAGTTTTTAAAACTTGGTTCCAACAACATCTTTTAGGTTTATATTCTTGCATTAATCAAAATTAATGTGGTCCCATCAATTTAACCTATCACACCAGAAAAGAATGAAAATATGATGTACGTATATGCCATCCGCATTCGCCACTCGGCCCGTCATCACCCGTTAGGTTACTTAACTAACGACAAAGCGGGGGCTGGACTAGCATGGGTGTAAAATATATACAACATCTACTAGTATATATATAAGTATATATAACATTCGTCCCAGGCACGATAAAAGTAACATCACAGAATCTCAGCCAACAATACAGAATGGTGAATAATCTTGGAGCCCCGGGTTTCATTTGAGACACAAATAAAACCCGTCGTTCCCGGTCGTGTGGATAGCCTGTGCAATGAAAACCTGTACCCCCTACGAGTGCGGCGAATAGCCCGCCAAATCTAGAATGAAGCCCCTTCCGTCTCAACGCCATGAGATGCGGGCTTGTTGCCTTCTAGAACCCGGCTATTCGTGCACTCCACCATGGAGAAATCCTAGTATAGAAAAAGAAAATAATATGTACAAATGATGATATCGACCTCAACCTGGTCGTGCCTCAAAATAATATACAACCTGGCAAAGACGGCAGTCCACATGTCGGACGCTCGCCCCGCAATAACAAATGTACAAATGAATATAAAATGTACTTCTAACATTGCACCATATGCTATCCACCACAACATTCCAACCACAATCTCAGCATAATCACCGAAACATCAACGTGAATGTTACATTCACAAATCCGTCTAAAAGAACATATAGCAGATAGACGGGTTTACCAATCAAATGACATTCACAGTCGCAGATGTTAATCTAAGTACTGATAACAAAATGCGTATTTTAAAATTTAGATCGACTAAACTTTTCTAAGTGTGCCCCAAGTTCTAATCCAGTACTGAAACAAATCTGGGCCCAAAAATGAACATTCCAGAAACCATAATTCCAACTAAAAGAGCCCCAGAAGAAATATTGAGCACAGAAGCCCCAGCACCGCTGCGGAACCGCGGCCAATATGGCATTTGCACGGCGGTTCCGCGGTTTGTTAGAGGGATCATGGGCCCAAATTTCTTGTGCATTCTTAAAAAAGCCTGCACGATTTTCTGAGACCATAAAATTGATTTTTAGACCACTTTAAAAATTCGACAGAAAACGTGAAATTGGAATTGCGGTTTTGAAAACTTCGGTCAATCGATATTCTAAACACGTTTAAACTAGCTAGTATAGCTTTTATGGGTTGGATCTAATACCATGAAGGGTTACACTAGCGCCCCGGCCAACTTCCGTGGCCAAATGCGGAACAAAAATTTTATGACGATCATAAACAATGGCGCTAGAATAAACCAAAACTGGATCTTTAACCATAAACCTAACTAGCAAATGATGGTTCTATCTACTATGATAGAACGTATAACTAAAGAAAACAAGTCCTTCGGGTCTTCGATCCTCTCCTTAAGCTCCTCGATGGATGTTTGGATCATGCTTGAACTTCGGCCTCCTAGTGTCAACGATGATCCACCTCGAGAGATCCACTCTAGAGCTTAACCTCCAAGATGAGGCAACTAGAACACTTAGGTTGCTAGACTAAGTGATCTGGAGTGAGTAAAGAGTGATTTTGGTGGCTTGGTCTCAATGGCCTTTGATTTTCAACTCACGAAACACTAGGGCTTGAAAGAGAGGAAGAAGGAGAAAGAGCTATGAGAGAGAGTGTCCCTTGATCAAATGAAGAGTGCGCTCTCATATGAGGGAAAAAGAATAATAATTTTAATTAGGATAATTGTGATGGTTCATTTGATTTGACCATTATCATGTCACAATTAATGCTAAGCAAAATATCTCATGCTCAACAAAAATATCTAAGTCAACTATGGTCAACAAGTCAAATGGTCAAACCAATTAACCATGACACAATTAACACTAATAAAATTAGTAAACAATTTCCTCCATCTGATTATGGTTTTAATCAAGTCAATAGTCAAAACCCTAATGAGGTGTCTCCTTCTCTGCCTCTGTCAACTGTATATACATACCCGCATCCGTGTTCCGAGGAACACGAATACAATGAGACTGAACCAATCCAAAATCAAATTCTAATATCCGGCTTAAAACAAAGCCAGCTAGTATCAACTGCCCGAACACCAAACACGCACAAGTGCGCGTATGTGAATGAACCCTGTCGTAAAACCATATGACCTCTACTCGTTTCTCCCGAAGCTGGGAAACCCTCTGCGTGGGACTCTAAAGACTCGACAGTACGCTGGCAGTGGGTTTAACTATAAGCACGTCAGCGACACTAGCTATACGTAACGGCTACATAGGTACCTGTCGAAAAGGAAGGCCAACGAGCAAACTCGTCAGAAATCCTACTGAGCCTATCCATGACAATATTCGTACAGTCCGGTCTCTTCGTCAAAGAGTATCGCATACCGGGTCTACAGAGTTGTGAACGTCAGACCCTAATAACCTGATAAGTTATGCCGATGTGGCTCAGGACCAATCCGGGAAACTACTGATCAACCTATCAGTAAATCCCTAATGCCTTGGTCAAGGTCTTATGGTCATGACCTGTTAGTTATATGTATGCCCTAGAGGCCATTACTGTACATAGGATGTATATTGTAGTGGATGCTGGGACATATATAGGGAGGACTTTCTTGCTCGACATGATAGTATGCTATCTGGTTACCCTTTACCTTAACGTGTACATTGATTGTCTCTCTGCTACGTGTTGGTAAAGCCCTTAGGATGTGTACTTGACTACCTGGACTATGATGCGGATCATACTAGTGGGGACATGGTAGTCCATAAGTACATCCTTCAAAGTCCCTAGTCGTGGGTGTATCGAGACGGGGCATCGATATACCAGAGTAGACTAGCGTGTATCTTCTCGACCCATACAGATGGGCGATGGATGATCCCATATCCATTGGTGTTTGACATCGGAGATGATATACGGGTGCTCAGTAGAGACTGGGTACACTGGACGGACTCGCCGAGAACTCCCAGATGGTATTATACCTCACGTCAGATGGCAGTTCTCCGGTGACACTGGTACAGAGTAGTCTGTTGACCCGAGATCGTCATAGAGTCTTGTGTGGTTCCCACTGTGCTTTGATTTCCATCTTACCACGTCCAAGAGGGCGTGCAAAATGGTGGTTTTTGGGTACAGTCCCGAGTCACATGGAGGCAATGAGCGATAGGAGGGGATTCGTCTCTCCCGGTATAGGGAGTTGATGTTGCGCTGTGTTCGATTGGCTATAACAGGAAATCCCTAGCCAGGGTTGCTGAGATATACTGGTAAGTGTTACCAGTAGTTTCTCGAATTGTTATAGACCTCATATCGACACGACTTATCGAGCTATTGGGGTCTGACGTTTACCACCCCTAGGCAAGATATGCGACATATCAGACGATCAGACCGGACTGTACGGTAGTGTTACTGGTTGGATTCACTGGAGTGTGAGCGGGCTTGCTCGTCGATCTTCAGATCGCTCAATACTCGGGTGGCCGTTACGTTTAGCAGACCGCTTGCGGCTTGTGGGTGTTTGATATGATCATCATCTGCTGCCGGCGTATTGACGAGTCTTTAGAGTCCTACACAGAGGTTTCCTGGCTCAAGCGAAACGAAATAGGAGCGCATATGAGATATGTGCGGGACCGAGAATAATGCGTGTATGTGATACCGTATTTCATTCTCGCGATCAATGTGTCGAATGGTTGTATGTGATATAACCTAGTTATCGATTCAAGCGTTGATTCGATAAGCCGATACATTGTATACTAGTCGGTTGTGTGCGACATGACCGGATCATTGAATCAAGTGTTGATTTAATGATTTAATGCATATTTATATATTTGATATATTACTTTGCATCAACTAGTATCGGTTCACTTTAAATGGATTTTCTCACTCGGGTGTGCGCATTGCATATGCGATATGATTTTTGTGCACTTGATTAAATCATGTTTGATGATGCATATCTTTTTGTTAAGTGTAATGAATTAAACCTAGGTTAAGTAAATGATTAGGGTTTTCTTTTATTCATTCATTTATCTTTTCATTTGCATTTAAAAGATAAATGAGAAAAAGGAAAAGAAGTGAAAAATGGTGGCTACTTTTGTTTTCAACATGAAGCTTCATGAAGCTTTCATTAAGTGACCATTTTTGTCTCATCTCCTTAACCCTAACCATTCTTTAACCTTGGTCAATTCTCTACACTTAACTTGGGTTATGTTATGATAAGAATGGATTATTCTTTTCTTTTTTAATTTAACTTATCATAACAATTAGCTTCTTCTTCTTCATCTTCTTTAAGGAAGAAAGCAAGCTCCATCAATGGTGATTGATGGAAATGAGTGAGAAATCCAAAACTAAAGTCTAGCCACTTCCTATTTCTTCATCCTCTACCTCTTGCCAAGTAGTAGAGTGTGTTTCCTTCACAAGTTTTTAGGGCTTGGTGAAGGTGGATCTTGATTTAGCGATGCCTCGACGTAGATCATCTTCGGCACGGACATCGACGACCTAGCTCGCTTTTTCTCCGACGAAGCCGACTCTAGAGCCCGGATTCCTTTTGGACAGCGGAGATGACTTCGTTGCGGAGCTATGGATGTGGAGCACCGGATCTACAAAGGTTGTATTTCCGATATCCCATTAGTTAAGTTGTTAACTAGATTGTTTTTCGCCTAGAAATCTAGCAAACGATCCGTAGTCGGGTCTCTCGGCACCGTTATTTTTGAAATTGGCATGTTCGATACTTTGTGAGACCTCACTAGAGTGCCTAGGAACCCTACAGTGGTATCAGAGCCTAGCTAGAGCCTTAGGCGAAGTCCAGACGGAATCTGAAACCCGAACGAACCCGAAACCCGTCTCAAAACATGCTCTCTGTCCTTTTTTCAAAAATTGGGATTTTTCCATATTTAAAATATTCAGTAAAATCAGCAGGAAATTCTAAGGGATACTGCAAAATTCGTATGCCTGATTCCATCAATGCGCCGCGTTTCCGCGGCACGAGCATGGCTCGTGCGGCGGAACCGCGGCCGTTTTGTCGTTTGTGGCATCCAAATTTGTACAGTAATTCATAATATGCTATGCTGGTTTTCCTGGGTATTTTTGATATTTTTT
The DNA here is from genome assembly GCA_030015575.1 of Agapanthus africanus. Lineage (NCBI taxonomy): Eukaryota > Viridiplantae > Streptophyta > Magnoliopsida > Asparagales > Amaryllidaceae > Agapanthus > Agapanthus africanus. The sequence continues at coordinate 447,213,555 of JASDDO010000012.1, read as the reverse complement.
CAAGAGTTGAATTTTCTGGAGTTGTTTTGGTGATTCGGTGTTTCGATCGGGGTATCAAATTTTGTCTATTTGGCTTTCCGGATAAATTTTAGAATATGTTAAAAAGTTCGACCGGATATAAATACCCAATTTTTCCCCTGTCGGGAAATTTCCAAGTGTTGGATTTTTCTGTTGTTTAACGACGTTCTAAGTAGTGAAAGTAACGCGATGGACCCTCTAGAAGACAACAAACCTTAACTCGATTATGTGACCGTCTTGAACTGCCCTTTGAACCTTCGGGTTTGGGGCAGTACGGCGTGCCACATGTGAGGCGTTGGCTTGACCCTTCTACGGCTGGACCGTTGGTACTGAGGTACGAACTGAATGTTGTTAGACTCATATTTCATGTGTTGATCTGTATCGGGAAAACTTGGGTGTTCGATTGTTCGATCGGAAAGTTTGACATTTTCTATTTATCCGGAATGTGATACAATAATTGGAATTCACAAGAAGTTATGAGATAACTGAATGAATGTTATAAACGTAGCAGTTTAGTCTCACTTGATCGGTTACCACGGAATTTTGATGTGATCAAAAGTCCGTCGCGATCACGTAGCGTACTCGGATACTCGCCGGGTAAACTTAATAGACAGCCTCACTCCATAGCTCCGACCAAGTGACTGTAGGAGAACCCCATCACCGAAAGCATCCGTTCGGGTGCTCGCGGCAGCGGTGTTCCACCTTGGTGCACTTCGTCGACGGTATCGGGGGTGCGGCCGCCTACTAAAGTTTACGACGAGCATTCGATCAGATTTTCGGGAATCTTGTTGAATTACCCGACTTGATATTGAAAGGTGTTTTCGATAATGAGACTAAAATGCGGGGTTTATAATTGTTAGGCATGTGATGTCTAAGTAATTCATTTGGTCAGGCATGCGATGTCTGAGGTGGTTGCGGATTCCAACTGTTGTAGTTTTACACTTTCTTTTCTGTGACCGTAAGTGTAATATGTGATATCGCCGGTTTCGTTGCTATATGTCAACGACAATTGGGATGGACATATTTACTTACGTTGATGACATGTGATGTTATGTGTTGCTGGATATGTTATATTGGATCGTCGTGTATGAATAGCCGGGGGTTTTTATGTGAGATGAGTGTTTTTCATTTTCATTCATGTAAAAACTTGTATGTAATATTCTTTTATTGGGGCACTTCCAGGTTGCGGAAGATGTCACCATTTGTATATTATTTACTTTTCCGCACTAGGATAGACCCAAGGAGGAGGGCACAAGTAACCGGGTTCTGGAGTCCAGTGGGAGACCAACTCGAGGAGTCGAGTCCGGGTCTCCTAACTCTAGAATTGGTAGGGTTACTTGCCGCTCTCGTAGGGGTCTAGGGGTGTGGGTTTGGCTATTCATCACGACCGTAGAATCCGTGTTTTATACTGGCTCGTATTGAAAACACGGACGTCCTAGTATATCCAATATTTCATATGATTCTTCTGCTGCGATATCTGTGATGTGATCATGTGATGTTCTGTGATAGATACAGTATATAGTATATATGATATATTATATAGCCGTTACTTATGTTTTATACCCGTGCTAGCCCTGCCCCGCTCTGCCGTTAGTTACCTAACCTAACGGTGCACGAGGGGACATCGAGGCGAATGCGGATGGCATAAGTGTACGTCGTATTTATCTGTGATGTTTAGGTACTTAAAATGATGGGACTTCATTAATGAGATTAATGAAATAAAAGAAACCTAAGATGTTGTAGAATCGAATTTCAAAATAGAACAGGTAGCTACAGTTCTTGCTTTGCACAGCGGTATATACGATATATCCTGCACCTTATTCGATGAGGAAAGGACCGAGATCCCTTCACCGGGAGTGACTCCTTTAGCAATAACTGGCAGATGCTACACACTCGGTTTGTCTTTTGATTGCTTTTAAGAGTTTTTGCTTTGCACAGTGATATATATGATATATCCCGCACCTCATTCGACGAGGAAAGGACCGACGATCCCTTCACCGGGAGTGACTCCTTTAGCAAAACTAGAAAAGCCTCAAAAGCGCTCCATTTTAAAAACATTCGATCCTACAACGATATCAAGTTCATTACGCAATAGGTTTTCAGAAAAACCTGTCGTAGCCCTCCGTCATTTCAGATAAGTTGTATATAGTATTCGTGCTGCATTTGTTGGCTTTCGTCAAGGTGCAGTGTGCGGTAACTATATGCTGCTTATCTGCTAGCATACGATGCGATTGGATTAGGGTAGTCGTGCGGCTTTGTTGGCTTTCGTCAAGGGTCGTGCGGGTGGGTTTAATTCAATCAGGAAATGACGGGTTGAACTTGACTAGCGGGCTATGGTTTGTTGGCTTTCGTCAAGGTCATAGCACGTTAGGGGCAAAACATTATCGGGAATTTCAAGTGTTGAAATTTGCAATGAGATTGCATACCTTCTATGAGATAGTTGGATCCCGATACCCGCTGCGAGTAATTGTTACTCCTGGGAGAGTTTTATACATTACAATTAGCCGATCAAGTAGGTGTCTAGAAAGGTGTTAACGAGGTTACGCCTCTGGGAAAACGAGGTTTACATTAATTAGGTTCGTGCGAAAGCACGGGGGACCTCCCTCAAAGTACCGACACTGGCCTGGCTGAAAGATTGGCGAACTTGTAGTGTGTAATTAATCTCGGCTAGTCTTTCCTTTTAGGGTTTGAAGGAAGATTTGATAAAAAGCAGTGGGAGCCATCCTGATTAGATAAAATAATAACCAATCTATTCTTGCAAGAGCGCACGCTGAGTGTTTTCTTCTCTCTCTCTCCTGGTAGCGACCATATTACGCCTTAATCAAGATAATAATACGGATTATTGACCGAACCCGCTTGTTATACTGAGCTGGGGAACGTTGGTCCCGCTCCACCTTCTAATTGTTATAAGACAGAGCAGGAAATTGGGGAATACCAGATTTCCCGTGCCGCCCAAACGAAGAGAGTGCATGATGATGCATCATCTTCGGGTGTGTTCATTATACAGAACTGTTTCTCAGTATCCTCCGCATCCTAGGTATATGATACCGGATCAGGATCCCAGATATGTAAGATGTTACATAGGGCTACAAAAGGGTAGAAAAACTGAGAACGGGTGATAAGTTTCATGAGGCAGAAAACGGGGCAAGAGTTGCAGCCAAGTCTGTTGGTCACTGTCACCCTGTATTGTAATACATTGATTCTGAACGAATGTTATTAGATACCGAACCTGATATACAAAATCATATCAGTTTCTTTATTAGTAAAGAAATGATAAAATTTTGTATTGTTGGATAATGTTTTGAACATTTCCTATATCAAAAGTTGATCGGTTCAGGCACGTTGTCTAAAAGCATTAACGTTCTAAATCAAACTACAGTTCTTAGTATACAGAACACACACAAGAGGAAGAGTTCAGAAATGGACAAATACTTCTTGAGGTATTGTAGACTAGGTCAGATCAATATGACCCGACTAGCTAGAGTTACATTTAGATGCATATTTAAATTAGTTTGAATTTACATCTTGTGAAACTCGCCAGTCATGTCACAAAGATAAGATGACCATAGCTCTGTTTATTGAAAACAGAGAAAGAGTTAGTGAACTCTTGGGACTGATACATGATGATGTATGTAAGGTCTCCTGTCTACACATACCAGGAATGGTTCTTTATACTTCATTACGTTCTCTGATGATCTTTCGAGATTCAGACCTATGTTCCTGTTGAAACACAAGTCCGAACCTTTTCAGATATTCACAGAATATAAGTTAGAAGTAGAGAACCAAAATACGGGTATAAGTATTATGTCCTATGATGAGATCAAGGAGGAGAATACTTGAGCACGGAAATACTGGACTATTCTAAAAGAGAATGAGATTCTCTCTCAGAATTACTCCTCCGTATACACCATAGCAAGATGGTATATCGGGGCGGAGCGATCACACCCTATATGATAAGGTGTGCTCTATGATGAGTACTACTGAGTAACCTATTTCCTTTTGGGAGTTATGCACTTATGAAGTTGCATACCTATTGAATAGGGTTCAAATCAAATCCGTTGCCTACCACTTCATATGTGATATGGAAAGGGTAGAGCCCATTTCTTAAGTTAGTTAAGATTTGGGGTTGTCCGGCCTATGTCTAAAAGCAAAATCCGGACAAGCTCGAGGCAACGTCTGTTATGTAGAACTGGAAACGTTCCAGCTATACAAACTGGAGTTGATGATTTGGTAGAACCGAAGGATTCAGTAGATTCCAACGAACCTCAGCCTCTCCGCCGATCTAGTAGGGTTCCTCACCCACCTGAGAGATACTTCGGTTTCTCTATGACAGTGGGAGCGAGGAATGCATCATGAGATGATGACCCAACTAGTTTCGAGCTGGCCATCAGGAGTATGACTCTGTAAGAATGGCTGGATGCTTAGCGATCTGAGATGGAATCCATGTTCACCAGCAAAGTATGGACTTTGGCTGCTACATCTGAAGGGTTAAATCCCCGTCAGGAGAAAGTATATCTTGAGAAGATTACTTGGTGTAGATGGAAAAGTTGAGACTTTCAAAGCTAGACTTGTTAATGGTTTTCGTTATTGACCAGGCGTGGATAATGATCAAACCTTTTCCAGTACCTATGCTTAAGTCCATCCAGATACTACTTGCCACGGCTACATACCATGACTACGATATCTGGTGGTTGGGTGTCATGACAGCTCTTCTAAAATGATGATTTAGAAGAGAGCGTCTATAAGTACACAGCCAGAGGGCCTCGTAAACAGTGGGAGCAGCGGAAACGTGTGCAAGATGCTTTATAGGATAAAGCAGGCATCGCGGAGATGGAACATCTGTTTTGATGGATTAGTCAAAGAAGTTGACATCATCAAAATGGTAGATGAACCTTGTATATACAAAAAGGTAGTAGGGAGTATGGTGGTAATCCTCGTAGAGTACGTGGATGACATACTCTTGATAGGGAAGGAGTTTCCTATGCTACGCTCGATCAATCTCCGTTTATCACAATGATTCTCCATATAGGATCAAAGTGATACCTGCTAAATCCTGGATTTTGGATCTATGAGATAGATCTAAGTGGATGTTAGGGTTCTCACTAGTTGTAGTGAGATGGTATCAATCGATCCTGGGGAGAATCACTGGAAGTGTTCCAGGGTGATAAAGACGACTGAATGTCAGTCGCAGGCATTGTCTTTACCCTCTGTAAAGGGACGGTATGTTGGAAGAGTTCCAAGCTAGATATCGTGGCAAACTAGACGATAAAGGCACGATACATCGCTACTTAAGATGCTACCAAAGAGGTTGTTTGGATGTATATTGGTTCATGAGATGAACTACGTTCCTACCATTGTTTGACAATGGAGTTGTGGCTTATGCCAAGGAACGACGGTCCCATCAGTGATCCAGACTTATTCTAAGGCAGTATCACCTGATCATGGAGATGGTTGATCTCCAAGGTGATCGAGGAAAGGAGAGCAGACTCAGAGGATAACACGGCGGATCCACTCACGAAGGCCTATTCCCAGAGAGAGACTTTTATGGGATGGTTGAGTATGAGATACTACAACCACTGCTACAGATGGCCCTAGTGCAAGTGGGAGATTGTTAGTTATATGTATGCCCTAGAGGCCATTACTGTACATAGGATGTATATTGTAGTGGATGCTGGGACATATATAGGGAGGACTTTCTTGCTCGACATGATAGTATGCTATCTGGTTACCCTTTACCTTAACGTGTACATTGATTGTCTCTCTGCTACATGTTGGTAAAGCCCTTAGGATGTGTACTTGACTACCTGGACTATGATGCGGATCATACTAGTGGGGACATGGTAGTCCATAAGTACATCCTTCAAAGTCCCTAGTCGTGGGTGTATCGAGACGGGGCATCGATATACCAGAGTAGACTGGCGTGTATCTTCTCGACCCATACAGATGGGCGATGGATGATCCCATATCCATTGGTGTTTGACATCGGAGATGATATACGGGTGCTCAGTAGAGACTGGGTACACTGGACGGACTCGCCGAGAACTCCCAGATGGTATTATACCTCACGTCAGATGGCAGTTCTCTGGTGACACTGGTACAGAGTAGTCTGTTGACCCGAGATCGTCATAGAGTCTTGTGTGGTTCCCACTGTGCTTTGATTTCCATCTTACCACGTCCAAGAGGGCGTGCAAAACGGTGGTTTTTGGGTACAGTCCCGAGTCACATGGAGGCAATGAGCGATAGGAGGGGATTCGTCTCTCCCGGTATAGGGAGTTGATGTTGCGCTGTGTTCGATTGGCTATAACAGGAAATCCCTGGCCAGGGTTGCTGAGATATACTGGTAAGTGTTACCAGTAGTTTCTCAAATTGTTATAGACCTCATATCGACACGACTTATCGAGCTATTGGGGTCTGACGTTTGCCACCCCTAGGCAAGATATGCGACATATCAGACGATCAGACCGGACTGTACGGTAGTGTTACTGGTTGGATTCACTGGAGTGTGAGCGGGCTTGCTCGTCGATCTTCAGATCGCTCAATACCCGGGTGGCCGTTATGTTTAGCAGACCGCTTGCGGCTTGTGGGTGTTTGATATGATCATCATCTGCTGCCGGCGTATTGACGAGTCTTTAGAGTCCTACACAGAGGTTTCCTGGCTCAAGCGAAACGAAATAGGAGCGCATATGAGATATGTGCGGGACCGAGAATAATGCGTGTATGTGATACCGTATTTCATTCTCGCGATCAATGTGTCGAATGGTTGTATGCGATATAACCTAGTTATCGATTCAAGCGTTGATTCGATAAGCCGATACATTGTATACTAGTCGGTTGTGTGCGACATGACCGGATCATTGAATCAAGTGTTGATTTAATGATTTAATGCATATTTATATATTTGATATATTACTTTGCATCAACTAGTATCGGTTCATTTTAAATGGATTTCTCACTCGGGTGTGCGCATTGCATATGCGATATGATTTTTGTGCACTTGATTGTATCATGTTTGATGATGCATATCTTTTTGTTAAGTGTAATGAATTAAACCTAGGTTAAGTAAATGATTAGGGTTTTCTTTTATTCATTCATTTATCTTTTCATTTGCATTTAAAAGATAAATGAGAAAAAGGAAAAGAAGTGAAAAATGGTGGCTACTTTTGTTTTCAACATGAAGCTTCATGAAGCTTTCATTAAGTCACCATTTTTGTCTCATCTCCTTAACCCTAACCATTCTTTAACCTTGGTCAATTCTCTACACTTAACTTGGGTTATGTTATGATAAGAATGGATTATTCTTTTCTTTTTTAATTTAACTTATCATAACAATTAGCTTCTTCTTCTTCATCTTCTTTAAGGAAGAAAGCAAGCTCCATCAATGGTGATTGATGGAAATGAGTGAGAAATCCAAAACTAAAGTCTAGCCACTTCCTATTTCTTCATCCTCTACCTCTTGCCAAGTAGTAGAGTGTGTTTCCTTCACAAGTTTTTAGGGCTTGGTGAAGGTGGAGCTTGATTTAGCGATGCCTCGACGTAGATCATCTTCGGCACGGACATCGACGACCTAGCTCGCTTTTTCTCCGACGAAGCCTACTCTAGAGCCCGGATTCCTTTTGGATAGCGGAGACGACTTCGTTGCGGAGCTATGGAGGTGGAGCACCGGATCTACAAAGGTTGTATTTCCGATATCCCATTAGTTAAGTTGTTAACTAGATTGTTTTTCGCCTAGAAATCTAGCAAACGATCCGTAGTCGGGTCTCTCGGCACCGTTATTTTTGAAATTGGCATGTTCGATGCTTTGTGAGACCTCACTAGAGTGCCTAGGAACCCTATATGACCAATCGAGCACTGTGCGATATCAACTCCCAAACCAGGAGAGACGAATCCCTAACAATCACTCACTGCCTCCATGTGTCTCGGGACTGAACCCAACCAAAACCTGTTTGCATGACTCAGTAGAGCCATGATAGGGTAGTGATTAAAGCTCAGTAGGAACTCACACGAGACAAATGCTGATCTCAGGTCTAAAGAATAACCTGTACACATGTCACCTGAGAACATCCATCTGACGATAGGTATAGTACCATCTGGAAGTTCTCGGCGAGTCCGTCCAGTGTACTCACACCCAGTGAGCACCTGTATACGATCTTGGGTGCATCAGACCAATGGCTGCGGGACCAACCATCCCCCAACGAGGCTAGAAACATATACACTAGTCTACTCTGGAGTATCAATGCCCAGTCTCGATACTCACGCAACTAGGGACCATTTAAGGATGTGCTTATGGACTACCCTGCTCCCACAAGTATGATCACCATCACAACGCAAGTAGTCATGCAAGATCATACGGGGTTTATCAACATGTAATCACAATATGTAATAACGACTATGACATATGCCATGTTAAGATATAGACAAACCATAATAGTATACTACCGTATCGAGTCTTTATCAATATGTGCAAGCTATATATAACAACAATAGAAATAAATACACATATCCTGACAAAGACAAGTCAAATAATATACTATAAAACTGAGCAAGATTGTCCTGAACATACATTCCCTAGCATCCATATGTATACATATAGAATACTGGCTTCTAGGGCATATATATCCAACAGTAATTAATCCCGGCTAATCTTTCCTTTTAGGGTTTGAAGGAAGATTTGACTAAAACAGCGGGAGCCATCCTGATTAGATAAAATAATAACCAATCTAATCTTGCAAAAGCATACGCTGAGTGTTTTCTTCTCTCTCTCTCCAGGTAGCGACCATGTCACGCCTTAATCAAGATAATAATATGGATGTATTGACCGAACCAGCTTGTTATACTGAGCTGGGGAATGTTGGTCCCGCTCTAACTTATAATTGTTATAAGACTGAGTAGGAAATAGGGGAATGCCAGGATTCCCGTGCTGCCTAAACGAAGGAAGTGCATGTTGATGCATCTTCTTCGGGTATGTTCATTACCGAAAACCGTTTCTCAGTATCCACTACGTCCTGGGAATGAGATACCGGATCGGATCCCATATATGTAATCTGTTACATGGAATACTGATAGGTAGAGAACTGGGAATGGGTGATAAGTTTCAAGAGTTGGAAACGGTACGAGTGTTGCAGCCAAGCTTGTTGGCAGTTATCACCCAGTATTACCAAATACATTGATTCTAAACGAATGTTATTAGATGTCGAACCTGATATACAATATCATATCAGTCTCTTTATTTAGTAAAGAAGGATATAATTTTGTATTGTTGGATAATGTTTTGAACATTTCCTATATCAAGAGTTGATCGGTTCAGGCACGTTATCTAAAAGTATATACGTTCTAAATCAAACTACAGTTCTTAACGTACAGAACACACACAAGAAGAAGAGTTCAGAAATGAATGAATCCTTCTTGTGGCATTGTAGACTAGGTCATATCAATGCGACCTGACTAGCTAAGTTACATAAAGATGCATATTTAAATCAGTTTGAATTTACATCTTGTGAAACTTGCCAGTCATGTCACAAAGATAAGATGACCATAGCTCCGTTTATTGGAAACAGAGAAAGAGTTAGCAAACCCTTGGGATTGATACATGATGATGTATGTAAGTCCCCTGTCTACACATGCTAGGACTGGTTCTTTATACTTCATTACATTCACTGATGATCTCTCAATATTCGTACATATGTTCCTGTTGAAACACAAGTCTGAAGATTTTGAGAAATTCAAAGAATATAAGTTAGAAGTAAAGAACCAAAACGAGTATAAGTATTATGTCCTTTGATGTGATCAGGGAGGAGAATACTTGAGCATGGAATTCCTAGACTATTCTAAAGGAGAATGAGATTCTCTCTCAGCATTACTCCTCCGTATACACCACAGCACGTAGGTGTATCGGGGTGGAGCAATCTCACCCTATTAGATATGGTGAGCTCTATGATGAGTGCTACTGAGTTACTCATTTCCTTTTGGGGGTTATGCACTTGTGAAGCTGCATACCTATTGAATAGGGTTCCAACCAAATCAGGCTCTTCATGTTTGGCTATTGCTTGTTGGCCTTTCTAGTCTAGCCCTTCTATCATACTTCCTGAGAATGAGGCTTATTGTCTCGTTAGAGTGCCGGTCCTACCACTCCGTATGTGATATAGTATGGGAAGAGCCCATCACTTAAGAAAGTTAAGATTTGGGGTTGTCCGGCCTATGTCTAAAAGCAAAATCCGGACAAGCTCGAGGTAAGGTCAGTTCTGTGGAAGTTTATTGGATATCCCAAGCATTCGCAAGGGAATATCTTCTACCATACCGAGGAACAAAAGGTGTTTTATTTCTCGGCATGCCACCTTTTTAGAAAAGGAATTTCTTATGAAGAAATTAGTGGTCATGAAGTAGAACTGGAAGGAGTTCCAGCTATACAAATTGCAGCTGATGATTTGATAGAACCGGAGGATTCAATAGCTTCCAACGAACCTCAGCCTCTCCGCCGATCTAGTAGGGTTCCTCATCCGTCTGAGAGATACTTCGGTTTTCTCAATGAAAGTGGGAGCGAGGATTGCATCATGAGATGATGACCCAATTAGTTTCGAGCAGGCCATCAAGAGTGGGGACTCTGTAAGAATGGCTGGATGCTAAGCGATCTGAGATGGAATCTATGTACACCAACAAAGTATGGACTTTGGTTACTATATCTGAAGGGTTAAATCCCCATCAGGAGCAAGTATATCTTGAGAAGATTACTTGGTGTAGATGGAAAGTTTGAGACTTTCAAAGCTAAGACATGTTGCAAAAGGTTCTCGTCATCGACCAGGTATGGTTAATGATGAAACCTTTTCTAGTGCCTATTCTTAAGTCCATCCGGATCCTGCTTGTCATTACTACATACCATGACTACGATATCTGGCGGTTGGGTGTCATGACTGCTTTTCTAAATAGTGATTTAGAAGAGAGCGTCTATAAGTACACAGGCACAGGGCTTTGTAGACAGTGGGAGCAGCGGAAACGTGTGCAAGTTGCTTTATGGGTTAAAGCAAGCATCACGGAGTTGGAACATATGTTTTGATGTGGTAGTCAATGCGTTTGACTTCATCAAAATGGTAGATGAACCTTGTATATACAAAAAGGTAGTAGGGAGTATGGTGGTGATCCTCGTATTGTACGTGGATGACATACTCTTGATAGGAAAGGAGTTTCTTATGCTACACTCGGCCAATCTCCTCTTATCACAAGGATTCTTCATATAGGATCAAGGTAATACCTCCTAAATCCTTGATTTTGGATCTATGAGATAGATCTAAGTGGATGTTAGGATTCTCACTAGGTGTAGTGAGATGGTATCAATCGATCCTGGGGAAAATCACTGGATAGCTTTCAGGGTGTTAAGGACGACTGAATGTCAGTCACATGCATTGTTTTTACCCTCAGTGGAGGGACGGTATGTTGGAAGAGTTCCAAGCTAGATACTGTGACATACTAGACGATAAAGGCCGGATACATTACTACCAAGGATACTACCAAAGAGGTAGTCTGGATGTATATAAGTTCATGAGATGAACTTAGTTCCTACTATTGTATGACAATGGAGTTGTGGCTTAGGCTTAGGAACCCCCATTCCATCAGTGATCCAGACATATTCTAAGGCAGTATCACCTGATCATGGAGATGGATGATCTCCAGGGAGATCGAGATTAGGAGAGTAAACACATAGGACAACAGGGCGGATCCACTCACAAAGGCCTTTTCCCAAAAGAGACATTTATGAGATGATTGTGTATGAGATACTACAACCACTGCTGATTGTTGGGTATTGGATACTATGACAGCCGGCCCTAGTGCAAGTGGAAGATTGTTAGTTATATGTATGCCCTAGAAGACATTACTGTACATGCGATATATATTGTAGTGGATGCTTGGACATATATAGGGATGACTTTCTTGCTCGACATGATAGTATGCTATCTGGTTGCTCTTTATCTTAATATGTACACTGATTGTCTCTATGTTACATGTTGATAAAGCCCTTAGGATGAGTACTTGACTACCAGTATTATGATGCAGATTATACTAGTGGGGATAGGGTAGTCGGTAAGTACGTCCCTCAAATGTTCCTAATAGTGGGTGTATCGAGACAGGGCATCGATTTACCAGAGTAGACAAGCGTATAGCTTCTCGACCCATGTAGATGGGCGATGGATGATCCCATATCCATTGACGTTTGACATCAGAGATAGTATACGGGTGCTCAGTGGAGATTGGGTACACTGGACGGACTCGCCGAGAACACCCAGATGGTATTATACCTCACGTCAGAAGGCAGTTCTCTGGTGAAACTGGTACAGGTTAGTCTGTAGACCCGAGATCGTCATAGAGTCTTGTGTGATTCCCACTGTGCTTTGATTTCCACCATACCACATTCAAGAGAACGTGCAAAACGGTGGCTTTTGGGTACAGTCCCGAATCACATGGAGGCAATAAGCGATAGGAGGGGTTTCTTCTCTCCCGGTATTGGGAGTTGATGTTGCGCTGTACTCGATTGGCTATAATAGGAAGTCTCTGGCCAGGGCTGCTTCAGAGATATACTGGAAAGTGTTATTAGTAGTTTCTCGACCCGTTATGAGCCTCACATCGGCATGACTTATCGAGTTACTGGGGTCTGATGTTTACCACTCATAGAAGAGATATGCGACATATCAGACGAAGAGACCGAATTGTACGGTAGTGTTACTGATTGGATTCGCAGGAGTGTGAATAGGCTTGCTTGTTGATCTTCTGATCGCTCAATACCCGGGTGGCCGTTACGTTTAGCAGACCACTTGCGGCTTGTGGGTGTTTAATATGATCATCACCTACTGGCGGCATATTGATGAGTCTTTAGAGTTCTACACAAAGGTTTTCTCGCTCAAGCAAAATGGAGTAGGAGCGCATATGTGATATGTGCGGGACCGAGATTAATATGATATGTAATACCGTATTCTATTCTCGCAATTTGTGACATCAGTCGGTTATATGCAATATAGCCGGGTTATCGGATCAAGTGTTGATTCGATAAGTTGTTACATAAGATATTAGTCGGTTATATGTGATATAGCAGGATTATTAAATCAAGAGTTGATTTTATAATCTAATGTATAATTATATATTTAATATATTAATTTACATTAACTAGTATCAGCTCACTTAAGATTTCTTTTCTCACTTAGTTTGTGCACATTGTATATATGTGATATATGCAAGTGTACATTATTTTGTATCATGTTTGATGAGACATGCAACTTGGGTGTGTGTATGACTTACACCATGCTTGGTTTAATTGCTAGGGTTTTATTTATTTTGGTAATTACAAAATTGTAGCATTTTGTCATGTATGAAGCTTATAGAAGCTTGTTGTTTGCATTGACCAATTCCACTCTTTTGGTTTGCCAAAGATATTTATTAACCCAACCAATTAAACCTAGCCATGGTTAACTCTCTACAAAGGTTAGTATATGATACTAAGTCACCTGGGGTTGCCATTATCTTTTGGATAATTGACATGAGAGTTTTCTTCTTCTTCTTCTTCTTCTTCTTCCTCTCAAGCTTTCTAGCTTCAATGGAGATGAGAGAAAATATGTGAGAAAATCAAATCTAAATTGAGCCTACTTCTTACTTCATCATCCTCTACTACTTGCCATTTAGTATGGGGTGTTTGCTTCCCTAATTCTACAATTAGTGAAGAGATAACTTGGGTTAGTGTCTCCTCGACGTAGATCATCTTCGGCCTCGAAGACTTCGATGCAAGCTTGTTCGTTTCTTCATGGGAGCCTCTCTAGAGTCCGGAGTTCATGATCACACTGAAGGGACTACTGCACGGAGCTAATGAAGTGAAGGACCGGTCTACAAAGGTTGTATTCCTTGTTCACTTTACTTGCAAAGTTGTTTGCATTTCATTCCGTTGGATTTCTAGTAAACGATTCTATGTTGGGGTTGGCTAGAATGGCTAAAATTTTAATATGGCATGGACGATATCTCCCTAAACGTTGCTACCGTCCTAGGCAACCCTGCAATCTCCAAACTCTAGAATCGGTAGGGTTGCTTGCCACTCTCGTAGGGGTATAGGGATATAGGTTTGGCTATTCATCACGACCGTAGAATCCGTGTTTTATACGGGCTTAATTTAAAACACAGAATTCATAGTATATCCAATATTTCATATGTGTTCTTCTGCTGCTGATATTCTGTTATGTGATCACTTGATATGTTCTGAGATGAATGCCTATATTATATATATGATATATAATAACTATTGTTGCTATCGTTTCTTATATGATGCTTGGGAAGCATAAAAGATGGGACTTCATTAATGAGATTAATGAAATAAAAGAGACCTTAAAGATGTTGTAGAAACTTGTTTTAAAATCTGGTAGCTCTAGTTTTTGGTTTACATATAGGTATTCCTTGAAGAATATCCAGTACCTTATTCGATAAGGAAAGAGCCGAGATCCCTTCACCGGGAGTGACCTCTTTAGCGAAACTAGCAGATGCTACAACCCACTCAGTTTACTTTTGATTGCTTCTATAGCTTTTTTCTTTGCATAGTGGTATTTATGAAATATCCTGCACCTTATTCGATAAGGAAAGAGTCGAGATCCCTTCACCAGGAGTGACCTCTTTAGCAAAACTAGTAAAAGCCTCAAAAACTCTCCTTTTCAAAATCACTCGATTCTACAAGGATATCAAGTTCATTACGCAAAGGGTTTTCTTAAAAACTGTTGTAGCCCTCCGTCATTTCAGATAAGTACTACTTAGTATTCGTGCAACGTTTGTTGGTCTCTGTCAAGATGTAGTGTGCAGTAGCTAACTAGTACTTATCTGCTGTATACGATGCGATTACATTAGGGTAGTCATGCGACTTTGTTGGCCTGCGTCAAGGGTCATGCGGATGGGTTTGATTCAATCATGAAATGTACGGGTTGAACTTGACTAGCGGACTATGGTTTGTTGGCCTCCGCTAAGATCATAGGACGCGAGGGACAAAATATTATCGGGAATATCAAGTGTTGAAATTTGCAATAAGATTGCATACTTTCTATGAGATAGTTGGATCCCGATACCCACTGTGAGTAAGAGTTACTCCTGGGAGAGTTTTGCACATTACAATTAGCCGATCAAGTAGGTATCTAGAAAAATGTTAACGGGGTTACGCCCCTAGGAAAAATGAGGTTTATTTTAATTAGGTCCGTACGAAAGCACGGGGAACCTCCATCAAAATGCCGACACTGGCCTGGCCGAAAGATTGGCGAACTTGTAGGGTGTAATTAATCCCGGCTAGTCTTACCTTTTAGGGTTTGAAGGAAGATTTGATAAAAATAGTGGGAGCCATCCTGATTAGATAAAATCAATAACCAATCTGATCTTGCAAGAGCATACGCTGAGTGTTTTCTTCTCTCTCCTCTGGTAGCGACCATGTCACGCCTTAATCAAGATAATAATATGGATGTATTGACCGAACCTCCTTATTATACTGTGCTAGGGAACGTTGGTTCCGCTCTATCTTATAATTGTTATAAGTCCAAGCAGGAAATAGGGGAATATCCAGATTCCTATGCCACCCAATCGAGGAACAAAGTATGTTGATGCATATTCTTCGGGTGTGTTCATTACCGAGAACTGTTTCTCAGTATCCTCTATGTCCTGAGTATGTGATACCGGATCAGGATCCCGCATATGTAATATGTTACATGGGCTACAGAAAGGTAGAGAACTGGGAATAGGTGATATGTCTCTAAATGTTAGAGAATGGTGCAATTGTTGCATCCAAGTCAGTTGGCAGATATCACCTTGTATTAAATACATTGATTATGAACGAATGTTATTACATACCGAACCTGATATACAACATTACATCGTTTTCTTTAATAAATTAAAGAAGGATATAATTCTGTATTGGAGGATAATATTGTGAATATTTTCCTGAATCAAGAGTTGATTCGATCAGGCACATTATATAATAGCATGTACGTTCTAAATCAAACCACGATTCAAAGTATCTAGAACACACACAAGAGGAGTAGTTCAGAAATGAACGAATCCTTCTTATGGTATTGTAGACTAGGTCATATTAATGTGACATGACCAGCTAAGTTACATAAGGATGAATATTAGAATCCGTTCGAATTTTCATCTTATGATACTTGTCATTCTTGTCTCAAAGGTAAAATGACCAATACTTCGTTTACTGGAAACAGAGAAAGAGTTATTGAACTCTTGGGACAAATACATAATGATGTATACGGTCCTATGTCTACAAATGCCAAGGTTCGTTCTTGGTACTTCATTACATTCATCGACTATCTCTCAAGATTCGGACATATGTTCCTGTTGAAACACGAGTCTGAAACTTTTGAGAAATTCAAGGAATATAAGCTTGAAGTTAAGAACCAGACAGTTAGAAGTATTAAAGTCCTTCGATATGATCGAGGAGGCGAATACTTGCGAATGGAGTTCCTGGAGTTTTTAAAAGGAGAATGTGATTATCTCTCAGCTTACTCCTTCGTATACACCACAGCACAATAGTGTATCGGAGCGGATGTATCGCACCCTATGAGATATGGCGCGCTCTATGATGAGTACTGCTAAGTTGCCTGTTTCCTTTTGAAGTTATGCACTTGAGAAGCTGCATACCTATTGAATGGGGTTCCAACCAAATCAGTGCCTACCACTCCATATGAGATATGCAATGGGAAGAGACCATGTCTTAAACGAGTTAAGATATGGGGTTGTCCGGCCTATGTTTAAAAGCAAAATCCGGACAAGCTCGGGGTAAGGTCAGTTTTGTATAAGTTTGTTGGATATCCCGAACATTCGTAAGGGAATATCATCTACCACTCTGAGGAGAAAAAGGTGTTTTGTTTCTCAGCATGCCACCTTTCTAGAAAAAGAATTTCTTGTGAAGAAATTTGTGGTCATGAGGTAGAACTGGAAGAAGTTCCAACTAGACAAACTAGCAGCTGATGATTTGGTGAAACCAAAGGATTCAGTATTCTCCAACGAACCTCAGCCTCTCCGCGAATCTGGTAGGGCTCTTTATCCACTTGAGAGATACTACGGTCTTCTCGGTGACAGTGGGAGCGTGGATTGCATCATGGTAGATGATGGCCCAACTAGGTTCAGGCAAGCCATCACGAGTGGAGACTCTGTGAAAAGGCTTGATACTATGCGATCAAAGATGGAATCCATGTACACCAACAAAGTATGACTTTGCATGTTGCACCTGAAAGGGTAAAACCCATTGGGAGCAAATGGATCTTGAGAAGATTCTTGGTGTAGATGGAAAAGTTGAGACTTTCAAAGCTAAGCTTAAGTCCATCAGGATCAATGCACGCATCGCGGAGTTAGAACATTTGTTTTGATGTGGCAGTCAAAGAGTTTGACTTCATCAAAATGGTAGATGAACCTTGTATATACAAGAAGTTTGTAGAGAGTGAGGTTGTCTTACACATATTGTATGTAGATGACATACTCTTGATAGGAAATGGTACACTCGGTCAAGCTCCTCTTATCATGAGGATTCTCCATGGAAAATCTGTATGATACCTACTACATCTTATGGATTATGATCTATGGTGATAGATCTATGTGGATATTAGGAGTGTCCCAAATCGAGGTACATTAACACCATACTAAAAGGGTTTAGTATGGAGGATTCTAAGCGTGGTGGTTTGCCCACTTACTCATGGATCACTCTCTCCAAAACTGATTTGGAAAGAGCTCGCGTGCAAAGGATAACCTATGCTTTGGCAGTAGGCTCTATCATGTATGCGATGTTATGTACCAGACTAGATGTAGATGACTCATTAGGTGTAGTGATCAGGAATCAATCGGATCTTGGGAGAATCACTGGAAAGCTATAGAGGACATTCTTAAGTGCTTGAGAAGCACTAAAAGAAAGTTCTTGGTTCTAGCTTCCAGAGTGATAAGGTCGACTGAAAGTCTGTCATAGGCATTGTCTTTACCCTCAGTGGAGGGACGATATGTTGGAAGAGTTCCAAGCTAGATACCGTGACATACTAGACGATAAAGGCTAAATACATTGCTACCAACGATACTACCAAAGTGGTTGTCTGGGCATTTATTGTTCATGAGATGAACATGGTTCCTACCATTGAGCGTCCAATAACTGTTATTGTGACAACAATAGAGTTGTGTCTTTGGCCTAGGAACACCGGTCCCATCAGCGATCCAGACATATTCTGAGGCAAGTATCACCTGATCAGGGAGATAGTTGATCTTCAAGGAATCGAGGTCAGCAGAGTGGACACGGAGGTTAACACGCCGGATCCACCCACCAAGGCCTGCTTTCCCAAATACTATTTGAAAGATTTTGGAATGGTTGAGTATGGGATACTGCAACCACTGCTATTTTGTTGGGTATTGGAGACTACAACAGATGGCCTTAGTGCAAGTGGGAGATTGTTAGTTATATATATGCCCTAGAAGCCATTACTATAGATAGGATGTATATTGTAGTGGATGCTTGGACATATATAAGGAGGACTTTCTTGCTCGATATGATAGTATGCTATCTAGTTGCACTTTATCTTAACATGTTGACTTGTATAAGTGATGTTGTCTTGCTCTCACATGTTGATAAAGCCCTTAGGATGTGTACTTGACTACTAGGACAATGATGGAGATCATACTAGTGGGGCCAAGGGTAGTCCACAAGTACACCCTATAATTGTTTCTAGTCATGGGAGTATCGAGACAGGGCATCGATACTCCAGAGTAGACTAACGTATGCACTTCTCGACCCATATGATGGGCGATGGATGATCCCATATCCATTGGTGTTTGACATCAAAGAAGGTATACGGATGCTCGGTGGAGACTGGGTATACTGGACGGACTCACAGAGAACTCCTAGATGGTATTATACATATCGTCAGATAGCAGTTCTTTGGTGACACTGGTACAGGTTAGTCTGTCGACCCGAGATCGTCATAGAGTCTTGTGTGATTCCCACTGTGATTTTATTTCCACCATACCACGGTCAAGAGATCCTGCAAAAAGATGGTTTTTGGGTACAATCCCGAATCATATTGAGGCAATGAGCGATAGGAGGGGATTCGTCTCTCCCGGTATTGGGAGTTGATGTTGCGCTATGCTCGATTGGCCATAAAATGAAATCCCTGGCCAGGGTTGCTGAGATTTACTGGTAAGTGTTATCAGCAGTTTCTCGAACCGTTATGGACCTTGCATCGGCATGACTTATCAGGCTATTGGGGTCTGACGTTATACCACCGCCAGGCTACGATATGCGACATATCAAATGAAGAGACCGGACTATACAGTAGTGTTATTGATTGGATTCGCAGGAGTACGAACAGGCTTGCTTATTGATCTTCTGATTGCTCAATACCCGGATGGCCGTTACGTTTAGCAGACCACTTGCGGCTTGTGGGTGTTTGATATGATCATCACCTACTGCCAGCGTATTGACGAGTCTTTAGAGTCCTACACAGAGGTTTCCTGTATCATGCGAAACGAAGTAGGATCACATATGTGATATGTGCGGGACCGAGATTAATGCGCGTATGTGATACCGCATTCTATTCTCTTGATATATGATATCGGTCGGTTATATGTGATATAGCAGGGTTATGGATCAAGTGTTGATTCATAAGTTGATTCATATGATATTAGTCGGTTGTATGTGATATAGTCGAATTATTAAATCAAGTGTTGATTTGATAATTTAATGTATAATTATATATTTGATATATTAATTTACATTAACAAATATTTGCTCACTAAGTATTCTTTTTCTCACTTGTGTGCATATAGTATATATGTGATATATATTAATGTACATTTTATTGTGTCATGCTTGATGATACATGATACATGGGTGTATGAGACTTACACTATAGTTAGCATAATGTAGGGTTTATATTAATCTAAGTAATTCAAAAATAGATGGATTTTTATCATGGCTACAAGCTTGTAGAAGCTTGTGGAAACATTGACGAAGTCCACTCCTTTTGTTTCATTTGTAGATATTTATTAACCTAACCATAAACCCTAGCCCTAGTTAAATTTCTACATGAGTTAGTGCATGACACTAACTCACCCATGGTTCATATTCTCACCTCATGAGTTCATTCTCTCCTTCTTAACTTGAGCTTCTTCTTCCTCATAAGAAAAGCTCACTAGCTTTTCTCAAGGTGAGAAAATATTGTGAGAAAAAGAAAACTAAAGAGAGCCCATTTCCTACTTCATCATCCTCTACTATTAGCCATTTAGTTTATAGTATTTGCTTCACTAAACCCTAATTTAGTGAAGAGGTAGCATGAGCTTGAGTCTCCTCGACGTAGATCATCTTCGGCCTCGAAGACTTCGAGCAAGTTTGCATCTTTCACCTTGTGGATTCTCTCAAGAGTTCGGGAGATCATTACTCGCAGTGAAGGGACTTCTACACAGAGCATTTGAAGTGAAGGACCGGTCTACAAAGGTTGTATTCCGTATTCACTTAGTTGCAAAATTATTTGTATGATGTTTTGTTTATATCTCTAGTTATGATTCTAGGGTTAGGGTTGTTTAGAACGGCAAATTTTTGAAAACGGCATGGACGATGCCTCCCGAAACCTTGCTGCCGCGCTATATAACCCTACAATAGGTTGAATACTGTATTTTGGTTAAGAATATATACACCGTTATTCAATTCACCTTACCCATAAAGGTAAATGTTTAGAACATATTTTCAAAATTTATATCCCACTTTATCAAGATAAAAATACAGATATATCAGTTTTATTTTAAAAATGGTGCATAATAATAGTTATTCAAAACCAAATATCTGTTGTTAGGCAAAACCAGGTGATTTTCCCCAATAGCACCAATTGTTACGAATTCCGACATTGAGGATTAAATCACCATTTCCCAATACTCTACTATTTCTTAGCATCCGTAATGCCCTACAGATATGAGATTCTCATCCGGTATCCATATACCCAAGAGTCGGAATTAATTGAGAAACAATTTTCAATTACAACCACACAGGAAAACTGAAACATAAAAAATGTTTTAAGGGGGTGACTGGGTATTACTAGTAATGCCTCTTCCACTGATCGGATTTATGACACTAGTTACAATATCTTTTGCCCTCACTTCAACCCCTTTATATATCTCTACATCTTACCTTCTGTACACCACACTTAGGCTAAATGGTTTTCTTCCTTCCCTATCTTTCGGCACTAGCCTAAGGTTTGGAAGAAAACTATCCAGTAAGCGTAAATGGTGTACTCTCCTAATATAAGGAGCTCTCAACTTGAAAGAAGGTAAAAGGAAGAGACAACGGAATTATCTAATTCAATTTCTCCAGAACCAGCCATCCTCGGACTGAAACAAATTTCTTTGAGTTCGTATGTAACTATACAAGATGGCATATCCAAGAAATATGGATCATCGTGGTGATACAGAGTGTTCTGGAGAAGGCAAAGGGGATGTAAGAACGGAAAGAATATATGCGACTTTGTCATGAAAAATTCCAATCTAAAACCAGATTGTAAAAAGGTTCGGTTAACTTGGTTTATGATTTTTAGTTTAAGGTAAGTCATCGGTCGCTGCCAGAGAGAGTGAAAAGAAATACTCAATATGCACTTTATCAATATTAGATTGGTTAATTAATCTATCTAATCATGATGGCTCCCACTGCTTCCTCGAATTCTTCTTCAAACCCTAAAAGGAGAACTATCCAGGATCATGTACACTCTGCAAGTTCACTAACCATTCAGCTAAGCTAGTAATGGTCCTTTGAAGGAGGTTCCCCATGCTTTCGTACAGACCTAATTAAATAACCTCATTTCCGCATAGGCATAACCCCGTTAACACCTTTCTAAACACCTAATGGGTTAGCTAGTTGTAAAGTGAAAATCTTCCGGGAGTAATACCTACTCAAAGTAGGAATCAGGACCCAACTATCATCGTGTGATAACCTTGATGGAAGCCAACAAGTCACGACACTCCAAAAGGTATGCATACACCTGACAAGTTTTCCTTATATTTGAAACTCCCGATATGGTTTTTATCCCTAGGACCCTAGGACCTTGACTAAAAATCAACAAATCAAAGAGTCATAGTCAAGTTCTACCCGTCATTTCATGACTAGTTTAGATCCACCCGCATAATTTTTCATTAAATATCAACAAAGTCGCAAGACTGTCCTAACTAATCGCATCACATGCGACAGAAAAGCATTACTTAGCTACCGTACACTATGCCTTGACTAAAGATCAACAGACGTAGCACGAATACTAAGTAATACTCATCTGAAATGACAGAAGGCTATGGCTGGTTTTGAAGAAAACTCTCAACGTAATGAAGTTGATATCGTTGAAGGAACCTAGTAGTTTTGAAAAAGTAGTGGTTTAGGCTCCGTTTTTAAAACGAATGGTTTGAAGAAAACCGAGTGGTTTATAGTAATATAAACTTTTGGTTAAGAGCGAACTCCCCTTGAAAGGATCAAGGCTCTTTCCTCATCGAATGAGGTGCGGGATATTTCTAACCGAATACTTTTATGCAAAGAAAAAGAATACGGCTATAAAATCTTTTGAAAAAGTTGGTTCCTACAACATCAGTTTAGGTTTATTTTCTTGCATTATTCATATAATGTTGTCCCATCATTTAAGTTCCTAGTCACTCCAGAAACAACCAAAATATAATACTTTTATATACCATCCGCATTCGCCATGGGGTCTCGGGTCTTCACCGTAAGGTTACTGAACTTACAGCAGGGCAAAAGCAGGGCTAGCGCGAATGCAAAACATATATAAGCATCTAATATATATATATATATATATATATATATATATATATATATATATCATCGCAGGCAAGTAATAATCATCACAGGTATGCGGTAAACAACAAGCAATATGGAATAGCAGATAAACTGGGAGCCCCACATTTCATTTAAGACGTAAATAAAACGCGACGTTCTCCGGTTGTGTGGATAGCCCATACAATATCGAACCAAGACCCCTACGAGCGCGGTAAGCTACCCTCCAATCCTAGAAACGGGGCATCCGGCCTCAATATCATGAGTGGGCCACCCGACGCTTTCTAGAATCCGGTAACTTGAACGCTCCTCCATGGATCAATCCTAAAACCCTTACAAGTGCGGTGAGCAACCCGCCAATTCTAGAGCGAGGCGGCCCGGTCTCAACTCCATGAGACGGTCACCTACCGCACTTTAGAACCCGGCGACTCGAGCACTTCTCCGCGGGTTCATCCTAGAACATGTAATGAAAATTTTTAAATGGCAACAACGCCTGCATCATGGACGTGTCCCAATAAAATAATATACATACACCGGCAACAACGAACACAAACCGGTCGTTTGTCCCGATTAAATGAATATATAACAATATTGTACATACATCATCACAAGAGAGGGGCTATCCTTCACGACAATCCGACTAAACCATCACAATGATATATACACACCAACATAACAAGCAACATATGTGCAACCCTGTCTAATTGAACATATAGCAATTAGACGACGTTTAACAACATATATCAACACATACGAATAGCAAATGATGTTATAGTTTCGATCGAAAAGTTTTCCGTGTTGCCCAAAACCAAAGCTTACACAAACTGAAATCTGGGCAATTTTAACTTGTATCAAAAATCTTGTTTCATGAATTGCAAGCATCTGTGAAAAGAAGATGACAAATCACCATGGTCTGGCCTACCCAGGCGGCTAAAAAGCAGACCTAGGCAGCCAAAGCATGGAAGTTTGGTGTCATCTTTTCAACTAGTTACTCTGAGTTAAAATATAGTTTAATGGCATGCACCAAAAACTTTTCATAATAAGTTCTTCAAAATGAACAGAAATTTGAAATTTGAAACAAAATATGGAAAAATTTCGGTTTCGAAACTATTACATTGTCTAAAACTAGTTCTAGTATTTGGTTGGCTCTGATTCCATTAAGAGTCAGTCAGCGCAGCGGAAGCTCACCGTGGCGCCCAAAGGTCCCTCAACAGCTACTTTTTACGTTGTCCCCTGATTGAGAGAGATTTTATGATGAAAGAATTGTTAACCGCAATCAAGAACGGCGTCGCTTGGTAGCTAGCCGGTGAGTATGGGTCGGTCCACAGGGATTTTGTGTATTCTCAATTTGTTCTAACAAGTTAATTCCGATTGGTGTTGGATTGATTATCGCCAAAAACTGAAATGAGTTGATTAAGATTAAAATTTTGCTAGAGTTAGGTTTAGGTTAAGTTTGGAAAGTCAATATTCCTCACCGCTTTCAATGCCCTAATTTAGATCTATTAGGTGTTATGGTAATAATTAATAAAGTGGATTAGTACCATCTGGAAGAAACTAGGTTTCTTCCTCTAGGTTCTTGTCCTTCCTTTCTTAATTCTTACCCTAACCTCCATGGAAAACATATACAACCGGTCTTTTTAAACTATGGTATCACCGCTACGTCATGAGATAGGGTGCCGTAGTGAGCGGTGTGTGTATGTATGCATGGAGTCCTATAAAAATATATAATGGGCAAGAAAGGGGTGAGAGATTTTCATCTCTCAAACCTAACCCTAACAAGTGAGGAACTACTCACTAATTAGGGAATTAAAAGATTTCATTTTTATGATTGTTTTTAATAACCTAATTATCTAATCTACGACAGATACATAAAATCTAAACTACGGCAGATAAATAAAGTTATACTAGGGCAGAAAGGAAAATTAACTAGGGCAAGATAAAGAAAACTTACTTCCTACTTTTTATTTGATGCACTCTTCATACATACAGGAATTGAAATTTGAATTTGATAAATAAAAATGAGGCACAAGAAGAGACATACCTCAAAAAGAGGTTTAGGGTTTCTATTTATAGATCATAGAAACTCTAGGGTTACATCCGATACACATCTGCATTTACAAATTTACCCCAAGAAGACTAGTCAACGCACCGCCGCCGCCGTCACAAAATTGCACCGACACGTGCTCTATATGGCCGCGGAACCGCGGCCAAAAGCCCTGTTTGACCGCGGATCCGCGGCCATGTGGTGGGTTCTTGAGCTGCAATTTTCAGGGCTGCTTCTGGTTGCATTTGGCTTCTTGTTTCTTCACTTGGTTTCTTAGATTTTCTTCTAGTTTTCTTCCAAATTTCCACAGTGAATAATGTCGTGGACTTTTACCGTTTGCCTCGTGTCGAAGTCTTGAACCTTGCGCTGCCTTTGTGCTTTGTGAAATTGTCCATTGATCTTCGTTTATTCTTCAAACTGTGGGCATGATCAAGATTCTTCCATTTGTCGGTCGTAGTCTCACTTTTGTATCGTCTTTACATCATTTTCACTGTTTTTGTTCTGAGAACCTGTAACCTGCAACTATGTAGCAGATATGGATCAAAAGCACCTATTTATTTGTAAAATGAATAAGAATGGGGAATATAATAATGCAAAATTATGATATGAACAAATACCCCCAAACTTATCTTTTGCTCGTCCTCGAGCAAAACTAGTTCTATTCTCGAAAACGACCTAGCCTCACATTCGCAGGGAAATGCGCATGCAACAAGCCGTTAAACTTCTAGGTGTCCCTAGTAGGAGGAGTGTTGTCTCCTGAGGGTTTTCAACGGATACTACCCACAAAATCCTATCAATTTCGGCCTAATGACTTTTATTCTCCAATTCGGTTTTCTAACAAGAAACTCTATTCTCTTCAACTCAGAAATTATCAACCCGTATTTTTCACTCTTCCTTATCATTTAACTTAAGAGTATATATGTTTTGTAGATTTACTTAGCTTTTAGCATCTTTTAAGTTTTCCTTCTAGGGTTCCATCTCAACTTAGGAATTTTTATCATCTCTACTAAAGATATAAGTCCTATTTTTCATTCCTATCTCTCATCCAAACCCCATTCATATACCCCTACGTGTGTGTGTATATCACCCCTACACTTGGAAATTCAAATCAAGCTATTATACTCTTTTCCATCATCCAAAGTACTTTTAGTTGGTGAATTTTTATATGAAATTGCTCACACATCCTTCATGCGACCATTAATACTTCTTGAGGTACTAACGACCGATTACAAAATGTGTTTGCACATTAAGGCGTAATTCCTAGTCTTATAATACCTAAGGCTTTAGCTGTGACTCCCAAACCAGTTGGTCTAAAGTACTAGGTGATAAACCACCCTCGCTAAATATTTTTTTTCTATTTATGCAGCCTTAAGTAATTACAAAAACCAGTGTTCATTTTTTATCTCTTTATTCATACTTGTATTTTTATTTTATTTTCCTTCATACTAAGGACTTTAGACAAGAGCATTTCAAGGTCTCTTCAACTATTCTAAGTTTCAAGGTTCGTGTTTGTGCAATTTGTAGGGTATATATTTTCAGAATTTAGACTTAAGGTTAGGAATTATTTTTCAGACTTATACTTTAATAAAAATATCAATACCCTTCCCTTATTTTGACTTAGCCCAAGAAATGAACTCAAAATTTGCCTATTTCTAAGTAAACTACAAAGACATATTTTCTACCGTTAAATTTTAAGAAAGGTTATTTTTAGGGTTTTTAATTCACTAAGTCTAAGATTTAGTTGTTCCTAGCTAGTTAACATTTTTGTCAAACTCAAGTCAATTATGGCCAAAATTGAATTTTTCAATTTTTATAATCTTTTAAAAATTTTCAGTTTTTATGGGTTTTAAAATAAGTATGCAAATGCAAAAATATACATATGAATGCGAAGGAAGAAAGCTTACCGAGCACACCCCCAAACTTAAACTTGACAGTGTCCTCACTGTCAGGCTACACCAAGAGGGTCAAAATGGCCGGTATTCCCCTGTTTATTTTTTTATATTTTTTTTAACAGAAAAACAAAACAAAATATATATACAAAATGGTCCCTCCCAAACTTAAGTGAAACAGTGTTTCCACTGTTTAAACGTTAAAGTTCCGAGTTAGGGAGGAGAAAAACACAGTATCAAGCTATACAAGGCCTTACACAGGCCAAAGGTTAGAACCAACCATTCAAAAAATTTATCGTTATAATGGTGTGGTTAGTGAAATAATGGAGTGTAGTGAAAAGAAATGAGAAACACACGAGACCGTATGGGAAGAAAGGTGGAATATGGTCTCGGTATATTAGGAGAAGAATGGCGGAAGAGAGAAAGAAGTGTAGTACGAACTTGAGGGTATAAATCGAGTGAATAAATTAGCGCAAACTGTGATGACCGATGTATTAAAAGCAATTGTGCTAATCTATCAACCCGTCGAGAAATGGGGTCAAATCCCTCAAGATTCGCGAGAAAACATGGGTACGTTGAACTTGGTAAACCATCCATTGGAAGCGTGACGGATTCTTGCGCGGTCGAAACGATCAAAAGGACGAAGGGGAGTGATTTAGGAAGGGTCTCATTCTCACCTAAGTAAGCATATGTAAGGTGAGATGGCAACATTTTGAGTTCGAGTTTCAAAGGTGAAACAATTGAAGGTGAAATTGGTGAAACTGTCTCGAACTCGAAGAATTCCATCAATGGTTCGAAATGACTGTAAGCAACCGAGTCTGATGGTTTAACTAACTCATCTGAAAATTAAAAGGACTCAAACTCGGGCGGTGAGTCTTCAAAATCGTCCGAAAAAGTGAAACACTCGTAATCGTTATCGGTAGTGAGAACTGTGTCAGATTCAAGGAAGAACGCACCAGTGGCGTTAAAACTGCTGTGATCGAACAGAAATTTTTCAAGCTCACAGTCCTCCTGCATGATCTCTTGCGTGGTCGGAATGATGGAAAGGATGAATGGGGGTGATTTAGGAAGTATAACAGTTAAAGGTTCACGAGGATGAATTGGAAAATCCGACTCATCAAACAAAACTGGTTCATTCTCAATACTATCCTCAATACTCTCCTCAATACTATCCTCATAATTCTCCTCAAAAGTTATCTCATCCATACAATTATCATCAAAATCAAGACGCATATGAAGTTCGGGAGAAACATGTAATGACTCGGGATGATGAATTGGAGAGAAAAATTCAGTCAAATCTACGGGTTCATCATCCAAAATATTCCCTGCGTCAATATCCTCAATCAAGTGAAAATCAATTTTTTGGACACCTCATCAAAAGCATGGATATTTATCAATTCAGGTTCTAGATTGGAGGTGTAGAGGTCGAAAGGATTGGTGATGGTTTCACTCGAAAGGGACCCTTCACAATCTGGCAAATCAAGCACTACAAAGTCGCACAACTCATTAAACATTTTATTTTCAACTGGTGAATCATTTGGGACACTTGATAGACATTCAAAACCGGAGTTGTGGGATTCAATTGTTGATGGGTAGGTTTGATTTGGAAGGGTGTATAGCTCACTCTCTCCACTCAAATTCTCGATCTGTCCAACCGCCTCATCATATATTGGAAAATTTGGAGCTACTTGGAAACTAGCTACCGGTTCACTAGGTTGTCTTGATGAATTAAGGGCGGCAATGGACGCATCCAGATTCCTCATCTGTTGGTTTGTCGCTACAATATAAGCTTCCAACGACTGTTCCAGACTAGACATGGGTTGTGAAGGGGTTTCAGTAAAAGATTCAAAGTTGTTTGGATACGTTAAACTCCTAAATGGTTGTGTAGAAGCAATATGAAGGGAAGGTGCGAAAGTCGGGTAGGAATGGTAGGAATTGAATGGTTGGAAAGGAGTAGGATCAACATTTGGATAAAAAGGTGAATGGACTTGTTGATCCTAAGAACTGGAAGTGTTGAAAGGAATGAAAGATCGGTTATGAGATTGTTCAATATGTTCAGCAATAGACATGGGTTTCGGAGTTACAAAAGAACTCAAAAAAGGAGTATCAACGTAAGAAGGTGGTGAAGGTTGAAATGGTTGATACAAAGTGGATTGCGGAGTCGAACTGTTTCTCCTAGACGCTTCTATTCGATCTTTCAAAGAAATTTTGGGCATGGAGGGGTCGTCCGTAATTCGGCCAAAAAAATTCGCGTAGGAAGCAATGTTTAGATGAGGGTACCAAAGTTCGGCAAGAGTTTTGTGAGGTGGGGTACCCATGATGTAAGAAAGGAGAAGAAAAAGAATGTGGGTGCAAGTGAGGTGCAACGGATTTCTAAGCGGCAAGTTTTTATAAAAAAAATTTCGTTTTTGTGTTTTTTTTATAAGGAGCTTTTTGCAAAAAGATTTTCAATAAAAGGCTTAGACACAAGTTCAAGCAATCACAAAATGCACAATCAAGCCTAGATCTAGGGTCACCTAGGTCAACTAGACTTCTCTTAACTGTTCCAAAGGGCAAGTTGTGAGGACCTCAAATCGCATCTTCACCGCCAATTGTAGCCGGGTAAGCACAAGTAGTGAAAGGAGGGATCCACTCACGAATCACCGTGAGACGGGCCTTTTAAAGTTACCTTTCCCTACCTGTCTATCCTAGCACCACAAAGTCAAGTTTAGATCAACGATCGATGCCTACAACTATTCCTTTGTCCTATTGAGCGCGAAGTCCTTATAGGCTGAGTCTAACCTTTTTTAATTAACTTGATGGTCAATGCAATATGCTTTATGTGATTTTTGGGGTCCTGGAAAGGGTAAGGAAATCCCCACCCAGTCTGGATTGGTGTAAAAGCCCCTTAAAGTCAATTTTAAATATGCAAAGCAGTAAACACAATCAAACACTTGCCAAAATTTTTTTTTATTGCGGCGCAAAGAATCCTGCACAAGATCAAGTTATTGGAGAAGGGGAGAAGTTTTTGCGCAAAGAACCCTGCAGGAAAATTTTTCAAAGAAGATCAGGGGGTTTAGAAGAAGAAAAGAAGCTTATAGAGGAAATTTGGTATGCTGACGTCAGCAGACCGCGGCGGTTCCGCGGTCAAATGTGGGTAAACGCGGCGGTTCCGCGGTTGACGTGGCGGTTCAGATCCTAAATTTTTTCTGTTTCTCAATTCTGATTTTTCTCTGTCTGTTCAGATCTGATATTTGCTGTTTTGCTCACTGGAATTTTCCAGATCTGAATCCGTTCATCGATCCAGCACAATTCAAACAAAACACCCTTCAAAGAATAACAAGATGATAAATTTTTTTTATTTTTTATATTTTTCAGTTTTTATGATTTTTCAATTTTTATATTAACCCGAATTACAAAAAGAAAATAACTACGCCATCCCCGGCAACGGCGCCATTTGATTAAGCGAAATTTTATGATCAAAGAATTGTTAACCGCAATCAAGAACGGCGTCTCTTGGTAGCTAGCCGGTGAGTACGGGTCGGTCCACAGGGATTTTGTGTATTCTCAATTTGTTCTAACGAGTTAATTCCGATTGGTGTTGGATTGATTATCGCTAAAAACTGAAATGAGTTGATTAAGATTAAAATCTTGCTAGAGTTAGGTTTAGGTTAAGTTTGGAAAGTCAGTATTCCTCACCGCTTTCAATGCCCTAATTTAGATCTATTAGGTGTTATGGTAATAATTAATAAAATGGATTAGTACCATCAGGAAGAAACTAGGTTTCTTCCTCTAGGTTCTTGTCCTTCCTTTCTTAATTCTTACCCTAACCTCCATGGAAAACATATACAACCGGTCTTTTTAAACTACGGTATCACTGCTACCTCATGGGATAGGGTGCCGTAGTGAGCGGTGTGTGTATGTATGCATGGAGTCCTATAAAAATATATGATGGGCAAGAAAGGGGTGAGAGGTTTTCATCTCTCAAACCTAACCCTAACAAGTGAGGAACTACTCACTCTTTAGGGAATTAAAAGATTTCATTTTTATGATTGTTTTTAATAACCTAATTATCTAATCTATGGCAGATAAATAAAATCTAAACTAGGGTAGATAAATAAAATTATACTAGGGCAGAAAGGAAAATTAACTAGGGCAAGGTAAAGAAAACTTACTTCCTACTTTTTATTTGATGCACTCTTCATACATTACAGGAATTGAAATCTGAATTTGATAAATAAAAATGAGGCACAAGAAGAGGCATACCTCAAAAAGAGGTTTAGGGTTTGTATTTATAGATCATAGAAAACCTAGGGTTACATCCGATACACATCTGCATTTACAAATTTACCCTAAGAAGACTAGTCAACGCACCGCCGCCGCCGTCACAAAATTGCACCGACACATGCTCTATATGGCCGTGGAACCGCGGCCAAAAGCCCTGTTTGGCCGCGGATCCGCGGCCATGTGGTGGGTTCTTGAGCTGCAATTTTCAGGGCTGCATCTGGTTGCATTCTGCTTCTTGTTTCTTCACTTGGTTTCTTAGATTGTCTTCTAGTTTTCTTCCAGATTTCCACAGTGAATAATGTCGTGGACTTTTACCGTTTGCTTCGTGTCGAAATCTTGAACCTTGCGCTGCCTTTGTGCTTAGTGAAATTGTCCATTGATCTTCATTTATTCTTGAAACTGTAGGCATGATCAAGATTCTTCCATTTGTCGGTCGTAGTCTCACTTTTGTATCGTTTTTTCATCATTTTCACTGTTTTTGTTCCGAGAACCTGTAACCTGCAACTATGTAGCAGACATGGATCAAAAGCACCTGCTTATTTGTAAAATGAATAAGAATGGGGAATATAATAATGCAAAATTATGATATGAACATCCCCTTACGACAAACTACAACCCGCCGAACTAATCCGCATGGGGCACCCAAGGGGGTAAGAGCCTGCGCTTCGCCACTACTGTCACGCAGTGAGACCTCCATAAAGGTCGACATCCCTGTCTAGTAGCTCTGATACCATGTAGCATTCCGGGTGCTCGCGCCACTAAACTCGTGGCCAAGGTGGAAGCGAAAACAAAAATTTAGAGCAAGCACAAGGAACCACAACCTAGAAATTATTCCAAACACTAAATTAGCAACTAAACATACAAGGTTACAACCTTTGTAGAATTTCCACCCAATCATGGAAGACCCATTCTAGGCTCCTAGGCCGTCAGGAACAAGCTTGAGAGGCGCTCTCCCTTGCCGAAGATGATCCACCCGAGTGAACCTGATCCAAGCTCCAGCTTCACTCCAAAGAGAACTTTGAGGAAGAAACTGACACATTAGACTTGCTAAGAATAGAGTGTAAGAGATGTAGAAATTAAACACTATCTTTTTCTTTCTCATTTCTCAACTCAAGAGAGAAGAACACTCATGAGAGGAGAAGAGGAAAAGGAGAGGAGAGAGAGAGTGTGGCATATCAAAATGAATGAGAGTAAAGAGGGATATTTTCTAACCCTTAAAAATATGTCATAACCATTTTCCAATATAAAATGCAAGCCCATACCTCTCATCCATACTTACTTTACACATCACCCTCCACCTCATTTTATATTTTCTAAAAAGAATACTCTAAATGAGGTGTCCTCCTTCTAGAAGTATTCCGTATAAACACGAAATACAATCCTGGTATATGTCTCGTCTATATATACGCGTATCGGTATAAAAATACGAATATCCAAGAGGGAGAAAATGAATAGTGAACAAAATACTATATAACACACACACACGCACACTATTAAATCAATACTTGATTTAATAATCAGGCTTAAACCTAAGCCGGCTAGTATTATCAAATGTCCAACTAAAGTCCGTGTAGCCAGTACGCGTATTTAATCGGACTCCTGAACGTATCAACATACGGCCTCTATATAGTATCACCTGAACCGAGAAAACCCTCTGTGTAGGACTCTAAAGACTCAACAATACGCTGGCAATGAGTTACTGGATCAAATCCATAACCACAAGCACACCAGCGATACTGGTTGTACGTAACAGCTACCCAGGTATATGTCGAAAAGGAGGTCGAAAATTAAGTCCGTTTGTACCCTACTGAGCCTATAAGTGGAAATCTCCGTACAGTCCGGTCTCTTCGTCTGAGACTGTCGCATATCGGGTCTACGAGGTGGATTACGTCAGAACTCTAATAACCCAATAAGGCGTGAAGGTGTCAGGATCATGACCAACCAAGAAACTATTGATCTCTTATCAATAAATCTCATCCGCCCTGCCCAGGGACTTATGGTGGTGGCAAACCGAACACAGCGCGATATCGACTCCCTATACCGGAAGAGACGAATCCCTTCCGATCGCTCACTGCCTCTATATGGTTCGAGACTGTACCCAACTAAAACATGTATGTATGACTCCTTTGAGCCATGCTAGGGTAGTAATCTAAGTACACTAGGAACTTACACGAGACAAATAATGATCGTAGGTCTAAAGACAACCATGTACTCATGTCACTAGAGATCTGCTATCTGATGATAAGTATAATAACATCCAAGAGTTCTCGGTGAGTCCATTCGGTGTACTCACATCTAGTGAGCGCCTGTATACAATCTTAGCTTCTACACACCAATGGCTGTGAGACTGGCTACCGCCACTCGTCGGAGTCTAGAAAAGTATACACTAGTCTACTCCGAAATATCGATACCCATTCTCGATACTCTCATGACAAGGAACATTTAAGGATGTGCTTATGAACTACCCAGCTCCTATAAATATGATCGACATCATAATACTGGTAGTCAAGCAAATGTCCTACAGGATTTATCATTATGTAGTAGCGACACATAATAAAACGTATACACATGGATGATAAAGACAAACCAGATAGCATACTATCATCTCGAGAAAGACTATTCTGCACATATAGGTCCTCCCAATTACAATAATTTCCTTGAGGGCATTTGATTGGTCTAAAATATTGCATATTTGTACGGACATTTTCCCTGTTATTGTTAAGCGGTAAAAGGTATTAATTGTAAATAAAGAATATATGTAGGTTTATGTAACGTTTTAAAAATCATTTAGACGAATTTTCCGATAATCGGTGAAATAATACGTGTTTTCCGTAAAAACCAAGATATAATTATTTTCCACATAAACTTAAATACACCTATTATAACTATGTAATTGCTAGTATTTGGTATTTAATTGGTCACTTATAATTACTAGTTTAATTAAATATTTTTCTTCATTAATTATTTTAAATATTATTTTAAGCTTTCACTTATACATTTAATTAGTGTAAATTACAAATTGAAACGGGTTAATTATACCTTAGTGAACCATGACAACTTAGAATCAAGTTTGTAACAGGCTCATGCTTTCTTAATTGTGTCTCCATAATTCTAAAGAATTCTAGGATAAAGTAAAGTAGAAAATAAAATAAAAAATTAATTAAATAAGAAATAAGTTAATATATTTTTTGATGGGGGGGTTGTTTCTACACACACACCTCACTCTCTCTCTCTCCCCTCATTATTTCTGGCCGAGCCAAGACAGCCCCTCCCTTCTCCAAAACCTTCACATTCTTCACCTCAAAAATTCCTCCATTTTGCCTCAAAAATCCATACAAATTCTCACTAATTTATAGTTAAACCCTCACCCATTATTCCTTGGCCTAAACTAGCTTGGATCTAGGAGCAAGATGCCATTTTGGGAAGCTCAGTTTGCAGGTTTGATCTCAAATTTCAGAGGTATAAATTTCAACCCTATGGTTTAATTGTTGGTTAATTACTTTAATCTAACTTCATTAGGTTTAAATATGGTTTTAATTGGAAGTTAGAATTCTAAAGAGAAGGATTTGAATTAAAGTTAGGGTTTTTATCACTTGAGTATGGTTGCAATGTGTAGTTTAACATTTTAAGACATGCAAAATCTAAACTAATTGTTAACTTGCTAATTGTTACTTTTAATTTGTCCCAATTAAATATTTTTGCAAACTGATTTTATGATTAGTGTGTGAATATGTGAGATTAAAATTTAGTAAAGGTTTGTGTGGCTTAATTAAGTTATTAAGTGAACATTGTGGCCACAAGAATTGCTAAAACATCTAGATTTGTACTAAAACGGTTAATTGTTGCTTACTAGGTTTTTGGAATAAATCGATTTTAACTAAGTTTGAGGTTTTGATGATTTACTACCTATTTCCTAAAATATCTAGTATTTTGTGAGTGTGCGATTGGTACGATTGGGTTCTAAGCTTGGTAGTTGTCACGTAAAGCACCCTTAGTTGTGGTTTGTGGCGAGCGTGTTTTGTGCACTAAGTGTGTGTGCGTCTAATTAGTACGCATGGTTGACTTGTATCGTTTGTGACCGCGACTATTCATGTATCTATACTCTTATTTACTTGTGTGCGATTCTAGGATCAGATGCAGAGGCGTCGGATGTAGCACGGAAATACATGGCTGAGATCGGATCAGATTAGCCGAGGCGTCCCGGTGAGTAGATGTACACATCTATGGGGGGGTCG
Organism: Agapanthus africanus; assembly: GCA_030015575.1. Classification (NCBI taxonomy): domain Eukaryota; kingdom Viridiplantae; phylum Streptophyta; class Magnoliopsida; order Asparagales; family Amaryllidaceae; genus Agapanthus; species Agapanthus africanus. The sequence goes on along the minus strand of JASDDO010000012.1, from coordinate 447,178,305 downwards.
TCTGGATGGCGCAAGACGCCCGATAGTTAGGATTATTAATAGTTCTTGCATCATTATGCGTAGCCCGATAGTTAGGATTATTAGTAGCTCTTGTATCTATATGCCTAGCCTCAAACCATTCATATCATGCATCGCATTTTTTTTCATATGATGTCACTACCTAGGACACTTGCACCATTACCATCGGTTCATGCCGCACGTGCACTATTCATGCGAACACATACGCCATTGGTAATTGCTATGCCACGAACACTATAGAATTTGCTTAAATCGGTATCTAAAACATTTGCATCATATATGATCTGTAAACTTGTACTTGTATATTCATTTCGTCAGGAGGGATACATAGGATTGTTAGTCATATATACATACCTCATTTGTCTCATGATTCATGCATAGCTTCTGGCCGTACTTCGCATGGTATATACTATCGTATCATAGACATCCATCATCACCGGCATGTTTACATATTGCGATTCTTCTCAAGGATTTCAGTATTTATGAGATTTCTGGATTTTGGAGAAAGCCGCAAGAATTTTATAAACCTATTATCATTTTTAAAAAAATAGAAATTTGCGGTTTTCTCGTGATATGACGTATGTTGCGTCCACCATGTGTTTTCTCGGTTCTTGAGCTGTATCATATACCCGATTCGAGGAGGGGGATGCACCGTCTGCGGGTACATGGTGGACCCGGTATGGTATCCCGGGGCAAGAATGTTTACATGGGGATGACGATGAGCCTGGCAGGGGAATACTACATACCGGTTATTATTGGCGTGGCGGATATCCGGAGGATACCGACCGTAGTCATGAGATTTGATGAGATGGGCCGATCCGGACTGACGGAGCCCGAGATATTGAGACATTGAGATATTGAGACATTGAGATATCGAGATATTGAGATATTGAGATATACATATATTGAGTCGATACTTGACACGGATTTTCTGTTAATTTCATTGATGATACTTCGTTTTATTGCACAGAGGTTTTTCTAAGATAAGAATAAAGATTTTCCCATACCAGACATGTTCAAGTTTCGTGTTTGATTATGCATTCATATTGCATCCATACGAGTGCATCGCATTGTATTGATATATGTAGGCTGTGACGCATTGCGTGCATGCTTACGATAGTTTTATTAGATGTTACTTACTACTCACAAGTTGGCAACTCACCCCCGTTGTGTTACGATATCTTGCAGGTTTGACCCATCAGCGCAGTAGCGGCGGGCGTACTTCATCTTTTTAGCTTCATTTTCTTGATTTGCAGCTTGCTCGTAGGTGGGTTGCGAGGATATTTTATTCCCACTTTGTGTATCATTTTTATCTAGTACACTCCATCTACCTTATCCACCTTTGTATCTTGGACTAGATGATGAGACTCGTGAGGCTTTTATTTGTGGTTTTTGGTATCGATGCTCACTTGAGCCGACGTGATGTTCTTCTTATTTTCGTGCTTTTATATACTTAATTCGCATTTTATCATATAGATATTTCTTGTGGTTATGATTCCGTTTTTGGCGAAGAGCTAGCTCCCGCTTGGGGATGCCTTTATTCATTATTTATACGCATTTTCATGTGTTGTACCCGTTGGGCGGCCAGTATTTACAAAGGAGACTCTGCCGAAATTTTCAGGAAATTTGATGCATTAAAATGTTTTAAGGTGAATTTATTTTACAAAAATTATCCTTTTAAGTTAAGTTTTCCTTCACTCTATTTCTTTAAATGGTTTAGATTTCTGGGTTTTGGCTTACTTAGATTACGTACGCCTTGAGGCGTTTCGTAATTTAAGTGCCAGTAATGTTCCGTACCTTCGGGCCGTGACAAAGTTGGTATCAGAGCGATAGGTTTTCCCTTTCTGGGTGTAAGATGACCATTGGTAGATGGAGTAGGTGACTTAAGCAAAGCGACGTAGCGTGTATATGTTCCGCGGCATACTTACAATACGGTACTTCTCTTAAGTGACCTTAGGATATATATTTGCTTGTATTTCCTTCCTTGATTCCGGAAATCCTTTGATTCGATCACAATGTTCCTATCAATCCTGTTTCATGTTCCAGCCACTAAGTCACCGGAGACTACAAGGGCCAGAAGGATGCCGCCAAGGATGAGATTAGAGTAGTCTCGTTTGAGACGAGGACCGATCAGGGTGATACGCCTACCCCTCAGGGACAGATTGGTCCGCCTTTTCCAAGGAGGATGGCTAAGCTGGAGTCGAGCATTCAGGACTTGTGACAGATGGTTGGATTATTAGTTGGGGTTAGCTGAGCTCCAAGAGCCGATGATGTCCCTCCTATTTCAAGGACTGTGATTGTACCTGCTGCATAGGCAGTTGTTTCTGTTGTTACCGAGATTATTTCCGTATCCTTGCAGGAGTTTATGAGGCTGAAGCCTCTAGTTTTTACTGGCACAGATGCAGCGGGGGATCCGCAGACATTCCTCGATAGGAAATCTAGCATTTGTCGTACGTAGAGATGTTCTGACGAGATATGGGTTGAGCTTGCGAGTTTTCGTCTAGAGGGTCTGCCTTAGACGTGGTGTGAGTCAGTTGAGAGAGGCTGAGCTGCAGGTCTACCTCCTATGACTTGGGATAAGTTCACAGCTGTATTTCTTTCTCATTTCCTTTCGGAGAGCGTTCGAAATGCCCGAGCTCATAGTTTCGAGCCTTTGCATAAGACTTTAGGGATGACAGTGTCCAAGTATGACATTCAATTTACTTAGTAGTTCGATATGCTCCTTACCTGGTGGACACTGAAGAGAAACAGATAAAGAGATTTGTGTGGAGATTGGACATGCAGTTATTTCTTGCTATCGGCACCCAGCCTTACACTTACATCGCTGCTATGGACGCAACCTTACGGTTGGAAGAGCGCATTTCTAAGACTTCAGTCGTTTCTGGACCGAAGCGGATTCGTACCGGTATGCCGGCTCAGAGGCGGTTAGATAGACGCCGTTGTGACAGGTATTCGTTCGGTGTTTTCTTCCGATGCGTATTTATTTCTGGTGTCATTTGAAATGGTATCCACAAATTTTGTATCGAAGTTTAGCCGATAGTGGTCCTTACTAAATCAGCCGCTTGTTGTGATTTCTTCCGTAGGCTAATCTTTTGTCGCCCGAAATTTTTTTGTTCGTGTTTGTTTGTTCGTATCGGAGATAGGGATTCTTCTATCAATTTTATTCTTCTAGATTTGTTAGACTTCGAAGTTCTTCTGGGCATGGATTGGTTAGTCACGCGTTTTGCGTCTGTGGACTGCTGTGAGAAGGCAGCCAGATTTAGTTTTCCGGGTAAGCCAGTTCTTGTTTTTTGGGGAAACTGTAGCGTCACCCTTCTCAGTTTGATTTCTTATCTTCGCGCTAATCAGCTTTTGAGAAAAGGATGTCAAGAATTCTTGGCGTATGTTTGTGATGTTAGAGCCGCAGAGGTCCCGTTAGACCAGGTCCCGATTGTGAGGAAATTTCAAGATGTCTTTCCTGACAAGTTTCTTAGTTTTTCGCCAGAGCGCGATGTTGAGTTCTTCTTTGACTTGATTCCCGGCACGGAGATTTTTTTTTCTATACCGCTATATTAGATATACCCGACGGAGATTAAAGAACTGAAGGATCAGTTGCAAGATTTGTTAGATAAAGGGCTTGTTCATCCGAGTGCGTCACCTTGGGGAGCTCCTGTCCTGTTCGTCAAGAGGAAAGACGGCAGTTTGTGTTTTGCATCGATTATCGTTAGTTGAATTGGGTTAATGTGTGGAATAGATATCCCCTACCTCACAATGACGGTTTGTTTGATCAGCTCCAGGGTGCTGGACATTGCTCGAAGGTTGACTTGCGGTTGGGTTATCACCAGTTGCGAATTCGGAAGGCTGATATTCTGAAAACTGCTTTTCGCACACGTTACAGGCATTATGAGTTCTTGGTTATATCATTCGGTCTCACCAATGCCCCAGCAGCATTTAGGGACTTGATGAACCGCATATTCAGGCTGTTTCTTGATCAGTTTGTCATCGTGTTCATTGAGGACATCCTAGTATACTTTTGGAACCGAGTGGAGCCTGGGCAGTAATTGAGGATTTTGTTGCAGACCTTGAGGGAGCGCCAACTAATCGCTAAATTATCCAAGAGTGTTTTTTGGTTGGATGGTGATGACTGCTTGGGACACATAGTTACGAGAGATGGTACGTATGGAACCGAAGAAGATCGAGGTCGTTCAGCACTGGCCTATACCTGTATCAGTGACGGAGGTTCACAGCATTTTGGGTTTGAACGGATATTATCGACATTTCATACAGAATTTTTCTCATATAGGTGTAACGTTGACCGGGTTGACTCGGAAGAGTGTTCTTTTTTCTTTGAACCGAAGCATGCGAGCAGAGCTTTTAGCAGTTAAAGACTCATTTGACTACAACGCCAATATTATTTTTGCCTTCAGGATCAGGCGGTTTTGTTGGTTATTGCTATGCTTCTCAGCAATTGAAGAAGCGCGAGCAGAACTATTCCATGCATGACTTAGAGATGGATGCAGTGATTTTTACACTTAAGATTTGGAGACACTACTTATACGACGAGTCGTGTTAGATATTTACGGACCACAAGAAGCTTAAAGTATATCTTTCAGCAGCGAGATTTGAAATTTAAACAGCGCTATTGGATGGAGCTAGTGAAAGAAAATGACTGCGAGATTCTTTATCATCCGGGCAAGGTAAATGTTGTGGCAGATGCTTTGGGCCGGAGGCCCGGAGGTAGCTTTTCTTGTTTAAGCACAGTTCAGAGACAGTCGACGGCAGATTAGAAGATTCTTTGTGACAGCCGAATATAGTGCGAGTTTACATCAACCGGGGGACAACTTTCCCGTGTTCGTGCACATCCACAATTATTTGATTGTATTCGTAAGGCACGGTCTGATGACGTTCGTTTGTCAAAGATCATGGAATAAGTTCAACAAGGCATAGATTCAGAGTTCTTGATTGATGATCAGGGAGTACGATGGTTTGGGACTCGAATGTGTGTACCAGATTCCGAGGGACTGAGACGCAAGATTTTAGAGGAGGCATACCATTCGACATATAGTGTTCATCCGGTTTCCATCAAGATGTATTATGATTTGAGAGAAGTCTACTGGTGTAAAGGGATAAAGAGGGATGTCACAGATTTTGTTACGGGATGCTGACTTGTCAGCAAGTCAGGGCCAAGCATCGGGTCAGCAGGAGAGTTACAACCTTTGTCCATTCTGGAGTGGAAATAGGAGCAGATCTCTATGGAATTTATTGTGGATCTACTTAGGACCAGTCAAGAGTATAACTCTATTCGAGTGATCGTAGATCGATTGACGGAAGCAGCTCACTTCTGCTAGTAAGGACCATTTTCGGATTCGTTCAGTATGCTCAGATATATGTTGATGAGATGGTGCGACTACATGGAATTCCGACTTGTATTGTGTCCGACAGAGGCACCCAGTTCACCAGCCGACTATTGTAGAAACTTCAGGAGATTTGGGCACTAATTGAGTTTCGGTGCAGTTTTCTATCCGCAGACCGACGGTCAATCAGAGCGGACTATTTAGATTTTTGAGGACATGCTCCGAGCTTGCCTTCTAGATTTTGTGGCATTTGAGATCGTCATTTGCCCTTGATAAGGTTTTCCTACAATAACAGCTTCCAGGAGACGATTCAGATAGCACCCTTTGAAACATTTTATGGGAAGAGATGTTGATCTCCCGTTTGTTGGACAGAGCTCGGTGAGAGTAGTATTTTGGGACCACAGATTGTGCAGGAGACGACCGAAAAGATTCATTTGATTCAAGATAGGATGAGAGCGGCCCAGTGCAGGCAGAAATCTTATACTGATAAACGCCGCCGCAGACTTGAGTTCGTCGTTCTAGATCATGTTTTCTTGAAGATTTCTCTGATGAAGGGCGTGTTGAGATTCGGAAAAGAAAAAGGAAGGCTTAGTTCCAGATATGTGGGTTCTTTTGAGATTCTCGAGTGTATCAGTACAGTTGCGTATCGTTTGGCTCTTCCACCCTGCTTTCCAGATGTTCACCCCGTGTTTCATGTATCGATACTCCGCAAGTACCTTCATGGCCCCTCTCATATGATTCTATACCAGACAATTTAGCTGGAGCGCAATCTTTCTTTCACCGAGCAGCCGATAGTCATTCTAGATCGGCACGTGAAGAAACTGAGGTTCGAGGTCAGACCGTCCGTAAAGGTTCTTTGGCGTGTCCGAACAACGAATAGGTCACGTGGGAAGCCGATGGCGAAATGAGGAAGAAATTTCCCCATCTCTTCGAGGGTACGTGTAGTTAGATTTTAAATTCGGGGACCGAATTTCTTTAAGGGGGGAAGATTGTAATGTTTTAAAAATCGTTTAGGCGGATTTTCCGATAACCGGTGAAATAATACGTGTTTTCCGTAAAAACCAAGATATAATTATTTTTCCGCATAGACTTAAATACACATATTTTAACTATGTAATTGCTAGTATTTGGTATTTAATTGGTCACTTATAATTACTAGTTTAATTAAATATTTTCTTAATTAATTATATTAAATATTATTTTAAGTTTTCACTTATACATTTAATTAGTGTAAATTACAAATTGGAATGGGTTAATTATACCTTAGTGAACCATGACAACTTAGAATCAAGTTTGTAACATGCTCATGCTTTCTTAATTGTGTCTCCATAATTATAGAGAATTCTAGGATAAAGTAAAGTAGAAAATAAAATAAAAAATTAATTAAGTAAGAAATTAGTTAATATATGTTTTGATGGGGGGATGTTTCTACACACACACCTCACTCTCTTTCTCTCTCACCTCATTTTTTTCTGGCCGAGCCAGGACAGCCCCTCCCTTCTCCAAAATCTTCACATTCTTCACCTCAAAAATTCCTCCATTTTGCCTCAAAAATCCATACAAATTCTCACTAATTTATAGTTAAACCCTCACCCATTATTCCTTGGCCTAAACTAGCTTGGATCTAGGAGCAAGATGCCATTTTGGGAAGCTCAGTTTGCAGGTTTGATCTCAAATTTTAGAGGTATAAAATTTAACCCTGGTATAATTGTTGGTTAATTACTTTAATCTAACTTAATTAGATTTAAATATGGTTTTAATTGAAAGTTAGAATTCTAAAGAGAAGGATTTGAATTTAAATTAGGGTTTTTATCACTTGATCATGGTTGCAATGTGTAGTTTAACATTTTAAGACATGCAAAATCTAAACTAGTTGTTAACTTGCTAATTGTTACTTTTAATTTGTCCCAATTAAATATTTTTGCAAACTGATTTTATGATTAGTGTGTGAATAGGTGAGATTAAAATTTAGTAAAGGTTTGTGTGGCTTAATTAAATTATTAAGTGAACATTGTGGCCACTAGAATTGCTAAAACATCTAGATTTGTACTAAAACGGTTAATTGTTGCTTACTAGGTTTTTGGAATAAATCGATTTTAATTAAGTTTGAGGTTTTGATGATTTACTACCTATTTTCTAAAATATCTAGTGTGTTATGAGTGCGCGATTGGTACGATTGGGTTCTAGGTTTGGTAGTTGTCATGTAAAGCGACCCAAGTTGTGATTTATGGCGTTGTCGCGAGCGTGTTATGTGCACCAAGTATGTGCGCGTCTAGTTAGTGTGCGTGGTTGACTTGTATCGTTTGTGTCCATGACTATTCATATATCCATCCTCTTATTTACTTGTTTGCGATATAGGATCGGGTACAGAGGCGTCGGACGTGGCGCGGAAAGACAAGACTGAGATCGGATCAGATTAGCCGAGGCGTCCCGGTGAGTATATATACACATCTATGGGGGGATCGTCTAGATGGCGCAAGACGCCCGATAGTTAGGATTATTAATAGTTCTTGCATCTTTATGCGTAGCTCGATAGTTAGGATTATTAGTAGTTCTTGTATCTATATCCGTAGCTTCAAACCATTCATATCATGCATCACATTTTTTTCATATGATGTCACTACCTAGGACACTTGCACCATTACCATTGGTTCATGTCACACATGCACTATTCATGCAAACACACACGCTATTGGTAATTGCTGTGTTACGAACACTATAGAATTTGCTTAAATCAGTATCTAAAACATTTGCATCATATATGATCTGTAGACTTATACTTGTATATTCATTTTGTCAGGAGGGATACGTAGGATTGTTAGTCATATATATACATACCTTATTTGCATCATGATTCATGCATAGCTTCTCGCCATACTTCGCATGGTATATGCTATCGTATCATAGACACCCATCATCACCGGCATGTTTATATATTGTGATTCTTCTCGAGGATTTCAGTATTTATGACATTTCTGGATTTTGGAGAAAGCCGCAAGAATTTTATAAATCTATTATCATTTTTAAAAAATAGAAATTTGCGGTTTTGTCATGATATGATGCATGTGGCATCTATCATGTGTTTTCTCAGTTCTTGAGCTGTATCATATACCCGATTCGAGGAGACGAATGCACCATCTGCGGGTACATGGTAGACCCGGTATGGTATCCCGGGGCAAGAGTGTTTTCGTAGGGATGACGATGAGCCCGGCAGGGGAGCACTACCTACCAGTTATTATTGGCACGGAGGATGTCCGGAGGATACCGACCGTAGTCGTGAGATTTGATGAGATGGGTCAATCCGGACTTACGAAGCCCTAGATATTGAGACATAGAGATATTGAGACATTGAGATATCGAGATATTGAGACATTGAGATATAAAGATATACCTATATTGTGTCGATGCTTAACACGGATTTTCTGTTGAATTTCATTGATGATATTTCGGTTTATTGCACAAAGATTTTTCTGAGATAAGAATAAAGATTTTCTCATATCAGACATGTTCAAGTTTCGTGTTTGATTATGCATAAATATTGCATCCAAACGACTGCATCGCATTGTATTGATATATGTAGGTTGTGACGCATTGCGTGCATGCTTACGATAGTCTTATTAGATATTACTTACTACTCACGAGTTGGCAACTCACCCCCGTTGTGCCACAGTATCTTGCAGGTTTGACCCGTCAGGGAAGTAGCGGCGGGCGTACTTCCTCTTTTTGGTTTCATTTGCTTGATTTGCAGCTTGCTCGTAGGTGGGTTGTGAGAATATTTTATTCCCACTTTGTGTATCATTTGTATCTAGTACACTCCATCTACCTTATCTACCCTTGTATCTTGGACTAGACGGTGAGACTCGTGAGACTTGTGTTTGTGGTTTTTGGTGTCGATGCTCACTTGAGCCGACGTGATGTTCTTCTTATTTTCGTGCTTTTATATGCTTAATTCGCACATTATTATATACATATTGCTTGTGGTTATGATTCCGCCTTTGGCGAAGAGCTAGCTCCCGCTTGGGGATGCTTTTTTCATTATTTATATGTATTTTCATGTGTTGTACCCGTTTGGGGGCCAGTATTTACAAAAGAGACTCTGCCAAAATTTTCGGGAAATTTGATGCATTAAAATGTTTTAAGGTGACTTTATTTTACAAAAATTATCCTTTTAAGTTAAGTTTTCCTTCACTCTATTTCTTTAAATGGTTTAGATTTCTGGGCTTTGGCTTACTTAGATTACGTACGCCTTGAGACGTTTCATAATTTCAGTGCCAGTCATGTTCGTACCTTCGGATCGTGACAAAGTTGGTATCAGAGCGATAGATTTTACCTTTCTGAGTGTAGGATGACTCTTGGTAGATGGAGTAGGTGACTTAAGCAGAGTGACGTAGCGTGTGTATGTTCCGCGGTATTCTTACAATACGGTATTCTGCCTAAGTGACCTTACGATATATATATTTGCTTGTATTTCCTTCCTTGATTGCGGAAATCATTTGATTCGATCGCAATGTTCTTATCAATTCTGTTTCTTGTTCCAGCCAATATGCCGCCGGAGACTACAAGGGCCAGAGGGCTGCCGCCAAGGATGAGATTAATGTAGTCTTGTTTGAGACAAGGACCGATCAGGGTGGTACGCCTACCCCTCAGGGACAGATTGGTCCGCCTTTCCCAAGGCGGATGGTGAGGCTGGAGTCGAGCATTCAAGACTTGTGACAGATGGTTGGATTATTAGTTGGGGTTAGCCTATTGGTTTAGATTTCTGGGCTTTAGCTTACTTAGATTATGTACGCCTTGAGGCGTTTCGTAATTTAAGTGCCAGTCACATTCCGTACCTTTGGGTCGTAACAACTTATTTGTAAAAGTTTATTATTATATGTTTCTTCATTTATAATTAATATAATTAGGAAAAATATATGCATATAATATTTAAATGAAATATTAGTAATTAAAATATGCATATGATATCAAATATTCCTAATCAATATTCTTAAGATATTATATCATATAAATGGTTGGAATAATATCTCAAAAATACTAAATTCTATTAACAATTTGATTTGAGATATTATGCAGGTATTAGTTCAGATCTGAAATCTAAGTAGGAGATCCGACTCAAATCGGGATATCGAAACCAAATCTGCCAAATTTTATAAGCAAATCTAGAAATCTAGCAACAGCAGAAACTAAGAGCAATATTTTCAGAATCTATATATCAAGAGGATCTCCAAATATCAAGAAGAAAATCTAGAAAAAATCCCAAGTTCCAAACCCACCAGAAGGCGGCGGATCCGCGGTCAATCATGTGCTTGGGCGGTGGAACCGCGGTCCTTTAGTGGCCGTTGGATCTGGGATTTTGAAGGCATGATCGTAACTATATCTACTCCCATATAGCATTTAGGGTTTCTATTTTTAGAGACTATATAAAGGACCGAGAGCTGTGCATTTAAAAATGAATCCAAAGATACCATCTAATCATCTATTCATCTACCTCCATAAAGAGAGAGATCTACGGCGAAACTAGGGTTCTTGTAATTTACTTTCTAAGGAGAAAAAGTTGTAATGCAATAGTTGATTAATAAAGGTAGTTTTTGTTTTTATTCTTTTTGCATTTACTTTACGCGTTACTTTTCCGCATTAATTTTACGCATTACTTTTCTGCACTTTTAATTATGATTTCATTCATTTTCAATCTTTCTTTTAAATCTCTACTAACCATTAGCGAGTAATTTCTTACTTGCTAGGGTTTGTAAGATAGGGTAGAATAATGGAAGAAATATCTTTTAACATCTTTTGACATTTTAATGTTTATAAACCTTAGCAAAATAAATGTTAACCCTCTTATCGGGCGCGCTATCAATTAATGATAGTCACGACCACAATTTGAAATTAGTTAATACTTATTTTGTTAGGGGCTTGAGATTAATAGAGATCAATGGAAGGACAAGGGTCTGCAGTGAGAAACCTTAATTCCCTCCAAGAACCCTAATTCACAGTCATTGCTATCTCTCTATGTTTTAAACTATTAAAAGATAAAAAAAAGAGTCATTTCTAAACCTTCATCCATTAACTACGAAGTCCTATAAACCATACAAGCCTTTCTATTATAAATTTTCTATCCGGCTTAAAATAAAACGACAACAATCACTCCTCTCTTTTACCAACTCGTCTAAAGCAAGAAAAGAATTCATGTTTCCCTGCGGACGACCCGTACTCATCGCGGCTAGTTATTTGAGACACCGTCTTGATTGCGGTTATTTACAAAACACATACACACCTTATCCCAAAACAATCAAATGACATCGTTGTCGGGGAAACGGTCGTAATAATTTTTCTTGTTATTCGGGTTGATTACTAATATAAAAACAACGAACATAAAAATAAAAAAATCAAAGAGAACCAAAACCGCATCTTGGGTTCTTAATGATTATTGTGCGGGTTTTATAAGGACATCTGAATTAATTGGAGCAAGACAACATAGATTCAGAGACTTTAAACTTGGACTAAAGGAGTATATGGGTGTTTTGAAGAAATTTTAGCAGAAGACCACATCACACGGCGGCGGAACCGCGGCCAGAGTGTGCATTCGGCGGCGGAACCACGGCCTTATTGAAGAGTGGTCCCCCCAAACTTCTCTGGTATTCATCTATCTTTTTCCTCTCTCCTCTAAAACTCCAATAATCTGATTTTACTTGCAGGATTCTTTGCAAACAGCGCCGCAAAAAAAATATCTTTTTGCGTGTTTTGATTTCGGTTTGTTTTGCATATCTAAACCAGACTTTAAGGGGCAATAAACCCAAATTCAGATTAGGTGGGGATTTCATCACCTTTCCTAGGCCCTACAAATCACAAACGAGCATACTATCACCCTACATTAATAAACAAAAATCTAGACCAATCCCCTAAGAACATTCGCGCTCAATAAGGATAAAGGAGAGTCATGAGTAATGTATTTCTTATCCACATTTCTCTTATGGTGTCTAGGCAAGTGTGACTAAGGAAAGTGGTTACTTAATTAGGCCCGCTATTTCGGTGATTCATATAGAGGATACCTCCCACTTACCTGGCACTTACCTAGCCACAAGATTGATAAGGAGGTGGTAGAGGATTGATCCTACGTCTTGTCCTTTGGAAGTCTAGGAGCAGTCTAATGACTTGACCTAGGTGACCCTAACTCTAGGGATTGATTGTGCATTTTGTTATTGGTTGGGTCAAGCCTCACGTCCGACATTTTTTTCCAAAACAAGCTTTCTTAAAATCGTTCTCACACATATCACACGATGCCACGTGTACTAAACCCTCTTAGTGTATGATCAGCTGGACATGGGATTCTAGCACCCGTCTAGTCCGCGTTTTTGCTGTCGACTCCGAAGTCGATACTTCTTCATCTTCTATTTCTCCTCCACCAACCATATCTCCCGAGATGGACGGATCTCCATCGGGTTTTAACAACACCACCTTACCACCACCAGTAGTTGCGCAAATTCAGAATCCACCACGTATCACTCTTCAAGACCGATGCTATCCTATATGCGAACCCCTTCCTACGTGTCTGTCTCTTCCACCAGCCAATGGGGATAATTTTGAAATTAAACCCCACTTCATCAACTTATTGCCCAAATTTCACGGGCTTGAATCTGAAGATGCCTATATTTTTATAACCAAATTCGAAAACGTATGTGCAATGTTGAGCACCACCCAATTTACAGAGGATGCTCTACGATTACGTCTTCTCCCTTTTACCTTGTGCGATCTCGCAGAAAAGTGGCTTTATAGCACCGCCGCACATTCTATCGCTAAATGGGATGAATTCGTTTAAGCATTTCTTAATAATTTTATCCTTATCACAAGACCGCTCATATTCGGAGCGAGATTAACCAGTTTGCCCAACTTCCCAATGGACCCTTTTGGAAATTCTTTGAACGGTTTAATGATCTTCTTGTCCAATGCCCTCATCACGGAATCGATAGATGACAACTTTGCCGAATTATGTATGAGGGTATTAATCTAGCTACAAAATAAATGCTAGCAACCATTTGTCAATATCATTTCATGTCAAAAGAAGACGGAGAAGCATGGCAATTTCTGGAAGATCTCGCCGAACAGACATTACAGTGGGAGAGCACCAGACCAACAACTTCGTCTAGGGCAGGTATCTATCAGCTCGATACTTCCATCGCAATGAAAGCCGAAATGGCTGCGATGCAAAAGAAACTCGAAGCTATGGAAAGCAAATTCTCTTTAGCCTCCCTAAAATAAGTTACGCTCCCCAAAACCGTGTGTGGTTGCTATTTTTACTTATCACATTTAACGGAAGAATGTCCTTTGAATCCTCCATCTCAAGGTCATGAACAAACCAATGCTGCTTTTCAGCAACAACTTAGAAACGATCCTTATTCATCCACATATAATCAGGGATGGAGGAATCATCCTAATTTCGCGTGGAACCAAAACCAAACTCAAAATCAATTCCCAAGCCAAAATAACTATCAAAGGCTTCCCCCACAACAACAACAACCACCACAAAAAATTCAGCATCCCTTTCAATCACAATCTTCCGAAAATTTGGCCAACAACTTTTCCCCTTATAATAATTCTTTCCAACCACAGACTAATATTCCAACGGCCGGTACCGATAAAATCTCTGCACTCAAAAGAAGCTTAGAAACATTTATTAAACAATCCACACAAACGATAGCTAATTTGACATCTTCTATCCAAACGCTAATGCAACACACTGCTTTTTACGGTGAAAGCATAAAATTGATCGAAGCACAAATTACACAGTTAAATGCTGCGATGGGTGAGAGAGAGAAAATGAAACTTCTATCTCAAGCTCTACCAAATCTCGGCCACTCACAAAGCGCTAACATCATCCTTAACCAAAAAAATCATAACATGAGTGCCATAACCACGTTGAGATCGGGAAGAGTGCTGAACAACCATGTTGGTAAACAAGTTGATGACGTCGATGATACCCCGGCTACTACTTGTACTCCTATTTCGTCTAATCTACCATCTTCTTCTGAGCCTATTCTCCGTTCTTCACTAGGCTCGAACCCTCAGCCCACTTTCTTGAATGAATTACCATCTAAGATTATCCCAAATCCAATTTTGGGATCCATTCCATCCCCACAAACTTCTCCACAAGAGTCGAACCCAACCTTTGTTAATAAAGCCCCTTTTCCAACCCGATTGAGGCCCAATAAACCTAGTCCCTAAATGGAGAAGATTGTGGAAATTTTTAAGCAAGTAAACATAAATATTCCTCTCTTAGATACTATCCAACAAGTTCCATCCTATACTAAAATTCTAAAGGACTTGTGCACTAGGAAAAGGAAAACTCAAGTGCCTAAAAAGGTTTTCTTAGCGAGTAATATGAGTAATGCTCTTACCCAACATGTGCCCAAGAAACATAAGGACCCCGGTTGTCCTACAATATCTATTACTATTAAGGGTAAAAACACCAATCACGCTCTACTCGATCTAGGTGCTAGTGTTAGCTTGCTTCCGTATTCTGTTTATGAGCAATTAGGCATAGGAGAGTTGAAACCTGCGCACTGCACTCTCCAGATGGCCGATCGATCTATCACCCGCCCTAGAGGTGAGCTAGAGGACGTGTTGATCAAAGTCAGGGAATTTATATTCTCTGTGGACTTTATAGTTTTAGATACGCAGCCTGTGGTAAACCCACGGAACCTAATTCCGGTGATTTTAGGTCGACCTTTTCTAGAAACTTCCAGCGCGATAATCAATTGTCGTAATGGTTCCATGAACCTGTCTTTTGCGAAGACAACAATTGAGCTTAATATTTACAAGGTAGGAAGTCAACCCTCCGAACCTTCTGCTCATATAATTGATATATGTTCTGTCGATAAGATAACTTCCGATAGTTATGAATTTGAGGAGTTCTTGCTTTCCAATACTGATCTCGACGTCACTAGTGCATTATTGTTTGAACTAGCTATTTATTATACGAGTGAGGACCCTTCTATCGAAAAGTCCACCACCGAGTCCGAACCCTTTGACTTGACGAATGACTTAGTCGAGCTATCCAAGCCAATCTCCAATGGAGTCCGAGTATCATACAGTTCTTTCCGATGAGATTATCATTCAGAATATCGATGAAAGTTTCGAACATATTTTCGCCGAAGAACTCGCGTTCCTTAAAGACTTGGATGTTGTGATGAATCAACCTCCACCCGAAGAAGCTGAACCGCCATCCCTTCTTCTTATCCTGTACGAGAATGTGACTATTCCATCTATTCCTTATCTTTCACATTCTCGTTTTCATCCACCCTCACTGTTTTGTCTCTACCAACCGAGACGTAAAACCGTTCAATTACACCTCTTATCTCCTCCCCACTTCTTCATGTCTATATGTAACATGATCTTCTACTAACCATGGTGTTACATTGATAAAATATTCAAATGGTTGGTGTTGACGTTTGGTCTTTGTAATGCTTTGTGCGGACCGATAATATTTGCCCCCCCTTATGATTTTAAATGCTTAATAATGAAAAAACTGTTTTACTCAAGTTTGGGGGGAAGAAGGAAAATATTTTGACTTTTGAAAGAAAAGAAATTTTTGCACGATGGTGAGCCAAAAATAAGTTTGGGGGAGAATTTCACTGTCATTAACGCTTGTCCCCTTTACTAATCATTGAGAACTATTTCTCCTAAGTCTACAGGTTTTGAGCTTAAAAGATGACATCAGTGAGGATACTGCTGCAAATAGGTTTGGGGGGAGGTTTGTGCTTATTCATTTTGCATTATATTAAATATAATCACTAAATAAAAAAAGAGCACTAAATAAATTTTTTTTTGAAAATAAAAGTTAGAAAGTGAAAAAAAATATACATATGAAAGATAGGAAAAATTCAAGAAATGCAAGAAAATTAGATGTTTTAAAACAAAACTAGTAATAGATAGTCATGAGCTGTTGTCCCAAGAGTTAGTAAGATGAAGAAAATTACTAATCTGATGATAGAAATAAGTCTGAAAAATAGTCTCTATTCTTGAATCCAAACTTCTGAACGTTGATACCCTACTATATGCACTTGCACACATCTTGAAACTTAAGATGGTAGAGAATACCTTGAAATGCTATTGTCTAAAAGCCTTAGTATGAAAAAAATATTTAAAAAATAATATAAATGACACAAAAAAATATAAATGGTGAAGAAAAATGAACACTGGATTTGTAATTACTTAAAACATCATAAAAAAATATAGCGAGAGTGCCTTATCACGTAGTGCTTTAGACCAACTGGTTTGGGAGTCACTGCTAAGCCTGAAGTATTGCAAAACTAGGATATTGCTAATTACGCCATAATAAGAGCACATTTGGTATTCAGTTGGTTAGTACCTCAAGAAATATTAACAGTCGCATGAAAAATGTGTGAGCAAATCCATATAAAGCATCACCGACTAAAATGTACTAAGGAATGAAGAAAAGGGTATGATAGCTTGAATTGAATTCTCCAAGTGTATGGATATCTTTTACACACGCGTAGGAGTATATAATCGATATTTGAAGGAGATATAGGGAGGAAGACTAAAATCGATGTTTTATTGAGGGATGATGTGATTTCTGACATTTTTTCAAGACCATTAAGATAGGGATCATGACAACTAAAAATCTAGTGTAGTTTGAAACACTTATTTTCAAGTTCTTTCTCTTATATATTTCTTATCTCTGTATGTAACTTTTATCTTCTTTCTTTTATTATGGGATTTTGTTGGTGAAATCCACTGAAAACTCTCAGAAGACAACACTCCTCCTATTAGGGACATCCAGAGGTTTAAAGGCTTGTTGCACGAGCTAAGTGCAATCGTGTTGCTTATGAAAATGTGTTAGGTTTTTAATAAATAGTTTGCTCGGGACGATCAAAGATAAGTTTGGGGGTATTTGATTAGTCTAAAATATTACACATTTGTATGGACATTTTCACTATTATTGTTAAGTACTAAAAGATGTTAATTGTAAATAAAGAACATATGTGGATTTATTTGTAAAAGTTTATTATCATATATTTCTTCATTTATAATTAATATAATGAGGGAAAATATATGCATATAATATTTAAATGAAATATTAGTAATTAAAATATGCATATAATATCAAATATTCCTAATCAATATTCTTAAGATATTATATCATATAAATAGTTGGAATAATATCTCAAAAATACTAAATGCTACTAACAATTTGATTTGAGATATTGTGCAGGTATTAGCTCAGGTCTGAAATCTAAGTAGGAGATTTAAGTCAAATCGGGATATCGAAACCAAATCTGCCAAATTTTATAAACAAATCAAGGAATCTAGCAACGACAGAGACTCAGAGTAATATTTTCAGAATCTATATATCCACAGGATCTCCAAATATCAAGAAGAAAAGCCAGAAAAAATTCCAAGTTCCAAACCCACCAGAGGGCAGCGAATCCGCAGTCAATCATGGGCTTGGGCGGCGGAACCGCGGTCCTTTAATGGCCTTGGATCTGGAATTTTAGAGGCATGATCGTAACTATATCTAATCCCATATGGCATTTAGGGTTTTTAGTTTTAGAGACTATATAAAGGACCGAGAGCTGTGCATTTAAAAATGAATTCAAAGATACCATCTAATCATCTATTCATCTACCTCCATAAAAAGAGAGATCTACGAGCGAAATTAAGGTTCTTGTAATCTAGTTTCTAAGGAGAAAAAGTTGTAATGCAATAGTTGGTTAATAAAGGTAGTTTTTTGTTTTTATTCTTTTTGCATTTACTTTACGCATTTACTTTTCCGCATTAATTTTACGCATTACTTTTCTGCACTTTTAATTATGGTTTTATTCATCTTCAACCTTTCTTTTAAATCGCTACTAATCATGAGCGAGTAATTTCTTACTTGCTAGGGTTAATAGGATATGGTAGAATAATCGATGAAATATCTTTTAATATCTTTTGACATTTTAATGTTTATAAACCTTAGTAAAATAAATGTTAATCCTCTTATCGGGTGCGCTATCAATTAATGATAGTCACGACCATGATTTGAAATTAGTTAATACTTGTTTTCTTAGGGGTTTGAGATTAATACAGATCAATGGAAGGACAAGGGTCAGTAGTGGGAAACCATAATTCCCTCCAAGAATCCTAATCCACAGTCATCGCTATCTTTCTAAGTTTTAAACTATTAAAAGATAAAAGCAGTCATTTCTAAACCTTCATCCATTAACTACTAAATCCTATAAACCCTACAAACTATAAATTTTCTATCCATCTTAAAATAAAACGACAACAATCACTCATCTCTTTTATCAACTCATTTAAAGCAAGAAAAGAATTCACGTTTCCCTACGGACAACCCGTACTGATCGCGACTAGCTATTTGCGACACCATCTTGATTGTGGTTATTTACAAAACACATACACACCTTTTCCCAAAACAATCAGCATTATATACAACAGGACTTCACAACGAAATTGTGTTTGATATATTTTCATCGTGGAGAGGGTTTTCAAAGATGAAAAAAAGAAAAGAAAAATCGTTGTAGAGAAGAATTTCACAACAAAGTTGGGTTTGATATATTTTCATCATGGAGAGGGATTTCTCAGATGAAAAAAAAGGTTCTTTCTTCATGTAGAGGACTTTCACAATTAAATTGGATTTGACATATTTTCATTGTATAGAGGGCTTCCAACAGATGAAAAGGAAAAGGGTCTTTCGTTGCGTAAAGAACTTTCATAACGAAATTTGATTTGACATATTTTCATCGTGGAAAGGTCTTTCAACCGATGAAAAGAAAAGGTTTTCGCTGTGTAGAGGAATTTCACAACGGAGTTGAATTCGATATGTTTTCATTATGGAGAGGACTTTCACATTTGAAAAGAAAAAGCTTTTCAATTGTGTAGAGAACTTTCATAACAAATATTTCCTCCTGGAGCCATATAGAGGATATAAAGGCTTTTTGTTGAATTGGCTTGTCCCATACTAAGGGTGCAAAAGAGATGATTTAATTTTATTGAAAGTTTCTTGTCACACTTGATCCCGGCCGAACAACGCACCCTTATTAACCAATTCAGATGATGGCTTAATTCTCTATTTGTATTCATCGAATAGGGTGCCCTTGCCTTCTCGATACTATTTTTGAACCCAATCCGTGAAAACATAGCATTCTTCAATTGGGCGATTAAATTGATGGCACACGCAGTATCTCAGATGGTCTGTTTTATTGATCTTTTCTGGCCTTTTTTGGGCGAGAAGTTGTAACTCATTCTTCGGAGCATCTTCAAAGATATTTTTAGATTATTCTTGTTTAAAAGAATATCTACCACTCATTCTGTCATTTGAGAAAATTTTAGATTGATTCATATAACCTGTTGATATCTCTTGTTAACGAGCAGAGAACTGCGGTAAGCGCGAAATGATGGATGCATCGTCTTTCGCAAGAATAGCTTAGTTGTTCAGACTCAGCCTCCTTTAGCAAGATTATTTTCTCAATTAAATAAGAAAATGCTTTGCGCATGGAGGATAACAGAAAACGCTTAATTTTAGAAATTAGGAACTTGATAACATGTTCTTCGGGTATTGGCTGCTCACACTGGATATAAGCCATTCTCCATCTGTGGAAAAAATCGACCCCTGACTCCTTGTCGTGAAGCTTCATCGATAGCAGATTTGTCAGATTCATTTTATCCAGGATGCTACTTTCGAACCTTTGCTTAAACTTTTTGGCAAGCTAGTTAAAGGTAATCATTGATCCAAATTCCAACTTGATGAACCAGGTGAAAGATATGCCAGTCAAATTCCTGGGGAATTGACGGAGCAGGAATTTGTCGTCCCTTGCTGAGTCTCCACACGCAATCTTGAAATGAGTCAAATGTTGCTCAAGGTTTCCTGTCCCATCTAACGTTTTAAACGAGGAGACAATGTAACTGTTCAGTCGAAAATATTGTGCATTTGATATGACATTTTCCATACTATTTCTATATAATAAAAGATGTTTATTATAAATATGACACATATGATTATCTGTAAAAATACTATTTTCATGTGTTTATATATTATAATTAACATTATGAAGGAAAATGTAAGCATATAATATCTATATAATATTTAGTCCATTTAAATATGCTTACCTTATCAAATATCTTTAACCAATTTTCTAAAACTATAATAACATGTCAAATGGTTAAGAAAATATCTCAATAAAAAAAAATTCTACTAACATTATTTATTGAGTTATTGTGCAAAAATTATATCAGGACTGAAATCAAGGAAATTCGAGTTGGCGAGATCAAATCTGCCGAAATATTCAAGTAAATCAAAGAAAGATATTCTGGCAGAGACTACGAGATGATTTCAAGATTCCAAATATCAAAACAATCTACATATGTCACCAGAAGAGGCCACCAGAGAAATGACTCCAACATCCCTCTACCCCACCGCGGATCCACGGCCAAACCCACCCAATGGCCGCGGTTCCGCCGCAATATTGAGGAGTTGGGATTTTGGATTTTTACAGTAGGATCCTAACAACTAGTTACCCTATTAGGAAACTAAGGATTCTGGGTATGTGACTATAAATAAGAACCGAGAGCCTCACTTGAGAAATCATCAAACCGACGCGATCACAAAGTCCACGACGGCTCAAGAATCCTGGTTGATCATCGACAGTTCATCTACCTCCTTAAGAAGAGATCGAAAGAAAACTAGGGTTTTGTAATCATTTTCTAATGGAACAAAGTGTACTTGATCTTGTTGATTAATAAAGGTATTTTTATTCTATTGCATTTTATTTTCTTCATGATTTCTATCTTTTCTTTTCCCAACATGCGCGAGTAATTCTCCGCTTGTTAGGGTTCGTACGATTAGGGTAGATTAATGGATGATGAAGATTCTTAAACTCGTTTTACGTCCAATAAAGTTTATAAATTTTATCAAAAGAATAGTTAACATTCTAATTGGGCGCGCTATCAATTCATTGATATTCACGACCACGAATAGAGATTAGATTAACAATTGTTTTGGTAAAGTCTAGACATGAACGGAGATCCATGTCAAGGTAGGGGTTAAGAGTGGGAACCCTTTTGTTGGTGTGTAGTAGCGCCTCTAGTAATGTTGTATCATAATAAAGTAGTGAACTTTTAAATTCTAGAGGGCTATTACAAACGAACTACGAATCGTAACTAGAGATTAGGGTAAAAACATCATTATGAGAAGTCTAAACTAAAGGAAAAGGAAATACAACCTTTATAGCCAACTCCTTCGGTCTTTAGGACTATTACGGCTTTGCTCGAAGCTTGGAACGATTCCGCTCAAGATCCTTCATCGTCTACGATGATCCATCCGGAGATTTCTAGATCAAGCTCTAAGCTAGACAAAATGAAGCAAACACTCTACACTAAAGGGCTAGGGTAGTGTAGAATGGTTGTGTGGTTTGTAAACTCACTTAAAAACCCTTTCTTTTTAAATTCCTCACTCTAAACAAAACTCAAGAGAGCTTGAAGAAGGAGGAAGATGAAGATGGCAAAAGCTTTTGTAAAATATAATGAAAACTTATTTCCAAAAAGAAAAGAATATATATGAGACACTCTCAAATATAACCACAGTTAACTAAATATCTAGATATTTTGTAGATGGGTTAAAGAACAAAGGAAAACAAACCATGATTAAAGTCAATGGTCAAAGAAGAAGTGTGTAGAAAATGAGTCATTATGCTAATTTCCTTTTTCTTTAATTCATTAACAAAAATCTAGATATTTATCAACCATGTGAGTCTTGTATTGCCATCTTCTATGTATCATCCACCATGACACATATGTATGTATGTATGTGTGCATGCACATCATCATGTGTATGTATAAACATATATGCATACATCCAAAAGAAAAGGTTTAATTAAAAATGAGCTAAAAGTTAATATTAAATCAACACTTGATTTAATAAATCGGTCACATCAAATGCGACCCGACCAATATTGAACGTCCGATTAAAATACGGTATCACATATTCGTATTTAATCGAACTCCTACGTATATCACATATGCACACCACAACATTTCGCCTGAGCTAGAAAAATCCTGTGTGGGACTCTAAGACTCGTCAATACGCCGGCAGTAGGTGATGATCATATCAAAACACCTACAAGCTGCAAGCGGTCAGCTAAACTTAACGGCCACCTGGGTATTGAGCGATCAGAAGAAAAACAAGCGAACCCGTCAAAACTCCCGTCGAGCCATTGGCGACACTTACCGTACAGTCTGGTCTCTTCGTCTGATATGTTGCATATCAAGTCTAGGGATGAAATCGTCGATCCCTAATAACTCAATAAGTCATGTCGATATGGTCTATGACCGGTCGAGAAACTACTGATAACACTTATCAGTAAATCTCATCAGCCCTGGCCAGGGACTTCAAGTCAGAGCCAATCGCACATTGCACAACATCAACTTCCAATACCGGGAGAGACGAAACCCCTCCTATCGCTCACTGTCTCCATGTGTCTTGGGACTATACCCAAAACCACCTATTTTCATGACTCAGTAGATCCGTGGTAGGGTGGAAATCAAAGTACATTTGGAGAACACACAAGACTCTATGACGATCTCAGGTCTACAGACTAACCTGTACCAGTGTCACCAGAGAACTGCTATCCGACGATAGATATAATACCATATAGGAATTCTCGGTGAGTCTGTTCAATGTACCCAGTCTCCACTGAGCACCCGTATACAATCTTCGATGCCATAACACCAATGGATATGGGATCATCCATCGCCCATCATATGGGTCAAGAAACGTATACGCTAGTCTACTCTGGAATATCGATGCCCTATCTCGATATACCTACGACTAGGAACATTTAAGGATATGCTTATAGACTACGCATGCCCCACTAGTATGATCTCCATCATAGCCATGGAAGTCAAGCATATATCCTTAGAGCTTTATCAACATGTATCAAATGAACAGTATTAAGTAAACATGTCAGATAAAGTAAAACCAGATAGCATACTATCATGTCGAGCAAGAAAGTCATATATCAAATATACATATATACATGTCCAAGCATCCACTATACATATAATGGCCTCTAGAGCATACATATATCCAACAATCTCCCACTTGCACTAAAGCCAATTATTGGCGTATCTTATACCTAACATCTCAAAAAGTCGTTGATGTTGCGGCTGTGGAAGGGCCTTGGTGAGTGGATCCGCGGTGTTATCCTTTGTATCTACTCTCCGAATCTCGATCTCTTAACGATCAACTATTTCCCGGATCAAATGATATCGCCTGAGGATGTATCTGGACTTTTGATGGGATCTGGGTTCTTTGGCCAACGCTATAGCTCCATTATTATCGCAATACAATGGTAATGGATTAATAATGGCTGGAACTACTCCTAGCTTCGCCGCGAACTTCCTCATCCATACGGCTTCCTTGGCAGCATCATTTGCAGCAATATACTCAGCTTCCATCGAGGAGTCTGTAACGGTATCCTGTTTGGAACTCTTCCAACATACCGCCTTTCCATTGAGGGTAAATACAAACCTTGAGATAGATTTACTGTCATCCTTATCACTTTGGAAGCTAGAATCAGTAAAGGCCTCCATTTGGAGATCCCCATTACCATATACCAATAATAATTCTTTAGTCCTTCGCAAGTACTTAAGAATGTTCTTCACGGCTATCCAGTGTTGCTCCCCTGGGTTGGATTGATACCTGCTTACTATAGCTAGTGCATAAGCTACATCAGGGCGAGTACATATCATCGCATACATTATAGATCCTACGGCTAAAGCGTAGGGTATAATGCTCATGCGAGCTCTCTCTTCATCAGTCTTTGGACAAAAGTCCTTAGCGAGAGTGATTCCATGGCAAGCGGGCAAGGCACCACGCTTGGAATCTTCCATACTAAACCTTTTTAGGATGGTATCAATGTACTTTGATTGGGACAATCCCAAGAATCTCTTGGATCTATCTCTATAGATCCTTATGCCCAAAATGCAAGAGGCATCACCCAGGTCCTTCATGGAGAACCTTTGTGATAAGAATAATTTGACCGATTGTAGCATAAGAATATCATTTCCTATCAAGAGAATGTCATCTACGTACAATATGAGGAAAGTGACAGTACTCCCTACAATCTTCTTATAAATGCATAGTTAATCTATATTTTTGATAAAATCAAACTCTTTGATTGTATCATTAAAACAGATGTTCCAGCTCCGAGATGCCTGCTTTAATCCATAAATGGATTTAAGCAACCTACATGCTTTTTCGCTGCTCCCACTGTCAATGAAGCCCTCTGGCTGATCCATAAAAACAGACTCTTCTAAATCACCATTTAGAAATGCAGTCTTAACGTCCATCTGCCAGATTTCATAGTCGTAGTGAGCAGAAATAGCAAGTAGGATCCGAATGGATTTAAGCATTGCTACTGGAGAGAAAGTTTCATCATAGTCCAGTCCTGGTCTTTGACGAAAACCTTTCGCTACAAGCCTTGCTTTATAGGTCTCTACCTGTCTATATATACCAATCTTTCTCTTAAAGATCCATTTGCACCCAACGGGTTTTATCCCAGGAGGTGCAACATCCAAAGTCCATACTTTGTTGGTGTACATGGACTCCATTTCGGATCTCATGGCATCCAGCCACTTCACTGAGTCACCACTCATGATAGCTTGCTGAAAACTAGTATGGTCATCATCATCCATGATGCAACCTTCTCTATCACCATCAATGAGAAACCCATAGTATCTCTCTGGAGGGCCAGAAGTTCTACTAGATCTCCGGAGCGGCCGAGGTTCTTGAAGTTCTACTGTAACATCAGTGTCAACCAATTCGTCCTGAGTAATTTGTGTCTCTAGAACCTCTTCTAGTTCTACCACTTTGCCATCAGTACTGTCCGTAAAGATTTCATTTTCTAAAAATATGGCATGTTGAGAAACAAACACCTTTTGTTCCTCCTTGTGGTAGAATTGATATCTATACGAGTGTTTTGGATATCCCACAAATTTACACATAACCGATCGTGTCTCGAGTTTATCCGGATTCTTCTTTTTGACATAAGCCGGACAACCCCAAATCCTAACTCTTTTAAGAGATGGTCTCCTTCCACACCATATCTCATATGGAGTGGTAGACACGGTCTTTGATGGAACCCTGTTCAATAGATAAATTGCTGTCTCTAATGCATGTCCCCAAAAGGAAAGTGGTAACTCAGCATCACTCATCATGGACCGTACCATATCTAATAGGGTACGATTCCTCCATTCTGACACACCGTTGTGCTGTGGTGTGTGCGGAGGAGTGAGCTGAGAGAGAATCACATTCTCCTTTAAGAAGTCTGAAAACTCGGTGCTTAAATACTCTCCACCTCGATCTGATCGAAGTTTCTTGATACTCGAGCCAGTTTGTTTTTCTACTTCAAGTTTATACTCCTTGAATTTCTTGAAAGCTTCAGATTTATGCTTCAATAAAAACACGTGTCTGAATCTTGGGAAATCATCAGTAAAAGTGATGAAGTATGAAAAACTGCCTCTAGCATGTGTAGACATTGGTCCGCATACATCAATATGTATGAGGCTTAAGAGTTCTGTAGCTCTCTCTCTCTGTGTGTGTCCTATAAACGGAGTTTTGGTCATTTTACCTTTGATACAAGACTGACAAGTCGCATAAGATTTATATTCAAAAGGTTTTAAATATCCATCTTTATGTAGCTTGTTTAGTCTTATTTTATTAATATGACCAAGTCTACAATGCCAAAGAAAAGATTCAGTTATATCTGAAATCTTTCTTTTATTTATATATTGTATATTGAAAACTGTGTGTTGGTTTAGGACGTAAATTCCGTTACTTAGTGTACCATAACCAATCAACTGTTGATTCAAGTTAATGTTCATAACATTATTTTGCAACACAAAATGATATCCTTCATTGTCCAACAAAGATACGGATATTATATTATATAGCATACCATGTACAAAATAATAAGGGTTCAAAACCAAAATACATCCTGAAAGCAACCCCAGATGATACTCTCCTACGGATATAGCATGTACATTGGAACCATTTCCAACCCGTAGAGTATGGTCCCCAGTCTTCAAAACTCTACTGTTTTTCAATCCCTGCATACAATTACATATGTGAGAACCAGAACCGGTATCTAATACCCAAGATGTAGAGTTTAATGAAAAACAGTTTTCAGTTACAAACACACCTGAAGCGGAAGTATCAACATGCTTCTTCTTTTTGAGATCTGCAAGGTACAAAGCACAATTACGTTTCCAGTGTCCCGACTTGTGGCAGTAAAAACATTCTCCTTTTCCACTTCCCGCGGTCCCAGACTTGTCTTTCCCCTTCGCCTTTTCAACTCCACCTCTCGGCTT
This sequence comes from Agapanthus africanus, assembly GCA_030015575.1. Lineage (NCBI taxonomy): Eukaryota > Viridiplantae > Streptophyta > Magnoliopsida > Asparagales > Amaryllidaceae > Agapanthus > Agapanthus africanus. The sequence continues at coordinate 447,151,570 of JASDDO010000012.1, read as the reverse complement.
GGTGGGATTCTTCTTCTTCTTTCCCTTGGCCTTGGCTTTCGGGACTGAAGAGGAAGATGGCCCATAAAGCAGAGCGGGAGTTTTCGCTATCTTAAGCGTGCTCTATGCATTTCTCAACATATTGAGAAGTTCAGGCAATGATTTCTCTAAATCGTTCATATTGAAATTCACTATGAACGGAGCAAAGGCGGGGGAGAGAGACTGTAGAACAATATCTGTATATTGCTCATTATCCATAGTCCATCCCAGTTCCTCAAGTTGTTCTATAAGACCAATCATCTTCAGAACATGGTCTCCTACTGAAGCACCGGCGGCCAACCGCATCTGAAACAGCTTTCGAGATGCGTCGTATCGTAAAGTACGAGATTGCTCTTCATACAACTCCTTTGTATGAAGAAAGATGGATTGTATATCCATCTTCTTGCGTTGTTTCTGATGGATATTGTCCATAGAAGCAAGCGCGAGATACGTGGCCGTGTTGCAATCAATATCCCATGTTTTTTCGGATCTCCTTATCCGAAACAGATGATTCAGGTCCTGGGACGGGTGGGGCTTTGGTAGTGAGGACATATGATACTTTATCATATGTGAGTGCAATGTTCAAGTTCCTCAACCATTTTTTATAATTTGGTCCAGTCAGTTTATTTTTCTCTAAAAGAAGCTTAAGTCCCGTCATCGGTATCTGCCATTACGAGAGCGAAAAGAATACACTCAGCGAAATGCTCTTGCAAAGATCAGATTGGTTATTATCTTATCTAATCAATGTCTCCCACTGTTTTTATCAAATTTTCTTTCAAACCTGAAAAGAAAACTAGCCAGGATTAATTGAATTCTACAGTTTCGCTAACCGGTCAGCCAGGCCAGTGTCGGTACTTTGAGGGAGGTTCCCCATGCTTATGCACGGACCTAATTAAAATAAACCTCGTTTTTCCCAGAGGTCAAACCCCGTTAACACCTTTCTAGAAACATACTGGATTAGCTAATTGTAAAGTGCAAAATTTTTCGTGAGTAACTCTTACTCACAGTGGGATCGGGATCCAAATATCATATAGATGGTATACAATCTCATTGTAAATTTCAACTCTTGAAACTCCCGATATAGTTTTTACCCCTAAATGCTTATGACCTTGGCTATGGTCAACATATCATAAGCACCAGTCAAGTTCTATCCGTCATTTCGTGATTAACCAGACCCGCCTATATGACCCTTGACTATGATCAACATAATCACATGAATGTCCTAACTTATCGCATCATATGGTTGTAGGAAGACATCACATAGCTACCGTATACTACGCCTTGACTATAATCAACATACGTAGCACGAATACTAAGTACTCTGCTTCCTAAAATGACGGAGGGTTGCGGATGGTTTTTATGAAAACCTTTAACACATTGAACTTGATTTCGTTGTGGAATCTAAATTGTTTTAAGAAAAGGAGTGGCTTAAGCTCCGCATCATTTGAAACTTGCTTTTTCATAAAAAGGAGCCGAGTGGGTTTCAAATCCGATTCTACAACATCTTTAGGTTTCTTTTCTTTTACATTAATCTCATTAATGTATTCCCATCATTTAAGTTCCTAAGACATTACAGAAAGAAACGAAAAACGGTATTACATATCACATATATAACAATATCACATTCGTCTCAGATATTAAGCAATCGCATCACAGAATAATTAGCAGCAAAAACACATATATGAAAATATAGGATATACTAGGAACTCCATATTTTCTACTTAGCCTAAGATAGAAAATACGGATTCCACGGTCGTGATGAATAGCTAAGCCCACACCCTTAGACCCCTACGAGAACGGCAAGTGACCCTTCCAATTTTGGAGTTTAGGAGACCCGGTCTCGACTCCTCGAGATGGCCTCCCACTGAAATCCAGAACCCGGTCACTCGTGCTCCCCTCCTTGGGTCTATCCTAATGCAGAAAAGTAAAATATACATCAATGGAGAAATCATCCTCAACCTGGATGTTCCCCAATAAAAGAATAATATACAATGAATTTTACATGAATGAAAAGATAAACTCTCGTCTCACATAAAAACCACGGCCATTCGATCACGACGATCCTATACATCACATCACATCAATAATTGAAAAACATAGACGACATTAAAATATATCAATCAACACATCAACATACCCACTGTTGTAATAGATCTCAACACTTGAACCTACATAAAAAATTCCCATAAAGCATATATAGTACCTACGGATCAATGCAAGAGCGCACGGTCCATGCCTCACCAACGGCGCCGCGGAACCGCCGCAAATACACCTATTTGGCCGCGGTTCCACGGTGGTTATGTCGAGTTAGGCGCTCGTTTTTCTTGGGGATCCATAGAAAACCCTGCTCTATTTTCTAAATATTTTAAATTACAAAAATTCCAACTTTTGAAAAAAATTCCAGTGAGCATGTAAAAATCTCATTTTTTTATGTTCGATTGAGTTTTAAAACATCGTCTGGTTTACCCTAAAGCTCTAGCTAGGCTCTGATACCATGTTGGTGTGTAGAAACGCCTCTAGTAAGGTTGCATCATCATAAAGTAGTGAACTTTTAAATTCTAGAGAGCTATTACAAACGAACTACGAATCGTAACTAGAGATTAGGGTAAAAACATCATTATGAGAAGTCTAAACTAAAGGAAAAGGAAATACAACCTTTGTAGCCAACTCCTTCGGTCTTTGGACTCCTACGGCTTTGCTCGAAACTTGGAACGACTCCGCTCAAGATCCTTCGTCGTTTACGATGATCCACCCGGAGATTTCTAGATCAAGCTCTAAGCTACACAAAATGAAGTAAACACTCTACACTAAAGAGCTGGGTAGTGTAGAATGGTTGTGTAGTTTGTAAACTCACTTAAAAACCTTTCTTTTTAAATTCCTCACTCTAAACAAAACTCAAGAGAGCTTGAAGAAGGAGGAAGATGAAGATGGCAAAAGCTTTTGTAAAATATAATGAAAACTTATTTCCAAAAAGAAAAAGAAAAGAATATATATGAGACACTCTCAAATATAACCATAGTTAAGTAAATATCTAGATATTTTGTAGATGGGTTAAAGAACAAAGGAAAACAAACCATGGTTAAAGTCAATGGTCAAAGAAGAAGTGTGTAGAAAATGAGTCATTATGCTAATTTCCTTTTTCTTTAATTCATTAACAAAAATCTAGATATTTATCAACCATGTGAGTCTTGTATTTCCATCTTCTATGTATCATCCACCATGACACATATGTATGTATGTATGTATGTGTGCATGCACATCATCATGTGTATGTATAAACATATATGCATACATCCAAAAGAAAAGGTTTAATTAAAAATGAGCTAAAAGTTAATATTAAATCAACACTTGATTTAATAAATCGATCACATCAAATGCGACCCGACCAATATTGAACGTCCGATTAAAATACGGTATCACATATTCGTATTTAATCGAACTCCTGCGCATATCACATATGCACACCACAACATTTCGCCTGAGCTAGAAAAATCCTGTGTAGGACTCTAAGACTCATCAATATGCCGGCAGTAGGTGATGATCATATCAAAACACCTACAAGCTGCAAGCGGTCAGCTAAACGTAACGGCCACCCGGGTATTGAGCGATCAGAAGAAAAACAAGCGAACCCGTTAAAACTCCCGTCGAGCCATTGGCGACACTTACCGTACAGTCCGGTCTCTTCGTCTGATATGTTGCATATCAAGTCTAGGGATGGAATCGTCAAGCCCTAATAACTCAATAAGTCATGTTGATATGGTCTATGACTGGTCGAGAAACTACTGATAACACTTATCAGTAAATCTCATCAGCCCTAATCAGGGACTTCAAGTCAGAGCCAATCGCACATTGCACAACTTCAACTCCTAATATCGGGAGAGACGAAACCCCTCCTATCGCTCACTGTCTCCATGTGTCTCGGGACTATACCCAAAAGCCACATGTTTGCATGACTTAGTAGAGCCGTGGTAGGGTGGAAATCAAATTACAGTTGGAGAACACACAAGACTCTATGACGATCTCGGGTCTACAAACTAACCTGTACCAGTGTCACCAGAGAACTGCTATCCGACGATAGATATAATACCATATAGGAATTCTCGGTGAGTCTGTTCAATGTACCCAGTCTCCACTGAGCACCCGTATACAATCTTCGATGCCACAACACCAATGGATATGGGATCATCCATCGCCCATCATATGGGTCAAGAAACGTATACGCTAGTCTACTCTAGAATATCGATGCCCTATCTCGATATACCTATGACTAGGAACATTTAAGGATATGCTTATAGACTACACATGCCCCACTAGTATTCTCTCCATCATAGCCATGGAAGCATATATCCTCAGGGCTTTATCAACATGTATCAAATGAACAGTATCAAGTAAACATGTCAGATAAAGTAAAACCAGATTGCATACTATCATGTCGAGCAAGAAAGCCATATATCAAATATACATATATACATGTCCAAGCATCCACTATACATATAATGGCCTCTAGGGCATACATATATCCAACACCTTTTCCCTCCAGAAACCCTAATCTACATGCATCATTGTCGATCTAGTTTTAAATCTATTAAAGGATAAGAAGAGTAATCTTTAATTAATCATCCATGACTACTAAATTTTAACGAACTCTACAAGCCCCCTTCTAATATAAAACCTACATCCGTAGTTAATCTAGATCTATATTCTACATCCGTGTTTAACGTAGTTCTAGAAACTATTTCCACTATTCATTATTCTTCCTCTTTTCCTAATCAACACACCTAAAGTAAAATTAAAAGATTCAACGTTTCCCTGAGGACGAACCGTACTCATCTCGGTCTAGCTACGCGCGACACCGTTATTGATTGCGGTTACAACACAACTCTAAAAACACAAACAATCAAATAGCGCCGTTGCCGGGGAGACGTGTGTAATATTTTAATTCTTACTATTTGTGTTGAATTCTTATTCGATCAATATCATAAATAAAACAAAATTACAAATTGTATATTTAACGATTATTGTGTGAATTTTGCAATGGGATCTGGAGTCACAGACTTGAGGAAACAGAGATTCATAGACATTCATCAAGATCCAGAGGAGCAAAGGAGGCCACATAGCAAAACTTTTCACCAGATCTCCTAAGTAAGTGGCGGAACCGCGGCAAGAAGAGCCAATTGGCGGCGGAACCGCGGCTTTCTAGGGGAATTAGGGTTGCAAACTTCTCTAGTATCTTTTCTATATCCTTCTCTCTCCTCTGGAATCCAATAAAATATCTTGTATGCAGGATTCTTCGCAAAATATCGCTGCGCAAAAATCTTTTTGCAAGTTTTGTTTTGCTGTTTGTTTTTGCATATTTTAATATGGACATTAAGGGACAAAGACCAAATTCAGATTAGGTGGGGATTTCATCACCCTTCCTAGGCCCCACAAATCTCAAAACGAGCATCCGTATCAACCCTATATTAATTAAAAAATATCTAGACAAGACTCTAAAGACCGTCGCGCTCAAATAGGACAGAGGAAGGTCGTGGGTAATTTATCACTTATCCGCATTATTTTTGTGGTGTCTAGGAAAGTGTGTCTAAGACAAATGGTTACTTAATTAGGCCTGCTATTTTCGGTGATTCATATAGCGGATACCTCCCACTTATCTGGCACTTACCTCGCCACAAGAGTAGTAAAGAGGTGGTAGAGGATTAATCCAGCGACTTGTCCTTAGGAAGTCTAGGAGAGGTCTAGAGACTTGACCTAGGTAACCTTAGTTCTAAGGTTGTTTGTGCATTTTTGTGTGATTTGTCTTGAGTCCCACTTTTTCAAAAACAAACCAATTTTAAATCAGACACACGCTGCCACTTACACTAAAACCATTCAGTGCATGCTCAACTGGACACGGGATTCTAGTGCCCGTCTTGTCCGTGTTTCGGCTATCGACTCCGAAGTCGGTGTTTCTTCATCTTCTTTTCTCCCACCATCCACCACATCGACCAAGATGGACGGTACTCCATCAGATTATAACACCACCTTGCCATCGCCCGTAGGTGCGCATAATCCACCGCGCATTTCTTTCCAAGAGAGATGCTATCCTATACGCGGTCCACTTCCTACCTGTCTATCCATTCCACCAGCCAACGGGGATAATTTTGAAATTAAACCCTACCACATCAACCTGTTGCCCAAATTTCACGGCCTCAAGTCTGAAGACGCATACATTTTTATCACCAAATTCGAAAACGTATGCGCAATAATGGGTACTTCACAACTGTCCGTGGATGTTATGCACTTGCGTCTTCTCCTGTTCACTTTGTGCTACTTGGCAGAAAAATGGCTTTATAATACTGCCGCACACTCTATTACCAATTGGGATGAATCCGTGATAGCATTCCTTAAAAAAAAATTACCCCAATCATAAGACCGGAGCGAAATCAACCAGTTTACCCAGCTTCCCAATGAACCATTTTACAAGTGCTTTGAACGTTTTAAGGATCTGCTTGTCCAATATCCTCATCATAGAATACATAGATGGGATCTGTGCCGAATTATATATGAGGGCATTAATCCAGCAACAAAGCAGATGCTTGAAACCATGTGTTAATGCAATTTCATGTCCAAAGACGATGGTGAAGCCTGGAAATATATGGAAGATCTCGCTGAAAACACTTTGCAGTGGGCAAGCATTAGACAACCTTCTAGGGGAGTTATCCATCAGCTCGATGTTTCCATAGCCGTAAAAGCCGAAATGGCAGCAATACAAAAGAAACTCGAGGTTATGGAGAACAAATTCTCATCAATCTCCCTAAATCAGGTTACGCTTCCTAAGACTGTATGTGGTTGTTGTTCCGATCCATTACATCTGACGGAAGAATGTCCTTCAAATGCACCATTTCAAGGTCAAGAACACACTAATGCTACTTTTCAGCAGCAACCTTGAAACGATCCTTATTCTTCCACATACAATCAGGGGTAGAGGAATCATCCTAACTTTGCTTGGAACCAAAATCAAAACCAGTTCCAAAACAATTATCAAAGACCTCCTCCACAGCAACAGTAACCACCACCACAGAGTCAGCACCCCTTTCAATCGCAACCTTTTCAAAACCCAGCCAATAATTCTTTCCAAACGTCCGGGAATGAAAACTCATCTGCACTCAAACGAAGCGTGGATATGTTTATTAAACATTCCATGCAATCGACGGATGAAATAAAGTCTTTTATCCGATCTTTAACACAGACCACCAACTCCCACGGTGAGAGTATAAAATCGATAGAAGCACAACTTGCACAAATAAATTCCGCAATGAGTGCGAGAGAAAAAGGAAAACTTCCATCTCAACCCCTACCGAATCATGGCCACTCACAAAATCATAATGTGAGTGTTGTCACCATGTTGAGATCTAGAAGAGTGCTAGATAACCAAGTGTGTGAACATATTAATGAACACGTCGATGATATTAATGATACCCTGGTTTATACTTCTTCGCCTAATTCGTCTAGTCCCCCACCTTCTTCCGAGCCTATTTTCCGTTTTCCCCAAGGCTCGAATACTCCGCCCACTTCCTCGAATCTACCTAAAACGATCTCCACTCCAATTCTAGGATCGATTCCATCCCCACAAGCTTCTCCACAAATGTTGGACCCAAGACTTATTGATAAAGCTCCTTTTCCAAACAGGTTGAGGGCCAACAAACCGAACGCACAAATGGAGAAAGTTGTGGAAATGTTTAAGCAAGTTAACATAAATATCCCTCTCCTAGATGCTATTCAACAAGTTTCGTCTTATGCGAAAATCCTTAAGGACTTGTGCACTAGGAAAAGAAAAACTCAATTGCCGAAAAAGGTATTCATGACAAGTAACGTGAGCATAGCTTTTACCCAACAATTGCTTAAGAAACGTAAGGACCCCGGTTGTCCTACAATATCTATAACTATTGGGGGTAAAAGCATCAATCGTGCTCTACTTGACCTCGGCGCTGGTGTTAACTTGCTGCCATATTCCGTCTATGAGCAGCTAGGTATAGGAGAGTTGAAACCTACCCACTGCACTCTTTAAATGGAAGATCGATCTATCGCCCAACCTAAGAGTGAACTAGAGGATGTGTTAATCAAAGTCGGGGAATTCATATTCCCTATGGACTTTATTGTTTTAGATACACAGCCTGTGGTGAACCCACGAAATCAAATCCCGGTGATACTCTGTCGACCTTTCCTAGCAACTTCTAACGCTGTCATTAATTGTCGAAACGGTTCTATGAACTTATCTTTCGGGAAGATGACAATTGACCTTAATATTTACAAGCTAGGAAGTCAACCATCTGAACCTTCTGCTCATTTAATCGATGTCTGTTCCATCAACGAGATAGCTTCCGACAGCTGCGAAGCTAAAGTACTTTGTTGTGATGATCTCGACAACACTAGTGCGACATTGTTTGATCTGGAAAATCATTATAGTGAGGATACTTCTGCCGAGTCCACCCCCGAGTTCGAATCTTTTGACTCGTCGCAAAAGTCAGTAGCACTTTCCGAGTCAATATCCTATGTAAGTTATGAACCTCTTGGGGAGTCCGAATATCATTCCCTTACCCCTCCTTCTATCGTCTCTCCACCGACTCTAGATCTCAAACCGCTAACTTCTCATCTGAAATATGCATATTTAAGTGAGAATGAGTCTTTACCCATGATAATATCCGCTTCTCTAGCCTCAGAGCAAGAGAATGCTTTTTTGACGGTATGGAGATCGAATCGGCAAGCATTTGGTTGGACAATGGCTGACATAAAAGGAATTAGTCCCTTAATTATTGAACAACATATACATTTGATGAATGAAGCCAAACCAACCCGAGACCCACAAAGACGGTTAAACCCCGTCATGAAGGAGGCGGTAAAGAAGAAATCTTCAAGTGCTTAGATAGTGGTATAGTTTACTCAATATCTGATAGCCAATGGGTAAGTCATATTCTTGTAATCCCTAAAAAGTCAGGCATTACGGTCATAACCAATGAGGCTCCCAAACTGGGTGGCGTGTATTTATTGATTATAGGAAACTCAATACCGCAATGAGAAAAGATCACTTCCCTCTACCTTTCATTGACCAGATATTAGAACGATTAGCTAGACATGAATACTATTGTTTCTTGGACGGATACTCTGGCTATAACCAGGTCCCTATCACCGAAAAGGATCATGATAAAACCACATTTACGTGTCCTTTCGATACTTTTTCTTATAGACGCATGCCCTTTGGGTTATGCAACGCTCCCGCTATATTTCAGCGGTGTATGATGGAGATATTCTCAGATATGGTTGAGAATTTCCTAAAGATATTTATGGACGATTTCTCCATATTTGGGGACTCCTTTGAGGACTGCCTTCATCTTCTTGACGCAGTTCTTACCCGCTGTAAGGATAAGAACTTAACTTTGAATTGGAAAAAATGTCATTTCATTGTCCAAGAAGGTATTGTCCTTGGACATATAATTTCACGAAAAGGTATTGAGGTAGACAAAGCTAAAATAAATGTCATCCATAATCTCTCTCGTCCCAAATGCGTCAAAGATATACGATCCTTCCTTAGTCATGCAGGATTTTATAGGAGATTCATTAAGGACTTTAGCAAAATTGCTAGACCCTTAACTCTTTTCTTGGCCAAGAATACTACATTTCACTTCGATTCGGATTGTGAGGCTGCTTTTGAATCGCTTAAAAGATCTCTCACTACAGCCTCCGTTCTATAATCTCCGGATTGGAATCACCCTTTCGAGCTTATGTGTGATACATCAGATTTTGCTATTGGTGCAGTCTTAGGACAACACATTGATAAGATGCCACATGTAATTTACTATGCAAGTAGGACCTTAAACGATGCACAAATTAATTACACAACTACCGAGAAAGAACTCTTGGCAGCTGTATTTGCATTAGAAAAATTCAGGCCCTACTTGATTGGCTTGCCAATAGTGGTTTACACTGATCACTCCGCCCTACGACACCTTTTATTGAAGAAGGATAGTAAGGCCAGACTAATAAGTTGGATCATGTTGTTACAAGAATTTGATCATGTCATCCGAGACAAGAGTGGATGTGAAAACGTAGTAGCTGACCATCTTTTACGCATCTCTTCTTCACCAATGTTGACCGTGCCGATAAATGACTCATTTCCTGACGAATAGCTCTTGACTGTATCCTGCGAACCTTGGTTCATGGATATTGTGAATTATCTAGCGACGGGACTTATTCCTAGCAATTGGTCGAAACAAGACAAACTTCGGTTTCTATCCAAAGTAAACCACTTTTACTGGGATGAACCTTATTTGTTTAATTATTGTTCCGATCAAATCATTCATAGATGTGTCCCTAACGATGAATTCAAGAGTGTGTTATCATTTTGTCATGATCAGGCATGCGGCGGTCAATTTGGTCCTCGAAAAACGGCGGAGAAAGTTTTGCAATGTGGATTTTATTGGCCAACATTATTTAAAGATGCATATGATCATTGCAAAACTTGACCGCGGTGTCAACACTTGGGTCGGATTTCACGTAGAAATGAGATGCCGCTCCAACCTATCTTGGTTGTGGAGATATTCGACGTTTGGGGTATTGATTTTATGGGCCTTTTTCCCAACTCTTTTGGGAATTTATATATCTTATTAGCGGTTGATTATGTCTCAAAATGGGTGGAAGCAATACCATGTCGCACTAATGACAACAAGGTTGTTATTAAGTTCCTTAAAGAAAATATCTTTTCGCGGTTCGGACACCCTCGAGCTATAATTAGCGACAACGGGACGCATTTCTGTAATCGGTCTTTCGAGGCTTTGATGAGGAAATATACAATTAACCACAAACTTTCTACGCCCTATCATCCCCAAATAAGCGGGCAAGCTGAGATCTCAAATAGGCAGATCAAGCAAATTTTAGAGAAGACGGTTTCTAAAAATCATAAAGATTGGTCAACAAAATTGACGGATGCTCTTTGGGCATTTCGTACCGCTTATAAAACCGATCTTGGTATGTCTCCATACTGTCTTGTGTTTGGGAAGGCATGCCACCTTCCTGTCGAGATCGAACATAAAGCAATGTGGGCTATCAAAGAGCTAAACTTCGATTTTGATCAAGCCAGCAGCTATCGAAAGCTGCAATTGAATGAGCTAAGCGAACTCCACGATGAAGCTTACGATAATGTGGTGATAGTAAAGAACGGGACTAAAGTGTTATATGATAAAAACCTTTTTAGGAAAACTTTCACACCGGGACAACAAGTCCTTCTTTATGATTCCCGTCTCCATCTTCATCCGGGTAAGCTTAAATCTCGATGGAAAGGACCTTTTGTGGTGCGGTATGTATACCCGCACGGGACAGTAGAAGTTGAAAATATAAAAAACGGTTCAATTTTTAAAGTAAATGGGCATAGATTAAAACCATATTTTTCTGCTGACCCAGCGGAGGAGCTCCGGTTTTTAAAGGAGCCACTTTATCATAACTAAATTTCCTCCGCCTCGCCTCCATGTTTCGGTAACATTATCTCATTTTAAGAATGGAGGTGAGTGATAAAAGACTTCACTGAATATCTGTGCGTGCCAAATTACAGGTTTGGGGATAGTTTTCATTTGACTATTATTTTACCCCTCTTAATTTCTCTCCCTAAATCTACAGGTCGATGCATTAAAAAAAAGACATCGGTGAGGACCATGCTGAAAACAGGTTTGGGGGGAAGGTTTGTATTCACTAAACTATCTTTTGGCACTTGGCACTATACAAATTTTATTTATATAATAGAAGAGTAGAAAGTGAAAATTTACATATGAAAGATAGGAAAAGTTTAAGAAAAGCAAGAAAGTTAGATGTTTTCTTAAATGAAACTAGTAATAAGTAGTTATGAGCCGTTATCCCAAGGGTTAGTAAGATGAAGGAAATTACTAATCTGAGGATAAAATTAAGTCTGAAAATAGTCCTTATTCTTGATGCCAAACATTTGAACGTTGATACCCTATTATACACACTTACACACATCTTGAAACTTGGGATAGTAGAGGATACCTTGAAATGTTCTTGTCTAAAATCCTTAGTATGAAAAAAAAGTATAAATGGTGAAGAAAAAAATGAACACTGGTTTTGAAATTACCAAGGCAACATAAAAAAAAATATAGCGAGGGTGTTTTATCAACTAGTGCCTTAGACCAACTGGTTTGGGAGCCACTGCTAAGCCTTAGGTGTTGCAAAACGAGGAATTATGCCTAAATGCTCAAGCACATTTTGTAATCGGTCGGTTAGTACCTCAAGAAGTATTAACAGTCGCATGAAAGATGTGTGAGCAATTTCATCAAAATATTCACCAACTATAAAGTACTTTGGAAAATGGACAAGAGTATAATAGCTTGAATTGAATTCTCTAAGTGTAGGGATGCCTTTTACACATACGTAGGGGTATATGATCAATGTTTGGAAGAAAGATAGGGAGGAAGACTAAAGGCGATGTTTTATTGAAGGATGATGTGATTTCTAACATTTTTTCATGACTATTAAGATAGGGCTCATAACAACTGAAAAGCTGGTATAGTTGGAAACTCTTATTTTCAAGTTCTTTCTTTTATAATTCATATTTTTATATGTAACTTTCACTATCTTTCTTTTATAGGATTTTATGGGTGTAATCCGCTGAAAACCCTCACGAGACAACACTCTTTCTACTAGGGACACCTAGAGGTTTAACGGCTTGTTGCACGTGCTCAGTGCAATCGTATTTCCTACGAAATTGTGCTGCTTGGGTTTTTCTTTTTCTTTTTCTCCTTCTCTTGAATAACAAGTTTGCTCGGGACGATCAAAATTAAGTTTGTGGGTATTTGTTCAGTCGAAAATATTATGCATTTGATATGACATTTTCCTTACTATTTCTATGTAATAAAAGTTGTTTATTATAAATATGACACATATGAGGGTTTATCTGTAAAAATACTATTTTCATGTGTTTATATATTATAATTAACATTATGAAGGAAAATATACGCATATAATATCTATATAATATTTATTCCATTTAAATATGCTTACCTTATCAAATATCTTTAACAAATTTTCTAAAACTATAATATCATGTCAAATGGTTAAGATAATATCTTAATAAAAACAAATTCTACTAATATTATTTATTGAGTTATTGTGCAGAAATTATATCAGGACTGAAATCAAGGAAATTATAGTTGGCGAGATCAAATCTGCAAAAATATTCAAGTAAATCAAAGAAAGATATTGTGGCAGAGACTACGAGATGATTTCAAGTTCCAAATATCAAATCAGTCTACATATGTCACCAGAAGAGGCCACCAGAGAAATGAACCCAAGATCCCTCTACCCCACCGCGGATCCGCGGCCAAACCCACCCAATGGCCGCGGTTCCGCCACAATATTGAGGAGTTGGGATTTTGGATTTTTACAGTAGGATCCTAACAACTAGTTACCCTATTAAGAAACTAGGGATTCTGGGTATGTGACTATAAATAAGAACCGAGAACCTCACTTGAGAAATCATCAAACCGACGCGACCACAAAGTCCACGATGGCTCAAGAATCCTGGTTGATCATCGACAGTTCATCTACCTCCTTAAGAAGAGATCGAGAAGCAAACTAGGATTTTGTAATCATTTTCTAAAGGAACAAAGTATACTTGATCTTGTTGATTAATAAAGGTAGTTTTATTCTATTACATTTTATTTTCTTCATGATTTCTATTTTTTCTTTTCCCAATATGCGCGAGTAATTCTCCGCTTGTTAGGGTTCATAGATTTAGGATAGATTAATGGATGATGAAGATCATTAAACTCTTTTTACGTCCTATAAAGTTTATAAACTTTATCAAAAGAATAGTTAACATCCTAATCGGGCGAGCTATCAATTCATTGTTAGTTATGTATATGCCCTAGAGGCCATTGTTGTACATATGATGTATATTATAATGGATGCTTGGGTATATATAGAGAGGACTTTCTTGCTCGTCATGATAGTATGCTATTTGGTTTCACTTTATCTTAACATGTTGACTTATATTAGTTTACTATCTTACTCTCACATGTTGATAAAGCCCTTAAGATCTGTACTCGACTACTGGGACTATGATGAGATCATACTAGTGGGGCCACGGTAGTCGATGAGTACATCCTATAACTGTTCCTAGTCGAGAGTATATCGAGACAGGGCATCGATACACCAGAGTAGACTAGCGTATACGCATCTTGACCCATATGATGGGTGATGGATGATCCCATATCCATCGGTGTTTGACATCAAGGATGGTGTACGGGTGCTCAGTGGAGATTGGGTACACTGGACGGACTCGCCGAGAACTCCCAGATGGTATTATACCTCACGTCAGATGACAGTTCTCTGGTGACACTGGTACAGGGTAGTCTGTAGACCCGAGATCGTCATAGAGTCTTGTGTGATTCCCACTGTGATTTGATTTCCACCTTACCACGTCCAAGAAGGCATGCAAAATGGTGGCTTTTGGGTACAGTCCCGAATCGCATAGAGGCAATGAGCGATAAGAGGGGTTTCGTCTCTCCCGGTATAGGGAGTTGATGTTGTGCTGTGTTCGATTGGCTATAACTGGAAGTCCCTGGCCAGGGCGGATATTGAGTACTACTGGTAAGTGTTATCAGTAGGTTCTCGACCTGTTATTAGCCACACATCGACACGACTTATCGGTTACTGGGGTCTGACGTATACCACCCCTAGACTAGATATGCAACATATCAGACGAAGAGACCGGACTGTACGGGAGTGCTACTGATTGGATTCACAGGAGAATGTACAGGCTTGCTTGTTGATCTTCTGATCGCTCAATACCTGGGTGGCTGTTACGTTTAGCTGACCGCTTGCAGCTTGTGGGTGTTTGATATGATCATCACCTGCTACCGGCGTATTGACGATTCTTTAGAGTCCTACACAGAGGTTTCTTGACTCAGGCAAAACGAAGTAGGGGCACAAATGTGATATGTGCAGGACCAAGAATAATACGATATGAGATACCATATTATATTCTCGCGATATTTTGATATGAGCCGGGTCATCGGATCAAGTGTTGATTCGATGAATCGGTACATGAAATATTAGTCGGTTATATTCGATATAGCCGGATTGTCGGATCAAGTGTTGATTCGATAATTTAATGTATAATTATATATTTGATATATTACATTACATTATCTAATATTGGCTCGCTTTATTATTTTATTTTCTCACCGGATAATACATTGATATATATGCGATATATGTTAATTGTATTATTTTCTTTTGTTACAAAATATATTATATATATGTGATATATAATATTGTAACATATTATAATTACAAATGCAACATGATTAGTGGAGATTAAACATGGTTAGGGTTTGATTTGGGTTAGTTCTTTCATGAAGCTTCTAGAAGGTTTTACTTTGTTTCTAGAAAAGATATTATGTTTGATATTTTGCTAGATATTTCTTTAACCCAAACCACACCCTTAACCCTAGTTAAGTCTCTACATTGGTTAGCCTTGTCATCTTTGACCATGGTTGCATTTGTAATCATATATCTTTTTCATTATTCATCACAAACGGATATTCATTCTTCTTCTTCTTCCTTGAGCTCACAAAAACTTTCTAGGTTTTCATTTTGTGATGGATTAGTGTGAGAATTTGATATTAAAAGAGAGTATAAATCCTATTTCATCATCCTCATCTAATCTAGCCAATTAGATTAGGGTGTTCACCTCATTAGTGAGTGAGAGATTGAGTTAAAGAAACTTCAAGGTAGATCATCTTTGAAAAGGAAAACTACAAGCAAGCATGGATCATTCGGGTTGTGGAGCTTCTCTTGAGTCCGGGAGATCATAGATCGTGGCGAAGGGACGACTACTCGGAGTTTATGAAGTGAAGGAGCGGACTACAAAGGTTGTAATCCCTCACTCTTAGTTGTAAAGATGTTTACTTGCATGTGTAACCCTAATTATCTAGCAAAGATCCTCGCTTTAGGTTGTTCGGCACGTCTAAATTTTAAATCGGGCATGGTTGATGCCTTATAGACCCTTGTAAGAGTGCCTAGAAACCCTACAGTGGTATCAGAGCCTAGCTAGAGCATTTGGCGATGTGTATACGAAGTTAAAACTCCGATCGAACCCCGAAACATCGAACTTGACCCCCTCTCTGGAAATTTGTAAAAATGTGATTTTTTTCTGCATTAAAAATACTCAAAAAAATCAGCAGGGAATTCTAAGAGTTACTGTGAAAAACGACACCAAAATTCCACTAAAGTGCCGCGGAACCGCGACAATACCATACCTTGCGCGGCGGTTCCGCGGCAGCAAAGTAGAATTAAGGTTAGCTTTTTGGCACAGTACATCCGTAGGTACTTGTACATGATTCTGGGTATTTTTAATCTTACTCAAGTGTTGAGTGTTCTGGGGATTTTTATGTATTCGTTGATTCGATCGGAAAGTTTAATTTCGTTTTGTTTTCCGGATATTTTAGAAACTGTTAAAATGTTCGAACGGATATCATTAACTCACTGTTTCCCGGCACGAAAAACTTTCAAGTGTTGATTTTTTCTTGAGTTTAAAACTTACAGAAAAACATGCAAGCATATTTGTGGACCCTCTAGAAGAACACAAACCTTAACTCGATTATGTAACCGTCTGAACTGTCTCTAAACCGTTTGAGGCAGTACGACGGTGCCACATGTAAGGCATTGGTTTGACCCTTCTACTGCTGGACCATTGGGCTGTGACATGTTCTTCTGGGATTTTTGGACTCCGCTCAAGTGTTGAGCTATATTTTGGGAAACATTGGGTATTTGATTATTCGATCAGAAAGTTTAATATTGTCTATTTATCTGGAATGTGATACAATATGTGGAATTCATATAATTAGGCATGAAATGCGAAGTATGTGATATTTCGGATTTACGATGTCTAAAGTGATTGTGGATTCCAAATGTTGTAGTTTTACACTTTCTTTTCTGTGACCGTAAGCGTAGTATGTGGTGTATCGCCGGCTTCGTTGCTATACATCAACGACAATCGGGATACGCATACTTGCTTACGTTGATGATATGAGATATTATGTGTTGCTGTGATATGTTATATTGGATCGTCGTGTTCTGAATAGCCGGGGGTTTTATGTGAGATGAGGGTTTTTATTTTCATTCATGTAAAATTCATTTGTATGTAATATTCTTTTATTGGGGCACTTCCGAGATGAGGTTGATGTCACCAGTGTATATTATTTACTTTTCCGCATTAGGTAGACCCAAGGAGGGGAGCACAAGTAACCGGGTTCTAGGGTCCAGTGGGAGGCCATCTCGAGGAGTCGAGACCGGGTCTCCTAACCCTAGAATTGGCAGTGTTACTTGCCGCTCTCGTAGGGGTTTAGGGATGTGGATTTGGCTATTCATCGCGATCGTGGAATCCGTGTTTTATACAGGCTCGTATTAAAACACGGATATCCCAGTATATCCAATATTTCATATATGTTGTTCTGCTGCAATGTTCTGTGATGAGATCATATAACTGCCTGAGACGAATGCTTATACTATATATATATATATATATATATATATATGTTGATATATAAATATTACTGCTTTCGTTTCTTCTGTTATACTTAGGAAGCATTAATTGATGGGATTTTTATTAATGAAATTAATAAAAGAAAAGAAACCTAAAAGATGTTGTAGAATCAAAACTTTATAAAAAGGGTAGCTACAGTTTTGCTTTGCATAGCGGTATATATGATATATCCTGCACCTTATTCGATGAGGAAAGAGCCGAGATCCCTTCACCGGGAGTGACCTCTTTAGCTAAAATGGCAGATGCTACAAACTCACGGTTTAGTTTTTGACAGCTTAAATAGTTTTTTCTTTGCACAGCGATATATATGATATACCCTGCACCTTATTCGATGGGGAAAGAGCCGAGATCCCTTCACCGGGAGTGACCTCTTTAGCGAAACTAGAAAAGCCTCAAAAACACTCCTTTTCAAAAATCACTCGATCTACGACGATATCAAGTTCATTACGCTCATGGTTTTCTGAAAAACCTGCGTAGCCCTCCGTCATTTCAGATAAAGACTAGTTAGTATTCGTGCTGTGTTTGTTGACCTTAGCCAAGGCGTGATGTACGGTAGCTAATTAGTATTTATCTGCTAAAACATGAGATGTGATTGAGTTAGGGTAGTCGTACGACTTTGTTGACCTTAGCCAAGGGTCGTACGGGTGGGTTTAATTCATTCAGGAAATGACGGGTTGAACTTGGCTAGCACTTATGATTTGTTGACCTTAGCCAAGGTCATGAGTTGCTAGGGGCAAAAGCATTAACGGGAATTTCAAGTGTTGAAATTTGCAATGAGATTGCATACCTTCTATGAGATAGATGGATCCTGATACCCACTGCGAGTAAGAGTTACTCCTGGGAGAATTTTACATAGGACAATTAGCTGATCAAGTAGGCGTCTAGAAAGGTGTTAACGGGGTTATGCCTCTGGGAAAACGAGGTTTATTTTAATTAGGTCCATGCGAAAGCACGGGGAACCTCCCTCGAGTAACGACACTGATCTGACTGAAAGATTGACGAAATTGTAGGGTGTAATTAATCCCGGCTAATCTTACCTTTTAGGGTTTGAAGGAAGATTTGATAAAAACAGTGGAAGACATCCTGATTAGATAAGATAATAACCAATCTAATCTTGCAAGAGCATACGCTAAAGTGTTTCCTTCTCTCTCTCTCCAGGTAGCGACCATGTCAGGACTTAATCAAGATAAAAATATGGATGTATTGACTGAAGCCGCTTATTATACTGAGCAGGGGATCGTTGGTCCCGTTCTTTCTTATAAGAGTTATAAGACTGAGCAGGAAACAGGAGAAAATCTGGATTCTCATGCCGCCCATACGAAGAACAGGCATGCTGATGCATCTTCTTCGGGTGTGTTAGTTATTGAGAACTGTTTCTCATTTCACCCTGTTGGCTATAGTGCCCTCAAGGCAATTATTATAGTCGCAGGTATGTGATCATGATGATTGAGAGAGAACCTATACCGATAAAACAGTCTTACTCGAGATGATAGTATGCTATCTGGTTTTTCTTTATCATCATATGTTGATAAAGCCTATAGGATTCTTGCTTGACTGCCAGCATTGTCATGGCGATCACATACGTGGGGGCTAGGGGTCTATAAGCACATCCTTAAATGTCCCTAGCCATGGGAGTATCAAGACTGGGCATCGATACTCCAGTGTAGACTGGTGTATACTTATCTAGACCCTGACGAGGGGCGGTGGCCGGTCTCACAAGCCATTGGTGTCAGTTGTTCACCTAAGATAGTATACAGGTGCTTATTGGGTTATGAGTACACTGTACGGACTCGCCGGGAACATGCTAGTTGGTATTATACCTATAGTCAGATAGCAGTTCCCTGGTGACATGTATACAGGTTAGTCTGTCAACCTGAGATCGTCATTTGCCTCGTGTGAGTTCCTACTGTGCTTTGATTACTACCCTACCACGGCTCAAACGAGTCGTGCAAACAGGTTTTAGTTGGGTACAGTCCCGAGCCACATGGAGGCAGTGAGCGGGTCGTCGGGGATTCGTCTCTCCCGGTATTGGGGGTTGATGTCGTGCAGTGCACGGGTGGCCATCACTAGAAATCCTCGGCCGGGGTATGTGAGAACTACCGATCCAGGATCGATAGTTTCTCAGGTAGTGATGGGTTTCTTACCGACACGAATTATCGCGTTGTTAGGGGTCTGACTTTATCCACCCCCTAGACTCGATATGCGATGCTCTTAGATGAACAGACCGGACTGTACGGATATTGTCACTGACAGACTCAGTAGGGGTTCGAATGAGTTTTCTCATCGGCCTTCCATTCGCTCAATACCTGGATAGCCGTTACGTACAGCTAGTGCCGCTGACGTGCTTGTGGTTAAACCCACTTCCAGCGTATTGACGAGTCTTTAGAGTCCCACACATAGGGTTTTCTCAGTTCAGGCGATATGGTGTAGGTGACGTATGTTGATACATACAGGTGTCCGATTAAATATGTGCACGGAATGCACAAACTTTAATCGGGCGGTTGATAATACTAGCGGCTTAGGATTAAGCCAGATTGTTAAATCAAGTTTTGATTTAATAATTTACATATGTATTTATATATATATGTATTCTAGTATTATTGCTCACTATTCGTTTTCTCTCTTGGCTATTCGTATTTTCGAACGAATACGTGTATGTGTGTTTTCGATACATATACCGGGAAGTATTCCGTATTTGTGCGGAATGACTTCTAGAAGATGTCACCTCATTATTGATTTTATTTATAAAATCACATGTTTAAATAAGGTGGATATGATGACATGGAAAGGCATGGCTTTTGGTCAAGGCATGGTATTTTTCATGTAGAGATTGGTATGGTCTTGATTTGTTTAATGTAATTTGGAAATGACATTTTGTGAGGGCATGAGAGAGAGGGCCGGCCACTTTGGTGGGGGAATGCTTGCTCATTTGTGATGGTTCAATTTTGTGCTCTCTCACACTCATGCTCACACAAAATACTTAACCATTTTCATGCCTTGCCATCATCACCCTCTTCATATTCTTCTTGAGATGCTCACTTTGAGCTCATGGTTGAAAGAAAGTTTTAGTGACACTATCCTACACTCCCCACTCTCCACTACTAGCAATTTTGAAGAGTCGGTTGGTTCTCTTGGCGAACCTGAAGCTTGCGCCGTTTCCCTCGGGTGGATCATCGGAGATGAAGGAAGACCGGCGACCAAAATCGATCCGCATCACTAGGAGCTTGGAAATGGTTGAAGACCCGAAGGACTTGGATCATTGGGTATAACCATTCTATCTCCTTTTTTTATATTGCTAGTTTTAGGGTTAATGAGTTCGATCTTAGGATTGGGTTCCGTCGGCGCCAGATTTTTATTCGTCGTTTTTGTTCCGCACCGGCCACTTTTGATGGCCGGGGCGTCGGCATAACCCAGCAATGGTATCAGAGCTACCCATTAAACCCTACTAGCTAGTTTGCACAAGCTTAAAATCTCGATCGATCAAAATTTCGAAAACAATATTCCGTATTGTCAAGTTTCTGTCGATTTCTGAAAGTGCTCCAAAAATCTTTTACAGAGGCTTAAAAATCTGTGCAAGGGACTATATGTGTGCAGAAAAAATTTAGGCTTCTGAAGCCTCTAAAGCGTCGCGAAACCGCCGCACTTACCCCCTATTGGCGGCGGTTCCGCGGCCATTTAGTGGCGACGGGCCATAAAAATTTTCCTATAGCTCAGAACTTGGAATTGTAATTTTTTTTGATACATGGTTTTGGCCCAGATTCTTTTGAGTACTGGATTTGCTTTTGGGGCCTTTGCGGATAAATTTAGTCGATCGAAATTTTAACTGTATAATTTTTCAGTACTTTACATTTCTATCTGTGACCATGAATGTCATTTGTTCGGTAAACCTTGTCTAATCGCTATAGTCCTTTTAGACGGGTTTGCGAACGTGACATTCACGTTGATGTTCTGTGTTGTGCTGTGATGTTGCAGATTGTCGTGGTGGATAGCCTGGGTGCAGTGGTAGTACAGTTTTGTTGTATTTATACATTTGATATTGCGGGGCGAGCGTCCGACATGTGGACTGCAGTCACTGCCTGTTTGTATATTATTCTTTTGGGGCACGACAGGGCTGAGGTCGATGTCACCCTTGTATTTTATTTTCTTTTCTGTACTAGGATTACCCCGCGGACGAGTGCATGGATAGCCGGGTTCTAGAGGGCAACAGATCCGCATCTCATGGCGTTGAGACGGAGGGGACCTTACTTTAGAATTAGCGGGCTATTCGTCGTACTCGTAGGGGGTATAGGTTGACCCAAGGAGGGGTGCTCAAGTTACCAGATTCCGTGAAGTGCTGGGTGGTCCATTCACTTTGCTGAAGGGGGCTGCCTCACTTCAGGTTTTGGCGGGTAACTTGCCGCGCTCGTAGGGGTCTAGGAGTTCATTGTACAGGCTATCCACACGACCAGGGGAACGTCGGGTTTTCAGTTGTGGCTCAAAGGAAACCTGGGGCTCCCAGATTATCTGTATTGTTCTGTGATACTTATTACTTTTCTGTGATGTTGCATTTATCATGCCTGGGACGATTGTTATATATATATATATATGTATGTATATATATATATGTATGTATATATATATATGTATGTATATATATATATATATATATGTATATATATATAGTAGATGTTGTATATGTTTTGCACCCACGCTAGCCCAGTCCCCGCTCTGTCGTTAGTTAAGTAACCTAACGGGTGATGACGGCACCCTATGGCGAATGCGGATGGCATATACGTATATTTTATTTTCGTTCTTTTCTGGTGTGATTAATTGATGGGACTGTGTTGATTCTTATCAATGCAAGGAAAACAAACCTATTATTTGATGTTGTTGGAACCAAGTTTTTTTTTTAAAACTGACATTACAGACGTACGCTTTTGCTTTGTAGTATTCAGTTTGGAATATCCTACACCTCATTCGACGAGGCAAGGGCCGAGATCCCTTCATCGGGAGTGACCCCTTGAGTAAAAGTTTGCGTCAACGTAATAACTTCACTATAGTCATTTACTTTTTGCTTTGCATCGTGGTATTCAGTTTGGAATATCCTGCACCTCATTCGACGGGGAAAGAGCCGAGATCCCTTCACCAGGAGTGACCTCTTTAGCAAAAGTTTTCGCCACTATACTTTTGTAAAACCACTTGGATTCCTTCAACGATATCAAGTTCATTACGTTAAAGGTTTTTCGCCAAAAACCAGCCGTAGCCCTCCGTCATTTCTTATTAGTATTATTTAGTATTCGTGCTGCGTTTGTTGACCTAGTCAAGACGTAGTGTTCGGTAGCTAAGTAGTGCTTGTTTGTGGCATTTTAAATGCGATTGGTTCGGACAGTCTTGCGACCTTGTTGACCTAGTCAAAGGCACGTGCGGGTGGGTTTAATGCAATCCAAGATAATGACGGGTTGAACTTGACTAGCGGTTTATGGTTTGTTGACCTAGTCAAGGTCATAAACCGTTTGGGGTAAAAATCATATCGGGAGTTTCAAACATACAGGAAACTTGTCAGGCATGCGCATACCTTCTGGAGTGTGGTGACTTGAGTGACTTCAATCAAGTTATCATGCGATGATAGTTGGATCCCGATTCCCACTAATGAGTAGGATTACTTTTCGGGTGATTCCGACTAATTCTCCTTTTGGGTTTGGAGGAGAATTCGAGGATACAGTGGGAGCCATCCAGATTAGATAAAATGATTATCCATTCTTATCTGGGTTAGAGTGCACGCTGAGTGGTTCTTTTCTCTCTCTTTTTGGCATCGACCATGGCCCGACCCTAGACTATGACTCAATGACCAAGTTAACCGAACTTTCTTAAACACTGGCTTTTGGATTGTCCAAGTTGCATACATCATTGCCACTCCTTCTTTTACCCTTTGCTTTTCTCCAGAACACCCCGTATCACTACGTATATCCACTTCCATTGGATAAAACCATCGTATGGTTATATACGAACTCGAAAGAACTTTTTCGAGGATGGTTTCTGGTTCTGTAGAAAAAGAATAGGATTATTCAGTTGTCTTTTCCTTTTACCTTCTCTCAGGTTGTGTGGGCTCCTAGGATTAGGAGACTGTACACCTATTACGCTCATTGGATAGTCTTATTACAAACCATAGGCAGGTGCCGAAAGGTAGGGAATGAAGAAAACCAATTAGCCTAAGTGAGGTGTGCAGAAGGTAATAAGTAAAGACAAATAAAGGGATTAGAAAGAGGGCAAAGTAAAATGCGACTGCTATGATTCACGACCAAACCACGTATTTCATCGCTACTCCTACTTCACCTTTGTATTTCTCCGGAACACCCCGTATCACTACAAACATCTAATTCCATTGGATAAATCCATCGTATGGTTATATACGAACTCGAAGGAACTTTTTCGAGGATGGATTCTGGTTCAGGAGAAATAGGAATAAGGTTTATTCAGTTGTCTTTTATCATCACCTTCTCTCAGGTTGCGAGTACTCCTAGGATTAGGAGAGTACACCTATTATGCTTATTGGATAGTCTTCTTCCAAACCATAGGCTGGTACCGAACGGTAGGGAAGGAAGAAAACTATTTAAGCCTAACGAAGGTGTACAGAAGGTAACGACTAAAGACAAATAAAGGGATTTGGAGAGATGGCAAAGAAATATATGGTTTCAGTTGTGAATCTGATAATGGAAGAGGCATTACTAGGAATACCCGGATACCCCTTCGAAACATATTCATGTTTCAATTTCACTGTGTATTGTTAATAGAAAACTGATTTCCCAATTAGACCCTTGCTCCAGGGTTTGTATTTACCAGGTATGATTCTCACATCTGTATGGTTTTACAGATGATGAGTGGGAGTAAGTTATTGGGAATTAGGTGATCATCCTCATATATTGGAATTCGTTGTAATTGGTGATATTTGAGGAAATCACCTGGGTACAGTTTTCAACCTACGATGCACAGGGTTTGAGTTATTAAACTCAGGGGACATATACAAAGTATTGTATATTGTCCAGTGTCCATCAGGACAAAGGGGTTGGTCCTCGTACTATATTCTATTTACTTGTGACTTCTCGAGTTTTGGACAAGTGTTTCGTAGAAATACAAGGTCCAAGGTTGAGAAGTTATAGGTACAAGAATGAAGTAGAGAACCAGGTATCGCAAGTATCGGGATTATTCAAGGTGATCGCAGATGTAGATACTTGTATGAGGTATTCAGTTGATAATAATGGTTTTGAGAAACTTGTTTCTCTTTCAGGTTACTCATAATTGGACGCACTTCTAAGTTGAGTAATATTGATCGGCCTCTCTCCATTTAGTTGACATGCACTGGAGACAGCTGCATGATTTTAATCTGGTTCCAATTAAATTAGTGCTTTTTGTTTCTATATTAGATATATATAGAATCAATTTATATCTTAACGATGTTAAGGTATAGGGAGTCATCCGGCTGATGCTTAAAACCAGAATCCGGATAAACTCAGGGCACGTTTCAGTAATGGTTGTTTGTTGGTTATCCCGGGCTTTGACGAGAGTTAACTTTCTACCATCTGGAAGATCAATAGTGATATTGTTCTTGACTCGCCACTGTTTTAGTAAAATGAACTTTTTCAGAAAAAACAGTAGTGTGGGTATGGTAGAACTGGAAGTGATTCCAAAACCACAAACGATTACGAAAAATTTAATAGGACCTAAACATTCGATCAGGATGGACATTCCATTAGCCACTCCGCAGATATGGTGGGTTACCTCAGGCACCCGAGAGGTACTTAGGTAGCCTCAAAAACGGTGACAGGGAGGTTCTTGTTTACCCAGACTTGACACTGCTGTTGTTCCAGACTATGAGACCCGGCAGGAGGATGGGTATAGTGTCATTCTAAACTAGCTTTAGAAGTGCAAGTGTATATGACTCTGCCAGAGGGTTGTCGTAGTCAGTGGGAGCAGCGGAAGCATGGTGGATAAGTAGCTTGTGTCTATTTATAGACTAAAGCAAAAATAGCGGAGATAGATCATCTATTTTTGATGTGGCAGTCATAGGTTTTTGACTTCATCAGAATAGGAGATGGATCTGTTAAGAAAGTAGTAGGGGGTGTCCTGGTATTGAGGATGACATACAAAGAGCAGGAAGTGAAATTCCTATACTACGATCGGTTATACTTTGGTTGTCACACAGTAGTTTCTCCACATAGGTTATAGATATTAAATCAGGCATTCTGGTTACTAGATCCATAGTTTTAGATCTAGATTTTGGAAGTTTCCCAATCTGGGTACTTAGACAGTATTCTAAAGATATATAGAATGGACGACTCCTGGCATGATGGTGTACCTGCAGGTGATGGAGTCACCCTCTCTAAAGGTGTCTTACAGACTAAAGGGGAGAGGGGTGTGCATGATTGGAATATCACTTGCTTAGGCAATTGAGTCAATCATGAGATGTCAAGTACCACACCAGATGTTGTTTTTACACTAGATGCAATAAGTTATGATATTAATCCAATCCTGGAGAAACGTTGGGAAGCAGTTTTAGAACATAAGTAGATGTTCTAAGGTTTTGAAAACGGCAGTATCCTTCGGGAGACGGTTATCATTTCAGGCTTCCAAGGTGACCTGGATGACAGAGTGACTGTCAGAGTTATTGTTTTCCCTCTGACGAGGGGCAGTATTTTGGACAGGTGGTCCAAGCGGATACTGAGGAAGGCACAGCGCTGCATCAGCATACTGATTAAGTTCAGTAGACGATACAGTCTAAGAAGTTTGCTGGATTTGGAGTTCTTTGATGAACTGGGTCCCATCAGATATCCAGAAATATTCTAAGACGGGTATTTCTCATTTCGGGAGATAGTTTTCTCCGCGAAGTTGAGATAAAGAAAGACATAGAAAGAAACACTGGAGCGAATCCACTCACTGAGGCTATTTCTCAAACGCAATAGTTTTACAAACGAGCTTTGTGAAACTGATTAGTAGAGGAGTTGGGTGTTCGGTATCACACGGGCTGTGAGTATGCGACATCGCAATAATTAGCCTTAAGTACAAGTGGGAGATTGTTGGCTATAGTGCCCTCAAGGCAATTATCATAGTCGCGGGTATGTGATCATGATGATTGAGCGAGGACCTATACTGATAAAACAGCCTTACTCGAGATGATAGTATGCTATCTGGTTTGTCTTTATCACCATATGTTGATAAAGCCCATAGGATTCTTGCTTGACTGGCAGCATTGTGATGGCGATCACATACGTGGGAGCTGGGGGTCTATAAGAACATCCTTAAATGTCCCTAGTCGTGGGAGTATCGAGACTAGGCATCGATACTCCAGTGTAGACTGGTGTATACTTATCTAGACCCTGACGAGGGGCGGTGGCCGGTCTCACAAGCCATTGGTGTCAGTTGTTCACCTAAGATAGTATACAAGTGCTTATTGGGTTATGAGTACACTGGACGGACTCACCGAGAACATGCTAGTTGGTATTATACCTATAGTCAGATAGCAGTCCCCTGGTGACATGTGTACAGGTTAGTCTGTCGACCTGAGATCGTCATTTGTCTCGTGTGAGTTCCCACTGTGCTTTGATTACTACCCTACCACGGCTCAAACGAGTCGTGCAAACAGGTTTTAGTTGGGTACAATCCCGAGCCACATGGAGGCAGTGAGCGGGTCGTCGGGGATTCGTCTCTCCCGGTATTGGGGGTTGATGTCGCGCAGTGCACGGGTGGCCATCACTAGAAATGCTCGGCCAGGGTACGTGAGAACTACCGATTCAGGATCGATAGTTTCTCAAGTAGTGATGGGTTTCATACCGACACGAATTATCGCGTTGTTAGGGGTCTGACTTTATCCACCCCCTAGACTCGATATGCGATGCTCTTAGACGAACAGACCGGACTGTACGGATATTGTCACTGACAGGCTCAGTAGGGGTTCGGATGAGTTTGCTCGTCGGCCTTCCTTTCGCTCAATACCTGGGTTGCCGTTACGTACAGCTAGTGCCGCTGACGTGCTTGTGATTAAACCCACTTCCAGCGTATTGACGAGTCTTTAGAGTCCCACACAGAGGGTTTTCTCGGTTCAGGCGATATGGTGTAGTTGACGTATGTTGATACATACAGGTGTCCGATTAAATATGTGCACGGACTGCACAAACTTTAATCGGGCGGCTGATAATACTAGTGGCTTAGGATTAAGCCAGATTGTTAAATCAAGTTTTGATTTAATAATTTACATATGTATTTATATATATGTATTCTAGTATTATTGCTAACTATTCGTTTTCTCTCTTGGCTATTCGTATTTTCGTACGAATACGCGTATGTGTGTTTTCGATACATATACCGGGAAGTATTCCGTATTTGTGCGGAATGACTTCTAGAAGATGCCACCTCATTATTGATTTTATTTATAAAATCACATGTTTAAATGAGGTGGATATGATGACAAGGAAAGGCTTGGCTTTTGGTCAAAGCATGGTATTTTTCATGTAGAGATTGGTATGGTCTTGATTTGTTTAATGTAATTTGGAAATGACATTTTGTGAGGGCATGAGAGAGAGGGCCGGCCACTTTGGTGGGGGAATGCTTGCTCATTTTTGATGGTTCAATTTTGTGCTCTCTCACACTCATGCTCACACAAAATACTTAGCCATTTTCATGCCTTGCCATCATCACCCTCTTCATCTTCTTCTTGAGATGCTCAATTTGAGCTTATGGTTGAGAGAAAGTTTTAGTGACACTATCCTACACTCCCCACTCTCCACTACTAGCAATTTTGAAGAGTCGGTTGGTTCGCTTGACGAACCTGAAACTTGCGCCGTTTCCCTCGGGTGGATCATCGGAGATGAAGGAAGACCGGTGACCAAAGTCGATCCGCATCACTAGGAGCATGAAAATGGTTGAAGACCCGAAGGACTTGAATCATTCGGTATAACCATTCTATCTCCTTTTCTTATATTGCTAGTTTTAGGGTTAATGGGTTCAATCTTGGGATTGAGTTCCGTCGGCGCCAAATTTTTATTCGTCGTTTTTGTTCCGCACCGGCCACTTTTGATGGCCGGGGCGCCGGCATAACCCAGCAATGGTATCAGAGTCACCCATTAAACCCTACTAGATAGTTTGCACAAGCTTAAAATCTCAATCGATCAAAATTTCGAAAACAATTTTCCGTATTGTCAAGTTTCTGTCGATTTCTGAAAGTGCTCCAAAAATCATTTCCAGAGGCTTAAAAATCCGTGCAGGCGATTATATGTGTGCAGAAAAAACTTGGGCTTCTGAAGCCTCTAAAGCGCCGCGGAATTACCCCTTATTGGCGGCGGTTCCACGGCCATTTAGTGGCGACGGGCCATAAAATTTTTCCTGTAGCTCAGAACTTGGAATTGTGATATTTTGTGATACATGGTTTTGGCCCAGATTCTTTTGAGTAATGGATTTGCTTTTAGGGCCTTTGCGGATAAATTTAGTCGATCGAAATTTTAACTGTGTAATTTTTCAGTACTTTACATTTCTATCTGTGACCGTGAATGTCATTTGATCGGTAAACCTTGTCTAATCGCTATAGTCCTTTTAGATGGGTTTGCGAACGTGACATTCACGTTGATGTTCTGTGTTGTGCTGTGATGTTGCGGATTGTTGTGGTGGATAGCCTGGGTGCAGTGGTAGTACAGTTTTGTTGTATTTGTATATTTGATATTGCGGAGCGAGCGTCCGACATGTGGACTGTCGTCACTGCCTGTTTGTATATTATTCTTTTGGGGCACGACCGGGCTGAGGTCGATGTCACCCTTGTATATTATTTTCTTTTTTGTACTAGGATTACCCCGCGGAGGAGTGCACGGATAGCTGGGTTCTAGAGGGCAACAGATCCGCATCTCATGGCGTTGAGACGGAGGGGACCTTACTTTAGAATTAGCAGGCTATTCGCCACACTCGTAGGAGGTATAGGTTGACCTAAGGAGAGGTGCTCAAGTTACCGGATTCCGTGAAGTGCTGGGTGGTCCATTCACTTTGCTGAAGGGGGCTGCCTCACTTCAGGTTTTGGCGGGTAACTTGCCGCGCTCGTAGGGGTCTAGGAGTTCATTGCGCAGGCTATCCATACGACCAGGGGAACGTCGGGTTTTCAGTTGTGGCTCAAAGGAAACCTGGGGCTCCCAGATTATCTGTATTGTTCTGTGATGCTTATTACTTTTCTGTGATGTTGCATTTATCATGCCTGGGACAATTGTTATATATATATATATATATATATATATATATATATATGTATGTATGTATACACTAGTATTTGTTGAATATGTTTTGCACCCGCGCTAGCCCAGTCCCCGCTCTGTCGTTAGTTAAGTAACCTAACGGGTGATGACGGGACCCAGTGGCGAATACGGATGGCATATACGTACATTTTATTTTCATTCTTTTCTTGTGTGATTAATTGATGGGACTGCGTTGATTCTTATCAATGCAAGGAAAACAAACCTATTATTTGATGTTGTTGGAACCAAGTTTTTTTTTAAAAACTGACATTACAGATGTACGCTTTTGCTTTGCACAGTGGTATTCAGTTTGGAATATCATGCACCTCATTCGACGAGGCAAGGGCCGAGATCCCTTCATCGGGAGTGAACCCTTGAGTAAAAGTTTGCGTCAACGTAATAACTTCACTATAGCCGTTTACCTTTTGCTTTGCATCGTGGTATTCAGTTTGGAATATCCTGCACCTCATTCGACGGGGAAAGAGCCGAGATCCCTTCACCGGGAGTGACCTCTTTAGCAAAAGTTTTCGCCACTATACTTTTATAAAACCACTTGGATTCCTTCAACGATATCAAGTTCATTACGTTAAAGGTTTTTCGCCAAAAACCAGCCGTAGCCCTCCGTCATTTCTTATGAGTATTATTTAGTATTCGTGCTGCGTTTGTTGACCTAGTCAAGACGTAGTGTTCGGTAGCTAAGTAGTGCTTGTTTGTGGCATTTTAAATGTGATTGGTTAGGACAGTCGTGCGGCCTTGTTAACCTAGTCAAGGGCACGTGCGGGTGGGTTTAATGCAATCCAGGATAATAACGGGTTGAACTTGACTAGCGGTTTATGGTTTGTTGACCTACTCAAGGTCATAAACCGTTTGGGGTAAAAATCATATCGGGAGTTTCAAACATACAGGAAACTTGTCAGGCATGCGCATACCTTCTGGAGTGTGGTGACTTGAGTGGCTTCCATCAAGTTATCATGCGATGATAGTTGGATCCCGATTCCCACTGATGAGTAGGATTACTCTTCGGTGATTCCGACAATTCTCCTTTTGGGTTTGGAGGAGAATTCGAGGATACAGTGGGAGCCATCCAGATTAGATAAAGTGATTATCCATTCTTATCTGGGTTAGAGTGCACGCTGAGTGGTTCTTTTCTCTCTCTTTTTGGAATCGACCATAGCCCGACCCTAGACTATGACTCAATGACCAAGTTAACCGAACTTTCTTAAACACTGGCTTTTGGATTGTCCAAGTTGCATACATCATTGCCTCTCCTTCTTTTACCCTTTGCTTTTCTCCAGAACACCCCGTATCACTACGTATATCCACTTCCATTGGATAAAACCATCGTATGGTTATATACGAACTCGAAGGAACTTTTTCGAGGATGGTTTCTGGTTCTGGAGAAAAAGAATAGGATTATTCAGTTGTCTTTTCCTTTTACCTTCTCTCAGGTTGTGAGGGCTCCTAGGATTAGGAGACTGTACACCATTACGCTTATTGGATAGTCTTATTCCAAACCATAAGCAGGTGTCGAAAGGTAGGGAATGAAGAAAACCAATTAGCCTAAGTGAGGTGTGCAGAAGGTAATAAGTAAAGACAAATAAAGGGATTAGAAAGAGGGCAAAGTAAAATGCGACTGCTATGATTCATGACCAAACCTCGTATTTCATCGCCACTCCTACTTCACCTTTGTATTTCTCCAGAACACCCCGTATCACTACAAACATCCAATTCCATTCGATAAATCCATCGTATGGTTATATATGAACTCGAAGGAACTTTTTCGAGGATGGATTCTGGTTCAGGAGAAATAGGAATAAGGTTTATTCAGTTGTCTTTTATCATCACCTTCTCTCAGGTTGCGAGTACTCCTAGGATTAGGAGAGTACACCTATTATGCTTATTGGATAGTCTTCTTCCAAACCATAGGCTGGTACCGAACGGTAGGGAAGGAAGAAAACCATTTAAGCCTAACGAAGGTGTACAGAAAGTAACGACTAAAGACGATTTGGAGAGATGGCAAAGAAATATATGGTTTCAGTCGTGAATCTGATAATGGAAGAGGCATTACTAGGAATACCCGGATACCCCTTCGAAACATATTCATGTTTCAATTTCACTGTGTATTGTTAATAGAAAACTGATTTCCCAATTAGACCCTTGATCCACGGTATATATTTACCAGGTATGATTCTCACATCTGTATGGTTTTACAGATGATGAGTGGGAGTAAGTTATTGGGAATTAGGTGATCATCCTCATTATTTCGGAATTCGTTGTAATTGGTGATATTTGAGGAAATCACCTGGGTACAGTTTTCAACCTACGACGTACAAGGTTTGAGTTATTAAACTCAGGGGACTTATACAAAGTATTGTATGTTGTCCAGTGTCCATCAGGACAAAGGGGTTGGCCTTCGTACTATATTCTGTTTACTTGTGACTTCTCGAGTTTTGGACAAGTGTTTCGTAGAAATACAAGGTCCAAGGTTGAGAAGTTATAGGTATAAGAATGAAGTAGAGAACCAGGTGTCGCAAGTATCAGGATTCTTCAAGGTGATCGAAGATGTAGATACTTGTTTGAGGTATTCTGTTGATAGTAATGGTTTTGAGAAACTTGTATCTCTTTCAGGTTACTCATAATTGGACGCACTCCTAAGTTGAGTAATGCCGATCGGCCTCTCTCCATTTAGTTGACATGCACTGGAGACAGCTGCATGATTTTAATCTGGTTCCAATTAAATTAGTGCTTTTTGTTTTTATATTAGATATATATAGAATCAATTTATATCTTAACGATGTTAAGGTATAGGGAGTCATCCGGCTGATGCTTAAAACCAGAATCCGGATAAACTCAGGGCACGTTTCAGTAATGGCTGTTTGTGGGTTATCCCGGGCTTTGACGATGGTTAACTTTCTACCATCTGGAAGATCAATAGTGATACTATTCTTGACTCGCCACAATTTTAGTAAAATGAACTTTTTCAGAAAAAACAGTAATAGGAGTATGGTAGAACTGGAAGTGATTCCAGAACCATAAACGATTACGAAAAATTTAATAGGACCTAAAGATTCAATCAGGATGGACATTCCATTGGCCACTCCGCAGATATGGTGGGTTACCTCAGGCACCCGAGAGGTACTCAGGTGGCCTCAAGAACGGTGACAGGGAGGTTCTTGTTTACCCAGACTTGACACTGCTGTTGTTCCAGACTATGAGACCCGGCAGGAGAATGGGTATAGCGTCATTCTAAACTAGCTTTAGAAGTGCACATGTATATGACTCTGGCAGAGGGTTGTCGTAGTCAGTAGGAGCAGCGGAAGTATAGTGGACAAGTAGCTTGTGTCTATTTATAGACTAAAGCGGTAATAGCGGAGATAGATCATCTATTTTTGATGTGACGGCTATAGGTTTTTAACATCATCAGAATAGGAGATGGATCTGTTAAGAAAGTAGTAGGGTGTGTGTCCTAGTATTGAGGATGACATACACAGAGCAGGAAGTGAAATTCCTATACTACGATCGGTTATACTTTGGTTGTCACACAGTAGTTTATCCACATAGGTTATAGATATTATATCAGGCATTCTGGTTACTAGATCTATAGTTTTAGATCTAGATTTGGGAAGTTTCCCAATCTGGGTACTTAGACAGTATTCTAAAGATATATAGAATGGACGACTCCTGGCATGGTGGTGTACCTGCAGGTGATGGAGTCACCCTCTCTAAAGGTGTCTTACAGACTAAAGGGGAGAGGGGTATGCATGATTGGCATATCACTTGCTTAGACAGTTAAGTCAATCATGAGATGTCAAGTACCATACCAGATGTTGTTTTTGCACTAGATGCAATAAGTTATGATATTAATCCAATCCTGGAGAAACGTTAGGAAGAAATTTTAGAATATAAGTAGATGTTCTAGGGTTTTGATAACGGCTGTATCCTTCGGGAGACGGTTATCATTTCAGGCTTCTATGGTGACCTAGATGACAGAGTGTCTGTCAGAGTTATTGTTTTCCCTCTGACGAGGGGCAGTATTTTGGACAGGTGGTCCAAGCGGATACTGAGGAAGGCATGGCGCAGCATCAACATACTGATTAAGTTCAGTAGACGATACGGTCTAAGAAGTTTGCTGGATTTAGAGTTCTTTGATGAACTGGGTCCCATCAGATATCCAGAAATATTCTAAGACGGGTATTGCTCATTTCGGGAGATAGTTTTCTCCGCGAAGTTGAGATAAAGATAGACATAGAAAGAAACACTGGAGCGGATCCACTCACTGAGGCTATCTCTCGAACGCAATAGTTTTATAAACGAGGTTTGTGAAACTGATTAGTAGAGGAGTTGGGGGTTCGGTATCATACGGGCTGTGAGTATATGACATCGCAATAATTAGCCTTAAGTGCAAGTGGGAGATTGTTGGCTATAGTACCCTCAAGGCAATTATCATAGTCGAAGGTATGTGATCATGATGATTGAACGAGGACCTATACCGATAAAACATACTTACTCGAGATGATAGTATGCTATCTGGTTTATCTTTATCATCATATGTTGATAAAGCCCATAGGATTCTTGCTTGACTGCCAGCATTGTGATGGCGATCACATACGTGGGAGCTGGGGGTCTATAAGCACATCCTTAAATGTCCCTAGTCGTGGGAGTATCGAGACTGGGCATCCATTCTCTAGTGTAGACTGGTGTATACTTATCTAGACCCTAACGAGGGGCGGTGGCCGGTCTCACAAGCCATTGGTGTCAGTTGTCCACCTAAGATGGTATACAGGTGCTTATTGGGTTATGAGTACACTGGACGGACTCGCCGGGAACATGCTAGTTTGTATTATACCTATAGTCAGATAGCAATTCCCTGGTGACATGTGTACAGGTTAGTCTGTCGACCTGAGATCGTCATTTGTCTCGTGTGAGTTCCCACTGTGCTTTGATTACTACCCTACCACGGCTCAAAGCAGTCGTGCAAACAGGTTTTAGTTGGGTACAATCCCGAGCCACATGGATGCAGTGAGCGGGTCGTCGGGGATTCGTCTCTCCCGGTATTGAGGGTTGATGTCACGCAGTGCACGGGTGGCCATCACTAGAAATACTCGGCCGGGGTATGTGAGAACTACCGATCCAGGATCGATAGTTTCTCAGGTAGTGTTGGGTTTCATACCGACACGAATTATCGCGTTGTTAGGGGTCTGACTTTATCCACCCCCTAGACTCGATATGTGATGCTCTTAGACGAACAGATCGGACTGTACGGATATTGTCACTGACAGGCTCAGTAGGGGTTCGGATGAGGTTGCTCGTCGGCCTTCCTTTCAGTCAATACCTGGGTAGCCGTTACGTACAGCTAGTGCCGCTGACGTGCTTGTGGTTAAACCCACTGCCAGCGTATTGACGAGTCTTTAGAGTCCCACACAGAGGGTTTTCTCGGTTCAGGAGATATGGTGTTGGTGACGTATGTTGATACATACAGGTGTCCGATTAAATATGTGCACGGACTGCACGAACTTTAATCGGGCGGTTGATAATTCTAGCGGCTTAGGATTAAGCCAGATTGTTAAATCAAGTTTTGATTTAATAATTTACATATGTATTTATATATATGTATTCTAGTATTATTGCTCACTATTCGTTTTCTCTCTTGGCTATTCGTATTTTTGTACGAATACGCGTATGTGTGTTTTCGATACATATACCGGGAAGTATTCCGTATTTGTGCGGAATGACTTCTAGAAGATGCCACCTCATTATTGATTTTATTTATAAAATCACATGTTTAAATGAGGT
Organism: Agapanthus africanus; assembly: GCA_030015575.1. Taxonomy (NCBI): domain Eukaryota; kingdom Viridiplantae; phylum Streptophyta; class Magnoliopsida; order Asparagales; family Amaryllidaceae; genus Agapanthus; species Agapanthus africanus. The sequence continues at coordinate 447,115,927 of JASDDO010000012.1, read as the reverse complement.
GGATATGATAACATGGAAAGGCATGGCTTTTGGTCAAAGCATGGTATTTTTCATGTAGAGATTGGTATGGTCTTGATTTGTTTAATGTAATTTGGAAATGACATTTTGTGAGGGCATGAGAGAGAGGGCCGGCCACTTTGGTGGGGGAATGCTTGCTCATTTGTGACGGTTCAATTTTGTGCTCTCTCACACTCATGCTCACATAAAATACTTAGCCATTATCATGCCTTGCCATCATCACCCTCTTCATCTTCTTCTTGAGATGCTCACTTTGAGCTCATGGTTGAGAGAAAGTTCTAGTGAAACTATCCTACACTCCCCACTCTCCACTACTAGCAATTTTGAAGAGTCGGTTGGTTCGCTTGGCGAACCTGAAGCTTGCGCTGTTTCCCTCGGGTGGATCATCGGAGATGAAGGAAGACCGGCGACCAAAGTCGATCCGCATCACTAGGAGCTTGGAAATGGTTGAAGACCCGAAGGACTTGGATCATTGGGTATAACCATTCTATCTCCTTTTCTTATATTGCTAGTTTTAGGGTTAATGGGTTCGATCTTGGGATTGGGTTCCGTCGGCGCCAGATTTTTATTCTTCGTTTTTGTTCCGCACCGGCCACTTTTGACGGCCGAGGCGCCGGCATAACCCAGCACACCCTACGTCCTGGGTATTAGATACCGGATCGGATCCCACATATGTAAATTGTTACGTGGGCTACGTAAAGGTAGAGAACTGGGAAAAGGTGATCATTCTGTACAAGTAGGGAATGGTGCAAGTATTGCAGCCAAAGCAGTTGGCGAATATCACCTTGTATTACCAAGTAGTAATACAATGATTCTGAACGAGTGCTATTATTTACTGAACATGATGTACAACATTATATCAGTTTCTTTATTAAGTAAAGAAGGATATAATTTTGTAGTACAGGATAATGTTATGAACATATTCCTGGATCAAAAGTTGATTGGATCAGGCTCGTTACATAATGGTATATACGTTCTCAATCAAGATACAGTCCTTAATATACAAAACACAAATAAGACGAAGAGTTCAGAAATGAACGAATCCTTCTTATGGCATTGTATACTTGGTCATATCAATGCGACACGGCTAGCTAAGTTACATAAAGATGGATATTTGAATCCGTTCGAATTATCATCTTATGATACTTGACATTCATGTCTCAAAGGAAAAATGACCAAAACTCCGTTTAGTGGACACGGAGAAAGAGTTACGGAACTCTTAGGACTGATACATAGTGATGTATGCGGTCCCATGTCTACACACGCCAGGAACGGTTCTTCCTACTTTATTACATTCACTGACGATCTCTCTAGATACGGACATGTGTTCCTGATGAAACACAAGTCTGAAGCTTTTGAGAAATTCAGAGAATATAAGAACGAAGTAGAGAACCAAACGGGCAAAAGTATTAAGATCCTTCGATCTGATCGAGGAGGAGAATACTTGAGCAATGAGTTTCTGGACTATCTAAAAGAGAATGGGATTCTCTCTCAGCTTACTCCTCCTTATACACCACAGCACAACGGTGTATCGGAATGGAAGAATCGCACCCTATTAGATATGGTGCGCTCTATGATGAGCACTGCTGAGTTACCTATTTCCTTCTAGGGGTATGCGCTTGAGACAGCCATATACCTATTGAATAGAGTTCCAACCAAATCAGTGCCTACCACTCCATATGAGATATGGAATGGGAAGAGACCATCTCTTAAAAGAGTTAAGATATGGGGTTGTCCGGCCTATGTTAAAAAGAAAAATCCGGACAAGCTCGAGGCACGATCAGTTCTTTGCAAGTTTGTTGGATATCCAAGCAATTCATATGGATATCTATTCTACCACAGTGAACAACAAAAGGTGTTTGTTGCTCAACATGCCACCTTTTTAGAAAAGGAATTTCTTGCAAAAGAAATTAGTGGTGATGAGGTAGATCTGGAAGAGGTTCCAGCACCGCAAACTACAACTGATGATTTATTGGAACCAAAGGATTCAGTGGTACCCGACGAACCCCAGCCTCTCCGCCGATCTAGCAGGGTTTCTCATCCACCTGAGAGATACTACGGTTTTCTCGTTGATGGTGGGAGCGAGGATTGCATCATGGAAGATGATGACCCCACTAGTTTCGAGCAGGCCATCACGAGTGGTGACTCTGTGAAATGGCTGGATGCAATGCGATTTGATTGAGTAAAGAAAGAGTTGCTGGAACGATCTGAGTTGAAATCCATGTACACCAACAAAGTATGGACTTTGGAAGTTGCTCCTGAAAGGGTAAAACCCATTGGGAGAAAATGGATCTTTAAGAAGAAAATTGGTGTAGATGGAAAAGTTGAGACTTTCAAAACTAGACTTGTTGCAAAGGGTTTTCGTCAACGACCAGGTGTGGATTATGACGAAACCTTTTCTCCAGTAGCTATGCTTAAGTCCATCCGGATCTTACTTGCCATTGCTGCATACCATGACTACAAAATCTGGCAGATGGATGTTAAGACCGCCTTTCTAAACGGTGATTTAGAAGAGTGCGTGTACATGACTCAGCCAGAGGGCTTCGTAGATAGTGGGAGCAGCGGAAAGGTGTGCAAGCTGCTTAAATCCATCTATGGATTAAAGCAAGCATCGCGGAGTTGGAACATCTGCTTTAATGTTGTAGTCAAAGAGTTTGACTTCATCAAAAACATAGATGAACCTTGTATTTACAAGAAGGTTGCAGAGAGTAAGGTTGTCTTCCTCGTATTGTACGTCGATGACATACTCTTGATAGGAAATGATGTTCCTATGCTGCAATCAGTCAAGCTCTTCTTATCACAAAGATTCTCAATGAAAGATCTAGGTGATGTCTCCTGCATACTGGGAATTATGATCTAGAGATAGATCTAAACGGATATTGGGATTGTCCCAATCTAGGTACATTGACACCATACTAAAGAGGTTTAGTATGGAAGAATCCAAGCGTGGGAACCTACCCACGATCTCTGGACTCACTCTCTCCAAAGAGATGTCTCCTAAGACTGATTTGGAAAGAACTCGCATGCAAGGGATACCCTATGCTTCGGCAATAGGCTCTATCATGTATGCGATGCTATGTACCAGACCCGATGTAGCATACTCACTAAGTGTAGTGAGTCGGTATCAAGCGGATCCTGGAGAGAGTTACTGGATAGCTGTGAAGAACATTCTCAAGTACTTGCGAAGGACTAAAGAGATGTTCTTGGTGTATGGTAACGAAGAACTCCACGTGGAGTCCTTTACCGATTCGAGCTTCCAAAGTGATAAGGACGACTCTAAGTCGCACTCGGGATTTGTCTTTACCCTCAATGGAGGGGCGGTGTGTTGGAAGAGTTCCAAACAGGATACCGTTGCAGACTCGACGTGGAGGCTGAATACATCGCAGCCAACGATGCTGCCAAAGAGGCTGTCTGGATAAAGAAGTTCATTAGTGAACTTGGTGTGGTTCCATCCATTGAGCATCCAATACCTATATATTGTGATAACAATGGAGCTATGGCTTTGGCCAAGGAACCCAGGTCCCATCAGAAGTCCAGACATATTCTGAGGTGGTATCACCTGATCAGGGAGATAGTTGATCGCCGGGAGATCGAGGTCAGGAGAGTTGATACGAAGGACAACACTGCGGATCCACTCACGAAGGCCATTCCCCAGATACATTTTGAGAGATTATTCGGGATGCTAGGTATGAGATACTACAGCAGCCAGCCTTAGTGCAAGTGGGAGATTGTTAGTTATGTATATGCCCTAGAGGCCATTGTTGTACATATGATGTATATTATAATGGATGCTTGGATATATATAGAGAGGACTTTCTTGCTCGTCATGATAGTATGCTATTTGGTTTCACTTTATCTTAACATGTTGACTTATATTAGTTTACTGTCTTACTCTCACATGTTGATAAAGCCCTTAGGATCTGTACTCGACTACTGGGACTATGATGAGATCATACTAGTGGGGCCACAGTAGTCGATGAGTACATCCTATAACTGTTCCTAGTCGAGGGTGTATCGAGACAGGGCATCGATACACCAGAGTAGACTAGTGTATACGCATCTTGACCCATATGATGGGCGATGGATGATCCTATATCCATCGGTGTTTGACATCAAGGATAGTGTACGGGTGCTCAGTGGAGATTGGGTACACTAGACGGACTCGCCGAGAACTCCCAGATGGTATTATACCTCACGTCAGATGGCAGTTCTCTGGTGACACTGGTGCAGGGTAGTCTGTAGACCCGAGATCGTCATAGAGTCTTGTGTGATTCCCACTGTGCTTTGATCTCCACCTTACCACGTCCAAGAGGGCGTGCAAAACGGTGTCTTTTGGGTACAGTCCCGAATCGCATGGAGGCAATGAGCGACATGAGGGGTTTCGTCTCTCCCGGTATAGGGAGTTGATGTTGTGCTGTGTTCGATTAGCTATAACTGGAAGTCCATGGCCAGTGCGGATATTGAGTACTACTGGTAAGTGTTATCAGTAGGTTCTCAACCTGTTATGAGCCACACATCGACATGACTTATCGGTTACTGGGGTCTGACGTATACCACCCCTATACTAGATATGCAATATATCAGACGAAGAGACCGGACTGTACGGGAGTGTTACTGATTGGATTCACAGGAGAATGTACATGCTTGCTTGTTGATCTTCTGATCGATCAATACCTGGGTGGCTGTTACATTTAGCTGACCGCTTGCAGCTTGTGGGTGTTTGATATGATCATCACCTGCTACCGGCGTATTGACGATTCTTCAGAGTCCTACACAGAGGTTTCTTGACTCAGGAAAAATGGAGTAGGGGCACATATGTGATATATTCAGGACCGAGGATAATACGATATGAGATACCATATCATATTCTCGCGATATTTTGATATGAGTCAGGTCATCGGATTAAGTGTTGATTCAATGAATCGGTACATGAAATATTAGTCGGTTATATTCGATATAGCCGGATTGTCGGATCAAGTGTTGATTCGATAATTTAATGTATAATTATATATTTGATATATTACATTACATTATCTAATATTGGCTCGCTTTATTATTTCATTTTCTCACCGGATAATACATTGATATATATGCGATATATGTTAATTGTATTATTTTCTTTTGTTACAAAATATATTATATATATGTGATATATAATATTGTAACATATTATAATTACTAATGCAACATGATTAGTGGAGATTAAACATGGTTAGGGTTTGATTTGGGTTAGTTCTTTCATGAAGCTTCTAGAAGGTTTTACTTTGTTTCTAGCAAAGATATTATGTTTGATATTTTGCTAGATATTTCTTTGACCCAAACCACACCCTTAACCCTAGTTAAATCTCTACATTGGTCAGCCTTGTCATCTTTGACCATGGTTGCATTTGTAATCATATATCTTTTTCATTATTCATCACAAAAGGATATTCATTCTTCTTCTTCTTCCTTGAGCTCACAAAAGCTTTCTAGGTTTTCATTTTGTGATGGATTAGTGTGAGAATTTGATATTAAAAGAGAGCATAAATCCTAGTTCATCATCCTCATCTAATCTAGCCAATTAGATTAGGGTGTTCACCTCATTAGTGAGTGAGAGATTGAGTTAAAGAAACTTCAAGGTAGATCATCTTTGAAAAGGAAGACTACAAGCAAGCATGGATCATTCGGGTTGTGGAGCTTCTATTGAGTCCGGGAGATCATGGATCGCGGCGAAGGGACGACTACTTGGAGTTTATGAAGCGAAGGAGCGGACTACAAAGGTTGTAATCTCTCACTCTTAGTTGTAAAGATGTTTACTTGCATGTGTAACCCTAATTATCTAGCAAAGATCCTCGCTTTGGGTTGTTCGGCACGTCTAAATTTTAAATCGGGCATGGTTGATGCCTTATAGACCCTTGTAAGAGTGCCTAGGAACCCTACATTCATTAATATTCACGACCACGATTAGAGATTAGATTAACAATTGTTTTGGTAAAGGCTAGTCATGAACGAAGATCCATGTCAAGGTAGGGATTAAGAGTGGGAACCCTTTTTCCCTCCAGAAACCCTAATCTACATGCATCATTGTTGATCTAGTTTTAAATCTATTAAAAGATAAGAGGAGTAATCTTTAATTAATCATCCATGACTACTAAATCTTAACGAACCCTACAAGCCTCCTTCTAATATAAAATCTACATCCGTAGTTAATTTAGATCTATATTCTACATCCGTATTTAATGTAGATCTAGAAGCTATTTCCACTATTCATTATCTTTCTCCTTTCCTAATCAACACACCTAAAGTAAGATTAAAAGATTCAACGTTTTCCTGAGGACGACCCGTACTCATCTCGGTTAACACCGTTATTGATTGTGGTTACAACACAACTCTAAAAACATAACCAATTAGTAACATTTATAATGCAAGACATCATTGTATTCATCCGGGTAAGGTTGGTTATCTACCGGTATCACCGTCTCTACGTTCTTTTGCTTTATTTGTTCTTATGCAAAGCAGCAAAGTCCATAATAGCAATGGACGAAGGCCCTACTGTCGAAGTTGAGAAAGTAGGAGCAGCTACCACTACTGCTGCTACTAGGGAAGTCATTACCACAACTGTGGTCATAGGCTTAGGAATTGCCTATGATTGATCAACTCCTCTCAAAGGTAGGATGATCCCTCCAGTTGGTGTAAGTGTTGTTTGAGGGGCAGAAGGTGCTTGTTCCTTCCTGGGTGCAGGAGCTTCCTGCGGATTCGCAGGTGGTTGTTTTTGGCGAGGCGGTTGCATTGCTGAACCTGCCGGAGTGGGTGGTCATTGCACTCTTTCTGCTTGTGGTTATGATCGTGATGCAGTCATTAGATTTTGCAGCTGAGCCGACATAACCTGAATTATATTGGACATATTAGCAATTTGTTCTTGCATTTCGTCGATCTGACGATCCCTATCTTTTACCGAGGCATTCTCGTCAATGTCGTCATCTTTTTCTTCGAACGGATGTGTCACGCCCCGCTTCCCAGGGTGCGCTACGATCGGCACGTGACAGAGCCATCTATGCTACCTGTAGCTAGGAAATATCCATCCATAGTCACATTGCGGCTGTGTATAAAATATCAAGAACATGAAATATATAAAACTATATAATACATGTCCATTTGCCAGAATAAATGAGTCAAGAAATATATATGCGGAAGCAATAAAATTAAATAAACAATAAAATCTAGAAATACGTCCCAAATACGGGCTCACATCAGGAAATAAAATTGCGGAAAGGAAATTAACTAAGCTCTTACTAACGCGATCCTCACTGCTCGGCTTGTCGGCTAAAATACTCCTGGTCAGCCTGCGACAAAGATAGAGGAACTGGGCCATGCAAAACCCAGACGTCAGTGCATCATAATATCAAACAATAATAAAAACCAAGATGTAATGAGATATACAGGCAAGAGTATAAATAGTAACATGAATATGACAAATAAACATGGATATGGAACAGTGAAGTGTATACGTGCAGGTGAAGTGCGGTGAGTAAGCTAGACTATACGTGCAGGTGATGTGCAGTGAGTAAGCTAGACTATACTCCCAGAGTGCGCTACGATCGGTGAAGAGCACGGCTCCGGCGATCACCGGAATCAAGAATCCAAGAGAAAGAGAAGAAAGAAGAAGGAGAATAAGAAGATGGGGAGAAGAGGGCTGCTCTCTGGGGTTTGGTGCTCTGGGGACAGAGAAGAGGCGATGGGTTTTCCGACGATGGGCAGTAGGCTACGGTTGGGTGCAGGTGAAGTTCGGGTGTTGGGCTCGGGGTTTTGATGTAGGGAAAGAGGCTCGGGAAAGGAGGTGGTGTCGGCTTGGAGAGAGGGGAGAGGAAGAAGAGGTGGTGGCGACGAGTTGAGGCCGATGAGGTGATCAACGGCAAGGTGTTGCGACGACGAGGTCTTGGATTCGGGTGTTGGGTTGTTGTGGGGTTTGCAGCGGTGAAAGGAGGAGAGAGAGGTGAGGTGGCGGTCGAGGAGAGGAGGAGACGAGGTCGAGGGTGGAGGCAGCGACGGCGAGGCACGGGCGGCGACGCTAGGGTTTGGGTTCGAGAGGCGAAGGCGGGAACGAGTGAGGAAGAAGATGTGAGGAAGAGAACAGGGACGTAGGGTTCTGTGGGTTTATAAGTATGGGGTTCTCTTTTTTATTTGAAAGGAATATATAATAAAAGAGGAGAGAGAAAGACATAATATAATAGGTTAGGATTTGATTTTAAGAAATAATTAAAATATATTTAGAAATATTTTGGGTGTTAACAGCATTATGAAGAGTTATATAAAAAAGAATATAATATTAAGAAAATTTGGGTTTTCTGGCTAATACAAAAATACTCCAAAATACGTCCGGGTTGGGTCTAAAATTATGGTTTGAAAATACGGATAATATGCATGTCAACCAAACCAAAAAGCAATGTCTGGTTAAAGAAAATGCATACCCCAAGAACGGATGCATGTAGCGTGCACGTAGCGATCCAAACGAGTCCGTTTCACTAAACGGAACGAGAAAAAGATGTACAGATGCCACCACAAGGTCAGGGGTATGATGCAGGTCATGCTAGATATTTTTAAAATATATTATTTGATTATAATTGTATTATTAAAAAAATGCAGATGCCAGATATACGATGTAGATAAACAGGATATACAACATGAAAGTCCACGGATTCTCCGCACAAGCGGGGATAAATCATAAACAGGAATCAAGACGGGTTTTAAGCATGCGGGTCGGGTCGGATGCAAACACGGATACCAATTATACTATTCGCATCCATAACAGCAATAAATCTAGAAATAACCACTCGATATATAAATTAATCAAATCAAGTATGATATAACAAACTAGGGTTATACCTAACTACAAAAGAATTTCGTTCTCGAACCGGAACAAGAAAAGACAAACAAACATGAATCTATGAGAATAAGTGTGGAAAATTCTTTCGAATCTCGTCTTCTTGTTTCCAAGTCGATTCTTCATGTGAGCGATTCCCCCATGAAACAAGTACGAGAGGGATAACCTTGTTCATGAGGACCTTTTCTCTTCGATCAACAATTGACATCGGTCATTCTTCATATGTCAAGTCCTCCCTTACTGTCAACTTCGAATGATCTAGCGCGTGCATCTCATCTCGAACATACTGGATACATAAAACATGTCATGAACACTCGCCAAAGATGGTGGTAACGCTAATCGATAGGCTACTTCTCCAAAGCGCTCGATGATATCGAAAGGCCCCACAAATCGAGGACTAAGCTTTCCTCGACTCCTAAAATGAATCACCCCTCTAGTCGGTGATATCTTCAAGAATACAAGATCACCAACTGCGAATTCCAGAGGTCTTCTTGGTGTATCGGCCCAACTTTTCTGTCGATCTTGCACTGCCTTCATATGGTTTCGGATCGTATTAAATTTCTCCACAGTTTGCACGATAAGATCCGGTCCCAATAATCTTCATTCTCTAATATCGTTCCAACAGACAGGTGAGCGACACTTACGACCATATAATGTTTTGAATGGAGCCATCTGGATAGTCGCCTGAAAGCTGTTATTATACGAAAACTCCACCAAGTATAGATGATCCTCCCATGAACACTTGAAGTCCAACATGCAAGCTCTCAACATATCTTCAAGAGTTTGGATCGTTCTCTCTAACTGGCCGTCTGTCTGAGAATGATAAGCTGTGCTAAACTTCAAATGAGTCCCCAAACTTTCCTGTAGACTCCTCCAGAAATGCGACAAAAATCGGGTATCACGATCGGAAACGATGCTCACGGGTACTCCGTGCAATCTCACAATCTTCTGCATGTACCGTTCTGCTAACGCTTCCGTCGACTGACCAACTCAAAACGGAATGAATTGAGCTGCCTTGGTCAATCGATCAACAATCACCTAAACTTCATTGTTACCCTTTGGACTCCGTGGTAAAGCTATCACGAAATCCATGGTTATATGTTCCCACTTCCACTGAGGAATCGAAAGTGGTTGCAGTAAACCAGCTACTATTTGATATTCAGGCTTGATTTGCTGACACACCATGCGCTTCACTATAAAGTAAGCAATCTACCTTTTCATGCCTTCCTACCAGAAATGTTGTCATAGATCTCAGTACATTTTCGTGCCTCCCAGATGTACGGAATATGTGGAACTATGTGCCTCCTTCATAACTTGTTCATGAATATCTCCTTTCGGCATACATAAACGGCTTCCAAATCGTAACGAACCATCTTCATGAATCAACAAGTCCATTCGAAACTTCTGTAATCTTGAATCGTGCGATTGCGCTGCTTTAATATTATCGATCAACGATGACTGGACTTGCAGCTGTATCAACTGTCCTAAAGAATGTGGTAGTATGATCTCCAACTCGAATCTATGGGAATCATCGATAATCTCCTTCTGTGCGGTCAACATCCGCATTGCTGGCAACCGACTTAGCGCATTCGGCACTATATTAACTTTCCCCGGATGGTATTTGAGATCAAGATCATAGTCAGCCATCAGCTCTAACCATCTATGCTGCCTTATGTTGAGCTCTTTCTGCGTGAACACGTACTTTAGGCTTTTATGATCGGTGAATACTTCGACCCTTTCGCCTAATAAGTAGTGTCTCCAAATTTTCAAAGCAAAAATCACTGCTGCTAGCTCCAAATTATGAGTTGGGTAATTCTTCTCATGGGTCTTTAATTGTCTCGATGCGTAAGCTATAACCTTCTCATGCTACAAAAGAACACATCCCAAGCCTTTCCCAGATGCGTCGCTGTGAATAACTAACCCTCCGGAACCGTCTGGCACGGTCAAAATAGAAGCGGTTGTCAATTTTTGCTTCAATACCTCAAAAGCTGACGCACATCTATCTGTCCAAACGAACAGTACCTCCTTTCACGTTAGCTTGGTCAATGGTTCAGCTAAACGAGCGAAATACTCCACGAACCTTCTATAATATCCAGCAAGTTCAAGAAAACTTCTGATCTTCGCTATATTTTTCGGAATCGGCCAATCATGAATTGCTGCAATCTTTTCAGGATCAACAGCAATTCCATCTCCGGATATGACGTGGCGCAAAAACTTCACTTCTTTGAGCCAAAACTCACACTTGATCATCTAATCTTTTTTGCCTCAACGTTTGCAGTGCGATCTTCAAGTGTTCTGCATGCTCTTCTTGGCTCTTCGAATACACCAGAATATCATCGATCAACACCACTATAAACTGGTCCAAGAACGGTGAAAAGATTCGGTTCATCAAGTCCATGAATATCGCTAGTGCGTTCATGACTCCGAATGGCATCACTAAGTACTCGTAATGCCCATATCGAGTTCGGAACACTGTCTTGCAAATATCCTCTGATCTTACTCGAACCTGATGATATCCGGATCGCAAATCCATCTTCGAGAATACCCTCGCGCCACTGAGTTGCTCGAATAATTCGCCGATGCGAGGGATCGGGTACTTGTTCTTAATAGTCACCCGGTTTAATTCTCGATAATCGATGCACATCCTCCGCGTGCCATCTTTCTTCTTAACTAGAAGAACTGAAACTCCCCAGGGTGAATTGCTGCTGTGAATCCAACCCTTCTCTAACAATTCGGTAACCTGCCTTTTGACTTCTTCTAACTCCACTGGTGCAATCGGATAATATGCCTTAGAGATTGACGCTACTCCAGGAACAAGGTCGATCGCGAACTCCACATCTCGTTTTGGCAGTAAACCCGAGATGTCTTCGAACACGTCTATAAACTCTCGAACTGCTATCAGCGCTTCATCTGCAACTTGTTTACGAACTTATTTCCAGTAAACGGTTCTCCTCATCATGAATTTGTAGGTTTGTTCTAATACTTGTGGGTTATTGGCCCACCACTCTTCCGCTGCGCTACTCTTATAATCTGCGGCGGGTTCATCGGAACTCCTCGGAACATCCTGCATCTGAACGGTCTTGAAGCAGTCGGTACTACTGAAATTAAAAGCTTCTCCTGCACTTCTCCTTATTCTTCGAAATGTAAATAGATAGGTCACTATGGGACAAGGGGAAAGATACAACACGGTTATTGGATTCAAGCTTGCGATAAAACATAAACAGGTAAGCAAAGCAACCGAGAGAAACAAGGTAATATAACGACCATAAATCAAGGAAAGGAAGCAAGAATAGGACTCCAAGTTACTTAAATAGAGTGCCGCATTGTAACCATGCCGTGGTATATAGTTACAATCACATAACTCCATTCAAGTCGCCTAAATCCTACTATCAGAATCGAAAGAATATGTAAGGAGAAACAATAAGGAACCAAAAGGATTTCAAGCCGAGATGCAAAGTCACTTGCATATCATCAAGATAAAGGGTCAAAAGAAAGATAAGATTCAAGAAACACGATAACAATGTGGCTGTAAGGTGTTTTTCGTCACCCCACTGAGATGGGAATACGCACGCGCTTATCAGGCGCATTACAGATTCCCCTGCCTAGGGTAGGCTGAGATTTATTGATTGTGGGGATCCGAACCTCCGGCAACCGCAGACTAAGCTGCCGTTAATTACCCCTCGCCTTTAGAGTGAAGGAACATCCGATTGGCGGGTCAAACTGGTCATGCGAACTCAATGTGTAGTGTACGTGTGTTTTGTTTTGAAGGGTCCTGGGTATATCGAAAGCCTCATAGAGTTTACGGGGGTCCCGCTACCCGGATAGCGGGCTGAGGGTCAAAGGGGCTAGCAGCCCCCTTGCGGAGTGCGGGGCAAAGTCCCATTAGAAAAAAATCCCAATGGGGGACGTGTTTTGGGTGTGGAGTGCATGGAAAATTAAGGGTTAAGAGCGTCTTAAAGACGCGTGCATGGCACGTGGGCGCTAAGCGCCCGCGGGTCACTTGCCTGGCGTGTTGGTGCCTGGCGCATGGACGACCACCGAGTGCTAGGCGCCCGCGGGTCACGTACGCGGCACGCGACCGCTGGGCGCCCACGGGTCACATGCACGGCACACAACCGCTGGAAACACCAGCGGAAAAGGGGCTTAGCCCCTGGGCTGGGAGTTGAACTCCCAAGGGTCTTTGAAGTTGAACTCCTAACAGGGATTATGTATAGATTTGGAGTTAAACTCCTAAAAAAAGGGGTTGATTTATGGAGTTAAACTCCAACAGATCTTGAATGGAGTTAAAACCCTAGAAATCTTTGGATCTTCTTTTGAGCCTCGGATCCTCCTGGAATGGGATTTTTGGAGATGGGTATCCTTCTTCTTCCTTTATGTTGGCTGGATCTTGGGGGGAAAAAGGGGGTGAGACTTAAAATCTCCCTTTTTAGGGATTTGATGGCATATCTGAGCTCCCATTTAAGGGTTTTATGATGAAAAACTATTTATTTTTGAAAAATGAAGGGTTAAACTCTTGATTTAATTCAAAAAAAAAAAGAAGGTTGATTGATTGATTTAGCGTGCTTGCGCTTTCTAAAAGATAGATCAAAAATATTTGTAACCGCAATCAAGAACGGCGTCGCATGAAGCTAGCAGGTGAGTACGGGTCGGTCCACAGGGATGTTGTGAATTTCCGATTCGCGCTTACGAGTTAATTCCGAAGGGTGTTCGGATTAATTATTAAATCTAAAAATCTAATTAACCTAGGGCAATTATCTAGATCTATTCTTGCTAGGGTTAGATTTAGGGATGGTTTGGAAATGCAAGTAAATCTCAACGCTTTTTATACCCAGATGAAGATCTATGAGGAGTTATGGTAATTATCAATAAAGGGGATTAGATCCATTCGGGAAGGTGTTCCTTCCTCTAGGTTCTTGTCCTTCCTTTAGAGATCCTTACCCTAACCTCCATGGAAAATGCGCGCAACCGGGCCTTTACACTACGGTGTCATCGTTATCTCAAGGGGTAGGATGCCGTAGGGCGCGGTGTGCGCGCGTATGCATGGAGTCCTATTGTAAATATATGATGGGTAAGAAAGGGTTGAGAGATCTCATCTCTCAAAATCCTTCCCCAAAGCTAACTCTAAACAAGTTCCTAGGGCATGAAATTAAATCTACCTAGGGCAAAGAATTAAAATCTAAACTAGAGCAGGAATTAAATCTACTTACAGATGCATTTCTCCAATCATCAATGCAGGGTTGTCAGATCTGAATTTCTGAATTGAAGAGAGGCACCGATGCTCTCCATAAGGAATTTCTGAATTTTTATTAAAAGGAGGCATAAAGAATTACAATGATTAGAGTTCCTATTTATAAAGAATAGGAAACCCTAGGGTTACATTTGTTTCGCATGTCCGAAATTACAAAAATAGCCCTTAGGAAATCTTTTCAGAGCCGCCACGAAATTATGGTAAAAATAAATCCCTCTTTTGTCTTCTTATGGCCGCGGAACCGCGGCAATGGCGCGCTTGGGCCGCGGTTCCGCGGCCCTTTAGTGTGGTCAGCTAACAATATTTTCTGGGCTTCTTTAGGTTCTTCTGGGCTTTTCATTTCTTTAGTTATTTTTCCATTTGGGCTTCTACATTGATTCCATATCTTCAGTGAAAAATTGTGGTGGACTTTAACCGTGGCTTCGCGATCTTGGACTTTGCATTGCCTTGTACGTTGTGAACTCTATCTTTATGTAGGCTTGATCAAGGTCCTTCTATTTGTTGGTCAAAATCCATTTTTTTCATCGTCTTACATCGCTTTCACTGTTTTTCTGTCCAAGGACCTGTAACCTGTAACATGTAGCAGACATGCGTCAAAAGCAACCGTTTATTTATAAAAAGAATAAGAATGGGGAATATAATAATGCAATATTATGGTCTGAACAAATACCCCCAAACTTATCTGTTGCTCGTCCTCGAGCAAACTTATTTTCATTCACTAAAATCCTAACCGCACTTTTGCAGGGAAACGCGATTGCACTGAGCACGTGCAACAAGCCGTTAAACCTCTGGGTGTCCCTAGTAGGAGGAGTGTTGTCTCCTGAGGGTTTTCAGCGGATACTACCCACAAAATCCTATCAATTCAGCTCATTAACTTTTGTTCTCCAATTAGGTCTTCTAACAAGGAATTCTATTATCTTCTACTTGTAAATTATCCACCCATATTCTTCACGCTTCCTTATCATCTAACTTAAGATTATACATGTTATGCAGACTTACTTAGTTTTCGGCATTTCTTAAGTTTTCCTTCTAAGGTTCCATCTCCACTTAGGAATTTCTATCACCCTTACTAAAGATACAAGTTCTATTCTTCACTCCTTTCTCTCATATAAACTCCAATCACATATCCCTACGTGTGTGTATAGATCACCCCTACACTTGGAAATTCAAATCAAGCAATCATACCCTTGTCCGTTGTCCAAAATACTTATTAGTTGGTGAATTTAAATGAATTTTGCTTACACATCCTTCATGGGACCATTAATACTTCTTGAGGTACCAACGACCGATTACCAAATGTGTTTGCACATTAAAGCGTAATTCCTAGTCTTGCAACACCCAAGGCTTTTAGCAGTGACTCCCAAACCAGTTGGTCTAAGGCACTAGGTGATGAAGCACCCTCGCTAAATATTTTTCTATTTTTGCAGCCTTAAGTAATCACAAAAACCAGTGTCCATTTTTTTATTCTTCATTCACATTTTTTCTTTTATTTTCATCGTACTAAGGACTTTAGACAAGAGCATTTCAAGGTCTCTTCTACTATTCCAAGTTTCAAGGTGCGTAATTGTGCAAATTGTAGGGTATACGTTTTCAGAATCTAGACTTAAGCTAGGAACTATTTTTCAAACTTATACTCTAATAAGAACATCAATACTTTTCCTTCATTTCGACCTAGCCCAAGAAGTGAACCCAAGATTTTCCTATTTCTAAATAAACTACAAGGCATATACTTTCTACCGTTAAACTTTAAGGAAGGTTATTTTTAGGGTTTTTAATTTACTAAGTCTAAGATCTAGTTGTTCCTAGCCAGTTGACCTATTTGTCAAACTCAAGTCAATTAGCCAAAATTGAATTTTTATAATTTTTGAAATTTTTCAAATTTTTATGGGTTTTCAAATAAATATGCAAATGCAAAAATATGTACAAATGCGAAGGAAGAAAACGTACCGAGCATACCCCCAAACTTAAACTTGACAGTGTCCTCACTGTCATGCTGAACCAAGAGGGTCAAAATACCGGCACTCCCCGGTTTATTTATTTACAATTTTTTTTATTTTTTTTAATGTTTTGAAAAAAAAATTATTTTATTTTTTATAGAAAAAGAAAACAAAAAGATATATACATATATACAACAACTTCCCCCCAAAACTTAAGCTTGGCCTTACACAAGCCAAAAGTTAGCACCAACCATTCAAAAATCTTATCGTGGTAATGGTATAGTTGGTGCAAGAATGGGGTGTGGAGGAAAGAAATGAGAAAGACACGAGACCGTATGGAAAGAAGAATGGTAGAATATGGTCTCGGTGGGGGAGAAGAATGGTGGAAAGAAGAAAGAAGTGGAGAACGATCTTGAGGATGTAAATTGAGTGAATAAATTAGCGCAATTTGTGATGACCGATGTGTTAAAAGCGATTGCGCTAACCTATCAACCTGTCGAGAAATGGGGTCAAATCCCTCAAGATTCGCAAGAAGACATGGGTACGCCGAACTTGGTATAGGAGATGAAAGCGTAACGGTCATTTGTACGGTCGGAACAATAGGAATGACGACAGGGAGGGAATCAGGGATAGTCTCTTTCTCACCGTAGTAAATTGTCTCAAACTTAAAAGATTCCATCAATGGTTCGAAACTACTGTAAGCAACCGAGTCTGATGGTTCAACTAACTCATCTGAAAAAGTAAAGGACTCAAACTCGGGCGGTGAGTCATCAATATCGTCCGAAAAAGGGAAACACTCGTAAGTGTTAACTTCTGTGAGAACTGTATCAGATTCAAAAGAAAATTTTTCAAGCTCACAGTCTTCAAGCGGGGTCGGAACGATGGGAAGGAGGGAGGGTGATATAACAGTCAAAGGTTCAGGAGGATGAATTGGAAAATCAGACACATCAAACAAAAATGATTCAACCTCAATATTATCGTCAAGAGACTCCTCAATACTATCCTCAATATTTAACTCATCCATGCCATTATCATCTAAATCTAGACGCATATGAGATTCGGGAGAAACATTTAATAACTCGGGATGATGAGTTAGACATAAAATTTCAATCAAATCGACAGGTTCATCATCCGAAATATTCCCGGCGTCTATATCCTCAATCAAGTGAAAATCAATTTCTTTAGACACCTCCTCAAAAGCATGGATGTTTATCAATGTAGGTTCTAGAGTGGAGGTGTAAAGGTCGAAAGGATTAAGTGTGGTTTCACTCGAAAGGGGTTCTTCATAATTTGGCAAATCAAGCACTACAAAATCACACAACTCATTTTTATTTTCAACAGGTGAACTATTTAGGGCAATCGATGGAAAACAGGAGTTGTGGGCTTCAATTGGGTAAGGGTAGGTTTGATTTGGAAATCCTCTCACATTCTCACTCTGTCCAACCGCCTCCCTTCATTAATAAATTTTAGAATTCTTTTGGAGAGCATCGGTGCCTCTTTTCAATTCATGAATTCAGATCTGACAACCCTGCGTTGATGTTTGGAGAGAGCCATCTGTAAGTAGTTTTATTTAATTGCTCTAGTTTAAATTTCAATTATTGCCCTAGGTAATTTTTATTCTCTGCCCTAGATAAATGTTCTTCAATTCCTTATACATTCTCAACAGGTGAACTATTTAGGGCAATCGATGGAAAACAGGAGTTGTGGGCTTCAATTGGGTAAGGGTGGGTTTGATTTGGAAATCCTCTCACATTCTCACTCTGTCCAACCGCCTCCTTATACATTGAAAAATTTTGAGCTAGCGGGAAACTAGCTACCGGTTCACTAGATTGCATAAGGGCGGCCACGGACGCTTCCACATTCCTAGTCATTTTGTTTGTTGCTAAGATATAAGCCTCCAACGACTCTTCCAAACTAGACTTGGGAGGTAAGGGGGTTTCAGTAAAAGATTCGAAATTGTTTGGATATGTGAAACTCCCTAATGGCTGTGTAGAAGCAGTGTCTAGTGAAGGTGGGAAGGTCGGGTAGGACTGGTAGGAAGTGGGCGGTTGGACAGGGGTAGGGTCAACATATGGATAAAAAGATGAATAGTCGTGTGGATCACTAGAACTAGATGAGTGGAGAGGGGTGAAAGATCGGCTGCGAGATTGAGCAATATGCTCAGCAATGGACATCGGCTTAGGAGTGACAGAAGGACTCGAAAAAGTGGTGTCAACAAATGGAGGTGGTGAAGGTTGACTTGGTTGACACAAAGTGGGTTGTAAAGTCAAACTGGTTCTCCTAGACGCCTCTATTTGATCTTTCAAAGATTTTTTTGGCAAGGAAGGATCATCTTTAAATTGACCGAACAAATTAACGTACGACGCAAAGAGATACCAAAGTTCGGCAAGCGATTTATTATGTGGGGTACCCATGTTAGAAGAAAGGGTGAAAAGAAAGAATGTTTGTGGGGGTGCAAGGATTTATTTGGGGCAAAAAATTTGCAAGTTTCCTAATAATAATTTTCCTTTTTCTTTTTCTTTACTTGATAATTGTTGCAAAAAAGATTTTTAGTTAAAGATATGCAACCGAAAAAATATTACTTGCAATCAGTTATTATTTTAAGCATATCACAAGAATCTTTATTTGGAAAATTGTTGCAAAAAGATATTCGAGAAAAGATATGCAACAAAAAAGATTACTTGCAATCAATTTCTATTTTGAGCGGGGCCCAAAAATCCTGCACAAGATTGTTATTTGGATGGGAATATATTTCTAAAGTGCACAAAATCCTGCAGGCATTTCCAGAAAAGATATTTCAAAAATTACATAGGAGGAACAAAGGAAGCTTTCAGAGCAAATTTCACGAACAGAGGACACCAAAATGCCTCGTTTCCGCGGTATAAACGCGTTACTGCCGCGTTTTCGCGGCAGCCTAGTCAGCACGAGTCCCCAAAATTTTTCTGTTGCTCTGACTCGACAAGACGGCCGCGGTTCCGCGGCCTAAAGTAGGTTTTGGCAGCGGAAAGGCGGCGCTTTGGGCGGTTCACTGCTCCAAAAAAAATCCACTGTTCTGTCGTTTAAAATATCTTCTGTTCCGATATCCCGTTTTCTGATTCGCTTTCTGGAAATTTTCAGATCCGAATTTGTATATCCTGCAAAATTCAAACAACAAAGTATCCCTTCCAAAAATAACAGATTATATATATTTTTATATTTTTTGGATTTTTTTAGATTTTTATGATTTTTTAATTTAAGATTAACCCGAAATTGCAAATAGGAAATTTCTACGCCATCCCTGGCAACGGCGCCATTTGATTGATTGATTTAGCGTGCTTGCGCTTTCTAAAAGAGAGATCAAAAATATTTATAACCGCATCAAGAACGGCGTCGCATGAAGCTAGCCGGTGAGTACGGGTCGGTCCACAGGGATGTTGTGAATTTCCGATTCGCGCTTACGAGTTAATTCCGAAGGGTGTTCGGATTAATTATTAAATCTAAAAATCTAATTAACCTAGGGCAATTATCTAGATCTATTCTTGCTAGGGTTAGATTTAGGGATGGTTTGGAAATGCAAGTAAATCTCAACGCTTTCTATACCCGGATGAAGATCTATGAGGAGTTATGGTAATTATCAATAAAGGGGATTAGATCCATTCGGGAAGGTGTTCCTTCCTCTAGGTTCTTGTCCTTCCTTTAGAGATCCTTACCCTAACCTCCATGGAAAATGCGCGCAACCGGGCCTTTACACTACGGTGTCATCGTTATCTCAAGGGGTAGGATGCCGTAGGGCGCGGTGTGCGCGCGTATGCATGGAGTCCTATTGTAAATATATGATGGGTAAGAAAGGGTTGAGAGATCTCATCTCTCAAAATCCTTCCCCAAAGCTAACTCTAAACAAGTTCCTAGGGCATGAAATTAAATCTACATAGGGCAAAGAATTAAAATCTAAACTAGAGCAGGAATTAAATCTACTTACAGATGCATTTCTCCAATCATCAATGCAGGGTTGTCAGATCTGAATTTCTGAATTGAAGAGAGGCACCGATGCTCTCAATAAGGAATTTCTGAATTTTTATTAAAAAGAGGCATAAAGAATTACAATAATTAGAGTTCCTATTTATAAAGAATAGGAAACCCTAGGGTTACATTTGTTTCGCATGTCCGAAATTACAAAAATAACCCTTAGGAAATCTTTTTAGAGCCGCCACGAAATTATGGTAAAAATAAATCCCTCTTTTGTCTTCTTATAGCCGCGGAACCGCGGCAATGGCGTGCTTGGGCCGCGGTTCCGCGGCCCTTTAGTGTGGTCAGCTAACAATATTTTCTGGGCTTCTTTAGGTTCTTCTGGGCTTTTCATTTCTTTAGTTATTTTTCCATTTGGGCTTCTTCATTGATTCCAGATCTTCAGTGAACAATTATGGTGGACTTTAATCGTGGCTTTGCGATCTTGGACTTTGCATTTCCTTGTACGTTGTGAACTCTATCTTTATGTAGGCTTGATCAAGGTCCTTCTATTTGTTGGTCAAAATCCATTTTTTTCATCGTCTTACATCGCTTTCACTGTTTTTCTGTCCAAGAACCTGTAATCTGTAACATGTAGCAGACATGCGTCAAAAGCAACCGTTTATTTATAAAAAGAATAAGAATGGGGAATATAATAATGCAATATTATGGTCTGAACAAAGTTTAGAACCTTGAGGAATGAGGAGAAGGTACAAACCCTAATTTTTTTGGAAGAATGAATTATTATTTTTTTATTTTATTATCATGTTGCCTTTTATAGGCTTACAAATTTACACATAGCCCCTCGGGCTTTACAAAATGGAATTTTGCCCATCCCATGTCTCATGTTCTCATTTCTTTTTGCACATGAGCCATGTTCTCATTTCTTTTTGCACATGAGCCATGGGCTTCACAAAAATTTCACTTTTTGCCTATTTATTTTACATTCATGCATAAAAATTATATCAAACTTATTTATTACATAATTTTCTTCTTAGCATGGGGGAGGCCGGCCTCTTCATGTTTGGGCTCGAGGCCCACTTGGCTTGGGCTTGGGCCCACTTGGCTTGGGGTTGACTTTGACTTTGACTTGGTCAATCGGGGTGTACTTTTTGACCCCAACAGTGGCAGGACATGTTCCTAATCATGGGTTTTCTAGTAAGTTTATTGGGTTCAATACTCAACTACAAAAGAACCAAACCCGATTAACCTAAATCATATGGCTCTGATACCAAACAAACCCTGTCACTCCCCGCTTTCCAGAGTGCGCTACGATCGGCACGTGACAGAGCCAACCATGCTACCTGTGGCTAGGAAATATCCCTCCACGGTCACATTACGGCTATCTATAAGATATCAAGAACAGGAAATATATAAAACTGTCTAATACATGTCCATCTGCCAGAATAAACGAGTCAAGAAATATATATGCGGAAGCAACAAAATCTAATAAACAATAATATCTGGAAATACGTCCCGAATACGGGCTCACATCAGGAAATAAAACTGCGGAAAGGAAACTAACTAAACTATCACTAACGCGATCCTCACTGCTCGACCTGTCGGCTGAAATACTCATGGTCAGCCTGCGATAAAGATAGAGGAACTGGGTCATGAAAAACCCAGACATCAGTGCGCCATAATATCAAACAATAATAAAAACCAAGATGTAACGAGATATACAGGCAAGAGTATAAACAACAACATGAATATGACAAATAAACACGGATATGGAACAGTGAAGTGTATACGTGCAGGTGTAATGCAGTGAGTAATCTAGACTATACTACTGGGTTATCTATTCTACAGTTTGTGAAATCAATTTAATGGAATCATCGATGTAACTCAATAGTATCCTGTGCATGCCCGAGACCACGGTCCAGATTCTCGGGCTGAAATCCAAGACGTGCTGCTAGACAGTAAACAAGAACATGTACAGATGAATGATGTTAGCAGCAGCATCCCGGGACTGGCCTAGCCCCTAAAACTGATCAGTATAAGCATCGAACTGTCGAGTTATAAGTCAGGTTTCGTCATTGATTTTCCCTTACCCCCAAGGTTATGTGTTCAAGTCTGGTATTGATAAATCTAGAGCTAATGCTAATATAGGATCAAGCAGGTACAAGTTTTGTCTAAATAGACAACTGGATACATCCATCGGGACGACAAGTCAGGATTGTCGGCATTAGAAACAATATCAGGTATCAAGTCAAGCAGTAGTGTATCAGGTCATGTCAGGTAGTGCATATGTATCGCACGGATGCTTGAAATAAAACTGTAGCAAGTACGGATGCACGGTAAAAGTACAGATGTACGGTAAAAGCATGGATGCACAAATGATAATCAGTGATAACATATAATGAGTCCATGAGTCGTATGATGCACACTAGCAAGCATGATATATGAATATAGCAGTAACATGAAATAATAAACTTCCGGCATACAACTAAATATGTAATATACGGTACGGATACGAACGGGTATCGTAAAAGCGGTAAACTGTAACAGGAATGCACAATGCAATAAACATGTAATATTTTTATTCATATGAATGCAAATATAATAGCATAGCATGTAGCAAGATAAGCTTGCCTGATCGGATCTCATGACGGGGTGCGTACGCCACGTCCGACGTCGGGTAAACGTCGCAATGCACGCACGCGCGTACAGAACTGAACCAAGCTACACAAGAACTCGACCATGTTGGATATAGACTTCAACTGGGTTTCCCGGATTGTCGGCGACGAGCAAGGCTCCGGCGATCACCGAAATCAAGAATCCAAGAGAAAGAGAATAAAGAAGGAGAAGAAGAAGAAGAAGGGGAGAAGGGGGCTGATCTCTAGGATTTGGTGCTCTGGGGAAAAAGACGAGGCGATGGTTTTTCCGGCGATGGGAAGTGGGTTGTGATTGGGTGTAGGTGAAGCTCGGGTGTTTGGCTCGGGGTTTTGATGTAGGGAAATAGGCTCGGGAAAGGAGGTGGTGTCGGGTTGGATTGAGGGGAGAGGAAGAAGAGGTGGTGGTGATGGATTGAGACCGACGAGGTGATCGACGGTGAGGTGTTGAGACGACGAGGGCTTGGGTTCGGGTGTTGAGTTGTTGCGGGGTTTACAGCGGGGAAAGGAGGAGAGAGAGGTGAGGCGGCGGTCGAGAAGGGGAGGAGACGAGGTCAAGGGTGGAGGCGGCGACGGCGAGGCATGGGCGGCGATGCTGGGGTTTGGGTTCGAGAGGCGAAGGCGGGAACGAGTGAGGAAGAAGACATAAGGAAGAGAACAGGGATGTGGGGTTCTGTGGGTTTATAAGTATAGGGTTCTTTTTTTTATTTGAAAGGAATATATATATAATAAAAGTGGAGTGAGAGAGACATAATAGAATAGGTTAGGATTTGATTTTAAGAAATAATTAAAATATATTTGGAAATATTTTGGGTTTTAACAGCATTATAAAGAGTTATATAAAAAAGAATATAATATTAAGAAAATTTGAGTTTTCTGGCTAATACAAAAATACTCCAAAATACGTCCGGGTTGGGTCTAAAATTATGGTTTGAAAATACGGATAATATGCATGTCAACCAAAACCAAAAAGTGATGCCCGGTTAAAGAAAATGCATACCCCTAATAACAGATGCATGTAGTGTGCACGTAGCGATCCAAACGAGTCTGTTTCACTAAACGGAACGAGAACAAGATGTACGGATGCCACCACAAGGTCAGGGGTATGATACAGGCCATGCTAGATATTTTTAAAATATATTATTTGATTATAATTGTATTATTAAAAAAATACAGATGCCAGATATACGATGCAGATAAACAGGATGTACAACATGAAAGTGTACGGATCCTTCACACTAGCGGGGATAAATCATAAATAGGAATCAAGAAGGGTTTCAAGCATGCGGGTCGGGTCGGATGCAAACACAGATACCAATTATACTATTCGCACCCATAACAGTAATAAATCTAGAAATAACCACTCGATATATAAAATAATCAAATCAAGTATGGTATAACGAACTAGGGTGTTACAAGAGGGTTATCGCTGATATGGAGCAGATTTTCCTCTGCTTCGTCAAAGTGACCCTCCTTGCCCTGGTGGGTCGAGAATGTCTAGATTTTCCATTCCCTCAGATGGGGCTCATTTGGTATGGCTTCTCATGCCGGCTGCTGGACCTCCTACCCGAGGGGGCTAATGATCATCCAGATTGCTCGTCCCGACCATTCGACAAGTATGTACAGTCGGACAAACCGGGAAAATCGATATTGGGCTAACCAGGAGTTCTCCTACCGGGCATGGGGAAAGAGTCCTCAAAAGGAGCAGATTCCTTCGTTTGAAGAGAATCCCTGGCTTCAAGGAGTCCGCAGTTGGGCTTCACTCCTTATGTGCGGACACATAGGCCTCGCTGGCAAGTCTGTTGAGAATCTTTCTCTTCTTCTGATAGAAGTCCCTAGAAGAGACGGTCCTTTGGAGTCTCTTTACCTCTTGGTACGCCTTGTAGGTCTTCTGATTAGCGGTTCCCTGTTTGCGAAAGAGACCAGTGATTCATCCGTTCCGTCGAGGTTGATCTCTCTGCCGCTGAAAGGAAGAGAACGAATTCCTGACAGGCTATGCTGCTACATGTCTTTGCTAGGGGATGGGGGAAGTGCCCTCTTTTCGATCTCTTTTTGTGGCCCTCCTTATCACATTGTGAAAGGACTGGCTCTTCTTAGCATAAGATGGAGCAGCGAAGCAGCCTGCCTTGAATACGATGTTGTCGTCTTCTAGAGGATCTTGCTGGGGACTCTTAGGGGTGGAAAGTATCCTAATTACTAACTTTCATTTATTCCCAATGGAGGGAGCTGGCACCGCGAGCGGTTGCCCTCAGTCGCTCGTAGTGTCATTCAGACCCATCTTTCTATCCCGAACTTGTCGAGTAGCCCTCCTGGATGGTGAAGGGAAGTCAGGAGTGACCTAGTTTAGGATTGGCCTTCTCTCAAGCCTTGCTTGAGTTGGCCGTACAGGTTCTTGAGTTGGTACCATCGGCTGGGCCACCTGGCAGCTCATTCTTTGCATTGGGGCTGAGCGCTCCCCTGTCCAGCTTGGAATGTCGAGAAGTCTTTGATCGTGCCCAAGGGGCATGTTTCGGGGTTGTACCCTAGGATTCTTGTAGGGTACATGACAAACTGGGGGTTAGACCCAGTAATGATGAACATTGTCCTCGTTATTTTTTCTTTCGAAGCGAGGTCGGTGGGTGATGGTGTGTTGTTGTTGCTGCTTATGAATGCATTGATGATGATTTGAGTAATCCTATAAAGAAAACCATCGTGACATTAGAAATCTTGAGTCGTACAGCGGGCTTAAGATAAAGTATGTTAATCATTCCTGCTTTAACTCAAAAGATTTCATATTGTCGTAATAGTGGCGTAAGAGGAAATATGGCCCTGCTTCATTGTTTATTAGACTTAGCGGACCTCATTAGTATATAGCCCTTTTGAACCGAGATTCAGCGAACTCTTATTATTGCAAGTATATGTGATCCTTTTAGGTTTTGTCAACCAGAGATTCTAGGAAAAAACACCCTGAGCGATGTGATTCGGAGCAACCTAGGGAGAACTCAAGGTCCCCAACAGAGTCACCATTTTTGTTTACCCTCTTCAGGACCTCCAATGCTTGAGCGATGAAACAAAGGTGAGTTTAATCAAAACAAGTTATTTTGTGTTTAAAAGTTGACCGGAAAATCCTGGATTCAAGACTCCCATAGGCATAAGCACCTTGGTTAATTACACCCTATTGTTTAAGGAATTATCTAGATGAAATACCTTATTAATTTGCTCAAATCACATTACAGAAATCACATTATAGAGACATAAAGTACTTGCAAACAGAAAGTAATATAAGAAGTCAAAGAACTTTTATTGTATTTCATTTATATTTGTGTACAATTTGAATATAAATTACATCAATATTGCAAAATGTACAAAGTTATGAGAAAACTCTAATTTAAGAGTTTAGGTCCAGACTTTGGGTATTTTTAATGTCAATTTAGACAAAAGTTGATGGTCACTACCTATGGGGGGCCACATCACTTCATATTGAAGTATAGGTGGGACACCCTACATGGGGTCCACACCCTAGCCAAGATAAAAAAAATGTTTGTCTCAAGTGGCCTATTTTGGGGGTCTCCCGATTGTCGGGAAGAGAGTCCCAACACAAGCGGGAGGCTTGTTTTGGGGTCTCCTGACAAAGGCGGGAAGTTTATGTAGGAGCCTCCCGATGGTACTTTTTAGGCCAAGCTAAGAACTCTTTTTAGAGTTCCTTCTATGAAAACTCATTGAGTCTTCTGCACTTATTGAAGATGATGTATAATATCATCTCCAATAGTTTTGTGCAAGAATGAACACATGAATTTTGTGTTCAAGATAAAACACAATTTTTAGGCTATGTTTCGAGTGAGGAATATAGTGTTTTTAACACATGATTCCAATATGAAGCTGTGATTTTCATATCGTAACAGTGAATAGGATTTTTTTAATCACATATAATTTGTCCGAATGGGCCACTTTATGTAGGGCCTTTAATTTGCTCAAGAAACATAAATGTTTCATTTGCGGGAGACCTTATTTTGAGGACCTCCCGGCGTCGGGAAGGGGATCCTGACATAGGCGAGAGGCCTATTTTAGGGCCTCCCTATGGGACTTTTCAAACTCTTTAGAGAGTTTCTCTTCTTTAAGAAAGCTCATGAGCTTTCTGCACGTAATGAAAATAATATTATTTTCAATGGTTTTCACTAATACAATAAGGGGTTGTCCCTACGGAGATAGGAATCCTTAGGGGCAATTTTTTATTGCCCCTATGGATTAATCCGTAGGGCCATCGGTTTTCCCCTACGGTGCCCTATAGATTAATTAAAAAATATTAAAATGTAATCTTTTATTTGGCTATGGAGCCGCAAAAGAAAACCCTACGGATTAATCCGTAGGGGCAATAAAGGAATATTTATAAAAAAAATAAAACTCAGTAATTTCCCTACCGACCCCAAAATATTCCCAACTCCTGTGCGCGCGATCGACTTCCTCGTCAACAATAGAATCGTCGTCGCCAATGATCGAGAGTATAATCCTTCCTCGCCGGCAGTAAAATCCTCGTCGACTGTCTCCCAACCTCCATCAACAGTAGAATCCCAGTCTCACCGCGAGTCGGTCTCTTTTCCGCCACCTGTGTCTCGTCGACAGTAGAATCCTCGTCAAGCTCTTTTCCCCCGCCACCTGAGGTGAGTTAATTTCAATTTTGAAGTTATAATTAAGCTTTTTCGATGTTATTGTTGATTTTAGGGTTAGTGTTAGGGTTCAGTTTAGTGTTAGGGTTAATCGATTCTGGGTTAGGGTTAGGGCTAGGGTTCAGTTTAGGGTTAGGGTTAATCGGTTCTGAGTTAGGGTTAGGGTTCGGTTCAGGGTTAGGGTTAGGGTTAAGGTTTGGTTAATTAGGTAAAATAGGGTATGATGATTAGGGCTAGGGTTTAGGTTAATTAGATTAATTAGGGTTAATTTTGGTTTGGTCTAGAGTTAATTTGTGTTGGGATTTGGGTGATGATTAGGGTTGGGTTAATTTGGGTTAGAATTTGGGCTAGGGTTAATTTTGGTTAATTAGGTAAAATAGAGTGTATTTGTGTTAGGGTGTTGATTAGGGTTAATCAGTGATAATTTGAAGGGTTATGGTGTTGATTAGGGTTAATTGGGTTAATTGGGTTAAGTTTGGGTTAATTAGGAATAATTTGTGTTAGGGTGACGATTAGGGTTAATTTGGGTTAATTAGGTTAATTTGGGTTAATTAGGATTAGGGTTTAGGGTGCACTAGTTCCTTCAGTAGGATATTCGATAATAATGTAGACGTACAATTTTACCGTAAACGCAAGAATAATTACCCTAAACTTAAAACTTCGAATCCTTAATAACGAAACGTAAATGTAAAACCTATTCATATTAAATGTTCAAGTTAAAACCAATATATGATACTCAATGATAATATGAAACTTTCATATTCTCATCGATACTCATATGTGAAAACCAAAGCGCGACTTAGTCCCTATCTATCAGTTAACATACGTTCGATGTTCGTCGTGACATAGAACTATACGAAGGTTGTTAAATATCGGACGGTATAGTTCGGTACTAACAACCGTCGTGTAGTCTATATGACAAGAAAATTCAATCGTATGATAACCGATAGATTTGTCCAGTGTGGACAAGTTAGGAATGTATAAAGCAAACACCTACACTCACTTGTGTTTTCATTCGTTTCGAGTTATTTCGTCAGTACTTTTCCGCTGGTTCTCCATGTACAAAGATAGATTAGATGTTCATTTCAACGTTTTTTCATAGCATTGAAATGATTATCTATTCTATTACAGTGTACTCAGAAAACAGCGGGGAGGTGCTGCCGAAATTTACTCGAAACGGTTGAAAGTACAAGCGAATGGGTGTCTGCTCTATACATTCTTAATGGGATAGAAGCCTTACCCCCGACAGCCGAAACACACACTTACAACACGAATACACAATAAACGCACACACAAAGCACATGCACACTAATAACCCTATACTTAAGCAAAATCATAAATTGAAACACACATGTACAGAATACAACTCATACTTGGGTATCTTCAATTCTAACTTTTTTATCGATAATTTATTCTTTTCAACGACAAACGCACACATAAAGCACATACACGGATTTTCTTCTTTGTCAGTAACCATCCCGTTCTTAGATTTCTCAATATAGTCATCATAACCTATAATTTATATGTTATACAGTCTAACATGGCCCATGAGTATATCAGAGTTAAGGACTGGATGTATGTGGATTGGCAACAACGTATGCAATCTAAGTTTGTCGTAAGAGTTGCTGCTTTCATTAAATTTGCACTCGCACATAATAAGATAGTGTTAGAAAAGATTTTCTGCCCGTGCGATAAATGTGAGAATAAGTAATGGCAGAAGGTAGAATTCGCAGAGCTTCATATCGTTAAACATGGTTTTACTAGACTTTATACAACTTGGCTATATCACGGGGAAGGAGAAGAAGAAGAAAGTACAGTGGCGGAAGAAGAAGGAGAAGACGGTAATGCGGTAGAAGAAGAAGACGATAACTTCTTTCCAGGAGAAGAAATGGAGGATATGGTAGATGCTGTCCTAGGTGATACTATTCGTACTGAAGATGGCATTCCTTCCGGTCAAGGACCGCATGCGGATAAGTATGAAAAGTTCATGAATGATGCTAGAAAACCAATTTATGAGAACGCAAAGTATTCCACCCTCTCATGGTTCGTATAAATTTTCCAGATTAAGTACCTAAATGGATGGAGTAACAAGTCATTCACAATGCTTCTGAAGTTCTTGAAAGATTATATGCCCCCGGAAAATAACGTGCCCGACAGCTGGTACGAAGCCAAGAAGATGATGTCTGATTTGGGTGTGAAGTGTAAGAAGATTCAAGCATGTCCTAAAAATTGTGTGTTGTACCGGAAAGAGAATTAGATTTGAAAGAGTGTCCAACATGCGGAGATACCAGGTATAAGCCCAAAGATTCTGATAAGAAGCCCAATATTCCTGTCAAGATAACACGATACTTTCACATAACACAGAGACTGCAGAGGCTATTCAGGTGCAAGAAAACAGCCGAGGCAATGATTTGGCATCACCGTGCTTCTCCAAGTGAAGATGGAAAAATGAGTCATCCAAGAGATTCACTGGCATGGAAGGATTTCGATAGGAGGCACAAAATATTCAGTAATGATCCTCGCAATGTCAGGCTCAGACTCGCTAGTGATGGCCTCTGTCCATTCAACTATATGGCTAGAAGCCACAGGACATGGCCCGTTGTAATTATAGTTTATAATATGTCGTCTTGGTTGGCTATGGATCAATCCTACTTTATGATGCCTCTTCTTATCGACGGACTAAACTCACCGGGAAACAATATCGATGTCTATCTCCGACCTCTGATCGATGAGTTAAAATCTTTATTCATTGATGGTATAGAGATATACGATGCAGACACAAATACAACCTTCATACTGCGTGCGGCTTTAACGTGGACAATTAATGACTTTCCTGCGTATAGAATGCTATCATGTTGGTCCGTACATGATCATAAAGCATGTCCTTATTTCCATCAATATACAACATCGAAATTCTTGAATTTTAGCAGGAAGGTTTGTTATTGCGGCCATCGACGTTTCCTGCCTCTAGACCATCCCTACAGGTTAGACGCTGTTCACTTTGATGGTCGTCAGGAGCTTCTTAAACCTCCAGCCTCATTTTCCGAAGAGAACGTGACTGCTCAGTGGGATGATTACAATAATGTGACCTTCAGAATAGATCCGACAAAATAGGTCAAACCACCATTCTGGAACAAGTTAAGCATTTTTGTTGAGCTTCCGTACTGGTCAACAAATTTAGTGCGTCATTGTCTGGACGTCGTGCACATAGAGAAGGGAGTATACAAGCACGTACTCAACTTGCTTCTTTGTAAAGACGGAAAATCGAAAGACAATCTCCATACTCAGATAGATCTTCAAAACTGGGAAATCAGAAGTGAATTGCATCCTAAACCAATAGCGGGTAAATCAGGCAAGTTTGTACTTCCCAATTCCACGTATCATATGTCACAACCGGAGAAGAAAAGATTTCTGCAGGTGTTGCATGATTTGAAAGTTCCCACAGGTTTCTTAGGATCATTTAGCAAGAAGATAAGAATTGTGAAAGACAAGATCGATGGGTTGAAAAGTCATGATCACCATGTTATTATGGAGCACCTTCTCCCATTAGCCCTCAGGACTTCCTTTCCCGAATCGGTTGGATTAGTAATCAATGACCTATATTTCTTTTTTAGTGAATTATGCGCTAAAATCCTGAATGTTGTAACACTGGAGAAACTAGAAAATTCTATTTCGTTGATACTTTTCAAGTTTGAGTGTATTTTCCCACCGTCATTCTTCGATATCATAATACACCTGACGGTTCATTTTGCAACTGAGGCTAAGTTAGCTGGACCGGTACAATATCGATGGATATATCCCGTCGAAAGGTACGTGGAATTTTTCGTTTCGCGCAATTTGAAAAATTATTTTTTTCTTATATGCCCGTATTTATTTATTTAACATATTTTTCTTTAGGTACCTCTACACTCTAAAAAGGTATATACGCAATATAAATCGACCAGAGGGTTCTATCATGCAGGGTTATCTTCTAGATAAAACAACCACATTTTGTTCCCGCTATCTGGATGAGAACATTGAGATGAAATTTAACCGGTCTCGAAAAATTCAGGACGGACTATATGGTAAAGCTGATTATAAGAGAGTAGATAATATATTTATCAACAAGATATATCCGTTTATCCTCCTCAATAGGGCATGTATTGAAGAAATTAGAGAGTAAGTTTTTTTGGATTAATTGTTATATTTGTGTTTGTGTGTGTATGAAATGATATAATATTAATACCATAATTTATTGTTGAGAACAGAATTCATTTTAACGAGCTACGTGAGGGGCATCCTGATTGGAATGATGAACGATTGGAAAAATATCATCAAGATAATTTTTGCGATTAGGTTGCAGATCATGTAAGTTGTTCGAATAATATGTTATTACTACCAGTCTTAATCTAAACTTATATCGTTATGTATTTAGCGTAAAATTTGTTTTGTCAGATCCACGATCCGAACTTGTCTGCATCATTAGAGAGTGATTCAAGATGTTTAGCTCAGTTTTCTAGTAGGAGGTTGCATATTATAAAAGATTCGGTATCCTTGGATACAAATTCGAAGTTAAGGACATAGAAGCATCTCGAACCATTCAAAATAGTGGGATTGCGATGGTAGGATCGGATAGTGCGATTTATTAAGGATACTTAAATTGCATACTTAGTATCCAATATCCCGGACAATCAGAACCATTTTATATATTTCAGTGTACTTGGTACGATACACGAACCGATACGGATAAGTAGAGAAACAATCTCGGGACTTGTAAAGATGAATATGGATTGACCAGTGTGAACACACTTCGATTTTATGGTCAGGACGATCCGTCTATCTTTCCGAACCAACCGTTCTAAGTATACTACTCACAGTGCTTGAAGCATCCGGGATGAAGTGTCGTATGGCGTTGGAAACCCAGGGATGTTTACGATGTCCCAGAATTCGAGGACAGCGATGAGGATGAAGAAGAGAGAAGACTTAGAGTGCTCCGATCGTCTGTTTCAAAAGACAGGTTGTCTTCGGCTGATCATGAAATTACGTGGGTTAGAATTGATATCGATGATGAAATCCAAGTAGATATGTCTAATGCGTTCATGAAACGAAAAAGGTTATCGGTAATGTTATATTATTACTTCACATTTTATGATCTATACATATATAGCATGCATATGTAATGGTTGTAGTCTTGTCTAGATTTAATGACGATGACCGAAGCAGTGAGGGGCGGCAGGAGCACCAGCCGCGGCACCGGCAAAGGCAGAGGCAAAGCGGTTCTGCCGTCCGAAGAGCTGCATAGGGAGCTTCAGAGGGCCGGTCTTGCACCCCGATCGGAGACCCCATCAGATGCCTCCTTCCGTGTGGACTTTGCCATACCTCCAGGTATATTGCACGCATATTCATTTTGAAAATAATATTATAAATATACATGCATATTTATATCAAAATTACTTATATAGTCAATTTGATTGTCTAGCTGTTGGTGGTGCATCCACATCAGAGACAGAGGCCGCTCCCGTACCTCCAGGTATGTTTATATATCCTATAGTGCATGCATATTGATTTAGAATACTATATCATAAATATACATGCATTCTTTTTGCTCTTACGTACTTAGATAATCATTTTTTTAATTATCTAGCTGTAGGTGGTGCCTCCACATCTCGGGCAGAGACCACCACCGCACCTGCGGGTATATTTATATATCTCATAGTGTATGCATGTTGATTTAGAATGTTATATTATTGATATACACATTCTTTTTGCAATTACTTATATAGTCAATGTTTGATTATCTAATTATAGGTGGTGCGTCCACGTCTGGTACAGGGGCCACTCCCGCCACTTCCGTACCCTCCGCTCAGTCTGCAGATTAGTATGAATAAATATAAAATATTTATTCATTTTACATATCCTTTAAGTGTAAGTCGATGTACAACACCTTACGAGTTGCGGGGAGGCGGAAATATGAAAAACAATCTTGTTCTTTGGATTAATATCGACTAACCGAAGAATCTTTACTAAAATATAACTAACAAATACATAGGAGTTGTTAACTACTATGAGAAGAGATTATACCTAGTGAACCTAGTCCTTCGTCTTTTCATTATCCACCTCCTCATCGGCCTCCTCTATGTAATAGACGATCCACCACGAGAGCTTCTACTCCAAACTTTGCCTCTAATCTTGAGGTAACTAGGTTTCTTTAGTTGCTAATCAAAGTCATCTAAATGATATAGAGTATGGTTATGGATTAATTAGTCTATCTAATCCTTGATCTCAACACATGAGGGGTAGGATTAGGGTTTGAAGAGAGAGTGAGCTTGAGGAGAGAGAAGGTTAGCAGAAGAATGAGAATGAGATAATGAAATCTCTTGAATATATGAAGCATAATGATTTATCAAATAAATAAATAAATAAAATGATTAATCATCATGCTTCATTAATTCAATATATGTGATTCACTACATGAGTCTTTAACCATTTAATGATGCATTAATGACATGGATGAATCATACAAATGAGTCACTAAAGCAATAAATGCTTATGCCACCTAAACCCTCAAGTCACCATACTTCTAGAAGCTTCCCGCCAAATTACGAGAACGCCCCTCCTATATGTGAAAACACGGAAAAACTTTAGACTGTATAAATCCAATAATCCGATACTAGAACCGGCTTAAACCAAAGCCGGCTAGTAAAAACTGTCCGAATATCGTACGTGCGTTTAAACACGTATGTGTCCGAACCCTTGTCGTAAAACCATACGACATCTATATCGTTTTGCCTGGAGCAGGGGAACTCTCTGTGTGGGACTCTAAAGACTCGACTACTACGCTGGCGGTGGGTTTAACTACAGACCGCAAGAGGCACTAGCTGTACGTAACGGTCCCCAGGTAGATGTCGATAAGAAGGCCGATAAGGAAACCCATCCGAACTCTTACTGAGCCTGATGTGACAATCTCCGTACAGTCCGGTCTGTTCGTCTAGGACTATCGCATATCGGGCCTAGGGGGCGGCAAGCGTCAGTCCCCTAAAAGCGGTATAAGTCGTGTCGGAGTGAAGCTCATTACACCTTGAGAAACTACTGAAACCTACCAGTAAATCTCGCTTGCCCTGGCCAGGGACTTTGCGTAATGGCTCTCTGACACAGCGCGATATCAACTCCCAATACCGGGAGAGACGAATCCTGTCTAACCGCCACTGCCTCCAAGTGCTCGGGACTGCACCCAACTACTACCTGTTTGCACAACTCCTTTGAACCGTGGTAGGGTAGCAATCTAAGAACAGTGGGACACACTCGAGACGAAGTAGCAGTGTCAAGTCTGCGGACTATGCTGTACTCATGTCACCTGGGAACTGTTAACTGACGACGGGTATAATACCAACCAACAGTTCCCTGCGAGTCCTGTCCGGTATACCCGTAACCCAACGAGCACATGTATACTATCTCCAGTACGACGTACTAATTGCTGTGGGACAAACCATCTCCCCAACTGGGATGAGAAGCGTACACACTAGTCTACTCTGGAGTATCGATGCCCTGTCTCGATAATCCTACGACTAGGGACCTGAAAAAGGATGTGCTTGTAGACTACCTAGCCCCCACTAGTGTGACTGCCATCACAACGCTAATAGTCAAGCAAGATCCTAAGGGCTCTATCAATACGTACACACATATTAAGATAGATAAAACTAAGTAGCATACTACCATGTTTAGCAAGACTGTTATATAACTGTGAATATCCCAAGCTTCCATTAAGTAATATACAAGCTAGTATGATACAATAATGGCCCCTAGGGCATATACACTAACAATCTCCCACTTGCACTAGG
The DNA here is from genome assembly GCA_030015575.1 of Agapanthus africanus. Lineage (NCBI taxonomy): Eukaryota > Viridiplantae > Streptophyta > Magnoliopsida > Asparagales > Amaryllidaceae > Agapanthus > Agapanthus africanus. Next base: position 447,080,808 of record JASDDO010000012.1, on the reverse strand, counting down.
GCCATGTACTGGCATATCGAAGACCGATGATCTCGAGTAGCCTCTCGAACTGAATTTGAGGTAAGGCCTTTGTGAATGGATCAGCAATGTTCTCCTCTGTAGCAACTCTCCGGACCTCGATCTCCCGACGATCAACGATATCCCTGATCAGGTGATACCGCCTTAAGATGTGTCTGGACTTCTGATGGGACCTTGGTTCCTTTGCTAAAGCTATAGCTCCGTTGTTGTCGCAATACAGAGGTATTGGATCAACAATGGTAGGAACCACCTAAAGTTCTGTTAGGAACTTCTTCATCCAGACCGCTTCTTTTGCGGCATCGCAAGCAGCAATATACTCCGCTTCCATCGTCGAGTCAGCAACGGTGTCCTGCTTGGAACTCTTCCAGCACACCGCCCCTCCATTAAGGGTAAAGACATAACCTGACATGGACTTGGAATCGTCCTTATCACTCTGGAAGCCGGAATCAGAAAAGGCCTCGATCTTGAGGTCTTTTCCGCCGTAAACCAAGAACATCTCCTTAGTCCTTCTCAGGTACTTGAGAATGTTCTTCACTGCTATCCAGTGATTCTCCCCTGGGTTTGACTGATACCGGCTTACCACGCTCAGTGCGTAAGCTACATCTGGTCTGGTGCACAACATCGCATACATTATAGAGCCTACCGCAGAAGCGTAGGGTATAATAGACATGCGTTCCCTTTCCAAATCAGTCTTGGGAGACATCTCTTTGGAGGGGTGATTCCGTGACAAGCCGGTAGATTACCGCGCTTTGAATCTTCCATACTGAATCTTTTCAGTATAGTGTTGATATACCTGGACTGCGAAAGTGTTGGATATAGTGCCCTCAGAGTCAATTATTGGATCGCAGGTACGTGATTGCAATGATTGCGGAGGACCTATACCGGTAGGACAATCTTACTCGAGATGATAGTATGCTATCTGGTTTGCCTTTATCAGTCGTGTACAGGTTCAGGTCACTGATCACTGTTACACTTTGATAGAGCCCTTAGGATCTTGCTTTACTACCAACAGTATGATGGCGATCATATACGTAAGAGTTGGGTGGTTTATACGCATATCCTTAAATGTGGTCCCTAGTCGTGGGAGTTTCGAGACAGGGCATCAATACTCCGGAGTAGACTAGTGTATACAGTCGAGACCCCGACGAGGGGCGGTGGCCGGTCTCACAAGCCACTGGTGTCAGTTGGATCACCTAAGATGTATACAGGTGCTCATTGGGTTATGAGTACACTGGACAGGACTCGCCGGGAACCTGCTAGTTGGTATTATACATATCATCAGATAGCAGTTCCCTGGTGACATGTGTACAGGTTAGTTTATCGACCTGAGGTCGTCATTTGTCTCGTGTGAGTTCCCACTGTGCTTTGATTTCTACCCTACCACGGCTCAAAGGAGTTGTGCAAACAGGTAGTTTTTGGGTACAGTCCCGAGCCACATGGAGGCACGTGAGCGGATCGGCAGGGGATTCGTCTCTCCCGGTATTGGGGGTAAGATCGCGCTGTGTCTAGGAGAGCCATTACACAAAGCCCACGGCCGTGGCAGGAGATTTACTGGTAGGTACTCCAGTAGTATCTTAGGGTGTTTTTAGGCTACACTCCGACACGATTTATACCGCTTTTGGGGGTCTGACATTACCAGCCCCCTAGACAGATATGCGATACTCATAGACGAACGGACCGGACTATATATACATTGTCACTGTTAGGCTCAGTAGGGTTTTCGGATGAGTTCGCTCATCGGCCTCCCTTGAGGTCAGTACATGGGCAGCCGTTACGCACAGCTAGTGCCGCTGACGGCTTGTGGTTAAACCCACTGCCACGGTACTGACGAGTCATTAGAGTCCCCCACAGACAGTTTCCCAAGTTCGGGCGAAACGTTGTAGAGGTCGTACGGTTTTATGGCAGGGTTCGGAAAATACACGTGCGTTTACACACGTGTCATATTTCGGGCAGATAATACTGGTGGGCTTTGGTTTAAGCCGGATCCGAGTATTATACTGTGTAGATATAATATCTTTGTCTCAGTTGCATTTGTATTCGGTCGTAATACAAATGCGGGTATGTTTATACTGATACGTGGTTATCCTGAAATTCGTTTCAGGATCGCTTTTGGAAGTTGCCAGTTTCTAGTTTTCTATCACCCGTCTTTTAACATTCGGTTAAAGACGGATTTATCTTTTCTTGGATGAGGGTGGGTCATGCTTCTAGAAGGTTCTAGAAGTGGTGATAAGGCTTATGACTCATATGTTGCATTAATGATTTTGGTGACAAGGTTAAGTGATTAATTAGTTTCATTTAATGTGTTCATACTTGGTGTATCATGACTCATGGTTATGATAAGCTTCATGTTTATTATCACCCTCCTTCTTTGCTCCTACCCTCACCTCCCTTGCTCCATATATATTGGCCGGCCCCTCCCCTTGAGAAGAAGATTGATTTTTGATTAAAAAGACTATGGTTTTGGATGCATGGAAATTTGATAACTCATTTCTCATTCCATTTCATTTCGAGTGGCAACTTCATTAACCATTCGTCCACGGCTTTGGACGAAGTGAGACAAAGTATTCTACTCATTCTCTACATCAATCTTGGTCGTCTCTTTTAGCAAACTTGACGACCGAGTTGCCTCGATTCAGAGGCGGGAGCCCGTTTAAAGAACCGTTGACGTGGTGCCACCTGGACGAGGAGATCCGAGATCGACGAGATCGGAGCAGCCACAACGGAGCGTGGGATGATGGTTAAAGAACGAAGGACTCGGATCGTTCGGTATAACCTTTCTACCCTCTTTACAGTTTGTTAGTTTAGCAATAATGGCAGATCCGGGTTATAGTATACGATAGCGCCAGTTAAAAATTTTTGTTCCGCATTTGGCGTCTGTTAGACGGCCGGGGCGCTACCGTAGACTTACAGAAAGTCCCAACATCCTCATGGATCTATCACGATAAATCCGGATCCCCAGAATGTAAGAGGCATCACCCAGGTCTTTCATGGAGAACCTGTGTGACAAGAATCCTTTGACAGATTGTAGCATAGGAATGTCATTTCCTATCAATAGAATATCATCCACGTACAAGACGAGGAATACAACAGTTCGTGCTACAATTTTACTATATATACATGGTTCATCTGGATTTTTGATAAAGTCATATTCTTTGACCGTTTCATCAAAACAGATGTTCCAACTCCACGATGCCTGCTTTAGTCCATAAATGGACTTAAGCAACTTGCACACTTTCCCGCTGCTCCCACTCTGATTGAAGCCTTCTGGCTGATCCATATAGACGCACTCTTCCAAATTACCATTTAGAAAAGCCGTCTTTACGTCCATCTGCCAGATCTCATAATCATGGAAGGCGGCAATAGCAAGAAGGACCCGAATGGATTTGAGCATAGACACTGGAGAAAAAGTCTCGTCATAGTCCAAACCAGGTCTTTGACGAAAACCCTTTGCAACAAGTCTAGCCTTATAGGTTTCCACCTGTCCATCTACACCAATCTTTTTCTTGAAGATCCATTTGCATCCTATGGGTTTTACCCCATCTGGAGCAAAGTCCAAAGTCCATACTTTGTTGGTGTACATGGACTCCATTTCGGTCCGCATTGCAACTAGCCATCGTACCGAGTCGCCGCTCTGGATGGCCTGCTGGAAGCTAGTAGGTTCATCATCATCAATGATGCAATCCTCTATATCCCCATCTATGAGAAAACCATAGTATCTCTCAGGCGGATGAGACGGCCTACTACTCCTGCGGAGAGGTGCGGGAATGTCCTGTTTTTCTTGAACTACTGGTCTTACCAAACTTTCAGTATTAGTTTATGGTTCTGGAATTTCTTCCAGTTCTATTTCGCTCCCACTTGTTTCCTTTTCTATAAACTGCTGTTCTAGAAAATGGGCATTACGAGAAACAAAAACCTTTTGTTCCTCTGCGTAATAGAAATAATATCCCTTGGAGTTCTTTGGATATCCTACAAACTTACACTTTACTGATCGTGCCTCGAGCTTGTCCACATGCTGCTTTTTAACAAAAGTTGGACATCCCCATATCTTCATATGCTGAAGAAAGGGTTTTTTCCCACTCCACATCTGATATGGCATGGTACGCACAGTCTTGTAGGAGCCCTGTTCAGAAAATATGCCGCTGATTCTAGCGCATAACCCCAGAAAGATCGCGGTAACTCAGCATTACTCATCATGGAACGTACCATATCCAATAGGGTTCGATTCCGTCTCTCCGATACACCGTTATGCTGTGAAGTGTATGGAGGAGTAAGCTGAGAGAGAATTCCTTTCTCTTTTAGGTAACCTAGGAACTCGGCATTTAAGTATTCACCACCTCGATCAGATCTCAGTGTCTTGATACTTTTGCCGGTTTGGTTTTCTACTTCATTCTTATACTCTTGGAATTTCTCAAAAGCCTCAGATTTATGTTTCATCAGAAAAATGAATCCGTACCTAGAGTAATCATCCGTAAAAGTAATGAAATAGGAAAAACCACCTATTGTGTATGAGTCCTAAGAGCTCGCTCGCTCTTACTCCATGTCCAGTGAATGGAGTCTTTGTCATCTTTCCTTTGAGACATGATTGACAAGTGGCATAAGTTTGATATTCGAATGAATCCAAATATCCTTCTCTATGTAACTTAGTTAACCTTGTCTCATTGATGTGACATAGTCTACAATGCCATAAGAAAGCCTTATTTAAATCTGTAGACTTTCTTTTTAGTGTGTTCTGGACATTGAAAATTTATAATTGGTTTAAGACACATATACCGTTATCCAGTGTACCGGACCCAATCAAACTATGATTAAGGTGGATGTTAACAACATCGCTTACAAACGTGAAATCATAACCTTTATTTGATAACAAGGAAACTGATATGATATTACACGTTAAACTAGGTACACAAAAACAGTTATGTAAAACCAAAATATGTTCACTCGTCAATCCAAGGTGATAATCCCCTACGGACACAGCTCCCACGCTAGCTCCGTTAGCAACCATCAGGGTCATATCACCAACTTTCAGCACTCTATGGTTTCTCAGTGCCTGCAATGAATTGCATATATGAGATCCTGATCCGGTATCCAATACCCAGGAAGTAGAGTTGATTGACAGACAATTCTCAATTACAAACACACCTTAAGTCGAAGCCACAGCTTGCTTCGGTTCCTGGTTCTTGGCGTTCAACGCCTAGCAATCTTTCCTCCAGTGCCCTTTCCTATGACAATGGAAGCACTCATCCTTGGCCACTACTGGCACCGCAATCTTTTTCTTTCCCTTCGCTCCCACCTTACTAACTCCTCCTCTAGGTTTGGTGGCGGCCTTATTCTTCCTTCCTTTGGCCTTAGCCTTGGACCTGGAAGAAGAAGCACCGCGAACAAATATAGTGTGTGTTTCCCTTGCCTTCTGCAAGGTGCCCTCTGCACTCCTCAACATGTTAAGGAGTTCTGAAAGTTCAACTTCTTTTCTTTGAATGTTGAAATTCAGAATAAACTGGGCGTAGGTGGAAGGGAGAGACTAGAGAATCAGGTCTGTATAGAGCTCATTATCCAAAGTCGTCCCAAGGTCTGCGAGCTCTTCTATATTGCCAATCATGCTTAGGACATGTTCTCCTGCCGATGATCCGACGGCCAACCTCGCTTGAAACAAGTTCTTTGAGGTCTCGTATCTTGCTATACGAGACTGCCCTCCATAAAGTTCCTTTGTATGGAGAAATATGGTATCAAGATCCATATCCTCGTGCCTCCTCTGATGTTCATTATTCATCGAGGCAAGCACGATGCACTTGGCTTTCGCGCAATCTAACTCCCAGGTTTTGCGGATTTCTTTATCCGCATTACTGGATTTGGGACCTGGGACTGCAGGTGCCTTAGCGGTGAGGACATACCCCAATCTTTCATAGGTTAAAGCCATTTTGACATTCCGCAGCCAATCTTTATAGTTTGGCCCTGTCAGTATAATTTTTTCTAATAGTAACTTAAGTCCTGTCATTATCTGGGTTGCTGCAATTAGGAGAGAGAGAGAGAGAGAACACTTTAGCATGATGCTCTTGCAAGTTTAGAGTGGTTTTTAGTTTATCTAAACTGGATGGCTCCCACTGTTTCTCGAATCCCTCCTCAAACCAAAAAGGAAGAACTAGCCAGGACTATTCTCACTGTACAATACTTGCTTAACCGTTCAGCCAGGCCGGTGTCGGTACTTCGAGGGAGGTTTTCCAACGCTTTCGCGAAGTTCCTCAATTAAATAACCTCTTTTCTCTGGGGGCGTAGCCCCGCTGACACCTTTCTCAACACCTACTTGGTTTATAGCATTGATCGTTAAGTGACGAATCTCCTGATGAGTAGCATATACTCACAGTAGGATCGAGATCCAAATATCATCGTATGATAATGCTGAAGGAATCCTACCAACATTCATCAAACTCAAAATGGTATGCATCTCTTTGCAAATTTCAGTTTCTTTACAAATTCCCGATATGAATTTTTGCCCCATGCTCTTATGACCTTGGCTTTGGTCAAAATGTCATAAGTCACATGTCAAGTTCTACCCATCATTATCTTGTTAATTTGAACTCATCCGTACATACCCCTGACTTTGGTCAAATGATAATACGACTGTCCCAAACTAACTCATCTATCTATACAACAAATGAATACCCAGCAGCTACCAAACACTATGCCTTGACTTTGGCCAAAATGCCTAGCTTGAATACTACTGAATACCAAATGAAATGACGGAGGGCTACGAATGGTTTTGGCGAAACCGTGAACGTAGTGAACTTGATATGACCGAAGGAACCTGATAGCTTTTAAAAGGAGTGGTTAAAGCTCCACAATTAAAAATATCTTCTGTTTTTAAAAATAACCGAGTGGTTTCTTTTAAACTGTTCCAACGATTCAACTTTGGTTTATTTTCTTTGCATTAATAATAATACGTCCCATCATTAACCTATCATTGCAGAAAACAACAAAAATACAACGTCCTCTTATGCCATCCGCATTCGCCACTGGGTCCCGTCATCACCCGTTAGGTTATTTAACTAACGACAGAGCGGAGGCTGGGCTAGCACGGGTGTAAAACATAAGTGACGTCTAAATAGCTATCATATATAGATATTGTACATTCGTCTGACGCAATAATAGGCATTCCAGATCACAGATGAACATTATTGAATATACAAGCAATCTGCGTTTCTTTTGAGCCTGCAACGAAAGACGGATTACACAGTTGTGATGAATAGCCATTACCCTACCCTAGACCCCTACGGGTACGACAAACTACCCGCCAAGTACCCGAAGTGAAGCGGTCTCCCTCAACAACGTAGTAGGCCACTAAACACTTCAAAGTATCCGGTAGTTTGTGCACCCCACCTTGGGTCTATCCTAGGAGCAAAAACAGTAAAATGAAATAATACAACGGTGGCTACAACCGCAACCTGGATGTGCCCCGCAAAATAATATTACAACATATTACAATTACATCGAATGAATGAATATTAAAACACATCTCAAACCCCGGCTAATCATCACAACAATCCAATCAAGTTCATAATCACAAACAGTAAAATCATTACAGAAATGTGCAACCCCCTGCTAACCGACATACTAGCAGTTAGGGGAGATTTACGAACACATTATATAGTTCACAGATATAATCTAATTAGCAAACATCGTACAATTTCGATCGAGCAAACACTTTAGATTCTGCTCCAAAACTTCTCTATGCACCTGAGACTTGAGCAGAAAATAAACATTCCAGAAAAGACAAAATATTCACAGAAGAGTTACTGGGGAAAATTGGGTTGAATCGGTTTCAACTCGGCCGCGGATCTGCAGCGAATCGGTGGGATCGGTCGCGGTTCCGCTGCTGTTTGGCCGATTCATGCACCCAATTTTTTCCAGTATTCTTATATTTCCCTACTTGTATTTTTAGAGGTCCCTGAAAAATTTGTAGACCTCGTTTTAAATTCGACAGAAACTTGGTGAATACGATATTTTTTTCCGGTTCGTTTTGCGTTCGAAATTCTTACGACTTTGCTAATAAGTTAGTAATTGTTTAGCGAGGCTCTGATACCACTGTAAGTCGATGTACAACACCCCACGAGTTGCAGGGAGGCGGAAATATGAAAAACAATCTTGTTCTTTGGATTAACATCGACTAACCGAAGAAGCTTTGCTAAACTATAACTAACAAATACATAGGAGTTGTTAACTACTATGAGAAGAGATTATACCTAGTGAACCTAGTCCTTCGTCTTTTCGTTATCCACCTCCTCGTCGGCCTCCTCTATGTAATAGACGATCCACCACGAGAGCTTCTACTCCAAGCTTTGCCTCTAATCTTGAGGTAACTAGGTTTCTTTAGTTGCTAATCAAAGTCACCTAGATGATATAGAGTATGGTTATGGATTAATTAGTCTATCTAATCATCGATCTCAACACATGAGGGGTGGGATTAGGGTTTGAAGAGAGAGTGAGCTTGAGGAGAGAGAAGGTGAGCATAAGAATGAGAATGAGATAATGGACTCTCTTGAATATATGAAGCATAATGATTTATCAAATAAATAAATAAATAAAATGATTAATCATCATGCTTCATTAATTCAATATGTGTGATTCACTACATGAGTCTTTAACCATTTAATGATGCATTAATGACATGGATGAATCATACAAATGAGTACTAAAGCAATAAATGTTTATGCCACCTAAACCCTCAAGTCACCATACTTCTAGAAGCTTCCCGCCAAATTACGAGAATGCCCTTCCTATCCGTGAAAACACGGAAAAACTTTAGACTGTATAAATCCAATAATCCGATACTAGAACCTGGCTTAAACCAAAGCCGGCTAGTAAAAACTGTCCGAACATCGTACGTGCGTTTAAACACGTATGCGTCCGAACCCTTGTCGTAAAACCATACGACATCTATATCGTTTTGCCTGGAGCAGGGGAACTCTCTGTGTGGGACTCTAAAGACTCGACTACTACGCTGGCAGTGGGTTTAACTACAGACCGCAAGCGGCACTAGCTGTACGTAACGGTCCCCAGGTAGATGTCGATAAGAAGGCTGATGAGGAAACCCATCCGAACTCCTACTGAGCCTGATGTGACAATCTCCATACAGTTCGGTCTGTTCGTCTAGGACTATCGCATATCGGGCCTAGGGGGCGGCAAGCGTCAGTCCCCTAAAAGCAGTATAAGTCGTGTCGGAGTGAAGCCCATTACACCTTGAGAAACTACTGGAACCTACCAGTAAATCTCGCTTGCCCTGGCCAGGGACTTTGCGTAATAACTCTCTGACACAGCGCGATATCAACTCCCAATACCGGGAGAGACGAATCCTGTCTAACCGCCACTGCCTCCAAGTGCTCGGGACTGCACCCAACTGCTACCTGTTTGCACAACTCCTTTGAACCGTGGTAGAGTAGCAATCTAAGAACAGTGGGACACACTCGAGGCGAAGTAGCAGTGTCAAGTCTGCGGACTATGCTGTACTCATGTCACCTGGGAACTGTTAACTGACGATGGGTATAATACCAACCAACAGTTCCCTGCGAGTCATGTCCGGTTACCCGCAACCTAACGAGCACATGTATACTATCTCCAGTACGACGTACTGATTGCTGTGGGACAGACCATCTCCCCAACTGGGATGAGAAGCGTACACACTAGTCTACTCTGGAGTATCGATGCCCTGTCTCGATAATCCTACGACTAGGGACCTGAAAAAGGATGTGCTTGTAGACTACCCAGCCCCCACTAATGTGACTGCCATCACAACGCTGGTAGTCAAGCAAGATCCTAAGGGCTCTATCAATACGTACACACATATTAAGATAGATAAAACCAAGTAGCATACTACCATGTTTAGCAAGACTGTTATATAACTGTGAATATCCCAAGCTTCCATTAAGTAATATACAAGCTAGTATGATACAATAATGGCCCCTAGGGCATATACACTAACATTAAGAATAAACATGAACTTCATGTAATTTTATCATCAATATTTATTTTCTAGTTTGAGGGGATGCGTCCACGTCCAGGTAACCGGTTGTTTCTCACCGGAGGAACTATCATCCCGCTCGTGCTACTGCCAGGGCCCAGGCTCGTGCTTTTGTCGCCGGAGGTATATATCACACTTAAATTTTCGTTAAATCTTGATTTCTTAATACCACTTTGTCTTAATATTGATTTTCTTGATATTTCTTCTAGATGAAGGGCAGCCCCATCTCGAGAGGGGGACTCGAGGCCCGAATCAGTCCCACAGGCTGAGGCCCGACAGAGCTAGGGGGTAGCATTCCCCCTCTTCTTTACCCCTGATTATCGCTATACCGGCGATTATGCCGAAAGATTCGGCCTGTATATGGGGGATGAGAGCCGCCTCGTGAAGAAGTATCCACTTTACGTTGAATGGGGCGATCAGCACCGGCGCTCATTTGCCCTCTTCTGGGATCAGGCTCGGGTATTAATATATATTTTCATTTGAATTATCCAATATATTTATTATTATTTAACACTTGCAATTTAAATATATTGTTTTTTTTGTATTTGCAATTGGATTATGACTTTCAGTATGTAGCCGATCCTGATCATCCTGAAAGAGTGCTCGATCTTCACGCTCTGTACTATAGCCTGATGAAGAACATGCAATCAAAGGTCCGACACAATAGGAACGAACTGAAGATCAACTGCTATTCCCTATGGCTGGTGACCCCCGAGGAAGAGAGAGCGGCGCTCCTACATACTCCGGCTTTTGCGAGAGTCGACGTAGATATATGGCCTCTCTTGTCCCAATATATCGACTCTCAGCGCAAACAGGATTGTAATTTAAATGTAATTCATTGTTTAGTATATAAATTTTTTTTTGTTGCTTAATTAGAAAACTAAATCTGAATGTGTTGTGCAGAAACGGGCCGATCAAAATAAAGAGAATAGGAAGTCTGTGAAGAGGGGTCGCCCCACTTATACAGGTGGCTCGAGGAATATTACTCATGCCATGGAGGCATCGGTAAATTACAATAGATCAACTATGATATAATGTAATATTAAGAGTTATTTTATAATATATGTAAATTTTTTGCGAATTGCAGAGAGCTCAAACCTTGGCGCAAAGTGGTACACCGGGCGTGCTGACCGCGTATCTTGCTGTCTACGGCACCTCGACAGATCCTGCCACGGGCGAGCTTCGATTCCCCTACACCGCTACCTAGGATTTTTGCGTAAGTGTTAATATTTATTCTAACAGGTTTGAAATTTTTGTTTTGAAAATTTCAAATTTAAATGATATACTTATATTTTAATGGTTCATGTAGGTGTAAGAGCGGGTGGTGGAGCAGGCGGAGGCATCGGAGATCGATTTTACTGAACAGACTGATCTGATGCTGTTGACCCCAATTCTAGACGCCGCACACGGAGGGCACCACGGAGGTTGGGAGAGAGGCCGGGGACTGGATCCTAGCAAGGCCCATATGAGGTTGGATTCCACTCCGGCGGTTACTTCCCCTACCCCCCGTGAGCGACGTCTAGAGCATGATGTTGCTGCCTTAAAGACCACCGTCGAAGACTTGAAGGAGATATTGGTACGTATACTACTTAATAGTAAAATATTATATCACATTATAGATAGCAATATTAGTAGCCTGAGCTTATTTGGTTGTAGACTTAGGTTTGATTAATCATACTTACATAGAACTGTCTAATTAAAATAAACTACCATTTTCCAAACTAGATATCCAAACGAGACCTAAGTCCCTAAATATTCTTAGCTTGGGGTTTCGCAATAACCTGATAATGATACAAATTCGACTAAAATCTAATACACGGTTCTTACTTATTTATTACACACAAAATTGAACAGATGCGACGGGCTGCTTCGGCTGCGGTTCCACATGCATCTCTTTCGGCTGCGGCTCCGTAAGCCACTACCTCGGCTGCGGTTGCGCAGACCACTCCAGCAGCTCCACAGCCCGCTCAGACTCCCTCACAGTCCGCTCCTTCATTGGTCGAGTTTTTGACGACTCAGGACTGCACCGAGGAGCAGATGAGTCAGATTACGGCGTTTATCAGAGGTGGAGGAGCTGGACTGAGTTAGGGTAGCTTTTTTTATATTTTAAGCATGTATGTACTTATATGATACATATTGTATATATTTTGGACGATATTGGTGTTGTTTGCGTGTTCACGATGATTTAGATTGATATCGTATTCTTCTTGTTTATTTCTTTTATATATTATGCATGAGATGTTGATTATGAATACTGCGGTATTTGGTTACATGATGTATATATTATTGTGCACAGAGCGGGGAAAAAACAGGAAGCCCATTTTTATAAAAAAAATCCCTGATATTTTGTCCCTACGGATTAATCCGTAGGGCCATCTGTTGCCCCTACGGATTAATTCGTAGGTCCAAAGTTTACCCCTACACAGTTAGCCGTAGGGGCAAAATATCAGGATACCTGATATTTTACCCCTATGGACTCAGTAACAGGCATTAAACTTGCTTCTACAAATATATCTATAGGGGCGTTTGTCTGGACCTATGGATTACCCCGTATGGGCATTCAGCTGGACCTACGGATAAATCCATAAGGGCTTTTATCTGGACCTACGAACAACTTCGTAGGGGCATGTTCAGGCCCTACGAAGTTATCCATGGGGGCAAGTATTTTATTTTATAAACCAATAAATTAAATAAATATTTTTTCCCTACAGTGTAAGCCGTAGGGAAATATGTCCCTACGGAGGAAAGCGTAGGGGCAATTATTACTCCGTAGGGGCATGTTCAGGGCGAATACTTGCACCTGCGGTCTTTGCACCTAGGGTGTATTTTTGTGCCCCTACGAATATATCCGTAAGGACAGTGCTTTGCCCCTACGGTTTTATCCGTAGCGGCAATCCCTTATTGTAGTAGTGTTTGTGCAGGATGAACACATAAGTTGTGTTCAATGTCAAAACATGGGTTTAAGCCATGTTTCATATAAATAATACAGTGTTTTGTTAGCACTAGATTCCATCATAGAGATATGTTTTTTTCATATCTCAAAGATGAATAGGAGTTTCCTATTCACAGGTGTTGTGAAAACATATTTTTATGTCTCAAAATGAATAGGATTTTTCTATTCACAAACTCTGTTGTAAAGACATGCTTTTCATGTCTCGTAGATGAATGGTTTTTTTTTATTCATAAGCTCTGTTGAAGACATATTTTTCATGTCTCAAAAATGAATAGGATTTACTTATTTATATATCGGATGAAAGGAACATATGGGTTTTAATCTATGTTCCTGTGAGAAATAGGATTATAATTCAGTTTATATGCAGGAAATAGGGTGATCTATTTCCAAAATATGCAGAACATGGACTGGCCCATGTTCTAGATTCAGTCAATAAACGAAGAACACATGGATTTATGTTCTATATCTTCATTTTCTTGAAGAAAACCATGGCCATAGCTTTCAAGTTCCTCCATTGGAGATGAAACTTGTATAAGTTTTCATGGGTCTTTAATAGATTCTTGATCAAAGAGATAGAGAGATAAAAATAAAGAAAGAGGATATGAGAAGAGAAAAGAGGAATGAGAATTCCATTCCTATAGCTCTCACCTTCTTCATCTTCTTCAAAGGCTATGAGCACTTGAAAATTCTCTCTAGAATTTCTATCTCTTGATCCCTCCTCTTTTTTGTGTTGACAGAGGTCTATATACCCCTTTATAAGTGGAGAGTGGTTGTAACTACTCCACATGATTTGAGGGTGAGTAGGAAAGAAAATCCTCCCCCGCTACCACTTTCTCCTTAAAAATAGGTCAAACTGTCTATTTTAAGAAGGTCACGAAATCCAGTAGAGACCTTCCGGAACCCAATAGGCCTTCCGAAACTCGAAAGGGGCCACCCGGCACCCAAGGGAGGCCTTCCGCAACCCAAAAAAGGTCTTGAAATATGAAATCTGCATGAGCAAGGTTCGGTGATATGGCCATAACTTCCTCTAAGAAAGTCCAAACGATGCAGCGTTTGATATTTTAGAAATTGGACTCAATGAGTTTTCAAATGAATCCTCATTTGTCTCCATTAACCAACTGCGCTGAATTTTATAGGTATTTGAACTCGGCCTATATGCCGATTCACAAGTACCTGATTTGAGTATTTTTGAAAGTCAATATTTTTGACTCCACAAATGCCTTCCCATCAATATCATATATAAAAATTGTATATATAAGTTGGATATATATGATATGAACATATTTTTTATGTGTCAACAAAGAATTATGATTTTCTATTTTCTTAAGACAATATTTGCACCCTATACTGCAAAGGGTATCCAGCAACTCGCCTCCTAAGATTATTAAAGCCCAGATTTTACTCTGTGTGTTGAAAGCAGTTTGCAGTCTTACTTTCAACCCGAACTCACACACCAACAAAATAAAGGGTTGCAACCTTTTGGGTAAATTCACAACTCTTCATTTAAGTTATATCTCTTCATTCAAATTCATAACCCTTCATTAAATGAAGGGTTACGAATCCTTTTATTTAACTTCATAACATTTCATGAATAAATGCAATATTTACTTACAACTCTTCATTCAAATTTTCAAGATCATGAATTTTCAAATAATGTGCGATTAAAACTTTGCATAGGTAATTTCTATTAATTTAGTAAATCCTAAAATATCCCAACAATTCCCTTACATTTTCGAAATTATTAAAATGTATTAAACCTCTTGTATGTTCCTTAAGAATTTGTACATAATAAGATAGGCATAGCCTTGAACTTTATTTTAACTTTATGTCAAAGTTTATCAAAGTGTGAAGTTGGCATAGCCTTGAATTAAGCACATTATAGTGATAAACCAGACATTTAGTTACATATACAAATTATCTAGTGTGAGATTGTAAAAGACCCGCACATTTATGGCCTTGTGCATTTACTTTGGTTTCATAAATGCATTTAAGATAACACCTTTAATATCGTAGAAGCGGCCACACTTCCTTGCACTTATATAGGTGAATCCATGAGATGCACTTGTATGATTTGCATATTCCTAAGGACTTGGATTCATTAAGAGAAACTTCTCATTCTCTATCTAGTTTCCATACAAGCAAGCATCATCTTAAGAAGAATATAAAATAAATTCTATACTGTGAGATGCATCACCGATTACAATTATATATGATTCAACATTGAACCAGTAGACCAAATGTTATTTTAGTGACTGGTAGAGTTCACACACATGCTGTCTATCAATTTATAGGATTTAAGCTCATCTTTCTTGAAGTCCTTATTACCGCATCCCTGTCCAAGCCTTTAGTAAAGGGTCAGCCAAATTTACCTCTGACTTAACATAACCAAGAGTTATAGCTCCTTTATCAAGTTGTTCTCTAACATAACTATGTCTAATACTGGTATATCTTGACTTCCCATTATATACTTTGTTGGATGCTCTTGACAATGTTACTTATTGTCACAAAGTATTGAAATAGCAAACACTGGTTTAGACCATAGTGGAATTTCAAATAATAAATCTCTAAGTCATTATGCTTCCTTAATTGCAGTCGCCATTGCTATGAATCCAGATTCCATAGTGAAGTGTGAAATCAAAGTTTGTTTCTTTGAAGTTTAAGAAACCCCTCCTCCTCCCAAAAGTGAAAATCTATCCACTTGTGAACTTTGATTCTTCAAAATCTATAATCCAATTAGCATCTGTATACCCTTTCAATATGGAAGGAAAATCTTTGTAACATAATGCATAGTCTTTTGTCCTTTTAAGATATTTCAAAATTATTGAAATAACATCTTAAGATTGTTGACTAAGGTTTTGAGTGAATCTACTTAATACTCCTACTGCGTATGCTATATTAGGATGAGTACAATGCATTGTATACATCAAGCTTCCAATTACGTTAGAGTATTCAAGTTGAGAAACATTCTACATCATTCTTAAATAATTTAATAAAAGAATCATATGGCTTAGAAACAACGATACAATCCTCACGTCTGAATTTATTAAAAATCTTCTCAATATAATGAGACTGTGTCAATGATATTGACTCCGAAAATTTAACAATTTTAATACCTAAAATTACGCTTGCTTCTCCCATATCTTTCATATCAAAACATGAAGATAGAAATTTTTTTGTATCATTTTATCAGTATCAAATATTAACAGATCATCTATGTATAAGCAAATTATAGCACCTCTACCTTTATTAAATTTAGAACAAACAAATTTGTCAGATTCATTTATTCTAAATCCATTTGACACAATCTTTTGGTCAGATTTCTTATTCCATTGTTTAGGTGTTTATTTTAGTCCATATAAAGATTTAATAAGTTTACAAACTTTATTTTCCTGACCTTTCAAAATAAACCCTTCAGGTTGTTTAATGTAAACTTTCTCTTCTAATCCACCATTTAGACAAACAGTCTTGATATCCATTTAGTGTACAATGAGTTTATGTATAGAAGCTAATGCAACCAATATCCTTATAATACTTATTCTAGTAACTGGGACATATGTGTCAAAGTGGTCTATACCTTTTTTGTGTAAAATTTTTGGCAATTAATCTTACTTTAAATTTTTCGATGGATCCATCTTGTGTAAGCTTTCGTTTAAATATTGATTTATAGCCAATAGGTTTACTCTCCGAAGTTAAGTCTACTAAAATCCATGTTTTGTTTGCCATGATTGATTTCATTTCATCAATAATTGCCTCTTCCTAAAAGGCAGAGTCCCTAGATGTCATAGCCTTCTTAAAAGTTAAAGGATCATTCTTAATATTATATAAATTTATACAATTACGCTCTAAGTGATATTCAGAAGAAGACAAGATATTGGATCTATCTCTCTCTGTTAAATAAACCACAAATTCCGGACCAAAAGATTTTTCGATTCTAACTTTTTTGCTTCTTATCTCTAATTCTTGATTTAAATTTTCAGGAATTTGCATAAAGGATTGAATAGATTTCTGATCTTCAATTTTCGTTTATTTATATTTTCTTTTTCGCGAGAATGCTTTTACAAAGAATTCTGCATCTCTAAATTCCAAAATAGTATTTTTATCTAATAGATTTTTTGTTGTCTCTATTTACAATGTGATCTACCTCTTTTCTGTGATGTGGTTTAGAGCGACCTGACAAGGTGTCCCGTTCAGGTCCGAACCTGAGACGGTATAGTGTAATTAATCATAAATGCTTGTGCTTAACGGAAGTCATGAACCCAGGACTTTCTGATCAAACTAAATAAGTAAAATTTTGTTTTATTCACACTCTGCCTATTCTTAATAGTTCGCTCATTAAAGGTTCAAAAAGAGGGTAAACACGAACTTGATTTGAAGTTGGTGACCGTTTGTGCGGAGAATAAATTAAGTTTAAGGCAATGGCTAAACTTGTTGTTATGGTTTAAAATTGTGAGAAATTTTTTGAGTAATTGATTTTGGGTTAAGAATATTATTGGGCATTTTTCATGATATCTAAGATCTAGATTATTTGTATCTAATTCTCTGAAATATAATATTTGAATTATTACAACTATTGTTTAGTGACTTATCCTCCACGGATAATCTAAAATCTTCAAAAATTGATTGTTTTAATTTTCAGATTCAATTGCAATTATTAGCCTGTTAATTTTATATTATTTTTCATTTGTGACTATTGATGTCGATTTCTCATGTGTGTTTGCATCATTTAGAGTTCATCGTTAAAATTTGATCCTGCATCGATTGCTTGTTTTCTCATTTTGCATCCGCACACACACATGTTTAGCAGCCGGACTTCAGTTCCCGTCATGCGTCAGTGATCTGCTCTCTCCTCTTTTAATCTTGTTGTTTGACACGCTAGCAAGAGTTCTCATGATTGCTCCTTAAATTGATTTTATATATCTTTATGGGTGTTTCAGGACTTAAGATCATTTTCGAAAAAATTAATTTTTATTTCGGTAAAAGTTTACTCCTAGGTGAAATACTAGCTAAAATTCTTGCTACATATCTTGGACTTTCCCTAAAATCTGGCAAATTGGACAAACGATCGATATTGGCAACTTCTCATTGATAAATTCAAGCCCAAGTTATCAGGTTGGAAGAACAAGTCTTTGTCTATAGATGGCAGGCTTATGCATATAAATTAATTTAGTTTTATTACCTATACCCTTTTATTACATGTCATTTTTCTAATCATAATAAAATCATGGGCGATTGTCCGGTGTGCTAGGCCGAAATGGTCGAACCATGTAAATACGGTGTGTTATTTATTCTTCGTATGATTTGTACTCGTCTATCTTGGGAGCTTGATGGTTTGAGGGGGTCGATTACCCCCAGCAAGTTTCCTTTGGAGATGCAATAATAATTTAAATTAGAGGTATCATCTAGTTAACTGTAGTAAAATTTGTACCAAAGTAGATGGGGGCTTAGGGATTAAAAATCTCGAGCATTTTAATCTATCCCTGCCATGCAAATGGGTTTAGAATGTGTACACGTATGGAAATTTATTCCTACACAGTTTTAAACTCCATTTATAATTGACATCAAGGAAAGATTAAAAATCAACATTAATCAGGCCTCCTATTTCTGGAGAAGATTAGCAAATTGTAATCAAATGGAATCTAGAGGAGGGTTGAATGTTCTTTTTTGGAGTGACAAATGGATTGATATGATAAATTAAACCTCAAGAAGGGGAGTTGGACAGAAACCAGCCTTTAAGAAAGGACTATATCAAACTGAGAAAGGTGAGGTACGTAATAACTCCATACACAGTTAGGAAACAATAATTTGTGTAGCAATATTGGCTAAAGATGCTTTTATTTGGACGCATACCAACAATGGTATCTATACAGGATCAAATCTGCATATAACATCATGTCATTTATCCACATTATGATATGATTAAATTGGAAAATCCTAAGTTCCTCTTAAGATCGAAATTTTTGTACGGCATCTAATTCATGATAAAATTCTTAGCACAGACAATCTGATCAATAAAGGGATGGTTTGGCAATGCCGCATGCATGTCTTATTGATGATTGCAGGATTGAAATTGTAAATCGGTTATTTCTTAAACGCAAGATAGCTAATCAGGTTCGAAACACTCTTTTGATATGGAATCTATCACTACCTAATAAAATCATTCACTTTTGGGATTACAATGCATATTTGTGGGGTGATGTTATTTTATGCTACTTTCTGGTCCATATGGAATGCGAGGAACAAAAGAATTTTTGATGGCATGATCTGTAGCTTCCATCAAGTTGTGAACTCATCTCTTTACCATCTATTATTCACTTGGGTTATTGTTACAGACAATAAGTTTCAAGGAAAAAATATTAAAGATTCTAGAGAGTTTCTTTGCCTTCAGAATTCCTCTAGGGGAGATGTGAAGCTCCTACTCCAAACACTACTACAATAATGGGTTGCCCCTACGGATTTAGCCATAAGGACACAAAATTCCACCGTAAGTGCAAAGGCCACAGGTTCAAATTTTCATCTTGAACATACTCCTACGGAATAATAATTGCCTCTACGTCTTACTCCGTAGGGACATAATATTTATTTAATTTATTGGTTTATAAAATAAAATACTTGCCTCTACGGATTAATCCGTAGAGCCTAATAAATACCCTTATTGATTACTTCGCAGGGGCAAGTTTTACCTCTTTACTGAGTCCACAGGGACAAAATATCATGGATCCTGATATTTTGTTCTTGGGGCTAAATGTGTAGGGGCAAACCTTGCACCTACGGATTAATCCGTAGGTGCAACAGATGGCCCTACGGATTAATCCCTAAGGACAAAATATCAGGCATATTTTAAAAAAGGGGCTTCCTGTTTTTTCCCCGTCCTGTACACAATAATATATACATCATATAACCAAGTACAGAAATATTCATAATCAACATCTCATGCATAATATAAAAAAAATAAACAAACAGAATATGATATCAATCTAAATCATCGTGAACAATCAAACAACCACCAATATCGTCAAAAAATAAACAATATATATCAAATAAGTACATACATCCTCAAAAATATGATAAAAGCTACCTTAGCTCGGTCCAGCTTCTCCACCTCTGATAAACGCCGTAATCTGGCGCATCTGCTCCTCGGTGCAGTCCTGAGTCGTCAAAAACTCGTCTAATGAAGGAGCGGACTGTGCGGAAGTTTGAGCGGGCTGCGGAGTTGCAGGAGTTGTCTGCGCAACCGCAGCCGAGGTAGTGGTTTGCGGAGCCGCGGCCGAATGAGATGCATGTGGAGCCGCAACCAAAGTAGCCTATCGCATCTGTTAAATTGTGTGTAATAAATGAGTAAGAACGGTGTATTAGATTGTAGTCGAATTCGTATCATTATCAGGTTATTGCGAAAGCTCAATCTAAGAATACTTAGGGACTTAGGCGGTGTATTAGATTCTAGTCGAATTCGTATCATATGTTACCATCTATAATGTGATATAATATTTTACTATTAAGTAGTATACGTACCATCTCCTTCAACTCCTCGACGGTGGTCTTCAAGACGGCAACACCATACTCTAGACGTCGCTCACAGGGGGTAGGGGAAGTAACCGCCGGAGTAGAGACCAACCTCTTATGGGCCCTGCTAAGACCCAGTCCCCGGCCTCTCTCCCAACCTCCGTGGTGCCCTTCGTGTGCGGCGTCTAGGACTGGAGTCAGTAGTATCGGATCGGTCTGTCCAGTAAAATTGATCTTCGATACCTCCGCCTGATCCACCACCCGCTCCTACACCCATATTAACCATTAAAATATAAATATATCATTTAAATTTGAACTTTTCAAAACAAAAATTTCAAACGTGTTAGAATAAATATTAACACTTACGCAATACTCCTGGGTAGCGGTGTCGGGGAATCGAAACTCGCCTATGAAGGGAACTGTTGAGGTACCGTGGATGGCAAGATACGCGGTCAGCACGCTCGGTGTACCACCCTGCGTCAGGGTCTGGGCTCTCTGCAATTCGCCAAAAATTAATATATATTATAAAATAACTCTTATGTTTACATTATATCAAAATAGATCTATTGTAATTTACCGATGCATCTATGGCACGAGTAATATTTCTCGAGCCACCTGTATAAGTGGGCGACCCCTCTTTGCCGACTTCCTATTCTCCTTATTTTGATCGGTTTGTTTCTGCACAACATATTCAGATTTAGTTTTCTAATTAAGCAACACAAAAAAATAAATTATATACTAAACAATGAATTACATTTAAATTACAAACTTGTTTGCGCTGAGAGTCGAAATATTGGCACAAGAGAGGCCATGTATCTACGTCGACTCTCGCAAAGGCCGGATAGGAGATCCGCTCTCTCTGCCTCGAGTGTCACCATCCATAGATAATAGCAATCGATCTTCAGCTCATTCTTATTGTATCAAACCTTTGATTGCATGTTCTTCATCAGGCCCTGGTACAGAGCGTGAAGATCGAGCACTCTTTCAGAATGATCAAGGTCGAGTACAGGCTGAATGTCATAATCCAATTGCAAATACCAAAAACCAATGTATTTAAATTGCAAGTGTTAAATAATAATAAATATATTGGATAAGTCAAATGAAAATATATATTAATACCCGAGCCTAATCTCAGAAGAGGGAAAATGAGCACCGGTGCTGATCGCCCCACTCAACGTGAAGTGGATACTTCTTTAGGATGTGGCTCTCATTCCCTATATACCGGCCTAAACTCTCGGCATAATCGCCGGTATAGTGATAATCTGGGGTAAAGAAGAGGGGGAATGGTGCCTCCCCCTAACTTTGTCAGGCCTCAGCCTATGGGACTGACTCAGCCCTCGAGTCCCCCTCTCGGGATGGGGCTGCCCTACATCTACAAGAAATATCAAGACGAGCAATATAAAGACAAAGTGGTATTAAGAAATCAATGATTAACAAAAATTGAAGTGCGATATATACCTCCGGCGACAGCAACACAAGCCTGGGCCCGAGCAGCAGCACGAGCGGGACGATAGTTCCTCCGGTGAGGAACAGCCGGTGACCCGGACGTGGACGTATCCCCTCCAACTAGAAAATAAATATTGATGATAAAATTACATGAAGTTCATGTTTATTCTTAGAGAATATGTAAAATGAATAAATATTTTATATTTATTCATACTAACCTGCAGACTAAGCGAAGGGTATGAAAGTGGCGGGCGTAGCCTCTGCGCCAGATGTGGACGCACCACCTATAATTAGATAATTAAAAATAGATTATATAAGTAATTGCAAAAAGAATATGTGTATATTTATGAACATACCCACAAGTGCGGTGGTGGCCTCTGCCGGAGATGTGGAGGCACCACCTACTGCTAGACAATCAAAAATTGATTATCTAAATAAGAGCAAAACGAATGTGTGTATATTTATGATATAACATTCTAAATCAATATGCATATACTATAGGATATATAAACATACCAGCAGGTGCGGTAGTGGCCTCTTTCTCTGATGTGGATGCACCACCAACAGCTAGACAATTAAACATTGACTATATAAGTAATTTTGAAATATATATACGTGTATATCTATAATATTACATTCAAAATGAATATGCATGCAATATACCTGGAGGTGTGGCAAAGTCCACACGGAAGGAGTCGTCCGAAGGAGTCTCCGATCGGGGTGCAAGACCGGCCCTCTGAAGCTCCCTACGCAGCTTTCCGGTCGGCAGAACCGCTCTGCCTCTGCCTCTGTCGTAGTTGGTACTCCTGCCGCCCCTCGCTGCTCCGGTCGTTGTCATCAAACCTAGAAAAGAGTACAATCATTACATATGCATGCAATATATGTATAGATCGTAGAAATGTGAAGTAATAATATAACATTACTGATAACCTTTTTCGTTTAGTGGACGCATTAGATATATATAATTAGATTTCATCATCGATATCATTTCTAACCCACGTAACTTCACGATCAGCCGAATGCAACCCGTCTTTTGAAACAGACGGTCGGAGCACTCTAAGTCTTCTCTATTCTTCATCATCATCACTGTCCTCGAATTCTAGGACATCATAAACATCCCTGAGTTTCCAACGGCATACGACACTCTATCCTGGATGCTTCAAACACTGTGAGTAGTATCTTGGAAAGCTTGATTCGGAAAGATAAATGGATCGTCCTGACCATAAAATCGAAGTATGTTCATACTAGTCAATCCATATTCATCTTTCCAAGTCCCGAGATTGTTTCTCCACTTATCTGTATCGGTTCGTGTATCGTACCAAGTACATTGAAATATATAAAACGGTTATGATAGTCCGGGATATTGGATGACAAGTATGCAATTTAAGTATCCATAATAAATCACACCATCCGATTCTACCGTCGCAATCCCGAGTGGTTCGAGATGTTTCTATGTCTTTAACTTCAAATTTGTATCCAAGGACATCGAATCCTTTATAATATGCAACCTCCATACTAAGAAACTGAGCTAAACATCTTGAATCTATCTCTAATGATGCAAACAAGTTCAAATCATGAATCTGACAAAACAAATTTTATGACAAATACATAACTCTATAAGTTTAGATTAAGACTGGTAGTAATAACATATTTGTTCCCGCCAAAAATTTCTGCGCAAAAGAGTCCAAGGTATCAAATGGCAGCGATATGCTTAAGGAAATGCGAACCAGTATCTTTCGGGCTGTTTTTTTGACAAACTCTCGAATGAGAAACAGATAAATTCTGATGGTATCGAAAGCGGCTCGAAAAACCCTTCGATTTGATATATTATGGGCCTCGTAATTCATCCGGGATCAAAAGTTATGAGGAATTACGTGTCCACACGTGATAGACTTTTAAGAACCCGCTGGAGGAGTTAAAAAATATAATAAAAACTCAGAAAAGATCCCAATGGGGCATCACGTGCTCACACGTGACCATAGGTCACGTGCAGACACGTGATGGGCTTTTAAGGCCTCTAAAATAATGAATAGAATTAAATTCTAAAATCTGTTCCCTGATTAAAAATCAGGAATCACGTGCTCACACGTGACCAATGGTCACGTGTTGACATGTGATGGTTAAAACTGAAGCGTAAACAAACAGCTGAAGGAAATACCTCGATGAGGTGTCACGTGCTCACACGTGACCAATGGTCACGTGTTGACACATGATGGTTACAACTGAAGCGTAAGTAAACACTGAGAAAAGGACTCAATTGGGGGTCACGTGGCAACACGTGACTGGCTGTAAAAGCCTTACTGTTCAACAAAATTAAATTCTGAAAAAAGATCATTTACATCTTTCGAAATAGAATTAAAATTCTAAAAGCTTCTAAATCTTTCCAAATGGAAAAGGATTATGGGGACCGTTGGATTAAAGATCCAAGGGTGATTAAATATCACCAATTTATGGAAAGATCTTGGACAAGGAAAGATCCCCCCTAAATCTAACCGAGATAACAAATAGAATATCTTTTGGATTTAAAATCCATGGTGAATAAAATTCACTGAATGATCTAAAGGCCCAGATTAATGATAAATATAAATCAAATCTCTCAACAATCAAATCAAATCTTTAAATGAGAGATTTGCTAAACAAATTGATTCTTTTCCTTCTCCTATAAATAGGAGCCAAGAAGAGAAGAGAAGGGATCTACTTTTTTGGGGAGAAGAAACAGAGGGAGGAGAATTTAATTCTCAAGAGAAAAAAAGAAAAGAGGGGAGAATTTAATTCTCTGCAAAAGGAAAACCCTAGGTAAGAAAAGAGAGGCTTCAAAAGAGAATTTAATTCTCAAAATCCAAGAGTTTAACTCTTATATTAAAAAAAAGAGAACTTAGTTCTTCTTCTAGTTGAAGATCTGCACAGAGCACATCTCCCCATAAGTTGAGAATTTAATTCTCATCGGGTCGAGATCATGCCATGCAGATCCTAAACTTAGAAGGGGAATTGAGTTTTGAGAATTTAATTCTCCCAAAACTCACAGGAGTTTAATTCCTCCTAAAATGAAACTAGGGTTTAATCCTAATCAAGAATTTAATTCTTTTACATATCTGGGAATTTAATTTCTTTGAAAAGAAATCAGGGTTTTATCCTAAATAAGAATTTAATTCTTTCACGATAGGAATTTAATTCCTCCAAAATCATAATTAGGGTTTAACCCTACAAAGAATTCAATTCTTAAAAGATCTCTGTTCATGAAAAGAACTAGGGTCACGTGCTCCCACGTGACCCTTGAAAAGATCCCCTGCAAAGAACTTTGAAGCATCACCTCACGTGTTCCCACGTGACTCCCAAAACACAGAAAGAAGAAGCAAAGGAAATGAAAGCTTTGGGCACTCTCACGTGTTATCACGTGACCCCTCAGCAAATGCTTTAACAATTGGCGCACAGATCCCCATCACGTGCCAGCACGTGATGCTCTAAAATAAAAGTGTTTAACACTTATTCGCAGATTTGAGGATAAACCAAAAGGAGATCTGGCTCCACATTTAGGGCGCCCTCACGTGTCCCCACGTGACCCCTAACGAATCCCTTTAATATCGAATGGATGGATGCCTATCACGTGCCCACACGTGATGGCTAGGAAATTAAAAGTGTTAAACACTTACCTGCAGAATAAAATAAGGGAAATCAGGGCGCTTTCACGTGTCCGCACGTGACCCCTCCCTCCTTAGTGTTTAACACTAATTGGAAAACTCTATCTGCAGTGTTTAACACTAATTTTCTTAGTGTTTAAACACTAATTTGGAAACTCTGTTCCCGGTATTTAACACTGATTTGCTTTAGTGTTTAACACTAATTTGAAATCTCTGCTACCAGTGTTTAACACTTATTTTCTTTAGTGTTTAACACTAATTTGAAATCCCCGTTGCTAGTGTTTAACACTGATTAACTTTTAGTGTTAAACACTAACTTGCTAATCTTAATTTCAGTGTTCAACACTGTTGGTCTTTAGTGTTTAACACTAGCTTTAACCCAATTAGCTAAGTTTCTAGAGGCAAAGCCTCTCCTTCAATGGACCAACAGAGGGCCAATATTTCAAACATAATTGAACTTAGCCCAAACTGGCCATAAGTCCTCAAATCGTCTTGAACTGAGCACATCTGCTCTTTCAACCAACTCATTGGTTCAAGGGTACATCTCTGAACTCCTCTGATATTTGTCGTTGTAATCCTTCAACGTCTTCAAAGAGGTGACGGGTCCCGACAACCACACATCAACACGGACTGTGGGGTCCTTAAACTCATGGACTCATGCGTCCTTAAACCAAGATACGGACTGTGGGGTCCTTAAACCCGCGGACTTATGCGTCCTTAAACTAACGGACTAATGTGTCCTTAAACACACCCATATAGACTGTGGGGTCCTTAAACCCATGGACTTATTCGTCCTTAAACTACCAATGGACCACTATGTCCCTAAATTGGAGATGGATCACTATGTCCCTAAACTGGAGATGGACCACCATGTCCCTAAACTGGCAATGAACCACTATGTCCCTAAACTGGAACAATAGAGCCCCCAAATGCTTTTTTGTCGGATCTAAACGATCCCGTTAAGTCGATCTTAGTCCCAAACTGGACTAACGTGTCCTTAACAACTGTTTAAGTTGATCTTAGCCTCAAATATGGCTAACGTATCCTTAAACCTTCAAACAGACTTTAGTCCCAAATTGGACTATAAATCCCCCCAATCAACTTTGGTTCAAGGGTACATCTCTGAACTCCTCTGACACCTGTCGTTGTAATCCTTCAACGTCGTCAGAGAGGTGACGGGTCCCGATGACCATACATGCAATGGACCACTATGTCTCTAAACTGGAACAATAGAGCCCAAACGCTCTTTTGTCGGATCTAAACGATCCCGTTAAGTTGATCTTAGTCTCAAACTGGACTAACGTATCCTTAGACAATAGGAGCAGATCCAGAGAAGGTACAGCTGCATGTACGGATAGACTAAAGAGCGCTAAAGCAGACGAGCAGCCCGCAAGAAAGAATGCAAACGTTTAAGTTGATCTTAGCCTCAAATACGGCTAACGTATCGTTAAACCTTCAAACAGACTTTAGTCCCAAATTGGACTACAGGTCTCCCAACCAACTTTGGTTCAAGGGTATATCTCTGAACTCCTCTGATATCTGTCGTTGTAATCCTTCAACGTCGTCAGAGAGGTGACGGGTCCCGACGGCCATACATTCAATGGACCACTATGTCCCTAAACTGGAACAATAGAGCCCAAATGCTCTTTTGTCGGATCTAAACGATCCCGTTAAGTTGATCTTAGTCTCAAACTAGACCAACGTATCCTTAACAAACGTTTGAGTTGATCTTAGCCTCAAATATGGCTAACGTATCCTCAAACCAAAACCCCAAAACCAAATCTAAGAAAATACGGATTTGGACTAATCCACGTCCTACGGGTGACGACATAAATTAGTCTCCGTATACAATCCACGGGCAACCACAAACAAAACAAACACCCATGACACGAAGTGACCAGCTGGAGAAGGAGAAAGTTGTTACCGTGATGCGGTAGCGTAATTAACTGCAGGGGCTTGCGCCTGCATGGAAGAGCGTCCCCACAATCAAAAACCCCTCAAACGAGGGGGAATCTGATGAAGTCTGCTACATCGGCCACATCCGTTTAAACCTCCGATACACGGTACCATAAATCAACTTGGCATCTTCGGAGAGGTGGACGGATAGCACCAATTAGCATCTGCCCCGAATCTCAGGCAAGACGCCCATGTCTTGGCCGCCATTCGGAGGGGAACAATATTATTCGAACAACTTACATGATCTGCAACCCAATCGCAAAAACTATCTTGATGATATTTTTCCAATCGTTCATCATTACAATCAGGATGCCCCTCACGTACCTTGTTAAAATGAATTATGTTCTCAACAATAAATTATGACATTAATATTATATCATTTCATACACACACAAACACAAATATAAAAATTAATCCAAAAAAACATACTCTCTAATTTCTTCAAGACATACGCTATTGAGGAGGATAAACCGGTATATCTTGTTGATAAATACAGTGTCTACTCTCTTATAATCAGCTTTACCATATGGCCCGTCCTGAATACTCTGGGGCCGATTAAGTTTCGTCTCAATGTTCTCGTCCGGATAGCGGGAACAAAATGCGGTTACTTTATCTAGAAAATAATCTTGCATGATAGAACCCTCTAGTCGATTTCTATTGCGTATATACTTTTTTAGAGTGTAGAGGTACCCAAAGAAAAATATGTTAAATAAATAAATATGGGCATATAAAACAACAATAATTTTACAAATTGCGTGAAACGAAAAATTCCACGTATCTTTCGACGGGATACATCCATCGATATTGTACCGGTCCGGCTAACTTAGCCTCGGTTGCAAGATGAACCGTCAGGTGTATTATGATACCAAAGAATGATGGTGGGAAAATATGCTCAAGCTTTCAAAGTATCAATGAAATAGAATTTTCTAGATTCTTCAGTGTCACAACATCCAGGGTTTTAGCGCACAATTCTCTAAAAAATCAACAAAGGTTATTGATTACTAGACCAATCGATTCGGGAAGGGAAGTCCTGAGGGCTAATGGGAGCAACATGGTGATCATGACTTTTCAGCCCATCGATCTTGCCTTTCACAATTTTTATCTTCTTACTAAATGATCATGAGAAACCTGTAGGAACTTTCAAATCATGCAACACCTACAGGAACCTTTTTTTTCCGGTTCTGACATATGATACGCATCATTGGGAAGTACAAACTTGCCTGGTTTACCCGCTATCGGTTTAGAATGCAATTCACTTCTAATTTCCCAGTTCTGAAGATCCATCTGAGTATGGAGGTTGTCTTTCGATTTTCCATTTTTACAAAGAAGCAAGTTGAGTACGTGCTCGGATACTCTCTTCTCTATGTGAATGACGTCCAGACAATGACGCACTAAATTTGTTGACTAGTACGGAAGATCGTAGAAAATGCTTAACTTGTTCCAGTATGGTGGTTTGACCTGTTTTGCCGGATCTATCCCGAAGGTCACATTATTGTAACCATCCCACTGAGCAGTCACGTCCTCTCCGAACAATGAGACTGGAGGTCCAAGAAGCTTCAGATGACCATTAAAATGAGCAGCGTCTAACCTGTAGGGATAATCTAGTAGCAGGAAATGTCGATGACCGCAATAACAAACTTTCCTGGTAAAATTCAAGAATTTCGATATTGTATATTGATGGCAATAAGAGCGTGCTTTGTGACCATGTACGGACCAACCTGATAGCATTCCATATGCAGGAAAGACATTAATTGTCCATATTAAAACCGCATGCAGTGTGAAGGTTGTTAGAGGATGTTGCACACCCTCAGGAGGCGGAAGTGGCAAACGAAAAATTTCTTGCATGTAACAGCCATATAAACCTAAGATCATGTGCTTAAACCTTAACTAGCAAATCCTATCTAGAGTTCTTAACTACTTTGAAAGGGTTATACTTAATGAACCGGTTCTTCTCTTTGATGCAACTCTTAGGCTCTTTCGAATGCTTGAAATATCCTCGATCTCTGGTCACCTCAAGACGTAGATGATCCACCCGAGAGGTATGGAACAAGTTTCAAACTCTTCTCAAGAGTTAACTAAGAGATCAAGTGTGCTAGAAATGATCACTTAGATGATGTGGAGATCATGTAGTGAATTAATTTGTTTCTTGAGCTTTTGATTCACAACACATGTGAAGGATAAAGCTAAGGGGAGGAAGAATGAGAAAATTAGAAGAGAGAAGATGAGAGTGATGAATGAAAAATCAAGCATGGAAAAAATGATATGGCTCAAATGAAAATAATTGAAGCATGCAATATTTTTCTCCAAAAAAATGCACCATGCTTCAATAGTAACTCCAAATGAATATAAAGTGATATAAGCCATTCTTTCATCCATGCTTTGACTCTCTCCAAATTCCACCTCATAATTTCCATTTTCATAAAATGAAAACCATTTATGAGGTGTTCCCTTCTAGAAGGTATTCTTGTACAATTACAAGAATACCCCTCACCGTATGCCGTATAAGTATATCCGTATCCGAATTCCAAAAAATATGAATACAAATAATCCAATAATATAATACCGGTATCCGGCTTAAACCAAAGCCAATCAGCATTATCCTTCCGATCATTATTCCTGTAACCAATACAAGAACATGATCGAAACTCTGCCGTAACAACTTACGGCCTCTACATCTTTTGCCTGAACCAGGGAACCGTCTGTGTGGGACTCTAAAGACTTGAAAGTACGCTGGCAGTGGGTTTAACCACAAGCACGTCAGCGGCACTAGCTTTGCGTAACAGCTACCCAAGTACGTGACGAAAAGGTGACCGACGAGCGAACTCATCCCAACCCTAACGATTCTGTAAGCAGCGCTTACCATACAGTCCGGTCTCTTCGTCTGATACGTCGCATATGAAGTCTAGGGGTGGTAAATGTCAGACCCTAGTAACTTTATAGGTCATGCTGATTTATGCGGCCCATAACGGTTCGAGAAACTACTGATAACTCTTATCAGTAAATCTCGACAACCCTGGCCAGGGATTTGCTGTTATGGCCGATCAAGCATAGCACGACATCAACTCCCTATACCGGGAGAGACGAAACCCTTCCTATCGCTCACCGCCTCCATGTAATTTGGGACTGTACCCAAAATCCACCTGTTTGCACGACTCAGTAGAGCCGTGGTAGGGAGGAAATCAATGCACAGTGAGAATCACACAAGACACTATGAAGATCTCGGGTCTACAGACTAACCTGTACAAGTGTCACCAGAGAACTTCTATCCGATAATAGGTATATATACCATCTAGGAGTTCTTGGCGAGTCCAGTTCGGTATACCCATTCTCCAGTAAGCACCTGTGTATAATCTTTGATGTCAAACACCAATGGTTGCGAGATCAACCATCGCCCCTAGGGTCAATAAACGTACACACTAGTCTATTCTGGTAATATCGATGCCCTGTCTCGATATACCCTCGACTAGAAACTATAAAATGTTATGCTTATAGACTGCCCAGGCCCCACTAGTATGATCTACATCATAATCCTGGCCCAGGCCCCACTAGTATGATCTACATCATAATCCTGGCAGTCAAGCATAAAGATTGTTTCTGTACATATACATGCCTAGCATCCTATACAGTACAGGCCTCTAGGCCATACATATCTAACAATCTCCCACTTGCACTAAGGCCTGTAGTTGGTGCAATAAGTATCCACTGTCTACACTAGAACCAGTTGACAGCGTACTGCATGCCCAACATCTCGAACAGTTTCTCAAACTGGACTTGAGGGATGGCCTTGGTGAATGGATCTGCTGTGTTGTCTTTCATGTCTACTCTCCGTACCTCGATGTCCTGGCGATCCACTATCTCCCTGATGATGTGATACCGCCTCAAGATATGTCTGGATTTCTGATGGGACCGCGGTTCCTTTGACAAAGCCATGGCTCCATTGTTATCTCAATATAGAGGTATTAGATTAGCAAAGGATGGAACCACCTGAAGTTCAGAAATGAACTTCCTCATCCAGATTGCCTCTTTTGCGGCATCATTAGCAGCAATATACTCAGCTTCCATCGTGAAGTCAGCGACGGTATCTTGCTTGGAACTCTTCCAACATACCGCCCCTCTATTTAAGGTAAATACAAACCCTAAGATGGACTTACTATCATCCTTGTCGCTCTGGAAGCCGAAGTCGGTAAAGCCCTCCATTTGGAGATCTCCGTTACCATACACCAAGAACATTTCTTTAGTTATTCTCAAGTACTTCAGAATGTTCTTCACAGTAGTCCAGTGTTTCTCCCCTGGATTGGATTGATACCTGCTTACTACACTCAGTGCATAAACTACATCTGGGCACACAACATCGCATACATTATAGATCCTACCGCCGAAGCGTGGGGTATAATTCTCATGCGAGCCCTCTCCTCATCAGTCTTTGGAGACATCTCTTTGGAGAGGGTGATGCCGTGACAAGCGGCTAAATTACCTCGCTTGGAATCTTCCATACTAAACCTCTTTAGTATGGTGTCAATGTATCTCGATTGGGACAATCCCAATAATTTCTTAGATCTATCTCTATAGATCTTAATTCCCAGAATGTACGGGGCATCACCCAGGTCTTTCATGGAGAACCTCTGCGATAAGAATAGTTTGACCGATTGTAGCATAGGAACATCATTTCCTATCAAGAGAATGTCGTCCACGTACAATACGATGAATGTAACAGTACTCTCTAAAATCCTTTTATAAATACATGGTTCATCTACATTTTTGCTAAAACCAAACTCTTTGATTGTATAATCAAAGCAGATGTTCCAACTCCGTGATACCTGATTTAATCCATAGATGGATTTAAGTAACCTGTATGCTTTTCCGCTGCTCCCACTATCAATGAAGCCTTATGGCTGATCTATAAAAACGCATTCTTCTAAATTACCATTTATAAATACTGTTCTAATATCCATCTGCCAGATCTCATAGTCATAGTGAGCAGCTATAGCAAGCAGGATCCAAATAGATTTGATCATCTCGACTGGTGAAAAGGTTTCATCATAGTCCAAGCCTGGTCTTTGAAGAAATCCTTTTGCGACCAGCCTAGCTTTATAGGTCCCCACCTGACCATCCACACCGATCTTTCTCTTAAAGATCCATTTGCACCCTATGGGTTTTACTCCAAAAGGTGCAACCTCTAAAGTCCATACTTTGTTGGTGTGTATGGATTCCATTTCGGATTTTATGGCATCCAGCCACTTTATTGAGTCACCACTCGTGATAGCTTGCTGAAAACTAGTATGATCATCATCATCCATGATGCAATCTTCTCTATCACCATCAATTAAAAAACCGTAGTATCTATCAGGTGGGCGAGAAGTCCCACTAGATCTACAGAGTGGTTGAGATTCGTCAGGTTCTATTGAAATCTCAGGTTCAACCAAATCATCGGTATTTGTTTATGGTTCTGGAATTTTTTCCAGTTCTACCACATTGCCAATGGTGTCATTTGTAAAAAACTCATTTTCTAAAAATGTGGCATACTGAGAAACAAACACCTTTTGTTCCTCCTTGTGGTAGAAAAGATATCCATACGAGTGTTTTGGATATCCCACAAATTTACACAAAATCGATCGTTTCTCGAGTTTGTCCGGATTCTTCCTTTTCATATAAGCTGGACAACCCCATATCCTAACTCGTTTAAGAGATGGTCTCTTCCCATACCATATCTCATATGGAGTGGTAGACACGGTTTGGTTGGAACCCTATTCAATAGATATATCACAGTCTCCAATGCGTGCCCCCATAATGAAAGTGGTAACTCGGCATCACTCATCATTGATCATACCATATCTAATAGGGTATGATTCCTCTGTTCCAACACACTGTTGTGCTGTGGTGTATACGGAGGAGTGAGCTGAGAGAGAATCCCATTCTTTTTTAGGAAATCTAGAAACTCTGAGTTTAGATTCTCACCTCCTTGATTCGATCGAAGTTTCTTGATACTCAAGCCTGTTTGTTTTTCTACTTCAGATTTATACTCCTTGAACTTTTCGAAGGCTTCGGACTTATGTTTCAACAAGAACACGTATCCGAATCTCGAGAAATCATCAGTAAAAGTTATGAAGTACGAAAAACTACCTCTCGCATGTGTAGACATTGGTCCACATACATCACTATGTATGAAGCCTAAGAGTTCAGTAGCTCTCTCTCCATGTCCACTAAGCGGTGTTTTGGTCATTTTACCTTTGATACAAGACTGGCAAGTCGCATAAGATTTATATTCAAAAGAGTTTAAATATCCATCTTTATGTAGCTTGGTTAGTCTTGTTTCATTAGTATGTCCAAGTCTACAATGCCAAATGAAAGCTTCATTTATGTCTGAAATCTTCCTTTTGTTTGTGTGTTGTATATTGAAAATTGTATGTTGATTTAGGTCGTATATCCCGTTATTTAATGTACCAGACCCAATCAACTCTTGATTAAGGTTAATGTTCATAACATTAGATTGTAACACAAAATTATATCTTTCATTTTCCAACAACGATATTGATATAATATTACATTGAAGGTACACAATAACATGGGTTCAAAACCAATATACAACCCGACGGCAAACCAAGGTGATACTCTTCCACTGCTACAGCATGTACAGATGAACCATTCCCAACTCGGAGAGTTTGATCACCTTTCTTCAAAAACCTGCTATTTCTCAACCCGTGCACATAATTGCAGATGTGAGATCCTGACCCGGTATCTAAAACCCAGGAAGCAGAGTTAATTGAAAAACAGTTTTCTGTTACAAACACACCTGAATTGGAAGCATCAGCCTGCTTCTTCTTCTTAAGGCCGGTCAGGTATCCAACGCAGTTTCTCTTCCAGTGCCCAATCTGGTGGTAGTGGAAGCATTCCCCTCTTCCTGTCACAGCAGCACCTATCCTGTCCTTTCCCGGTGCCTTTTTCACTCCTCCTCTCAGCTTGATGAGATTCTTCTTCTTCTTTCCCTTGGCCTTGGCTTTCGGGATGGAAGAGGAAGATGGCCCAGCAATTAGAGAGGGATTTTAGATCGAACTGCCGAATTGGAAAAATTGGATGCTCGCTACCTTTAGCGTGCTCTCTGCACTCCTCAACATATTGAGGAGTTCAGGTAGTGACTTCTCGATGTTGTGCATATTGAAGTTTAAAATGAACTGAGCAAAGGCAGGGGGAAGGGACTGTAGAACAATATCAACATACTGTTCGTTCTCCATGGTCCTACCCAGGTCCTCTAGTTCTTTGATAAGTCTAATCATCTTTAATACATGGTCACCTACAGACGTGCCAGCAGCCATCCGCATCTGAAACAACTTTCGAGATGCCTCGTATCGGAGAGTGTGAGATTGCTCTCCATACAACTCCTTTGTATGGAGAAAGATGGATTGAACATCCATCTTCTCAAGCTGCTTCTGATGTTCATTGTTCATAGCAGCAAGCATGAATCACTTGACTGTTGCATAGTCTATATCCCATGTCTTACGGATTTCTTTATCTGCAACTGAAGAATCAGGGCCTGGGATAGGAGGGGTTAGAGTAGTCAGGACGTATGCAACCTTATCATAGGTCAGGGCAATATTTACGTTCCTTAGCCAATCTTTGTAATTCGGTCCCATGAGTTTATTCTTGTCTAATAAAAGCTTAAGTCCTGTCATAGGTATCTGCCATTAGGAGAGAAAAAAGAAGACACTCAGCGATTGCTCTTGGATAATTAGATTGGTTATTAATCTTATCTAATCGACATCTCCCATTGCTTTTTATCAAATTTTCCTTCAGACCTTAAAAGGAAAATTAGCCAGGATTAATTGCAATCTACAAGTTCGTTAACCGGTCGGCCAGGCTAGTTTCGGTACTCCGAGGGAAGTTCTCCGTGCTTTCGCACGGACCTAATTAAAATAAACCTCGTTTTCCTAGAGGCGTAACCCCGTTGACACAT
Organism: Agapanthus africanus; assembly: GCA_030015575.1. Taxonomy (NCBI): domain Eukaryota; kingdom Viridiplantae; phylum Streptophyta; class Magnoliopsida; order Asparagales; family Amaryllidaceae; genus Agapanthus; species Agapanthus africanus. The sequence goes on along the minus strand of JASDDO010000012.1, from coordinate 447,045,340 downwards.
TTCTAGACACCTACTGGATTAGCTAATTGTAAAGTGCAAAACTCTCCAGGGAGTAACTTTTACTCACGGTGGGATCGGGATCCAACTATCAAATAGAAGGTATGCAATCTCATTGCAAATTTAAACTCTTGAAATTCCCGATATGATTTTTACCCCTAGTGTCTTATGACCTTAACTATGGTCAACAAATCATAAGCACTAGTCAAGTTCTACCCGCCATTTTGTGATTGAGTTAGACCCACCCGCATAACCCTTAATTATGGTCAACAAGGTCATGAAAATGTCCTAATCGATCGCATCATATGCTTTGTAGGAAGGCATCACTTAGCTACCGTACACCACGCCTTAACTATAGTCAACAAACATGGTACGAATACTAAGTATTCTGCTTCCTAAAATGGCGGAGGGCAACGGATGGTTTTGATGAAAACCTTTAACGCTTTGAACTTGATATCATTGTGGAATCTAATGAAAGGAGTGGTTGAAGCTCCAGTTTTAAAAGTCGAATGGTTTTGTAGTATCTTTCTAAATTTTCTAAAGATGTCACTCCAGGTGAAGGGATCTCGGCTCTTTCCTCATCGAATGAGGTGCTGGATATTCATGAATACCACGATGCAAAGCAAAAGTTAGATCAACTATAAAAAAACAAACGAGTACTTTGTAACATTTTCTAGTTTCTCTAAAAGGGTCACTCCCGGTGAAGGGATCTCGGCCCTTTCCTCATCGAATGAAAAGCTGGATATTCATCAAGGAATACCACTATGCAAAGCAAAAACTAGAGTTACCCATTTAAAAAAGTTTGATTCTACAACATGTTTAGGTTTCTTTTTCTTAACATTAATCACATTAATGTTGTCCCATCATTTACATTTCCTAAACATCACAGAAAAGAAACAAAAATAGAACGTATGCTTATGTCATCCGCATTCGCCACGGGACCCCGTCATGCACCGTTAGGTTACTTAACTAACGGTGGAGCGGGGGCTGGACTAGCACGGGTGCAAAACATAAGCAACGTTTATTATATATCTCATATATAAATAGCCATGCGTTGCACGCATTTATAAACATTCCAGATCACATATGAACACATTTGATATATGTTAGGTCCACGTTACCTCTCCCGGTACTTTCGGGGTTGCGGAAACGGTAAAACAAATTTTTTTCTAAACTTTGTAACATGGACCGTAAAAGCCGGATCTTTGCTAAACAATACACTAGCATCCTAACTTGATATGTTATCTACTCGGTTAGGGGTTATATCTCAACTTGAACTCCTTCTCTTCTTGTTGTTCTTCACTCCTTGTTGTTCTTCACTTCTTGTTGTTCTTCTCTTCTTATTGTTCTTCTCTTTGCTTGCTCAATGGTTGATCCGGACTTTGGTCACCTCCGCGGCCTCCTTGAGTCGAAGACGATCCACCCGAGAGATGTACACCGAGCTCCACCTCAAGCCGAGATAACTAGGGCAAGGAGATTGCTAATCTAGAAGCCCTAGGATGTGTATAGGAGATGTATGGATGTGTTTGTCAAGTGGAATCCTTTTTCTCTCAACACATGAGATCAAAGGAGAAATCAAGAGAAGGAAGAAAAAGGAGGAAGGTTAGCAACCATGGAGCTTCTCATTTCAAGAGAGAGAATGAGAATAATATTATGATCAAAAGAAAAACAACCATGGTTGCAAATAATGCAAAACAACATCATTACTAATCCCATCAAGATAAAGTTGATGGCTACTTTGAAATGACCATTATCATAATCCAAAAGAAAAAGGAAAAGAAAAAGAAGAGTGTGGAACCCTCTTGAAAGTCAATGGTCAACCCGGTCAACCGGTCAACAAAGTCAAGAGAGGTCAACGGGGTCAAATGGTCAATACAATTAGCCATCATAAGATTATCACTAATAGGATTAGTAAATGATGTTTGCGGCTCATAATGGTTTTGACCAAACGAACTGTTAAAACCCTAATGAGACTGCCACATAACGGTTTTGGCCGAACCAACTGCCAAAACCCTAATGAGGCACCTCCTCCTTCATCACTCCGAAAAACTGTGCATACACACCTGCATCCGTATTCCGTAGAATGCGGATGCACAGAAGACAAAACAAATCCATCCGTGCAATACTAGGATCCGGCTTAAACCAAAGCCTACTAGTACTGCCTGCCCGAACACCATACGCACACAAGTGTACGTAAGTGATCGCAGCCCTGCCGTAAAACCATACGGCCTCTACACGTTTCGCTCAGTGCAGGGAAACTCTCTGTGTGGGACTCTAAAGACTCGACACTACGCTGGCAGTGGGTTTAACCACAGACCGCAAGCGGCACTAGCTGTACGTAACGGTCCCCAGGTAGATGTCGATAAGAAGGCTGATGAGGTAAACCCATCCGAACTCCTACTGAGTCTGTATGTGACAATCTCCGTACAGTCCGGTCTGTTCGTCTGATACATCGCATGTCGGGCCTAGGGTGGCGGCAAGCGTCAGACCCCTAATAGCGGTACAAGTCGTGTCGGAGTGAAGCCCAGAACACCCTGAGATAACACTGGAACCTACCAGTACATCTCGCTTGCCCTGGCCAGGGACTACTTGTGTAATGGCTCTCCTAGACACAGCGCGATGTCAACCCCCAATACCGGGAGAGACGAATCCTGTCTAACCGTCACTGCCTCCAAATGCTTCGGGACTGCTCCCAACTACTACCTGTTTGCACGACTCAGTAGAGCCGTGGTAGGGTAGCAATCAAAGAACAGTGGGAACACACTCGAGGCGAAGTGATAGTGTCAAGTCAGCGGACTAAGCTGTACTCATGTCACCTGGGAACTGATAACTGACGATAGGTATAATACCAACCATCAGTTCCTGACGAGTCCTGTCCAGTGTACTCGTAACCCAACGAGCACCCGCATACTATCTCAAGTACGACGTACCGACGGCTGTGGGACAGACCGTCTCCCGTGCTGGGATGAGAAGCGCATACGCTAGTCTACTCCGGAGTATCGATGCCCTATCTCGGTACTCCCACGACTAGGGACGTGTATAAGGATGTGCTTGTAGATTTCCCAGCCCCCACGAGTGTGATCGCCATCACAACGCCGGTAATCAAGCAAAGATCCAAAGGGCTCTACTAATGCGTATAGGTGATATAATAAATAAACACACAAGTACACATTAAAGCAGAGACAAACCAAGTAGCATACTACTATATTGAGCAAGATTGTCTGTACAACTGTGAATATCCCAAGCTTCCATCAAGTAATATACATACTAGTATGATACAGTAATGGCCTCTAGGGCATATACACTAACAATCTCCCACTTGCACTAAGGCCATGTACTGGCGTATCGAAGACCTATCATCTCGATCAGCACCTCGAACTGAGTCTGGGGTAAAGCCTTCGTGAATGGGTCCGCAGTGTTGTCCTTTGTGTCCACTCTCCGCACCTCGATCTCCTGTCGATCAATGATCTCCCTGATCAGGTGATACCGCCTTTAGATGTGCCTGGATTTCTGATGGGACCTTGGTTCCTTCGCTAAAGCTATAGCCCCATTGTTATCGCAATACAAAGGTATTGGGTCAACAATGGACGGAACCACCTGAAGTTCACTAATGAACTTCTTTATCCAGACCGCCTCTTTTGCGGCATCGCTTGCAGCAATGTATTCAGCCTCCATCGTCGAGTCTGCGACGGTATCCTGCTTGGTACTCCTCCAACATACCGCCCCTCCGTTGAGGGTAAACATAAAACCCGAGACGGACTTGCTGTCATCTTTGTCATTCTGGAAGCTTGAATCGGTAAAGGACTCGACCCTGAGGTCTCCATTACCGTAAACCAGGAACATCTCCTTAGTCCTTCTCAGGTACTTGAGAATATTCTTCACTGCTGTCCAGTGGTCCTCCCCTGGGTCTGACTGATACCGGCTTACCGCGCTCAACGCGTAAGCTACATCTGGTCTTGTACATAGCATAGCATACATTATAGATCCTACCGCCGAAGCGTAGGGTATAGTGCTCATGCGAACCCTCTCCTCGTCAGTCTTAGGAGACATCTTCTTGGAGAGGGTAATTCCGTGCAATGCGGGTATGCTACCGCGCTTGGAACCCTCCATACTAAATCTCTTTAGTACGGTCTCTATGTACCTGGACTGTGAAAGTCCCAACAGTTTCTTGGATCTATCTCTATAGATCTTGATCCCCAGAATGTACGAGGCATCACCCAGGTCCTTCATGGAGAACCTTTGTGACAAAAACAGCTTGACCGATTGTAGCATAGGAATGTCATTTCCTATCAAAAGAATGTCGTCCCCGTACAAGACTAGGAATACGACAGTTCGTCCTACAATCTTCTTATATACACAGGGTTCATCTTCGTTCTTGATGAAATCAAATTCCTTGATTGCCTCATCAAAACAGATGTTCCAGCTCCGCGATGCCTGCTTTAATCCATAAATGGATTTAAGCAACTTGCACACCCTTCCGCTGCTCCCACTGTCTACGAAACCTTCTGGTTGATCCATGTAAACGCACTCTTCTAAACAACCGTTTAGGAAAGCCGTCTTAACATCCATCTGCCAGATTTCATTGTCATGGAAGGCAGCAATAGCAAGTAAGATCCGAATGGATTTGAGCATAGCCACCAGAGAAAAAGTCTCGTCATAGTCCAAACCAGGTCTTTGACGAAAACCTTTTGCAACGAGTTTAGCTTTATAGGTTTCCACCTACCCATCTACACCAAGTTTCCTTTTGTAGATCCATTTGCATCCAACGGGTTTTACCCCAGGTGGAGCAATATCCAAGGTCCACACTTTATTGGCGTACATGGACTCCATTTCGGATTGCATTGCTTCCTGCCACTTATCAGAGTCCCTACTGATAATGGCCTGCCTGAAACTGGTAGGGTCATCTTCTTCCAAGATGCAATCCTCTCGATCCCCGTCAATGAGAAAACCGTAGTATCTCTCGGACGGATGAGAAATCCTACCAGATCTGCGGAGTGGCTGAGGTTCGTCTGGGGTTATTGAATCCTGAGGTTCTGTCAAATTTTCAGTTTCAGTTTGTGGTCGCTGAATTTCTTCCAATTCTACCGTGCTCCCACTAATTTCTTTTGCAAGAAACTCCGTTTCTAAGAAAACGGCATGCTGAGCAACAAACACCTTCTGTTCCTCGGTGTGGTAGAATAGATATCCATAACCATTCTTTGGATATCCCACAAACTTACATAAAACTGACCGTGCCTCTAGTTTATCCGGTTTATGCGTTTTAACATAAGCCGGACAACCCCATATCTTAGATCTTTTAAGATATGGCCTCTTTCCATTCCATATCTCGAACGGAGTCTTAGGCACTGATTTAGACGGAACATCATTCAATAGGTATGCTGCTGTCAATAGCGCATGTCCCCAAAATGAAAGAGGCAACTCGGCATTACTCATCATGGAGCGAACCATATCCAGTAGGGTACGATTCCTCCGCTCCGAAACACCGTTGTGCTGTGGTGTATAAGGAGGAGTAAGCTGAGAGAGAATACCATTCTCTTTTAAGTAATCTAGGAATTCCGTGCTTAAGTACTCCCCTCCCCTGTCAGACCGGAGGATCTTGATACTTTTGCCTGTCTGGTTCTCTACTTCGTTTCTGAATTCCTTGAATTTCTCAAAAGCTTCAGATTTGTGTTTCATCAGATACACATATCCGAACCTAGAGAGATCGTCAGTGAATGTGATGAAGTACGAGAACCCACCCTTTGCATGTATAGACATCGGACCGCATACATCACTATGTACGAGTCCCAAGAGCTCGGTTGCTCTTTCTCCATGTCCGGTGAACGGAGATTTGGTCATCTTCCCTTTGAGACAAGACTGACAAGTTCCATAAGATGAAAACTCGAGAGCATTCAAAAGTCCATCTTTATGCAACTTACTCAGTCTTTTCTCTCCGATATGACCAAGTCTATAATGCCACAAGTAGGATTCATTCGTATCTGAATTCTTCCTCTTGCGTGTGTTTTGTATATTGAGAACTGTATTCTGATTTAGAACGTAGAAACCATTACACAGTGTACCCTCTGCAACCAGTACCTTATGAAGGTAAATGTTCATGATATTCTTTTCAAGAACAAAGTTATATCCATCTTTATCGAGTAAAGAAACTGATATGATGTTGCAAACCATGGAGAGTACATAGTAGCAATCGTTCAAAATCATAGTCTTGCCATTTAGCAATACTAGGTGATATTCACCGACGGCTGCCGCATTAACTTGTGCTCCGTTCGCTACTCTGAGCGACATATCACCCGGTGCAACTTTCCTACTTTTTCTCAGTCCCTGCAATAAATTACAGATATGAGATCCTGATCCGGTATCAAGTACCCAGGAGGTAGGGCTGACCGTAAAACAGTTCTCAATTACAAGAACACCTGAAGTAGATGCAAAACCATGCTTCTTCTTCAACTGGGTATCCTGGAAATCCATACAATCCCCTTTCCCATTCTCATACTCATGACTGTTGTCACAAGTTAGAGCTGAACCAACTTTCCCCAGTCCCGAATAAGAATTCGGATCGGTCAAGCGATACATTTTATTATCTTGATTAGGGCGTGAAAAGGTTGCTGCCTGGAGAGAGAGAAAAGAAACACTCAGCGTATGCTCTTGCAAGATTAGATTGGTTTATTAATTTATCTAACCAGAATGTCTCCCACTGTTTCCTCAAATTCTTCTTAAAACCTTTTTAAAAGAAGAACTAGCCGGGTTTTAATTCATGTCACAATACTTGCTTAACCTTTCAGCCAGGCTAATGTCGGTACTTCGAGGGAGGTTTTCCAACGCTTTCGCGAAGTTCCTTAATTAAAGAACCTCTTTTCCCTGGGGGCGTAGCCCCGCTAACACCTTTCTAGACACCTACTAGGTTTATAGCATTGATCGTTAAGTGAAATAATCTCCCGAGAGTAAACCAACTCATCAGTGGGATCGGGATCCAACTGTCATTGTGTGATAACCTAGATGGAATCCACTCTAGTCACCACACTCCAGAAGGTATGCTAAATCTGCAAGTTTCAGTTCTTTTGAAACTCCCGATGTGGTTTTTGCCCCTAACTGTTCATGACCTTGACTAGGTCAACAAGCCACAAACTGTTAGACAAGTTCTACCCGTCATAATCCTGATTGCATTAGACCCACCCGTACGTGCCCTTGACTAGGTTAACAAGGCCGCACGACTGTCATAACCAATCACATTTGCAATCCATAGAAAAATATTATTTAGCTACCGTTCACTACGCCTTGACTAGGTCAACAAACGCAGCACGAATACTGAATAATATTAATCCGAAACGACGGAGGGCTACGGCTGGGTTTTTGGCGAAAAACCCGTTAACGTAATGAACTTGATATCGTTGAAGGAACATGATTGCCCCTTTTGAAAAAATAGTGGCGAAAACTTTTTGCTAAAGAGGTCACTCCCTGTGAAGGGATCTCGGCTCTTTCCTCGTCGAATGAGGTGCAGGATATTCCAAACTGAATACCTCGATGCAAAGCAAGAATAATCGACTATAGTGAAGTTATTACCCTGACGCAAACTTTTGTCCAAGGGGTCACTCCCGATGAAGGGATCTCGGCCCTTGCCTCGTCGACTGAGGTGCTGGGCATTCACAACCGAATACCGCGATGCAAAACAAAAATGAACGTCCTTGCAATAACAGCTTTTTGAAAAATTGTTCCAACAACGTCTTTTAGGTTTATTTTCTTGCATTAGTTCTTTTAATGCGTCCCATCATTTAATCCTACCATTGCAGAAAACAACCAAAATATGACGTACGCTTATGCCATTCGCATTCGCCACGGGGCCCCGTCATCACCCGTTAGGTTACTTAACTAACGACAGAGCGGGGGCTGGGCTAGTGCGGCTGTAAAACATAAGCAATGCCTAAATAGTTATAAATATAGCAATGATAGACATTACAGATCACAGATGAATACATTGGATATACTAGGAATCCACAATCCGTTCGAGCCTGCAACGAAAAGCGGATTACACGGTCGCGGTGAATAGCCAAAACCCCGCCCAAGACCCCTACGGGTGCGGCAAACTACCCGCCAAGTACCCGGTAGTCTGTGCACCCCTCCATGGGTCTATCCTAGGAGCAAAAACAGTAAAAAGAATTATACAATGATGGCTACAACCCCGACCCGGTTGTGCGGCCATACAAATAATAATATTACATCAATTTACATATTACAAATGAATGAAAGAAAAACAAAAGCTCATCTCACATCCACCCCGGGCATTCACCCGCGATAGTCCAACACATTCATATACACATTCCAATATCAAACACAGATCACAGAGATGTATAACCCTGACTAATCGACTTATAGCGATTAGCCGACGTTCAATACATACAAACATCACAGATATAACCAACATAGTCAAAGTGTAGTGAAGTTCGGAAAAAATACGGAATTATAGGCCCCCAAAAACAAATTTCTATTCTGGAAAATCTGGGCACATATAATATATCTCAAAAATCCTAAAACCAATCCAGAGATACACTGCACCAAAATCGAGGCAGAGAGGAGACAAGACGGCCGCGGATCCGCGGCAACATAGCTTGCTGTTGCCGCGGAAACGCGGTCGTTTGGTCAGATCTCTGGCTCGTTTTTGGTGGTTATCTTTAAAAAACCCTGAGATGATTTTAGGTGCATAACAAATTTTGTTTTGACCAGAAAAAAATTTAACAGAAACTAGGGTTTTTGAAAAGTTTGGTTTTTGGATTTTTCGGTTCCGAACTTCGTTACACTTCACTACCTAGCTAGTTTATGTTTAGTTAGGCTCTGATACCACTGTTAGGTCCACGTTACCTCTCCCGGTACTTTCGGGGTTGCGGAAACGGTAAAACAAAAAATTTTCTAAACTTTGTAACATGGACCGTAAAAGCCGGATCTTTGCTAAACAATACACTAGCATCCTAACTTGATATGTTATCTACTCGGTTAGGGGTTATATCTCAACTTGAACTCCTTCTCTTCTTGTTGTTCTTCACTCCTTGTTGTTCTTCACTTCTTGTTGTTCTTCTCTTCTTATTGTTCTTCTCTTTGCTTGCTCAATGGTTGATCCGGACTTTGGTCACCTCCGCGGCCTCCTTGAGTCGAAGACGATCCACCCGAGAGATGTACACCGAGCTCCACCTCAAGCCGAGGTAACTAGGGCAAGGAGATTGCTAATCTAGAAGCCCTAGGATGTGTAGAGGAGATGTATGGATGTGTTTGTCAAGTGGAATCCTTTTTCTCTCAACACATGAGATCAAAGGAGAAATCAAGAGGAGGAAGAAGAAGGAGGAAGGTTAGCAACCATGGAGCTTCTCATTTCAAGAGAGAGAATGAGAATAATATTATGATCAAAAGAAAAACAACCATGGTTGCAAATAATGCAAAACAACATCATTACTAATCCCATCAAGATAAAGTTGATGGCTACTTTGAAATGACCATTATCATAATCCAAAAGAAAAAGGAAAAGAAAAAGAAGAGTGTGGAACCCTCTTGAAAGTCAATGGTCAACCCGGTCAACCGGTCAACAAAGTCAAGAGAGGTCAACGGGGTCAAATGGTCAATGCAATTAGCCATCATAAGATTATCACTAATAGGATTAATAAATGATGTTCGCGGCTCATAATGGTTTTGACCAAACGAACTGTCAAAACCCTAATGAGACTGCCACAACCCTAATGAGACTGCCACATAACGGTTTTGGCCGAACCAACTGCCAAAACCCTAATGAGGCACCTCCTCCTTCATCACTCCGAAAAACTGTGCATACACACCTGCATCCGTATTCCGTAGAATGCGGATGCACAGAAGATAAAACAAATCCATCCGTGCAATACTAGGATCCGGCTTAAACCAAAGCCTACTAGTACTGCCTGCCCGAACAACATACGCACACAAGTGTACGTAAGTGATCGCAGCCCTGCCGTAAAACCATACGGCCTCTACACGTTTCGCTCAGTGCAGGGAAACTCTCTGTGTGGGACTCTAAAGACTCGACACTATGCTGGCAGTAGGTTTAACCACAGACCGCAAGCGGCACTAGCTGTACGTAACGGTCCCCAGGTAGATGTCGATAAGAAGGCCGATGAGGTAAACCCATCCGAACTCCTACTGAGTCTGTATGTGACAATCTCCGTACAGTCCGGTCTGTTCGTCTGATACATCGCATGTCGGGCCTAGGGGGCGGCAAGCGTCAGATCCCTAATAGCGGTACAAGTCGTGTCGGAGTGAAGCCCAGAACACCCTGAGATAACACTGGAACCTACCAGTACATCTCGCTTGCCCTGGCCAGTGACTACTTGTGTAATGGCTCTCCTAGACACAGCGCGATGTCAACCTCCAATACCGGGAGAGACGAATCATGTCTAACCGTCACTGCCTCCAAGTGCTTCGAGACTGCTCCCAACTACTACCTGTTTGCACGACTCAGTAGAGCCGTGGTAGGGTAGCAATCAAAGAACAGTAGGAACACACTCGAGACGAAGTGACAGTGTCAAGTCAGCGGACTAAGCTGTACTCATGTCACCTGGGAACTGATAACTGACGATGGGTATAATACCAACCATCAGTTCCCGACGAGTCATGTCCAGTGTACTCGTAACCCAACGAGCACCCGCATACTATCTCAAGTACGACGTACCGACGGCTGTGGGACAGACCGTCTCCCGTGCTGGGATGAGAAGCGCATACGCTAGTCTACTCCGGAGTATCGATGCCCTATCTCGGTACTCCCACGACTAGGGACGTGTATAAGGATGTGCTTGTAGATTATCCAGCCCCCACGAGTGTGATCGCCATCACAACGCCGGTAATCAAGCAAAGATCCAAAGGGCTCTACTAATGCGTATAGGTGATATAATAAATAAACACACAAGTACACATTAAAGCAGAGACAAACCAAGTAGCATACTACTATATTGAGCAAGATTGTCTGTACAACTGTGAATATCCCAAGCTTCCATCAAGTAATATACATACTAGTATGATACAATAATGGCCTCTAGGGCATATACACTAACAATATACTAGGAATTCAGTATTTCATTTAAGCCCTTAATGAAAGACGGGTTCCACAGTCGTGATGAATAGCCAAACCCCACCCTAGACCCCTACAGGTGCGGCAATCTATCCGCCAAATTCCCGAAGTGAAGCAACCTCCCTCAACAAAGTGAGTAGGTCACTCGGCACTTCGAGAACCCGGTTGTTTGTGCACCCCACCTTGGGTCTATCCTAGGAACAAAAACAGTAAAAAGAAATTATACAACGGTGGCTACAAGCTCAACCCGGATGTACCCCACAAAATAATATTACATCGCTTTTTACAAATTACATGAATGAAAGAAAAGAAAAATGCTCTTCTCACATCCCCCGGCTATTCATCCACGACGATCCAACATATTCATATACACATACCATCACATGATATCAATACAGATGTGTGCAACCCCGACTAATCGACGTATAGCAATTAGTCAACGTTTCCAAACACACATACACATCACAAAGCTTGAAAAGTAACCGCGATATTAGAATTCCTCACGCTCACGCAATTAGCAAACTAAACCAATTTTCCAACACTAGAAAAAATTCAGTGAGCTAATGTTCCAAAACCGATCGTTTTAAGTCAATCCGGAAGTCGAAACGAACTCGAAACCTGTCTGAATCTTCACAGAGGTGAAGACCCAAAAATCCTGCTTTGAGTCTCCTATAGAAGCCCCAATAGGAAAAGCTAATCCCTTAGGGGAGGCCCACCCAAGGGGGAGCCAACCCCCCCCCCGGTTGGAGGGAGTCGACCCCCTAAGGGGGAGTCGACCTCGGTCCCCCTCCTGAGGAGAGGCCATCCCTCGGGTGCCCCGGGGTACCTGGGCCCGAATTCCTCTCCATGGGGCACTCAGACCATCTTGTTAAAATAAAATAAAATAATAAATAATAAAATAAAAAATATGAAATGAAACAAACTTGCATTTTTTTTCAAACACACACATTTTAACACTGAGTTCGCATGACCGTCACGATCCGTTGATCGGAGGAATTCTCGTCTCAAAACGAGGGGTAATTAATGACAGCTTTGTACATGGCTGCCGGAGATTAAGATCTCCACAATCAATAAACCCCTCGCCCACTATCGGATCGAGGATCTGTACAGCGCCTGATAAACGAGCGCATTTATCTCAATGGGTGACGAAAAACACCCTATAGGACCATTCCAAAACTAATGATTTTTCTTGTTTTTCTAAATGTTTAATTCAAATTAAATGTGAGAACGCCAATGCCCCATCCTCTTCTGGTCTACTTGTCACTTGTATTTTGCACGTGCGATGCACTTGTTCATATAGGCACCGCCCTTGTCCTCTTCTTCATCTCCCTCTTTTTTTTATCTTTAACCCTAACCTAACCTTCTCCTACATTGCCGCATCCAAGCTTGTCACCAAGCCATCCTTACAGTCGTGCCCTCATCCTCCTCTTCGTCTTCATCCTTTTCCTTTCTCTCAAATCCTAGTTCCTTTTGTCACTGCCTCCTTTCTTGCAGTTGCCATCTCTGGCCGCCACCCCACCACTCCTCCTTTCTTGCAGTTGCCACCTCTGGCCCCCACCCACCACTCCTGTTGGCCACCTCTTCCTGTCGAACTGCCTTTACCATTGCCTCCCTTAAATTAATTAACTAAAAGGCAAACATGTCATGTATTATTCAAATTAACACTATATAAGAGTTGACCGTGTAGTTTTTTTATAAGAGTTTTTGGTAGATTGTCGTCAAACAGAATAAGTTTTTGGTAGTTTTTGGAAATCAAGCCTTGCATTTATTATCATGGAAAAACATTTTATAACTATGATTAAGGTTTGAAATCTCGGTCGATCCCGATTCGTGATGGCAATTCCGATCCTAAAAACGGCCATCCGAGTTCTGATATCGTTACCTCCAATAGCGAATAATATTGGATTTGCCATTTGATCAGTGTAGTTTTAGTATTAAGGTTATTAATATTAATGTCTTGATTGACTTCAATTATTGCTTAGTGGGTTCTTACAGTTTGACATAATTAAACATTGTACTTTAGTTACATTTATCTTAAGGGTTATTTACTGTTTACCTCCCAAATTTATAACTAATTATGTCATACCTCCAAAGTTTTGCTATTTACTCCACGCGCACACCCACAATTTCTTTAAGTTACACTAATAACCCCTTAGCTTTTGCAAAATAGAATATTTTGAGAACCCTGTAAAGGGGTTACCAGAGACTAATGGCTAGGGTTTTAAAGCCTCCCAAACCCCTCCCCTCCCCCGCCCCCCACCAATCTTCCAAATTGACCCCAAAACAAAAGCTAGGATTTGCTTTGGAACTCGAAAAATCTTAAATTAGTCATGGAGTCGGATTCTTTTACGCCGGCTCACTCAATCCATGAAATCGTGGAGAGCCTTTGTAGTTTAATTTACAAGTTCTTGCTCGTCACAGTAAAGGACGCTCCCTCGCTGCGTCCAATCCCTAGATCATCAAATCGACGCCGCACGAGCGAGAAAGAGAGAGAGAAGAAGAAGTTATTGAAAAGAGGTATGGAGATCGCGGGTTAATTTGAAGTTTTGAAAATATCGATAACGGCGACGTTAACTTTGGATGGCAGACTGGTTAGACGGGTAAAAAATAACAACTTAATGGAATTGGGGGTATGAATTAAACAGTATAAAATTGTGTGTGTGTGTGGGTGTTTATAGCGTAATTAGCTATAAATTAGGAGGTTTAACAGTACATAACTCTTAACTTAATTCTTAAATTTACATTTCTCAAACGATATAAAACCCGATAATCTCGATCCTAAAATGGAATGGTCGACTGATCCCAAAATTGTCCATGTCTTAACGCGGCCCAATCCACCAGCAAGGTGTCCCCCACTGTATAAAACGACCATCGAGGAATATAGGTTAAGCTTCGCATCTGCAGCCAACCCCCCTCTCCCTCTCCCTCTCCCTCTCCCTCTCGATCTACTGTAAGATTTTCTCGATTTATTTCGATCCCCTCAAAAATCCAAAGCTCATAATTTCTTCGATTTTTTTCTGAATAATTTCGTAATTTTCGTTCTCATCATTTATTGCTCTCAGAGCCGCTTCACATAATTGCGCCCTTTTGACTTAGGATTTATTAACTTAATCCATTTTTTTTAAAACCCCCCTAATTTTATCTTCAATTGATTTGTGATAGCTTGTTGATTGAGTTCCTTTTTTGTGAAATTAGTGGAAAAATGCTAATGAAGAAGCTAGAAATAGATTTTTCTATGAAGAATTATGGTTTTAAGCAAAACCGAACTCAAGAAATATCTGAGTGAGAGATGATTTTACAATAAATAACGATGTTTTCATCAAGTATTTTGATTTTTTTTGTAATCACAATGACGAGATTCAGGAGGATCTGTCTTTTCAAGACAGGATTTTGAAGTGTATAATTGCTTTATGAGTATTATGTGTATGGTAGAATACTCATGAAAATTAAGGGAAATATTATATGAAGTGGCTATAAAAATGGTATGGTTTTATGAATCATAATGTTGGGCGATTAAGAAACATCATGTCCATAAGATGTGTAGCTTAAATTAGAATGTTGAGATGGATGAGTGATAAGATGCTAAACGACATAATAAGAATGTATTTGCAAGTAGGTGGAGTTAGCAACCATACACGATAAGATAATGGAGAATCAATTGAGATGGTTTAAACATGTGCAGCTAAGGCAATGTTCAAAATGTTAGATTTTGGTTCATGTGATGGCAGATGTCGGGATATGCTGGTGACATTTTCTTAAATTTTTGTGTTCTAATTTAAACATCAACAATACCTACAACTATCATGATCTTTGCGAAAAATACCGCAGATTAAGTAAATTAGAGGAAACACTCTCGATCTTTGTGTCTAGCAAATAGCTACCCTACGGCATCAAAATCATTTATATTTTGACCGTTGTACCCCTCAATTACCTTACCCATTGATTTTTACCCTTACCCATTAACTTTAGCGTAGCAATTTTCCTCAATCTAAAGGATCGAGCATTTTTCTTGTAGAAAGTTGATGATCCCCTTGAAATAGGAGTTTTGTGATCTCAATTTTTGTAACCTAATTGCTATTTTAGGGTTAGGACTAAGTTTATTTTACCGTTAACCATGTGATTAGGATTATTTATTGCTTCAATGTGATTAGGGTTTTTGTTTATAGTTTGAAATGTGGTTTGGGGCTAAGGATTTCATGTGAATAGGGGTTTGGAAGAAGAGGAAGAAGAGGAAGATGATTGTGAAGTCCACAATTGCAAAACATCCAACCCCTTTTCATGATTAAGGAGTTAAAAAGGCCTACAATTACAAAGTTTTCCATGGTGGTGTTGTTTTGAAGAAGAAGACGTGATTTTTTTTCTAGATCTAGAAAAAAAGAAAAAGAGGAAAGAATAATGAAGGAAGTGACAGAAAAGCTTTCTAAAGCAGCAACAGGGGTAAAATGGAGAGATCATGTACTGATTTGATGACGTGGTAACTTAAGTTAACGTTTGCAAATGTTCAATAACGCCAGGGTATATCCCCAACACGACACATTTCTTCAATCCCTTATTTTTGCTATCGGGGATGGTAGTTTCTGGTAGTTTTTTCTAATAAAACTAGATTAATGTAGTTAGATAAAAAATCGTGATAGTTGGAGTTAGAGGTATTGTTATGCAGTTTAGCCTTAACAAAATTTACATTCACTAAATATCTTAATTGCAAGAATAGAAGAACAATTTAGAAAAACTATTAGCAAAATCATAAATTTAATCAATATACCGATAAAATCACAAAATCCCCAAGATAATCCGACTTTTTGCTTTGTCAAAAAAGAAAGGCGAGCCTCTGAAAGTCGAAAGGTTTGTCAAAGATGTTTGGATGCAGGTTTTGTGGAGGAGTTGTTGAGAACGAGAGGAGATACGCTTGGATGTAGGGTTTTGTTGAGGATTTATCGAATGAATGGTTTTAAGAGTAAAGAATCAAGTCTACTACTTTGAGGTTTTCTTAACTATTGGATTTGGTAAATCATGGGTGTTTAAATTAGTATTTGAAAACCAAATTTAAAAAATAATAGAAAATTCATGATTTTTGACCAGATATCAATGTCCTCGACATATCGGCCAACATTTCTCCAAAACGGCACCATGATATTAGTTTGACAAATCACGTCGTTTCCTCACGATTTTCGACAGTATTAGCTTACATCTGACATTTTAGAATAAAAGGCTTACATCCGACGTTTAGAACATTATAAGGGAAGATATATATGCTAGTTTGGAGGAGTGACCAATTTATGGCTAAAGGTGCTACAAAGGGCCAGTGAATATGTGAACTAGGAGCAGTGACAAAATTATAGTTAATGATGCAACAAGGGATATAACATGGATGAAGAGGTTAACAAAGATATATTAATTGTCACTTGAATTGTTAATGCAACCCATAACAGAGTAGAATCAGAGAAGATGATTCATGTAGCTGACCTCAGAACTTCTTGGGATAAAGACTTGTTTTCATTTATATTGTTTGAATTTTTCTTGGAAAAAAGAGAAGAGGGCACCCCTTGAATTTTGGTTACAACCTTTCTTTTCTTACGAAGTCGTTGTTTTATGTTATCATGTGCACACAGTGGAACCATGATATCGCATGATAGCAGTTCCTAATGCTATTTTTTTTTTTTTGTATTTTGTGATGAACTGGAATGAACTTTCATTTAAATATGTAGGCATAACAAAACTCCTATCTTACAAATAGCTTAAGAAAATTAAATCTATAATGAAGATAATGTTAAAAAGAAGCATTTTATACCCACAAAAGAACGATGTAGAAGATGCTAACAGAATCTTGCTCGTTTTTTAAGATCAAGATTGTAATAAGCATCTTTGCGAGCCACATCTGTTATATTGAAGGGATTTGAGACTGATATGCTACCTATAAATACATAAAAATGGGAGTCATGATTAAGCTATAACAAGGATGCTGGGTATAACCAATTGGGCATATAGCTCATGGTGTAAGAATTTCCTCTCCAAATCAAGGGGTCTCTGGTTCGATTCCCTAACATAAAAAAGGATGCTGGATATACTTGAGGAAGCTCTATAAGGAATTGAGGTTTGGTGCAACGATCTTCTGTATGTTGGGAAATCTATGTCAAAATTTTATTTCTGGATTTTAATGAACACAAACTGGTAGAAAGACATCTAAACAATGATGAAAACCGATGCAGTTCATATCTAGGATATAACCACATTACTGTGGTTTGTCATTGGAATTACTTAATTTTTTATCTCTTCTGATTTTCACGTTTGATTGTCTCTATTTCAATAGATGTATATATTTCCTGTCGCGCATCAGAAAATTTCATTATTATTGGTTTCATTTGGCAGTCCTCCATACATATTTAATTTTTTAGTTTTGGTTCTTCTTCTTCCTCGTTACAATTGTTGTTATTGAGAACAGCAAAAGACATACATGTTCATATAGAAATCACATGACTTCCTAAATCAACTAAAGAAACTGATCAATCATGTCTAATTGTAGTATATGTGTTCACCAGCAACAGTCAACCATGAACAGGATCTTCATTCTATATATTGTAATTGACCATTAGTTAGAAGTATGATTACACTTTAAGATGCACAACATGATAAACCTTTCTACAGTATTGCCTGTAAACGAAACCTGAGCAAAACAAGATAGATACTAATGCACATGTTTAGCTATCATTAAAACAGGAAAAGGCATTTATCATTTAGGTATAAATTGTTTGCTTAGACTGTCAATATTATATTTTGACAGCACCTAGACTCATGTGTATTGGGGGGAAAAATCCTTTTTTTTCCAACAATATAGAAAGAAGTAGAACGAGTCCTTAAATATGGACAGATTATTGTTCTTATAGTTTATTAGAATACTGAAATTTATATGTTGTGCAATCCTGCTAGTTGTTTAATACTGAGATGACTGCATATAACACCCATCATCTATACCTCATCCAACACTTGTAACCTTCAACTAATTTATTAGCACATGGCACCCCTTTATTAGTCAGCAGTCATATCATATTTGATATTTTAGAATCAGACCAATGCTAATCTTAGGGGTTCAAAGAGCCAATAAGTGGGTTGAGGGTTTGTATAATTTCTGGATGAAGATAAAAGAAGGGTGTTACCTGCAACCTTTAATATTCTGTGAACATTGCATTCATTAATGAAGATGCACCAATTTCCTGAATTGTCTTTTTTGCAGATTCTTAGTGTTGTGTTGGTTTTTCAATTTGAATCTGGAAACATGGCGTGATGCGATAAGATAGAACTGTAATAGGTAAATTATGGCTGATCAGTATGAATCAGTAGAAGCTGAGGAACAAATTGATCTTGAGGGAGACAATGACATTGAAGATATGATGGATGATGAAGATCCTGCAGAAGATGATGGCTATAGAAGAACAAGAGATGAATACAAAGAGCAAGACCATTCAGATGATGATAGTTATAATAGAACAAGAGATGAATACAAAGTGCAAGATCGTTCAGATGATGATGGTTACAGGAGAACCATAGATGAACACAGAGAGCAAGAGCAAGACCATGACTTCGAAGATGAGGATCATGACGAAGTTTCTGAGCCTGACGAGGCCATGGGTGCTTCCGGCTCCATGAAACACGAGGGAATACCAGTCAATTCGAAAGACGAAGTTGACAACGAGAAGCATGCTGAATTGCTCTCTCTTCCACCTCATGGTTCGGAAGTTTTCATTGGTGGCCTTTCTCGTGACACAATAGAGGAGGAGCTTCGAGAGCATTGTGAACAATTTGGTGAAATTTTTGAGGTGGCCATCTCACTTAAAGATATAATATTATTGGTTGCCAAAATTACACTAAAATACCCTTAACTATCGATGTTTTTCCACTAAACCACCGTTAAGTTTTTTTAAAAAAAAGTTAAAGTAAAGCTCCACAAACTTTGGTTTTAAGGGAGTTTCCCCCCACTAAAATACCATTAAATGTGGTGTTTTAAGGAAACTTGTTATTGAAAACTTGATGGTAGGTTAGTAAAAATAGTGATAGTTAAGGGTATTCTAGGGTAAATCCTTTTTTATTTGTTCATGACTAGTTGGCTATCAATTATTGGATCTTTTGCTTGTTTAACCTGCATCCCATGGCCATTGACATCACATCAGTATGGTTTTCTGTTATTGCATGCATCATCTGCTTGATTGTGTTTGCCATTTTGCATCAACATCAAGGTTCGAGAACTCAGTTTCGGTTTCGGTCTCTCATAATTTTATAGTTTCGCTAATCTCGGCTCGGGTTTCAGTTTTGATGGTAATACAATATACATAAGTGTAGATATATTAAATACTTAAATTTATGCTTCTATATTACAAGAGAATGCTCCTAGTATTTAAAAATCCAGCCATGATGCAAAATATATTGAAAAGTGTACTTAGATAAGTATTAATATTGGTTTGGGTTCACTTTTTTGCGGTTTTCTAACAACGAAGGTCTACAGTGATCACAATGACAGTAAAAATGGTATAAAAAATTAGTTTTTAAAGGTTTTGGCTGAAACGATATTGTATGGTTGGTTTCGTATCGGTCTCGGTTGGTTTCGTATCGGTCTCCACCAAAACCGATACGAAACCACTGCGTGTCGGCGGATTCGGCTGAAACCTCGAACCTTGATCAACATACTTATCAGTTACCTTATGATTCTCGTCATCCTCTAATTACGTAATAGACTATTGTACAATGCTTGTAATTGCCTATCCTTGACAGGTTAAATTGGTGAAGGATAAGGTAAAAAGGGAAAGCAAGGGGTTTGCTTTTGTCACATTTACAACAAAAGATGCTGCACAGAAGGCCATTGAAGAGATGCAAGATAAAGAATTCAAGGTGATATACTTGTTTATTAAATTGCACCTTATTGCTAGGTTTTAATGTTATGCTTTTTTGTTATGCATTATAGGGGAAAACCTTGAGATGTTCTCTTTCTCAAGTCAAAAATAGATTGTTTGTTGGAAATCTTCCAAAGGATTTGACAAAGGAAGAGTTGACAAAAATACTTCACGAGACTGGTCCTGGAGTAGCAAATATCGAATTCTTCATGGTACTACTTTTCCTGATGAAATATGAGCTTGTGTACCCATTACTTCAACTTGTATTCTTTAGTTATATTCGATTATAATTTCAGGATCTAGAAAATCCAAACCGGAATCGTGGCTTCCTTTTTGTTGGGTATTACAACCATGCTTGTGCCGAGTATGCAAGGCAGAAAATGTCGAGCTCTCAATTTAAGATTGATGGGAGCAATCCCACCATCACCTGGGCTGAACCCAAAAATGCAGCTGAAGCTTCTGCGACTTCTCAGGTATAACACCTCAGCCGACAAGTGATTGCATTTGATTGGCTATTTGGTATGGTTGTGCTGCAAATTTCATCACCTTATACACTATATAAAGAACATATATTATCTGCCAAATTAATTTCTTATTGACTAACCAATGCTATAAAATTGTAACTATCATTGTTAAATGAAACAATATTGGAAGGGGAAATTTAATTTTGTGTGATCTATACCTTATCTCTACTTTTAAATACCCAACAAAACAAATACAAGTTTTTAAATTTTTTGTGTTGCTTCAAATGGTCACAAAGCTTATGGTCTCAGTATCGAATAGTTCAGATCGAGGGGCATAAAGTTTGATTGGCTTTAGAAAAAATGTTGGATCATGAGCTTGCTCAGATAACAACAAAAACAGACAGATTTCAATGATACGCTTTAGATCTAGGCTCTTGAGGTGTCCAGACATTAGAATTTGGTGTGCTTGGTTCTAAAAATGTTGGGATCGCATGAATAGATTAGACTCTCAATTGGCACACCCTAATTATGGATGCATTCATTTCGCTATTCTTACTTCTTCACTGTCTTAGGTTTTCATACATGTGTAGGACTACCTTGAATTTTTTTTTTACAGTTTAGGGTTTCAGCTCTTCAAGATTGTGTTTATTGATTCAGGTTTAAATTTGGAGCTTACTCAGTTAACTTCATGACTCAAAGGCTTTGTGCTTCTTTTATCGCTAGCTTCCCTTGATCCCCCACTCTCTCTCTCTCTCTATACATGCACATTCAAGTATTCCTTGAAGCTACAGTGAAAAAGCCATATAGTCATACAAAAAACACATACAAGTACAGCCCATCAAAATTTAATAGTAGTACAGTTGAACCATCATATTGATCTATTAAATTTCCCATCTTAACTCAAAATGCACTGCACCCTCTAAAATCTGTTCTTCTTGTTGAGCCCATCAATCCACTTAAATCAAAATCTCAGTTTTCTCTTTGAATGAATCCTAGTGTAACATTATTCAACAAGTAATAGTAAAACAGGATCATAACGGAGCAAATAAATATATGTTGCTCTAACTACATGCTCATGCGGGATCCAAGTGGTTTGCTGATTATTTGGTTTCAGTAAATTGTAAAGATTTTCTAGTTTATGTGTGTTTTTTAAAAAAAATAATTAATTCTTTGCAAATTTAGTCAGAGTTTTCAGCAAAACTGAGCGCAGGTGTTCCTCGTATGAAGGAGCGTAGACCCTTTGTGTTTTCTCTGTATAGAATGAATTGAGTTGGTTGCTGATTTTTTGCAATTTGGTTCTTATCTTCATCAGGTGTGAATCCTAATTGAGGGTGTGAATTGAATTTTTAGTCCTCTTTCTTCTCTTCCTAAAACTTCCCTAGCTCCACTTAAATTCTAACTTTCCATTTCCCTTCAAACTAAATCCCAACCATCCAAAACTCTTCCAAACAAACCCCTACTACACATTCTAAAAGTGAAGTTTGAAATAATTACAACATTGCCACTTCAGTCCTAGCAGTCGCAACCAAGAAAAAATCAATAGAAAAGAAAAGAAAAGAAATCAGAGAGGAAAAGAACCACCACCGGAGAGCCCTATTTAGGGTTTACTCCACGTCGTCGACACCACTCCAATCCCGCTGCCAAAACCATCAGGAATCCAAACGGATCAGCTACCTTTTTATTTGCTGCAAGCTTTAAGCAGCCACCATCAGCAATCCCAATGGATCAGCTCTGCTTCATACAGCAAGGTCCCGAGAGGTAATGTGGTTCAGTTGCTTCTTTTGGATATTAGTTAAGAAAATAATTTGACTTAACTGGTTTGGGTTCAGTGATGGCACATTTTTGTGCAATACTAGATCTAGGCCATTTTGACCCTGTCTTTCTGAAACTATAATATTGGATCTGTACAAGATTGGTGAGGCAATTTATTATTTTTGGTAGATCAACTCGATTTTTCAATTTATGGGTTCAATTGCAATTTTTATCCATTATAGATATCTTTGTGTGTGCATGCATTTAGTTTTGGATTTGCATCTTGTTTGTTTGCATTGCATTCATTTTAGAATTTTCCTGTTATTGTTTGCACACATCACCTGCCTGCCTGCCTGCCTGCCTGTATTCATTTGACATCCACACACATGCTTTTCAGCCCTATGATCACCATCCTGTATAACTTGGTTAATGTACTTGTTTGGTTGCAACTAATTAGTTCATATACATCATATATTTAAATAAATTAACCTTCTATGCCACGTTTTGTTTATTGGCATTTAGTATGAATTTAGGGCCGGATTGGCTTTTTGGAGTTGAGTTACGATATCCGGAGTTTTATGAAGTTGTCTAAACTTAACTGCAGTTTTCTAACTATGCAATATGCACTATTCCGCTTTTAGTTTGGAATTTAGATAAACGGAGCTATCTAAACTCCAATGTTAGGACAATCCACCTCTTTTGTCTAATCTCCAAAAATTAAGAAGAAAACACTCACTCTGGAGTTTACACAACTCCAAAGGTAAACAACCCATCAAAGTTAAATTTTAAGCGGAGCTAGGGCCTTGCAAGCTCGAGAAGCATTACCTATACCTTCACCTTATATTTTAACTCCGGTATTCCTAACTCCAAATCCAAACAGGCACTTATCAGTTAGGACTATTTTCATTGGGAAAAAGCATTTCCTTCATACATGACCTCTATCTCTAGCGGGCAATGACACTTTTAGTCGTGATCCATATCTATGTTGGAAGGAGAGCATGACACATTTTGCTGTGCCATTTCCGTTCTATAACTACTTTTGAGGATATTTTTTATTGTCAGCATGTCATACTGTGCCATGTTCGTTGTCTTTGCTTCTTAGGTAGCTGGTTCCTTATATATCTTATATGCTGCATAGTTTCCGTGATGAAGCTTTGCTTAGCTTTTGTAACTACAGCTAACCTTTGGCTTTGTTAGCGAAGTTCCTTAGTCTCACCTTGCTGTTCTGTGCTGCTTACCCACAGATTTTAAGTTCATTTCATTGTAACAATTGACAATGGAGGTATGGTGGTTCAAGTCTGCTTTCAGTGGCTTTGTACTTTGTATGCATCATTGTTTATAAGCCTTGTTTTCTGCAAGGCCTTTCCAACAATATTCCAACTTACTTTCTAAGCTACATCTCACGAGCTCACAGTTTTTGGGGTTTATCTGCTATTTGAGGTTACTAATTGTGGGATCGTTAAACTGAAATTTTTAAACTTGTATATTACATTTTGCTATATTGTTGAGTCCTTTTTTGCTCCGGCCATAAACCTTTAACCAAATGAGCTTATGCTTCAGGAATTGCTAATCCACTGGAATAACCTTTCAACATTATTTTGCATTATAATATCAAATTGCTGGATATATACAGGTGAAGACCATCTATATAAAGAATTTGCCAGAGGGCATTACGTCCGAAAAGTTGAAAGCTCTATTCGAGCATCATGGAGAAGTCACCAAAGTTGTTATGCCACCGTCCAAAACAGGGCAAAGTAAGCGGAACTTTGGGTTCGTCTATTTTAAAGAGAGATCTAGTGCTTTAAAGGCAGTTGAAGGATCTGAGAAATATGAAATCGATGGTAATATTCTTCTGCTCTCGCATCGCCTATTCAAACAGTTGTTTGGAAATTTTATTACTAAATATGTATTACACACTTCAAATCTTTTTTTCCTCATATCGGCATCTGATGGTTATTTGTTTATATAATAATATAGTAATTTCTGATGGATATGGATAATATTATGCTTTGGTTGGTAAGGTTGTCTTACTTCTAATTATATCAATAATTCATTTGTTTAGGTTAAATTTTACTAAACCCCATCCACCTTTTGCGGGTTTTGAGATAACCCATTGAACTTTAAAAATATTATAAAACCCCGCTGAATTATCGGTTTGTATGAAATTGTTAGTTTGGTTAACTCGTGTGAGCTACAATTGGACCGAATAACCCCAAAATGCCTTGTGGATAGATTGAATAGACTCAAAATGAACGGAATATGATTTTTTTTGACAAAAATACCTTTCAATTTTTTACGAAAATACCCTTCAATAGGGTTTTATAGCATTTTTAATGTTCAGTGGGGTTATCTCAAAAACCTCAAAAGGTGTATGGGTTTAATAAAATTTACCCTTTTTCTTAAAACATTGATGAGAGGGTCATTTTTGGACAATTGTTTTTTTTGGGCCTCATGGCCTAAGAGTACAATGTAATTTACCACAGCAAATATTCCTCCCCTTTTATCTATTTTTCTCTCCAGCCTAGGAATTTGGAGGACATAACTTATGGAGAATTTGGAGGATGAAAACTGTTAATAATGATTCCGGAATACTCCATTCTTGACAGTAGTTGCTTCGTCAAAATTTTGAAACTAATTTAGACAAGTTCGATGTCCTGTTTTGACCATAGTTCCTTGGTCAAAATTAAGTCTTGGGTAAATCTTTCATGAGTCTTGCTCTATAGTGACCCATTTTGACTAAACAATCTAAATGTGACAACATGATCACATGAATTTGTCTGTTGATGAAGGTGAAAGGTTGGTTTGCTTTACCGCTTGGTGAACAGATAATTAGGTATGCGTTTGTTAAATTGCTCGAGAAAATATTGTGACGATTTTTTAAAAGGCAATTAAGCACAAATTAATAGCAACAGATTTAAGAAAATTAAGAGTAGTACCATCTTAGGAGCTATTTGCTTGTTAGGAAACATTGCTGTATGCAGCATTTGTACAAAATAATTCATTGCCTATGTTTCATAAGAAATATTTACATAGATTTCAAAATTGAACATGCAAAATGCAACAACATTTTGCAGCCAATATTTGGAACAAATGTTACAGCTTGAGAAATGCGATTATAACTTAGGGGCGTCACATCATCCCTCATTTAATCACTGCAATCTTGTAGCATATAAGCAAATGTTGCATTTCCATTGTTTTTTGTTCAATCAAACACAAGATGTGCTTTGGATTTGAAATCAAAGCAAAAGTTGAAATTATCAAGATGATTGTTTTTAAATCATTTACTTATAATAAATATTGTATTTTCCTTTCTAACAAAAAAAGAAAAGAAAAATTCCAAGCAACCCTTTGTACAGAATGTGCAAAGTGTGATTGCACCATTCTGTTGCTAATTATCACTCATTTGGATTCAGGACAACCGATTGAGGTCGTCCTCGCTAAGCCTCAGACAGACAAAAAGCCTGCTCATGGAAAATTACCAAATTACCCTCAATACCCTTCGTATGGTGGTTTTCCTGGAGGAGGAGGAGACCCATATGGGGCTTATGGCGCTGCAGGACTCGGCCAGGTTTTGTTGCGTTCTCTTTTCAAGTGAAATTAGGCTTCAAATCAATAACCCTGCCCTTTTCCTTTTTTTGCTTACTAGAAAATTTGGTGGGTTTGTGAAATTTTTACAGCCTGTAATATATGGTAGAGGGCCGACGCCATCAGGGATGAGAATGGTTCCTATGGTTTTACCTGATGGTCGCATTGGTTATGTTCTGTAAGCACCGATTTAATTTCTTAATTCATTATTATCATGCAAATTCTATGATCAACCATTGCTAAGATTTATATTTTTCCCATCTGATATTTTTCAGACAACAGCCTGGTGCACAGGCTCCACCACCTTCTAGAAGAAGCGAGCATCGTGGTGGCTCGAGTGAAAGCGGGGGTCGGGGCAGTGATAGGAACCATGGGCGTCGATACCGTCCTTATTAAATCTGCTTGTCACAAGGACTAGGGGTCTCTGTATCCTAGTGTTGTTTTATTCACAGTTCAGAATTATCTCGATCTTCAGCTAAAATAGATCAGAGCTGTAGAGGAGTTGTAACATTTGTCCTTCGACATAATTAAAACAAGCATCAGATTGTGAGTGGCTGCTACGGTTATAGATTTTAATCTATTTATGCTCTGAATCGGGAAATATTACTGTTAGATTCCGAAGTTTATTTTCATTTCTTCTCGGGTTTCGGTTTAGATTTATTGTGATGGAGCCAGACATTGTTTATGTGGTGAAAACATCAATGGGCTCTTTTGCAAGTATTACATTCTGATTTCTGAGTAAGATACAGCTCTGTATTTGAGCTTCCTCTAATGCTGTGATGTGATGGTCAAGAATTGTCGCTGTTTTTATTAGAGGCTGATTGCATAAAGCCGATTTATTAGTGCTTTATTAGTGCAAAGACCTGTTTTTCTCATCGACCAAAGCTCTTCAAAATACTCAATTTCCACTTTTAAAATTGTTAATATTACTCAAGAACTTGCTTGTGGTGTTTACACTACTACAAATGTGTCCGGTAGTAATGTGTATTTGGTCACGGTTATAAGTGTGATCAACTTATGGTCACGGTTATAAAAGATTTGGTCACGGTTTTAACCGTTACTAATAAAATAAATTGCGGGTCAACAACGCATTTAACAAAATAAATTGCGGGTCAACAACGCATTGAAGATAAAATCCCATCCCATCCCTCCCAAATTTTCACCCAACGCCAAAAATCCTCTCGTCGCTGCTACCGCTCCCGCCGCTGGAGCCGCCTGCCGCCGCAGCGGTGGCCGTCTCCTTCGAAGCCCTCGTCTCCTTAGTTGAGCTCATCGTTGAAGGTCCAGTCCCGATCGAGCTTATCGTCGAAGCTCGGTAGTCGCCGTCGTCGAAGCTCGCTATGCTAAGTAAAACTGATTAGGATTACGATAATTTTAATTTTTTTTTGTTTAATTTTAATTTTTGCTTTAAACCGTTGTCGAATCTGATCGAAGTCTTAGGTGGAGGTTGCCGCCGCCGCTGTAGTCGTTAAAAGGTAAATTTTAATTTTTTTGATTTAATTTTAATTTTAATTTTAATTTTTTTGGAGAATACCTATTTTTTTTATTTTTTATTAACTACTGCTGCCGCTGTTGCTGCTGTTATTGTTGATGATGTTATTGTTGATGCTGATGGTGATATTGTTGATGCTCGGGTAGAGTTAGTGTTTGGGTTGAGTTAGGGATATAGGGTTGGGGATGTAGGGTTCCTAGACACACTAATGAAGTCTCACAAGGCATCAAACATGGCTAATTAAAATTTTACAAGTGCCTACAAACCCTAATACGGATCGTTAACTAGATAATGAGGCGATGCGATGCAAGTTAACAACTTTAACTGAAAAGGAAAGGGGATACAACCTTTGTAGATCTGGTCCTCCACCTCCTAGGCTCCGTGATGAAGTCCCCTCGCTGTCCAAATCGTATCTTGGGCTCTAGCATCGGCTTCATCGAAGAAATGGGCGGGTTTGATCGTCGGCTTCGATGCCGAAGATGATCTACGTCGAGGCATCACAAGATCAAACTCCGACTTCACCAAGTCATGAAACTTGTGAAGAAAACACCCTATACTACTTGGCAAGAGGTAGAGGATGAAGAAATAGGAAGTGGGTTCACTTTAGAATTGGATTTCTCACTCATTTGCTCAAGTTGGCATTGATGTAGAAAGCTTTTCTTTCTTGTTCATGAAGAAGAAGAAGAAAGAAATATATGATAAGTTATTTTAAAAAGGAAAATAAATTGAATACTTATCATTTGGCAACCATGTTTAGGTGTAGAGAATAGACCATGGTTAGTGGGAATGGTTAGGGTTAAGCATGAGACAAAATAGTCACTATAGTCAAAGCTTCAAGAAGCTTCAAAGAAAAACAAAACTAGCAACCATTTCATTTCTTATCTTTTCAAAATAAATAAATAAAGAAATAGATAAACAAAACCCTAATCATTAGTTTAACCATGATTTAATTCTTTACACTTAACCAAGTAAACATATATCATCAAACATGATACAATCAAGTTCACAAAAGTATATCACATATACAACTTGCACAATTCAAGTGAGAAAATCCATTTAAAGTGAACCAATACTAGTTAATGCAAAGTAATATATCAAATATATAATTATACATTAAATCATTAAATCAACACTTGATTTAACGATCCGGTCATATCGCATATAACCGACCAGTATCCTATGTATCGGCTTATCGAATCAATCCTTGATTCGATAACTAGATTATATCGCATATAACCAATCGATACATTCATCGCGAGAATGAAATACGATATCACATACACACATTATTCTCGGTCCTGCACATATCTCATATGCGCTCCTATTTCGTTTCGCTTGAGCCAGGAAATCTCTGTGTAGGACTCTAAAGACTCGTCAATACGCCGGCAGCAGATGATGATCATATCAAACACCCACAAGCCGCAAGCGGTCTGCTAAACGTAACGGCCACCCGGGTACTGAGCGATCAGAAGAACGACGAGCAAGCCCGCTCACACTCCTGTGAATCCAACCAGTAACACTTACCGTACAGTCCGGTCTGTTCGTCTGATATGTCGCATATCTCGCCTAGGGGTGGTAAACGTCAGACCCCAGTAGCTCGATAAGTCATGCCGACGTGAAGTCCATGACATGTGTGAAACTACTGATAACACTTACCAGTAGGTCACTACAACCCTGGCCAGGTATTTCCTGTTATGGCCAGTCGAGCATAGCGCAACATCAACCCCCAATACCGGAGAGACGAATCCCCTCCTATCGCTCATTGCCTCCATGTGAATCGGGACTGTACCCAAAAACCACCTGTTTGCACGACTCAGTAGAGCCGTGGTAGGGTGGAAATCAAAGCACAGTGGGAGACACACAAGACTCTATGACGATCTCGGGTCAACAGACTAAGCTGTACCAGTGTCACCAGAGAACGGCCATCTGACGTGAGGTATAATACCATCTGGGAGTTCTCGGCGAGTCCGTTTAGTGTACCCAGTCTCCACTGAGCACCCATATACCATCTCTGATGTCAAACACCAATGGATATGGGATCATCCATCGCCCATCGCATGGGTCGAGAAGATATACGCTAGTCTACTCTGGAATATCGATGCCCCGTCTCGATATTCCCTCGACTAGGAACACTGAAGGATGTACTCATGGACTATCCAGGCCCCACTAGTATGATCTGCATCATAGTCCAGATAGTCAAGTACACATCCTAAGGGCTTTACCAACATGTAACAGAGAGACAATCAGTGTACACGTTAAGGTAAAAAGTAACCAGATAGCGTACTATCATGTCGAGCAAGAAAGTCCTACCTATATATGTCCCAGCATCCACTACAATATACATCCAATGTACAGTAATGGCCTCTAGGGCATACATATAACTAACAATCTCCCACTTGCACTAGGGCCATCTGTAGCAGTAGTTGTAGTATCTAATACTCAACCATCCCCTAAAAGTCTCTTTTTGGGAAAATGCCTTCGTGAGTGGATCCGCCGTGTTGTCCTCTGAGTCTACTCTCCTGACCTCGATCAACCTGGAGATCAACTATCTCCATGATCGGGTGATACTGCCTCAGAATTTGTCTGGGTCACTGATGGGACCAGGGTTCCTAGGCCAAAGCCACAGTTCCATTGTCATACAATGGTAGGAGCCTAGTTCATCTTATGAACCAATATACACCCAAACTTCCTCTTTGGTAGTATCTTTAATAGCGATGTTACCAGCCTTTATCGTCTGGTTTGTCACGGTATCTAGCTTGGAAATCTTCCAACATACCGTCCCTTTACTGAGGGTAAAGACAATGCCTGTGACTGACATTCAGTCGTCTTTATCACCCTGGAACCCTTCCAGTGTTTTTCCCCAGGATCGATTGATACCCTCTCACTACATCTAGTGAGAATCCTAGCATCCAATTACATCTATCTCATAGATGAAAACTCAGGATTTAGGAGGTATCACTTTGATCCTATTAGAGAATCCTTGTGATAAGCGGAGATTGACCGATCGAAGCATATGAAACTCCTTTCCTATCAAGAGTATGTTGTCCACGTACAATACGAGTATGACCACCTTACTCTCTATTACCGTTTTGTATATACAAGGTTCATCTACCATTTTGATGAAGTCAAACACTTCGACTATCACATCAAAACAGACGTTCCAACTCCGCGATACTTGCTTTATTATGTAAAGCAACTTGCACACGTTTCCGCTGCTCCCACTGTTTACGAAGCCCTCTGGCTGTGTTCTTATAGACGTTCTCTTCTAAATCATTATTTAGAAAAGTAGTCATGGCACCCAACCACCAGATATCGTAGTCATGGTATGTAGCAATGGCAAGTAGGATCTGGATGGACTTAAGCATAGTCCCCTGAAAAGATTTCATCATTATCCACGCCTGATCGATGACGAAAACCTTTAACAAGTCTAGCTTTGAAAGTCTCAACCTTTCCATCTACACTAAGTAATCTTCTCAAGATATACTTGCCCCTGATGGGGATTTAACCCTTCAGATATTGCAGCCAAAGTCCATACTTTGCTGGTGTACATGGATTCCATCTCAGATTGCTAAGCATCCAGCCATTCTTACAGAGTCCCTACTCTCGATGGCCTGCTCGAAACTAGTTGGGTCATCATCTCATGATATAATCCTTGCTCCCACTGTCATCGAGAAACCGAAGTATCTCTTAAGCAGGTGAGGAACCATGCTAAATCGGCGGAGAGGCTGAGGTTCATCGGGAACTATTGAATCCTTTGGTTCTGTCAAATCATCAGCTACAGTTTGTATAGCTGGAACATTTCCAGTTCTACATAACTGACCTTGCCTCGAGCTTGTCCGGATTTTGCATTTGACATAGGCCGGACAATCCTAAATCTTAACTTACTTAAGAGATAGGCTCTTCCCATACCATATCTCATATGGAATGGTAGGCACTGATTTGATTCGAACCTAATTCAATAGATACGCAGCTTCTTAAGCGCATAACCCCAAAAGTAAATAGGTAACTCAGTAGTACTCATCATAGAGCACACCTTATCATATAGGGTGTGATTGCTCCGCCCCGATATACCATCGTGCTATGGTTTATACGGAGGAGTAATGCTGAGAGAGAATCTCATTTTCTTTTAGAATAGTCCAGGAATGCCATGCACAAGTATTCTCCTCCCTGATCTTATCATAGGACATAATACTTATACCCGTATTTTGGTTCTCTACTTCTAACTTATATTCTGTGAATACCTCAAAAGCTTCAGACTTATGTTTCAACAGGAACATATGACTGAATCTTGAGAGATTATCAGAGAATATAATGAAGTATAAAGAACCAGTCCTGGCATGTGTAGACAGGAGACTTTACATACATCATCATGTATCAGTCCTAAGAGTTCATTAACTCTTTCTTTGTTTTCTATAAACAGGGCTATGGTCATCTAATCTTTGTGACATGACTGGCAAGTTTCACAAGATGTAAATTCAAACTGATTTAAATATGCATCTAAAATGCAACTTCAGCCAGCCGGGTCGCATTGATATGACCTAGTCTACAATGCCTCAAGAATGATTCGTTCATTTCTGAACTCTTCCTCTTGTGTGTGTTCTGAATACTAAGAACTGTAGTTTGATTTAGAACGTTAATGCTTTTAGATAACGCGCCTGAACCGATCAACTTTTGATATAGGAAATGTTCAAAACATTATCCAGCAATACAAAATTTTAACATTTCTTTACTAAATAAAGAGAGTGATATGATTTTGTATATCAGGTTCGGTATCTAATAACATTTGTTCAGAATCAATGTATTGGCAATACAGGGTGACAGTGACCAACAGACTTGGCTGCAACACTTGCCCCGTTTTCTGTCTCATGAAACTTATCACCCGTTCTCAGTTTTTCTACCCTTTTGTAGCCCTATGTAACATATTACATATCTGGGATCCTGATCCGGTATCATATACCCAGATGCAGAGGATACTGAGAAACGGTTCTTTGTAATGAACACACCTGAAGGAGATGCATCTCATGCACTTTCTTCGTTTGGGCGGCATGGGAATCCTGGTATTTCTCTTATTTCCTGCTCCGTCTTATAACAATTATAAGTTGGAGCGGGACCAACGTTCCCCAGCACAGTATAACAAGCAGGTTCGGTCAATTCATCCGTATTATTATCTTGATTAAGGCGTGATATGGTCGCTACCTGGAGAGAGAGAGAAGAAAACACTCTGCGTGCGCTCTTGCAAGATTAGATTGGTTATTTATTTTATCTAATCAGGATGGCTCCCACTGTTTTTATCAAATCTTCCTTCAAATCTTAAAAGAAAAGACTAGCCGGGATTAATTACACTCTACAAGTTCGCCAATCTTTCAGCCAGGCTAGTGTCGGTACTTTGAGGGAGGTTCCCCGTGCTTTCGCACAGACCTAATTACTGTAAACCTCGCTTTCCCAGAGGCATAACCCCGTTGACACCTTTCTAGACACCTACTGGATCGGCTAATTGTAAAGTGCAAAACTCTCTCAGGAGTAACAATTACTCGCAGTGGGTATCGAGATCCAACTATCACATAGAAGGTATGCAATCTCATTGCAAATTTCAACACTTGAAACTCCCGATAAAGATTTTTACCCCTAGCACTTATGACCTTAACTATGGTCAACAAATCATAAGCACTAGTCAAGTTCTACCCGTCATTTCGTGATTAATTAGACCCACCCACATGACCTTTAACTAAGGTCAACAAAGTCACGCGACTGTCCTAACTAATCGCATCATATGCGGTGTAGGAAGACATCACTTAGCTACCGTACACTGTGCCTTGACTATGGTCAACAAACACAGCACGAATACTAAGTACTCTACTTCCTAAAATGACGGAGGGTTGCGAATGGTTTTTGTGAAAACCTTTAACGCTTTGAACTTGATCTCGTTGCGGAATCAAATGGTTTTTAAATGGAATGTTTTTGAGGCTTTTCTAGTTTTGCTAAAGGGGTCACTCCCGGTGAAGGGATCGTCGGCCCTTTCCTCGTCGAATGAGGTGCGGGATATATCATATATATCACTGTGCAAAGCGGAAACTATAGAAGCGATCAAAGACAAACCGAGGGTTGTATCATCTGCCAGTTATTGCTAAAGGAGTCACTCCCGGTGAAGGAATCTCGGTCCTTTCCTCATCGAATAAGGTGCAGGATGTTCTATAATGAACACCGCGATGCAAAAGCAAGAACTGTAGCTACCTGTTTTTATTTTGAAATTCGATTCCACAACATCAATTAGGTTTATTTTCTTTCATTAATCTCATTAATGAATATCCTATCATTTAAGTCCACCTAAACATCACAGATAAATATAACGTACGCTTATGCCATCCGCATTCGCCTCGATGTCCCGTCTGCACCGTTAGGTTAGGTAACTAACGCCAGAGCGAGGCAGGGCTAGCGCGGGTGTAAAACATAAGCAACGTCTATATAATATATCATATATACTATATATAATATCTGTCACAGAACATCACATGATCACATCACAGATAAATCACAGCAGAAGAAACATATGAAATATTGGATATACTAGGACGTCCGTGTTTTCAATACGAGCCAGTATAAAACACGGATTCCACGGTCGTGATGAATAGTCAATCCCACACCCAAGACCCCTACGAGAGCGGCAAGCAACCCTACCAATTCTAGGGTTAGGAAACCCGGACTCGACTCCTCGAGATGGTCTCCCTCTGGACCCCAGAACCCGGTTACTTGTGCTCCCCTCTTTGGGTCTATCCTAATGCGGAAAAGTAAATAATATACAAAAGGTGACATCTTCCGCAACCTGGAAGTGCCCCAATAAAAGAATATTACATACAAGTTTTTACATGAATGAAAATGAAAAACACTCATCTCACATAAAAACCCCCCGGCTATTCAAACACGACGATCCAATATAACATATCCAGCAACACATAACATCACATGTCATCAACGTAAGCAAACATGCGTATCCCAATTGTCGTTGACATATAGCAACGAAACCGGCGATATCACATATTACACTTACGGTCACAGAAAAGAAAGTGTAAAACTACAACAGTTGGAATCCGCAATCTCTTTAGACATCGCATGCCTAATCAAATGAATTCCTTAGACATCGCATGCCTAACAATTATAAACCCCGCATTTAGTCTCATTATCGAAAACACTTTTCAATATCAAGTCGGGCAATTCAACAAGATTCCCGAAAAACTGATCGAATGCTCATCGCAAACTTTAGTAGGCGGCCGCACCCCCGACGCCGTCGACGAAGTGCACCAAGGCGGAACACCGCTACCGCAAGCACCCAAACGGATGCTTTCGGCGACGGGGTTCTCCTACAGTCACTTGGTCGGGGCTATGGAGTGAGGCTGTCTATTAAGTTTACCCGGTGAGTATTCGCGTACGCTACGTGATTGCGACGGACTTTTGATCACATCAAAACTCCGTGGCAACCGATCAAGTGAGACTAAACTGCTATGTTTATAACATTCATTCCGTTATCTCATAACTACTTGTGAATTCCAATTATTGTATCACATTCCGGATAAATAGAAAACGCTAAACTTTTCGATCGAACAATCGAACACCCAAGTTTTCCCGATACAGCTCAACACATGAAATAAGTCTAACAGCATTCAGTTCGTGCCTCAGTACCAACGGTCCAGCCGTAGAAGGGTCAAGCCAACGCCTCACATGTGGCACGCCGTACTGCCCCGAACCCGAAGGTTCAAAGGGCAGTTCAAGACGGTCACATAATCGAGTTAAGGTTTGTTGTCTTCTAGAGGGACCATCGCGTTACTTGCACTACTTAGAACGTCGTTAAACTACGGAAAAATCCAACAACTGGAAATTCTCGGCAGGGGAAAAAGTGGGTATTTATATCCGGTCGAACTTTTTAACATATTCTAAAAATACCCGGAAAAACACACTGACAAAATTAGACAATCCGATCGATACACCGAGTCCCCAATACAACTCAGAAAATTCAACTCTTGAAAAAATATTAAAAATTCCCAGGAAAACCAGCACTGCAAACTAGGAATTACGGTGCAAAATTTATTGCAAGAGGAGACAAAAGGGCCGCGGAACCGCCGCATTAGCATGCTAATGCCGCGGTTCCGCCGCGCTTTGATAGATTCAGGGGCCCCGTTTTATACAGTAATTCTTAGAATCTTCTACCGAGTTTTCTGCATATTTTTAATTCTCAAAAATCCATAATTTTCAAAAATGTACAGAGAGCAATATTAGGGTTACGGTTTCGGTTCGATCGGATTTCTAACTCCGTCTACGCATCGCCTAAGGCTCTAGCTAGGCTCTGATACCACTGTAGGGTTCCTAGGCACACTAATGAAGTCTCACAAGGCATCAAACATGGCTAATTAAAATTTTACAAGTGCCTACAAACCCTAATACGGATCGTTAACTAGATAATGAGGCGATGCGATGCAAGTTAACAACTTTAACTGAAAAGGAAAGGGGATACAACCTTTGTAGATCTGGTCCTCCACCTCCTAGGCTTCGTGATGAAGTCCCCTCGCTGTCCAAATCGTATCTTGGGCTCTAGCATCGGCTTCATCGAAGAAATGGGCGGGCTTGATCGTCGGCTTCGATGCCAAAGATGATCTACGTCGAGGCATCACAAGATCAAACTCCGACTTCACCAAGTCATGAAACTTGTGAAGAAAACACCCTATACTACTTGGCAAGAGGTAGAGGATGAAGAAATAGGAAGTGGGTTCACTTTAGAATTGGATTTCTCACTCATTTGCTCAAGTTGCCATTGATATAGAAAACTTTTCTTTCTTGTTCATGAAGAAGAAGAAGAAAGAAATATATGATAAGTTATTTTAAAAAGGAAAATAAATTGAATACTTATCATTTGGCAACCATGGTTAGGTGTAGAGAATAGACCATGGTTAGTGGGAATGGTTAGGGTTAAGCATGAGACAAAATGGTCACTATAGTCAAAGCTTCAAGAAGCTTCAAAGAAAAACAAAACTAGCAACCATTTCATTTCTTATCTTTTCAAAATAAATAAATAAAGAAATAGATAAACAAAACCCTAATCATTAGTTTAACCATGGTTTAATTCTTTACACTTAACCAAGTAAACATGTATCATCAAATCAACACTTGATTTAACGATCCGGTCATATCGCATATAACCGACCAGTATCCTATGTATCGGCTTATCGAATCAATCCTTGATTCGATAACTATATTATATCACATATAACCAATCGATACATTCATCTCGAGAATGAAATACGATATCACATACACACATTATTCTCGGTCCTGCACATATCTCATATGCGCTCCTATTTCGTTTCGCTTGAGCCAGGAAACCTCTGTGTAGGACTCTAAAGACTCGTCAATACGCCGGTAGCAGATGATGATCATATCAAACACCCACAAGCCGCAAGCGGTCTGCTAAACGTAACGGCCACCCGGGTACTGAGCGATCAGAAGAACGACGAGCAAGCCCGCTCACACTCCTGTGAATCCAACCAGTAACACTTACCATACAGTCCGGTCTGTTCGTCTGATATGTCGCATATCTCGCCTAGGGGTGGTAAACGTCAGACCCCAGTAGCTCGATAAGTCATGCCGACGTGAAGTCCATGACATGTGTGAAACTACTGATAACACTTACCAGTAGGTCACTGCAACCCTAGCCAGGGATTTCCTGTTATGGCCAGTCGAGCATAGCGCAACATCAACCCCCAATACCGGGAGAGACGAATCCCTTCCTATCGCTCATTGCCTCCATGTGAATCGGGACTGTACCCAAAAACCACCTGTTTGCACGACTCAGTAGAGCCGTGGTAGGGTGGAAATCAAAGCACAGTGGGAGACACACAAGACTCTATGACGATCTCGGGTCAACAGACTAAGCTGTACCAGTGTCACCAGAGAACTGCCATCTGACGTGGGGTATAATACCATCTGGGAGTTCTCGGCGAGTCCGTTCAGTGTACCCAGTCTCCACTGAGCACCCGTATACCATCTCTGATGTCAAACACCAATGGATATGGGATCATCCATCGCCCATCGCATGGGTCGAGAAGATATACGCTAGTCTACTCTGGAATATCGATGCCCCGTCTCGATATTCCCTCGACTAGGAACATTGAAAGATGTACTCATGGACTATCCAGGCCCCACTAGTATGATCTGCATCATAGTCCAGATAGTGAAGTACACATCCTAAGGGCTTTACCAATATGTAACAGAGAGACAATCAGTGTACACGTTAAGGTAAAAAGTAACCAGATAGCGTACTATCATGTCGAGCAAGAAAGTCCTACCTATATATGTCCCAGCATCCACTACAATATACATCCAATGTACAGTAATGGCCTCTAGGGCATACATATAACTAACAGGGGATTGGGTTAGGGTTGGGGTTAGGGTTAGGGTTAATTAGGGTCAGGGGACAGGGTTAGGGATAGTTTAGGTTTATGGTTAGGGTTTGCGTTAGGGTAATTTAGCGAATTTTTGTAGGTAATTTAGTGAAAAACAATAATAGTTAAGGGTATTTCCGTTGAAAAAGAACAATAGTTAAGGGTATTTTAGTGTAAATAAGTAACATTGAGCAGATGAGGGTTTTTTATTAAAAAATTTAATGATAGTTCAGTGAAAACAACAAACGTTAAGGGTATTTTAGTGAAATTTATAATAATTTAGTTAATTTACTAAGATAAATTGTTTAGTTTAATTTTTAAGGTAGTTTACTGAAAAACATCAATAGTTAAGGGTATTTTAATGAAATTTTTAGTAATTTAATTAATTTAAGGCAGTGTAGTGAAAAACCAAGAATAGTAAAGGGTATTTTAGTGTAATTTAGTGAAATGGAGGGGTGTTTGCATTAATAAATCACATGAAAGGGTGTAAAGTGCCGCATCGGATTAAACTACATTGGGGCTTTGAGCAACTAATCCTTTAAAGTCCACATTCTGTCAAGTTTCCGCTGGAACAGCCAAGGGGCTGCTAGTTTCGTCGGCTTTGGTCTTGGCTCGGCCGACTTGGTGGGACAAGTCCTGTAGCCTGTCGGGTAAGAAGTCCGGACTCGATAGTCGTTTGTTGTTTGTTTCGGGCTGAAGTAGGAGGCATGGAGTTCGGTTTATCGCCATCCCGCTTCATCAAAATGGATTGGTCTTATTTATTGCATCGGAGTCGATTCCTATACAGCTCTCAAGACAGCTGAAGCTTGTATATTTCATGAAGCGACCGAATCATGCTTAAACTCTACCCACTCGGCAAATCATATATACCACGGGATGCATCAAACATTATCGGTTGGAAAATTCTCTCGGCGTCACATAAAACTTGTCTTATGCACACCCTAACTCATAATTTGCTAGTCAAGACCATGAGTATTATCGAAAACAAATAAAGAACATAAATGCTCTCAACTAGTCAAGCTTTCTATTCTATTTTAACAAACGAACATGGCAGTTGAGAATATGAGAGGCAACATTCCACTTTAACTTTTGACTTGACTCAACTCAATTTTTAGGACTCAAGCGACCAAACGGGCCATACGGAAAATAAAACTACATATATTCCTATCTTAATCACTGAGCCGTCGCCGCGAAGAAAGCGAGAGCACCGACAAATGGTGCATTGATGTATGTAGCCGGCTCCGACTGCTGGTAGTTGTTCCTGTCATCGGAGAACCCGTCATTGTTATCGGGTCCGCCTAATACCGCGCCCACAAGCACATTCGGGTTGAGCGAACCCGAATACAAGTATCCGAACCCGTCGTTGCACGAAATGCGATCGGGATGGGCATGCACCGATGGGAGCGATGAGCCTCGATGGTGGACATGGAGCGGGTATCGGTCCCCGAACCCTACCATGTAGGACATTTTTGCTGGATTTCGGCCCAATATGTAATCTACCTGGATTTCGCAACAGAGAAACCAACTTTTATGCCATAATAATTGAGATACTAAACATACAGTTATATATATATCGCTCAAGCTTCACCGCAGCTTCAGAGTTTTGGCATAATGTCGGGGACTTTAAGAATTAATTGGTGGGTACCTGTTTCTTAGCAAGTGAGACGAGGTTTCCAGCCGTAACAGTTGCGGATCCGCAAGCGGCGGATCCGCCATTTGAGGTGAGGTATTTGGCGTAATTGAGGAGAAGGAAAGCAGTGGAGGTCACATATTGCAGGTTGCTCTCACTTCCTTTGTAGAGAAGCCCTCCTGTTATCATTAGATTTTCTTAAATATAGAGAGACGGATATATATATACTTCTGTGTCACTTACAATTAGCTTCTTCTTTTTTTTACATCAAATGTTGCATTTCTTTTATATCACTCACATGATTTAAATTAGTGAACTTTAGTGGAGGATAAAGTGAAAATGGGGATGAGAGAATTGACCTGGTGTGTACTGGGCTTGGAAGCTACTGGTTCCAGGGACCAAAGAACAAATATAATTGTCTGCATGTGCTTTATACAACTCCAAGCCTTGTACCCTATTCTGCAAGTATCCCTGTAAAATATTTGATCAAAACAAGCATCAATATATGTTATTTATATCCTTGCAGAAATCCAAGATCAATCATCAAAATCATGGATCGCCATGTAAATCGCAAACCTTAGAAAGAAGAATTTTGGTGCCGACACGCTTATCATCCCAGCTAAAGGAGTAGTCGTCGTCTTGGGCGCCCATGATGTCACCGTTCGATCGGATGTACGACATATACGACATGTTCTCTGTGGCCTGGTGAAGCCACGACGCTCCCCAGAGAAGCTCGTCCTACATTTTGCATCCAAATTATCAATTTATTCATTTGTTATCTTTCCTTAGCTAATACGCTAAACTACCCTTAACTATGCTCTTCTATTCAATAAACTCCCCTAAGAAACAACTATTGTTTAGGGTATTTTAGTGTAATTTATAAGAGGCCATCATACATTGTAGCCAGAATATGAGCAGTAAAATGGGCACACGACAGAGCCAAGCGAGTCGCTGTAGCTCCCTCTGTGCTTATCAGCGAAATCAAATACCTGAAGAAATTAAGAAAATATCTTTCATAAATCTTTTCTTATTTGAAATATATTAATTATATACAAGGCAGGGTGAGTTAATTACTTTCATAGCGGTTTTGAGCAGTTTTGTAGAGTAGGCAGCGTCGGAATTTTTGAATACAATCGAAGCTGCGGCCAATGCTGCCGCTGTTTCGGCAGCGACATCGGATCCTGGGTTTTGGGGCGTGACGCTGTAAACGTTTCGAGGCGTGTCCATGTCTTCAGGCCTCTCCCAACAGTGGTGATCGGCGTTCGGATCCGCGACCTGTAATGTTGTTAATGATCGAAGAAAACATAGCACATAAGAGTTTAGTAATATTATAGCAATTGAAATGTTTGTGCTTGTTGTTAGTATGTTTAGCAATTTGAAGGGCAAATTATAAATAATAGATTGCATTAAAATACCATTAACTTTCTTGCTTGCTGCACTAAAATAGGTTGGTTATCTTTTTCATAATATAACTGTACAAGTCAAGTGACCAATATGTTTCCAATTTTCTACATGTTCTTTTTTTTATATAAAAAAAATTTGCAAAAATATGGAAAGATGGTACTTCCTATTACAATCAAAAGGGTTCATGGCATTTTTACCATAATTCATAAAGATTGTGGTACTTATATAAAACGCAGAAAACTCCTCTCATTTTAGTACAATTAATTTCCGCCTATCTGAACTCACCTGCACATAGAGAGTGTTAGGCGAGGCCGTCGCAGCCTTGAGGAGATAATCGGCGGTCCAACGAACCGCAGCCCTGGCATTCTCGATTTCACCCTTCATCTTGTCACCAAATTCAATGACGCTCCAAGCCAACATCGTCGTTGTGAAAGCCATCGGCAACCCAAACTTCACATTGTCGCCAGCATCGTAGTATCCGCCACTCAAATCCACCTGAAAATTATCACGACGAACATAAGCTTCTCTAAATCTTATATACAGTCAGCAGCTTAATGTACTATGTTTAATCAACATGGTATCAGAGCACAGACGTTGTGTTGAGAGCCATCAGAAAGGCCAGAATCGCCCCTCCACGTAACTCGCTGATCCTGCAGGAGTTTTCCGGACCGTTGAGCCTCAAAGAAGAGGATGGACTTCTCGAGAGCGTCGGCGTAGTTTATTGTAGAGGCAAATGAAGATGAGAGCATGTAGAAGAACAAAAATAGAAAGAACCACATTTTATAGCTCATCATTTTATGTAATATATGAGTGATGGCGATAGAGAAATGGAAAAAGGGATGGATAGAATATGAGTCGTTTGAGTTGAAGGGATGGAGTTAGTCGGAGATTTATAGGGAAATTTTGGAGGGAGGAAGTGAAAGTGGGTCGTTGAAAGGAAAGGCTGGAATAATAAAAACCGGTAACCTACTAATTTGATAGAGTTTACATAGCCTACCGGTTTCGATATCAAGTACATCAAGTACTTGAAATCATACCTTATTGTTTAAACAATTACCAATTAACTGGTAGTCCATATGGAGTTTATCGGCAGACAGAAAAATTAAGAAAATTATTTCCACCATCTCAAATGATCTGCATAATAAAAAATTAACAAAATAATTTTATTATAATTTTCCCAATTCTCTCTCTTCATTTTCTAATTGAGGACAAAATAACAACTTCTCAGGGTCTACCATTTTAAATGTTTAGAGTATAAGTTTATTCTCCACATAATATATCTAACATTTACATGTGCATCATAGATGCAAAAACCCTAATTTGGATTATCTAGAAAGACTACAAGGAGAATTGTTGTTTCCTTGGATGAGAGTATTTCTATGATTTGATACCGGTGATGATAATATGTATTTATGTAATATATATAATAACGATGATTATCTGTTCGTTACAATGACTTGAGCTTAAGTTCAAGAGAAAATGATAGCAAACAAATATTATAATATGATAAAGATATCTTAGTCTAAGTCATCTTCTCTACAAAATTGAAATTAATGCAACTGTTGCAATCATATGGCATCATAAGATTTCACAAAAAAGGGATCACAAACCCTTCTTCAATGATATATATAGGTTTGTCTTGGTCAAAAAAACAAGAAAAGATTAAAAATTTACCACAATCTAACAACAACAACAACAAAAACTGAGCCTTTTATCCCAAGCATATGGGATAGGCTACATGAATCAACATAAGAATCATGCCGGGTCTAGCACATGAATCCTCCATCTCCACTCATTCCTATCGAACAATATACTTTCATTGAGGTTTTCGGTAATCATATCTTTTCGTATCACCTTCATCCATGTTTTCTTCGGTCTTCTTTTCGTCCTTTTGACATTGCCTATATCTCCACTCTTCGAACCGGTGCTTCTTGCCGGTTTTTCCGTATATTCTCCTCCATAGGTGTTATATCAACTTTCGCACGAATATTCTCATTTCGCATCTTATCTTTTCTACTGTTATCATACATCAAACGAAGTATGCGCATTTCCGCTACGTGCATCTTTTGTGTATGATACTTGTTAGAAGCCCAGTATTCTGTACCATATAATAGTACATTTCGAATAACATTCTGATAAAACTTCCTTTTTAACCTTAACGGAAAGTTATGATCTCAAAACATCTTCTGATTTTCATTTCGAACAAAAACCTTCTGATTTTCATTTTTGACACGCTCACCGCACATAAGTCTCTGGTCTTTTTACCCCGCATCCGAGCAATCTTGTATATATAATTTTCAGTCTGCATAGTGTCCAACTTTCTATACACCTACTTATACACTTAGTTTTAGATTACTGAACAAAATAAATAAAAATAAACCAGAATCCAAAGCACAGAAAATACAAAAGAAAGCAAATTAAAATCATGCCTCCCTTTTCATGGAATTGATTAAAGAAAACAAAGAATAAATGATGAAAAAAGAGAATCCAAAGTAAGGAAATAAAAAGAAGTGAAAAATGGATTATGCTCCTGGGTCCAAAAAGCAATTGGTCTAGGTCCCGGCCTAAAATAAATTTGTGAAAACCATACGGAAAAAGATTGGTTTTAGGTTCTTGTCTCGATGAAA
This sequence comes from Agapanthus africanus, assembly GCA_030015575.1. Classification (NCBI taxonomy): domain Eukaryota; kingdom Viridiplantae; phylum Streptophyta; class Magnoliopsida; order Asparagales; family Amaryllidaceae; genus Agapanthus; species Agapanthus africanus. Next base: position 447,002,006 of record JASDDO010000012.1, on the reverse strand, counting down.
TATGAAATAGACATGTCTGTAAAGATGAAAACTACCTGCACAATACATGAATTAGTTCTTTCATTCATTACATTATCATCATATGAGCAAAATGTGCTGGATCTTGACTTGACGGATATGTAAAATGGAATGGAGCGAGGCACTCGACCATCTTCTTTTAGGAGGAGATACACCGCTACACATTAAACCCACGCCCGGCTGTTGTTCCCATTATTGTGTCTTCAAAACAATCCTTTAATGTCTGAGACACTCTATACGGTAACTAGCTATTCTTGCGCCGTCTTTTCTAAGAAATAATGTATAAGAATAGTCGTAATTTCGCAACCTGTTTTAACTATTCAAGTTGTACGTGCAAGTTGATTTAGGGCCGCAACAACCACTATATTAACCAATTGGGCTTTTCCGTAGATTGAATGCCATTTGGGTCGAAACCTGAGTTCTTTGTGCCACGGCATTTTTGATTTAGATTCATCCGTATTTAATATCCATCCATTGGGATTAGAACCTTGGTTGTTCTGATTTCATCCGAAATGTTTCTTTAACGTCTTTAGAACTCCGAAATAATATTCTAAAATATAGTATTCCGAAATCATGATAAAGATTGAGGAATTTTTTCCCCAAGGGGGAAAACCCATTATAGATTAATTCTCTTTTATAACCTATAATCAAAAGCTTTTGACTAAAGAAGAGTATAAATGCTCGTTTAAAGCTAAAATTTCTACTCCTCGCAGACATTGCCACATAATTTAAACCCGCTATTATGGACAGAGTTACTCCCGAAATTTATGGCTAAGATTAGAGTTAAGACTTAAACCAAATCCAAGAAATTTGAGGGTCTCGATTAATTGGACTTTCCTCTTGTTCTCTTGTGCTATCTAGTCTCTTTTGCATGCATCAATGGGTGATAATTAGAGGAGCAAGTCACGGATGAATCACTGCTTGCTCTCACACGCTTCAACTGACAAATTCCGAGGACTTCTGCTTAGCAACAGAAGAAGAAAAAGAGAGAAGGGACATTTTTGAAAGCTTCAAATGATCAAAGAAATGGTGCCCTAAATAAATGGCCTTGTCCACTGGTGGTTCACATGATTGTAGCTTGCGTCGTTAAGTTAAGTTTTCGCCTTTCACGAAATACCTTCCACAAGAAAGTGCTTGTGTGGTGGCGCTAAATGAACCTTCGTGGGTAAAATTGTCAATACACTTCCGCCGTTAACAGTGTTAACCATCCATATTTGAACTCAAAATATGGCATATAAACATCGTAAGTTCATGTTATGCAGTATGGAAACGAACGATGTTATTCACCTCATGTAATAACAACGAGGAAATAATAAAGAAGCCATAAATAACCGTAGTTACATAATAAAAAATCTCATGTGTTAATATCTTGGGAATCCAAAAAATCCAACAGTCTAATATCTTAAAAATGTTTAAAGGGTATTATAATCAATACATAAATACTTATACAAATCAAGGTTTGGGTTTAAAATAAGGTGAAAGTATATATTTTTGGGTTTTTTTTATTATACAAATTTAGAACTTCCTAGGCTTAAAAATAAATTATCTTTCCAAATGGGGCCTGAAAACAATTTTCCAGTAAAGCCTCATATACAATGAAACTGGATTGTCTCTGTTGTACAAAGAAAAGATAAAAGATAACGTTTCAGAATGAAAAGTAATGCAAGCCAAGAGCAGGGGATCTTTTGTCTCCTCAATGCAGCTATATGGCACGGGCCTCTATTATTCATGTGGGCCCATAAATGAACGATGGGCCCATGAACCAACAAGGACCCGCATTCTCGTAGCAGATATCTATCCAAGTCTAATAGCGGGATCCGAAATAACCGAATATATGCTCCTCAATCATATCACAACGGTAGGAAAAAACCTCTATATAAATCTGAAAGAGTTTCTGGTGCTCGCGCCGCTAAACACGCGGCCAAGGAGGAAGCAAAAACTTTAAATTTTAAGCAAGCACTAGAAACTACAACCCTAGAAATCGTCCAAACGCTAAACTAGCAACACAAACAAGAGAGCTAGTTACTGAGTTGAGAGCATACAATCTTTATAACGTGTCCACTCAATCGTGGAAGATCCCTTTTAGGCTCCTAGACCGTCGGGAACAAACTTGAAAGCCGATCGTCCTTACCGAAGTAATCCACCCGAGGGAAACTGATCCAAACTTCAGCTTCGCTCCAAAGTGAATTTTGAGGAAGCAACTAACCATCTAAACTTGATAGGAACAGAGTGTTAGGGATGCAGGAATTTTCACAATCTTTTTCTTTCTCTTTTCAAACTCAAGAGAGCTCATAAACTCAATAGGAAGGAGGAGGAGGAGGAGGAAAGGAGAGAGAACGAAAGAGATGAGAATGAGCTTAGTGTGAAAAAAATAAGCATGTATGAATAGTTTTAACAAACCAATTTCTAAATAAAATATTGCATGTTCATTCCTCTCACCGTACTCTCTTTACACCTCATCCTTCCATCTCATTATTCATTTTCTAAAAAGAAAATGACATATATGAGGTGTCCACTTTCTAAAAGTATTCTTTATAGATATGTATTGTATACATATACACGAATCCGTATAAAAATACGAATAACCAAGAAAGAGAGAATAGAAATTGAACAGAATCCTAGAATATATATATATATATATATATATATATATATATATATATATATATATATAAATCAATATTCGATTTAATTATCCGGTTTAAACATAAGCCGGCTAGTATTATCAAACATCCGATTAAAATCCGTGTATCTAGTACACGTATTTAATCGGACTTCAGCACCTATCAACATACGACCTCTACATTATTTCGTCTGAACCGGGAAAACCGTTGTGTGAGACTCTAAAGACTTGACAATACGCCGGCAGTGGGTTACTGGATAAAATCCATAACCACAAACATGTCAGTGGCACTAGCTGTACGTAACGGCTACTCAGGTATGTGTCAAAAGGGAGGTCGACAAGCAAGTCCGTCTGTACCCTCCTGAGCCTATAAGTGACAATCTTCGTACATTTCGGTCTTTTCGTCTAAGAGTGTCGCATACCGGGTCTAGGGGTGGAAACCTTCAGACCTTTAATAACCCGATAAGTCTTGTCGATGCCAAGCTCACAACCAATCGAGAAACTACTTATCTCATATCAGTAAATCTCATTCACCCTAGTCAATGACTTATGGTGATGGCCAACCGAAAACAGTGCGATATCAACTCCTTATACTGGGAGAAATGAATCCCTTCCGATCGCTCACTGCCTCCATGTGGTTCCGTACTGTATCCAACCAAAACCTGTTTGTACGAATCAGTAGAGCCGTAGTAGGGTAGTAATCAAAGTGCAATGAGATCTCACACGAGTTAAATGATGTTCTCAGGTCTACGGAGTACTTTGTACTCATGTCACCAAATAATTGCTTTCTGACGATAGGTATAATACCATTTAGGAGTTCTCGGCGACTCCGTTCAGTATACTCATTCTCTAATGAGCACCATTCGGTATACTTTCTCTAATGAGCACCCACATACAATCTTTGGTGTCAAACACCAATGGCTGTGAGACCGGCCATCGCTACTCGTCGAGGTCAAGAAACGTATACACCAGCATACTCTAAAATATTGATGCCCGGTCTCGATACTTTCACTACTAAAAACATTTAAGAATGAACTTATGGACTACCCAGCTTCCATAAATATAATTGGTATCATAACGCTGGTAGCCAAGCAAGAATTCTACGGGTTTTATCATTATGTATTAGCGACACGTAATGGCAAGTAAAACGTATACATTTGAATGATAAACAAAAACCAGATAGCATACTATCATCTCGAGCAAGATTGTTCCATCTATATAGGTTCTCCTTCAATTACCATAATTGCCTTGCTGCAATTGCAATAATTACCTTGACTATATCCAAAAAATCCATTTACTTGAAGTCGAAGGTATGCACTTTATTTCACCCTAAAAGGCCCTAACATTATGAAAAGACGACCGACTTAGGAATCGAAGGAGGACCCATGGAATATCTTAGGAAGTTCTTTGTTTTGCAGGTCAACGATAGATTTTTAGCCGTGCCCCTGCACCCCCGTTATAAATTCATTGGTGTGCCTGAGGTACGTGAGATCTTATGCCTCATTAGAGATCTATCTTGGTGCCCAGAAACACAATGTGTCTGGTTCGATGATTTTATAATGCTGTAATATTTTAAAAGTAATAATATTTACAACATGAACCAATTATTGCAAGAGAATAATGAAGAAAAGAGACCCTAAGAGGCTTTTCGTTAGGTAGTGTCAAAAATCTATACTCCATGATTTTTTTCGACGAACGACACTCATCATCATCATCTTTATTATGAAAAATGTTGATACACCAAATTCATATGATTCCACCACTTTTTCTCTGTTGAATCAATAATGTAAAAAGTTCTACTGTCGGTAACCGTTAATTTTGCACCCACTAAATCAACGGTGAAAAAATGTCACATGAAATTTTGTGTATCCACATCTTAGATGATAAAGAAGATGATGACGTGTGCCAATCGTCGAAAACAATCATAATGGTGTATTTTTTTGATGTCATAGGAGGAAATTCCCTTTTGTGGCTTATTTTCTCCGTTATCGTCAACAAACATTTACACAGGAAACAAAACTTCGTCTTAATTTTTTTCTACATCATGTGTTGTATTTATTGGAGATATATATAAAAATATATATAATTGAAATGGAAAAAATGGTTTGTGAAGAAAGAAAACTATTGATCGGGCAAGACGCATAAAAACACTTTATTTAAGATAGTAAATTCCCCACTATAGATACAAATGGACTCGTGGAATTTCTACCTTCAGTATACAATGCCCAAGACATTCGAAATCGATTAGAATTGCACTTTCTAATCGATTTGGGAACCAAATAATTCAAACCCAAGATTTGAGAAAATAGAATAATAGAAACTAGACAATTGTTATAAGATGAGAAGAAGAGAGATTTTTCTTTTTCTTTCTCAGTCGGATATGCAGCCATTAAATAGAAGATGAAGGGACAGAGAAGTTCGAAACAAAACACCGTTAATTTGAAGAGACGCGATCTTGAGAAGAAATACCGGCCACTAATTGTTGCAATTTCCCTCTCACAACTGCTAAAAGAAATGGGCCCACTAATTTACAAACCCAAACAGAGAATATCTTCTCTTAATTAACTAATTATGTAACCATATAAATAAAATATATATAAAATTTAATAGAACATAAATTATTAATTATTTGGAATATCCTAACAATTCACCACTCAAATAATAATGATAAACTATTTAAATATAATAATAAAAATAAATCTTAGGTATATACACCGTGTGGATTGATAGATAGATGGATAACTCTTGAATCTTCAATTGTGCATATAACAAATATATAAAATGGTTGAGAGGATTAAACCTAGATCTCAAAACATAGAGAATAATTAAAATAAACTAATACATATGTTTCGATATAATTGTTCCTTTTAAGGCAGCATATTATAGGCCATGCGCTGATCCCGGCTTAGCGGGCACACTCGGAGTCTTACCGAAAACCCGTAAGAAGCGGCCATGTCTTTCATATTCGCAAAGGCAGACTTATCAAGAGCATCCACAACCACTTTATTGCTTCACATATATGCTATGAGTCATGTTAAGGATTAAGTCCAACCTTTATGTTGTGGATATAGCACACGAACTACATATGAGATTTTAATTAATAAAAATAGTGTTGACCCCTACAATTTCAAATATTTTGCACTTGAATTATAACCTTGCTCAGTTAATATTCCCTGATAGATCTCAGACTAAATTTCCCTTGAATACTATGCATATGCATGTGATTATCAATTTGTGATCTCACATAAATAAAGTAGGCTACAGTGGAGAATACCTTTAACTCGGGAATAGTCCCATATTTTTCTAAGTCTTAGCGATCCTCTTTCCCAACAATGGTTTTGTCAAAAGATCCACTAACATTTGTGAAGTAGGTAAATACTCGATCACTGCTTTACTTCATGTTGTGCTCTGCAACCGAGAATTTTTCATCGCCTTCTTGGTGATCTACATGTTGTGCTTTCGATGTCCTACTAGGCGCGGACTGACTGGGAACTTTCTACGCTATCCACGGCTGTTGTCAAATAAGGGTAGTGTTTAAAATTCCTGATCATCCGATATTCATATTCAAGAGTCTTGTATGATTCCATTCAGATTACTTTATTGCTTGCATTCCTTGGATTATCTTTCTTGCAACTATAAACTAGGCATATGACACCGGTAGCCCCGACCACAGCCAATGCAACTATGTTATCCTCATTCTTATTCCTTACCTTATAGTAACATCCTCCTTATGGAAATTTCAAGGATAAATTATTTTAAAAAAGGGTAGACTATAACGACTGCATTATTAATAATTTTTTTGGTTTTAAATTGTTTCGGATAACTTTTTTGTTTTAGAAATGAATTGGTTAGATTTTTGAAAAATGATTTAATTTTTGAATCCTTTTCCCTTGAAATTTTTTTGCTCTCCCCAACGATCATGCCTCAACGTAAAGAAAAACAGAATCACAAACTCTTCGGCTCCATCTAGATTCTCCTTGCAATCTATCTTGATTTTTTCTTGATTCCTTGAATTCCTATTAGTTTCCTACTTGCTTGCACTTTCTAACTTATCTCTTCATAAGTCTTTGGAACTATTCTTGTTTACCCTAATTGCATCTGTTCCGGTTTTCGAAACTTCTCATACTTCCTGTTTTCTGTATCGTGATTTATTCTACTCGTACTCCTTCTTAATGGTTGAAATACCAAATGTTTGAACATGCACACGACGACGTTAGAAACTACTTTTCCCAATAACGACAGACTCCTTATAGAAATTTCGAGCACGAAATTATTTTTAAGGAGGGTAGAATGTAACGACAATGATTTTACTATACTTGTTTTAAATAAATGAAAATCTATTTGTTTCGAAATGATCCGTTTTGCAAAAAAAAGGTTTTTGAAAGATTTATTTTAAAAATTTTATTTTGTTGTTTTTGAATAAAAAGAATTTATTCAATTTTATTTTGAAAGGAAAAATTAGAAAAGAGAATTTCATAAGTTGCATTTGTACCCAGTTGGTTGTGACGTTTGGGTCTAGAGGTCGCAAAATCAAGCCTTAGATGTTGCAATTATTTCTTTTGTCCTCCTCTCATAACCTACAAATAAGACATTTCAATCTATAATTGATTCATAATAAATTAGAATTATTATAAAGAATTATGGTGAACATAATCCCTCTTTATATGTCTATCTTCCTCCTCCTCAAACACTCCACACAAATTTCTGCCCTCTCTCTTCTCCCACTTCACCTAAAGTCCTCGAAGAAGACTGCGGAGAACTCCTCTCGGAAAGTCTCACTAGTAACGTGAGCCTATCAGAGATTTGACGAACCTAGTGATGATATCGACTACCATGAGTATGTCCCCTATTCCTTTTCCCTATTCTCCCACTTTGTATCTTCTCCATGTATGTGCCCCCTCCTCTTTTCCATATGCCCAATCCTTGTTAAGCCTAAGCTTAAATATTTGCAAAATAGAAATATAGCACTTGTGAAAAAAGTCTTGTGATAATAGTCTTGACCTCATTTATGTTGTGAACATGTTAAGTAGGTTACATCCACTATTGCATGTCGTGTTATGATGCCTGTTTATAATGTTAGAAACCAGAATACATGAATCGTTTCGTCACATGGATATATGTTCTAATTTATGTTTTAATTTATTTTGTTCTATTGCATCTTGTAGTCTTATTAGTATTTGAGTCATGATCAATCCGTATGCTTGCTTCACATATGTTAACTCATGTGATTTGACGCCGTAATTTTTAATTATATATATTTAATTTTTCTAAAAGAAAGACGTTTGCATATAAATATCATGGTTTGTCACTACCAAATACGACTTTAAAATTACCTTGACCTTTATTTTTTTTTTTTTAAGATCAATTTGACTTCTAGAAATTTCAAGAAAATTTTCAAAATAGAATATATTTTTCCGAACACTCTGTAAAAAATTCAAAATATTTCAACATCTAATTTAAGTTTTACGACTCTCGCGGTCGCTATTTTCGATGGTTCTAAATCATATTTCAACTGCTATCTTCAAAAATTCAAAACTCTGTCTTTAGAGACCCAAATTGAGTGAAATCAAATTGGTTTGGCAACTATATCAAAATATCTAACTTTTCTTAATTCAATCTGACTTCTAAAAACCGATGGAAATAATTTATTTCCGTCTTTTAAACTTATGTGTCGAATCTGGACAGATTTTGTCCTGATCTGCGCATTGTTTTTCAAAATATCATATCTAGTACTACAGAACTCGGTTTACGTCAAATTTTTTATGTATGGATGCAAAATTGACAACTCTACATCTGTCCTGTAGAACACTAAACTTAGAAATGTATATATCGACACGATATATGCTCTGTAAGTTACCCTCTTATTACTATCAAAGAAAACAAAAATCTGTTTTATACCCGTAGTTGAAAATATTTATAACTATAGTTTCAGATATCCAAATCGAGTAATCCGAATTTTTTTTAATAACAAGACTGAAATACCTACCTTTTTCTTCTTAAACTCTTTTTCTGAAAACAGCCAGAAAATATTGTATTTTGCGTTTTTAAAACTTGTGATGGTACTGGACAGTTTCTGCCATGCTCTGCACAGCGATACCAAAATGTGATTATCTTCAAAAGCAGTAGTCGGAATTAGACGAGACTTAAACCCATGTCTGCATAACATCTAGGATTACCTTTCTCGTGTTGACCAGAATTTCATAAAAGTTACGGAACTATTATTTATCTGCGATTGATAGATGCAAATCTGAACTTTTAATGTTGTATGATTGACTTTATACTACAAGACATGTATGTGCCTTATTTCATGCCTTTCCATGTGTATGTTTCATGGACCTCTTGATATCTGAATAATTACATAAACATGTTATCACGACTATAATTCTTGTTTAAAACGAACCTAACCCGAGCCGTGAATACGCACTTATTTGACACTTGAATACTTGAATCCTTGCATACATGAACGCTTGAATACTTGAATATGCAAACTTGTGAACTTAACATGAACTTGAACCCATGAAAATTGACATGAACTTGAATATTGTTTGATCTGGATATTGTGTATGGAACTAAGTTCTACGTAGAACAATATGTCATGCCATGGCCAGACAAGGGCCACCTCTTGAATTCACGAGGGCCATCTCAAGAATCCATACACAAGTATAAAATGGAACATGGCTCGTGTGTGGAACAAAGTGTCACACGGAGCAAATTGCACGCCATAACGATGGTGGGGTTCACCTCTTGACTCCGTGGGAGCCACCTCTTGAATCCACATACAACGTGGGATCCACTGAAAGACGTCCTTGGATACCACACAAGCATAATATGAAAGATAACTTGGCTTGACCATTGGCCAGTGGAAAATGGATATACTAATAAGTTAATACATGATAAAAAAATAATGTGTGTTATGATATTTGTTTAGCATGTTGTATTCTTGCATTGTATCATAAGTGCTTCACTGTTTGCTAAACTAAAACATATGATGACATGTTAATATCTTGCCATGCTTATAGAATACATGTTACTATTACTTGAGTCATATTATGATATTGCCATGCTTATTCACCTTGCCATGATTATTGGCCTCGTCATGTTTATCCAACTTATCATGCTATTTATAACTCATACTTGCTTACATATTTCACCATTATATTACTATCTTTATAATCCTTTTAAACTTGGGGATTTACACAGTGCAAGATCACTTATGGACATTCCGTTTTGTTTTCTATTTTTGGGAATGTTCGTCAGGTGACTTAGGGACAGGCGATGAGATAGGAGGAGATCGAACCATCGGAGGAGGATTACTTGCAACTGTCATCTCAAACAGATTACTAGTCGACCATCTGTCTTTATTTTTGTAAGCCTACCTTTGTAAGGCCTTCCGGTTGAACCAGACTTGCATCATTTTTATCTTATGGAATTTCAAATGTAATATATGTCGTTTGATTATTTGTTTCTTGTTATATTAAACTGCTTAGTTTAACGCTCAACATATTTATTTCAAGAAAATTTCCTTTCTCGATATAAATACGTCGCGGGTTTAGCCATGTACCTTCTACCGTATTTTAGAAAGCTAAGCGTGACAAATATAATTTTTGGTTCACATTCATTTGTTTAATAGAGAGAGTATTTCATTCTCTACCAATTTGGTATCATGGTATAGAGCTGCACTAATCTTTTGATGGCTTTACTTTATTTTTCCGTTTTGTCGTTTTGTTCGTCATCGGTACAGCAAGTGGTCGATTCATGGTGATTCGAAATTTCATGTCCGTAGCTGAAAGCTTGGTAATCTCGAAGTTGAACGGAGCATGTCATCGTCAAACTTTCACCATTGTTGCATATCCTCTCATCTTCCGCTGATCACGTTGGGTCAAGTCTCTCGTTCGGCCGATCACCGTTGCAGATATCTTCTGGTAAGTTTTGGGTATTATTGAGATTAAAGTCTATGAAAAATTCCATCATAACTATACTTCTCATAGTTTCTGATATAATAAAAGTGTAAATTTTTTGTTTACGGGACATTGACGATATACGAACCAGGTTAAACTGTGTGTCTTTATGTTGCTTACGTGTCCGGACGGAAAACCAACTTCGGTCCCCCTAACTTTATCCAATTACTGCTTTGCTACAACAATAGGATTATTTGGAGGTGAACATAATTTCAACAACTCTCTATTGGGTTTTTGCGTGTGAATTCAAAACCCTAGTCACATCTAAGGAATTTGAATATAAGAATTATGCTACCCCAAATAATACCGGTCCCTGTAGCTCTCAAACTCCAAAAATTGCTCCTCTTCTACCAAAACTATGATGTTATCATTTTCAGATATTACTTGCACAAAATGCAAGGGTCTTGTATCAACACTCTGATTTTTTCTCATTATCCGCTCACTTTCCTTGTAAAATAACATATTGGCCCTCAAATAAGGCAAGGATCATGTGGAAACCCCATCTGACATTTTTACTTCGCAATCATTCATCCAACGTACATGGTGTTATATAGAGACGGGCTGATATTGAAACACTAATTAAATCTTGTTTTTGGATATTTTATTTTTCTTACCGAATCTCAACCAACCATCTGTATATCATACCATGAATATTTGTACAGGATGCTTATGCCAAATCAATTGTGTTCTAGTTCAAGATTGAGAAATTTATATATCCAATTATACTTAGATAAACCATCAAACACTTAACTCGTTCTAACTATCAATTACATTTTCTTTTCTTTTTTTAGAAATTAACTCACTCACGGCATTATTAGACAGATTGAGTTTTATGACTGTTCTAGATTTCGCTATTCAAGCAAAAATTATGAGTGTTATAATTGTAAAATTTGAGTGCAGAAGATATAATATAAATATTAAAATGATATCAAATTCTGATACACAATAGTCAATAACCTGTAAAACAAAGAATCCGATGACTGTTTTAGTATCAATCAATTATCAAATACACAATTTATAATAATGCTTGATTCAAAATTGGTAAATAAAAGGCATATTATTAAAATTAGAATGACCCTACAGGTATACATATAAGACTGAGTACATTCTATATTTATTTATATCAGGACATACACAGGCTTTTAACATAAGACGGGTTCCATCCAATAAGACTCAAGCTTAAAGGTTTGTTACATCTCATATCTTATATCCTTGTAGCTCTCATAGATTTTCCAATATGGGACTATTTCGAAATACATCTCAACACTCCATCTCACGTACAACATGCTTGTCACGTGGATCGTACAATAAATGTAGAGGATAGTCTCGTAGAGGTAAGTAGACAGACAGCTCTTTCAAAGATGTAGCATGACACAATGAGGGTAGCCTATCAAAGGCATGTACACAGCTCTCTCTCAGAGGTGCTATTAAATACGAAATTATACTAGTGCTTGGCACTACTATTTCCAAACATATCTCAACACAAATAAGTCTAAGCAAGATATTTGAATCAGCTAATTTTGTTAAAATTGATTGCAAATTTGAAGCCCAAAATCAAGAGCCCAAACAGAACCCCAAGAAGTGGCCCAGACTATGCACATGGAGGAGGCTGCAGCATTACTATGCACATGGAGGACACTAATAAGATTAGGATTAAATATTAACATTTATCTCTAAATTATCTCTAAGATTTGATAAAGCCTATATAAATTAATCGATCCATCAAAGACAAGGGGGAGCTAAAAATTATCAACAGAGGTTTTTTTTTATCGTCTACAACAATTAAAGGAGAAAGTGGCTGCGGCTTTAGAGAGGGGAGGGAGAGAGATTTGTATTGGGTTTGTGTGGGGCTTCGGGTATATCTCATGTAATTTCTTACTCTAGTAGAAAGTTCTTATTGCAAAGGCAGAATTAGGTGCTAGTTGCGCCGAACCTGGGTATATTGTTGTGTCCTTTGTGTTGTTGGTATATTTTTCTATTTATTTGGTGTGTTGCGATAGTCGTCGGATGTATCTTTTCATTGTCTTTGTTTGCATGCGATTCTGTTTATTTCCACTGCGTCGTACCGCTTGTCCGCACGATAGGCTTGTGTGATCCTTTCGTGGTTCATTGCGCCGTGTCAGAGTAGATCAGGATACAACAAGTAGTATCAGAGCATCAGACTCGGTGATTCGGAGATCTTAAGAAGATGACGAATATGAACTACAAGATAGAAAAGTTTGACGGTCGTAATAATTTCGGTTTATGGAAGTTGAAGATGACCGCAATTTTGAAACAACAGAGCGTTCACAAGATACTTTTCGTGAGAGATAAGATACCGAAAGGGACCATAGATATAGAGTTGGAGGTGATGGAAAATAAAACACACAGTTCGTTACAGCATTACCTAGCCAGCGATGTACTTTAAGAGATCGCCTAAGAACCCACAACAGCGGCTATTTGGAATAGGCTGGAGTTCCTATGCAATAAGTAGTCTCTACCTTAAACAGAGGTTGTACACCTTGAAGATGAATGAAGGGATTTTCGTCAAAAAACACATTAACGAGTTCAATCAGATTGAGATAGACTTGCGAAATATAGAGGTGAAGACCGACGATGAAGATCAGACGATGATTTTATTGTGCTCTTTGACCATCGAGTTCGTTCGGTTTGTCAAATCTATAGTGTATGACCGAGACAGGTTATTTTTGAATGATGTCAAGGCAGGTTTGCACAATAAGGTATTAAGGGATAAGGTGGTCGGTGATAAAAGAATTTCGCGCTACGCAATGTTTGCTAGAGGTCGCTTGGTGAAGCGGTCGGATGATAGTTTTAAAGAGTCGAGAAGCCGGGTGAATGACAAGTGCAGACATTGCAAAGAAAGAGGATATTAGAAGATAGATTGTCCGAAATTAAAAGAGAAAGCCAAGAAGATTTCTTCCAGCACTACAGTCGTAGAGGAGGATTCAGATCAGGGCGGTGATGATTCGGTTCTATCAGTATGTGCAATTTCAAACGTACATGATTCTTGGATGGTGGATTCGTGGAGCTCGTTCCATGTGACTCTGCATCAGAGTTGGTTTACTAGATATCGTTCAGTTATTGGAGGCTCGGTCTTCATGGGGAACGATGCGTCGAGCAAAGTTGTTAGGGTGGGCGCAGTTCGGATTCGCATGCATGGCGGGATAGTTCGGACGTTGACAGGTGTCAGACATGTGCCAGGTTTGAGGAGGAGATTGATCTTTTTGGGAGGTTTGGGCGGGATCTGCAACAAGTGCGTGGCTAACAGATATTCCAAGAGGATTTCCAAGGGTGCTCTGATTGTCATGAAGGTGAAGAAGATGGGGAATCTATATTTTCTTTGGGGACAGACAGTAGTAGGATATGTTGTCAAAATTTCTACCAGTTCAGGCGGTTCAAATTCAATTAGGATGTGGCGTCCACGTTTGGGTCATATCAGTCAGATGAGATCGGAGATAACTCGGAAGAGGCAGTTACTTCGAGGTGGAGAGTTCGACGGGACATATTTCTGTGAGGGTTGTGAGAAAAAGATACAGGTGGTTCTAGCACTTGATTATTTTCGAAGTAGAGTTAGGCATTATGTTTCTTTCATAGACAACTTCTCCAGGAAGTTGTGGGTGTACGTTCTCAAACCCGAGGCCGAGAATTTTCAAAAGTTCAGAATGGCCGTATTGGATTTGCAGCTCAGGAAGCGCGTAGAGGTTTTTCAGTCCAATTTAGGAGGAGGGTTCGCTTCGCTGGGATTCGTAGGATTGTACATGTAGGGTTACCTAGAATGACAGCAAGGTTTCAGGAGGCATCGTCCATGCCATTTTAAAAAAAATGCCATGCTACATAACCCTAACCCTAGAATATTAACTTGAGAATTAGACAATAACAACATGAAACAACATTAGATCTAAGTGAATATGGAATACAACCTTTGTAGACCGGTCCTTCACTTCAATAGCTCCGTGTAGTAGTCCCTTCGCTCCAAGTAGTGATCTTCCAGACTCTAGAATGGCTCCACAAGATGAAAGGAACAAGCTTGCACGAAGTCTTCGAGGCCGGAGATGATCTACGTCGAGGAGACTCCAACCCAAGCTACCTCTTCACTAATTAGGGATTAGTGAAGCTAACACCCTAAACTAAATGGCTAATCTAGTAGAGGATGATGAAATAGAATTTTTGCTCACTTTAGAATTAATTTTCTCACTAATTTTCCTCACCTCCTCAAAAGCTAGAGAGCTCTCTCTTGTTGATGAAGAAGATGAAGAGATAATGTTATTTGTGAGAATAACAACCATGGGTGAGATAATATCTCATATTAACCCTTGTAGAGACATAACTATAGCTAATTAGAATGGTTGGGTTAATAAATATCTTAAGTAAAACAAAATTAGTGGACTAAGTCAATGGTTCCACAAGCTTCTACAGGTTTCAACCATGAACAAATTTTCATCTAATTTTTGATTTACTTTAAATAAATAAACCCTACATTATAATGAGCATGGTGTGAGTCTCATACACGCATGTTGCATGTATAATCAAGCATGACACAATAATATATAGCACATATATATTAAGTGCATATGTGAGAAAAAGAAATGCTTAAGTGAGCAAATATTAGTTAATGTAAATTAGCATATCAAATATACAATTATACATTAAATTATTAAATCAACATTTGATTTAATAATCCGGCTATATCATATATAACCGACTAATATTATATGTATCAACTTATCGAATTAACACTTGATTCGATAACCCGACTATATCACATATAACCGACTGATATCACATATCGCGAGAATAGAATACGGTATCATATACTCGTATTAATCTCGGTCCCGCACATATCACATATGTGCTCCTACTTCGTTTCGCCTGAGCCAGGAAACCTCTGTGTAGGACTCTAAAGACTCGTCAATATGCCGGCAGTAGGTGATGATCATATCAGTCACCCATAAGCCGTCAGCGGTACTAGCTGGACATAATGGCTACCCGGATATTGAGCGATCAGAAGATTAACAAGTAAGCCTGCTCATACTTCTATAAAGCCTGTCAGTAACACTACCGTACAGTTCGGTTTCTTCGTCTGATATATCGCATATCCAGTCTAGGGGTGGTAAACGTCAGACCCTAGTAACCGATAAGTCATGCCGATGTGAGGCTCATAACGGGTCGAGAAACTAATGATAACATTACCAGTAGATCTCTGTATCAGCTATGGGCAGGGACTTCCAGTTATGGACAATCGAGCACAGCGCAACATCAACCCCCAATACCGGGAGAGACGAATCCCCTCCTATCGCTCATTGCCTCCATGTGATTCGGGACTATACCCAAAAGCCACCGTTTTGCACGCTCTCTTGAATGTGGTAAGGTGGAAATCAAAGCACAGTGGGATTCACACAAGACTTTATGACGATCTCGGGTCTACAGACTAACCTGTACCAGTGTCACCAGAGAACTGCTATCTGACGATAGGTATAATACCAACTAGGAATTCTCGGCGAGTCCGTTCAGTGTACCCAGTCTCCACTGAACACCCGTATACTATCTTTGATGTCAAACACCAATGAATGTGGGATCATCCATCGCCCATCATATGGGTCAAGAAGCATATACGCTAGTCTACTCTGGAATATCGATGCCCTGTCTCGATACACCCTCGACTAGGAATAATTAAAGGATGTACTTGTGGACTACCCTGGCCCCACTAGTATGATCTCCATCATAGTCCTGGTAGTCAACTACGCATCCTAAGGGTTTTATCAACATGTGAGAGCAAGACAGTATCACTATACATGTTTACATGTTAAGATAAAGAGCAACCAGATAGCATAATATCATGTCGAGTAAGAAAGTCCTCTCTATATATGTCCAAGCATCCACTATAATATACATCATATGTACAATAATGGCCTCTAGGGCATACACATAACTAATAATCTCCCACTTGCACTAAGGCCAGTTGTTGTACTATCTCATATCCAACATCCCGAAGAGTCTCTCAAACTGTATTTGGGGTATGGCCTTCGTGAGTGGATCCGACGTGTTGTTCTTCGTGTCAACTCTCCTTACTTCGATCTCCCGGCGATCAACTATCTCCAAAATCAGGTGATACCGCCTCAGAATATGCCTGGATCGCTGATGTGACTGGGTTCCTTGGCCAAAGCCACATCTCTATTATTATCACAATACACAGGTATTGGATGTTCGATGGACGGAACCACACCAAGTTCGTTTATGAACTTCTTCATCCAGACAGCCTCTTTGGCAGCATCATTGGCAGCGATGTATTCAGCCTCCATCGTCGAGTCTGCCATGGTTTCCTGTTTGGAACTCTTTCAACAAATCGCCCCCTCCATTGAGGGTAAAGACAAATCCCGAGACCGACTTAGAGTCATCCTTATCACTCTGGAAGCTCGAATAGGTAAAGGACTCCACTTGGAGTTCACCGTTACAATACACCAAGAAGATCTCTTTAGTCCTTCTCAAGTATTTGAGAATGTTTTTCACAGCTGTCCAGTGACTCTCTCCTGGATCTGCTTGATACCTACTCACTACACTTAGTGAGTATGCTATATCGGGTCTGGTACATAACATCGCGTACATGATAGAGCCTACTGCCGAAACATAGGGTATCGCTTGCATGCGAGCTCTCTCCAAATCAGTCTTGGGAAATATCTCTTTGGAGAGAGTGGGTCCTGAGATCGTGGGTAAATTCCCACGCTTGGAATCTTCCATACTAAACCTCTTTAGTATGGTGTCAATGTACCTGGATTGGGACAATCCCAGTATCCGTTTAGATCTATCTCTATAGATCTTAATCCCCACGATGTAAGAGGCATCACCTAGATCTTTCATTGAGAATCTATGTGATAAGAAGAGCTTGACCGAGTGCAGCATAGGAACATCATTTCCTATCAAGAGTATGTCATCCACGTACAATATGAGGAAGACAACCTTACTCTCTGCTACCTTCTTGTATATACAAAGTTCATCTACGTTTTTGATGAAGTCAAACTCTTTGACTACTACATCAAAATAGATGTTCCAACTCCGCGATGCCTGCTTTAACCCATAGATGGATTTAAGCAGCTTGCATACCTTTCCGCTGCTCTCACTGTCCACGAAGCCCTCTGGTTGAGTCATGTACACACACTTTTCTAAATCACCATTTAGAAAGGCAGTCTTAACATCCATTTTCCAGATTTCGTAGTTATGTTATGCAGCAATGGCAAGTAGGATCCGGATGGACTTAAGCATAGCCACTGGAGAAAAGGTTTCGTCATAATCCATACCCGGTCTTTGACGAAAACCTTTTGCAACAAGTCTAGTTTTGAAAGTCTCAACTTTTCCATCTACACCAAAGTTTTTCTTGAAGATCTACTTGCTTCCGATGGGTTTTACCCCTTTAGGATCATCTTCCAAAGTCCATACATTGTTGGTGTACATGGATTCCATATCAGATCGCATTGCATCCATCCATTTCACAGAGTCCCCACTCGTGATGGCCTGCTCGAAGCTAGTTGGGTCATCATCTTCCATGATGCAATCCTCGCTCCTACCATCAATAAGAAAACTGTAGTATCTCTCAGGCGGATGAAGAACCCTACTAGATCGACGGAGAGGCTGAGGTTCATTGGGAACTATCGAATCCTCTGGTTCCACTAAATCTTCAGTTGTAGTCTGTGTAGCTGGAACTTCTTCCAGTTCTATCTCTTCGCCACTAATTTCTTTTACAAGAAATTCCTTTTCTAAAAAGGTGGCATGTTGAGCAACAAACACCTTTTGTTCCACATTGTGGTAGAAAAAATATCCATATGAATTCTTTGGATATCCCACAAACTTGCAAAGAACTGATCGTGTCTCGAGTTTGTCCGGATTTTGCCTTTTGACATAGGCCGAACAACCCCATATCTTAACTCGTTTAAGATATGGTCTCTTCCCACTCCATATCTCATATGGTGTGGTACGTACAGATTTAGATGGAACTTGATTCAATAGGTATGCTGCTGTCTTAAGCGTATAACCCTAAAAGGAAATAGGCAACTCAGCGGTGCTCATCATAGATCGCACCATATCCAATAGGGTGTGATTCCTCTGCTCTGATACACCGTTGTGCTATGGTGTATACGGAGGAGTAAGCTGAGAGAGAATCCCATTCTCTTTTAGATAGTCCCGAAATTCCGTGCTCAAGTATTCTCCTCCCCGATCAGATCGTAGGATTTTAATACTTACCCGTCTGGTTCTCGACTTCATGCTTATATTCTTTGAATTTCTCAAAAACTTCAGACTTGTGTTTCAACAGGAACACATGCCCGTATCTTGAGAGATCGTCAGTGAATGTAATGAAGTACGAGGAACCATTCCTGGTATATGTATACAAGGGACCGCATACATCACTATGTATCAGTCCCAAGAGTTCCGTATCTCTTTCTCCGTACCCAGTAAACGGAGTTTTGGTCATCTTGCCTTTGAGACTTGACTGTCAAGTTTCATAAGATGATAATTCGAACGGATTCAAATATCCATATTTATGTAACTTAGCAAGTCGTGTCGCATTGATATGACCTAGTCTATAATGCCACAAGAAGAATTCGTTCATTTCTAAACTCTTCCTCTTGTGTGTGTTTTGTATGTTAAGAACCGTGGTTTGATTTAGAACGTATATGCCATTATTTAACGAGCCTGATCCAATCAACTTTTGATTCAGAAAAATGTTCATAACATTATCCCGTACTACAAAATCATATCCTTCTTTACTTAATAAAGAAACTGATACAAGATTGCATATCAGGTTCGGTATGTAATAGCATTCGTTCAGAATCAATGTATTACCATTTGGTAACACAAAATAATATTCGTCAACTGCTTTGGCTGCAACATTTGCACCATTCCCTACTCTTACGGAATGATTACCCATTCCCAGTTCTCTACCTTTCCTTAGCCCATGCAACATATTACATATGTGGGATCCCGATTCGGTATCTAATACCTAGAACGTAGAGTGTACTGAGAAACAGTTCTCGGTAACTAACATACCCAAAGAAGATGCATCAACATGCTTATTCTTCGTTTGGGTGGCGTGGGAATCCGGATATTCCCCTATTTCCTGCTCAGTCTTATAACAATTGTAAGAAAGAATGGAACCAACGTTCCCTGCTCAGTATAACAAGCGGGTTCGGTCAATACATCCATATTATTATCTTGATTAAGGCCTGACATGGTCGCTACCTGGAGAGAGAGAGAAGAAAACACTTAGCGTATGCTCTTGCAAGATTATATTGGTTATTATCTTATCTAATCAGGATGGCTCCCACTATTTTTATCAAATCTACCTTCAAACCCTAAAAGGTAAGACTAACCGGGATTAATTACACCTTACAAGTTCGCCAATCTTTCAGCTAGGCCAGTGTCGATAGTTTAAAGGAGGTTCCTCGTGCTTTCGCACGGACCTAATTAAAATAAATTTCATTTTCCCAGGGGCGTTACACCGTTAACACCTTTCTAGACACCTACTTGATTGGCTAATTGTTATGTGTAAAACTCTCACAGAAGTAACTCTTACTCGCAGTGGGTATCGGGATCCAACTATCTCATAGAAAGTATGCAATCTCATTGCAAATTTCAACACTTGAAATTCCCAACAATATTCTGCTCCAAGCGATCTATGACCTTGACAAGGTCAACAAACCATAAATCACAACTCAAGTTCAACCCGTACATTTCATGATTGAATTAAACCCACCTGCACGACCCTTGACAAGGTCAACAAGACCGTACGACTACCCTAATCCAATTGCATCTCATGCTTTAGCAGATAAGCACTAATCAGCTACCGTACACTGCGCCTTGACAAGGTCAACAAACGTAGTACGAATACTGAATAGTCCTTATCTGAAATGATGGAGGGCTACGACAAGTTTTTAAGAAAACCTTTTGCGTAATGAACTTGATTTCGTTGTAGAAACAAGTGATTTTTGAAAAGGAGTGTTTTTGAGGCTTTTGCTAGTTTCTTTAAAGAGGTCACTCCAGGTGAAGGGATCTCGGCTATTTCCTTATCGAATAAGGTGCAGGATATTTCTCAAATACCACCATGCAAAGCAAGAATTAAAGAAGCAATCAAAAGACAAAACAGAGTGGGTTGTAGCATCTGCTAGTTTCGCTAAAGAGGTCATTCCCGGTGAAGGGATCTCGGCTCTTTCCTCATCGATGAGGTGCTGCATATTCTACAAGGAATACCACTATGCAAAGCAAAAACTAGAGCTACCCTTTTTGAAAATTTGATTCCACAACATGTTTTTAGGTTTCTTTCTTTTTCATTAATCTCATTAATGAAGTCCTAACAATTATGCTTCCTAAGCATCATAGAAGAAACGAAAATACAACGTACGCTTATGCCATCCGCATTCGCCACAGTGTCCCGTTATGCACCGCTAGGTTACTTAACTAACGGCATAGCGAGGCGGGACGAGTGCGGATGCAAAACATAAGCAATGTTTATTATATATCATATATATAATAATAAAGCAATTGTCTCACGCATATAAAGTGATCACATCACAGAATATCAGCAGCAGAAGATAACATATGAAATATTGGATATACTAGGTTGTCCCTGTTTTATATCAAGCCTGTAAAAAACACAGATTCCACGGTCGTGATGAATAGCCAAACCCACATCCCTAGACCCCTACGAGAGCGGCAAGCAACCCTACCAATTCAAGAGTTAGGAGACCCGGACTCGACTCCTCGAGATGGTTTCCCACTGGACTCTAGAACCCGGTTACTCGTGCTCCCCGCCTTGGGTCTATTCTAATGCGGAAAAGTAAATAATATACAACAATGGTGACATCATCCTCAATCCGGAAGTGCCCCAATAAAAGAATATTACATACGGAATTTTTACATGAATGAAAATGAAAAACTCTCATCTCAAAAAAAAACCCGGCCATTCAAAACACGACGATCCAATATAACATATCACAGCAACACATAACATCACATGTCATCAACGTAAGTAAATATGCGTATCCCAATTTTCGTTGACATATAGCAATGAAACCGGCAATACACCATATATTACACTGACAGTCGCAGAAAAGAAAATGTTAAACTACAACATTTGGAATCCACAATCGCCTTAGACATCATAAACCCGAAATATCACATACTTCGGATTTCATGCCTAACCAAATGAATTCCAAATATTGTATCACATTCCACAAATAGCTAGACGATATTAAACATTCCGGTCGAATCAACATACACCCAAAATTTCCCAAAGAGCTCAACACTTGAGCACAGTTTAAAAATACTCAGAATATGCCACAGTATCTATAGACCAACCGTAGAAGGGCCAACCCTTGCCTCATTTATGGCGCCGCGGAACTACTGCAAACCCTAGGGTTTGGCGGCGGTTCTTACGGTCATGGAATCAAGTTAGGGTTTCGTTCTTCTAGAGGGTCCATTGAATTACTTGCATGATTTATGAATGTTCTTTAACTTGAAAAAATCCAACTTTTGGAAAATTTCAGCAAGGGAGATGTTAGTTATATGTATGCCCTAGAGGCCATTACTGTACATACGATGTATATTATAGTGGATGCTAGGACAAATATAGGGAGGACTTTCTTGCTCGACATGATAGTATGCTATCTGGTTGTACTTTATCTTAACATGTACTCTGATTGTCTCTATGTTACATGTTGATAAAGCCCTTAGGATATGTACTCGACTACTGGGACTATGATGAGATCATACTAGTGGGGCCACGGTAGTCGACGAGTACATCCTATAACTGTTCCTAGTCGAGGGTGTATCGAGACAGGGCATCGATACACCAGAGTAGACTAGCGTATACGCATCTTGACCCATATGATGGGCGATGGATGATCCCATATACATCGGTGTTTGACATCAAGGATGGTGTACGGGTGCTCAGTGGAGACTTGGTACACTGGACGGACTCGCCGAGAACTCCGAGATGGTATTATACCTTATGTCAGATGGCAGTTCTCCGGTGACACTGGTACAGAGTAGTCTGTTGACCCGAGATCGTCATAGAGTCTTGTGTGATTCCCACTGTGCTTTGATTTCCATCATACCACGTCCAAGAGGGCGTGCAAAAAGGTGGCTTTTGGGTACAGTCCCGAATCACATGGAGGCAATGGGCGATAGGAGGGGATTCGTCTCTCCCGGTATAGGGAGTTGATGTTGTGCTGTGTTCGATTGGCTATAACCAGAAATCCCTGGCCAGGGTTGCTGAGATTTACTGGTAAGTGTTATCAGTAGTTTCTCGAACTGTTATAGACCTCATATCGACACGACTTATCGAGCTACTGGGGTCTGACGTTTACCACCCCTAGGCGAGATATGCGATATATCAGACGATGAGACCGGACTGTACGGGAGTGTTACTGTTTGGATTCACAGGAGAATGTACATGCTTGCTTGTTGATCTTCTGAGCACTCAATACCTGGGTAGCTCTTACGTTTAGCTGACCGCTTGCAGCTTGTGGGTGTTTGATATGATCATCACCTACTGCCAGCGTATTGACGATTCTTTAGAGTCCTACACAGAGGTTTCTTGGCTCAGGCAAAACGGAGTAGGAGCACATATGTGATATGTGCGGGACCGAAGATAATGCAGTATATGATACCGTATTGGATTCTCGCGATATGAGATATCGGCCGGGTATATGTGATATAGCCGGGTCATCGTACTAGTCGGTTATTTGTGAAATAGCAGGATTGTCGGATCAAGAGTTGATTCGATAATTTAATGTATAAAAATATATATGATATATTAAATTACATTAACTAATATTAGCTCACTAAAAGATTCATTTTCTCATGGGATAATACATTGATATATATGCGATATATGTTAATTGTATTATTTTCTATTGTTACAAAATATATTTTATATGTGATATATAATATTGTGACATGTTAGGGTTACAAATTTAACAATGGATTAGGGTTTAAACTTGGTTAGGGTTAGCTTTTGCATGAAGCTTCCATGAAGCTTCATGAAGCTTTGACTTTGTGGTTGCTTGATTTTTTGTGGAGATATTATGTTAACCCAATCCAAACCATTAACTCTAGTTAACTCTCTACAAGGGTTAACTCTCTCATGCTTAACCCTTGGTTAGATTTTTAACCACTACAATAATTCATTGTTCATCACAAAAGGAAATAAGTTATCATCTTCATTCTTCTTCTTCATGCTTGAGTTCCTTCATGAAAAAGCTTTCTTTTGTGATGAAAGTGGGTGAGAAAAAGATTTTAAATGAGAGCAAAAATCCTACTTCATCATCCTCATCTATCCTTGCCATTTAGATGAGGGTGTTCACTTCATATTATGAGTGTTAGCTTGTGTTAACGAAACTTCAAGGTAGATCATCTTTGTATCGAAGATCGGAAGTAAAGGTTGCATCATTCTCTTCGTGAACCCTCTCGAGAGTCTGGAACACTATGATCGCAGCGAAGGGACCTCAACACGGAGCTTAAGAAGTGAAGGACCGGATCTACAAATATTGTAATCCCTCTCACTTAGTGTTAAAGAGTTTAACATGCATGTTTTCGCCTAAACCCTAGTTTAAAGATCCGACTTCGGGTTGTTCGGCACGGCTAAAATTTTAATCGGGCATGGTTGATGCCTCGTAGACCCTTGTGCGCGTTCCTAGAAACCCTTCAGTGGTATCAGAGCCAAGCTAGAGCTTTAGGCGAAGTCTGAGCTAAGTTTAAAGTCCGATCGAAACCCGAAACCCCGATGTTTACTCTTCTCTGTACATTTTTCAAAAAGTTGATTTTTTCAGAATTAAAAATGCTCAGAAAAACAATCAGGAAAAACTAAGAATTACTGTGAAGTACGGTCGTCTAAGTCAATTATTTGACCGCGGAACCGCGGCCAAACCAAGGGTTTGGCGGCGGTTCCGCGGCCCAAATTGTGACTTAGTCCCTGAAATTTCATGTAATTATTCTTAGGTCCTTTCTTGTTATTTTTTTCTGGGAATTTTTTTATTCCACTCAAGTGTTGAGTTTTCTAGGGTTGTATTGGGGACTCGTTGATTCGATCGGATAATTTAACTTTGTTTAGTTTATCCGGATAATTTTTAGAAACTGTTAAAAAGTTCGAACGGATATCAATAACTCACTTTTTCCCCTGTCGGAAAATTTTTCAAAAGTTGGATTTTTTCTCGAGTTTAAGAACGTTCTAAGTCGTGCAAGTAACATGGTGGACCCTCTAGAAGACAAAAAAGCTTAACTCGATTATGTGACCGTCTTGAACTGCTATTTGAACCTTAGGGTTTGGGGCAGTACGGCGTGCCACATGTGAGGCGTTGGCTTGACCCTTCTACGGCTGGACTATTGGTACTGTGGAATGTGATGGATGTTTTTAAACTGATTTCAAGTGTTGAGATATATTGGGAAAATCTTGGGTGTTTGATTATTCGATCGGAAAGTTTAACATTGTCTATTTATCTGGAATGTGATACAATATTTGGAATCCACAAGTAGTTATGAGATAACTAATTTGAATGTTATAAACATAGCAGTTTAGTCTCGATGATCGGTTGCCACAGAATTTTGATGTGATCAAAAGTCCGTCGCAATCACGTAGCGTACGCGGATACTCGCCGGGTAAACTTAACAGACAGCCACGCCCCATAGCCCCGACCAAGTGACTGTAGGAGAACCCCGTCGCTAAAAGCATCCGTTCGGGTGCTCGCGGCAGCGGTGTTCCGCCTTAGTGCACTTCGTCGACGACATCTGGGGGTGCGGCTGTCTACTAAAGTTTGCGACGAGCATTCGATTAGGATGTCGGCAATCTTGTTGAATTGCCTGACTTGATATTGAAAAGAGTTTTCGATAATGAGACTAAAATGCGGGGTTTATAATTTATAGGCATGCGATGTCTAAGGAATTCATTTGGTAGGGCATGCGATGTATAAAAAGGTTGCGGATTCTAACAGTTGTAGTTCTACACTTTATTTTCTGTGACCGTAAGCGTAGTATGTGGTGTATCGCCGGCTTCGTTGCTATACATTAACGACAATCGGGATACGCATACTTGCTTACGTTGATGATATGAGATATTATGTGTTGCTGTGATATGTTGTATTGGATCATCGCGTTTGAATAGCCGGGGGTTTTATGTGAGATGAGAGTTTTTTCTTTTTCATTCATGTAAAATTCATTTGTATGTAATATTCTTTTATTGGGGCACTTCCGGGATGAGGTTGATGTCACCACTTGTATATTATTTACTTTTCCGCATTAGGTAGACCCAAGGAGGGGAGCACAAGTAACCGGGTTCTAGGGTCCAGTGGGAGACCATCTTGAGGAGTCGAGACCGGGTCTCCTAACCCTAGAATTGGCAGTGTTGCTTGCCGCTTTCGTAGGGGTCTAGGGATGTGGGTTTGGCTATTCATCGCGACCGTGGAATCCGTGTTTTATATAGGCTCGTATTAAAACACGGACGTCCTAGTATATCCAATATTTCATATATGTTCTTTTGCTGCAATGTTCTGTGATGAGATCATATTACTGCCTGAGACGAATGTTTATATTATATATATGAGATATATGTTATATTGCAGATTTCGTTTCAAATGTGATGCTTGTGAAGCACAATTAAAAATGGGACTTCATTAATGAGATTAATGAAATAAAAGAAACCTAAAGATGTTGTAGAAACTTCTTTAAAAACTGGTAGCTCTAGTTCTTGCTTTGCATAGCGGTGTTCCTTGTAGAACATCCAGCACCTTATTCGATAAGGAAAGAGCCGAGATCCCTTCACCGGGAGTGACCTCTTTAGTGAAACTAGCAGATGCTACAAACTCGGTTTGTCTTTTTGTAAGTGCACGGTGACGCCCCGGCCGTCAATCCGACGGCCAAACGCGGAAACGGTGATAAACTTTAATTTTACGGACTTAGCAAACCGGCACCACCGCGCACTAAACCCCGGATCGTGCCATTAAACTAAATCTAGCAACTACAAGAAAGGGTTAGAGATATACCGACTGATCCGAGTCCTCCGGTCTTCATCTCCACTCCGATCTCCTCGCGGGATCTCCGTCCATCTCCTCCTCGTCGGAAAGGGCACCACGAAGCCGGGTACTTTTACGGGCTCCCACCTCAATACCGAGGCAACTCGGGCGCGAAGCTGGCGAATTGACGCGTCCAAGATTTGCTGTAGGAAGTGTAGTGTAGAGTGTATGTCTCACTTTGGGGTTGGTTGCCATAGATGGAGGAATGGTGGTATGAAAAATGGTGCTTGCATTTTTCTTAGCATGGAAAAAGATCAAGAATCAAACACACTCAAAAGATGAAGCTCTCTTCTTCTCTTTTCTCCTTCTCTCTTTTCTAAAAAAAACTCACTCACTTAGAAAAAAATGGTGGAAGAATAATATGAATCAACCATGATCAAATCCAAGAAGGAGAGTGAGTGTAGGATAAAGCAAGTGGTGACCTTAACCAAAAACATAATCATCACAAAACTACACATCAATCCTAATCCTTTCTTATCACAATAAAGCATGAAAAGCAAAGATGCTTATCATATCACACCTTATGCAAATAAATCCTCCACAAAGTGTTATTTGCAAACTTGCAAATAACACCCTCCATCGGAAAAGTCCGGCCGGGAAAGAACAAAGAAAAACCGGCCGGAACGGAATGCAAACTGGCAACTCCAGAAAACTGGTTCCGTAATAAATTACAGGAAAACCCCATACTGTGCATACACACCCGCATCTGTATTCCGTCCGGATACAAATGCAAAAAGACAAAATCTACACTGTACTAAACTAGGACCGGCTTAAACCAAAGCCGGCTAGTAATATCCGTCTGATCCTGATCCGTGCAATACCGCACGTATCTGATCGAACGCTGCCATATAACTATACGGCCACTAGTACAAAACCGTCCGATCCTGATCCGTGCAATACCGCATGTATCTGATCGGACCCTGCCATATCTCCATACGGCCTCTACAGCGTTTCGCCCGAAAGCTTGAGTAACTGAAAGTGTGGTGGACTCTAAAGACTCGTCAATACTATGGCTGTGGATTTAACCACTAGCACGTCAGAGGTATAAGCCAATACGTGACGGGCCACCAGCTATTGACCAAAAGGGACGTCGATGAGCGAACTCATCCTGACACCCTACTGAGCCTGTCAGTGACAATATCCGTACAGTCCGGTCCGTTCGTCTATGAGCATCGCATGGCGGGCCTAGGGGGTTGGTAAAAGTCAGACCCCCAAAAGCGGTACAAGTCGTGTCGGAGTGTAGCCTAGAACACCCTGAGATACTACTGGAATACCTACCAGTAAATCTCCTGCCTTGGCCAAGGTCTTCGTGTAATGGCTCTCCTAGACACAGCGCGACCTCACCCCCAATACCGGGAGAGACGAACCCCTAAAGATCCGCTCACTGCCTCCATGTGGCTCGGGACTGTACCCAACTAAAACCTGTTTGCACGACTCCTTTGAGCCGTGGTAGGGTAGTAATCAAAGCACAGTGGGAACTCACACGAGACAAATGACGATCCCCAGGTCGATGAACTAACCTGTACACATGTCACCTGGGAACTGCTATCTGACGTCAGGTATAAGACCAACTAGCATGTTCCCGGCGAGTCCTGTCCGGTGTACTCATAACCCAATGAGCACCTGTATACATCTTAGGTGAACCAACTGACACCAATGGCTTGTGAGACCGGCCACCACCCCTCGTCGGGGTCTCGACTGTATACACTAGTCTACTCTGGAGAATCGATGCCCTGTCTCGAAACTCCCACGACTAGGGACCTATTAAGGATGTGCTTGTAGAATACCAGCTCCCACGTATATGATCGCCCTCATACTGCCGGTAGTCAAGCAAGAATCCTAGGGGCTCTATCAACGTGCAATAGCGACCTGTCATGTCACCTAAAGCAGTACACGATGATAAAGGTAAACCAGATAGCATACTATCATCTCGAGTAAGACTGTCCTACCGGGATAGGTCCTCCCTCAATCATTGCAATCACATGCCTGTGATCCAATAATCGACTCTGAGGGCACTATCTCCAACAATCTCCCACTTGCACTCAAGGCTAATTATTGCGATGTCGCATACTCACAGCCCGTGTGATACCGAACACCCAACTCCCCTACTAGTCAGTTTCACAAAATACGTTTGCGAAACTATTGCGTTCGAGGAATAGCCTCAGTGAGTGGATCCGCCTTGATGTTTCTTTCTATGTCTCTCTATATCTCAAGTTCACGGAGAAAACCATCTCCCGAAATGAGCAATACCTGTCTTAGAATGTCTGGATGTCTGATGGGACCTAGCTCATAAATGAACTCCAAATCCAAACTTCTTAGACTGTATCGTCAACTGAACTTAATCAGTATCCTGCGCCATGCCACCCTCAGTATTGCCTTGGATCACCTGTCCAAAATACTGCCCCTCGTCAGAGGGAAAACTATAACTCTGACAACCTCCTTGTCGTCCATGTCACCTTGAAAGCCTGGAATGATAACTGCCTCCCGACTGTTCCTCCAGGATTGGATCAATATCAACTTATTGCATCTAGTGCAAGAACAACATCTGGTGTGGTACTTGACCTCTCATGATTGACTCAATCGCCTAAGCAAGTGATCTGCCAATCATGCGCATCCCTCTCCCCTTTAGTCTGTAAGACTTCTTTAGAGAGGGTGACTCCATTACCTGCAGGTACACTGCCATGCCAGGAGTCGTCCATTCTAAATACTCATAGAATGCTGTCAAGGTACCCAGATTAGGAAACCACCCAAATCTAGATCTAAAACCATAGATCTAGTAACCAGTATGTCTGATATAATGTCCAAGTCCTTTGTGGAGAAACCACTGTGTGACAACCAAAGTATAACCGATCGTAGTAAAGGAATATCACTTCCTACTACCTTCTCAACAGATCCATCCCCTATTCTGATGACGTCAAACCTATGACTGTCACATCAGAAATAGATGATCTATCTCCGCTACATCTGCTTTAGTCTATAAATAGACATAAGCCTGATGTCCACCAATGCTTCCGCTGCTCCCACTGACTACGACAACCCTCTGGCAGAGTCATATACACGTACACTTCTGAAGCTAGTTCAGAACGACGCTATACTCATCCTCCTGCCGGGTCTCGCAGCCTGGAACAACAGCAATGGCAAGTGTGGGTAAACAAGAACTTCCCTGTCACCGTCCTCGAGGCTACCGGAGTACCTCTCGGGTGCCTGAAGTTACCCACCTTATCTGCGGAGTGGCCAATGGAATGTCAAATCAGATTGAATCTTTAGGTTCCTTATCAAATCTTCAGTAATCGTTTGCGGTTCTGGAATCACTTCCAGTTCTACCATACTCCCACTACTGTTTTCTGAAAAATCCATTTCTTTTAAAATTGTGGCGAGTGAAGAACAATATCACTATTGATCTTCCAGATGGTAGAAAATCAACCCTCGTCATAGCCTGGGTCAACCCACAAACAACCATTACAGAAACGTGCCTTGAGTTATCCAGAGTCTGGTTTTAATCATAAGCCGGACAACTCCCCGTACCTTAACAACGTTAAGATATGAACTGTTCTACATCCAATATAGAACCAGAGGCACTGATTTAATTTAACCAGATTCAAATCATGCAGCTGTCTCTAGTGCATGTCAACTAAATGGAGAGAGGCCGATCAGCGTTACTCAACTTAGGAATACTTCCAATTATGAGTAACCTGAAAGAGAAGCAATTTCTCTTTATCATTACTATCAACTGAATACCATACACAAGTATCTACATCTTCGATCACTTTGAAGAATCCCGATACTTGCTACACCTGGTTCTCTACTCTATTCAAATACCTATAACTCCTCAAAACTTAGACCCTGTGTTTCTAGGAAACACATGTCTAAGAACTAGAGAAGTTAAAAGTAAACAGAACATAGTATGAGGACCAAACCCCTCTGTCCTAATGGACACTGGACAACATACAATACTCTGTATAAGTCCGCTGAGTCTAACAACTCTTTCACTGTGTGTCGCAGGTTGAAAACTGTACTTTTGGTTAAGAAGAATTACACCGCTGTTTAATGCTCCTTACCTAACCATCCACTGATATAGGTAAATGTCATCGACATAATATCAAAAGGTATATCTCACTCTATGAAAATAGACGTACAGATATATCAATTTGAAATTGGTGCATAACCGCGGATATTCAAAACCAAATATTTGCCGACCGGCAAACAGCCCAGGTGATCTCCTCAAATATCACCGATTACTACGAATCCCGATATAATGAGGATGATCACCCAATTCCCAATGACTTACTCCCACTCATCATCTGTAAAACCATACAGATGTGAGAATCATACCTGGCAAATACATACCCTGGAGTAAGTATCTAATCGGGAAATCAGTTTTCTTTTAACAGTACACAGTTGAATTAAAACATTGAAATGTTTCGATGGGGTATCCTGGTATTCCTAGCAATGCCTCTACCATTATCCAGATTCACAACTACAACCGTATAATTCTTTGCCACCTCTCCAAATCCCTTTATATGTCTTTAGTCATTACCTTCTGCACACCCCTTTAGGCCAATTGGTTTTCTTCCTTCCCTACCGTTCGGCACCAGCCTATGGTTTGGAAGAAGACTATCCAAGAAGCATAAAGGGTGTACTGTCCTAATCCTAGGAGCACTCGCAATGTGAGAGAAGGTGAAGATAAAAGACACCTAAATGTACTTTATTCCTATTTCTCCTGAACCAGGATCCATCCCCGAACTGGAACAAGTTCCTTTCGAGTTCGTATATAACCATACGATGGATTATCCAATAAAATGGGATCTTCGTAGTGATACGGAGTGTCCTGGAGAAATACAAAGGTGATTTAGGATTGGCGAAGAAATACTTGGTTTGGTCGTGAATATCAGTTGCAATTTACTTTGCCCTCTTACTAATCCCTTGCTTTGTCTTAATCTTAATACCTTCTGTACACCGTTTAGACTAACTGGTTTTCTTCATTCCCTACCGGTCGGCACCAGCCTAAGGTTTGGAAGAAGACTATCCAATTTGCGTAATAGGTGTACAACTCCTAAACCAAGGAGTACTCGCAATCTGAGAGAAGGAAAAAGGAAAAGACAACTGAATAGTCCTATTCGTTTTCTCCAGAACCAGAAACCATCCTCGAATTCCTTCGAGTTCGTATATAACCATACGATGGTTTTGTCCAATGGAAGTGGACGTTCGTAGTAATACGGGGTATCCCGGAGAAAAGGGTAAAAGTAGGAGTGGCAATGAGGTCTGCAACTCTGACAATCCAAAAGCCAGTGTTAAGTAGGTTCGGTCAACTTGGTCACTGAGTCATAGTCTAGGGTCGGGTCAAAGGTCGCTGCCAAAGAGAGAGAGAAAAGAAACACTCAGCGTGCACTCTAACCTAGATCAGAATGGTTACCAATTTATCTAATCTGGAAACCTCCCACTGTACCTCAAATTCTCCTCCAAACCTGAAAGAAGAATTAGTCGGGGTCACCCGAGGAGTAAACCAACTCATCAGTGGGAATCGGGATCCAACTATCATCGCATGACAACGTGACGGAATCCGCTCACGGTATCACACTCCAGAAGGTATGCGCATATCTGGCAAGTTTCAGTTCTTTTGAAACTCCCGATGTGATTTTTACCCCATGCTCTTATGACCTTGACTTTGGCCAACAAATCATAAGTCACATGTCAAGTTCTGCCCGTCATTCTCCAGGTTAATCTGAGCCCACCCGTACAAGCCCTTGACTTTGGCCAACAAGGCTATACGACTGCCCCAAACCAACGCATCTATCTATGCTGCATATGAATAACCAACAGCTACCAAACACTGTGCCTTGACTTTGGCCAACAAACACAGCTTGAATACTACTGACTACCCATATGAAACGACGGAGGGCTACGAATGGTTTCTGGCGAAAACCTTTAACGTAATGAACTTGATATCGTTGAAGGAACGGATAGCTTTTTAGAAAATATAGTAACGAAAACCTTTACTAAAGAGGTCACTCCCGGTGAAGGGATCTCGGCTCTTTCCCCGTAGAATGGGGTGCAGGATATTCCAACTGAATACCACGGTGCAAAGCAAAAGTAATCGGCTATAGTGAAGTTAATGCCCTGACGCAAACTTCTGTCCAAGGGGTCACTCCCGGTGAAGGGATCTCGGCCCTTGCCTCGTCGACTGAGGAGCAGGATATTCCAAATGAATACCACGATGCAAAACAAAAGTGAACGTCCTTGCAATAACAGCTTTTTGAAAAGTGTTCCAACAACATCAGATAAGGTTTGTTTTAACTTGCATTGATCCGAATCAACGCAGTCCCATCAATTAATCACACCACAAAGAACGAAAATATACTGACGTACGTATATGCCATCCGCATTCGCCACTGGGTCCCGTCATCACTCGTTAGGTTAGCTTACTAACGACAGAGCGGGGACTGGACTAGCGCGGATGAAAAACATATACAACATCTACTAATATATATACCAATATATTATATTTCGCTCAAGGCGTGAAAAGAAATGCAACATCACAGAAATGTACAGCATCACAGAACAATACAGATATCTGGGATCCCCGGGTTTCACAGAGCCACTTACTGAAACCCGACGTTCCCCTGGTCGTGTGGATAGCCTGTGCAATGAAATCCTAGACCCCTACGGGCGCGGCAAGTCACCCGCCAAAACCTGAAGCGAGGCAGCCCCCTTCAGCTCCGTGAATGGACCACCCAGCACTCCACGGAATCCGGCAACTTGGGCACCCCTCCTGGGTCAACCTGTACCCCCTACGAGTGCGGCGAATGGCCCGCCAATCCTAGAGCGAAGCCCCCTCCGTCCCAATGCCATGAGATGCGGGCTTGTTGCCCTCTAGAACCCGGCCATCCGTGCACCCCACCGCGGGGTAATCCTAGTACAGAATGTAAAATATACATACACCGGGTACATCGACCGCAACTAGGTCGTGCCCCAAAAGAATAATACAAACAGGCAGTGACGGCAGTCCACATGTCGGACGCTCGCCCCGCAATATCAAATGTACATAATACACCAACAACTGTACTAGCATTGCATCCAGGCTATCCCCCACGACCGATCCACAACATCACAGCATAAACATAGAACATCAACGTGAAAGTCACGTTCGCAAATCCGTTTAACCGGGCTATAGCAGTTAGACCGGATTTACCGATCAAGTGACATTCACGGTCGCAGATATAAAGTAAATACTGTGAAAAATGTGTTTAAAATTTTCCGATTGATCAAACCTTAACAAGTGGGCCCCCAAACAAAACTGTAGCACTCACAGAAAACCTGGGCCCAATTTTAATATTCCAAAACCCATATTTTAAGCCCAGAAAGCCTCTGTAAAAAATTGGTGCAGTGATCTCCACAGTGCGCGGCTGAAGGGCGGCGGAATGGGGTTTGTGCGGCGGTTCCGTGCTCCCACTGTGAAATCACTTCATCGAAAATTTACAGAGTTCTTAGATTTTCCAGTACATCAATATTTTACAACCTGAAAAATTTTTGGACTTCAAAAAATTTCGACAGAAACTGATGTGCTTGAAAAATACGGTTTTTGGAATTTTGATCGATCGGAACTGAAAAACACATTAAACAAAGCTAGACGAAGTTAATGGCGAGGCTCTGATACCACTGTAAGTGCACGGTGACGCCCCGGCCGTCAATCCGACGGCCAAACGCGGAAACGGTGATAAACTTTAATTTTGCGGACTTAGCAAACCGGCACCACCGCGCACTAAACCCCGGATCGTGCCATTAAACTAAATCTAGCAACTACAAGAAAGGGTTAGAGATATACCGACTGATCCGAGTCCTCCGGTCTTCATCTCCACTCCGATCTCCTCGCGGGATCTCCGTCCATCTCCTCCTCGTCGGAAAGGGCACCACGAAGCCGGGTACTTTTACGGGCTCCCACCTCAATACCGAGGCAACTCGGGCGCGAAGCTGGCGAATTGACACGTCCAAGATTTGCTGTAGGAAGTGTAGTGTAGAGTGTATGTCTCACTTTGGGGTTGGTTGCCATAGATGGAGGAATGGTGGTATGAAAAATGGTGCTTGCATTTTTCTTAGCATGGAAAGAGATCAAGAATCAAACACACTCAAAAGATGAAGCTCTCTTCTTCTCTTTTCTCCTTCTCTCTTTTCTAAAAAAAACTCACTCACTTAGAAAAAAATGGTGGAAGAATAATATGAATCAACCATGATCAAATCCAAGAAGGAGAGTGAGTGTAGGATAAAGCAAGTGGTGACCTTAACCAAAAACATAATCATCACAAAACTACACATCAATCCTAATCCTTTCTTATCACAATAAAGCATGAAAAGCAAAGATGCTTATCATATCACACCTTATGCAAATAAATCCTCCACAAAGTGTTATTTGCAAACTTGCAAATAACACCCTCCATCGGAAAAGTCCGGCCGGGAAAGAACAAAGAAAAACCGGCCGGAACGGAATGCAAACTGGCAACTCCAGAAAACTGGTCCCGTAATAAATTACAGGAAAACCCCATACTGTGCATACACACCCGCATCTGTATTCCGTCCGGATACAAATGCAAAAAGACAAAATCTACACTGTACTAAACTAGGACCGGCTTAAACCAAAGCCGGCTAGTAATATCCGTCCGATCCTGATCCGTGCAATACCGCACGTATCTGATCGAACGCTGCCATATAACTATACGGCCACTAGTACAAAACCGTCCGATCCTGATCCGTGCAATACCGCACGTATCTGATCGGACCCTGCCATATCTCCATACGGCCTCTACAGCGTTTCGCCCGAAAGCTTGAGTAACTGAAAGTGTGGTGGACTCTAAAGACTCGTCAATACTATGGCTGTGGATTTAACCACTAGCACGTCAGAGGTATAAGCCAATACGTGACGGGCCACCAGCTATTGACCAAAAGGGACGTCGATGAGCGAACTCATCCTGACACCCTACTGAGCCTGTCAGTGACAATATCCGTACAGTCCGGTCCGTTCGTCTATGAGCATCGCATGGCGGGCCTAGGGGGTTGGTAAAAGTCAGACCCCCAAAAGCGGTACAAGTCGTGTCGGAGTGTAGCCCAGAACACCCTGAGATACTACTGGAATACCTACCAGTAAATCTCCTGCCTTGGCCAAGGTCTTCGTGTAATGGCTCTCCTAGACACAGCGCGACCTCACCCCCAATACCGGGAGAGACGAACCCCTAAAGATCCGCTCACTGCCTCCATGTGGCTCGGGACTGTACCCAACTAAAACCTGTTTGCACGACTCCTTTGAGCCGTGGTAGGGTAGTAATCAAAGCACAGTGGGAACTCACACGAGACAAATGACGATCCCCAGGTCGATGAACTAACCTGAACACATGTCACCTGGGAACTGCTATCTGACGTCAGGTATAAGACCAACTAGCATGTTCCCGGCGAGTCCTGTCCGGTGTACTCATAACCCAATGAGCACCTGTATACATCTTAGGTGAACCAACTGACACCAATGGCTTGTGAGACCGGCCACCGCCCCTCGTCGGGGTCTCGACTGTATACACTAGTCTACTCTGGAGAATCGATGCCCTGTCTCGAAACTCCCACGACTAGGGACCTATTAAGGATGTGCTTGTAGACTACCAGCTCCCACGTATATGATCGCCCTCATACTGCCGGTAGTCAAGCAAGAATCCTAGGGGCTCTATCAACGTGCAATAGCGACCTGTCATGTCACCTAAAGCAGTACACGATGATAAAGGTAAACCAGATAGCATACTATCATCTCGAGTAAGACTGTCCTACCGGGATAGGTCCTCCCTCAATCATTACAATCACATGCCTGTGATCCAATAATCGACTCTGAGGGCACTATCTCCAACACTTTTGATTGCTTCTATAGTTCTTGCTTTGCATAGTGGTATATATGATATATCTTGCACCTTATTCGATAAGGAAAGGGCCGACGATCCCTTCACCGGGAGTGCCCCCTTTAGCAAAACTAGAAAAGCCTCAAAAACACTCCATTTAAAATCACTCGATTCTACAACGATATCAAGTTCATTACGCAAAAGGTTTTCTTAAAAACCTGTCGTAGCCCTCCGTCATTTCAGATAAGTACTGGTTAGTATTCGTGCTACGTTTGTTGATCTTAGCCAAGGCGTAGTGTGCGGTAGCTGATTAGTGCTTGTCTGTATAAGCATATGATGCGATTGAGTTAGGGTAGTAGTGTGACTTTGTTGACCTTAGCCAAGGGTTGTGCAGGTGGGTTTAATTCAATCGGGAAATGACGGGTTGAACTTGGTTAGTACTTATGATTTGTTGACCTTAGCCAAGGTCATAAGCTGCTAGGGGCAAAATATTATTGGGAATTTCAAGTGTTGAAATTTGCAATGAGATTGCATACCTTCTATGAGATAGTTGGATCCCGATACCCGCTGCGAGTAAGAGTTACTCCTGGGAGAGTTTTACACATTACAATTAGCCGATCAAGTAGGTGTCTAGAAAGGTGTTAACGGGGTTACGCCTCTGGGAAAAAGAGGTTCACTTTAATTAGGTCCGTGCGAAAGCACGGGGAACCTCCCTCAAAATACCGACACTGGCCTGGCTGAAAGATTGGCGAACTTGTAGCGTGTAATTAATCCCGGCTAGTCTTTCCTTTTAGAGTTTGAAGGAAGATTTGATTAAAACAGTGGGAGACATCCTGATTAGATATATTAGATAACCAATCTAATCTTGCAGGAGCATACGCTGAGTGTTTTCTTCTCTCTCTCTCCAGGTAGCGACCATATCACGCCTTAATCAAGATAATAAAACGGATATATTGACCAAACCCGCTTGTTATACTGAGCTGGGAAACGTTGGTACGCTCCAACTTATAATTGTTATAAGACAGAGCAGAAAATTGGGGAATACCAGATTTCCCGTGCCGCCCAAACGAAGAAAGTGCATACTGATGCATCTTCTTCGGGTGTGTTCATTACAGAGAACTGTTTCTTAGTATCCATTACGTCCTGGGTATGAGATACCGGATCAGGATCCCGCATATGTAATCTGTTACATGGGCTACAGAAAGGTAGAGAACTGAGAACGGGTGATAAGTTTCATGAGACAGAAAACGGTGCAAGTGTTGCAGCCAAGTCTGTTGGTCACTGTCACCCTGTATTACCAGAATACATTGATTCTGAACGAATGTTATTAGATACCGAACCTGATATACAACATCATATCAGTCTCTTTATTAGTAAAGAAAGGATGTAATTTTGTATTGTTGGATAATGTTTTGAACATTTCCTATATCAAGAGTTGATCGGTTCAGGCACGTTATCTAAAAGCATTCGCGTTCTAAATCAAACTACAGTTCTTAGTATACAGAACACACACGAGAGGAAGAGTTCAGAAATGAACGAATCCTTCTTGCGGCATTGTAGACTAGGTCATATCAATGCGGCCCGACTGGCTGAAGTTACATATAGATGCATATTTAAATTAGTTTGGATTTACATCTTGTGAAACTTGCCGGTCATGTCACAAAGATACGATGACCATAGCTCTGTTTGTTGGAAACAGAGAAAGAGTTAGTGAACTCTTGGGATTGATACATGCTGATGTATGAAAGTCTCCTGTCTACACATGCCAAGACCGGTTCTTTGTACTTCATTACATTCTCTGATGATCTCTCAAGATTCAGACATATGTTCCAGTTGAAACACAAGTCCGAACCTTTTGAGATATTCACAGAATGTAAGTTAGAAGTAGAGAACCAAAATACGGGTAAAAGTATTATGTCCTTTGATGTGATCAAGGAGGAGAATACTTGAGCACGGAATTCCTGGACTATTCTAAAGGAGAATGAGATTCTCTCTCAGCATTACTCCTCCGTATACACCACAGCACGTCGGTATATCGGGACGGAGCAATAGCACCCTATATGATATGGTGTGCTCTATGATGAGTACTACTGAGTTTTCTATTTCCTTTTGGGAGTTATGCACTTGAGAAGTTGCATAGCTATTGAATAGGGTTTAAATCAAATCAGTTGCCTACCACTTCATATGTGATATGGAAAGGGAAGAGCCCATATCTTAAGTTTGTGAAGATTTGGGGTTGTCTGGCCTATGTCTAAAAGCAAAATCCGGACAAGCTCGAGGCAAGGTCTGTTATGTAGAACTGGAAAGGTTCCAGCTCTACAAACTGTAGCAGATGATTTGGTAGAATCAAAGGATTCAATAGTTTCCAACGAACCTCAGCCTCTCCGCCGATCTAGTAGGGTTCCTCACCCACCTGAGAGATACTTCGGTTTCTCTATGACAGTGGGAGCGAGGATTGCATCATGAGATGATGACCCAACTAGTTTCGAGCTGGCCATCAGGAGTGGGACTCTGTAAGAATGGCTGGATGCTTATCGATCTGAGATGGAATCCTTATACACCAACAAAGTATGGACTTTGGTTGCTTTATCTGAAGGGTTAAATCCCCATCAGGAGCAAGTATATCTTGAGAAGATTACTTGGTGTATATGGAAAAGTTGAGACTTTCAAAGCTATGCTTAAGTCCATCCAGATCCTATTTGCCACGGCTACATACCATGACTACAATATCTGGTGGTTGGGTGTCATGACTGCTTTTCTAAATGATGTTTTAGAAGAGAGCGTCTATAAGTACACAGCCAGAGGGCTTCATAGATAGTGGGAGCATCGGAAACGTGTACAAGATGTTTTATGTGATAAAGCAGGCATCACGGAGTTGGAACATCTGTTTTGATGTGGAAGTCAAAGAGTTTGACTTCATCAAAATGGTAGATGAACCTTGTATATACAAAAGGTAGTAGAGAGTATGGAGGTGATCCTCGTAGAGTACGTGGATGGCATACTCTTGATAGGGAAGGTGTTTCCTATGCTACGCTCGGTCAATCTCCGCTTATCACAAGGATTCTCCATATAGGATCAAAGTGATACCTCCTAAATCCTGGATTTTGGATCTATGAGATAGATCTAATTGGATGTTAGGATACTCACTAGTTGTAGTGAGTTGGTATCAATCGATCCTGGGGAGAATCACTGGAAAGGTTCCAGGGTGATAAGGACGACTGAATGTCAGCCGCAGGCATTGTCTTTACCCTCAGTAGAGGGACGGTATGTTGGAAGAGTTCCAAGCTAGATACCGTGACATACTAGATGATTAAAGGCAAGATATATCGTTACCAAGGATGCTACCAAAGAGGCGGTCTGGATATATATAAGTTCATGAGATGAACTTCGTTCCTACCATTGTGTGACAATGGAGTTGTAGCTTTAGCCAAGGAACTACCGTCCCATCAGAAATCCAGATATAATTCTTAGGCAGTATCACCTGATCATGGAGATGGTTGATCTTCAGGGAGATCGAGGTTAGGAGAGTAGACACAGAGGACAACAACGCGGATCCACTCACGAAGGCCTTTTTCCCAGCAGAGACTTTTATGGGATGGTTGAGTATGAGATAATTCAACCACAGCTAATTTTTGGTTATGTGATACCACAACAGATGGCCCTAGTGCAAGTGGGAGATTGTTAGTTATATGTATGCCCTAGAGGTCATTACTGTACATACGATGTATATAGTAGTGGATGCTAGGACATATATAGGGAGGACTTTCTTGCTCGACATGATAGTATGCTATCTGGTTGTACTTTATCTTAACATGTACTCTGATTGTCTCTATGTTACATGTTGATAAAGCCCTTAGGATATGTACTCGACTACTGGGACTATGATGAGATCATACTAGTGGGGCCACGGTAGTCGACGAGTACATCCTATAACTGTTCCTAGTCGAGGGTGTATCGAGACAGGGCATCGATACACCAGAGTAGACTAGCGTATACGCATCTTGACCCATATGATGGGCGATGGATGATCCCATATCCATCGGTGTTTGACATCAAGGATGGTGTACGGGTGCTCAGTGGAGACTGGGTACACTAGACGGACTCGCCGAGAACTCCGAGATGGTATTATACTTTACGTCAGATGGCAGTTCTCCGGTGACACTGGTACAGAGTAGTCTGTTGACCCGAGATCGTCATAGAGTCTTGTGTGATTCCTACTGTGCTTTGATTTCCATCATACCACATCCAAGAGGGCGTGCAAAAAGGTGGCTTTTGGGTACAGTCCCGAATCACATGGAGGCAATGAGCGATAGGAGGGGATTCGTCTCTCCCGGTATAGGGAGTTGATGTTGTGCTGTGTTCGATTGGCTATAACCAGAAATCCTTGGTCAGGGTTGCTGAGATTTACTGGTAAGTGTTATCAGTAGTTTCTCGAACTGTTATAGACCTTATATCGACACGACTTATCGAGCTACTGGGGTCTGACGTTTACCACCCCTAGGCGAGATATGCGACATATCAGACGACGAGACCGGACTGTACGGGAGTGTTACTGTTTGGATTCACAGGAGAATGTACAGGCTTGCTTGTTGATCTTCTGAGCGCTAAATACCTGGGTGGCTGTTACGTTTAGCTGACCGCTTGCAGCTTGTGGGTGTTTGATATTATCATCACCTACTGCCAGCGTATTGATGATTCTTTAGAGTCCTACACAGAGCTTTCTTGGCTCAGGCAAAACGGAGTAGGAGCACATATGTGATATGTGCGGGACCGAGGATAATGCGGTATATGATACCGTATTGGATTCTCGCGATATGAGATATCGGCCGGGTATATGTGATATAGCCGGGTCATCGTATTAGTCGGTTATTTGTGAAATAGCCGGATTGTCGGATCAAGAGTTGATTCGATAATTTAATGTATAAAAATATATATGATATATTAAATTACATTAACTAATATTAGCTCACTAAAAGATTCATTTTCTCACGGGATAATACATTGATATATATGCGATATATGTTAATTGTATTATTTTCTATTGTTACAAAATATATTTTATATGTGATATATAATATTGTGACATGTTAGGGTTACAAATTTAATAATGGATTAGGGTTTAAACTTGGTTAGGGTTAGCTTTTGCATGAAGCTTCCATGAAGCTTCATGAAGCTTTGACTTTGTGGTTGCTTGATTTTTTGTGGAGATATTATGTTAACCCAATCCAAACCATTAACTCTATTTAACTCTCTACAAGGGTTAACTCTCTCATACTTAACCCTTGGTTAGATTTGTAACCACTACAATAATTCATTGTTCATCATAAAAGGAAACAAGTTATCATCTTCATTCTTCTTCTTCATGCTTGAGTTCCTTCATGAAAAAGCTTTCTTTTGTGATGAAAGTGAGTGAGAAAAAGATTTTAAATGAGAGCAAAAATCCTACTTCATCATCCTCATCTATCCTTCACATTTAGATGAGGGTGTTCACTTCATATTATGAGTGTTAGCTTGTGTTAACGAAACTTCAAGGTAGATCATCTTTGTATCGAAGATCGGAAGCAAATGTTGCATCATTCTCTTCGTGAACCCTCTCGAGAGTCCGGAACACTATGATCGCAATGAAGGGACCTCAACACGGAGCTTAAGAAGTGAAGGACCGGATCTACAAAGGTTGTAATCCCTCTCACTTAGTGTTAAAGAGTTTAACATGCATGTTTTCGCCTAAACTCTAATTTAAAGATCCGACTTCGGGTTGTTCGGCACGGCTAAAATTTTAATCGGGCATGGTTGATGCCTCGTAGACCCTTGTGCGCGTTCCTAGCAACCCTTCAGTGGTATCAGAGCCAAGCTAGAGCTTTAGGCGAAGTCTGAGCGAAGTTTAAAGTCCGATCGAAACCCGAAACCCCGATGTTTACCCTTCTCTGTATATTTTTCAAAAAGTTGATTTTTTCAGAATTAAAAATGCTCAAAAAAACAATCAGGAAAAACTAAGAATTACTGTGAGGTACGGTCGTCTAAGTCAATTATTTGACCGCGGAACCGCGGCCAAACCAAGGGTTTGGCGGCGGTTCCGTGGTCCAAATTGTGACTTAGTCTCTGAAATTTCATGTAATTATTCTTAGGTCCTTTCTTGTTATTTTTTTCTGGGAATTTTTTTATTCCACTTAAGTGTTGAGTTTTCTACGGTTGTATTGGGGACTCGTTGATTCGATCGGATAATTTAACTTTGTTTAGTTTATCCGGATAATTTTTAGAAACTGTTAAAAAGTTCGAACGGATATCAATAACTCACTTTTTCCCCTGTCGGAAAATTTTTCAAAAGTTGGAACTTTGATATTTGTTCGAACTTTTTAACGCCGTCTAAAAAACCCGAAACAATGTTAGAATTACGAGTACGAAACACTCCGAATTTCCTTTATAGAAAATTAACATCTCATGCAATTTTAGAAAAAACAAGCAACACCTGAAACACCAAAACCCAGAGACCAGAACACCAAACCAAACAAACCCGAAAAAGCAACATGGGGCAGGCCGGCTCGGAAATTTAGTGAATGTCGTCGGGTCAAATCCGGCCAATTGGGTTCGTTTTTATCTAGTGTTCATGTTACATCTCATATAACATTCTGCAGTTGCTTAAAAAAATTTCGTCGACTTAAATTTTTTTGACAGAAACTAGGTTTTGGTTTCGAGTGTTTCGGAGTTGTTTCAATTTCGTTATTCTACAAACATCGTCTAATTCTCTAACTTGTCTCTGATACCACTGTAGGGTTACCTAGCACGACAACAAGGTTTCGGGAGGCATCGTCCATGCCATTTTAAAAAAATTGCCATGCTACATAACCTTAACCCTAGAATCTTAACTTGAGAATTAGACAATAACAACATGTAAAAAACTTTACATCAAAGTGAATATGGAATACAACCTTTGTAAACCGGTCCTTCACTTCAATAGCTCCGTGTAGTAGTCCCTTTGCTCCAAGTAGTGATCTTCCGGACTCTAGAATGGCTCCACAAGATGAAAGGAATAAGCTTACACGAAGTATTCGATGCCGAAGATGATCTAGGTCGAGGAGACACCAACTCAACCTACCTCTTCACTAATTAGGGATTAGTGAATTTAACACCCTAAACTAAATGACTAATCTAGTAGAGGATGATGAAGTAGGATTTTTGCTCACTTTAGAATTAATTTTCTCACTAATTTTCCTCACCTCCTCAAAAGCTAGAGAGCTCACTTTTGTTGATGAAGAAGATGAAGAGATAATGTTATTTATGAGAATAGCAACCATGGGTGAGATAATATCTCATATTAACCTTTGTAGAGACATAACCATGGCTAATTAGAATGGTTGGGTTAATAAATATCTTAAGTAAAACAAAATTAGTGGACTAAGTCAATGGTTCCACAAGCTTCTACAAGCTTCAACCATGAACAAATTTCCATCTAATTTTTTATTTACTTTAAATAAATAAACCCTACATTATAATGAGCATGGTGTGAGTCTCATACACCAATGTTTCATGTATAATTAAGCATGACACAATAATATATATCACATATAAGTGCATATGTGAGAAAAAGAAATGCTTAAGTGAGCAAATATTAGTTAATATAAATTAGCATATCAAATATACAATTATACATTAAATTATTAAATCAACATTTGATTTAATAATCCGGCTATATCACATATAACCGACTAATATTATATGTATCAACTTATCGAATCAACACTTGATTCGATAACCCGACTATATCACATATAACCGACCGATATCACATATCGCGAGAATAAGTTACGGTATCATACACTCGTATTAATCTCGGTCTAGCACATATCACATATGTGCTCCTACTTCGTTTCGCATGAGCCTGGAAACCTCTGTGTAGGACTCTAAAGACTCGTCAATATGCCGGCAGTAGGTGATAATCATATCAGTCACCCACAAGCCGTCAGCGGTACTAGCTGTACGTAACGGCTACCTGGGTATTGTGCGATCTGAAGATCAATAAGCAAGCCTTCTCATACTCCTGTAAATCCTGTCAGTAACACCACCGTACAGTCCGGTCTCTTCGTCTGATATGTCGCATATCCAGT
Organism: Agapanthus africanus; assembly: GCA_030015575.1. Classification (NCBI taxonomy): domain Eukaryota; kingdom Viridiplantae; phylum Streptophyta; class Magnoliopsida; order Asparagales; family Amaryllidaceae; genus Agapanthus; species Agapanthus africanus. The sequence goes on along the minus strand of JASDDO010000012.1, from coordinate 446,957,387 downwards.
CTAGGGGTGGTAAATGTCAGATTCCAGTAACCGATATGTCGTGCCGATGTGAGGCTCATAACGGGACGAGAAACTACTGATAACACTTACCAGTAGATCTCCGTATCAGCCCTGGACAAGGCCTACCTGTTATGGCCAATCGAGCACAGCGTAACATCAACCCCCAGTACCGGGAGAGACGAATCCCATCCTATCGCTCATTGCCTCCATGTGATTCGGGACTGTACCCAAAAGCCACCGTTTTGCACGTTCTCTTGAACGTGGTAAGGTGGAAATCAAATCACAGTGGGAATCAAACAAGACTTTATGACGATCTCGGATCTACAGACTAACATGTACCAGTGTCACCAGAGAACTGCTATCTGACGATAGGTATAATAACAACTAGGAGTTCTCGGCGAGTCCGTTCAGTGTACCCAGTCTCCACTGAGCACCCGTATACCATCTTTGATGTCAAACACCAATAGATCTGGGATCATCCATCGCCCATCATAAGGGTCAAGAAGCGTATACGATGGTCTACTCTGGAATATCGATGCCATGTCTCAATACATCATCGACTAGGAACAATTAAATGATGTACTTGTGGATTACCCTAGCCCCACTAGTATGATATCCATCATAGTCCCGGTAGTCAAGTACTCATCTAAGGGCTTTATCAACATGTGAGAGCAAGACAGTATCGCTGTACAAATTTACATGTTAAGACAAAGAGCAACCAGATAGCATACTATCATGTCGAGTAAGAAAGTCCTCTCTATATATGTTCGATCATCCACTATAATATACATCATATGTACAATAATGACCTCTAGGGCATACACATAACTAACAGTACAGGCCGGATAGGATCGTGCATCAGTATACTACGTTGGGAAATCTCTTTGTGTTTTGATTATTTTACAAAACCGTGTTTCAAATATACTATATGATTATTAACTATGCCAGATGAGTCAAAGTGTTATACAACTGGTGTTATTCAAGTATAAAGACACTCAATATCGCAACTGACATCTCAAGACATTCAAGACTCAGACGCATTCAAAGGCTATAAACGGAGAAGTCGCACATCGAAAACATTCAAGACTTTTCTATTTTATTTGAGTCTAGAGTCAAGTCAATCTCTAAATGGTTAGAATCAAAATTTTCTATTTCAATTCTCAAATACCAAAGTCTATTTTAAATTTTCTTTTAAAATTCAAAGTATGTATCTGAATATATTAGATATGGACGTCCTATAGACATCTATGACAGACGTCCAATGCAAGTTTTAAAAATTTTCAAATTTAGAATTTGGTGCGATTTTTGAACGGTTATAAACTGCCACTAACTCTCCTACCTTTGTGGGGAAATTGTAATAATTGTCCCAGCCGTCCATTTTCAAAATTATATATATACACCTTTGTGGGGAAATTGTAATAACTGTCCCAGCCGTCCATTTTCAAAATTATATATATACATATATACATATATATATACATACATACATACATACATATATATATATACATACATACATACATACATATATATAAATACATACATACATATATATATATATATGACTCATTTTTCAAGTTTTCAAAAACCAAGTTTTTTCTTTAACGTTTTTATTCTTTAGTTTTGGTGAAAACTCTTCTGTCTTGTTCTCAAGTTTTTTATTAATCTTTTTCAGAGAAAAGAGATCTTTCTAGATCTATTAGACTTTTCTATTCTTATAGAAAAGAAAGATCTCTAAAAGTTTCGAAAAAGCGATTGTTTTTAAAACTTGTTTAATTTTGAAAACTTCTTCGATTTTGATTTTAAAACTTTTGTTAATCTCCAAAATACCATCTCTTGTCTTCTTAAATTAAAATTTGAATTTGTCTTTTGAGATCGTTGGGATTGTTAAAATTGGTTTATTAAGATTGTAAAATCTTATCTTGTACGACCTAGTAAAGAAAGGTCTAAGATATTCACGTTGTAAAGATTTGGACTTGAGCCTGAGAAAAAGTCTAGATGATTCACAGTCTGCAATTGTAAAGGTTCGGATCTGAGCCTAGTAAAAGATCTGGGTTTCTCCATCCGTAAGGAGTCACTGGATAGTGTGTTGAATCCTGAGCAGGAGTTTTCAGGCGGGGATTAGTCACAGGGTTGGTGAACCTCGATAACAATACTCGGTGTCCATTTACTTTCTGTGACTCTGTGATTGTGATAGTTTAGTATTTTAGATTTTCTTTATTCCGCTGCATAATTTCTGTATTTTGCAAACATTACTCTGTGTTTGCCATAAATCCTTATTCACCCCCTCTAAGGTTGTTTTCAAGATCCTCTGTCGGATGACATTGCATGGCGGATAGTTCAAACAGTTAGGAAGAACAGGGCTTTACGGCTTATGGATGGTTTTTCGAAGGAGTTTTAGGTTGGAGCCTAATCTACTACTGAGTACCTCATCGATCGGTCACCATCGACGGTGGTAGATATGAGAATTCTCAAGGAGTTATGGACTGGAAATGCTAGAGATTACTCAGGGCTTCACGTTATTGGGTGCACCGAGGAGCCAAGGATCAAAAGACGTTCTCTTTTCGTCTTAAGAGGCAGAGCAAAAGGATACAAATCGTGGTGTTCTGGGACCCAGAGTGGAGTAATCAGCCAAGTGGAATTCGTTGAGTCTACGATCCTTCAAAAAAGACAGACTCGGGATGATGAACGGAGAACATGTATGCCGACAAGAGAGATGGAGTTCGAAGTTCCAGTCCATGTTATACAAGATGAAGTAGTCGGTACTCCGATTCAGGTAGAGAGCTTAGTATAATCAGTGGTGTAGAGGATGAGGATAGTTCGACGCACAGGAGTGGCTAGGGACGAGTTTCCAAGACAAGAGGATCAGGAGTTCGGTAGAAAGTCTGCACATTTGATTCGTGGCATGAAGAGTGTCATGAATGGGTAGTTGTGTCGGTTGCGGTACTGTATCGAGCAGATCCTAGCTTGGTATAGGATAGAGATATTATTACCAGGGTCAGATGCAGATCCTAGCTTGGTATAGGATGGAGGAGATACGACCCGTGTCTTCTCGCTTAGATGCGCACTTCAGGCTTACAGCGATATTATCACCAGGGTCAGATGCAGATCATGTGTCTTTAGTATCATATGCGAGTGCAGAGGTTGGTGTGGGATCACGCGGCCGAGTATTGCACAGGCAGCTGAAGAAGTCAGCATGTACTTGATTATTCAGAGCGGAGAGTATTGGCAGGCTGTGGAGTGCATCCTGAAATACTTGAGAGATAGTGAAGGATTCAATTCGTCATTCAGCAAAGACAATGTTGATGGGAGCATCGTGACAGGGTATGGTGATATGGACCGATGGAGGTCGACGAAGGGTGTCATGTTGGGCACAGATGCAGTGCCGGGTGATTGACAGTACAAAAAGGTATCGCGCAATCAACAGCAAATGCAAGTTTGGTAGTCGTCTTGGTGGCGGTTATGGAGACCATATATTTACGGAGGATGTTCGGTTTGGGAATTCTACAAGAGGCGAGAGTGTTCTTCTTTAAGGTCGAGAAGAAGGTAATGTCTCTTACTAAAGTTGGTATTCTAGAAAATCCGGCGGACACATTTTTGAGATGGATCCGGTTCAAGTTCAAGTTATGCCTACTTAATTGTTAAGGGCAAACTGCGACAAGAACAAAGTTGCAAGGATTGAGAAAGTGTCAAGATTTTAATGAATTTGAATTAAGGTGGAGATTGTTGAAATTGATTGCAAATTTGAAGTCCAAAATCAAGCGCCCAAATAGAAGCCCAAGAAGTGGCCCAGACTATGCACTATGCATATGGAGGAGGATAATAAGATTAGGATTAAATATTAAGATTTATCTATGGAGGCGGCTAATAAGATTAGGATTAAATATTAAGATTTACCTCTAACTAATCTCTAACGTTTGATAAAGCCTATATAAATTAATCAATTCACCAAAGAAAGTGGGCGGCTACATATTATCAACAGAGGGTTTTTTTATTGACTATGACAATTAAAAGAGAAAGTGGCTGCGGATTTATAGGGGGCCAGAGAGAGATTTGTATTGGATTTGTGTGGGGTTTCGGGTATATCTCGTGTAATTTCTTACTCTAATGGAAAGTTCTCGTTGCGAAGGAAGGATTATATGCTAGTTGCGCCGAACCTTGATATATCGTTGTGTCCTTTGTGTTGTTAGTGTGCTTTGTTTGGTGTGTTGCGATAACTGTCGGATATATCTTTTACATTGTCTTTGTTTGCATGCAATTCTGTTTATTTCTGCTGCGCTGTACCACTTGTCCGTGTAATAGACTTGTATGATCCCTTTATAGTTCACCGCACTGTGTAAGAGTAGATCGGGATACAAAAAATTTATTGCAGATTATCGTCTTATTTAAATTTTAGACCGGCAAGTTCAACATATATAACCAAATTTGATGAGTTGATTAACCTAAAACAATCCCAATAGTTATTGCGTCCTTAACAAATCTACTAATCTAATAAGCTACAAAAATAAAAAGGGCAAATTGTCAAAACCTCCCCAGTAAATTTTTCCGTTGTCAAAACTCCCTGGTCTCAAAACAGCAGTCAAAACCTCCTTAAAAGATTTTTAGTTGTCAAAAAACTTCTTGCCTGTGATATCTAATAACTTCATGTTATATCTAGTTTTCTACGATATTTAAGCAGTAGCCAGCGATATCTAAGCAGATGCCTGCGATATTTAAACCGTTTCCTGAGATATCTAAATAATTTTTATGAATTGGTTAAATATAGCAGTCAACTATATAGATACTGCAGGAAAAATACCAGGGATTTTGACTACTGGTTTAAGGCCAGAGGATTTTTGACCTCCTAAAAAGTGCTTGGTTTTTTTTTTTTGAGAATTAACCCAAATAAAAATCAGAGATTTAATATGCTTTAAATTTAAAGTCTCCATCTTGAATTGAACGGCACATAATTAATTAACTATTAGAAGAAAGTTCCATCATGAACTCCACAGCAATTAACTTTGTTTTATTTTCTCAATTGAGTCTGAAGTTGACTCACCCACGTGGATGTAGAAAGCAGAAGGAAAAGGAGACGTAAACGTCTCCTCACACAGGTTTATCAAAGAAAATCTCTTGGGTTTTTATTTTATATATGCTAGAGTTTTGCATAGCATGCTAATCAAATGAATAAATGTTATGAAATAATTTTTTATTATTAATTTTGTTATTTAAATATTGAACACAGAGGTCCAGCTACGCGTGGCAAATGAACCAAACCAAGTTGATGATGCTCGATTTCGGTGACTTTCCAGATGCTGACACGTTGCAGATGACGTGTCCCAGAACCTACAAGAAAGGATCAAGAACTTCAATCGGGATCACACCTCGGATCTCCGGCCCGAGGAGTTTCCCGACCTTCGGTGGACTTCCAGACCACCCCGGCTCGCCTCCGAGCTATCACAAAACCAAGATACCTCGGCCTCCCGCTCGGATCCGAGCCTCCCGCCGAGCTCATCTTCCTCGGTCTCACCCAGACCGACCCATAGCGCTGGTCATAGACGCCTACACCACGGCCCCGCAAATCTCGCCATGTGCGAGATATCCGCCGCCCACTATCCCGCGTTCCACGCCATCACGATCCCCCATTAACGAGCCTGTCTCGTCGTTAATGCGGGATCCCGCCTATCACATGGGCGTGACGCCAGGGGCGTAACGGCCGGCGTGATTCTCGCGCCCGCCTGCCCATTGCTGCCGCTATATAAACCCCTCTCTCAGACGATCGAGGTAAGCCATTTTTACTCCACTGGGCCGTCACTTTGCCATAATACTCCGCCTAACTTGATCGTCGGAGGGTCCTCGGTGGCACAACCATCCCGGGACTTTTTTGCAGGTAGCTCGGCCTCAACAACACCAAATCCATTGAGATCCACACGTTTCGGGAGTCAACCCTCCAACTCAATCTCAGCCGTCCATCAACACGCGAAGGGATCAATGGAAGATAATAACTGAAGGAGAACCAGAGCTCCATCAGTTGGCGCCGTCTGTAAGAAACCTTGGTCCACTCAACTGAAAAGTTCATCTTCAGATCTCGACTACATGGTAAGCGGTCACCGCGATGACCCAAGCACCAGCCGTCGTCCCTTCCGCAGTGGAGACGAGGGAGAATCCCCTCCTCCACCAAACGTCATCCACGCCCTATCCGCTTGGATAGATTGACTCACGTCCGTCGTGAATGCGCTCGTCCGTGTCCAAGCGGCCGGGCAAGCTCCCTAGGTCACCGCTCCCCCTTCGCGGGATCGGGACCCCTACAGATGGAGAGAAGACTCTGCCCGCGTTGGCACAACCGATCACCGCCTCGCTGTCTCCGGCGGCTGCGGATTACCCGGGCTGACATATTCAATGACCCGGTGGGCACCGCACAGTTTAACTCCAAGGTCTTACGACAGAGCGCCTCGCCCCGAGTCCCGTTGTGCCCATGTCCCTCCCGAGGAGGTGTCGGTCAGCTCGCCTGCTCCCAGGCATGACCGGCACCCCCTCCCTCGACAGGGTTGTGCACACGAGACCCGCTACGGCAGCTCGAAAACGACCTCGCCAGGAGACCAGAGGAACGTCATCGAACGGAATCTGTAGGGTTAGCATAGCACCTTAGTATGGTTTTGGCAAGCATCAAACATGCTATATTAAAATTTTTGGGGTGCTAAACAAATCCTAACCAAGATCTTAACTAGAGAATTATGGTTAACATGCATGTAAACAACTTTACATCTAAGAGAGAGGGATTACAACCTTTGTAGTCCGTTCCTTCGCTTCATAAGCTCCGAGAAGTAGTCCCTTCACCGCGATCCATGAACTCCCGGACTCAAGAGAGGCTCCACAAGTCGAATGATCCATACTTGCTTGAAGTCTTCCTTTTCGAAGATGATCTACCTTGAAAAATCATAAACTCAAGCTCTCACTTCTCTAATCAAGTATTAGTGATGTGAACACCTTAATCTAAGTGGCTAGAATAGATGAGGATGATGAAATAGAAATTTTGCTCACTTTTGTTTTCAATTTCTCACTTTAAATCATCACTTCACAAAAATCTAGAAAGTTTTTTCAAGGAGAAGGAAGAAGAAGAAGAAGAAAGTTTTTGTGATGAATAATTAATTAATCGTGGTTACAAATGACAACCATGAGTTAATAAATGAAGGCATTAACTCTTGTAGAGAATGAACTAGAGTTAAGGGTTTGGGTTGGGTTAACAAATATTACACAAAATATCAAGCTAGAAAACAAAAGGGAAAGCTTCATGAAAAAGCTAACCCAAATCCAAACCCTAACTTGTTTAAACTCCACAAAACATGTTGTATTTGTAACCTTAGCTTGTTACAATATTATATATTACATATACAATATATTTTGTACCAAAAGAAAATAATACAATTAACATATATCGCATATATATCAACGTATTATCCATTGAGAAAATGAATCAATAAAGCGAGCTTATATAACGTAATATAATATATCACATATATAATTATACATTAAATTATCGAATCAACTCTTGATCCGACAATCCGGCTATATTGCATATAACCGACTAATATAACATATACCAATTCATCGAATCAACACTTGATCCGATGACCCGGCTATATCACATATACCCGGCCGATATCTCATATCGCGAGAATATAATACGGTATCTCATATTGTATTATTCTCGGTCCCACACATATCACATATGTGCTCCTACTCCGTTTTTCCTGAGCCAGGAAAGCTCTGTGTAGGACTCTAAAGAATCGTCAATACGCCGGCAGTAGGTGATGATCATATCAAACACCCATAAGCTGCAAGAGGTCAGCTAAACGTAACAGCCACCCGTGTATTGAGCAATCAGAAGATCGACAAGCAAGCCTCTACATTCTCCTGCGAATCCAATCAGTAAACACTATCGTACAGTCCGATCTCTTCGTCTGATATGTTGCATATCTAATCTAGGGGTGGTAAATGTCAGACCCCAGTAACCGATAAGTCGTGTCGATGTAAGGCTCATAACGGGTCGAGAAGCTACTGATAACTCTTACCAGTAAATCTCCATATCAGACCTGGCCAGAAACTTCCAGTTATAGCCAATCGAACACAACGCAACATCAACTCCCAATACCGGGAGAGACGAAACCCTTCCTATCGCTCATTGCCTCCATGTGATTCGGGAATGTACCCAAAACCCACCGTTTTGCATGCCCTCTTGGACGTGGTAAGATAGAAATCAAAGCACAGTGGGAATCATACAAGACTCTATGATGGTCTCGGGTCTACAGACTAACCTGTACCAGTGTCACCGGAGAACTGCTATCTGACGATAGGTATAATACCATCCAGGAGTTCTCGGCGAGTCCGTCCAGTGTACCCAGTCTCCACTGAGCACCTGTACACCATCTTTGATGTCCAACACCAATGGATATGGGATCATCCATCGCCCATCATATGGGTCAAGATGCGTATACACTAGCCTACTCTGGAGTATCGATGCCCTGTCTCGATACACCCTCGACTAGGAACAATTATAGGATGTACTCGTAGACTACCCTGGCTCCACTAGTATGATTTGTATCATAGTCCTAGTAGTCGAGTACATATCCTAAGGGCTTTATCAACACGTGATCACAAAACAGTATTTGTTAACATGTTAAGATAAAGTGAAACTAGATAGCATACTATCATATCAAGCAAGAAAGTCCTCTCTGTAAGTCCACGTTGCGACCCCCGGTTCTTACGGGGAGGCGGAAACGGTATAAAAATCAAATTTTTAGCGCATGGGGCAACATGGACTAACAAAGTCGGGATCTTTTCTAAACTAAACTAGCAAACAAGCTAAAGAGAGTTAGCTACTCGGATGAAAGGTTATACCGAACTTGAACTCCTTCTTCTTGAAAACTTGTAGAGGTTGATGGTTCTTCCTCGTTGCCTTCTTCCGTCAAAGATGGATCCACCTGAGGGTTCAACCTTCGGGCTCTTTCTCGAACTTTGAGAGAACTAGAATCTTCGGCTTGCTAAACCTTTGATCCTAGAGTGAGTAGAGAGTGTCTAAGGGGTATTTTTATCTCAAGGAGAGAGATTCTCAACTCATGAGAAGGGTTCTCCTTGAACTAGAGGAGGAAGAAGAACAAGTGAGGAAAGAGAAAGGTTATGATAGAATGAGCTCTCTTTTTCTTTCTTGCAACCATATCACAAAAGAAAAAGAATTATCAATTAACAATAATAATAAAATGAAATAGTTGATGGATGGTTTGGAATGACCATTATCATTACAATGTTTAAATGGTTTTGCAAGAATCAAAAAGTATCTTTCTTTTGTAATGATGATGGTCAAACCTTCAACCATGGTCAACAAGTCAACCATGGTCAACAAGTCAACAAAATCCAACCATGACACAATTTCATTTGATTAATATTATTAATAGATATATCATAATTCCATTAGGGTTTGGAAAAAGACGACTGTCAACTGTGCATACGCACCCGTTCCGAAACCCTAATGAAAAACCTCTTCCTCCGCCTCAATCAACTGTGCATACACACCCGCATTCTTGTTCCGAGGAACATGAATACCAAGAGATAAAATCAACCCCAAAACATATACCAGTATCTGACTCAAACCAGAGCCAGCCAGTAATATCCGTCCGGACTCCAAACGTGCACAAGTGCGCGGATGAGAACGAACCTTGTCGCAAAACCATGCGACCTCTACTCTGTTTTGCCCAGAGGCGAATACCCTCTGTGTGGGACTCTAAAGACTCGACACTACGCTGGCAGTGGGTTTAACCACAGACCGCAAGCGGCACTAGCTGTGCGTAACGGTCCCCAGGTAGATGCCGACAAGAAGGCTGACGAGGTGAACCCCATCTGAACTCCTACTGAGTCTGAATGTGACAATCTCCGTACAGTCCGGTCTGTTCGTCTGATACATCGCATGGCGGGCCTAGGGGGCGGTAAACGTCAGTCCCCTAATAGCGGTACAAGTCGTGTCGGAGTGAAGCCCAAAACACCTTGAGATAACACTGGAAGCCTACCAGTATATCTCGCTTGCCCTGGCCAGGGACTACTCGTGTAATGGCTCTCCTAGACACAGCGCGATGTCAACCCCCAATACCGGGAGAGACGAATCCTGTCTAACCGTCACTGCCTCCAAGTGCTTCGGGACTGTACCCAACTACTACCCGTTTGCACGACTCCTTTGAGCCGCGGTAGGGTAGTAATCAAAGTACAGTGGGAACACACTCGAGGCGAAGTGCCAGTGTCAAGTCAGCGGACTAAGCTGTACTCATGTCACCTGGGAACTGATAACTGACGATAGGTATAATACCAACCTGTCAGTTCCCGACGAGTCCTGTCCAGTGTACTCGTAACCCAACGAGCACCCGTATACTATCTCCAGTACGACGTACTGATGGCTGTGGGACAGACCATCTCCCACACTGGGATGAAAAGCGCATACGCTAGTCTACTCCGGAGTATCGATGCCATGTCTCGATATTCCTGCGACTAGGGACCTGTATAAGGATGTGCTTATAGATTACCCAGCCCCCACTAGTGTGACTGCCATCACAACGCTGGTAATCAAGCAAAGATCCTAAGGGCTCCACTAATGCGTATAAGTGATATACTAAAATAAACACAAGTACACATTAAAGTAGAACAAACCAAGTAGCATACTACTATATTGAGCAAGATTGTTTATACAAGGTGAATATCCCAAGCTTCCATTAAGTAATATACAAACTAGTATGATACAGTAATGGCCTCTAGGGCATATACACTAACAATCTCCCACTTGCACTAAGGCCATGTACTGGCGTATCGAAGACCTATCATCTCGATTAGCCGCTCGAACTGAGTCTGGGGTAAGGCCTTGGTGAATGGATCTGCAGTGTTTTCTTCTGAAGCAACCCTCCGAACCTCGATCTCCTTGCGATCCACGATCTCCCTGATCAGGTGATACCGCCTTAAGATGTGCCTGGATCTCTGATGGGACCTTGGTTCCTTCGCTAAAGCTATAGCCCCGTTGTTGTCGCAATACAGAGGTATTGGGTCAACAATGGACGGAACCACCTGAAGTTCTTTCAAGAACTTCCTCATCCAGACAGCTTCTTTTACGGCATCAGATGCAGCGATGTATTCCGCTTCCATCGTCGAGTCTGCAACGGTTTCCTGTTTGGAGCTCTTCCAACACACCGCCCCTCCATTGAGGGTAAAGACAAAACCCGATATGGACTTGGAATCATTCTTGTCACTCTGGAAGCTGGAGTCAGCAAAGGCCTCGATCTGGAGGTCTTTTCCGCCATACACCAAGAACATCTCCTTAGTCCTTCTCATGTACTTGAGAATGTTCTTTACCGCTATCCAGTGTTTCTCCCCAGGGTTTGACTGATACCGGCTTACCACACTCAGTGTATAAGCTACATCCGGTCTGGTACACAACATTGCATACATTATAGAGCCTACCGCAGAAGCGTAGGGTATAATAGACATGCGATCCCTCTCCAAATCAGTCTTGGGAGACATCTCTTTAGAGAGGGTGATCCCGTGACAAGCCGGTAGGTTACCGCGCTTGGAATCTTCCATACTGAATCTTTTCACTATGGTGTCGATGTACCTGGACTGAGAAAGTCCTAATATCCTCTTGGATCTATCACGATGGATCCAGATCCCCAGGATGTATAAGGCATCACCCAGGTCTTTCATGGAGAACCTGTGCGACAAGAACCCTTTGACAGATTGTAGCATAGGAATGTCATTTCCTATTAAGAGAATGTCATCCACGTATAAAACGAGGAATACTACAGTTCTCGCTACAAATTTACTATAGATGCATGGTTCATCTGGATTTTTGATAAAGCCAAATTCCTTGACCGTCTCATCAAAACAGATGTTCCAACTCCGCGATGCCTGCTTTAGTCCATAGATGGACTTAAGCAACTTGCACACCTTTCCGCTGCTCCCACTCTGAATGAAACCCTCTGGCTGATCCATATATACACACTCCTCTAAATTTCCATTTAGAAAAGCGGTCTTTACGTCCATCTGCCAAATCTCATAATCGTGGAAGGCAGCAATGGCAAGAAGGATCCGAATGGATTTCAGCATAGCCACTGGAGAAAAGGTTTCGTCATAGTCCAAACCAGGTCTTTGACGGAAACCCTTTGCTACAAGTCTAGCTTTATAGTTCTCAACCTGTCCATCTACACCAATCTTCCTTTTGAAGATCCACTTGCATCCTACGGGTTTTACCCCGTCTGGAGCAATGTCCAACGTCCATACTTTGTTGGTGTACATGGACTCCATTTCGGTCCGCATTGCATCCAGCCATTTTACCGAGTCAACGCTCTGAACGGCCTGCTGGAAGCTAGTAGGCTCATCACAATCTATGATGCAATCCTCTCTATCCCCGTCTATGAGAAAACCGTAGTATTTCTCGGGCGGATGAGACTGCCTACTACTCCTGCGGAGCGGCATAGGAATGTCCTGTTCTTTTGAACTTACTGGCTCTTCCAAGCTTTCAGTAATAGCTTGTGGTTCTGGAATTTCTTCCAGTTCTATTGCGTTCCCACTTATCTGGGTTTCCAAAAACTCCGTTTCCAAGAAGCGGGCATGTTGAGAAACAAAAACCTTTTGTTCCTCAGCGGAATAGAACAGATACCCCCTGGAGTTCTTTGGGTATCCCACAAACTTACACTGTACTGAGCGTGCCTCGAGCTTGTCCGCATGCTGCTGTTTTACAAAAGCTGGACATCCCCATATCTTAAGGTACTTAAGACAGGGTTTCTTTCCACTCCACATCTGATATGGAGTGGTAGGCACAGTCTTGGTGGGAGCCTTGTTCAAGAGATATGCAGCTGCTTCTAGTGCATAGCCCCAGAAAGATCGCGGTAACTCAGCCTTACTTATCATGGAACGAACCATATCCAATAGGGTTCGATTCCTCCTTTCCGATACACCGTTATGTTGCGGAGTGTATGGAGGAGTACGCTGAGAGAGAATTCCATTCTCTTTTAAATAGTCCAGGAACTCAGCACTCAAGTATTCACCACCTCGATCCGATCTTAGAATCTTAATACTTTTGCCTGTTTGTTTTTCAACTTCATTCTTGTAATCCCGAAATTTCTCAAAGGTCTCGGATTTGTGCTTCATTAAGAAGACATGTCCATACCTAGAGAAATCGTCTGTGAAAGTAATGAAGTATGAATAACCACTTCGCGCATGTGTAGACATTGGACCACACACGTCACTGTGTATGAGTCCCAAGAGCTCGCTCGCTCTTTCTCCGTGTCCAGTGAACGGAGTCTTTGTCATCTTTCCCATGAGACAAGATTCACAAGTGGCATAAGACTGATACTCGAACGGATCCAAGTATCCTTCTTTATGTAACTTAGTCAACCGTGTCTCATTGATGTGACCCAGTCTACAATGCCATAAGAAAGCCTGATTGATATCTGGAGACTTTCTTTTGTGTGTATTCTGGACATTGAAAATCTGTGGTTGGTTTAACATGTATATACCATTGTTCAGTGTACCTGACCCAATCAGAACTTGATTAAGGTGAATGTTTACAACATTACTTACAAACGCAAATTCATAACCTTCTTTAGAAACCAAAGATACAGAAATGATATTACAAGTTGCGTTGGGTACAAAAAAGCAATTACGCAAAACCAAAACATGCCCATCTGACATTCCCAGGTGATAGTCCCCCACGGCTTTAGCATCCATGCTAGCTCCGTTCGCAACTCTGAGGGTCATGTCACCTGCCTTCAAAAACCTACGGTTTCTCAACGCCTGCAAAGAATTACAGATATGAGATCCTGATTCGGTATCCAATACCCAGGAAGTAGAGTTTATCGATAGACAGTTTTCAATAACATACACACCTGAAACTGAAGCCGCAACCTGCTTCAGTTCCTGTGTTCTGGCTTTCCAAGCCCTGCAATCTTTCTTCCAGTGTCCACTTTTATGACAATAGAAGCATTCTTCTTTACCCACAAGCTTCCCCGCTATCATTGTTGCCTTTTCCTTTCCCTTCGTACCCACTTTACTAACACCGCCCCTTGGTTTGGCGGGGGCTTTCTTCCTCTTTCCCTTGGCTTTCGCCTTGGACCTAGAGGAAGAAGATCCTCCTACAAACAAAGCGGGTGTTTCCCTACCTTTCTGTAGGGTGCCCTCTGCGCTCCTCAGCATGTTGAGGAGTTCTGAAAGTTCAAATTCCTTTTCTTGTAAGTTGAAGTTCAGTATAAACTGGGCGTAAGTGGATGGGAGGGACTGGAGAATTAAATCCGTATAGAGTTCACTTTCCAACGTGGTCCCAAGTTCCGCGAGCTCCTCAATGTAGCCAATCATCTTAAGCACGTGGTCCGCTACCGATGATCCGACGGCCAACTTTGCCGAAAATAACTTCTTCGACACTTCGTATCTTGCGATACGAGACTGCTCTCCATACAGTTCTTTTGTATGAAGAAATATGGATTCCAAATCCATATTCTCGTGCCTCCTCTGATGTTCGTTGTCCATAGAGGCAAGCACGAGGCACCTGGTCTTCGCGCAATCAATCTCCCAAGTCTTACGGATTTCCTTATCCGTGACGCTGGAGGTGGGACCTGGGACGGGGGGAGCTTTGGTGGTAAGAAGATACCCCAGCTTGTCGTAAGTTATTGCCATTTTGACATTCCTGAGCCAATTTTTGTAGTTTGGCCCTGTCAGTATGTTTTTATCTAGAAGTAACTTAAGTCCAGTCATGTCGATTGGTCGCTGCAATTAGGAGAGAGAGAAGAAACACTTTAGCACGATGCTCTTGCAAGTTTAGAGTGGTTTTTAATTTGTCTAAACAGGATGGCTCCCACTGTCTCTCGAATCCCTCCTCAAACCATAAAGGAAGAACTAGTCGGGATCAATCCCACCGCACAATACTTGCTTAACCGTTCAGCCAGGCCAGTGTCGGTACTTCGAGGGAGGTTTTCCAACGCTTTCGCGAAGTTCCTTAATTAAATAACCTCTTTTTCCTGGGGGCGTAGCCCCGCTAACACCTTTCTAGGCACCTACTAGGTTTATAGCATTGATCGTTTAGTGAGAAATTTCCCGAGGAGTAGCATATACTCACAGTAGGATCGGGATCCAAATATCATCGCGTGACGAAACTGAAGGAATCCTACCAGAATCACCACACTCCAAATGGTATGCAAATCTAGCAAGTTTCAGTACTTATGAAACTCCCGATGTGGATTTTTGCTCCATGCTCTTATGACCTTGACGAAGGTCAACAAATCATAAGTCACATGTCAAGTTCTGCCCGTCATTTTCCAGGTTAATTTGAACCCACCCGTATATACCCTTGACGAAGGTCAACAAGGCAATACGACTGTCCCAAACCAACGCATCTATCTATGCTACATATGAACACCCAACCGCTACCAATCTCTATGCCTTGACGAAGGTCAACAAACATAGCTTGAATACTATTGAATATTCATACGAAACGACGGAGGGATACGAATGGTTTTGGCAAAACCGTGAACGTAGTGAACTTGATATAATCGATGGAACGAGATAGCTTTTAGAAGGAGTGGCTCAATCTCCGCATTTAAAAGTTAGTTTTGAAAAGAACCGAGTGGTTTTTCGAAAGTGTTCCAACGACTTTAACTTGGTTTATTATCTTGCATTAGTTCTTTTAATGCGTGATATTCTTGCATTAGTTCTTTTAATGCGTCCCATCATTTAATCCTACCATTGCAGAAAACAACCAAAATATGACGTACGCTTATGCCATTCGCATTCGCCACGGGGCCCCGTCATCACCCGTTAGGTTACTTAACTAACGACAGAGCGGGGGCTGGGCTAGCACGGCTGTAAAACATAAGCAACGCCTAAATAGTTATAAATATAGCAATGATAGACATTACAGATCACAGATGAATACATTGGATATACTAGGAATCCGCAATCCGTTCGAGCCTGCAACGAAAAGCGGATTACACGGTCGCGGTGAATAGCCAAAACCCCACCCAAGACCCCTACGGGTGCGGCAAACTACCCGCCAAGTACCCGGTAGTTTGTGCACCCCTCCATGGGTCTATCCTAGGAGCAAAAACAGTAAAAAGAATTATACAATGACGGCTACAACCCCGACCCGGTTGTGCGGCTATACAAATAATATTATTACATCAATTTACATATTACAAATGAATGAAAGAAAAACAAAAGCTCATCTCACATCCACCCCGGCTATTCACCCGCGACAGTCCAACACATTCATATACACATTCCATCAACAAACACAGATCACAGATATGTATAACCCCGACTAATCGACATATAGCGATTAGCCGACGTTCAATACATGCAAACATCACAGATATAACCATTGTAGTCAAAGTGCAGTGAAGTTCGATAAAAATACGGAATTATAGGCCCCCAAAAACAAATTTCTTTTCTGGAAAATCTGGGCACAAATGACATATCTTAAAAATCCCAAAACCCTACCAGAAGAACACTGCACGAAACAGGACCACAAGAAGAGACAAAACGGTGGCGGTTCCGCGGCCTAAGCCACCCATTGCTGCGGAACCGCGGCGCTTTGAAGGAATCATGGGATCGTATTTCGTGGGTGTTTTCACAAAACCCTAAGCCGATTTTAGGAGTAAAACTTTTTACATTTAGAGCACAAAAAATTTCAACAGAAACATAGGGTTTTGGTTTTTCCTGTTTTGCGATTTTTCTCGATCGAACTTCCATACACTTCACTATCTAGCTAGTTTAAGTTTAGTTAGGCTCTGATACCACTGTAAGTCCACGTTGCGACCCCCGGTTCTTACGGGGAGGCGGAAACGGTATAAAAATCAAATTTTTAGCGCATGGGGCAACATGGACTAACAAAGTCGGGATCTTTTCTAAACTAAACTAGCAAACAAGCTAAAGAGAGTTAGCTACTCGGATGAAAGGTTATACCTAACTTGAACTCCTTCTTCTTGAAAACTTGTAGAGGTTGATGGTTCTTCCTCGTTGCCTTCTTCCGTCAAAGATGGATCCACCTAAGGGTTCAACCTTCGGGCTCTTTCTCGAACTTTGAGAGAACTAGAATCTTCGGCTTGCTAAACCTTTGATCCTAGAGTGAGTAGAGAGTGTCTAAGGGGTGTTTTTATCTCAAGGAGAGGGATTCTCAACTCATGAGAAGGGTTCTCCTTGAACTAGAGGAGGAAGAAGAACAAGTGAGGAAAGAGAAAGGTTATGATAGAATGAGCTCTCTTTTTCTTTCTTGCAACCATATCACAAAAGAAAAAGAATTATCAATTAACAATAATAATAAAATGAAATAGTTGATGGATGGTTTGGAATGACCATTATCATTACAATCTTTAAATGGTTTTGCAAGAATCAAAAAGCATCTTTCTTTTGTAATGATGATGGTCAAACCTTCAACCATGGTCAACAAGTCAACCATGGTCAACAAGTCAACAAAATCCAACCATGACACAATTTCATTTGATTAATATTATTAATAGATATATCATAATTCCATTAGGGTTTGGAAAAAGACGACTGTCAACTGTGCATACGCACCCGTTCCGAAACCCTAATGAAAAACCTCTTCCTCTGCCTCAATCAACTGTGCATACACACCCGCATTCTTGTTCCGAGGAACATGAATACCAAGAGATAAAATCAACCCCAAAACATATACCAGTATCTGACTCAAACCAGAGCCAGCCAGTAATATCCGTCCGGACTCCAAACGTGCACAAGTGCGCGGATGAGAACGAACCTTGTTGCAAAACCATGCGACCTCTACTCTGTTTTGCCCAGAGGCGAATACCCTCTGTGTGGGACTCTAAAGACTCGACACTACACTGGCAGTGGGTTTAACCACAGACCGCAAGCGGCACTAGCTGTGCGTAACGGTCCCCAGGTAGATGCCGACAAGAAGGCTGACGAGGTGAACCCCATCTGAACTCCTACTGAGTCTGAATGTGACAATCTCCGTACAGTCCGGTCTGTTCGTCTGATACATCGCATGGCGGGCCTAGGGGGCGGTAAACTTCAGTCTCCTAATAGCGGTACAAGTCGTGTCGGAGTGAAGCCCAAAACACCCTGAGATAACACTGGAAGCCTACCAGTATATCTCGCTTGCCCTGGCCAGGGACTACTCGTGTAATGGCTCTCCTAGACACAGCGCGATGTCAACCCCCAATACCGGGAGAGACGAATCCTGTCTAACCGTCACTGCCTCCAAGTGCTTCGGGACTGTACCCAACTACTACCCGTTTGCACGACTCCTTTGAGCCGCGGTAGGGTAGTAATCAAAGTACAGTGGGAACACACTCGAGGCGAAGTGCCAGTGTCAAGTCAGCGGACTAAGCTGTACTCATGTCACCTGGGAACTGATAACTGACGATAGGTATAATACCAACCTGTCAGTTCCCGACGAGTCCTGTCCAGTGTACTCATAACCCAACGAGCACCCGTATACTATCTCCAGTACGACGTACTGATGGCTGTGGGACAGACCATCTCCCATACTGGGATGAGAAGCGCATACGCTAGTCTACTCCGGAGTATCGATGCCCTGTCTCGATAGTCCTGCGACTAGGGACCTGTATAAGGATGTGCTTATAGATTACCCAGCCCCAACTAGTGTGACTGCCATCACAACGCTGGTAATCAAGCAAAGATCCTAAGGGCTCCACTAATGCGTATAAGTGATATACTAAAATAAACACAAGTACACATTGAAGTAGAAACAAACCAAGTAGCATACTACTATATTGAGCAAGATTGTTTATACAAGGTGAATATCACAAGCTTCCATTAAGTAATATACAAACTAGTATGATACAGTAATGGCCTCTAGGGCATATACACTAACACTCTCTATATATATCCAAGCATCCACTGGAATATACATCATATGTACAACAATGGCCTCTAGGGCATACATATAACTAACAATCTCCTACTTGCACTAAGGCCAGCTGTTGTAGTATTTCATACCTAACATCCCGAAGAGTCTCTCAAATTGTATCTGAGGAATGGCCTTTGTGAGTTGATCCGCAGTGTTGTCCTTCGTATCAACTCTCTTGACCTCTATCTCCCGGCGATCAACTATCTCCCGGATCAGGTGATACCAGAATATGTCTGGACTTCTGATGGCACCTGGGTTCCTTGGCCAAAGCCACAGTTCCATTGTTATCACAATACAGAGGTATTGGATACTCAATGGACGGAACCACACCAAGTTCAGTGATGAACTTTTTTATCCAGAAAGCCTCTTTGGCAGTATCATTGGCAGTGATGTATTCAGCCTCCATCGACGAGTCTGCCACGATTTCCTGTTTGGAACTCTTCCAACACACCGCCCCTCCATTGAGGGTAAAGACAAATCCCGAGTGCGACTTAGAGTCGTCCTTATCACTCCGGAAGCTTGAATCGGTAAAGGACTCCACTTGGAGTTCTCCGTTACCATACACTAAGAACATCTCTTTTGTCCTTCTCAAGTACTTGAGAATGTTCTTCACATCTGTCCAGTGATTCTCTCCAGGATCTGCTTGATACCTACTCACTACACTTAGTGAGCATGCTACATCGGGTCTGGTACAGAGCATCGCGTACATGATAGAGCCTACTGCCGAAGCATAGGGTATCCCTTGCATACGAGCTCTTTTCAAATCAGTCTTGGAAGACATCTCTTTGGAGAGAGTGAGTCCAGAGATCGTGGGTAAGTTCCCACGCTTGAATTCTTCCATACTAAACCTCTTTAGTATGGTGTCAATGTACTTGGATTGGGACAATCCCAGTATCCGTCTAGATCTATCTTTATAGATCTTAATTCCCAAAATGCAGGAGGCATCACCTAGATCTTTCATTGAGAATCTATGTGATAAGAAGAGCTTGACCGACTGCAGCATAGGAATATCATTTCCTATCAAGAGTATGTCATCCACATACAATACGAGAAAGACAACCTTACTTTCTGCAACTTTCTTGTATATACAAGGTTCATCTATGTTTTTGATGAAGTCAAACTCTTTGACCACCACATCAAAACAGATGTTCCAACTCCGCGATGCCTGCTTTAACCTGTAGATGGATTTAAGCATCTTGCACACCTTCCTGCTGCTCCCACTGTCTACGAAGCCCTCTGGCTGAGTCATGTACATGCACTCTTCTAAATCACCATTTAGAAAGGCGGTCTTAACATCCATTTGCCAGATTTCGTAGTCATGGAATGCAGCAATGGCAAGTAGGATTCAGATAGACTTAAGCATAGCCACTGGAGAAAATGTTTCATCATAATCCACACCTGGTCGTTGACAAAAACCCTTTGCAACAAGTCTAGCTTTGAAAGTCTCAACTTTTCCATCTACACCAAGTTTCTTCTTAAAGATCCATTTGCTCCCAATGGGTTTTACCCCTTCAGGAGCAACTTCCAAAGTCCATACTTTGTTGGTGTACATGGATTCCATCTCAGATCGCATTGCATCCAGCCATTTCACAGAGTCACCACTCGTGATGGCCTGCTCGAAACTAGTCGGGTCATCATCTTCCATGATGCAATCCTCTCTCCCACCATCGATGAGAAAACCGTAGTATCTCTCCGGTGGATGAGGAACCCTACTATATCGGCGGAGAGGCGGGGGTTCGTCGGGAACTACTGAATCCTCTGGTTCCATTAAATCTTCTGTCGTAGTTTGTGTCGCTGGAACCTCTTCCAGTTCTATCTAATTGCCACTAATTTGTTTCATAAGAAAACCCTTTTCTAAGAAAGTGGCATGTCGAGAAATAAACACTTTTTGTTCGTCGGGGTGGTAGAAGATATACCCTTGTGAGTTTTTGGGATATCCTACAAACTTGAACAGGACAGACCTTACCTCGAGTTTGTCCGGATTGTGCCTTTTGACATAGGCCGGAAAACCCCATATCTTAATATAATTAATACTTGGTCTCTTCCCCTTCCATATCTCATATGGAGTGGTAGGCACTGATTTGGTAGGGACCATATTCAATATGTGTATGGCTGTCTCAAGCGCATACCTCCAGAAGGAAATAGGCAACTCAGCATTGCTCATTATAGAGCGCACCATATCTAATAGGGTGCGATTCCTCCGCTCCGATACACCGTTGTGCTATGGTGTATAGGGAGGAGTAAGCTGAGAGAGAACCCCATTCTCTTTTAGATAATCGAGGAACTCATTACTTAAGTATTCTTCTCCTCGATCAGATCGAAGGATTTTAATACTTTTACCTGTTTGGTTCTTTACTTCGTTCTTATACTCTCTGAATTTCTTAAAAGCTTCAGACTTGTGTTTCAACAAGAACACATGTCCGTATATTGAGAGATCATCAGTGAATCTAATGAAGTACGAGGAACCATTCCTGGCATGTGTAGACATGGGACCGCATACATCACTATGTATCAGTCCCAAGAGTTCTGTAACTCTTTCTCCGTGTCCACTAAACGGAGTTTTGGTCATTTTTCCTTTGAGACATGAATGGCAAGTTTCATAAGATAATAATTCAAACGTGTTTAAATAACCATCTTTATGTAACTTAGCAAGTCGTGTCGCATTGATATGACCAAGTCCACAATACTACAAGAAGAATTCGTTCATTTCTGAACTTTTCCTCTTGTGTGTGTTCTGTGTATTAAGAACTGTGTTTTGATTTAGAACGTATATTCCATTATTTAACGAGCCTGATCCAATCAACTTTTGATTTAGGAAGATGTTCATAACATTATCCTATATTACAAAATTATATCCTTCTTTACTTAATAAAGAAACTGATATAATGTTGCATATCATGTTCGGTATATAATAGCATTCGTTTAGAATCAATGTATTACCACTTGGTAATACAAGGTGATATTCGCCAACTGCTTTGGCTGCAACATTTGCACCATTACCTACTCTTACGGAATGATCACCCATTCCCAGTTCTCTACCTTTCTTTAGCCCATGCAATATATTGCATATGTGGGATCCTGATTCAGTATCTAATACCCAGGACGTAGAGTGAACTGAGAAACAATTCTCGGTAACTAACACATCTGAAGAAGATACATCAACATGTTTTTTCTTCGTTTGGACGGCGTGTGAATTCTGGTATTCCCCTATTTCCTGTTCAGTCTTATAACAATTATAAGAAAGAACGGAACCAACGTTCCCCTGCTCAGAATAACAAGCGGGTTCGGTTAATACATCCATATTATTATCTTGATTAAGGCCTGACATGGTCGCTACCTGGAGAGAGAGAGAAGAAAACACTTTAGCATGCGCTCTTACAAGATTAGATTGGTTATTATCTTATCTAATCAGGATGGCTCCCACTGTTTTAATCAAATCTTCCTTCAAACCCTAAAAGGTAAGATTAGCCGGGATTAATTACACGCTACAATTTCATCAATCTTTCAGCCAGATCAGTGTTGGCACTTTGAGGGAGGTTCCCCGTACTTTCGCACGGACCTAATTAAAATAAACCTCGTTTTCCCAGAGGCATAACCCCGTTAACACCTTTCTAGACACCTACTTGATTGGCTAATTGTCCTGTGTAAAATTCTCCCAGGAGTAACTCTTACTCGCAGTGGGTATCGGGATCCATCTATCTCATAGAAGGTATGCAATCTCATTGCAAATTTCAACACTTGAAATTCCCGATAATATCTTTTACCCCTAACGTGCTATGACCTTGAAAAATGCCAAACAACCCATAGTACGCTAGTTAAGTTCAACCCGTACATTTCTTGATTGAATTAAACCCACCCGCACGACCCTTGACGAATGCCAAACAACGCCGTACGAATACTCTAATCCAATCGCATCATATGCTGTAGATAAGTAGTAAATAGCTACCGTACACTACGCCTTAACGAATGCCAAACTACCGTAGCATGAATACTAATTAATACTTATCCGAAATGATGGAGGGCTACGCAGGTTTTTCTGAAAAGAATGAGTGCAATGAACTTGATATCGTTGTAGAAATAAATGATTTTGAAAAAGGAGTGTTTTTGAGGCTTTTCTAGTTTCATTAAAGAGGTCACTCCCGATGAAGGGATCTCGGCTCTTTCCTCGTCGAATAAGGTGCATGATATTTCATAAATACCGCTGTGCAAAGCAAGAACTATAGAAGCAATCAAAAACTAAACCGTAAGTTTGTAGTATCTGCCAGTTTTGCTAAAGAGGTCATTCCCGGTGAAGGGATCTCGGCTCTTTCCTTATCGAATAAGGTGCTGGATATTCTACAAGGAATACCGCTGTGCAAAGCAAGAACTGTAGCTACCCTTTTTGAAAATTTGATTCTACAACAACTTTTAGGTTTCTTTTCTTTTATTAATCTCATTAATAAAACCTATCAATTAAGCTTCCTAAGCATCACAGAAGAAACGAAAGCAGCAATATATATATATATATATATATATATATATCAACATATAGTATAAGCATTTGTCTCAGGCAGTAATATGATCTCATCACAGAACATAGCAGCAGAGGTCAACATATGAAATATTGGATATACTAGGATATCCGTGTTTTATTTTGAGCCTATCTAAAACACGGATTCAGCAGTCGCGATGAATGGCCAAATCCACATCCCTAGACCCCTACGAGAGCGGCAAGTAACCCTGCCAATTCTAGGGTTAGGAGACCCGGTCTCGACTCCTCGAGATGGCCTCCTACTGGACCCTAGAACCCGGTTACTTGTGCTCTCCGACTTGGGTCTGTCCTAATGCGGAAAAATACATAATATACAATGGTGACATCAAGCTCAACCCGGAAGTGCCCCAATAAAATAATATTACATACAAATGAATTTTACACGAATGAAAAAGAAAACTCCCATCTCACATAAAACCCCCGGCTATTCAATATACAACGATCCAATATAACATATCACATCAATATATAATCATCACAGATAACTAGGCGAAGTTAGATAATTCGACAGACACAACGAATTCCTAAAATACCCCAGTGAGCTCAACACTTGAGTAGAAAATAAAAATTCCCAGTAGCATGCCCCAGCACCTATGGACCGTCGCTGAAATGCCCGTCCCAAGCCTCCACGGTCGCGCCGTGGAACCGCCGCCAAAACCAGGTTTTGGCCGCGGTTACGCGGTCACTATAGCGAGTTAGGAACTCTTTCTTCAGGTGGGTCCATAAAATTCCCTGCATGATTTTCTAAGTATTTTTAATATGAAAAATCTCAACTTTTGAAAATTTTTCCAGCAAGGGGTCAATTCTCGGTGTTTCGGGGTTCGATCGGACTTCTAACTTCGTCTAGACAACGCCTAATACTCTAGCCTGGCTCTGATACCACTGTAGGGTTAGCATAGCACCTTAGTATGGTTTTTTCAAACATCAAACATGCTATATTAAAATTTTTGGGGTGCTAAACAAACCCTAACCAAGATCTTAACTAGAGAATTAGGGTTAACATGCATGTAAACAACTTTACATCTAAGAGAGAGCGATTACAACCTTTGTAGTCCATTCCTTCGCTTCAAAAGCTTCGAGTAGTAGTCTCTTCGCCGCGATCCATGAACTCCCGGACTCAAAAGAGGCTCCACAAGTCGACTGATCCATACTTGCTTGAAGTCTTCCTTTTCGAAGATGATCTACCTTGAAAAATCTTAAACTCAAGCTCTCACTTCTCTAATCAAGTATTAGTGAAGTGAATACCCTAATCTAAGTGGATAGAATAGATGAGGATGATAAAGTAGGAATTTTGCTCATTTTTGTTTTCAATTTCTCACTTTAAATGATCACTTCACAAAAAGCTAGAAACCTTTTTCAAGGAGGAAGAAGAAGAAAGCTTTTGTGAAGAATAATGAATTAATAGTGGTTACAAATGACAACCATGAGTTAATAAATGAAGGCATTAACTCTTGTAGGGAATGAACTAGAGTTAAGGGTTTGGGTTGGGTTTACAAATATCTACACAAAATATCAAGCTAGAAAACAAAAAGGAAAGCTTCATGAAGCTTCATGAAAAGCTAACCCAAAAGCTAACCCAAATCCAAACCCTAACTTATTTAAACTCCACAAAACATGTTGTATTTGTAACCCTAACTTGTTACAATATTATATATGACATATACAATATATTTTGTAACAAAAGAAAATAATACAATTAACATATATCGCATATATATCAATGTATTATCCAGTGAGGAAATGAATCAATAAAGCGAGCTTATATTAGTTAACTTAATATAGTATATCACATATATAATTATATATTAAATTATTGAATCAACTCTTGATCCGACAATCCGGCTATATTGCATATAACCGACTAATATAACGTGTACCAATTCATCGAATCAACACTTGATCCGATGACCCGGCTATATCACATATATACCCGGTCGATATCTCATATTGTGAGAATATAATATGGTATCTCATATCGTATTATTCTCGGTCCCGCACATATCACATATGTGCTCCTACTCCGTTTTTCCTGAGCCAGTAAATCACTGTGTAGGACTCTAAAGAATCGTCAATACGCCGACAGTAGGTGATGATCATATCAAACACCCATAAGCTACAAGCGGTCAGCTAAACGTAACAGCTACCCGTGTATTGAGCAATCAGATGATCAACAAGAAAGCTTGTACATTCTCCTGCGAATCCAATCAGTAAACACTACCGTACAGTCCGATCTCTTTGTCTGATATGTTGCATATCTAGTCAATGGGTGGTAAACGTTAGACCCCAGTAACCGATAAGTCGTGTCGATGTAAGGCTCATAACAGGTCGAGAAGCTACTGATAACTCTTACCAGTAAATCTCCATATTGGCCCTGGCCAGAGACTTCCAGTTATAGCCAATCGAACACAGCGCAACATCAACTCCCAATACCGGGAGAGACGAAACCCCTCCTATCGCTCATTGCCTCCATGTGATTCGGGACTGTACCCAAAAGCCACCATTTTGCACACCCTCTTGGACGTGGTAAGGTGGAAATCAAAGCACAGTGGGAATCACACAAGACTCTATGACGGTCTCGGGTCTACAGACTAACCTGTACCAGTGTCACCGGAGAACTGCTATCTGACGATAGGTATAATACCATCCAGGAGTTCTCGGCGAGTCCGTCCAGTGTACTCAGTCTCCACTGAGCACCCGTACACCATCTTTGATGTCCAACACCAATGGATATGGGATCATCCATCGTCCATCATATGGGTCAAGATGCGTATACGCTAGCCTGCTCTACAGTATCGATGCTCTGTCTCGATACACCCTCGACTAGGAACAGTTATAGGATGTACTCGTAGACTACCCTGGCCCCACTCGTATGATCTGTATCATAGTCCTAGTAGTCGAGTACATATCCTAAGGGCTTTATCAACACGTGATCACAAAATAGTATTTGTTAACATGTTAAGATAAAGCGAAACCAGATAGCATACTATCATATCGAGCAAGAAAGTCCTTTCTATATATATATCCAAGCATCCACTATAATATACATCAGATGTACAACAATAGCATCTAAGGCATACATATAACTAACAGAATCGGGGCTGTGGCCAGGAAGGGGCCTCCGGAAGCAGAGGCCAAAAATCTGAATATGCCGACTCATCGGGATACCACGGCCGACTTGACGCCCTCGAAAAGAAGATCGAAGGTATGCATCAAGAAGGTCTTCACTCGAGCGACGGGGCTAAATACGCCGCTGACTCGCTCACGAAGCCCTTCACCGAAGAGCTGCTCGCCGTCCATGTCTCCTCCCGGAACAAGCCTCCGAAGGTCTCACTCTTTGACGGGAAGTCTGACCTGAAGGACCATTTTGACGCGTTCATAGCCGGGATGAGTTTCCAGGACTGTTCCGCCTCCGCCCAATGCCGCACTTTCCCGGCCATTCTTATCCGCTCCGGCAGAGACTGGTTCCGAGGACCCGCGCCATGCTCAATCTTAACCTTCGATGAGCTGGCCACCCAATTCCTCGGCTACTTCGTCGGGAACAGACGGCAGAAGCGGACCGTCGACCATCTCTTCACAATAAACAGCGGAGACAAAGAAACCTTCAAAGGGTACGTCACCCGCTTCTACAACGCCCTCCTTGAAGTCCCAAAACACCGGGACGAGACGGTCATCACGACACTTAGGTCAGTTCTTAGGCACAAGGAGTGGTTGTGCTCCTTTGCATTAGCGCAACCTAAGACCATTGCCGAGGTCAAGGCCTGGACCGAGCGTGAGATCCATCTTGAATCCGAGGTGAACGCCAATCTGCCCCGGAAAGAATAAACTGATCATAAGAAAAAGGGGCGGGAAGAGAAAAAGAAGATTGAGCGGCCGAAGCCCTACTCCCCGAAGTTTCAGGAGTACACTCCGCTCAACGTCTCCCAGACGGTATTGCTGGAGGAGGCAAAGGGCGAAAGGTTCTTCAAGCTCCCCCCAGTCTCGCGCATGGCGGCAAAGCGCACCCGAGACCCTACTGCGGCTTCTACCGATCGCAAGGCCACTCTACGGGGAACTGCAAGCAGCTCCGAGACTACATCAAGGAGCTAATCCGCTCGGGGCACCTGGCAGCGTACTTGCGAGACAAGCGGCAAGCTGACCGTGAACAAGAGCAACGTACCCCTCCCGGTGAATTAACAATCGGCCAAATCATGGTCATATCAGTGGGGGATACAACGAATACCTACAAGGCTCAGCGCCCCTCACCGATCGACGGGACTGATGGCCACCTCAGGAAGAAGGCCAGGGGAGCCGAGCCGATCGTTTTTAAGGACAAGGACCTCCATGGTATATCCCTGCCCCACAATGACCCGCTAGTGATCACGGCTCGGGTCCACCCCTATGAGGTGCAGAGGATTTTGGTGGGCTCTGGAAGCTCGGCAGACATCCTATTTTACGACTGCTTCCTGCGTATGAGACTCACCCCGTCGGACCTAAGGCCGACCACCCATGTCCTGTCAGGCTTCACCAACCACTCCATCCCGATGGAAGGGATAATCACTCTCTAATTTAACATCGGAGAGGCTGGTCGTACGCGCACCGTTCCTGCGGAGTTCATCGTAGCGAGAATCCTGTCGGTCTACAACATCCTCCTCGGCCGCCCAACGCTGAACTCCCTCACGGCCCAAATATCGACCTACCACCTGGCGATGAAATTCCCGCTCGACCAAGGCGGGATAGCTTGGGCCTACGGAGACCAACGAACGGCGAAGGTTTGTTTCACTGCAACCTATACGACCGAGCGGCCAAAAAATGATGTTGATGGTGAGGGTGACATCAAGGGTTCTCTGGACACTCGAGACGAGCAGAAAGAGGTCCGAGGGACCTCGGTGGAGCCACTGACAGAGGTCCCCCTCGTAGAAGAGGACGACGAACGAACCGTACAGATTGGGTCACTTCTGACAGGGGCTCACCGGGACGATCTAGTTCATTTCTTCAGGAACAACTCCAACGTGTTTGCCTGGGCACCTGCTGACATGCCTGGGATCAACCTCAAAATCATATCTTACAAGCTCAGGGTAGATCCTATGGCTCGACCCGTCAGGCAGAAGAAGCGAAGCATCGCTCCGATCAAGCAGAAGGCAATCGAGGACGAGGTAGACAGGCTCCTCGACGCCAACTTCATTCGGAATGTGTTGTACTCCGAATGATTGGAAAATGCGGTCATGGTCAAAAAGTCAAGCGGGAAGTGGCGAATGTGTGTCGACTTCACCGACCTCAACAAGGCCTGCCCGACAGACAACTATCCCCTCCCTCGGATAGATCAGCTCGTCGACAGCTCAGTAGGCCATGAGCTACTTAGCTTCATGGATGCATTTTCCGTTTACAATCAGATCCGTATGAATCCGGCAGACGAAGATCTCACCGCATTCACAACGGACCGGGGGGGGTATACTGCTACAAGGTAATGCCTTTCGGCCTCAAAAATGCCGGAGCTACGTACCAACGCTTGGTCAATCGCATGTTCAAACCGTAGATCGGCAGGAACATGGAAGTTTATGTCGATGACATGCTCGTCAAGTTAGTCTTATCGGTCGACCATGCCAAGGATCTGGGTGAGGCCTTCGACGTCCTCCGCAAGTTCAAGATGAAACCGAACCCCGCCAAGTGCGCATTCGGGGTCACCGGGGGAAAGTTCCTCGGTTTCATGGTCACTCACCTTGGGATCGAGGCTAACCCGGAGAAAATAAACGCCATCCTCAACATGGCCGCTCCCAAGACTAATGTCGAGATCATGCGGCTGACAGGGCGAGTAGCCGCTCTGTCACGTTTCATGTTGAGGTCTGGGGAGAATTGCCTCCCGTTCTTCAAGGCTTTATGGAAAATTCCAAGGTTCGAGTGATCGGAGGAGTGCCAGACCACCTTTGACCAATTAAAGAGGCACCTTGTGACTCCACCGCTGCTCACCTGACCACTTGAAGGGGACGAGCTATCGCTATATCTGGCGGTATCCGACCAAGCAGCGGGTGCAGTGCTCGTCCGAGAGGTCGACGGAGTCCAGAAGCCGGTGTACTATGTGAGCCACATCTTCAAGGACGCAGAAACGAGATACCCAGCCATAGAGAAGATCGTCTTGGCACTCATTGTGTCCTCAAGGAAGCTGCGGCACTATTTACAGGCGCACACCATCCTTGTTCTTACCGAACGCCCTTTGGGAGCTATCCTCGCCTCACCCGAGTCCTCTGGCCGCTTGGAGAAGTGGAGGTGGGAGTTGTCCCAGTTCGACGTAAAATACCGCCCGAGGCAGGCCATCAAAGCACAAGCCCTGGACGATTTTATCGTCGAGTGCACCATCCCCAGCAAGGAGCCGGAGTCAATGCCGTCCCTGATTGGATCCTTTACGTTGACGGGTCCTCGTTCGAGGAAGGCTGTGGTCATCATTCGGGGCCCGGACGAGGAAGAAATGGAGTATTCTTTAAAGCTCGGGTTCAAAGCCTCAAATAACGTGGCGGAATACGAGGCCTTGCTGGCCGGACTGCACATAGCCTCCGGGCTGGGGCTGAAAACGATTCGGATCCGCAGTGACTTCGCCCTAGTCGTTGGCCAAGTAACCGGCCGATTCGAGGCACGGAATCCTTTGATGGTGAAGTATTTGGCCGAGGTAAGAATACTGCGAAAGGACTTCGATGAAGTTCAGGTAGAGCAGATCCCCAGACAGCTCAATGCCCAAGCCGACGCCTTGAGTAAGCTAGTTTCGTCCTGCTCGGCCAACAATAAGAGGAGCATCCTCTTCGAGGTCTTACCACGGCCAAGTGTGGAAGACGGGGCAACAATACTTCAAGTGTATACATCAAGGGAAGAAGACCGGGACTGGAGAAAGCCCCTCGTGGAATTCCTGAGGGAAGGTACGCTCCCGGAAGATCGAGGAGAACCCCGCCGTCTCCGAGCCAGAGCTCGCCATTTCGTCTGGAATAATGGTAATGTCACGACCCAAAGTTTGGCCCATGACCGGCACTTAACCACGTAACGTCTACAGGCGTAACGCGACTAAGTAAGCCGAAAACCCAGAATCAAACCAGTAAAAGTAAAGAGTATTTTAAGTATTTAATAGAACAAATTACTACGATAACAATATATAACGCCGTAGCGAAGAAAATGAACAACAAGTGGGAAACATCACAGATAGAATAAACAGCATAAGTAATGTCGGCTCACAACGAGCTCGACGCCAGAATACAAAATAATATACATCGTCCTCACAACTGGTCTCTAAGTCAATACATAAGTGGTAGATGGAGAGTACTAGATACAACAATGTACATAACTGAAAGATAACCATATACCGCACAAAACCCACCTATCAGCAAAAAAGCTAGTACACCAACTGTAGGGGTATCTGTGTCAAAAGATGTAAGAACGCAGCCTGCCGCGACTACTCCGAAGGGCAACCTGCAAACACCGTGGCACAACGGGGGTGAGTTGCCAACTCGTGAATAGAAGATAACATATAAAGGTAATCGCGAGTATGCACGTGCTACTATACTCTAACCTATATCAACAAAAAACATCTATATGTTGAACTGGATGCTCAAGCATGCAACAAGTGCGACCTAATAACATCTCCATGTAATGAGCAAGAAATATGATGATCATGTATAGCAATGCAATCTAACAACCCTATATAGAATGAACAGGGTATGCAATGATCAGGTATAGCAATGCAATATAACAACCCTATATAGAATGAACAGGGTATGCAATGATCAGGTATAACAATGTGTACTATATCAGGTATAATAGATACAGGATGAGATATCAATTACTACATACTGAGCGTGGGAAATATAGCATCTACACGGAATGTCATCGTGGAAAGTATAATCGGTACCCATCAATGTACCCAAATCCCAATACTACTCAGGCGTCGTCATCCTCCTCAGTCCTCCAATCCTGTAAATCTCATATAACCGTGAGTGCCCAACATCGGCACCCAAAATATCAAGAAATACTCGTGCCAAGCATCGACACGCAAATCCTCCTGTATAGGGCATCCGTCAGTCCGGATATGCCCACGGGCTCTGTCTGCGGTATCGGCCCTCGGTCCCGGCAGTACGAGTCATCCCGTATCCACCCATAGACTCTGGTCGGTTTCCTCCGGATAACCGCCAGGTCCAACCAATCACCGGTAGGTAGTAGTCCCTCCGCCGGGCTCACCGTCTAACCAATACGAGTCTTCTCGCCCCGGGGTACCGTACCGGGTCCACCATGTACCCGCAATCGGTGCCTACCTCTCCTCGAATCGGGTATACTCACACAAGCTCTCTAGAACCGAGAAAACTCATGGTGGACGCACTAAAATATCATATCAAGGAGAACCGGGTTTTTAAATAATTAACTATACTCTTTGAAATGTCCACGGTTTCCCAAATTCAGAAATTTACATGGAAACAACATATCTCAATGTGTAATCTAAGCAAGTATGAAAATATCAATATATGTGTGCACTGGTATGAATATACAGTGTGCATATGCGCAGGTATGAAGATATCAATATATGTGTGCACTGGTATGAATAGTATGAAGATATCAATATATGTGTGCACTGGTATGAATATACAGTGTGCATGTGCGCAGGTATGAAGATATCAATATATGTGTGCACTGGTATGAATATACAGTGTGCATGTGCGCAGGTATGAAGATATCAATATATGTATGCACTGGTATGAATATACAGTGTGCATGTGCGCAGGTATGAAGATATCAATATATGTGTGCACTGGTATGAATATACAGTGTGCATGTACGCAGGTATGAAGATATCAATATATGTGTGCACTGGTATGAATATACAGTGTGCATGTGCGCAGGTATGAAGATATCAATATATGTGTGCACTGGTATGAATATACAGTGTGCATGTGCGCAGGTATGATGATATCAATATATGTGTGCACTGGTATGAATATACAGTGTGCATGTGCGCAGGTATGAAGATATCAATATATGTGTGCACTGGTATGAATATACAGTGTGCATGTGCGCAAATGTGCCTAAATATGGATATAACATATGCTGTTATGCGGCAAATCATGATAACCTCAATAGGACAGAATCAGTATGGTATATGATTTATAGCAATCCTATAAGGTGAGTGTCATGGAAATCACTAACGGTGGGAGTGTAGCATATCAATCGTGCTCATGCGACTTGAACCGTTAGTGACAGTGCAGTGTCCTAGGCTATTATTTCTATATGCAACAATAAGGTATGCTACTACAGTTCATATGAGCATCTACAATCTAATATCCTGACTCGCCCTGACGCTTAACGCCATACGGGCGATTTCCCCGTAGATGTTAAATCTACTCACCTGGTCGTGCGCTACTCGTAGCCGACCACCTGCTTCCCTTTCGTAGCTTCGTCCGACGTACCCGCCTGCGAACCTGGAATTACACAAGAATCCATATATAAGCAACTATCTCGCAAAATGCGATATCGACGTCAAACGATACGCTCGCGTCGCGAACTAAACGCGCGTGTGTACGATACGCTAAACGTGTGCACGCGTCTAAAACTAACCCCGATACGACGCGATACGCTGAATCATGGAACCCTCTCGCGTATCGCGCATATCGCGCGAACCAAACATACTAGAAATACGATATAACACTCCAGATTCTACCCAGGCTAACAAATTACAAAACTATACATACCACTGGCCTAGAAATCATCATAGGCTCCTACCCATCCAAACAGCACCCAAAACTTCCCCTGTCTGGCCGCAAATTGCGGCCAGAACGAAATAATTGGCGGCCTCACTTTGGGGTGGGGGTCCCGGGCTCTGGTGGTGAGGTCAGGGTTTATCTAGTGTGCTCCAGTTTTCTCAATTTCAACCTGAACTAACCGGGCCTATAGCAGATCACAGAAATCCAAACAGTTCACTTAGAAACACTAAATCGCACAAATTTGAAACCTTATGGTATTTTGGTGAAATCTGGGGTATAACTAGGTTCACATGGCCTTAATAACACCTAATTAGGCTAGGTTAACCAATAATAACAGCACTTAGCCATAAGTCCCCACAAATCATCACTTAAAAGCACAAAACTCACTTTTTGCACAAACCGAAGCTAAACTACGCATACGCTAAACAAACATGAAGTTGGGCTCAAATCCTATACCTTACAATACCCTAGGTGCAAGGAGGAAGGAGGTGGAGAAGATGGAAGTGCTGCTGCAGCTGCTGGGGCTGCTGTTGGTGTTGCTGCTGCTGCCACTGCCTGCTGCTGCTGCTGCTTGCTACTGCTGATGCTGCTGCTTGTTGCTGCCTCTTCTGCTGCTGTGGCTGCTGCTTCCTCTGCTGCTGCTGCTGCTATAAGAGTGTGTGTGTGTGTTGAGAGTGAGAGGAGTGAGATAGAGAAGTGAGGGCCCAAGTCAAAAGACCCCCCCTCTCTCTCCCTCTCTCTTCATTTAATGAGCATGGCTCAAGCCATGCCCATACCCCCTCTCTCATACACCAAGTCAACAAACAACACAAAAAAAAGAAATTCAAATAATAAAACACACAATAGTAAAACCCAATTAAACCCTAAAGCACTTAAAACAAAAAGGTTAAACCACCATGGTTGTTAATCATGGTTTTAACCCCAAATCTAACCCTAGTTTACATGCACAAGTGTGTGTGTGTCTAGAAAAATCCTAATAAAATATTCATTAATTAGAATAAATTATCAGAAACATAATTTGGTAAACTTTTTACCAAAACTATCTATTAAAATAAAAACTAACCCCTAAACACGACCTAAGGTGTTACAATTTCCCCCCTTAAAGAAAATTCGTCCCCGAATTTTGAAATACAAAGCTAAGCATACCTTCAGAGAGATGAGGGAACTTCTTCCGCATCTCGCCCTCAGCCTCCCAAGTGATCTCATTACCACTTGGGATGCACCAAAATACCTTCACTGATGGCAAGACCTTCAATCGAAGCTGCTTCACCTGCCGGTCCAACATTATGACTGGCTATTTGGTGAACGAAGGATCATGCTTGAACTAAATGGTCTGGCGCTGAATCCAATGGGGAAGGTCATGAAGGTAATTGCAAAGTATCGACATAGGAAATACGGGGTGAATACTCGATAATCTGGGTGGAAGTGCCCAACTTAAGGCAACGAACCAACTCGCCTTAGGGATCCTAGAAGACTTACTTATCCTGGAAAGCTTTTAAAACTCAACAAGTCATTTATCGGAAATTTCCGTGGGAATACATGATCTGCCATTGCGAAATTGAATCCGCGACCCTCTTGGTCAGCATCTGATCTCCATCCGCAACGGACCAATCTCATCGTGGCCCAAAACAACCGGGTCATTTCCGAAATTTCTAAACTAGCTATGGTCCAATAATCCTATAACACGGAGTTAGGAAAACAGACTGGCGATCGACATGACCTAGCCTCTAATCCTAAGGGTTACCAATTGGAGTGTCTCCTGATAACTGCTATCAAAGGAGAACCCTTATCGATGGTAAACGACGATCCCCAACTGTCGACAACAATCTCTACACACGCACAACTTAACAATAACAACTGAGCAAACTGAGTACCACCGGATGACAACATCCGAATGGAGTCACATCCTGACAACTCCTGGGTGGACACCATAACGAATTTTGGGGAGATCTGCTCTCGTTCCCTCTTCGGAACGGTTAAAGGTTGCAACTCTCCATCCGGTCTCAGTTGCCCAACTTAAACACACAACAAGACAGACACTTGAAACGAATCCCAAGACTTCTCTTTCTATCCCTGCCCACCCGTAACTACCTTACAGGTCACGATAGCAGTTGGTGGGGCATGAATGAGTACAGAGAGTTGACCGATGTGCCTGCCCTAGGATTCCTCGTCTCTTCCCTATAATATTAGGTATACAAGTGTCTCTCTAGCCTAGCACACCCTTGCCACAAGTCAAGGATTCCAAAACATTACCCAGCCGGGTAGGCTCCAATATCCCTGACGAACGAGCGTCGGCGGCCAGTGTCTGGCGAAAGCGATTTAAGCAAAAGTGGTCGGGCGCGGACATGAGCAAGCTGTCTCCTCCGAAGAGACAAACTTATGCCGTACTCAACGATCGCACAAGAACTGTGAATCTGCGGAGAACTATCAAAATAATCGAATTCCACCACAGGAAGATGTGCCTTTAACTCTGGTGGTCCACGAAAATCTGATACGACTCTCAAACAAGTGATGTCTCTAATCCCCAACGCAAAACCATCGCGGCCATCTCCAGACCAGGAGTGGGATATCCTTCTCGTACTTCCTCCAAATGTAAGGAAGCAAAAGCTATAACTCTATGGTGTCACCTCAGTACACCTTCGAGTCCTACTCACGAAACATCACAGTTAAACCACAAGGTCGCCCGAACCAAAGGCAAAGAAGGAGCTGAGGCAGTTGTTAACCGAGTCTTCAACTGCGGAAACTCCGCACACAAGCCTCAGTCTACAGAAAAGAAACCTCTAATCTGGTCAATTTAGTCAACGGGCGGCATTATACTAGCAATCCTACAAGAGACGGCGGTAGCACCTGCTAAGCCAAAGTATGCGGACCTCCGTCCCGCTCCCTAATTTGGGCCTAAGCTGTATGGCCACGATTTTCCTCGAAACCATACCAAGTCGCCTCCGCAACTACAAGACCTAGGAGTCAACACGAACAAGCTTGAAGTGAACACTCCGAGAATCTAGTAAACCACTGGGGCTCTCCCAGTATCCATAAAACAATCCTCGAGTGCTACTTCTATCCCTCACGACACACTAAAAAGACCAGGTTTGTCGTAAATAATCACAACAATAACTAGTCAAGGATCGGCCCGAAGAAAACCGGTTCATCACACCTACGAATGCTGCTAGAGCATTGGTGAGTCCAGTGACACACCCAAAACACACAAATCCCGTAGCACGCATAAGGCAGTCTTCGGAATATCATCACTCCGGACCCGCATCAATGATGACCAGATCCCTAACCCACTTAGACAAAGTCTCGCACTCTGGTGCTGATCGAAGAGATCGTCAATACGAGGTACATGATACTTATCCGCACCGTAAGCTGATTCAAAAGACGATCAATCAACACATCCTCAAGCTGTCGTTTTCCCTCTGGACGACAGAAATAGGAGCTTCCTGAATGCGAAACACTCAAATGCACAAACTCCCTCAACAAAAACTCCGCAGCAGATCCTTAGCTCCTTAGACTTCACCGGCTCATCCTGGAATGACGTCAGAAAATTCTCACACGAAAGAAAACTGGTCCAACAAACCAACTGTGGCTACAGCATCACGAAAAATGCCAAGAATCCACGACATCTCCTCGGAGCCGTCTAGCGAACAGGGCCGAATTCAAGCTGTAAGAGGCGGCACCACTATCCACCTGCACAACAAGAGTTGACTTGCCCGGAACAACAAAACCTAACTGTTTCCTACGGTAGCCCACAACGCCTAACACGTAGCTAACCAGTCCGTGCCCAGGAGATCGCCAAATCCAACATCTCTATCTCCTATCCGATCGGCACAAGACCGAGGTACGTGTTGCACAACAAAGGGTTACTGACGGAAGTAACACAACAAACGGCTAATCTACCCAGCACGACTCTCGCCCTAAACTCGGCACGAAGTGTGTAAACATACGAGTGCAACAAAAGAACATACTGAAAGAGTACCTGAAACCACAGCATTGGGTGCCGGAGCATCCGGATGAGTCGAAGCGAAAACTTGGGCCTGTCCTTCATCTGTGACTGACCGAAATCCTCCTCTACTAGCCTGACCCCTCTGTGCAAACCCTCCGCGTCCACGACATCTCAAAATACGACCCTGACGTGCTGTGAAGGAACACTGCCTGATGAGGTGTTGAAGGCTTCCGCATCGTAAACACCTACGCACTGAATGCTGTCCTGCCAGGGGATGGGAGCCAAACGACTGTCCTCGTCCTAAGCCGCTGCTCTGGGCTGGTACACCAGTACGATTCCACAACTGTTTCGGAACTCTCACGGTCTCTGGAAGACTTGTCTCGTAAACTGGGGCTACCTCCACCGGTGCTATGTAGGGGACGGAATACTGCATGATGATCGTAAGGAACAACTGGGTAACAGGGGTGGCAACAATCTGTCGCTGCGCTCGAACGACCTCTACCAATGAGCTCATCGTCTGGCGCAAACTCTGCATCTCTGCCACTAGTCTAGCGATCTGATCTGTCGTAGGAGAAACAATCTGTCCTGGTACAACATGGGTACTACTCGGATCAATCCTCGTCTCAGATAAATCAACTCGAACCTCAGCTCTCCCGGCCTCTCTCTGCACCCTCATAGTCCTTGGCGGCATAGTGACTGGAAGGAAGGTAGGATTCGATGAGGATACAAAAATCGAATCACAAGGATATATACAATCATAAAGGAAATTCAATCATTAAGTCCTAAGGTCGCTTAGGGGGAGTACCGTGTCGTGAGTATGCCGCGGAACATACGCACGCTACGCCACTCTGCTGCAGCTACCTACTCCATCATACCAGGGTCATCCTAAACTCCGAAGGTAAAACCTACGCTCTGATACCAACTTTGTCATGACCCAAAGTTTGGCCCGTGACCGGCACTTAACCACGTAACGTCTACAGGCGTAACGCGACTAAGTAAGCCGAAAATCCAGAATCAAACCAGTAAAAGTAAAGAGTATTATAAGTATTTAATAGAACAAATTACTACGATAACAATATATAACGCCGTAGCGAAGAAAATGAGCAACAAGTGGGAAACATCACAGATAGAATAAACAGCATAAGTAATGTCGGCTCACAACGAGCTCGACGCCAGAATACAAAATAATATACATCGTCCTCACAACTGGTCTCTAAGTCAATACATAAGTGGTAGATGGAGAGTATTAGATACAACAATGTACTTAACTGAAAGATAACCAGATACCGCACAAAACCCACCTATCAGCAAAAAAGCTAGTACACCAACTGTAGGGGTATCTGTGTCAAAAGATGTAAGAACGCAGCCTGCCGCGACTACTCCGAAGGGCAACCTGCAAACACCATGGCACAACGGGGGTGAGTTGCCAACTCGTGAATAGAAGATAACATATAAAGGTAATCGCGAGTATGCACGTGCTACTATACTCTAACCTATATCAACAAATAACATCTATATGATGAACTGGATGCTCAAGCATGCAACAAGTGCGACCTAATAACATCTCCATGTAATGAGCAAGAAATATGATGATCATGTATAGCAATGCAATCTAACAACCCTATATAGAATGAACAGGGTATGCAATGATCAGGTATAGCAATGCAATATAACAACCCTATATAGAATGAACAGGGTATGCAATGATCAGGTATAGCAATGTGTACTATATCAGGTATAATAGATATAGGATGAGATATCAATTACTACATACTGAGCATGGGAAATATAGCATCTACACGGAATGTCATCGTGGAAAGTATAATCGGTACCCATCAATGTACCCAAATCCCAATACTACTCAGGCGTCGTCATCCTCCTCAGTCCTCCAATCCTGTAAATCTCATATAACCGTGAGTGCCCAACATCGGCACCCAAAATATCAAGAAATACTCGTGCCAAGTATCGACACGCAAATCCTCCTGTATAGGGCATCCGTCAGTCCGGATATGCCCACGGGCTCTGTCTGCGGTATCGGCCCTCGGCCCCGGCAGTACGAGTCGTCCCGTATCCACCAATAGACTCTGGTCGGTATCCTCCGGATAACCGCCAGGTCCAACCAATCACCGGTAGGTAGTAGTCCCTCCGCCGGGCTCACCGTCTAACCAATACGAGTCTTCTCGCCCTGGGGTACCGTACCGGGTCCACCATATACCCGCAATCGGTGCCTACCTCTCCTCGAATCGGGTATACTCACACAAGCTCTCTAGAACCGAGAAAACTCATGGTGGACGCACTAAAATATCATATCAAGGAGAACCGGGTTTTTAAATAATTAACTATACTCTTTGAAATGTCCACGGTTTCCCAAATCCAGAAATTTACATGGAAACAACATATCTCAATGTGTAATCTAAGCAAGTATGAAAATATCAATATATGTGTGCACTGGTATGAATATACAGTGTGCATGTGCGCAGGTATGAAGATATCAATATATGTGTGCACTGGTATGAATAGTATGAAGATATCAATATATGTGTGCACTGGTATGAATATACAGTGTGCATGTGCGCAGGTATGAAGATATCAATATATGTGTGCATGTGCGCAGGTATGAAGATATCAATATATGTGTGCACTGGTATGAATATACAGTGTGCATGTGCGCAGGTATGAAGATATCAATATATGTATGCACTGGTATGAATATACAGTGTGCATGTGCGCAGGTATGAAGATATCAATATATGTGTGCACTGGTATGAATATACAGTGTGCATGTGCGCAGGTATGAAGATATCA
The DNA here is from genome assembly GCA_030015575.1 of Agapanthus africanus. NCBI lineage: Eukaryota > Viridiplantae > Streptophyta > Magnoliopsida > Asparagales > Amaryllidaceae > Agapanthus > Agapanthus africanus. The sequence goes on along the minus strand of JASDDO010000012.1, from coordinate 446,917,491 downwards.
ATATATGTGTGCACTGGTATGAATATACAGTGTGCATGTGCGCAGGTATGAAGATATCAATATATGTGTGCACTGGTATGAATATACAGTGTGCATGTGCGTAGGTATGAAGATATCAATATATGTGTGCACTGGTATGAATATACAGTGTGCATGTGCGCAGGTATGAAGATATCAATATATGTGTGCACTGGTATGAATATACAGTGTGCATGTGCGCAGGTATGAAGATATCAATATATGTGTGCACTGGTATGAATATACAGTGTGCATGTGCGCAAATGTGCCTAAATATGGATATAACATATGCTGTTATGCGGCAAATCAGGATAACCTCAATAGGGCAGAATCAGTATGGTATATGATTTATAGCAATCCTATAAGGTGAGTGTCATGGCAATCACTAACGGTGGGAGTGTAGCATATCAATCATGCTCGTGCGACTTGAACCGTTAGTGACAGTGCAGTGTCCTAGGCTATCATTTCTATATGCAACAATAAGGTATGCTACTACAGTTCATATGAGCATCTACAATCTAATATCCTGACTCGCCCTGACGCTTAACGCCATACGGGCGATTTCCCCGTAGATGTTAAATCTACTCACCTGGTCGTGCGCTACTCGTAGCCGACCACCTGCTTCCCTTTCGTAGCTTCGTCCGACGTACCCGCCTGCGAACCTGGAATTACACAAGAATCCATATATAAGCAACTATCTCGCAAAATGCGATATCGACGTCAAACGATACGCTCGCGTCGCGAACTAAACGCGCGTGTGTACGATACGCTAAACGTGTGCACGCGTCTAAAACTAACCCCGATACGACGCGATACGCTGAATCATGGAACCCTCTCGTGTATCGCGCGTATCGTGCGAACCAAACGTACTAGAAATACGATATAACGCTCCAGATTCTACCCAGGCTAACAAATTACAAAACTATACATACCACTGGCCTATAAATCATCACAGGCTCCTACCTATCTAAACAGCACCCAAAACTTCCCCTGTCTGGCCGCAAATTGCGGCCAGAACGAAATAATTGGCGGCCTCACTTTGGGGTGGGGGTCCCGGGCTATGGTGGTGAGGTCAGGGCTTATCTAGTGTGCTCCAGTTTCCTCAATTTCAACCTGAACTAACCGGGCCTATAGCAGATCACAGAAATCCAAACAGTTCACTTAGAAACACTAAATCGCACAAATTTGAAACCTTATGGTATTTGGTGAAATCTGGTGTATAACTAGGTTCACATGGCCTTAATAACACCTAATTAGGCTAGGTTAACCAATACTAACAGCACTTAGCCATAAGTCCCCACAAATCATCACTTAAAAGCACAAAACTCACTTTTTGCACAAACCGAAGCTAAACTACACATACGCTAAACAAACATGAAGTTGGGCTCAAATTCTATACCTTACAATACCCTAGGTGCAAGGAGGAAGGAGGTGGAGAAGATGGAAGTGCTGCTGCAGCTGCTGGGGCTGCTGTTGGTGTTGCTGCTGCTGCCACTGCCTGCTGCTGCTGCTACTGCTTGCTACTGCTGATGCTGCTGCTTGTTGCTGCCTCTTCTGCTGCTGTGGCTGCTGCTTCCTCTGCTGCTGCTGCTGCTGTAAGAGTGTGTGTATGTTGAGAGTGAGAGGAGTGAGATAGAGAAGTGAGGGCCCAAGTCAAAAGACCCCCCTCTCTCTCTCCCTCTCTATTCATTTAATGAGCATGGCTCAAGCCATGCCCATACCCCCTCTCTCATACACCAAGTCAACAAACAACACAAAAAAAAGAAATTCAAATAATAAAACACACAATAGTAAAACCCAATTACACCCTAAAGCACTTAAAACAAATAGGTTAAACCACCATGGTTGTTAATCATGGTTTTAACCCCAAATCTAACCCTAGTTTATATGCACAAGTGTGTGTGTGTCTAGAAAAATCCTAATAAAATATTCATTAATTAGAATAAATTATCAGAAACATAATTTGGTAAACTTTTTACCAAAACTATCTATTAAAATAAAAACTAACCCCTAAACACGACCTAAGGTGTTACAGGTAACCTCTACAAGAAGTCCTTCACTCAACCCCTTCTCCGGTGCGTCGACCCCCACGAAGCCAACTATGTCCTCCATGAGATCCACGAAGGGGTCAGCGGTTCGCACCAAGGCGCCCGCACCTTAATCCAGAAGGCATTTCTCCAGGGGTACTACTGGTCGACCATCCATCAGGACGCCCAGAAGCTGGTCAGAAGATGTAAGAGCTGCCAACTCCATGGAAGCATACCCCGCCTTCCCGCTACCGAGCTAACCGCCCTAACCTCCCCGTGGCCGTTCGCCCAGTAGGGAATTGTAATATTTTGGAAAATTATAAATATTAATTTATAATTTTAAATATAAAAATAATGAGTTTATAAAAATGATATCACATACAACTAAAGGTATCGGAATTTTATCCCTAAAAATGTAGCCATTTCAATAAATAAAAATAAACGTGTGTGATGTCATAAAAATGATGTTTTAATTATTTTAACATGACATTGTAATTGTCATTAAGCTAATGAAAATTAAGTGATAGATTTATCATTTTATATCTTTTATGTCATATGGATTTGGATTTATATTATGAAGGTTCTTCTTTATTGTTGTATTTCTTTTAATCATGGATGTCATATGATATTCTCTGCTAACCTTCACACAACACCTCATCTTCACCCTTGCTCATATCCCTCCACCTCCTCCTTCTTTTCTTTACATCTCCTCCTTGCATGAACATACCACCTCACTTCAATTGTGACACATCCTTCATGCCACCTCCACCTCTCAACCTCCACGGCATGCTTTCTCTACACAACAACACACACACATAAGAACTCCTTAGCCTCCTCAAACTGAATACTTATCAAAATTCCAACAATAGAATCCTATGTGTTCCTAATAGCAAAAGAGAAGAAATAAATTACTTCATCAATTTGTGCACACTCTCATCCTAAAATCCACTACAACCATAGGTGCTTCCACAAACACTTCTTGAGCAGGATCTTCTTGTACATAATCTCCATAGGTATAATTCCTTTCCTCCTTGTAAGTTCTGTATAAGTTCATATCTGTTTTTAGTGTGCAGTGTAGGAAAACAGTGTATTTTGTGATGTTAAGCCTACTGTAAATGAATCTGGGACCAATAGGTGTAACCACCAGAAAAACTAGCAAGACAAAAACTATACTGAGACCACTAGGAAACTTCATGTAAAACCCGAACGCCAAACTCCTCAAATGAACCGGCAGCATCCCACCATTTTCCGAGCTCGCCGGCCTCCTCTACGCTTTTGGTGTTGGTTTTTCTCCTGTAGCTTTGTTTTGGTATTTTATAAGCTATGGTGTTGTTTGATTTTTTCCAGTATTCTTACAGAGAAATATGGGAATTATTTGTAAAGGTTTTATCAAATTCTCCGATATTACGATACGAGTTTTCGTATTTTTGTACTGCAGCTGAACCGTTAATGTTTATACGTTAACGACAGATATATATTGTTGTTTTTGGGTTAAGTATACTGTAGGTTCTAACCTATGGATGCCTATCTCATTGTGTTGAGTTTTGATATAATATTTACGTCGATATGATATAAATACGATTATTGGTACGATCGCGAAGGTTTTCAAGACGGAGATTGGCGGACATAGCAGCATGGATTTCAGCAAGCTCCTCAAGTTGGTGAGTAGATTTACATCTACAGGGGAAGTCGGGTGGATATCGTATAGCACCCCCGCAACCTTATAAATAGTATTATGATATCTAGTTAGTTTAGTATTTATTCAAGATATTGATATAGTATCGCATCTAGTATGTCCTTCATTTGCATATAGTTTCATACATAGTTTCAAATGAGATATGTACGTGACGTTAGATCCGTATGACATGGATATGGTTTGATGGATTTGTACGAGGGATCATGCCGTATTTAAGATGATATAGATATAGTGATACGATGAGGTATTATACGAGAAATTATATGTATTGGAAATGATGAGATTCGTATGCCGAATAACGGCTAAGTTTTTCTTTAGACTCGTAGAGTTAGATTATATTCCGATTTAGGATGTAATACTTGTGTGAACTGTATTCTTTTAAAAACTATGATTCGTTTCTCTTTTAATGATTAAATACAAGGATGCAGTGCCAATTTCCAAAACGAATATCTATTTTAACCTAAGGCAGCTTCCTTATTTCAAAACCAACGTTTCGTTTTATTTCTAAAGATAATTTTATAGCTCATAAAAAGTAATTACAATAATTACACTTAGATTACTTTGCATGTTAGCATTATATTATCGATGTTATACATTTCCGCGATACGAACACTCTGATAGAACACTGCACAATTACCAATGAGTATTATGTTGCACGAGCACGTATATTTTTATTACACCACACCTCATTGGTACTGCCATGTCACTGTAGAACCGTTATGTTATGTAATACGTATATAGACATTGATATAAGTAGGCTATGACACCTTTAAAACACTTGTACAAATACTAATGATTGTAATGCTGCACGAGCACAGACGCGTATGCTACACTACACATCATTAGTAGTACCATGGCACAGTAGAATCGATATCTTTATACCTGTGTGATTTATTTACGCATTCTTCCTTAAATTCTTATTGCGTATTGCGAGTATCAGTACTATAGATATTATATTTGCTTCTTATGGATTTTCTGATATTTTACTCCTGATGATATATATCAGTGGTATGAGACGCTATTATATACGTATATATATAATATATCATCAAAATGATCTATGCAAGTATTCTTATTCTTTACTTGATATCTTCGTATATGATGAGTTGGCGTCCACCATGAGCTTTATGTTTTCTGAGTATTTGTTCCGAACCGAGTGGAGGAGATATACGGTTTCAGATTTGTTACTATCCGGACTGAGTGGGGGAGATATAAATTCGGATACATGGAGGACCCGGTTCGAGACCGAGGGGCAGGAAAGCCGCATTATAGGCGGGGAGCGTAGCGAGGATGCTCGATATCGGAGATAGAGATGAGCACGGTAGATATCCCAGGGATACTTATCGGGGTTCGATTGGACACGGCTGATATCCAGGGAATACTAACCGAGGCCAGAGATATCGGATGGCGATCATCTGTTGAAATGGTGTCGACGGTATCTGCATTTACGTTTCGGTGATGGACACGAGAGATTTCTGATTTCGGGTGTCAATACTGGACATCCATATATATATATACATACACTGAAATGTTGTTATCATGAGATACACAGTTAGATTATAATTATTGTAGCCGACCAGGACTGATCCGGGGGACAGTACCTGTATATATTCGTACGGGCATTCATGTACACAAAAAAGGATTTCAAAATCGAGCTATAGCCTCATTATTTTGACGTGTCTGAGATGACAATGAAATCTTTTAAATGGTAAAGCTCTCAACACTATTCATTAAAATAGCAGGATGTATATCTTAAATAAGATATCTATTATATTTCATACTGTCACATCTTCTTTATGCAGGGACATATCTATACCGCGACTATTTTAAAGAAGGGTTATATATATATATTCGGTTACATTGGGATTGTACCTAGAGATAGGTTATTTGCATTGGATATATTCTAATTGGGATTGCATGATAGTTAATGTTGCATTATGACACATATGCATGTCATATAGTATATTGTACAGATTATGATAGTACTATACTTATGACCTAGGTATCGTCGTGCATTTCGATTTCTATCTTTAGATGTACTTTTATTCACTGAGTCGGCAACTCATCCCCATTGTGCCACAGTTTCTTGCAGGTTTTACCGCTTGGATTATTAGCGGCTTGGGCATATACTCCTTTCGGCGTGCTTTGGTAAGTGGGTTACTATTGTATCGTACTCACACTTGATTATTCATATATTCTTGTATCTAGTGAAAACTCCATCAACTTAGAAAGGGTATATTGTGGACTTAGAAGCGAGACCTAGAGTTTGTGTGTTGTGGTGTCGTACTTATTGGAGTCAACCATTTTAGATTTTTGATTTTGTTTCGCTTTTCTTTTCTTTACTTTTATGCCTCGTATATTGTTTGCTTGGTTGCTCCATTGTTTGGGCGTGGAAGCTAGCTCCCGTTGGTTTGCTAATTATATTATTATGTTGTATCGGGTTATACAAAATGCAAAGGAGGTGCTATCAAATTTCAAAACGTCATATATGCTTTTCCAACATACGTAGTTAAATTTAAATGTTATTTAAACTGATTTCATCTGATGGCTATTTTAAACTCACGTCCAGTATTTTTCAAAAAGGGTTTAGATTCCGGGTTTCGGCTTACTTAAAACGCGTCGACATCTTTAGATGTCATGTGATTTAAGTGTCAGTCACGTGCCAAAAAAAATTGGGTCGTGACAAAGTTAGTATCAGAGCATTTGGTTTAACCTTTGTTCGAGTCTAGGTTGGCTATATGGGATCTAGGCATGAACTTTTGTTACCTGGACTTACCTTATAGGACTTAGACTTGACTTTGGGGGTCTTATATCCGAACTTTCGTTATATAGGATGACCTTTGTTGATTGAGTAGGTACTAAGTAGAGTGACGTACCGTACATACGTTCCGCGGCATATTTACGATATGATACTCCGTCTAAGTTACCTTAGGATTTATATCTTAAGAACTTCCTTCTATTCATTCCGTTGATCTATCCTCGTCAGTGTATGTTGATTGTTTCGGTCACCATGTTTATAAGAGCCGAGAGGGCTGCAGTTAGAGGTACGGTCAGAGCAGACTTGTCTGGGACAAGGACTGACCAGGGTGACTTTCCGGTGGTATAAAGACATGTCGTTTATTCATATTCATCAGGTTCTAATGAGAAGCGAGTTTCTTCGGGATCCGCACCAGATGGTAGGATCATTGCTAGAGATCAACCGGACTTAAGGCATGATGTTTAACCTTCTCCGAAGATCATGGTGTCGCGTACTGCTCAGACAGCGGTACCAATCATTGCTGAGGTTATCGAGATGTTGCTTCCAGAGTTCATGGAGTTAAAGGTTGACGATGTTTACAAGTGTAGATGGATCAGAAGGATTCATAGCCGTTCAGATGTGGAATGGTTAGGACTTTTAATCTGTTGTGGCGCTCCGATACGAGATCGGTGAAATTGATTAGCTTCTTCTGATGGATCTTGCTCATACCTGATGCAAGTCGCTCGAGGAAGAGATCATGCAGTAAGTTTTCCTCCAACGAATTGGGACGAGTTTTCGAAGATGAGCTTAGCTAGATTCTTCTACAAGTATCAGAGATATCGGATTCATGTTTTTGGAAGTCTTGTAAGGCTCCGGGCATGATCATAATCGAGTATGACTTGCAACTCGCATGATTATCGTGATACGCTCCTTAAGTGGTTGATATTGGAGATTTATGAAATAGAAGATTGGTGCAAAGTTTCAGTGGACAGTTGTTCTACACCGGCGATATTGAAGATTTGATGCCTATACAGAGACTCGTACAACTCCACTTCAGAGGGAAATCTTAAAGAAATGATAGTTGTTGCGAAAGCGAAAGTGGATTCAGTAATGGGTGCTAGTTCCGGACAGGCTGGATAGCTGAGATCAGCATGGGACTTAAAGGGGGTCCTTTCTAGAAATTGATAATAAGTAAGATTGGACCCAGGATCAGTTGTTAGCAAACACGCAGAGATTAGAGATCGCTGTTATCAACATGTCGCGTTACGAGAAACTGGACTATTGGCCAAGGAGATATGGTGAGAGGTATCAGCAATAAGACGGATGGTGTCGTTGCTCCTCACCGGACGATTGCATAAAGAAGCCACGGTATTAGAGATCTGCAAGAAGAACCAGAATTCAGAGACAGAGAACGTTAGAACGTGGCAGACGGCAAGTAGTAATCCTCGCTATGCCAATTCCGGTGGTATAAACACCTTCCGACATTGAAGAGGATAGGCTTCGATGTCTTTTGAGTTCGATTTGCGTTTTTATGATCTAAAACATTTCATTTTCAACGTTGGAGAAAGGACAACCGAACGTCCGTTATTTTTATATATGTATTTTGAGGATTTGATGGTCAATTTATGTTTTGTGCACACCAAGTGCACTTGATGAGATTTCCATGTACAATAATTTCATTTTGATTTATTTTTTGTGCACATCAGGTGCACTTGTTGAGATTTTCATGCGAGGTGACTGCAGTCGATTGGAGTGTTACGTACACCGGATGCACTACACTGATATTTCTGTGCACATCAGATGCACTTGATTTTGATTTTGTGCACTCTGATGCACTTGATTTTGATTTTTTGCACCATGATGCACTTGCTACTATTTTGTACACTTTGTTCCATGCACAGTGGATGCAGTGGATATCGTTTCGTGCACGCCTGTTGCACTTAACACTGTTTTGTTTTCATGCACACCATGATGTGTGGTTTGAGATTTACATACAAACCCATTATGGTTGATTTTGTTTTCGTGCTTTGCACTTGATAGGATATATTATAGATTTGATTTATGTAAATTTTTCGCTTGGTCGTGTGCACCGATATTGCATTACGATTATGGCATTTATTGTGTGCTTAAGATACACAACAGTTTTCGTATTTGGCAAATTGCATCATAACTGGAGTAATTCTCATAGCAATCGCTAGAGTTACAGTTATGTGAAATTATATCTTTTTGAGTTTTCACGCACACGGTTGCGTTATGATGTGTTTTAGCTCGTATGGGACTTTGGAGTTTTGTTATATCGAGCGGGTGTTATGTTTTCAATTTGGACCCCGGAAAATTGCTTTAAATTTGAGCAGTTTGGATTAAGAAAAATGTATTAAGAAGGGGGTTTGATTTAAATTCGGGGACCGAATTTCTTTAAGGGGGAGAGACTGTAACATTTTGGAAAATTATAAATATTAATTTATAATTTTAAATATAAAAATAATGAGTTTATAAAAGTGATATCACATACAACTTTTGGTATCGGAATTTTATCCGTAAAAATGTAGTCATTTCAATAAATAAAAATAAACGTGCGTGATGTCATAAAAATGATGTTTTAATTATTTTAACATGACATTGTAATTGTCATTAAGCTAATGAAAATTAAGATATAGATTTATCATTTTATATCTTTTATGTCATATGGATTTGGATTTATAATATGAAGGTTCTTCTTTATTGTTGTATTTTTTTAATCATGGATGATATATGATATTCTATGCTAACCTTCACACAACACCTCATCTTCACCCTTGCTCATATCCCTCCACCTCCTCCTTCTTCTCTTTACACCTCCTCCTTGCATGAACACACCACCTCACTTCAATTGTGACACATCCTCCTTCGTCCATGCCACCCCCACCTCTCAACCTCCACATCATGCTTTCTCTACACAACAACACACACATAGGAACTCCTTAACCTCCTCAAACTGAACACTTATCAAAATTCCAACAATAGAATCCTATGTGTTCCTAATAGCAAAAGAGAAGCAATGAATTAGTTCATCAATTTGTGCACACTCTCATCCTAAAAGCCACTACAACCATAGGTGCTTCCACAAACACTTCTTGAGCATGATCTTCTTGTACATAATCTCCATAGGTATAATTCCTTTCCTCCTTATAAGTTCTGTATAAGTTCATATCTGTTTTTAGTGTGCAGTGTAGGAAAACAGTGTATTTTGTGATGTTAAGCCTACTGTAAATGAATCTGGGACCAATAGGTGTAACCACCAGAAAAACTAGTAAGACCAAAACTATACTGAGACCACTAGGAAACTTCATGTAAAACCAGAACCCCAAACTCCTCAAATGAATTGGCGACATCTCACCATTTTCCAAGCTCGCCGGCCTCCCCTAGGCTTTTAGTGTTGGTTTTTCTCCCGTAGCTTTGTTTTGGTATTTTATAAGCTATGGTGTTGTTTGATTTGTTCCGGTATTCTTACAGAGAAATCTGGGAATGATTAGTAAAGGTTTTATCAAATTTTCCGATATTTCGATACGGGTTTTTGTATTTTTGTACTGCAGCTGAACCGTTAACGTTTATACGTTAACGACAGATATATATTGTTGTTTTTGGGTTAAGTATACTGTAGGTTCTAACCTATGGATTCCTATCTCATTGTGTTGAGTTTTGATATAATATTTACGTCGATATGATATAAATACGATTATGGATATGATAGCGAAGGTTTTCGAGACGGAGATTGGCGGACATAGCTGTGTGGATTTCAGCAAGCTCATCAAGTTGGTGATTAGATTTACATCTACAGGGAAAGTCGGGTGGATGGCGTATAGTATCCCCGCAATCTTATAAATAGTATTATGATATCTAGTTGGTTTAGTATTTATTCAAGATATTGATATAGTATCGCATCTAGTATGTCCTTCATTTGCATATAGTTTCATACACAGTTTTAAATAAGATACGTACGTGACGTTAGATCCGTATGACATGGATATAGTTTGATGGATTTGTATGAGGGATCATGCCGTATTTAAGATGATACAGATATAGTGATACGATGAGGTGTTATACGAGAAATTATATGTATTGGAAATGATGAGATTCGTATGCCGAATAACAGCCAGGTTTTCCTTTAGACTCGTACAGTTAGATTATATTCCGTTTTAGGATGTAATACTTGTGTGAGCTGTATTCTTTTAAAAACTACGATTCGTTTCTCTTTTAATAATAAAATATAAGGATGCGGTGCCAATTTCCAAAACGAATATCTATTTTAACCTAAGGCAGCTTCCTTATTTCAAAACCAACATTTCGTTTCATTTCTAAAGATAATGATATAGCTCATAGAAAGTAATTACAATAGTCACGCTTAGATTACTTTACATGTTTGTATTATATTATCGATATTATACGTTTCCGCGATACGAACACTCTGACAGAACACTGTATAATTACCAATGAGTATTATGTTGCACGAGCACGTACATTTATATTACACTACACCTCATTGGTACTGCCATGTCACTGTAGAACCGTTATGTTATGTAATACATATATAAACGTTGATATAAGTAGGCTATGACACCTTTAGAATACTTGCACAAATACTAATGATTTCTATGTTGCACGAGCACAGACGCCTATGCTACACTACACATCATTAGTAGTGTCATGACACAGTAGAATTGATATCTGTATACCTGTATGATTTATTTACGCATTCTTCCTTAAATTCCTATTGCGTATTGCGAGTATAAGTACTATATATATTATATATTCTTCTTATGGATTTTCTGATATTTTACTCCTGATGATATATATCAGTGGTATGGGACACTGTTATATATGTATATATATATATAATATATTATCAGAATGACCTATGCAAGAATTCTCATTCTTTACTTGATATCTTCGTATATGATGAGTTGGCGTCCACCATGAGCTTTATGTTTTCTGAGTATTTGTTCCGAACCGAGTGGGGGAGCTTTACGGTTTCAGATTTTTTATTATCCGGACTGAGTGGGGGAGATATAAAGTCGGATATATGGTGGTCCCGGTTGAGACCGAGGGGCAGGAAAGCCGCATTATAGGCGGGGAGCGTAGCGAGGATGCTCGATACCGGAGTTAGAGATGAGCACGGTAGATATCCCGGGGATACTGATCGGGGTTCGATTGGACACGGCTGATATCCAGGGAATACTGACCGAGACCAAGGATATCGGATGGTGATCATCTGTTGAGATGGTGTCGACGGTATTTGCATTTTCGTGTCGGTGATGGCCATGAGAGATTTCTGATTTCGGGTGTCGATGCTGGACATCCATATATATATACACTGAAATGTTGTTATCATGAGGTACATAGTTAGATTATAATTATTGTAGCCGACCAGGACTAATCCGGGGGACAGTACCTGTATATATTCGTACGGGCCTTCATGTACACAAAAAAGGATTTCAAAATCGAGCTATAGCCTCATTATTTTGACGTGTCTGAGATGACACTGAAATATTTTAAATGGTAAACCTCTCAACACTATTTATTAAAATAGCAGGACATATATCTTAAATAAGATATCTATTATATTTCATACTGTCACGTCTGCTTTATGCCGGGACATATCTATACCTCGGCTATTTTAAAGAAGGGGTTTATAAATATATATATATATATATATATATATATATATATATATATATATATATATTTTCGGTTACATTGGGATTATACCTAGAGATAGGTTATTTGCATTGGATATTTTCTAATTGGGATTGCATGATAGTTAGTGTTGCATTATGACACATATGCATGTCATATAGTATATTGTACAGATTATGGTAGTACTATACTTATGACCTAGGTATCGTCGTGCATTTCGATTTTTACCTTTAGATGTTCTTTTATTCACTGAGTCGGCAACTCATCCCCGTTGTGCCATAGTTTCTTGCAGGTTTTACCGCTTGGATTGTAACACCCGAGCCCAATGCTACTATTTTCAGTTACTGTTTGAGCATAATGTGGTACTCATTTCATTTAATTTGCTTGTTTGTTGCTTACTGTAAAATTTACCCGGCAAAGTCATTTCTACATATAACAAATTTTAGCATCTAAAATGAAATTGAAAATATTCATCTTGGCCTACTTGACATCCTTAGCCTCGTGGTAGCGTCCGTGCATTGTGTTCTCGTCCCGTTCAGTGAAACGGGCGAGTTTGGATGGCTACGTGCATGTGCGTGTGTCCGTTTTGGGAGTATGCTTTTTAATCATAAAACATTTCATTTTAAAATTTGGAACCCACTTAAAATCCTATTATTTGAATTTCGAATTTTGGACCCAACCGGGGCGCAATTTGGAAATGTTTCATTTGGCACCAAAATCCCAAATTTTAATATTATTAAAACCATCACATATATTTTTCTAACTAACCTGATTTCTTACTGTTCATTACCTATCTTTTAAATCTTTAAGTTAACCATATAATATTTTTACAATCTTTTATATCCTTCTCAATTTATTCTCTCAGCCAATCACAACCTCCCCTTTAACCCCGTGGGCCCCACTTTCTCTCTCTCCTTCTTCTCTCTCTTTCCACTTTCTCTCTCTCTCTACCCCTTATATATTCTCCCGTACTTCTCTTTATCATTTTTCTCTTCTTGCTTCATGTCTCGTTTCTAATTTCTTTTGACTGTTCTTTTGTTACCGGAATTCCGTCGTGGCGGTGACGTTTCTCGACGTTCCAGCGAGATACCCCGACCCGTGTAGTTCCTTTGTTCGTCGTTTGGGTTCATTCCGTGAACCGTGCGCCGTCGTGAGTTTTCCCCGCCGACGGTTAACGTTCCGTTTTCCCGATTCGCGACCCATCGAGGCAAGTTAATCTTGCTACATGCTATATACTTTTATAATCTTCATTTTATAATGTTATACATTTGAAAAGCTTATAGTTTACATATGAAATGTCGTTGAAAATCGGATATGACAAATCTGAAATTTACTGTACATCTTATCTTATAAAATTCATTATAAATCATAGAAAAATCATTAGTATACGTTCTTTAGTTCGTTACGAAGCTAATTCAGAATACTATAACTCTATAAAATATTTACTTGCAAAATAAATTGTTTAATTAACGTAAAATGCAAATGAACACGTCTCTAAACTGCTGTCCAGGGAAATTCCAGCAGCAAACTTTCAACTTTGAATATTCATAACTTTTTGTAGGGATAACCTGAGATGCTTATACTTATAAAACTGAAAACCTTATTGAATTATCTTTGTTTTGGTATAAGATACGTCTCTTTTGGAGAACATTTGTTATTTTTAAGCTATTTTACAAATTAGGGTGACGCTAAATTTCTGAACGGAACCTTCTTGTGCATGATTAATCAATACATCTTTTATAGTTACTAATCGCTTTGAATATGCTATCTATATTAATATTATTATATCAATATTTATATCACATATTGTTTAGTTGTACATCCCACATTACCATTTTATAGTTTTATAACTTTTCGGATACCCGTTTGCATCCATCGCATTTAGGATACATATAATTGCATCCATAGATCACATTCCTACATAATAATGTGATATCAACACTCCATGTTTAATAAATTGTATCCTAATTAATATTGGAACTATAAATGTAACCCTAATCGATAACTGTGCATCCATATCCTTGAAATTATATCTATTTGCATATCATATTATATGTTCCAGTTTATTGTTCTGATAGTACTCATGCTTGTTTATTTATACACATGCTTATGTAGGTTTGATTATGAGCACCCACATGACATCTTGTGCTTCCTGACATGACCTGTTACACTTCCTACTTGACATGACATGGTACCGTGCACTCTTGACATGACATGACACCTTTATACATTACCTGGCTTGACCTGATGTACCATGGCTTTACCTGTTACCTGATCTTGTATTTAATGCCAACAAACATAACATGTAGTCCCCATGGACCGTTCCTGTTGTCTATCCAGACAGACCTACTTTTATTGATCATATGTTGGCATTGATCCTTGACTACTGAACACCTGACCTGACATACATAACTTGGGGGTATGGGGAAATCAAAGATGAACCTGACTTGTAACTCGACAGTTCACTACCGTTCGAGTGTACACATTCCTATTCTGTGCCCAGCGGCATGTCTCGGTTTCGGCCGAGAATATTGTGGCCGTGATCCCGGGTATGTACGGGGTAATACCGAGTGTATACTTTCCTATTCTGTGCCTAACGGCATGTCTCGGCTGCAGCCGAGAATATTGTGGCCGTGGTCCCGGGTATGTACGGGATACTATTGGGTTACATCGACGATTCATCAATTGGTTTCAAAGACTATAGAGTAGAAACCTGATAGGACAGTTCAGTCACCATTGCACATTACCCTGCTCTGTTATTTCTTAGTACTGCTTTATTCATGTTCATACCTGCATTGCTTATTACCATGTTCATATTATATTATTGGTTGACATGACGCGCTGACGTCTGGGTTTTGCATGGCCCAGATTCTTTACCACTGTCGATGACTGAGCAGGAGTACTTCAGCCAACAGGCTGATTTGTGAGTTCTGTAGTGGTTAGTTCATTTATTGCATTTTATTTCCAGGTGTGATCCCGCATTACGGGATGTACCTTTCTATTATTGCATTGGATCATTTGCTTCCGCACTTATTTATCATTGACTCTGGTTATTATGGATTTGGACATGTGTTAGATAGTTTATTTATCTTGTTCTTGATATCTCTACAGCCGTAATGTGACTGTGGATGGATACTTCCTACCCACAGGTAGCATGGTTGGCTATGTCACGTGCTCAATCTTGCGTACTCTGGGAAGCGGGGCGTGACATGGTTCTTTTGGTATCAGAGCCATAGGTTAGTTGGGTTGATTCTTTTGTAGTTGGATATTGTAACCAATACACAAATCAGAACACCCGTGATTAGGAAACATGTCCAGCCACCTTGACCGTTTTACCATCTTTGAATCATTCTTCCGGATCATGTCGACATGCAAACTTACTTTGCATTGTCAATTCGAAAACCTAATTCCTTGTTATCTCTAGGACTTAGGCGACTTGGGTGGAGTTAAGTAATTGCGGCTATGATACCGCGGCATAGCTACAATGCGGTACTCTATTTAAGTATCTTGGAGTTCTAGCCTTGATCCATATTCAGAATCTATCATCATGCTAATATTGGGTGTTTTGAGTTCAGGATTGTGACAGGTAAGAAGTTGAAGACGTACCAGAGGCGTGTGAACGAAGCCGCCATGCTTGGAGTGATAAGAGGAATGCTGGAAATCAAAGAAACAGCCTGAGCTGATCCAGCAGCAAGCGGACTCGTTTCAGGAAGGTTTGCAGATCGTTCAGCAGTTTGTGAACAAGATTGGAACTAGACCAGTTGACCGAGTAGGGACCGTGGCAGAGTTCAGACGTGTGGGTCCTACTACTTTCACTAGTTTGGAGGAGCCGTGCCAGCCGAGCAGTGGCTAGTCAGCACGGAGAATTTGCTGATTGCGGCACAGATTCCAGAGGATAAAGGAGTTGATGTGGTGCGCATTCAACTAGTGGATTACGCCGAGAGTGGTGGCTTGTGGAGGAGAACCGTTTGCCCAAGCCAAGCAGTTGGGCGGATTTCTCTAAGAGTTTCCTGGAGGAGTTCTTTCCGCGGACTGCACGAGAGGAAATGGAAGAGAAATTTATTGGGCTGAGGCAGAATGGAGCACCCGTGGACGTGCATGCAGCAGAGTGGATGAGACTCAGCAGTTTCGCTGGACCTTTAGTCGCCAACGATGCAGACAGGGCACGAAGGTCCATGCGCAGCTTGGATGTGGACATCCAAAGGCAAACCGTCTCCCTGGGTTTGACCACTTTCTCACAGGTTCTTACGGCAGCTCGAGAGCAGCAGAGCATATCAGGAAAATTGGGAGTTCACAGCAGACAGCAGTTGCGGTAAGGAAGCAGTTCTGTCGGGCAGGTCGAGTTTAGGGCTAGGCCGACAAACAATGTTCTTGCATCAATGGAAGTGATGAAAGTAAAGAGCCGGCTGTTGTTCATGATTCTATGGACGTGTTTGAAGATATCGGGCTTACCGCCGAAGCGAGACGTGGAGTTCACGATTGACTTTAGTCCTGGTGCAGCGCCAGTGTCTAAAGCTTACTATCCAATGGCACCAGTGGAATTGGAAGGAGTTAAGAAGCAAGTTGGTGAATTACTTGAGAAGGGTTGGATTCGAAGCAGCAACTCGCCTTGGGAGCTCCAGTTCTTTTAGTAAAGAAGAAGGATGGCACGAGAAGGATGTGCATTGATTATCGAGAATTGAACCGGGAGACTATTAAGAACAAGTACCCGATCCCTCACATTGGAGGACTTTTGAGCAGCTTAGTGGCGCGAGAGTTTCTCGAAACTGGATTTGCGATCCGGATATCATTAGGTCCTGCAGATGTTGAGACAGGAGAAGCTTTATGCGAAGATGAGTAGTGCGAATTCTGGCTGGAAGAAGTGAAATTTCTGGGACATGTCGTGTCGGGTGATGGAATCGCCGTCCATCCCAAAAAGATTGCAGCAGTTCGAGATTGGCCTATTCCAAGGAATGTAGCTGAGATAAGAAGTTTCCTTGGATTAGCCGGATACTACAGGAGATTTGTGGAGAACTTTGCTCGTTTGGCAGAACCGCTGACCAAGCTTATGCGTAAGGAGGTACCTTTTGTATGGACGGATAAGTGTGCGTTGGCTTTGAGACGTTGAAGCAGAAGTTGATAACCGCCCCTATCCTGACCGTACCAGACAATTCCGGAGGACTGATGATTCATAGCGACGCATCTGGGAAAGAATTGGGATGTGTTTTGATGCAGCATGGGAAGGTCGTAGCATACGCATCAAGACAACTGAAGACCCATGAGAAGAATTATCCAACTCATGACTTGGAGCTTGCGGCTGTGATTTTCGCTTTGAAGATTTGGAGACACTACCTTTTGGGCGTAAGAGTCGAAGTTTTTACAGATCATAAGAGCTTGAAGTACGTGTTCACGCAGAAGGAGCCTATCATGAGGTAGCATAGATGGTTGGAGTTGATGGCTGACTACGATCTTGATCTTAAGTACTATCCGGGGAAGGTTAATGTTGTACCGGATGCGCTTAGTCGGTTACCAGCAATTCAGGTATTAACTACGCAGAAGGAGATCATTGCAGATTTTCGAAGATTCGACTTGGAGGTTGTGCTACCACATTCTACGGGACAGTTGATGCAGTTGCAAGTACAGTCGTCCTTGGTTGAGAAGATTAAAGCGGCACAATCGCAGTATCCTAGACTGCAGAAGTTTCGAGAGCAGGTTGAGGCTAGACTACGAAGAGATTTACTGGTCCACGAAGATGGTTCGTTGAGGTATGGTAGCCGTTTGTGTGTGCCAAAGGGTGTTGTACGTGAAGAGCTTATGAAGGAGGCACACAGTTCAGCTTACTCTATACATCCGGAAGGTACAAAGATGTACCGAGATATTCGACAGCATTTCTGGTGGGAAGGCATGAAACGGGAGATTGCTCGCTTCGTGGCTAAGTGCTTGGTATGTCAGCAAGTCAAGGCTGAACACCAAAGGGTTGCTGGTTTGTTGCAACCACTTCCGATTCCTCAGTGGAAGTGGGAACATATAACCATGGATTTCATGACGGCTTTACCGCGGAGTCCAAAGGGCAACAATGCAGTATGGGTGATTGTCGACCGGTTGACCAAGGCAGCTCACTTTATTCCTTTTCGGGTTGGTCAATCAACGGAGACTTTGGCAGAGCGGTACATGCAGGAGATTGTAAGATTGCATGAAGTACCGATGAGCATCGTGTCCGATCGGGACACTCGGTTCTTGTCACACTTCTGGAGGAGTTTACAGAAAGGTTTGGGGACTCGATTGAAGTTTAGCACAGCTTATCATCCTCAAACTGATGGACAATCGGAGAGAACGATCCAAACTCTTGAAGATATGTTGAGGGCATGCATGTTGGACTTCAAGGGTTCTTGGGAGGATCACCTACACTTGGTGGAGTTTTCTTACAACAATAGTTTCCAAGCGACTATTCAGATGGCTCCGTTTGAAGCGTTGTATGATCGTAAGTGCCGTTCACCTATTTGTTGGGATGATGTCGGTGAACGAAAATTGTTGGGACCAGATTTGGTGATGCAGACAGTTGAGAAGGTTAACACTATCAGAAATCATATGAAGGCAGCACAAGACAGACAGAAGAGTTGGGCTGACACGTCAAGAAGACCTCTAGAGTTCGCCGTGGGTGATTTGGTATTCCTGAAGATATCACCGACTAGAGGGGTGATTCGCTTTGGAAGTCGGGGAAAGCTTAGTCCTCGATTCGTTGGACCCTTCGAGATATTGGAGCGTGTTGGAGAGGTAGCGTACCGTTTGGCGTTACCACAGTCCTTGGCAGGTGTGCACGATGTGTTTCATGTATCTCAACTACGAAGGTATGTTCGAGATGAAACACACGTCTTGGATCATTCGGAGTTAACAGTACGGGAAGACCTAACTTTTGAGGAGCGACAGGTTGAAATCATGGATCATAGGGGAAAAGGTTCTTAAGAACAAGGTTATCCCCCTTGTGCTCGTTTCTTGGGGTAATCGATCGCATGGAGAGTCCATGTGGGAGCGAGAAGACGAGATCCGACAGAAGTATCCTCACCTTTTCCTGTAGTCTTCTATCTTGTATTCTTGGAATTTCGAGGACGAAATTCTTTTGTAGTTGGGTATAATGTAACACCCGAGCCCAATGCTACTATTTTCAGTTACTGTTTGAGCATAATGTGGTACTCATTTCATTTAATTTGCTTGTTTGTTGCTTACTGTAAAATTTACCCGGCAAAGTCATTTCTACATATAACAAATTTTAGCATCTAAAATGAAATTGAAAATATTCATCTTGGCCTACTTGACATCCTTAGCCTCGTGGTAGCGTCCGTGCATTGTGTTCTCGTCCCGTTCAGTGAAACGGGCGAGTTTGGATGGCTACGTGCACGTGCGTGTGTCCGTTTTGAGAGTATGCATTTTAATCATAAAACATTTCGTTTTAAAATTTGGAACCCGCTTAAAATCCTATTATTTGAATTTCGAATTTTTGACCCAACCCGGGCGCAATTTGAAAATGTTTCATTTGGCGCCAAAATCCCAAATTTTAATATTATTAAAACCATCACATATATTTTTCTAACTAACCTGATATCTTACTGTTCATTACCTATCTTTTAAATCTTTAAGTTAACCATATAATATTTTTACAATCTTTTATATCTTTCTCAATTTATTCTCTCAGCCAATCACAACCTCCCCTTTAACCCCGTGGGCCCCACTTTCTCTCTCTCCTTCTTCTCTCTCTTTCCACTTTCTCTCTCTCTCTACCCCTTATATATTCTCCCGTAATTCTCTTTATCATTTTTCTCTTCTTGCTTCATGTCTCGTTTCTCATTTCTTTTGACTGTTCTTTTGTTACCGGAATTCCGTCGTGGCGGTGACGTTTCTCGACGTTCCAGCGAGATACCCCGACCCGTGTAGTTCCTTTGTTCGTCGTTTGGGTTCATTCCGTGAACCGTGCGCCGTCGCGAGTTTTCCCCGCCGACGGTTAACGTTCCGTTTTCACGATTCGCGACCCATCGAGGCAAGTTAATCTTGCTACATGCTATATACTTTTATAATCTTCATTTTATAATGTTATACATTTGAAAATCTTATAGTTTACATATGAAATGTCGTTGAAAATCGGATATGACAAATCTGAAATTTACTGTACACCTTATCTTATAAAATTCATTATAAATCATAGAAAAATCATTAGTATACGTTCTTTAGTTCGTTACGAAGCTAATTCAGAATACTATAACTCTATGAAATATTTACTTGCAAAATAAATTGTTTAATTAACGTGAAATGCAAATGAACACGTCTCTAAACTGCTGTCCAGGGAAATTCCAGCAGCAAACTTTCAACTTTGAATATTCATAACTTTTTGTAGGGATAACCTGAGATGCATATACTTATAAAACTGAAAACCTTATTGAATTATCTTTGTTTTGGTATAAGATACGTCTCTTTTGGAGAACATTTGTTATTTTTAAGCTATTTTACAAATTAGGGTGACGCTAAATTTCTGAACGGAACCTTCTTGTGCATGGTTAATCAATACATCTTTTATAGTTACTAATCGCTTTGAATATGCTATCCATATTAATATTATTATATCAATATTTATATCACATATTGTTTAGTTGTACATCCCACATTACCATTTTATAGTTTTATAACTTTTCGGATACCCGTTTGCATCCATCGCATTTAGGATACATATAATTGCATCCATAGATCACATTCCTACATAATAATGTGATATCAACACTCCATGTTTAATAAATTGCATCCTAATTAATATTGGAACTATAAATGTAACCCTAATCGATAACTGTGCATCCATATCCTTGAAATTATATCTATTTGCATATCATATTATATGTTCCAGTTTATTGTTCTGATAGTACTCATGCTTGTTTATTTATACACATGCTTATGTTAGTTTGATTATGAGCACCCACATGACATCTTGTGCTTCCTGACATGACCTGTTACACTTCCTACTTGACATGACATGGTACCGTGCACTCTTGACATCACATGACACCTTTATACATTACCTGGCTTGACCTGATGTACCATGGCTTTACCTGTTACCTGATCTTGTGTTTAATGCCAACAAACATAACATGTAGTCCCCATGGACCGTTCCTGTTGTCTATCCAGACAGACCTACTTTTATTGATCATATGTTGGCATTGATCCTTGACTACTGAACACCTGACCTGACATACATAACTTGGGGGTATGGGGAAATCAAAGATGAACCTGACTTGTAACTCGACAGTTCACTACCGTTCGAGTGTACACATTCCTATTCTGTGCCCAGCGGCATGTCTCGGTTTCGGCCGAGAATATTGTGGCCGTGATCCCGGGTATGTACGGGGTAATACCGAGTGTACACTTTCCTATTCTGTGCCTAACGGCATGTCTCGGCTGCAGCCGAGAATATTGTGGCCGTGGTCCCGGGTATGTACGGGATACTATTGGGTTACATCGACGATTCATCAATTGGTTTCAAAGACTATAGAGTAGAAACCTGATAGGACAGTTCAGTCACCATTGCACATTACCCTGCTCTGTTATTTCTTAGTACTGCTTTATTCATGTTCATACCTGCATTGCTTATTACCATGTTCATATTATATTATTGGTTGACATGACGCGCTGACGTCTGGGTTTTGCATGGCCCAGATTCTTTACCACTGTCGACGACTGAGCAGGAGTACTTCAGCCAACAGGCTGATTTGTGAGTTCTGTAGTGGTTAGTTCATTTATTGCATTTTATTTCCAGGTGTGATCCCGCATTACGGGACGTACCTTTCTATTATTGCATTGGATCATTTGCTTCCGCACTTATTTATCATTGACTCTGGTTATTATGGATTTGGACATGTGTTAGATAGTTTATTTATCTTGTTCTTGATATCTCTACAGCCGTAATGTGACTGTGGATGGATACTTCCTACCCACAGGTAGCATGGTTGGCTATGTCACGTGCTCAATCTTGCGTACTCTGGGAAGCGGGGCGTGACATGGATTATCAGTGGCTTAGGTATATACTCCTTTCGGTGATTGCTTTGGTAAGTGGGTTACTATTGTATCGTACTCACACTTGATTATTCATATATTCTTGTATCTAGTGAAAACTCCATCAACTTAGAAAGGGTATATTATGGACTTAGAAGCAAGACCTAGAGTTTGTGTGTTGTGGTGTCGTACTCATTGGAGTCAACCATTTTAGATTGTTGATTTTGTTTCGCTTTTCTTTTCTTCTCCTTTATGCGTCGTATATTGTTTGCTTGGTTGCTCCACTATTTGGGCGTGGAAGCTAGCTCCCGTTAGGATGCTAATTATATTATTATGTTGTATCGGGCTATACAAAATGCAAAGGATGTGCTGTCAAATTTCAAAACGCCATAGATGCTTTTCCAACATACATAGTTAAATTTAAATGTTATTTAAACTGATTTCATCTGATGACTATTTTAAACTCACCTTCAATATTTTTCAAAAAGGGTTTAGATTTCGTGTTTCGGCTTACTTGAAACGCGTCGACATCTTTAGATGTCACGTGATTTAAGTGCCGGTTACGTGCTAAAAAAAATTGGGTCGTGACAGGAATGGACATGATAGGCCAGTTCCCTACCGGTACGGGCGGACACAAGTATGTCCTTGTCCCGGTGGACTACTTCACGAAGTGGATCGAGGCCATTCCCATCAGGAAACCCGACACCACCACGACTATTAAGTTCCTGCAGAACAACGTGATACGCCGGTTCGGTATCCCGAGGTGTATCATCACTGACCACGGGACAAATTTCGAAAACGAAATAGTTAAGGAATTTTGCAGCGAATATCATATCCTCATGAAATTTGCCGCAGTCGCACATCCCCAATGCAACGGAAAGGCCGAGGTCGCTAATCGGGACGTTCTCCAAGGTCTTCAGACATGCCTAGAAGGACGCCAAGGCAGTTGGATCCTGCGCACGTCGAAGAAACCCCCCACCGGGGAGACCCCTTTTAGCGTCTGCTATGGAACCGAGGTGATGGTTCCAGCGGAGATCGGGCTCCCTAGTCACCGGGTCGAGCATTTTGACGATGAAGCGAACACCTCAGCCCTACGAACTAACCTGGACATCTTGTTGGAGAAACGAGACCGGTCTCAGATCAGAGCTGCCGTCTATCAACAGCAAACCGCCCGCTAATACAATGCGCGAGTCAAGAGTCGCTTCTTCAAGACCGGAGATTTAGTCCTAAGGAGGAACGGGTTCGTCGACCAAGGCAAGATGTATAAGTTTCCCCCAAAATGGGACGGTCCTTTCCTCTTCTTTGAGGTCCTGCCCGGTGGAGCCTATCGCTTGCAAGATGCGGATGGGCGCAAGCTTCCACGGCCTTACAACGCTAAGAAGCTCAAGTTGTTTCTCTGAAAGAGTATCTATGTATATTTCTTCTTTTACAAAGACAATGTAAACCTCTTTGAAGTTCTTTCTATTTAAATAATAAGGAGGGAACACTAGAACAATGCAAAAAGAAGAGTTTTATTCATTCAAAGATACTACAGGCTCCTCATCCTTACAGAAAAAGAAAAAGTTGCAATAGAGGTGGAACGGGATCAAGGATGTACTCCTGGTGGTACTCGGGGTAGATTTCTGCTAGCCGAGCCATAGCCTCCGCAGCCCGTTCCTGCCGATGCTGAACGCGAACTCGGGACGCCACAGAAACACCCGACGCTCCGCCCTCTAAGCCTTGGCTCACGATGTACCTCATTTTGAAACACTCCAGAATGAGGGTCAAGGATCGGTCGTGCCTGGCTTTCGAGATGAGGCCGAGCAAGAAGACCGAACGCACCTTATCGAGCGCCTCGTCAAGAAGCTCCTCGGTGAAGGGTTTTTCCAACCCCGGGGACCTCCTCCAAATCGCATACATCAACAACTGAAGCAGGGACGACCGCCGAGGGAGAAGCCGGCTGTCACGCCCCGCTTCCCAGTGTACGGCGAAGTAGCCGCGACGAGGTCCGCTACGTATATACTTAGAAGTACATACGCTAAGCGTAGCTAAGCAATAAAAAATACACAAGAGACAAGAGTATAAAAAGAACAGCAACTTTTATTAATAACATTCTTTGTACAATACATGAAAAGGAAATACAACTGAAATGAAAAGCGATGCCTAAACAGTGGCATAACAGGAAATGAAAATACTAGAAAGAACAAGGTACAATATCTAGAGCTCGGGGTCTTCGTGTAACTGCTCCAAATCTTCACCGGTGGGCTCGATCTCAGCTTGGTCCAACGCACCTGACGACATTCAAAGAAGAAAGAAATAGAATGTCGTCAGCGAACAGATCGCTCAGTAAGTCCCAAAGATAAGGAAGAATTGGAAAGACAGTGTAAAAGTATTTTCTAAAGTATTATATTGTTGAATATTATGGAATATTGAGTTAACGCTATTGTTTGTAGCTTGGTACAGAAGGATGTCAGTGTATACGAGGGGGGTCTCTATATGCTAGAGACCAAGGCAAATGGAAAGTATAAGGAACCGTTATGCCACGGTACAACAGCAATAGGATTCAGGTTAGGTGTCTTAATCTGACCACCTCGTGCCACCTTTAATACCTTCCGTACCAATCTACCCCTTAAACCCCGTAGTGTTTTAACCGTATTCTTGTATTATATTGTGTAAGTTGGGTGACTGACCAAAACCATGATATTAGTAAACATGTTGTAACTGCATAATCAGGTAAATGGAATAACATGATAATGGATGTATATCCATGGTTTGATTCAGTCAAAATTGAATAGATTGTTAACTGGATTCAGGAATTCATGTATTCATATTGAGTTGGAATATAAAAGAATATAGATTGACTTGAATCATATTCAAGTCAGAAATAGTCAGACTCTAACCCGAGTCAGACTAAAAGAAAGGTAATTTGAAGTTCTGTACTTGTTAGGGGCCTCATTGTAATTTATAAAACTTGAGGGGGTTTTATGTAAAAAGTACTATTGTATAGTTTTCAAAATACACCTCAAGTATTTATTATTCGTCTTTATAGTTATAATGAGTGTAAATTTTATTTGTGTTATTCTAGTGAATATATCCTAATAAAAGTATTAATTGATTTATTTGAAATTCATGGTATTTTAAAGTAACTTTTAATCTTGTAATTTTAGAAAAAGATGGAACTTTATCTTATAACAAAATAGGCGTTTAACTGATAATTATATATATATGTTAACACAAGAATAATTTTATCCTCCAAAATTTCATTTTTCTTAAATGTCGTATTCTAAACCTTTTCGAGACCGAATGCTCCTTGCGGAGGTCTGAATCTCGCACTACTAGCCTGCGGGTGCACGATGAACCGTACTATCCCTAACGGGTTCCCCAAAGGTGGGTTGCAGCGGCGCTTTGCATAGATTTAACAAATACCATTCATTTAGAAAAACGGTTTTATAAATATAAGGTATTTATTTGTAAAAGGGTATAGATTTCCGTATTTTTATTTCTAGGGTTTCCTAAGCCAACTAGCCTATTTTTAAGGTCTAAACGATAAGTCATTAGAAGCCTCAAATCGCCTCTTCACCGCCGATTGCGACCAGGTAAGTGCCAGGTAAGTGGGAAGGAACCACAGTAGTGGGCCTAATTAAAAACCACTAGCCTAGACACACTTGCCTAGACACCACAAAGTCAGTTTAAATAAACGATCGATGTCCACGACAAATCATATTTTCATTTTAGAAGATTTTGTTTTAGAATTGTGTACAACTTAAAGCTTTTAGAAAAGGTTTATAAAGAATATGGTATTTTAGCGAAAAGTCTTCTATTTTCGTATTCTAAATGTTAACGATATCAATTAAGGTTATATTTGCGTGTGTGTGGAGGTAGGTCATTACCTCGTGACTTATTTTAAGGTATTGTGATGTTTAGGGGTTAAACATGATAAATTAAACATAAGGGTATTTAAGCGTAAGAATACGGTATTTGAAAACGTTATCATTTCATGTGTGAAAACACATTCAAATTGATTTCTACAAGTTTATTTATCAAGATGAACATGTTTAGGAATGAGGAAATTAATTAGAAGAGGAAAAATAAACTTTATGGTATTTTTATGAAAAGAATACGATATTATAAGAAAGTTGTCATTTCATGTGAGAAACTTTGTTTAAATTGGTTTTTATGTGATTAATAGTCATCATGGATATGTTTAGGTATTAGGGATTAGGTGACAAGTGGGATTTTGTAGAAAAACCGAGTCGGAAATCGGTTTGTTCTGATTTCCGTCGGGTTTCAAAAAGTCGTATTTTTTATTAAAAGAAAAGAGAGATAGGAAAGATGGGACTTATAAGTTTGGACAAGCTAGGGAGGCTAAGAAAGTGGTGGTTGTCGGTGCGTCGAAAACGTCGCGAAGGTTCTAGTACGATCGCCGGAATTCGTCGTCGGTTTCGGCAGCGTTTCGCTTCTCTCTCTTTTCTAATGTACCGAGTTCTCTTGAGAATTTGAGAGAGTGGACTTAGAGTTGTAGGGTGAAATGGTAGAGGGTAGGGGTGTTTATATAGGGTTAGGCTAGGGTTAGGGTTTTGATTAAAATAAATATTAAAAAATATAAAAATTCATTAAAATATCATTAATTTTGAGAGTAAAAGAGGTTTATTGTGCATTTGGTAACTGTTCAGAGAAAATGAAGTTTTTAGGTGAGAAGACCAGGTCAACACGGATTTTTTCCGTGTTGACGACTCGGCCTTCCGGCCGAGTCCGGCCGGCGGCGCCGGCCGACTTGGCCGAGTTAGGCCGAGTCAGGGGCTCGTTGGGTAGGGTTTTGGTTGGGGGGAATTTTGGTGTACTTTATTTTTTGTGTGCAGCATTAATTTTATGAGTTATGGCTGTTTGACTGTTGACCTTCCAAAAAATTAAAACAAAATGATATAAAAAATATGTGGGGCATGGGATTCGAACTCTGGTGGCTTGGTTCAGCAGTGCAAGGTATTACCAATGAGCTACAAGCTCCTTCTTGTAATTATTGTAGGGAAATAGATACTTAAAGTGTTATCAGCAACATTAATACTCCAAGTATACTTCAAATTTAAATCAAATTTAGGTATACAAAAATTGGAGTTGTTACAATCTACCCTGCTTAAAAAAATTTCGTCCTCGAAATTTACAACTTTTATTTGAGGACTAGTTTACAAAAAGGTGCGGATATCTTGCACGCATTTCATATTCCCTTTCCCACGTGGATTCTCCTGGAGTGTCTTTCCTCCACATTACCCGGACCAAATTAATTTCTTTGTTCCGAAGTGTCTTCACTTTCCTATCCAGGATCTCCACAGGTTGTTGCTCACAAGACAAATCGGGCTGTATAGTGAGCTCGGAATGATCAAGTACATGGCTGGGGTCACTCACATACCTTCTGAGTTGAGATATGTGGAACACATTATGCACTCCTTCCAATGAGGGTGGAAGCGCTAAACGGTATGCCACTTCACCGACTCGTTCGAGTATGTCGAACGGTCCAATCTATCTCGGACTCAATTTTCCCCGTCTTCCAAATCGGATCACTCCGCGGTTCGGAGATATTTTCAGGAATATATGATCTCTTGGCTAGAACTCCAAGTGTCGCCTCTTCGCATCAGCCCAGTGCTTCTGTCTATCTTGGGCTATGCGCATTCTTTCCCTGATAGTACGAACCACATCAACAGTCGCTACTATCATCTCTGCTCCAAGGAGTTCTCTATCTCCGATATCATCCCAACTTAATGGTGATCGACACTTCCTTCCATATAATGCTGCAAAAGGTGCCATTCCTATGCTTGCTTGGTAGCTGTTGTTGTACGCAAACTCCACAAGTTGCAGGTGATCTTCCCACGATCCTTTGAAGTCAAGCATACATGCTCTGAGCATATCCTCCAAGATCTGAATAGTTCGTTCCGACTGACCATCTGTTTGTGGATGATAAGCCGTGCTGAAGTTCAGACTTGTTCCCAAGCTAGCTTGCAGACTTTGCCAAAATTGCGATCGGAACCTGGTGTCACGATCGGAGACAATGCAGACCGGTACTCCATGAAGTCTCACAATTTCCTGTATGAGTTCATGGGTATCAGAGATAGTACATTATGAAGAGTTTAAATCTTAATTAGATTATTACCTCCATGTACTTCTTCGCTAGTGTCTCAGTTGATTGGCCAACTCGAAATGGGATGAAGTGAGCCGACTTTGTGAGTCGATCCACAATGACCCAAATCGCATCGTTACCCTTTGTGCTGTGAGGAAGAGCAGTTACAAAGTCCATCGTGATGTGCTGCCACTTCCATTCTGGAATTGGTAACGGTTGAAGTAGTCCAGCTGTCCTGTGATGTTCAGCCTTTACCTGCTGACACACCAAACATTTTGCGACACTCCTGGCTACTTCACGCTTCATTCCATGCCACCAATAACTCTGACGTAGATCCTTGTACATTTTGGTACCTCCAGGATGTACTGAATAGGGAGAGCTGTGAGCTTCTTTCATTAACTCTTCCCGAACAGGACCCTTTGGTACACACAATCTGCTGCCGTATCTCAAAGATCCGTCTTCATGAATGATGAAATCTGTTCTGAGTCCATTCTCCACTTGTTCTCTGATTTTTTCCAACTCAGCATCGCTGGCTTGAGCTGCTTTGATCTGATTGACAATGGTTGATTGAACTTGTAGATTCATCAAACTTGAAACATCACCTGGCATGACTAGTTCAATCTCCATCTGATGTAGGTCTTGCTGAAGCTTCCACTGAGCGGTGGGATTCATTGATAATGGTTGGCGACTAAGAGCATCAGGTACTACGTTCACCTTTCCTGGATGATATTGCAAGTTGATGTCAAAGTCCGCCATGAGTTCTAACCATCTCCTCTGCCGCATGTTCAACTCCTTCTGAGTAAACACATACTTCAAACTTTTATGATCTGTGTAGATGTTCACTCGTTCACCAAGTAGGTAATGGCGCCAAATCTTGAGAGCAAAGATGACGGCTGCCAACTCCAGATCATGCGTCGGATAATTGCGCTCATGAGTCTTCAGTTGTCTTGAAGCATAAGCCACAACCTTACCGTGCTGATGTAGAGCACATCCTAATACCTTACCGGATGCATCGCAATGCACTTCGAATCCTCCAGATTGATCCGGTATGACAAGAATAGGTGCAGATGTCAGTATTGACTTGAGTTCTACGAAAGCTTGCTCGCATGCTTCTGACCACACAAATTCTTCATCTTTTCGTGTGAGCTTGGTCAGGGGTGTTGCTATCTTCGAAAAGCCTTCAATAAATCTTCTGTAATATCCAGCCAAGCCCAAGAAACTTTGAATATCCTTCACTGACTTTGGCGTAGGCCATTCACTGACTGCTGAAACCTTTGCTGGATCCACAGAAATTTCTTCTCCTGATACGATATGTCCAAGAAAACCAACTTTATTTAGCCAAAAATCGCACTTACTGTACTTGGCATAAAGCTTATGTTGTCGAAGAGTTTCCAGGACAATTCGTGGATGCTCTGCATGCTCTTTCTGATTCTTAGAATATACCAGGATGTCGTCGATGAAGATGACAACAAACCTGTCTAAATACTCCCGGAAAACTTGGTTCATTAGGTTCATGAAGATTGCTGGTGCATTGGTCACTCCAAATGGCATCACTAAAAATTCGTAATGTCCATAGCGAGTTCTGAAAGCTATTTTGTGAATATCAGCTTCCTTAACCTTCACTTGATGATAACCTGAACGAAGATCTAGTTTAGAGAAGACACAAGATCCACTTAGCTGATCGAATAAATCGTCGATGCGCGGAAGTGGATATTTGTTCTTTATAGTAACTTCGTTCAAGGCCCTATAATCGATGCACATTCTGTATGAACCTTCCTTCTTCTTCACCAATAGCACAGGTGCTCCCTAACTTGAAGTGCTGGGACGAATCCATCCTTTCGCCAGTAATTCGTCCAACTGTGTTCGAACTTCCTTCAATCCTTCCGGACTTAGTCTATACGGTGCTTTGATCACCGGTTGTGCTCTTGGTACTAAGTCAATACTGAATTCAAGAGCTCGATCGGGAGGCAAACCTGATATATCGTCAGGAAATACATCGTCGAACTCTCGAACTACCTCTGGTCTTGATTCTTCCTCCGCCTGAGCTGCCGCAACTACTGCTTCCCTTGGCTTCGCTTTGTAGGTACTTGGCTCCAGGGTACGATCTCCACTCTTGAAATAGAAGACCGGATGATCTGGAATCTCAAATACTACCCTCCTTTGACGACAGTCGATGGTAGCATAAAAGGTTCCAAGCCAGTCCATTCCTAGAACCACATCGAAGTTCGGTATGTCCAGTACTTTGAAGTCAGCATAAAACTCTCGACTGCAGACGACGACTGGACACATGCTGTATCCCATAGTTTCCTTTAGAACACCATTTCCGGAACTGACGTTCCAGCTGGATACAAGCGGTGAGACTGGAATCGCATGGGTTCGGACAAACCGTTGCGACATAAAGTAGTGGGATGCTCCAGTATCAAACAGTGCAAGTGCAGGTAGTGAAGCTACTAGGATTGTACCTAAGGTATATGGGATAGGTTTTAGGTATAGGGAAAGTGTGTAGGTAAACAAGACTAAAAGATAAGTTTGAGAAGGAAAGTTTACCAGTAATGACTTGACCAGTGGCCTTAGCTTCTTCCACTGACATCATAAAAGCCTGGCGCTTTGGCAAATTCCTCCTGACCTGAGGAGCATTCCTCGGAACGTTCCTTTGAGCTTGATGGAACTGATGAGGAGGTGGTGTATCTTGTGGTCCCCTGGGTGGTGCAGGCAGTGCAAGTCTGGGAGCAGGTGCTTGAAGAGCTAGTCGCTGCTGATAAGTATTTGCTGGCCTGGGTGCAGCAACTGGATTCTGTTTTTGGGGACAAGATCCAATACCGTGAGTGGCTGAACCGTAGACTAAGCAGAGGCGGTTGGCTCGACGGCAGTCCTTCATCATATGTCCAGTTCTCTTGCAGTAGGTGCAAAAGGCTGGGCTATGACGATGGGTTGGTACTCCGGGTCGCCTTGGCACGAAAGATGGTCTGGACGTGGCTCCACCTGCCATCTGGTTGGCAGGGCGTTTGACTCCTGCAGACTGAGGTCTGCCCCTTTCTTTTATCACTGCCTGATAACTGCGGGCAGCTTCTAGTGCATCCTCATGAGTCAAAAACTTTCTTATGACTAGAGCAGCCTTAATCTCTATGTCCAAACCTTGCTGAAAGCGACGGGCTTTGATATCGTCCGTCGGTATCAAGTGTGCCGCGAATCTGTTAAAAGATTGTGGTAGCTGTGTAGTATTAAAAAATTGAACTATTGCGACATATCTTACCGGCTCAACATGGTGAATTCAGTGTCGTATTCATCTACCGATTTGTCCCACATTGATCCTTGCTGTAGATGAATAAACTGCTGCTCCATGGCGAACCTAGCAGTCACAGGGAAATATTTCGCGTCGAACTTCTCGCGAAATGTCTTCCATTCAATCGGCTGTACCAAACGGCTTTCTTCCGCCTTCCACCAATTGCGAGCATTATCCGTGAGCTGTAGCTTTGCTACACGGACCCAAGCGTTGTCTGGCACTTGAGCTGGTGCCAGATCGTCTTCGATGCTTTGTGCCCATTCTTCCGCTTCAAGAGGGCTTCCTTTTCCAGAGAATTGCTTAGGATGTAAAGCCCTGAATTGCTTTACTCCCGGTGCATCGGCCTCAGGACGGTTCAAAAGTTGTTGCTGTCCCTCGAGAAGACTGCGGATCGCCTCGAATAGCATCGTTTGCTCAGTGGGTGGTGCAGGAACAGCGGGTGTAAGAGGTAGTGCTGAAGGGGTGTTGTTAACGTTGGTGCTGGTGTTGTTCGGGGAATCCATATCCCTGAAGAAAAATTTGGATTAGGATAGATTCAAATACATGAAATGATAAAATTCAAGGAATAAAGATTTGCAAGATTCAAAGAACATGAATTGTAAAGAATGTTTTAGTTGCTGATTCTTGTGTTATATTGCTTAGGTTGTTCACGCAGACCAGAACTGCATGATAGGGATTCATACAGCTCTGACCTGCATGGGCCACCAACAAAACCTGTCACGCCCCGCTTCCCAGTGTACGGCAAAGTGGACGCGACGAGGTCCGCTACGTATATACTTAGAAGTACATACGCTAAGCGTAGCTAAGCAATATAAAATACACAAGAGACAAGAGTATAAAAAGAACAGCAACTTTTATTAATAATATTCTTTGTACAATACATGAAAAGGAAATACAACTGAAATGAAAAGCGATGCCTAAACAGTAGAATAACATGAAATGAAAATACTGGAAAGAACAAGGTACAATATCTAGAGCTCGGGGTCTTCGTGTAACTGCTCCAAATCTTCACCGGTGGGCTCGATCTCAGCTTGGTCCAACGCACCTGACGACATTCAAAGAAGAAAGAAATAGAATGTAGTGAGCGAACAGGTCGCTCGGTAAGTCCCAAAGATAAGGAAGAATTGGAAAGACAGTGTAAAAGTATTTTCTAAAGTATTATATTGTTGAATATTATGGAATATTGAGTTAACGCTATTGTTTGTAGCTTGGTACAGAAGGATGCCAGTGTATACGAGGGGGGTCTCTATATGCTAGAGACCAAGGCAAATGGAAAGTACAAGGAACCGTTATGCCACGGTACAACAGCAATAGGATTCAGGTTAGGTGTCTTAATCTGACCACCTCGTGCCACCTTTAATACCTTCCGTACCAATCTACCCCTTAAACCCCGTAGTGTTTTAACAGTATTGTTGTATTGTATTGTGTAAGTTGGGTGACTGACCAAAACCATGATATCAGTAAACATGTTGTAACTGCATAATCAGGTAAATGGAATAACAGGATAATGGATGTATATCCATGTTTTGATTCAGTCAAAATTGAATAGATTGTTAACTGGATTCAGGAATTCATGTATTCATATTGAGTTGGAATATAAAAGAATATAGATTGACTTGAATCATATTCAAGTCAGAAATAGTCAGACTCTAACCCGAGTCAGACTAAAAGAAAGATAATTTGAAGTTCTGTACTTGTTAGGGGCCTCATTGTAATTTATAAAACTTGAGGGGGTTTTATGTAAAAAGTACTATTGTATAGTTTTCAAAATACACCTCAAGTATTTATTATTCGTCTTTATAGTTATAATGAGTGTAAATTTTATTTGTGTTATTCTAGTGAATATATCCTAATAAAAGTATTAATTGATTTATTTGAAATTCATGGTATTTTAATGTAACTTTTAATCTTATAATTTTAGAAAAAGATGGAACTTTATCTTATAACAAAATAGGCGTTTAACTGATAATTATATATATATGTTAACACAAGAATAATTTTATTCTCCAAAATTTCATTTTTCTTAAATGTCGTATTCTAAACCTTTTCGAGACCGAATGCTCCTTGCGGAGGTCTGAATCTTGCACTACTAGCCCGCGGGTGCACGATAAACCGTACTATCCTTAACGGGTTCCCCAAAGGTGGGTTGCAGCGGCGCTTTGCATAGGTTTAACAAATACCATTCATTTAGAAAAACGGTTTTATAAATATAAGGTATTTATTTGTAAAAGGGTATAGATTTCCGTATTTTAGTTTCAAGGGTTACCTAAGCCAACTAGCCTATTTCTAAGGTCTAAACGATAAGTCATTAGAAGCCTCAAATCGCCTCTTCACCGCCAATTGCGGCCAGGTAAGTGCCAGGTAAGTGGGAAGGAACCACAGTAGTGAGCCTAATTAAAAACCACTAGCCTAGACACACTTGCCTAGACACCACAAAGTCAGTTTAGATAAACGATCGATGTCCATGACAAATCGTATTTTCATTTTAAAAGATTTTGTTTTAGAATTGTGTACAACTTAAAGCTTTTAGAAAAGGTTTATAAAGAATATGGTATTTTAGCGAAAAGTCTTGTATTTTCGTATTCTATATTTTAACGATATCAATTAAGGTTATATTTGCGTGTGTGTGGAGGTAGGTCATTACCTCGTGACTTATTTTAAGGTATTGTGATGTTTAGGGGTTAAACATGATAAATTAAACATAAGGGTGTTTAAGCGTAAGAATACGGTATTTGAAAACGTTATCATTTCATGTGTGAAAACTCATTCAAATTGATTTCTACAAGTTTATTTATCAAGATGAACATGTTTAGGAATGAGGGAATTAATTAGAAGAGGAAAAATAAACTTTATGGTATTTTTATGAAAAGAATACGATATTACAAGAAAGTTACCATTTCATGTGAGAAACTTTGTTTAAATTGGTTTTTATGTGATTAATAGTCATCATGGATATGTTTAGGTATTAGGGATTAGGTGACAAGTGGGATTTTGTAGAAAAACCAAATCGGAAATCGGTTTGTTCCGATTTCCGCCGGGTTTCAAAAAGTCGTATTTTTTATTAAAAGAAAAGAGAGATAGGAAAGATGGGACTTACAAGTTTGGACAAGCTAGGGAGGTTAAGAAAGTGGTGGTTGTCGGTGCGTCGAAAACGTCGCGAAGGTTCTAGTACGATCTCCGGAATTCGTCGTCGGTTTCGGCAGCGCTTCGCTTCTCGCTCTTTTCTAATGTACCGAGTTCTCTTGAGAATTTGAGAGAGTGGACTTAGTGTTGTAGGGTGAAATGGTAGAGGGTAGGGGTGTTTATATAGTGCTAGGCTAGGGTTAGGGTTTTGATTAAAATAAATATTAAAAAATATAAAAATTCATTAAAATATCATTAATTTTGAGAGTAAAAGAGGTTTATTGTGCATTTGGTAACTGTTCAGAGAAAATGAAGTTTTCAGGTGAGAAGACCAGGTCAACACGGATTTTTTCCGTGTTGACGACTCGGCCTTCCGGCCGAGTTCGGCCGGCGGCGCCGGCCGACTTGGCCGAGTTGGGCCGAGTCAGGGGCTCGTTGGGTAGGGTTTTGGTTGGGGGGAATTTTGGTGTACTTTATTTTTTGTGTGCAGCATTAATTTTGTGAGTTATGGCTGTTTGACTGTTGACCTTCCAAAAAAATTAAAACAAAATGATATAAAAAATATGTGGGGCATGGGATTCAAACTCTGGTGGCTTGGTTCAGCAGTGCAAGGTATTACCAATGAACTACAAGCTCCTTCTTGTAATTATTGTAGAGAAATAGATACTTAAAGTGTTATCAGCAACATTAATACTCCAAGTATACTTCAAATTTAAATCAAATTTAGGTATACAAAAATTGGAGTTGTTACATCGGCTGACGTAATCCTCAAGGCACTGAACTACTCCCCGGTACCCATCCTCAGCCAGGGATCAATCATACTAAGAGACGTCGTCAAAGGTGATAATCTCTTCGATCGAATACACGCGTCCAGTCATCTAAAAAGAAAATGATGCCGAAGGGGTTACCATCTCTTTCCCTATTTATAGCCCCAAACAGAGTCCTTGGAGGCTAAGATTCGCGTGCGAATCCCGGGATCCGCCAAGATTAATCTAATACCGAGCCGCCACGTGGCAAAAGTGACACGGCTCCCCGAAATGTTACGCCTCTCCCAAGAATTCGAGGCACGTGAGGCCTGTGACGGTCGTCCCCCCAATGTTCATGAACCAGGGAAGGTCAGGCTGAACCTCCGGATCCACCGAGCAGCTACCCTGCTCGGTCCATCCTTAACAGGCCACTACATGGGTTCTTCAACGAAGTAATGTAAATTATCCTAAGATCTTTTCATTTAAATGAATAGAAGGACACGAAAGAGCATTGTAGAAAAGAAGAATTTTATTAACTAAAAAGGGTATTGTGGGCTCCTCAGCCGTACATTAAAAAAAGGAAAAATTACAATAGCGGGGGAAGGGGGTGCAGGAAACATTGCTCGTGGTACTCCGAGCATATTTCCGCCAGTCGAGTCCTCGTCGCCTCGGACCCTTGCCTCTGATGCCATCCACGAGCGTCGACGTGATGCCTCAATTGGTAGCACTCGAGGACGAGTGCCACCGAGCGATCTTGCCGACCTACCGAGATCAGGCCGAAGCGGCATAAAGACCTCAGCTTACCGTCTGTCTCGTACTTCAGCTGCTCGGACAAGGGGTTGTGCACCCCCGGCGACACCCTCCAGATTGAGTACATCAACAGCTGGAGGAGGAGTGAGCGTCGGGGAAGCAATCGACCAAAGTGATCCTCGATGCGGCCTATAATTAGCTGCACCGTATCCTCGGTGCAGTACTGGTCATACAGGTACACGTCCAGGAAAGTTATGATATCAGGGATGGTGAAAGGGAAAGTGTCCATTCTTACGTTTTGGAGATGGAGAAAGGAGTGCTCAACAATCCCTCCGTTTTATAGCCCTTCTGTGCCCTCAAGAGTCCAACAGTTGCTCGTGTCTTCCACAACTGTACCGCCATGCGGCGGACATCCCACCTTTCTCGGCAAAATCGGAACGACGTGGCTCTTACGCTTCACCTCCTCTCCACGCGTTAATGACATGTGTCGACCGTGACGGTCACTCTTCCTGATGTTCAATCATCGGGGAAGATCGGACAGAACCTCACGACTCAACCGAGCAGCTTCACTGCTTGGTCCATCCTTGGTTGGTAATTTCTTACTCGCGACGCCAGGGATCAAAGCCCTCACCAAGAGGCAACCGGGAAGCTACCCTACTCGATTATCCCTGGATGGTAGTTCCCTACCCCATGATTCCAGGGATCTAAGCCCTTACCAAGAGGCAACCGGGCGGCTACCCCGCTCTGTCCATCCTTAGCAGGCCTCCCTATGCCCTCCCGCGCTAAGGATCCAAGCCCTCGCCAAGAGGCAACCGGGAAGTAACCCTGCTCGGTCCATCCTTAGCAGGCCTCCCCATGCCCTCCCGCGCTAAGGATCAAAGCCCTCGCCAAGAAGCAATTGGGCAGCAACCCTGCTCGGTCCATCCTTAGCAGGCCTCTTTATGCCCTCCTGCGCTAAGGATCCAAGTCCTCACCAAGAGGCAACTGGGCGGCTACCCTGCTCGGTTATCCCTGGCTGGTAATTCCTTACCCACCGACACCAGGGATTTAAGCCCTCGCCAAGAGGAAACCGAGCCGCAACCCAGCTCGGTCCATCCTTAACAGGCCTCCCTATGCCCTCTCGAGCTAAGGATCAAAGTCCTCACCAAGAGGCAACCGGGCGGCTACCTCGCTCGGTTATCCCTGGCTAGTAGTTTCCTACTCACCGACGCCAGGGATCAAAGCCCTCGCCAAGAGGCTACCAAGAAGCTACCCCGCTCAACTCCCTTCACGTCT
Source organism: Agapanthus africanus (assembly GCA_030015575.1). NCBI lineage: Eukaryota > Viridiplantae > Streptophyta > Magnoliopsida > Asparagales > Amaryllidaceae > Agapanthus > Agapanthus africanus. The sequence goes on along the minus strand of JASDDO010000012.1, from coordinate 446,880,067 downwards.
TACCAAGCGTTCTACACCTCGACTTTGGGGCCATGGAGATACCGTCCGTTCACCGGTCTTTAAACACTTGGAAAATGATCGAATTCAACTCGACGTGCGATCGCTAGACAAAAATGACCTAACATGAAAGCAGTACCCTGCAAATACAAATGTTTACCACAAACAAAAAGAAAATGCGCACGCAAAGTAACTGCAAAAAGATTTATTCACAAACCAATCAGAAGTCTTTACAAAGGTATTATGGGCTCCCCATCCTTACAAAAACTCCTGGAGGCTTACAAAATTTTAGCACAAAAAGAAAGGAGATGAGGAAGCTCAGGCCTTAGGACCGGGAAGAACCTAGACGAGCCACGCGTCAACAGCGACCACCGGGGCGGCATCTTTAGGATCGGCACCCACCACGGGAGCCTCGGCGCCGGTAGCCGGGGGAACTGACTTCTCCTTAATGCCCTCGCTGGGGGCCTCTTCCCCCACATCGTTTCCAGGGACGTTCCACTGTGCGTCCTCCTCGTAAGGGTACTCCTCCAGGAGCTTTCCATTTAGGATCGCCTTTGACGCCAGAAGCTCAGCTTTCGACGCCAGAAGATTAGCCTTCGACGCCAGAAGCTCGGCACACTTTGTCACCTCCTTCGCCGCCTCATTCTCCCTTCGGAGGGTGCTCGCCGTCTTCTTCAAGGTGGCGACGAGCACCCAGGAGTCTTCCAATTGGGCTTCGGCGGCTCGGGCGGCCTCTCGGTACCGGGCGACCTCCCTATTCCCGGCCGTCACCCGGTCCTCAAGGGCAACGACCCTCTCCATCGTCGCCTCCAGCTCCTGTCTTGATCTCTCCTCCCGTGAGGAGAACTCGCTCGCGGCCCGCATCACCGGAGATATCTTCTCATCCTCCATGTTGACGATGAGGGCGACGTGCTGGATAACCTGAAGAAAAGACAGAGGGTTAAAAAGGGAAGGGAAGCACCCGATCATGAGAACAAAAATGCTGAATGAAGAATCGGGTGAAGTGCGAACACTAACCTGCACGGCCTCTTGAGCTATGGCCGCCATTTAGGCCCGGAGGGTCCCTCGAGGGATTCTGCTCCTGGCCGACCTCTCCATCTCCGAGAGCAGGCCGTCGGCGATGGAAAGCCCTGAGGGCACCTCGAAGCGAAGCTCCCCATCGTTTACGAGGATTGGGGAAGCCGGGGAGCGGGGCTCCGTCATGTGAAACTTCTTGAAGAGCGACGCGGGAGAACCAGTTTCGCGTCCTACCTCGGGAGCCCGGGACTATTGCTCCCGAGCACGCTTTCGGACCAGCGCACAACTGGACTCGGGGGCCTGGGGCATGTCTGAGCGCCTGGATGGAGCGGCTACCGGAGGAGCCGGAGCCGACGGCGGACGAGAAAGGCCGGCGCCTCTGGCCTTCTTCCCCTTCTTTTTGGCAACCACGGCCGCCCGAAATTTGCTTAGGCCCATGGGCCCTTCATAAAGACAAAAATATAAAGAGTCAGCAATGCCAGGAAAAATGAAAGAATGAAAAAGTCTAAACATGTCGCTTGAAAGCTCCTAACTTACCCACGTAATGGGCGGGGCTGAGCCCGGCCCAACTGAGGGCCCGCTCAGACAGCAGCACATCAGCCCGAGGGAGAGACTCCCACTTCGACACCGCCACCATGTCGAGATCATTCGACCGACTCACTCGCGGACAGCTCTTCCCTTCCCACTGGGTGGGCACATGCTAATCCTCACCCTCGGGCGGTGCAATAAAGAAAAACTTCTTCTTACATTCGTGAATGGAAGAAGGTACTACGACGATCCTCAACCCGGCATTGTCCCTCCGTTGTTTTCTAAGAGAGAGGTATACCCAGCTCGACTCGCCCCTACGAGCACCAGGGTGGTTTTTGTAGCAAAGAGAGGAAACGAGGAGGCTCAGGATGAAAGGGATCTGACTCAATTTCAACCGGACCAGGAACCCGAGGAGGATCCTCGAAGAGTTCGGCACTAGCCGTCCTAGGGCTAACCCAAAACAATTCAACGCCTCTATCACCTCGGGGGAGAAAGGCAGATGCATCCTGGCCCAAAATGCTTCCAGATACAAGGCAATCTTCTTGCTCCGTACCTGGACTGCCATTTCCCCCTCCTCGGCCAGACGAAGCGAATAGCCGAGAGGAATGAAGAAACGAGCTTGATGTTGACGAGCTCCTCCGCATGCCTCAGCGAGGAGCGCATTCCAAAGACACCCTCGACCTGTGCTCTGGGGACTGACCCCGTCGCATGACTAACCCTAACTCCTCGGGGGGACCCCGACTCAGAAGACGAAGCTACGGACAACTCCCTAGACTTTACCCGGACTACATCTACAAACTCCTCGGAAGAAGACATACAACCTGATTGAAGGGAGGTGTCCTCGAGAGATCAAACGCAAGGAATCCGACCTGAGGAGAAGAGCGCCGAGCTAACACGACTAGGGATGAGGAAATTATGAAGAGGTATGGACCCTGATAGGGATCCCACCTCTATTTATAGCTGCCGGAGTACGCATCCTACGGCTCCGATCTCCTCCCGCCAAAACAACATTTCGCAACCAACGACCGACAGCGCTCCACTTGTCGCGCTCACATTGGACGCATCCCTTCGAGCGCGGGAATGCCTGCGGTACGTCTCGCCAGCCAACCAGCGCTAGACACGTGGGCTGTCGCTTCGACCAACGTACGCACGATTCGGCACTTCTCCTTTAATGCGAGATCTCTCCCCTGGACATCATCAAGAAAATACTACTCTTAACCCGGGAATGCGCGCCGACGATATCTTCGAATAAGAGCTCACATCGGATGATCGGTAAGACCACTATCGACCCGACCCAGGAGCGGGTCAAGACGAGAGTGGGGGGCTAATGATGATGCTCGATATCGGTGACTCTCCAGATGCTGACACGTTGCAGATGATGTGTCCCAGAACTTACAAGAAAGGATCAAGAACTTCAATCGGGATGATACCTCGGGTCTCCAGCCCGAGGAGTCTCCCGACCTTCGGTGGACTTCCAGACCACCCTTGGATCGCCTCCGAGCTATCACAGAACCAAGATGCCTCGGCCTCCCGCTCATACCCGAGCCTCCCGCCGAGCTCATCTTCCTCGGTCTCATCCAGACCTACCCACAACGCTGGTCACATGCGCTTACACCATGGCCCTGCGAATCTCTCCATGCGCGAGATATCTGCCATCCATGATCCCGTGTTCCACGCCATCACGATCCCCCATTAACGAGCATGTCTCGTCATTAATGCAGGATCCCGCCTATCACGCGGGTGTGACGCCAGGGGCGTAACGGCCGGCGTGATTCTCACGCCCGCCTGCCCATTGCTGCCGCTATATAAACCCCTCTCTCGGACGATCGAGGTAATCCATTTTTACTCCACTAGGCCGTCACTCTGCCAAAATACTCCGCCTAACTTGATCGTCGGAGGGTCCTCGGTGGCATAACCACCCCGAGACTTCTTTGTAGGTAGCTCGGCCTTAACTACACTAAACCCATTGAGATCCACACGCTTCGGGAGTCACCCCTCCAACTCAATCTCAGCCGTCCATCAACACGCGAAGGGATCAACGGAAGATAACATCTGAAGGAGATCCAGAGCTCCATCACAAGTCGATTCGCCTCGCGACTTGCTTGACTCGTTGGTCAAGTGAGGTGAGCATAATTCGTCTCGTTGGATACACGAGGTGAAGCAAGAAAGGCGAACTCAAGAACATACTCGCTTCGCAGACTCGTCCAGACAATTCGTGAGGCAAGGCGAACTGGTTCGAGGAGTTAGACAAGTTAACTCGCTTGACTTTGATTTTGTTGTTAAAAAAAAGTAATCAAAAAATTAATTAAAATGAAATTATGGACCAAAAATGAAAAGTACAAAGATAAAAGTTTTCGTTAATATTAATCAGATTACAATTATATGTTAAATTTTATATTAATCAGGAAGAGTCAACTGTTGGACTAGCTGTTCGGGGAATTTTCGAGGCCTAGGCGACTGCTGGAATTTAATTGTTAGCCGATTTTGTGAGGCGAAGCGAGACGAATTTAGGCAAGTCGACTCGTATTTACCGTTGGGATTCGTAAAGGCTAGTTAACCGATTCAAAATGAATCGACTCGATGAGATAAGACGAGTCACGAGTTACACGAGACGAATTCCAGCATGTCAATATTTGGTATTTTGGGCACCTGCTGTTGGATATATTGCTTTCAAGACAATTATTGTAATTGCAGATAGACGATTATGATAATTGAAGGAGGACCTATAAAGATAAAACAGTCTTACTAGAAATGATAGTATACTATCTGGTTTGTCTTTATCATTGATATGTATATATTTTACTTATTATTACGTGTCGCTAATACATAATGATGAAGCCCATAGGATTCTTGCTTGACTACCAGTATTATTATAGCAATCATATATGTGAGAGCTGGCTAGTCCATAAAAACATCTTTAAATGTCCTTTGTCGAGAGAATATCGAGACTCGGCATTGATATTCTGGAGTAGACTAGTGTATACGTTTCAAGACCCCGACGAGGGGCGCTGGCCGGTTTCGTAAGTCATTAGTGTTGTATCACCTAAGATAGTAGGTGCTCTCTGGAGGTGAGTACACTGGATGGACTCGCCGAGAAATTTTAGATGGTATTATACCTATCATCAAATAGCAGTTCTCTAGTGGAATAAGTATAGGTTACTCCTTTGACCTGAGATCTTCATTTGTCTCGTGTGAGTTCTCACTATACTTCGATTACTACTCTACCACGGCTCAAAGAAGTTGTGCAAACAGGTTTTAGTTGGGTACATTCTCGAGCCATATGTAAGAAGTGAGCGATTGTCAGGGATTCATCTCTCCTGGTATAAGGAGTTGATGTCGCGCTATGTTCGGTTTGCCATCACACTAAATCTGTGTCCATGGTGGATGAGATTTACTAATATGAGTTCAGTAGTTTCTCGGTTGGTGATGGGCTTGATCCCGACATGACTTATTGGGTAAATAGGGGTCTGACGTTATCCATCCCCTAGACCTGATATGCGATACTTTTAGACGAAGGGACCGGACTGTACAGAGATTATCACATTCATGCCCAGTAGGGTATGTACGAACTTGATTGTCGACCTCCTTTTAAGCATATACCTGAGTAACCGTTACGTACAGCTAGTGCCGCTGACGTGTTTGTGGCTATAAATTTATCTAGTAACTTACTGTCTGCGTATTGCCGAGTTTTTAGAGTCCTACACGGAGGATTTTTCTGTTTCATGCGATATGATGTATGTTGGTACATACAGGAGTTCGATTAAATACGTGCATAGGCTACACGGACTTTAATCGGACGGTTGATAATACTAGCTGATTTAGGATTAAGCCGGATTATTAAATCAAGTTTTGATTTAATAATTTATATATATATATATATATATATTTAATATATATTCTAGTATTATTGTTCACTATTCATTTTCTCTCTTGGCTATTCATATTTTTATACGGATACGCGTATATATATTTCGATACGTATATCAAGTTGTATTCCGTATTTATATGGAATACATCCTAGAATGAGGATACCTCATTTGTTAATATTTATTTATGAATATTCTAGGAAATGAGGTGGTGGGTAAGGTGGCTTTGGGTATGGTTGTGGGAATATAGATAGGGATGGGCTTCATTTGTGTAAGAAAAAAATGGTTGTGATATTTTTTAGTGTAGAAAATTATTATGAAGCAACTCTTTCATCCATTCAAACCTTAGCTCATATTTGTAAGATGGCTACCTCTTCTTCTTCCTCCTCATTCTTAATCATACTCTCTTGGGCTTGATTTTAAGAGTGAAAATGATAGTGGAAAATTACTACATCCCCACTCTCCATTCCTAGCGAGCTTGGAGCGTCAATTGCTTCACTAGGTGAAGCTGGAGCTTGGATCGGTTCTCTAAGGTGGATCATCTTCCGCAAGGGCAGTCGTTTCTTAACGTCCTATGAGGAGGTTGGAGGGGTCTTCCACGATTTGGTGGATACACATCAAAGGTTTTAATCCCTAAACATTGCATGCTTGCTTTCTGGTTTAATTTTTGGATCGATCGCTAGGGATTAGTTTCTAGTGCTCCCGTAAAATTTTTGTTTTTTGATTCCGCATTGGCCACGGTATTAGCTGTAAGGGCAATAGAAACTTTTCAATGGTATCAGAGCTACTAGGCAGGGATGCCGACCCACGGGGATTCTCACTATGTGATAGTAATAGCGAAGTGCATGCTCTTAACCCCAGGGTGCCACATGCGGTTATATGGTTCGGCGAGTTGTAGTCCGTCACGAGGGGACAATGTAAAAAGTAGCTGCCGAGTGACCTGTGGGTGCCACGGCTAGTTTCCACAGCACTGACCGACCCTTCAATGGTATCATAGCCACCCAAACACTCTAAACTAGCTAGTCACGACGTTAGAATTCACCATTTTTCCGGTATCGAAAACTGTCGAAAAACAGTCCCGAAAAATTCAAATTTTATGTTGTTTGCATACTTCGAGGGCTCACGATTTGAATCGAGAATCCGTAGGGTGATGCGTGCGCATCCCGGGGAGAACCCTAAGGGGACTGAAGGGCAGGGACCACTCCCTAAGACCTCCACGAGGTGGTCTTGAGGGGTAGGGACTCGAGACTACCCCAACGGGTAGTCTCGGGTCCGCCTACCCCCTGGGCCACCTCATGGTGGTCTCGGGGGTGGGTAACTCTAGGACCCTAATTGAATTTCAATTTTATGTTTGATCTCCCCATGAGATTTTGGGCGAGTTTCGATTCAATTCGGACTCCGGATTGGCTTAAAACTTGGTTTTTTTTTTCGATGTTTAGTGCACTTGTTTTTCGGCTTTTGGAAAATTTGGAATGTGTGTTATTTTTGTATGGAATTCTAATGTCATGGCTTTGTTTACATGCATATATGTGTTGTTGAATGTCATCTAATTTCTATATATTCAATTAGACAGGGTTGCACACTTGCTTCTGTTGCTTGTTCTGTGATATATATATCTTGTGATAGTTTAGCCGGATTTCCGTGTTGGATAGCCCCTCATGCGTTTGCTTGTACAGTTTTGATTTACAATATTTTGCTCATTTGTTCGGGAAGAGCTCCAACTTGTGGCCTCTGTTTCCATATTATGTATATTCTTTTATTGGGGCATGACCAAGATGCGGTTGATGTCACCATTGTATGTATTTCTTTTCTGTACTAGGATTAACCCAGGAGAAGTGCTCGATTAGCTGGGTTCTAGAGTGCGCTAGGTGGCCGTCTCATGGTGTTTGAGATCGGACCACCTCGCACTAGAATTGGAGGGTTACTCGTCGCACTTGTAGGGTTTATAAGATCGACCCGTGGAGGAGTGCCCAAGTTACTGGATTCTTGAAAGCGACGGGTGATCGACTCATATTTTTGAGGGTGTGTTACCCAATTTCTAGAATTGGCAGGTGCCTTGCCGCAGTCGTAGGGGGTCTAAGATCGATGTTTTATAGGCTATCCACATGACCGGGAACATCGCATTTTATTTGCGGCTCAAATGAAACGCTGGGCTCCTAGTTTGTCTGTTATTCCATATTTTTATTCGCCTGCCTGTGATGATGAGATATATAAATTATACATAGTAGATGCTTCTATATGTTTTGCATCCGCGCTAGCCCTTTTCCTGTCCTGCCGTAAGTTAAGTAACCTTACGATGAAGACCCGGGACCCCATGGCGAATGCGGATGGCATATAAAAGCATGCTATTTTTGGTTGTTTCTGGTGTATCTTAGAAACTTGTTTTGATGGGATCACATTATATGTTTAATGCAAGAAAAATAAACCTAAATGATGTTGTCAGAACCAATTTTTAAAACTACTCGGTTTTCTTCAAAACTATAGTCATATTCTTTTTCTTTGCATATAGGTATTCAGTTAGGAATATCCTGCACCTCATTCTATGAGAAAAGAGCCTTGATCCCTTCACAAGGAGTTCGCGCTTAAGAAAATTTTTATGTTACTAGGTTTAAAAGCAGAGCCTAAACCACTCCATTTCAAAGCCACTTAAGTTCCTTCAACGATATTAAGTTCATTACGTTAAAGGTTTTTTCACCAAAAACCATCCATAGCTCTCCCACATTTCGGATAAGTAGCATATAGTATTCATGCGGTGTTTGTGGGCAAAAATCAAGGCATTGTGAATGGTAGTTGTGTGTTGCTTATCCGTAGCATAGATAGATGCATTGGTTTAAGACAGTCATACCACCTTGTTGGCAAAAGTCAAGGATGTGTACGGGTGGGTTTAAATTAACCTAGATAATGACGGGTAGAACTTAACTTGCGTCATGATTTGTTGGCCAAAGTCACGGTCATAACCACTTGGTGCAAAAACCATATCGAGAGTTTCAAATGTAATAGAAACATGCCAAGTTTGTGCATACCTTCTGGAGTGTGGTAATTTTGGCCGGCTTCCGTCAAGATTGTCACACGATGATAGTTGTGTCCTGATTCCCACTGATGAATAGGTATTACTCCTTAGGAGATTTTCACTTCACAAGTAGCAAACCTATTAGGTGTCTAGAAAGTGTTAATGAGGTTACGTCTTTATGGAAACGGGGTTATTTAATCGGGTCCGTGCGAAAGTACGGGGGACCTCCCACGGAGCACCAACATTGGCCTAGCTGAACGGTTAGCGAACTTGTAAGGTGTATATGATCCCGACTATAACTCCTTTTAGGTTTTTAAGGAGAATTCGAGGAAACGGTAGGAGCCATCCTGATTAGATAAAGTGATTAACCAATCTAATCTTGATAGAGTGCATGCTGAGTGTTTCTTTTCTCTCTCTGGTTATGTGAAAATGACCGATATTAAACTAAAACTCATTAACCAAGTTAACGAGACCTTCTTTCACACTTTGGATTTGGATTTTCTTGATTCACGAAAAAGTCGCTTATTTCCCTATTACTCATGATTTCCCTTTGCTTTTCTCTAGAACACCCCGTATTACTATGATGATCCATATTGTTTGGAAATGCCATCGTATAGTTACATACGAACTCGAAGAAGTTATTTCAGTCGAGAATGGCCACTGGTTCTGAAGAAATTGAATTTTATTATTCGGTTGTCTCTTCCCTTTACCTTAGGTTGCGAGAGATCCTTGTAATAAGAGAGTACACCTATTATTCTTATTGGATAATCTTCTTCCAAAGCTTAGGTTGGTGCCGAAAGGTAGAGAAGGAAGAAAACCAATTAGCCTAAATGTGGTGTACATAAGGTAAGATGTAGAGACATATAAAGGGGCTGAAGTGAGGGCAAAAGAAATTGCAACTAGTGTCATGAATATGGATATTGGAGAAGGCATTATTAGGAATACCCGACCACCCGTAGAAACATTTTCATGTTTCAGTTTTCTGTGTAGTTACTGAAAACTGTTTTCCCAATTAATTCTGAATCAACAGTATGTATGTACCGGATTTGGATCGCACATCTGTACGGCGTTACAGATACCGAGTAGGAGTAGAATATTGAGAAATGGACGACTTGATCCTCAATATTGGAATTCAAAGCAATTGGTGATATTGGATTAAATCGCCTGGTTTTGCCTAACGAAAAATATTTGGTTTCGAATAACCATTGTTATGCACCAATTTTTAAAATTGAATATCTGTATCTTTATTTTATAAAGTGAGATATTAATGTTGAAAATTGTGTTCCTAACATTTACCTTTATCAGTTGAGGATAAGGTAAGGTGCATTTAATAACGGTGAAAGACATTCTTGATCAAAATACAGTTATCAACTTACAACACATGAAATTTGAGTTAGTATATTCTTGGGACTTATAAATGGTAATGTAGATTGTCCGGTGTTCTTTAGGATAAGGGGTTGGTACTTTTACTTCATTTAGGTTTACCTATGAGTTCTATGGTTTTAGACACTCATTCGTTGAAATGCAAGGTCCAAAAATTTTAAGAAGTTTATACGTATAAGAATAAAGTAGAGAACCGTACGTTGGAAGTATCAGGATTTTTTGAAGTGATCGAAAATATAAATGCTTATGCTAGGCATTCCGTCGTAGTAATATTGAGGACTTGATTTTCTCTTATGTTACTCATCCGTGGGTGCGCTCCATGATGAGTAATATTGTATGTCTTTTTCAATTTAGGTGATATGCGCTGGAAACAACTGCATGACATTTGAATCTGATTCCATCTAAATTAGTGCTTTTGATTCTATATGAACATAGATTGGTTCCATATCTTGAGATTATTAAGATATGGAGTTATCCGGTTTCTGTTTAAAAGCAGAATCCAGACAAACTCAAGGCACATTTCGGTAATGACAGTTTGTGCATTATCCCAAGCATTCACTAGGGTTTTGTTTCTACCATTTTCAAGATCAATAGTTACATTGTTCTTGACTGACCGCCTTTTTATAAAAGAAATCCTTTTGCAAAAGTTACTAGTGGGAGTATGGTAGAACTGGAAATAATTCTAGAACCACAAACGGTTACTGAAAATTTAGTAGAACCAGGTGATGTAATTGAACTCGACAAATCTTAGCCACTCTGCAGATTTAATAGGTGGCCTTAGTCATCCGGGAAATACTTCGGTTTCCTCATAGACGGTGACAGAGAGGTCAGCATCATGGTGATGATGGCCCTACTAGTTATTAGCAGGTCATGAGAAGTGGTAACTTCTAGGTGACCAGATGTATCATATCCAAGTTGGACTCCATGCACTTCAGCTAATTATTAAATTTGTTGGGTGCTCCTGAAGGGGTAAAACCTATTAGGAGCAAGTAGATCTTTCGAGATCTGTGCAAGTGGAAAGGTATTAACTTAATAAGGCTAGAATTATTGTAAAGATTTTCATCAAATACCCAGTGTGGATTGTGATGAGACTTTTACTTCAGTGTCTATGCTGAAATCCATACGGATATGTCTTGGCACTACTACTGTTCTAGACTATGATATCTAGCAAGTAGTTGACTATACCGTCTTTCTAAATGGGTATTTGGAAGTGTACGTGTATATGACTCCGCCAGAGGGTTATCATAGTCAGTGAGAGTAGCGGAAGGTGTGCAAGTTGCTTATTTCTATTCATAGACTAAAGCATGCATAGCGGAAACAAATCATATTTTTTGATGTGACAGTCAAGGTGATTGACTATATCAAAACAACAGATGAACCTAGTAAGAAAGGTGTAGGGAGTACTATCCCGGGATTTGGATGACATACTCCTGATAAAAAGTGATGTTCATATACTACAATCGGTCAAACTTTGGTTGTTACTGGTGTGTCTCTACATAGGATCTGGATAAGATATCATGAATTCTATTGACTAGATCTATGGTTTTAGATCTAAATTTGGGAAGTGTCGTAATCCGGGTACTTAGACACCATTCTAAAAGTGTTTTAAAATAGACGATTCTTAGCGTGGTAGTGTATCCGCTGGTGATGGAATCACCCTCTCTAAAGAGATGTCTTCTAGACTGATGAGGAAAGGGACTTGCATGAATAACATATCACTTGCTTAGGAAATTGAGTCAATCATGTGATATCATGTACCAAACTAGAAGTTGTTTTTGCACTTGTTGAGATATCAGAGATTCTGGTGACTAGATTTATATCGATAGACCTAGATTTGGGAGGTGTCCCAATTCGGGTACTTGGACACCATTCTAAAGTGCTTTAGAATGGACAACTCCTGTCGTGGTAATATACCCGCAGGTGATGGAGTCTCCTTCTCTAAAGAGATGTCTTCTAAACTGATGAGGAGAGGGGCTGGTATGAATGACATATCATTTTCTTAGGCAATTGAGTAAATCATGCAATGTCTTGTATAAAACCAGATATTGCTTCTGCGCTTTCTGTAGTAAGCAGATATTTATCCAATTCTGGAGAAACAAAGGGAAGCAGTTAAGAACATAAGAGAATGTTCTTGGTATATGATAACGGCAGCCTCCTCCAGGAGGCGGCTATCGGTTTTGGCTTCCAAGGTGACTTAGATGACAGAGATACTGTCAGAGTTTTGAGTTTACCCTCTTTTAAGGAGAAGTATATGTTTACCCCAATCAGAGCAATGCTCTGTTCAAATTCCAAGGTGGGAGATGAAGCAACGCTTCATCTTCCCCCAATCAGAGGAAAGCTCTACTTTGAAAATTTAAACTTTAATAATGAAGCAACGCTTCACATCCTCTGCGCTACGCACAGGGCGCCACATGTCAGAATCAGGCACGCCAGCGCAGAGGGCGCAACACCCGAGGCAGCGCGCCCAATCAGAGAAAAGATCTATTAAAAGACAAAAGGAAGCAACACTTCAGTTGCGCAAACACTGCGCTGCGCGACACGTGTCAGCGCAGATGTGCCAGCGCAGTTGCGCTGCGCGACACGTGTCAGCACAGATGCGCCAGCGCAGTTGCGCTACGCTGTGCGCTGCTTAACACGTGTCACGCGCTGGGGCGTTTGCGCCAAACAGAATTAAGATTTTAAAGAAATCTTTCTGTTCTTGTTAAAACAAGAAGATTTTCTTCTGTAAAACAGAAGCCCTTGGATCAAAGATCCAACGGTGGGGAAAATTCCCCAAATCACTCAGAGAAAGATCTCTTTAACTAATTTATGGACACTGTAAAAAGGACCTTAGACCTCAATTCAAAGGCATCAACATTTACTGAGAAATTAAAAACTTCAAACAGAGAGCGCTCTGAAGAATTGGAGAGAATTCCTCAAGAAGAAACAAGGTAAAAACCTTTAGAAAAAGAGAAAATTCTCTTATGAACATATCATTGAACAAGATCAAGGATCTCTAATGAAAAGAAAAATAAACAATAACAGTGCCTTGCACCTTTTATGAACCACTGGTTCTTTAAAAAACAAGAAAAAACTTGTTTTCTTTGATCTAAAATTGATCCAAAAGAATAAGAACAGTGCCCAGCACTTGCCAAAACTGCACTATTGCGCAAGCCGCCAGGAAGCGCCACGTGTCAGCAGTGCAACAGCGCAGCGCACTGCGCTGTTGCGCTTGCGCTCACCAGAGCATGACACGTGTCACTTCCAAGAGCGCTTGCGCTCATTAATTGGCGCAAAACGCCCGACAAGCCACGTGGGGCACTGTCAGAGTATTTAATGCTCTGCATTATTGAGAAAAGGGACAGAGCCCAATTAAAAAGGCCTAACAGGCCTAATAAAAAATGCTCTGCATTATTAAGAAAAGGGACAGAGCCCAATTAAAAGGCCTAATGGGCCTAATAAAAAATGCTCTGCATTATTAAGAAAAGGGACAAAGCCCAATTAAAAGGCCTAACAGGCCTAATCAAAAATGCTATGCATTTTAAAAAAGGGGCAGAGCCCAACCAAAATAAAGAAAAATAATATAGTATACGGGCAAGGGCCTAGCATAGGTCCAATAGGCCAAAGACAAAAGAATCTTGAAACTGGACTTAGCCCAGCCATGACCATAAGTTCTCAAATTAAATTGATTGAGCACGGCTGCTCCCTAAATCAATTTATATCCGGTTTGAGGGTACATCTCCGAACTCCTCTGACACTTATCGTTGTAATCCTTCAACGATGTCAGAGAGGTGACGGGTCCCGACGACCACACATCAATATGGACTGCGGGGTCCTTAAACTCGTGGACCGAAACGTCCTTAAACTAATGATGGACCACCACGTCCCTAAACTGGCGATGGACCATCACGTCCCTAAACTGGAATATGGACCACCACGTCCCTAAACTGGAATATGGACCGCAACGTCCTTAAACTACCGATGGACCATCACGTTCCTAAACTGGAATATGGACCTCCACGTCCCTAAACTGGAATATGGACCGCAACGTACTTAAACTACCTATGGACAACCATGTCCCTAAACTGGAATATGGACCACCACGTCCCTAAACTAGAATATGGACCGAAACGTTCTTAAACTAATGATGGACCACCACGTCCCTAAACTGGCGATGGACCATCACGTCCCTAAACTGGAATATGGACCACCACGTCCTTAAACTAGAATATGGACCGCAACGTCCTTAAACTGGAATATGGATCACTATGTCCCTAAACTGGAACAATAGAGTCCCCAAACGCTCTTTTGTCGGATCCAAACGATCCCGTTAAGTTGATCTTAGTCTCAAATCAGACTAACGTATCCTTAACAAACGTTTAAGTCGATCTTAGCCTAAATACGGCTAACGTATCCTTAAACCAAAACACCAAACCCAAATCTAAGTAAATACGGATTTGGACTAATCCACGTCCTACGGGCGATGACATCACTTAGTCTCTGTATACAATCCACGGGCAACCACAAACAAAACAAACACACACGACACGAAGTGAAATTCTGGAGAAGGAGAAAGTTGTTACCACGATGCTGTAGCGTAATTAACTGCAGGGGCTTGCGCCTGCAGGGAAGAGCGTCCCCACAATCAAAAACCCCTCAAGCGAGGGGAATCTGACGAAGTTTGCTACATCGGTCGCATCCGTCTAATCCTCCGATACACGGTGCCATAAATCAACTTGGCATCTCCGGAGAGGTGGACGGATAAAACCAAATAGCTTCTGCCCCGAATCTCAGGCAAGACGACCTCGCGTCGTCGGCCGCCATTCGGAGGGGAAAAGATTCTGGCACGCCCGGTGGGACCTTTTCCTCTTTCCACTCCACACTTCGTGTGTCGTATTCGCGAACGAATCACGGTTTGTTAATGGTTGCCATTGGATTTTAAGTTTACTAAGATTTGGTCTCTTGCTTGGCGCAGAAAAAGAAATCAAGCATCGATGGCCTCTACTTGTTCGAAGTGCTCCAACTGCAGCCGCAGCTCGCGTCCGGCCTCAACTGGGGGCATAACCCACGGGCCCCAAGCGACCTCTTTGTTCACCATGCCCGTGGAGCAGATTACTCAAGCCACCACGGGGTTGTTTTTTGGAACTATGCTTCCGCCAACAAGCTTCAGCACCCCTGTGCCCGTACAAGAAGCTCCTAAGAAGTCGGTCTTCGATTGACTTACAGTTACTGCGGCCCCTCTCAACGGGTAGCCCAACACCAGTGCCTCGGTCTTCTCCAGGCTGGGCCAAAACTCCTGCGGGCCCATGATGAAGCTTGCAGTCCCGGAAAAGGTTATTCCAAAAAGAATAGCCAAACCTGCTCCTGAAGTCGTCAAGGAGGCTTCTCTTGCTAAGAGATCAGTCTTTACAAGATCGACCATCCTAGCTCCCACTCCTGCTCCTGCTGCTCAAAAGACATAAGTCTTCAATAGGCTGACGCCGGCAATAGCCCCGCACTCGAACAGGGGGCAAGAAGAAGCTGTTTCTATTTCTGAACTAATACCGACGACTCGTCGCTCCCGACGACGCCACTGGCGCCGGGTAAGGAAGACCGGGGGCAACTCCCTTTCTAGGATGACTCCGCCAGCTCCAACGGTAGAAGTTAACGCTGCTGTTCCAACTGGGAACAGCTTTGAGCTACTGAATAGAGTACGCAGAAACTCGCCGACTGCAGTTCTCAAAAGATCTCCTCCACCAGTAGAGACTGCCGTGGAAACAGGAAAGCTAGAGCAATCTCCTCGATCGCTGTCCTCCAAGATCTACAAGACATGGCGACGAGTCCGAGAATCTGTGATTGATCCTAAGTTCTCTCGCCAACAGAAAAAGTCGAAAGGTTGGGAAGAAGGAAATCCTCTGGTCAAGCAACGAAAGATAATGACAGCTTGGGCGCCTAAAGCAACGGCCCCCTCAACTTCTACGGCCCATAAGAGAAGAAGGCCAGAAAAAGTCCCTACGCCGACGATGAATATCAAAGGTGGTGAACCCAAACGCCCTAAGTCTGGGGGCATTGTAGTTCATACCGTCTACGTGGCGTCTGGTAAAGAAGACAGTCGCATATCTATGGGTCATCGACCGCTTACGCGATCAGTGACCAAAGCGCAGGAGCAGCAGCAGAAGCTCCAAGAGATGATGAACGCTATGGCCGCACTTACTGGGCCAAAAGAAAACCCTGAAACGTCCTCGGATGAACACCAAGAGGAAGAAACCAACGCCGAATTCCTTTGTCGAATATTGGAGAAGAAGGACAAAGAGGCTGCTGAACAAGCAGCCAACTTAAAGCGTATGGGCCTCCTATTCCAAGACATTATGGGGATGATGATCCAATAAGATCCTCCGGCCGAAGATCCCCCGATCGTCCTTGAAGACGATAGGGAGCGACGTCAAATCCTCCGCCAGCTCTGTCGTTGGCTAAGGAGGATACAATCTCCAAATCTTATTTGGACGAGTACATAGCCCAACAAATACGGGTTCATCATGCGGCTGAAGCAGCTGGCAGGTCGTAAAAACGGGGCGGCCATATCCAAGTTGGTACGACCAAATCAAGTACCCGCCGGGTTACACAATTCCCAAGTTCCATGTCTACAAGGGGACCGGCAATCCTCACCAGCATATTGCCCAGTTCAGGGCACTCTGCGGTAACACCAGCGGTGATGACAAGCTTTTGCTTCACCAGTTTGTTAGAAGTTTATCATATACGGCGTTCGAGTGGTACTCTGAGCTCCCGAACGACTCTATTAAGACCTTCGCGGAGATGGAGCTGTTGTTTACTCAGTGTTTTGCAAGCACCAGTGAACGCACCCCGATGACGGCACTGATTAACGCCAGGGTAAAGCCAGGCGAAACATGGGTTCAATATGCTATACGGTGGCAGAACTTATGGTCGAAGTGCGAGAAGCACATTGAAGAAGCTCCCGCAGTGGGTATGTTCGTGGGAACCCTTGATCCGCAAGAAACCATCTCACAATTTATGATGTTTTTCAAGCCGACTACCTTCCAGGCCTTGATTGACAAGCTAGCGCAAATGGATCAGATGGGCCATAAACCCCCTCTTCCAAAGCCGGACTCCCGAAATGACAAGGGGAAGGGAAAAGCGATCGTTTTCGCTAATGCTCAACAACAACCGAGCAACTCGAAACCGGTTGTTCGTCAAAATAATATGCACCCGTATGTAGCCTTTGAGGAGAGGCTAGGACGTTCTTACTCTTTTCCCCGTGATAAAACGATAAGGTTATTCGAGCTGGCGTTGCGCAACCGACTCATAAATATGCCGGATCTAAAATGTCCGTCGCAACCAAGTGATGTCAATGAGCCTAACTACTGTCCTTATCATCGAGTACTGGGTCATCCGATCGAAGATTGCTACGTCTTCAAAAATTGGCTTGAAGACCAGTACCGACAGGGCACGTTCGCGTTATCTGACAAATGGAAGGTGAATTCCCCACAGCCCCACACCTCTAAGAGGATGAATACGCCGGGGGCAACATGCTCTGTCATTGAAGAAGCTCCTTGGGAGGTTGTATTATCAGCTAAGACAAAGATAATGCTGAACGACCTTCAGGCATGCCCAGCGATCAGGTGGAAGAACCCGTTAGAGCCGTAGGTCATTGAGGGGATGTTGAAGCCACGTACAACTCCAAAGACCGATGATGGTGGCCCAAGCACTCGCAACCAGCCGTCAAAATCTTCAAAGAAGAAGAAGAAGAAATCCAAGAAGTCCGTGAAGCCTGGCGACAAGCGCACGGACTTGCAAAAACAAATTGACGCGCTGGAGGAATACAACCAGAAAGCACGGACTCCCGTTACATTCCAAGAGTTCCTCAATCATGTCTTTTAAGAGGAAGATGAGGGAAAAAGTTCATCTGATGAATCTGAAGAATATGTGGTGAGCTGTCATGTGATTTCCCATTCGTTCATGGACGATAAGGAGACTCCTTGCACTGAAAAGCTGGGGGCAGATCCTGAACCAAAACTTCTGGGGCTATCAGATGAAGTAATTGACGCATTCCTTAACGAAGCTCGATTGAAAAGTAAAGCTGATCGAGAACGCGAGACGACTATATTTGAAAGGGCCAAGCGCCAGCGACTTGATGAAAGAGCTAAGACAATCCCGCCGGAGCAAAATACCTCTACTACCGACAAAAGCCAATTCAAGATGAGGAAAAAGTTTGCCAAGGCCATATCAATGGGCATGAAGCTACCATCCTCCGAATGAAAAAATACTGGTGAAATAGAAATGCACCCCTCTTATTTCTTATATCATCAGAAGGTTTCTCACCCCACTCAAGAGTGCAAAGCTTTCGATAGATGGTGGCAAGGATACGTTGCTCATCGACAACGCTTTAAGCGGGAAAAGCGCAAAACTCGTCGGGAGCAAAGAAATACGACCGAAGGGCTTAAAAGAACTATCGGCGATTGTCGCATGGTTAACACTGGCGGGTCACAAGTGCCTACATTCGGGAGCGATTCTGATGAGGAGCTGGAACTCAACCCTCTCTTTAAAGAGTCCACTTCGGGAAAAGAAGAAGAGCCGAAGGTTTGCGAAAATATTCGGCTGCGGAATCGGACGCTGCCTGAAAAGAACCTCGGACCCTCAAACAGAAAAGATAAAAGGAAAGAAAAGGTCTCTGAAGATATCGTCTTAGATGACCAAGTGGTGGAGGAGCTAAGTGCCAAGGACCCGCCAAAGAGGAATAAGGTGGATTACAACGTCTTAGCGCATCTGAGGAAGCTACCGTCACAGCTTAGCATTCTTGACGCCCTTTTGCTATCAAAAGAAGCGAGAGATTCATTAATCAAGGCACTACAGGATCCGAAGCAATTCCAAGCTTTCCTGGCTGAAGAAAAGATGAAGGATGAATTGGAGGAAGTGCACACGGCCGATGTCGCTTTTGGTGATGAAGACCTTCTCCTTGGGACGTGCGAACACAATCGCCCCCTTTATGTCTCAGGATACTGCCACGATATAAAGATAGGCAAAATCCTGATCGACAATGGATCCTCCATTAATCTCCTCAATGTGCGGGTGTTAAAAGAAATCTGCATGAGCGTCCAACACCTTGCTCGGGACAAGATCACCATTTCCGGGTTCGACTCCCAATCATCAAGAACTCTTAGGTCTGTGATACTGACGCTACAGTTTGGGCTACTCATCACGGACATTAAGTTCCACGTCATAGATGCCAAGACATGCTACAACGCTCTGCTCGGCCGACCATGGTTACACGAGTACAACGTCATCCCTTCTACACAACATCAGTGTATGAAATACGCTAAGGATGGTCTCGAGTATACCGTGGAGGGAGAACTGAATCCGTTTTCCGTGAACGAAGTCCGCAAATATGAAGA
Source organism: Agapanthus africanus (assembly GCA_030015575.1). Classification (NCBI taxonomy): domain Eukaryota; kingdom Viridiplantae; phylum Streptophyta; class Magnoliopsida; order Asparagales; family Amaryllidaceae; genus Agapanthus; species Agapanthus africanus. The sequence continues at coordinate 446,860,901 of JASDDO010000012.1, read as the reverse complement.
TGCCAAATACTTCTTACCGGATTTCGAAGACACGGAAAGGTGTCACAAGCCGGAGAACAAAGCTAACGCCACCATCCCTTTTTTCGGGAGTGATACCGAGGAGGAAGAGGAGATAGTGTATTCGGGTCCGCCCCAACACAACAAACTAGGACCGTCCGCTCCTACGTTGATCTTTGGTAGCGACTCGGAAGATGAGATCCATGCTGTATTTTCTGCTCGACCTTCAATACGAACGTTCGATGATGAAGAACAAAGTCTACAAGTCGCCATGGTGCCGCTTAAACACCGTAAAGAATTGGATGCACTTGATATCTACAATATAGAGGAATTGCGAACGTTCTATATCCCTCCTAGACGAGAAAGCGAAAAAGCAATTCTATTCTACCGCTCTGAAGAAACCAAAGTGGAGAAAGAAATTTGGCATGGTGCGGATCCTACGCTCGACAGGCTTCAGCCTATCCGTCTCCCCAGATATTATACAGAGGGCTTGAAGAGGCTACTAAAACGCCAGGGGATATCCTTCAAGCAGACCGTTCGAAAAGCCGAGTTCTATGATAAAGTCTGGAACGTTCCCGGGACTCAATGCAAACTGTCTAATGGGAGAATGGAAACAATCGAGCTTGGATACATCCGGTCAAAGAAACGAGAGCTACTACACGGCTGCTACGTTGTGTATGATTTCGATGAAGAAGCAGATGCTCAATAGGAGGACGCTAATCCTGAGCCAGTGAAAGTTCCAGATGCAAAAGAGCCCAGTCCGTCGTTCGAAGAACAAATGGACAAACTTATAAGGGAAGCTGGTCAAAAAGCCCGAGACGACCATAACCGCGAAATGGTCATCTACGAGAAAGCCAAAACGCAACGCCTTCTCCAACAGGCTGTGAAAGATGAAAATGCCGCTCCCTGTCAACCTGCTATAAAGAAGGCTCGACGCGAAACAAGTCGAAACGCGAAAAAGACGCTCAACAGCAACGAAGCGGGGTTAAAAGGCCACGCAAGCGGTTCCAATCTATCCCTCGTGAGAAAAATGGGTCGAGCATACTCTTTTCCTCGGGACAAAACAAAGAAAATACTTGACCTCGCTCTAAAATATCAGATGCTTATACTGCCAGAGTCTAAACACCCCGAACAAGCGGGCGAGGTCTCACACCCAGACTATTGCTTTTATCACCGAGTGGTAGGGCATCGTCTCGAAGACTGCTTCACCTTCAATAATTGGGTCGAAGATCAGTATCAGCTTGGCAAGTTCGCTCTGTCCGACAACTGGAGGATAGCGCCGCGACAGAAGCACGAACCCAAGGCCACGGAAGAAGAACCAGTTCCACATTGGGATTGGAAGCGAATTCGTACTTGTCACATGATAACAATATTAAAAGAAGAGCCCGAGAATATGGATGACCTTCCCTGGTGCTTCGAAAACAGCAATGATGAGGCAATCTCAGAATTTCCACCAGCGCCAAAAGAGCTGGAAGATAGAATCCATACCACTGCAGATAACCTCAAGAAAATTGAGTTGGGAACGGCGAACGATCCGCGACCGACATTTGTTAGTGAGCTGCTGTCTGAAGAGAAGGTGGCTTCATTAAGAGACCTGCTTATGCAGTACAAAGATTGCTTCGCATGGAACTATTCCGAAATGCCGGGATTAGATCCAGAAATTGCTGTGCATAGGTTGGCAATATCCCCGGACGTCAAGACGGTCAAACAGGCACCGAGAAGAATGCAGCTCGAGCTTGAGATGAGTATCAATGCCGAGGTCAAGAAGCTGATTGACTCTGGCTTCATCCAGGAAGTTCAATACCCTGAATGGATCGCCAACATCGTCCCGGTGATGAAGAAAAATGGGACAGTGCGCATATGCGTGGACTTCCGGGATCTCACTAAAACTTGCCCGAAAGACGATTTCCCAGTGCCAGTCACCGAACTGATGATAGACAATACGTCCACTCATGAATTTTTATCCTTCATGGACGGCTCGTCAGGGTATAGTCAGATAAAGATGCATCCCGAAGACCAGAAGCACACCGCCTTCAGGACTCCTTTGGGTATATTCTGTTATAAAGTGATGCCCTTCGGTTTAAAGAACGCCGGTGCTACTTATCAGAGAGCCATGACGCAGATCTTTGATGACCTTATACACGAAATCGTCGAATGCTATATCGACGATCTCGTGGTTAAAATAAAATCATACGAGGAACATCTCGAGCATCTGAAGACCGTATTTCAACGTCTTCGACAATACAACTTGAAGATGAACCCTCTCAAGTGTGCATTCGGAGTTTCCTCGGGCAAATTCCTAGGATTCATCGTCCGACATCGAGGTATTGAGATAGATCCGTCAAAGATCAAAGCGATCATGGAAATGCCTCCGCCAAGGACTCTTAAACATCTGCGGTCTCTCCAAGGGAAGCTCGTGTATATACGGTGATTTATAGCCAACCTTTCAGGCAAGTGACGTCCTTACAGCCATTTGATGAAGAAGGGAACCCCGTTCGTCTGAGACCAAAAATGCCAAAGCACACTAGACGAGATCAAATAATACCTGCAGAACCCGCCGGTGTTGGCTGCTCCGGTCAAGGGAAAGCCCCTCATTCATTATAAAACCGCTCTCGACGGCTCCTTAGGCGTATTATGGGCACAAGAGAACGATCAAGGGAAGGAAAGAGCACTCTACTACTTAAGTCGAGTTCTAAGGGCAGAAAGCAACTACTCCCCCATTGAAAAACACTGCCTGGCGTTGATCTTCGCGATAACAAAGCTTAGACACTATGCGTTGGCGCATGAGGTCCGTCTCATTTCGAAGGTGGACCCCCTTAAATATTTGATGTCGAAGGCCATATTGACTGGGCGACTCGCTAAATAGGCCCTGCTCTTGATGGAGTTCTCGATAACGTATCAACCTCTCAAGGCAGTGAAAGGTCAGGCCATCGCCGACTTCCTCGCTGAACATCCGATACCCGCCGATTCTCCTTTAAATTGCGATCTTTCAGACGAACATGCGTTTGATGCGATCGACGGTGGTGATACCCGATGGGAAGTTTATTTCGATGGAGCATCTTCCATGAAGAAACGCAAACAAAGTGCCCCTATAATCAAATCAGGGATATGACTCATCTTTGTAACTCCACAAGGTGGGATAATGCGTTTTGCCTTCTCCCTAACAGAGCCAAGGACAAACAATGAAGCTGAATATGAAGCTCTGATAGCAGGCCTCGAGATCGCCATCGACATGGGAATTGAAAACCTCTTCATATATGGAGATTTCCAACTGGTCGTTAGTCAAGTAAACGGCGACTACCAAACATGCAAACCAGAATTGGTGAAGTACGGCGAAAAGGTGCAGCAACTGTTGACCCAAATTACCTTCTACACTTTAGAAAACATACCGCGCGCAGAAAATAGCAAAGCGGACGCGTTGGCCAAGCTCGCCAAGGAACTGGCTGATGAGAACCTCGATGACGTAAGAATCGTGGTACAAAGCCGTCGGGTGCTTGCCCCAGCGGAAATATCTCCGGAATCACCCGAAGAGAAGGGAGCGACTGAGCAGACGACCCTGCAAATAAAAGATCGGGAAAATACCGAGGATTGGAGAGAAGTCTTTATAGACTACTTCAAATACCGCCGAATGCCCGAAAATGCGTCCTCAAGACATCAGCTTATGAAACGAGCTCTGTCTTTCGCCTTCGTCAATGATACCCTGTACAAGAGGTCGTTCGATTCTTTGTGGTTGAGATGCCTGGGACCTAATGAAGCGAAAAGAGTCGTCCAGGAAGTTCATGACGGACTCTGCGGTTCTCACCAAGCAGGCCCAAAGATGAAGTCGAAGATCAAACGGATGGGATACTACTGGCCCACGATGATTCAGGACCGCCTCGAATATGCGAAGCAATGCCATTCATGCCAAATTCATGGAGACTTCATCCATCAGCATCCAAATCCGATACACCCGACAGTGGCTAGCTGGCCGTTCGAAATGTGGGGAACTGATATAGTCGGCCATATTGAACCAGCATCGTCCACGGGACATCAATTCATCCTGGCAACGACCGATTACTTCTCCAAATGGGCAGAGGCAGTACCGCTGAGGGAAGTTAAGACGGAGAATATCATCCATTTCTTCAAGACGCACGTCCTATATCGGTTTGGAACTCCGCGACGGATCATCTATGATAACAGGCCAACTTACAGAAGCCACAAGATCAGTCGCTTCACGCAGCAACACAATATAGACTGGAGATATTCCTCGGTTTATAATCCACGAGCTAATGGTCTAGCTGAAGCCTTCAACAAAACCTTGAAAAAGATCATGAAGAAAATGGTGTCCCGAAATAAGAAGGATTGGCACGAGAAGCTGCAAGAAGCTCTTTGGGCGTATCGAACTACGTTCAAGACAGCCACAAACACAACGCCATATGCGCTGGTATTCGGTACAGAAGCAGTACTCCCCCTCGAGATAGAGTTACCCTCTCTACGAGTGGCAGTCCACTACGAGCTAGCAGATGTAGAAAATGCTCACCTTCGGCTTGAGGAGCTCGATGCCCTTGATGAGACCCGGCTCATAGCGCAACAAAATCTGGAGGCCTATAAAGCAAAGATGACGCGCTTATATGAAAGATGGACCCGGCCGAGGACATTCCGCCAAGGCGAACTCGTGCTAGTGGTCAAAAGGCCTATGATCCCCAATCGCGCCAAGCGGGGAAAATTCGAGCCAAACTATGAAGGCCCGTACATCATAGACAAGGTCTACCAAGGTGGAGCCTATCTACTTATGGACATGCACGGTGAAAGGCCTTTCAGGCCAATAAACGGTCGCTTCCTAAAGAAATACTATGCTTAATGAGCCACAGCCTAGGTCAATGATAGATGATGACGACTATGTCAGCTCGCTATCTTCCTCAGCTCAAGCTTTATAAGCAGTAGCCAGCTTTCTCAATGCCGGACCGAAACGTCCTTAAACTAATAGCGGACCGAAACGTCCTTAAACTAATGGCGGACCGAAACGTCCTTAAACTAATGGCGGACCGAAACGTCCCTAAACTAATGCCGGACCGAAACGTCCCTAAACAAATTGTGGACCGAAACGTCCTTAAACTAATGGCGGACCGAGACGTCCTTAAACTAATGGCGGATCGAGACGTCCTTACACTAATGAAGGACCGAAACGTCCTTAAACTACTACCACAGCATCATTAGGCTGACGAGAAGAATAAAAAATATATAAAAACGGTATGTCCAGAAGCAAAAAAAGGGCATGGATGAAAACCTGAAAGGGCTCCGTGAGTAAAAACAGCAGGGCTACCGGCGAGTGTTCGTGAAAACCCGAAAGGGCACGACCTCGTAAAAAAAATATATAAAAATAAAAAGATTAAAAAAAACGGTATGTCCATAAGCAAAATGGGCACGGATGAAAACCCGAAAGGGCTCCGTAAGTAAAAACAGCAGGACTACCGGTGAGTGTTTTTGAAAACCCTAAAGGGCGCAACCTCTTTAAAAGACACTTACAGGGTCCCCTCGACCTTGTAAGGAGAAACCATCCGCGTGAGATCCTTACGACTCAAAAGGGAGCAGCACACTTAGGGATCCCCACGATTCCTAAGGAGAAAATACACTTGCGAGATCCTCACGACTCGTAAGGAGAACTCTCTTATGGGACCCTCACGGCTCATAAGATTTGAAAGTCTTAAGTTATAGAGACCTAAACCTGTGCTTAAGCAACCCCCACAACTTCCAATATTGCCCTACAAGTGGTTCAATACTGACTCTTGTATACAATCCACGGGCGTGAATAAACATTTCCCTAACCAAGTCCCATCTATGACTGGGGATATGTACGCATGATAAACAACCCTTGTAGGTCCCCTCGATTTACAAGGAGAAAACCCTCTTGTAGGATCCTTACGACTTACAGAGGAACACACACTTAGGAATCCACACGATTCCTAAGGAGAAAATACACCTACAAGATCCTCACGACTTGTAGGGAGAAATACCTTTGTGAGACCCTTATGGCTGATGAAGTTAAAAGCCTTAGTCGACAGGACCTTAACCCTGTTCGCTAAGCCACCTTTTTTCGACATCGACGAAGGCAAATGATGATTCGCTCCTGGAAATATCCTAGTCGTAGCGGTGCTGATGCCGAAATCGGTGTCTAATTTTAGGTTTACGGTGAAAAGCCGGTAAGCCGCACACGCATACGAAATAGCCGAAATGATAGGGCAACTTGCAATAAAAAGCAGCAAGTAAAAACGTATGCATACAAAATAGCCGAAATGATTGGGCAACTCGCAATAAAAAGCAGCGAGTGAAAATAAAATAAATAGCCGAAATGATTGGGCACCACGAAAATAGCCGAAATGATTGGGCAATCGCGACCTTCGTGATATAAAAACTGAAATGTTAGAGCATCGCGGAAATAAAACAAAAAAAAATAATGATAAAACTTTGGCCCTACAGCTGAGATCACATCGATCCCTGTACACAATCCAAGGGTGCAAACAAAGAGGGAACCATACTTTCCCAACAGGATCCGCCAGAAAATGAAGCCAAATCTCGACGGTTCATCCCAACCCCGAAGAAACCAGTGTCTTTGGCAAACACCTCAATTCAGGGAAACAAATATCCTTGATGAGGGCCTCATTCGCGTCGACTCGCAGAGAAACCAGTGTCTCCATGGGAAATTCTCAATCCGTTTCAACACCAGGGAAACAAATAATCCTTGGCAAATACCTCAATTCAGGGAAACAAATAGCCTTGATGAGGGCCTCCTGATTCGTGTCGACTCGCAGAGAAACCAGTGTCTCCGTGGGAAATTCTCGATCCGTTTCAACACCAGGGAAACAAATAATCCTTGGCAAATACCCCAATTCAAGGAAACAAACAATCCTTGACGAGAGCCTCCTGATTCGCATCGACTCGCAGAGAAACCAGTGTCTCCGTGGGAAATTCTCGATTCGTTTCAACACCAAGGAAAAAAATAATCCTTGGCACCAGGGAAACAAATAATCCTTGGCAAATACCTCAACTCAGGGAAACAAACAGTCCTTGATGAGAGCCTCCTAATCCGCGTCGACTCGCAGAGAAATCAGTGTCTCCGTGGGAAATTCTCGACTCGTTTCAACACCAAGGAAAAAAATAATCCTTGGCACCAGGGAAACAAATAATCCTTGGCAAATACCTCAACTCAGGGAAACAAACAGTCCTTGATGAGAGCCTCCTGATTCGCATCGACTTGCAGAGAAACCAGTGTCTCCGTGGGAAATTCTCGACTCGTTTCAACACCAGGGAAACAAATAATCCTTGGCACTAGGGAAACAAATAATCCTTGGCAAATACCTCAACTCAGGGAAACAAACAATCCTTGACGAGAGTCTCCTGATTCGCATCGACTCGCAGAGAAACCAGTGTCTCCGTAGGAAACTCTCGATTCGTTTCAACACCTGTGAAACAAATAATCCTTGGCAAATACCTCAACTCAGGGAAATAAACATCCTTGACGAGAGCCTCCTGATTCATGTCGGCTTGCAGAGAAACCAGTGTCTCCGCGGGAAAATTCCCGATTCGTCTCAACTTGCAAGATGAAGCCTCAGGCAGCAGGGACTAAAAAACTTGCTTCCTGAACAATGGGACCCTGCAAGTCGATCTAAAACGGTCTCTTGCATACTATTCATGGGTCTCACTCTCCAAAGTCGAGTTTCGACAAGGAGGGAAACAACCGCTTACGGGTCCTCTTGACTCGTAAGAGGGAAAAATTCTCTTATAGGATCCTTACGACTTATAAGAGAAAACACACCTAGGAATCCTCACGATTCCTATGGAGAAAACCCACCTACGAGATCCTCTCGATCCGTAGGGAGAAAAGTCTCTATGAGACCCTCACGGCTCATAGAGTTGAAAAGTCTTAGGCGGCAGATCTGAACCTGCGGTCTAAGCCATCGCTATCTCTCGGAGGAATCTAGATGCTTACTCTATTATCGGTCAAACCTGTTTATTAAGACAGCATGCTGAGAATAAAATAAAGAAGAAAGCAACAGAAGGAGCATCCGATTTACGTTTGATCAAGCATTCGAGACACACTCGTTCATGCATAGGCCAAAGACTCAGAACGAAAAATAAGACAAGCTGTGATAAAAAAAATTTGCATTAATATCGCCAAAAAGTTCTTACAAACATAAAAGCAATAAACGAGAAACATCATTACAATGGAATAACCTCAGATCCAGGGCACGGATTGAGGAATTCAAAAGTAAGGTCATTCAGAGTTCTTCTGGCCTTTCTGATTATTCTCGTGCGCAACCTCTCGCGCTCCTGTGTGTCAAGATCCTCGGCGAGCCCACCTAGCCTTCGGTAAGCAGCAACTATTGTCGTCTGCTTGAAAATTTGATGCAGGATGTCGATGAGTCTATCTCGCCGTTTCTTTGAGATCAGCCCCGACAGGTACACTGAATGCACCTTGTCTTTGGCATCATCTAGCGCATTGAGCGGTAGGGCCTCGTGGAACCCCGGGAGTGCCCTCCAAATTGCTCCCAACACGACTTTCAAGAGAGCAGAGCGGCGGGGGAGTAGCCAACCAACACGCGCGTTCAAACGACTCATGACCTCCACACACTGGGCATCCGTAAACTCCTAGTTTTGATGACGGCCCTGTGTGCGGATATCCTCATAGGTGATGAACTCGTGCAAACTGTATAGATGCACCGCCATAATGCCTGGAGGAAACATTACAGGAAGATTAGCGATAAAAAAATATACAGAGAGTTAAACTCCTCGAGAGCAATGCTCTGCAAACAGGAGCGACTGTCAAAATCCTAAAAAAAAGGGAATTTAAAGAAATCCCCCGAGAATTCTGAGATCGTTACTATTAAAAGATGATATAATCCATTAAATACAAAACTCCAATTTTAATTTTCATTATCCATATTCAAACTCTTAAGAGTTCATCATATTTTTTAGATCAAAGAGATCTATGTTTTGCCAAAGATGCAAGGTTCTGTTCATGGGTTAAGAAACCCTGAAACAGATTCTTGAGAGCAAGGCTCTATTGGTGAAACCCCAAAGGGTTTTTCTTTAGATCAAAGATCTATGAGAGCAAAGCTCTATTAATTAAAATTGATTTAATTCAAGATTAATTCTTACCTAAAAAGTTTCTTTTAAAGAAAATCTAACTCAGGGAGTTCTTAAAGGCAAGAGCTAAGCTCTGAAGTTTTTGAAAATAAAAATCTTAAAGATGATAATCATTTGTGAAGGACCAAAGGTCCTATTTATAGGCATCAAGTGCCTTTTCAACTTCCAAAAGTTGCCGCAACGGTTGGAATTCTGCCACCGTTGCGCTCGCGTTTGGGGCTACATAAGTGCAACAGTGGGGGGGGGGGCATTTGTTTACCCCAATCAGAGCAATGCTCTGTTCAAATTCCAAGGCGGGAGATGAAGCAACACTTCATCTTCCCCCAATCAGAGCAAAGCTCTACTTTGAAAATTTAAACTTTAATTATGAAGCAACGCTTCACATCCTCTGCGCTACGCATAGGGCGCCACATGTCAGAATCAGGCACGCCAGCGCAGAGAGCACAGCACCCGAGGCAGCGCGCACAATCAGAGCAAAGCTCTATTAAAAGACAAAAGGAAGCAACGCTTCAGTTGCGCAAACACTGCGCTGCGCGACACGTGTCAGCGCAGATGCGCCAGCGCAGTTGGGTTGCGCGACATGTGTCAGCGTAGATGCGCCAGCGTAGTTGCGTTGCGCGACACATGTCAGCGCAAATGCGCCAGCGCAGTTGCGCTGCGTTGTGCGCTGCTTGACACGTGTCACGTGCTGGGGCGTTTGCGCCAAACAGAATTAAGATTTTAAAGAAATCTTTCTGTTCTTGTTAAAACAAGAAGATTTTCTTCTGTAAAACAGAAGCCCTTGGATCAAAGATCCAACGGTGGGGAAAATTCCCCAAATCACTCAGAGAAAGATCTCTTTAACTAATTTATGGGCACTATAAAAAGGACCCTAGACCTCAATTCAAAGGCATCAACATTTACTGAGAAATTAAAAACTTCAAACAGAGAGAGCTCTGAAGAATTGGAGAGAATTCCTCAAGAACAAAAAAGGTAAAAACCTTTAGAAAAAGAGAAAATTCTGTTATGAACATATCATTGAACATGATCAAAGATCTCTAATGAAAAGAAAAATAAACAATAACTGTGCCTTGCACCTTTTATGAACCACTGGTTCTTTAAAAAACAAGAAAAAACTTGTTTTCTTTGATCTAAAATTGATCCAAAAGAATAAGAACAGTGCCCAGCACTTGCCAAAACTGCACTATTGCGTAAGCCGCCAGGAAGCGCCACGTGTCAGCAGTGCAACAGCACAGTGCACTGATGCAGCGCACTGCGTGTCGTGCTTGCGCTCGCCAGAGTGTGACACGTGTCACTTCCACGAGCGCTTGCCCTCATTAATTGGCGCAAAACGCCTGACAAGCCACGTGGGGCACTGTCAGAGTATTTAATGCTCTGCATTATTGAGAAAAGGGACAGAGCCCAATTAAAAAGGCCTAACAGGCCTAATAAAAAATGCTCTGCATTATTAAGAAAAGGGACAGAGCCCAATTAAAAGGCCTAACAGGCCTAATAAAAAATGCTCTGCATTATTAAGAAAAGGGACAGAGCCCAATTAAAAGGCCTAACAGGCCTAATCAAAAATGCTATGCATTTTAAAAAAGGGGCAGAGCCCAACCAAAATAAAGAAAAATAATACAGTAAACAGGCAAGGGCCTAGCACAGGTCTAATAGGCCAAAGACAAAAGAATCTTGAAACTGGACTTAGCCCAGCCATGGCCATAAGTTCTCAAATTAAATTGACTGAGCACGGCTGCTCCCTAAATAAATTTATATCCGGTTCGAGGGTACATTTCCGAACTCCTCTGACACTTATCGTTGTAATCCTTCAACGATGTCAGAGAGGTGACGGGTCCCGACGACCACACATCAATATGGACTGCGGGGTCCTTAAACTTGTTGACCGAAACATCCTTAAACTAATGATGGACCACCACGTCCCTAAACTGGCGATGGACCATCACGTCCCTAAACTGGAATATGGACCACCACGTCCCTAAACTGGAATATGGACCGCAACGTCCTTAAACTACCCAGAGTACGCTAAGTGGGCACGTGACATAGCCAACCATGCTACCTGTGGGTAGGAAGTATCCATCCACAGTCACATTACGGCTGTAGAGATATCAAGAACAAAATAAAACTATCTAAAACATGTCCATAATCCAAGATAACATGAGTCAAGAATAATAAAATGCGGAAGTGAAAGATCCAATACAAAATAACTGGAATGTATGTTCCATAATGCGGGCTCACATCAGTAATAAAATGCAGGAAAGAAGAGCTAACTACTGCTGACACTCACAGCTCAGCCTGTCGGCTGAAGTACTCCTGCTCGGACTACGACATCGGTACAGAATCTGGGCCATGCAAAACCCAGACGTCAGCGCGTCAAGTCATCAAGTAATAACATAATAAACAGGATAACAGGCAATGCGAATATAAACATGAATAAAGCAAGGGTAACAATAATATAAATCAGAGCAGTGCAGTGGGTAAACTAAACTGTTTTATCCGGTTTTCTGTTCTAAAGTCTTTGAAACCAAATTGATGAATCATCGATGTAACTCAATAGTATCCTGTACATACCCGGGACCACGGCCCCAGATTCTTGGGCTGAAACCGAGACATGCCGCTAGGCACTAAACAGGATTGTATACAGATGAATGATGTCAGCAGCATCATTCCAAGGCTGTCCTAGCCTCTAAAACTGATCAGAACAGGTAGCGAACTGTTGAGTTACAAGTCAGGTTTCACCTTTGATTTCCCCATACCCCCAAGTTATATGTATATGTCAAGTCAGGTATCCTGTAATCGAGAACTAATGCCAACACAGGATTAGGTAAACATGTTTGTCTGGATAGACAACAGGAACGGTCCATAAGGACTACATGTCAGGTTTGTTTGCCGGATTTTGTCTTCTCGTTCCCAAGTGGACTCTCCATGCGAGCGATTACCCCAAGAAACAAACACAAGAGGGATCACCTTGTTCTTAAGAACCTTTTCCTTTCGATCCACGATTTCAATCGGTCGCTCCTTAAAAGTCAAGTCTTCTTGTACTGTTAGCTCCGAATGATCCAATATGTGCGTTTCATCTCAATCATACCTACGGAGTTGAGATACGTGAAACACATCATGAACATTCGCCAAGGACTGCGGTAACGCCAAACGATACGCTACCTCACCAACACGCTCCAAGATCTCAAAAGGTCCAACGAATCGAGGACTAAGCTTTCCTCGACTTCGAAAACAAATCACCCCTCTAGTTGGTGATATCTTCAAGAATACCAAATCACCCACGGCGAACTCTAGAGGTCTTCTTGACGTGTCTGCCCAACTCTTCTGTCGGTCTTGTGCTGCCTTCATATGATTTCTGATAGTGTTAACCTTCTCTACTGTCTGCACCACCAAATCTGGTCCCAACAATCTTCGTTCACCGACATCGTCCCAACAAACAGGTGAACGGCATTTACGTCCATACAAAGCTTCAAATGGAGCCATCTGGATAGTTTCCTGAAAACTGTTGTTGTAAGAAAACTCCACCAAATGTAGATGATCCTCCCATGAACCCTTGAAGTCCAGCATGCATGCTCTCAACATATCTTCAAGAGTTTGGATTGTTCTCTCCGACTGACCATCAGTTTGAGGATGATAAGCTGTACTAAACTTCAATCGAGTCCCCAAACCTTCCTGTAAACTCCGCCAAAAGTGTGATAAGAACCGAGTGTCCCGATCGGACACGATGCTTACCGGTACTCCATGCAATCTTACAATCTCCAGCATGTACCGCTCTGCCAAAGTCTCTGTTGATTGACCAACCCAAAAAGGAATGAAGTGAGCCGCCTTGGTCAATCGATCAACAATCACCCATACAACATTGTTGCCCTTTGGACTTCGCGGTAAAGCCGTCACGAAATCTATGGTTATATGTTCCTACATCCACTGAGGAATCGGAAGTGGTTGCAATAAACCAGCAACCCTTTGATGTTCAGCCTTAACTTGCTGACACACCAAGCACTTTGCCACAAAGCGAGCAATCTCCCGTTTCATGCCTTCCCACCAGAAATGCTGTCGAATATCTCGGTACATCTTTGTGCCTCCTGGATGTACAGAATAAGCTGAACTGTGTGCTTCTTTCATAAGCTCTTCACGAATATCTCCCTTCGGCACACACAAACGGCTACCATACCTCAACGAACCATCTTCGTGGATCAATAAATCTGTTCGTAGTCCGGCTTCAACCTGTCATCGAAACTTTTGCAGTCTAGGATCCTGCGATTGCGCTGCTTTAATGTTCTCGATCAATGATGAATGTACTTGCAGCTGCATCAACTGTCCCGTAGAATGCGGTAGTACAACCTCCAAGTCAAATCTCCGAAAATCTTCAACGAGCTCCTTCTGTGTAGTTAACACCTGAATTGCTGGTAACCGACTAAGCGCATCTGGAACGACATTAACCTTCCCCGGATGGTACTTAAGATCCAGATCGTAGTCAGCCATCAGTTCTAACCATCTACGTTGCCTCATATTAAGCTCCTTCTGCGTAAACACATACTTCAAGCTCTTATGATCAGTAAATACTTCGACCCTTTCGACCAAAAGGTAGTGTCTCCAAATATTCAAAGCGAAAATCACAGCCGCAAGTTCCAACTCATGAGTTGGGTAATTCTTCTCATGGGTCTTCAACTGTCTCGATGCGTACGCTACAACCTTCCCATGCTGCATCAAAACACATCCCAATCCTTTCCCAGATGCGTCGCTGTGAATCACCAATCCTCCGGAATTGTCTGGCACGGTCAAAATAGGAGCGGTTATCAACTTCTGCTTCAACGTCTCAAAAGCTAACGCACATTTGTCCGTCCATACAAAAGGTACCTCCTTGCGCGTAAGCTTGGTCAACGGCTCTGCCAGACGAGCAAAGTTCTCCACAAATCTCCTATAATATCCGGCGAGTCCAAGAAAGCTTCTTCCGCAACATTCTTTGGAATCGGCCAATCTCGAACTGCTGCAATCTTTTCTGGATCGACGGCAATTCCATCGCCAAACACAACATGCCCCAAAAACTTTACTTCCTCCAGCCAAAACTCGCACTTACTCATCTTCGCATATAACTTCTCTTGTCTCAACGTTTGCAGTGCGATCTTCAAATGCTCAGCATGCTCTTCAAAACTCTACGAGTAAACCAGAATATCGTCAGTGAACACCACAATAAACTGATCCTAGAATGGTGAAAAGATTCTGTTCATCAAGTCCATGAATACTGCCGGCGCATTCGTTACTCCGAAGGGCATCACTAAGTATTCGTAATGTCCATACCGAGTTCGAAACGCCGTCTTGCAAATATCTTCTGCTTTCACTCGGACCTGATGATATCCGGATCACAAATCTAGTTTCGAGAATACCCTCGCGCCACTATGCTGCTCGAAAAGTTCGCCAATACGAGGGATCGGGTACTTGTTCTTAATAGTCATCCGTTTTAATTCTCGATAGTCGATGCACATTCTACTTGTGCCATCCTTCTTCTTCACTAGAAGAACTGGAGCTCCCCAAGGAGAGTTACTGCTTCGAATCCAACCCTTCTCAAGAAATTCGGCAACCTGTTTCTTGATTTCTTCCTACTCTACTGGTGCCATTGGATAATACGCTTTGGATACTCGCGCTGCACCAGGAATAAGATCAATTGCGAACTCCATGTCTCGCTTCGGCGGTAAACCTGATATATCTTCAAACACGTCTATAAAATCACGAACAACAGCCGGCTCTTCACTTTTATCAACTTCCATTGATGCAAGAATATTGTTTGTCGGCCTAGCCCTAAACTCAACTGGCCCGACAGAACTGCTTCCTCCAGTGAAGCTAAACTCGGGATGTCCGGGAATCTGGAAAATTACCTTCCTTGCCCTACAATCAATGTGAGCGTGGAAAGTGCCAAGAAAATCCATTCCCAAGACGACTTCGTAGCTGCCCGTATCAATCACCAAGAAATCTGCAAAAAGCTCCCGTCCGCAAACAACAACTGTACAATCTTTACATTCCCTACTAGCTATGATTTTCCCATTCCCAGTGTGTATGTCCCAGAAACTAGACAGGGTCGTGCAGTCAATCGAGTGTGTAGTTATAAACTTGGATGACATAAAACAATGGGATGCACCAGAATCAAATAACGCTAATGCGGCAAAACCATGAACGAGTAGAGTACCTGAGACAACTTCTCCTGACGCCTTAGCTTCTTCCGCTGTCAAGGTAAAAGCTTGAGCCTGATTAGGTCCTTGAGTCAGCTGTTTCTGTCCCTGGAATGTGTTAGTTATATGTATGCCCTAGAGGCCATTACTGTACATAGGATGTATATTGTAGTGGATGCTGAGACATATATAGGTAGGACTTTCTTGCTCGACATGATAGTACGCTATCTGGTTGCTCTTTATCTTAACATGTATACTTTCTGTCTCTCTGTTACATGTTGATGAAGCCCTTAGGATGTGTACTTAACTGCAGGACTATGATGTAGATTATACTAGTGGGGCCTGGGTAGTCAATGAGTACATCCTTCAATGTTCCTAGTCGTGGGAATATCGAGACGGGGCATCGATATTCCCGAGTAGACTAGCGTATATCTTCTCGACCCATGTGATGGGCGATGGATGATCCTATATCTATTGGTGTTTGACATCAGAGATGGTATGCGGGTGCTCAGTGGTGACTGGGTACACTAAACGGACTCGCCGAGAACTCCGAGTTGGTATTATACCTCACGTCAGATGGCAGTTCTCTGGTGACACTGGTACAGCTTAGTCTGTTGACCCGAGATCGTCATAGAGTCTTGTGTGTGTCCCATTGTTCTTTGATTTCCACCCTACCATGGCTCTATTGAGTCGTGAAAACAGGTGGTTTTTGGGTACAGTCCCGATTCACATGGAGGCAACGAGCGATAGGAGGGGATTCGTCTCTCCCGGTATTGGGGGTTGATGTTGCGCTATGCTCGACTGGCCATAACTGGAAATCCCTGGCCAGGGTTGCACTGATTTACTGGTAAGTGTTATCATTAGTTTCATGCTTGTTATAGACCTTACATCGGCATGACTTATCAAGCTACTGGGGTCTGACGTTTACCACCCCTATGCGAGATATGCAACATATCAGACGAACAGACCGGACTGTACGGTAAGTGTTGCTGGTTGGATTCACAGGAGTGTGAGCGGGCTTGCTCGTTGATCTTATGATCGCTCAATACCCGAGTGGCCGTTACGTTTAGCAGACCGCTTGCGGCCTGTGGGTGTTTGATATGATCATCACCTGCTGCCGGCGTATTGACGAGTCTTTAGAGTCCTACACAGAGGTTTCCTGGCTCAAGCGAAACGAAATAGGAGCGCATATGAGATATGTGCGGGACCGAGAATAATACCAGTATGTGATACTGTATTCTATTCTCGTGATTTGTATCATTGGACGGTTATATGAGATATAGCCGGGTTACCGAATCAAGTGTTGATTCGATACATTGATACACTTGATATTAGTCGGTTATATACGATATGACCGGATCATTAAATCAAGTATCGATTTAATGATTTAATGTATAATTATATATTTGATATATTAATTTACATTAACTAGTATTGGTTCACTTAATATTTGTTTTCTCACTAGTTTATGCATAAGTGTATATATGATATATATTTATGTACATATGTTTGTATCATGTTTGATGATACATACAAGTTGTGTGTATGAGAATTATATCAAGATTAAGTTTAAGATTATGGAATTGTTTTAT
Source organism: Agapanthus africanus (assembly GCA_030015575.1). NCBI lineage: Eukaryota > Viridiplantae > Streptophyta > Magnoliopsida > Asparagales > Amaryllidaceae > Agapanthus > Agapanthus africanus. The sequence goes on along the minus strand of JASDDO010000012.1, from coordinate 446,844,028 downwards.
CAAGAGAATTAACAAAAAAAATGAACTTGGTCAAAGTTGTCAAGCTTGAAGAAGCTTGGAGATACCTTGACAAAGTCCACTCTTTTTTCATTTCTTATGATAATTCTTTAACCTAACTTTTAACCTAATACCTTGGTCAATTCTCTATATGAGTTAAGCATGAGGGCTTAATTCAACCATGGTGCCATAATTAAATGGATAAGTTTCATTCTTATTTCATTATCTCTTAAGTTCTTTCTTCTTGTTCATCTTCATCAAGCTTCATGAAAGCTTGATAGCTCCAATGGTGCCATGAGAAAAAGAGTGAGAAATCCAATTCTAAATTGAACCCACTTCCTATTTCTTCATCCTCTACCACTTGCCATGTAGTAGAGTGTGTTATCTTCATAAGTTTCATGACCTAGTGAAGATGGAGCTTGGGTTTGAGTCGCCTCGACGTAGATCATCTTCGGCACCGAAGTCAACGACCTAGCCCGATCATTTCTCCGACGAAACCATCACTAGAGTCCGGGATCCGATGATCGCAGCGGAGGGACGTCATCACGGAGCTAAAGAGGTGGAGGACCGGATCTACAAAAGTTGTAGTCACTTTCACTTATAGTTAAACTGTTAACTTGCAAAGTTTCGCCTTACCTCTAGTAACGATCTAGTTTAGGCTTCTTTGGCACATAGAAAATTTTGAATTGGACATGTTTGATCAGTTGTTGAACCTCATGTGTGTGCCTAGAAACCCTACAATGGTATCAGAGCCTAGCTAGAGCTTTAGGCGAAGTGTAGAAGAAGTTAGAAGTCCGATCGAACCACGAAACCCCGATCAAAACCCTTCTGTACATTTTTTCAAACTGTGGATTTTTGTGAATTAAAAATGCTCAGAAAATTAAGCAGGAAAATCTAAGAATTACTGTGAAGTACAGACCCCTAACTCAAAAAATTGACCGCGGAACCGCGGCCAAACCAAGGATTTGGCGGCGGTTCCGCGGCCAAAATTGTGAATTAGTCCCTCAAACTTCACATATTTATTCTTAGGTCCTTTCTTGTCATTTTTTTCTGGGAAGTTTTTTATTCCACTCAAGTGTTGAGTTTTTTAGGGTTTTATTGGGGACTAGTTAATTCGATCGGATAATTTAACATCATTTATGTTTTTCCGGATATTTTAGAAACTGTTAAAAAGTTCGACTGGATATAAATACCCATTTTTTCCCCTGCCGGGAAATTTCCAAGTGTTGGATTTTTCCGTGGTTTAAGAACGTTCTAAGTAGTGCAAGTAACGCGATGGACCCTCTAGAAGACAACAAACCTTAACTCGATTATGTGACCGTCTTGAACTGCCTTTTAAACCTTAGGGTTTGGGGCAGTACGGCGTGCCACATATGAGGCGTTGGCTTGACCTTTCTACGGCTGGACTGTAGGTACTGTGGCATGAAGTGAATGTTCTTATACTTATTTCATGTGTAGAGCTGTTTCGGGAAAACTTGGGTGTTTGATTGTTTGATCGGAAAGTTTAACATTTTCTATATATCTGGAATGTGATACAATATTTGGAATCCACAAGTAGTTATGAGATAACTGATTTGGATGTTATAAATCTAGCACTTTAGTCTCACTTGATCGGTTGCCACGGAATTTTGATGTGATCAAAAGTCCGTCGCAATCATGTAGCGTACGCAGATACTCGCCGGGTAAACTTAATAGACAGCTACACCCCATAGCCCCGACCAAGTGACTGTCGGAGAACCCCGTCGCCGAAAGCATCCGTTCGGGTGCTCGCGGCAGCGGTGTTCCGCCTTGGTGCACTTCGTCGACGGTATCGGGGGTGCGGCCGTCTACTAAAGTTTGCGATGAGCATTCGTTCGGGATGTCGGGAATCTTGCTGAATTGCCCGACTTGATATTGAAAAGTGTTTTCGATAATGAGACTAAAATACGGGGTTTATAATTGTTAGGCATGCGATGTCTAAGGAATTCATTTGGTTAGGCATGTGATGTCTATGCAGGTTGCGGATTCCAACTGTTGTAGTTTTACACTTTCTTTTCTGCGACCGTAAGTGTAATATGTGATATCGCCGGTTTCGTTGCTATATGTCAACGACAATTTGGATGCGCATATTTACTTACGTTGATGACATGTGATGTTATGTGTTGCTGGATATGTTATATTGGATCGTCGTGTTTGAATAGCCGGGGGTTTTTATGTGAGACGAGTGTTTTTCCTTTTCATTCATGTAAAAACTTGTATGTAATATTCTTTTATTGGGGCACTTCCAGGTTGCGGAAGATGTCACCAGTTGATGTATATTATTTACTTTTCCGCATTAGGATAGACCCAAGGAGGGGAGCACAAGTAACCTGGTTCTAGGGTCCAGTGGGAGACCATCTCGAGGAGTCGAGTCCGGGTCTCCTAACTCTAGAATTGGTAGGGTTGCTTGCCGCTCTCGTAGGGGTTTATGGGTGTAGGATTGGCTATTCGTCAAGACCGTGGAATCCGTGTTTTATACTGGCTCGTATTAAAAACACGGACGTCCTAGTATATCCAATATTTCATATGATATTTTCTGCTGCGTTATCTGTGATGTGATCATGTGATTTGTTCAGATAGATATTGTATATAGTATATATGATATATTATATAGACGTTGCTTATGTTTTACACCCGCGCTAGCCCTGCCCCGCTCTGCCGTTAGTTACCTAACCTAACGGTGCAGACGGGACATCGAGGCGAATGCGGATGGCATAAGCGTACGTTATATTTATCTGTGATGTTTAGGTGGACTTAAATGATGGGACATTCATTAATGAGATTAATGAAAGAAAATAAACCTAAAAGATGTCGTGGAATCAAATTTCAAAAATAAAATAGGTAGCTACAGTTCTTGCTTTGCATCGCGGTGTTCCTTGTAGAACATCCTGCACCTTATTCAATAAGGAAAGGGCCGAGATCCCTTCACCGGGAGTGACCCCTTTAGCAATAACTGGCAGATGCTACAACTCTCGGTTTGTATTTTGATTGCTTCTATAGTTTTTGCTTTGCACAGCGGTATATGTGATATATCCTGCACCTTATTCGATGAGGAAAGGGTCGACGATCCCTTCACCGGGAGTGACCCCTTTTGCAAAACTAGAAAAGCCTAAAAAACACTCCATTTAAAATCCATTTGATTTCGCAGCGAGATCAAGTTCAAAGTGTTAAAGGTTTTCTTAAAAACCATCCGCAACCCTCCGTCATTTTAGGAAGTAGAGTACTTAGTATTCGTGCTGTGTTTGTTGACCATAGTCAAGGCACAGTGTACGGTAGCTAAGTGATGTCTTCCTACACCACATATGATGCGATTAGTTAGGACAGTCATGTGGCTTTGTTGACCTTAGCCAAGGGTATTATGGGTAGGTCTAATTAATCACGAAATGACGGGCAGAACTTGACTAGTGCTTATGATTTGTTGACCTTAGCCAAGGTCATAGGTGCTAGGGGTAAAAACCATTATCAGGAGTTTCAAGTGTTGAAATTTGCAATGAGATTGCATACCTTCTATATGATAGTTGGATCCCGATACCCACTGCGAGTAATTGTTACTCCTGGGAGAGTTTTGCACTTTACAATTAGCCGATCAAGTAGGTGTCTAGAAAGGTGTCAACGGGGTTACGTCCCTGGGAACGCGAGGTTTACTTTAATTAGGTCCGTATGAAAGCACGGGGAACCTCCCTCAAAGTACCGACACTGGCCTGGCTGAAAGATTGGCGAACTTGTAGAGTGTAATTAATCCCGGCTAGTCTTTCCTTTTAGGGTTTGAAGGAAGATTTGATAAAAACAGTGGGAGCCATCCTGATTAGATAAAATATATAACCAATCTAATCTTGCTAGAGCGCACGCAGAGTGTTTTCTTTTCTCTCTCTCCAGGTAGCGACCATATCACGCCTTAATCAAGATAATAATATGGATGTATTGACTGAACCCGCTTGTTATACTGAGCTGGGGAACGTTGGTCCCGCTCCAACTTATAATTGTTATAAGACAGAGCAGGAAATAGGGGAATACCAAGATTCCCATGCCACCCAAACGAAGAAAGTGCATATGATGCATCTTCTTCGGGTGTGTTCGTTATACAGAACTGTTTCTCAGTATCCTCTGCATCCTGGGTATTTGATACCGAATCAGGATCCCAGATATGTAATCTGTTACATAGGGCTTCAGAAAGGTAGAGAACTGAGAACGGGTGATAAGTTTCATGAAATAGAAAATGGTGCAAGTGTTGCAGCCAAGTCTGTTGGTCACTATCACCCTGTATTTCCAAATACATTGATTCTGAACAAATGTTATTAGATACCGAACCTGATATACAACATCCTATCAGTCTCTTTATTTACTAAAGAAGGATATAATTTTGTATTGTTGGATAATGTTTTGAACATTTCCTATATCAATAGTTGATCGGTTCAGGAACGTTATCTAAAAGCATTGACGTTCTAAATCAAACTACAGTTCTTAGTATACAGAACACACACGAGAGGAAGAGTTCAGAAATGAATGAATTCTTCTTGAGGCATTGTAGACTAGGTCATATCAGTGCGACCCAACTAGCTAAGTTACATTTAGATGCATATTTAAATCAGTTTAAATTTACATCTTATGAAACTTGCCAGTCATGTCACAAATATAAGATGACCATAGCTCTGTTTAGTTAGTGAACTCTTGGGACTGATACATGGTGATGTATGAAGGTCCCCGGTCTATATATTCCAGGACTGGTCCTTTGTACTTCCTTACATTCACTGATGATCTCTCAAGATTCAGACACATGTTCCTGTTGAAACACATGTCTGAAGCTTTTGAGAAATTCAATGAATATAAGTTAGAAGTAGAGAACCAATATAGGTATAAGTATTATGTCCTATAATAAGATTAGGGAGGAGAATACTTGTGCATGGAATTCTTGGACTATTCTAAAGGAGAATGAGATTCTCTTTCGGTGTTACTCCTCTGAATACACCACAGTACAACGGTGTATCGGGGTGGAGCAATCGCACCATATTAGATATGGTGTGCTCTATGATGAGTACTACTGAGTTACCTATTTCCTTTTGGGGTTGTGCACTTGAGAAGTTGCATACCTATTGAATTGGATTCGAATCAAATCAGTGCCTACCACTCCATATGAGATATGGTATGGGAAGAGCCTATCTCTTAAATAAGTTAGGATATGGGATTGTCTGGCCTATGTCAAAAGCAAAATCCGGACAAGATCGAGGCAAGGTCAGTTCTGTAGAACTGGAAAGGTTCCAGCTATACAAAACTGCAGCTGATTTGACAGGACCAAAGGATTCTATAGTCCCCGACGAACCTCAGCCTCTCCGCCGATCTGGTAGGGTTTCTCATCCTCCTGAGAGATACTTCGGTTTCTCGATGACAGTGGGAGTGAGGAATGCATCATGAGATGATGACCTAACTAGTTTCGAGCAGGCCATCGAGAGTAGGGACTCTGTAAGAATGGCTGGATGCTTAGAGATCTGAGATGGAATCCATGAACACCAACAAAGTATGGACTTTGGTTGCTGTATCTGAAAGGTTAAATCCCTATCAGGAGCAAGTATATCTTGAGAAGATTACTTGGTGTAGTTGGAAAAGTTGAGACTTTCAAAGCTAGAGTTGTTAAAGGTTTTCGTCATCGACCAGGCGTGGAAAATGATGAAACCTTTTCCAGTAGCTATGCTTAAGTCCATCCGGATCCTACTTGCCACGGCTACATACCATGACTACGATATCTGGCGGTTGGGTGCCATGACTACTTTTCTAAATAATGATTTAGAAGAGAACGTCTATAAGAACACAGCCAGAGGGCTTCGTAAACAGTGGGAGCAACGGAAACATGTGCAAGTTGCTTTACCAAATAAAGCAGGCATCGCGGAGTTGGAACGTCTGTTTTGATGTAGTAGTCAAATAGTTTGACTTCATCAAAATGGTAGATGAACCTTGTATATACAAAACGGTAGTAGAGAGTAAGGTGATCATCCTCGTAATTATACATGGACTACATACTTTTGATAGGAAAAGAGTTTCCTATACTACGCTCGGTCGATCTCCTCTTATCACAAGGATTCTCCAATAGGATAAAGGTGATACCTCCTAAATCCCGGCTTTTGGATCTATGAGATAGATCTAAATAGATGTTAGGATTCTCACTAGTTGTAGTGAAATGGTATCAGTTGATCCTGGGGAGAATCACTGGAAAGGTTCCAGGGTGATAAGGACGACTGAATGTTAGTCGCAGGCATTGTCTTTACCCTCAGTGAAGGGACGGTATGTTGGAAGAGTTCCAAGCTAGATACCGTGGCAAACTAGACGATAAAGGCTGGTAACATCGCTATTAAAGATACTACCAAAGAGGTAGTTTGGGTGTATATTGGTTCATGAGATGAACTAGGTTCCTACCATTGTGTGACAATGGAAGTGTGGCTTTAGCCTGGGAACCCTGGTCCCATTAGTGACCCAGACATATTCTGAGGCAGCATCACCAGATCATGGAGATAGTTGATCTCCAGGATGATCGAGGTAAGGAGAGTAGACTCAGAGGACAACACGGTGGATCCACTCACAAAGGCCTTTTCCCAAAGAGAGACTTTTATGGGATGGTTGTGTATGTGATACTGCAACCACTTCTACAGATGGCCCTAGTGCAAGTGGGAGATTGTTAGTTATATATATGCCCTAGAGCCCATTACTGTACATAGGATGTATATTGTAGTGGATGCTGGGACATATATAGGTGGACTTTCTTGCTCGACATGATAGTACGCTATCTGGTTGCTCTTTATCTTAACATGTATACTTTCTGTCTTTCTGTTACATGTAGATGAAGCCCTTAGGATGTGTACTTGACTTGCAGGACAATGATGTAGATCATACTAGTGGGGCCTGGGTAGTCAATGAGTACATCCTTCAATGTTCCTAGTCGTGGGAATATCAAGACGGGGCATCGATATTCCAGAGTAGACTAGCGTATATCTTCTCGACCCATGTGATGGGCGATGGATGATCCCATATCCATTGGTGTTTGACATCAGAGATGGTATGCGGGTGCTTAGTGGTGACAGGGTACACTGAACGGACTCGCCGAGAACTCCCAGATGGTATTATATCTCACGTCAGATGGCAGTTCTCTGGTGACACTGGTACAGCTTAGTCTGTTGACCCGAGATCGTCATAGAGTCTTGTGTGTCTCCCACTGTGCTTTGATTTCCACCCTACCACGGCTCTATTGAGTCATGCAAACAGGTGGTTTTTGGGTACAGTCCCGATTCACATGGAGGCAATGAGTGATAGGAGGGGATTCGTCTCTTCCGGTATTGGGGGTTGATGTTGCGCTATGCTCGACTGGACATAACTGGAAATCCCTGGCCAGGGTTGCACTGATTTACTGGTAAGTGTTATCAGTAGTTTCATTCTTGTTATGGACCTTACATCTGTTGGAGATAGTGCCCTCAGAGTCAATTATTGGATCACAGGCACGTGATTGCAATGATTGAGGGAGGACCTATCCCGGTAGGATAGTCTTACTCGAGATGATAGTATGCTATCTGGTTTACCTTTATCATCGTGTACTGCTTTAGGTGACCTGACAGGTCACTATTGCACGTTGATAGAGCCCCTAGGATTCTTGCTTGACTGCCAGCAGTATGAGGGCGATCATATAAGTGAGAGCTGGAGTCTATAAGCACATCCTTAAAAGGTCCCTACTCGTGGGAGTTTCGAGACAGGGCATCGATTCTCCAGAGTAGACTAGTGTATACAGTCGAGACCCCGACGAGGGGCGGTGGCCGGTCTCACAAGCCACTGGTGTCAGTTGGTTCACCTAAGATGTATACAGGTGCTCATTGGGTTATGAGTACACCGGACAGGACTCGCCGGGAACATGCTAGTTGGTCTTATACCTGACATCAGATAGCAGTTCCCAGGTGACATGTGTACAGGTTAGTTCATCGACCTGGGGATCATCATTTGTCTCGTGTGAGTTCCCACTGTGCTTTGATTACTACCCTACCACGGCTCAAAGGAGTCGTGCAAACAGGTTTTAGTTGGGTACAGTCCCGAGCCACATGGAGGCAGTGAGCGGATCTTCAGGGGTTCGTCTCTCCCGGTATTGGGGGTGAGTTCGCGCTGTGTCTAGGAGAGCCATTACACGAAGTCCTTGGCCAAGGCAGGAGATTTACTGGTAGGTATTCCAGTAGTATCTCAGGGTGTTCTGAGCTACACTCCGACACGACTTGTACCGTTTTTGGGGGTCTGACTTTTACCAACCCCCTAGGCCCGCCATGCGATGCTCATAGACGAACGGACCGGACTGTACGGATATTGTCACTGACAGGCTCAGTAGGGTGTCAGGATGAGTTCGCTCATCGACGTCCCTTTTGGTCAATAGCTGGTGGCCCGTCATGTATTGTCTTATACCTCTGACGTGCTAGTGGTTAAATCCACAGCCGTAGTATTGACGAGTCTTTAGAGTCCACCACACTTTCAGTTACTCAAGCTTTCGGGTGAAACGCTGTAGAGGCCGTATGGAGATATGGCAGGGTCCGATCAGATACGTGCGGTTTTGCACGGATCAGGATCGGACGGTTAGTACTAGAGGCCGTATAGATATATTGCAAGGTTCGATCGGATACGTGCGGTATTGCACGGATCAGGATCGAACGGATATTACTAGCCGGCTTTGGTTTAAGCCGGATCCTAGTATAGTACAGTGTAGATTTTGTCTCATTGCATTTGTATCCGGTCGGAATACAGATGCGGGTGTGTATGCACAGTATCGGGGTTTTCCTGTAATTTATTACGGGACCAGTTTTCTGGAGTTGCCAGTTTGCATTCCGTTCCGGCCGGTTTTCCTTTGTTCTTTCCCGGCCGGACTTTTCCGATGGAGGGACTAATTTGCAATTGTGCAAATTGGTATTAATGGAGGGGTTTTCTTGCATTTGTGGGACTTCATGATGGTTCATGATCATGAGATGCTTTCTTAGTCTTTTCCTTTGCTTTTTGGTGATTAGAATGGATTAGGACTTGATTTGATATTGTGATGATGGTTTTGGATATGGTCACCCTTTCTCTTTTCCTACACTCACCTCCCTTCTTGTTATGGATTCATATTCATTCCTCCACCATTCTCACAAGAAGAGGTTGGCCACACTTGAGAGAAGAGAATGCGAAAGTTCATTTTTGTTATGTGAGGAATTCTTCATCTCATCTTCTTCTTGCTAGAAAATTGAAAGCACCAATTTTCCTTACCTCTTCCTCCATCCTCCAAGGCAACATAAACCCCAAATGAGACATAGCCTCTACACTACACATTCTACAGCAAATCTTGGGCACGTCGACTTGCCAGCTTCGTGCCCGAGTTGCCTCGGTATTGAGGTGGGAGCCCGTAAAAGATGCAGGCGATGTGGTGCCCTTCCGGCAAGGAGGCGACGACCGGAGTTTCCGCAGGAGATCGGGACGACGACGAGAAGACCGGAGGACTCGGATCACTCGGTATATCTCTTCCCCATCTTGTAGTTAGCTAGAACTAGTTTAATGGCCCGATCCGGGTGTTTAGTGCGCGGTGGTGCCGGTTTGCTAAGTTCGCAAAATTAAAGTTTATCACCGCTTCCGCATTTGGCCGTCGGATTGATGGCCGGGGCGCCGCCGTGCACTTACAGTGGTATCAGAGTCTCGCCATTAACATAGTCTAGCTTTGTTTGATGTGTTTGCATTTCCGATCGACCAAAATTCCAAAAACCCGCGTTTTCTTCACATCAGTTTTCTGTCGAATTTTTCCTGGCTCTAAAAATTTTTCAGGTTGTAGAAAACTGATGTACAAGAAGTTCTAAGAGTTCTGGGAAAATTCGAGACATTGATCGTTCAGGTAAAGCGCGGAACCGCGGCCAAAGCCCACTTGGCGCCGCGGTTCCGCCGCAGGTTTGAGGGATCAATGCGTCAAAATTTTCCAGTGGGCTTGTGGGCTGAAAATAGGGGTTTTAGAATATTAAACTTGGGCCCAGAATTTCTGTGAGTGCTACAGTATTGCTTGGGGGCCCACTTGTTAATTTTTGATCGATCGGATATTTTAAACACATTATTTCACAGTATTTACATTATATCTGCGACCGTGAATGTCACTTGATCGGTAAATCCAGTCTAACTGCTATAGCCCGGTTAGACGGATTTGCGAACGTGACTTTCACGTTGATGTTCTGTGATTTTGCTGTGATGTTGCGGATCGGTCGTGGGGGATAGCCTGGATGCAATGCTAGTACAGTTTTGTTGTATTATGTACATTTGATTTTGCGGGGCGAGCGTCCGACATGTGGACTGCCGTCACTGCCTGTTTGTATTATTATTTTGGGGCACGGCCAGGTTGCGGTCGATGTACCCGTTGTATGTATATTTTACTTTCTGTACTAGGATTACCCCGCGGAGGGGTGCACGGATAGCCGGGTTCTAGAGGGCAACAAGCCCGCATCTCAAGGCATTGAGACGGAGGGGGCTTCACTCTAGGATTGGCGGGCTATTCGCCGTACTCGTAGGGGGTACAGGTTGACCCAGGAGGGGTGCCCAAGTTACCGGATTCCGTGAAGTGCTGGGTGGTCCATTCACGTTGCTGAAGGGGGCTGCCTCGCTTCAGGTTTTGGCGGGTAACTTGCCGCGCCCGTAGGGGTCTAGGATTTCATTGCACAGGCTATCCACACGACCAGGGGAACGTCGGATTTCAGTAGTGGCTCTGTGAAACCCGGGGATCCCAGATATCTGTATTGTTCTGTGATGCTGTACATTTCTGTGATGTTGCATTTTTATCATGCCTTGAGCGAATATAATATATTGGTATATATATTAGTAGATGTTGTATATGTTTTACATCCGCGCTAGTCCAGTCCCCGCTCTGTCGTTAGTTAGCTAACCTAACGGGTAATGACGGGACCCAGTGGCGAATGCGGATGGCATATACGTACATCAGTATATTTTCGTTCTTTGTGGTGTGATCAATTGATGGGACTACGTTGATTCGGATCAATGCAAGTTAAACAAACCTAATCTGATGTTGTTGGAACACTTTTCAAAAAGCTGTTATTGCAAGGACGTTCACTTTTGTTTTGCATCGTGGTATTCATTTGGAATATCCTGCTCCTAAGTCGACGAGGCAAGGGCCGAGATCCCTTCACCGGGAGTAACCCTTTGGACAGAAGTTTGCGTCAGGGCATTAACTTCACTATAGCAGATTACTTTTGCTTTGCATCGTGGTATTCAGTTGGAATATCCTGCACCTCATTCTACGGGGAAAGAGCCGAGATCCCTTCACCGGGAGTGACCTCTTTAGCAAAGGTTTTCGTCACTATATTTTTCTAAAAAGCTATCCGTTCCTTCAACGATATCAAGTTCATTACGTTAAAGGTTTTCGCCAGAAACCATTCGTAGCCCTCCGTCGTTTCATATGGGTAGTCAATAGTATTCAAGCTGTGTTTGTTGGCCAAAGTCAAGGCACAGTGTTTGGTAGCTGTTGGTTATTCATATGCAGCATAGATAGATGCGTTGGTTTGGAACAGTCGTACTGTCTTGTTGGCCAAAGTCAAGGGTAGGTACGGGTGGATTCAAAACAACCTGGAGAATGACGGGTAGAACTTGACATGTGACTTATGATTTGTTGGCCAAAGTCAAGGGCATAAGAGCATGGGGTGAAAATCACATCGGGAGTTTCAAAAGAACTGAAACTTGCCAGATATGCGCATACCTTCTGGAGTGTGATGGCGTAAGCGGATTCCGTCATGTTATCATGCAATGATAGTTGGATCCCAATTCCCACTGATGAGTTGGTTTACTCCTCGGGTGATCCCGACTAATTCTTCCTTCAGGTTTGGAGGAGAATTTGACGGTACAGTGGGAGGTTTCCAGATTAGATAAATTGGTAACCATTCTGATCTAGGATAGAGTGCATGCTGAGTGTTTCTTTTCTCTCTCTCTTTGGCAGCGACCATTGACCCGACCCTAGACTATGACTCAGTGACCAAGTTGACCGAACCTTCTTAAACACTGGCTTTTGGATTGTCAGAGTTGCAAACCTCATTGCCACTCCTACTTTTACCCTTTTCTCCAGGACACCCCGTATTACTACGAACGTCCACTTCCATTGGACAAAACCATCGTATGGTTAGATACGAACTCGAAGGAATTCGAGGATGGTTTCCGGTTCTGGAGAAAACGGATAGGATTATTCAGTTGTCTTTTCCTTTTACCTTCTCTCAAGTTGTGAGTACTCCTTGGTTTAGGAGATAGTACACCTATTACGCAAATTGGATAGTCTTCTTCTAAACCTTAGGCTGGTGCCGAACAGTGGGGAATGAAGAAAACCAACTAGCATAACGATGGTTTGCAGAAGGTATTAAGATTAAGACAAAGCAAGGGATTAGTAAGAGGGCAAAGTAAATTGCGACTGATATTCACGACCAAACCAAGTATTTCTTCGCCAATCCTAAATCACCTTTGTATTTCTCCAGGACACTCCGTATCACTACGAAGATCCCAGTTCATTAGATAATCCATCGTATGGTTATATACGAACTCGAAAGGAACTTGTTCCAGTTCGGGGATGGATCCTGGTTCAGGAGAAATAGGAATAAGGTTCATTCGGTTGTCTTTTATCCTCACCTTATCTCGCATTGCGAGTGCTCCTAGGATTAGGACAATACACCCATTATGCTTATTGGATAGTCTTCTTCCAAACCATAGGCTGGTGCCGAACGGTAGGAAAGGAAGAAAACCAATTGGCCTAAAGAGGTGTGCAGAAGGTAATGACTAAAGACATATAAAGGGATTTGGAGAGGTGGCAAAGAATTATACGGTTACAGTTGTGAATCTGGATAATGGAAGAGGCATTACTAGGAATACCAGGATACCCCAACGAAACATTTCGATGTTTCAGGTTCACTGTGTACTGTTAAAAGAAAACTGATTTCCCGATTAGACACTTGCTCCAGGGTATGTATTTACCAGGTATGATTCTCACATCTGTATGGTTTTACAGATGATGAGTGGGAGTAAGTTATTGGGAATTGGGTGATCATCCTCATTATATCGGGATTCGTTGTAATCGGTGATATTTGAGGAGATCACCTGGGCTGTTTGCCGGTCGGCAAATATTTGGTTTTGAATATCCGCTGTTGTGCACCAATTTCAAATTGATATATCTGTACGTCTATTTTCATAGAGTGAGATATACCTTATGATATTATGTCGATGACATTTACCTATATCAGTGGATGATTAGGTAAGGAGCATTAAACAGCGGTGTAATTCTTCTCAACCATAAGTACAGTTCTCAACCTACGACACACAGTGAAAGAGTTGTTAGACTCAGTAGACTTATACAGAGTATTGTATGTTGTCCAGTGTCCATTAGGACAGAGGGGTTGGTTCTCATACTATATTCTGTTTACTTTTAACTTCTCTAGTTCTTAGACATGTGTTTCGTAGAAACACAGGGTCTAAGTTTTGAGGAGTTATAGGTATAAGGATAAAGTAGAGAACCAGATATAGCAAGCATCGGGATTCTTCAAAATGATCGAAGATGTAGATACTTGTGTATGGTATTCAGTTGATAGTAATGATTAAGAGAACTTGCTTCTCTTACAGGTTACTCATAATTGGAAGTATTCCTAAGTTGAGTAACGCTGATCGGCCTCTCTCCATTTAGTTGACATGCACTGGAGACAGCTGCATGATTTGAATCTGGTTCAATTAAATCAGTGCCTCTGGTTCTATATTGGATATAGAACAGTTCATATCTTTACGATGTTAAGGTACGGGGAATTGTCCGGCTTATGATTAAAACCAGACACTGGACAACTCAAGGCACGTTTCTGTAATGGCTGTTTGTGGGTTGCCCAGGCTATGACGAGGGTTGACTTTCTACCATCTGCCAGATCAATAGAAATATTGGTCTAGCTCACCACAGTTTTATTAAAAATGGATTTTTTCAGAAAACAGTAGTGGGAGTATGGTAGAACTGGAAGTGATTCCAGAACCACAAACGATTACGGAAGATTTGATAGGAACCTAGAGATTCAATCTGATTTGATATTCCATTGGCCACTCCGCAGATACGGTGGGTAACTTCAGGCACCCGAGAGGTACTCCGGTAGCCTCAAGGACGGTGACAAGGAAGTTCTTGTTTACCCACACTTACCATTGCTGTTGTTCCAGGCTGCGAGACCCGGTGGGAGGATGAGTATAGCGTCGTTCTAAACTAGCTTTAGAAGTGCACGTCTATATGACTCTGCCAGAGGGTTGTCGTAGTCAGTGGGAGCAGCGGAAGCATTGGTGGACATCAGGCTTATGTCTATTTATAGACTAAAACAGATATAGCGGAGATAGATCATCTATTTCTGATGTGACAGTCATAGGTTTGACGTCATCAGAATAGGGGATGGATCTGTTGAGAAGGTAGTAGGGTGTGATATCCGGGTTTTGGATGACATACACAAAGTAGGAAGTGATATTCCTATACTACGATCGGTTATACTATGGTCGTCACACAGTAGTTTCTCCACAAAGGAAATGGATTTTGTATCAGACATACTGGTTACTAGATCTATGGTTTTAGATCTAGATTTTGGGTGGTTTCCCAATCAGGGTATTTTGACAGCATTCTAAGAGTATTTAGAATGGACGACTCCTGGCACGGTAGTGTACCTGTAGGTGATGGAGTCACCCTCTCTAAAGGTGTCTTATAAACTAAAGTAGAGAGGGATGTGCATGATTGGCAGATCACTTGCTTAGGCAATTGAGTCAATCATGAGATGTCAAGTACCACACCAGATGTTGTTCTTGCACGAGATGCAATAAGTTGATATTGATCCAATCCTGGAGAAACGGTCGGGAGCAACTTTAGAACATAAGTAGATGTTCTAGGGAAATGATAACGACAGCCTCATTAAGGAGACAGTTATCATTCCAGGCTTCCAAGGTGACATGGACGACAGGGTGATTGTCAGAGTTATAGTTTTCCCTTTGACGAGGGGCAGTATTCTGGACAGGTGATCCAGGCAGACACTGAGGGAGGCATGGCGCAGGATACTGATTAAGTTCAGTTGACGATACAGTCTAAGAAGTTTGGATTTGGAGTTCATTTATGAGCTAGGTCCCATCAGACATCCAGACATTCTAAGACAGGTGCTCATTTCGGGAGATGGCTTTCTCCGCGAACTTGAGATATAGAGAGACATAGAAAGAAACATCTAGGCGGATCCACTCACTGAGGCTATTCCTCGAACGCAATAGTTCCGCAAACGGATTTTGTGAGACCGACTAGTAGGGGAGTTGGGTGTTCGATATCACACGGGCTGTGAGTATGCGACATCGCAATAATTAGCCTTGAGTGCAAGTGGGAGATTGTTGGAGATAGTACCCTCAGAGTCAATTATTGGATCACAGGCACGTGATTGCAATGATTGAGGGAGGACCTATCCCGGTAGGACAGTCTTACTCGAGATGATAGTATGCTATCTGGTTTACCTTTATCATCGTGTACTGCTTTAGGTGACCTGACAGGTCGCTATTGCACGTTGATAGAGCCCCTAGGATTCTTGCTTGACTGCCAGCAGTATGAGGGCGATCATATAAGTGAGAGCTGGAGTCTATAAGCACATCCTTAAAAGGTCCCTAGTCGTGGGAGTTTCGAGACAGGGCATCGATTCTCCAGAGTAGACTAGTATATACAGTCGGGACCCCGACGAGGGGCGGTGGCCGGTCTCACAAGCCACTGGTGTCAGTTGGTTCACCTAAGATGTATACAGGTGCTCATTGGGTTATGAGTACACCGGACAGGACTCGCCGGGAACATGCTAGTTGGTCTTATACCTGACGTCAGATAGCAGTTCCCAGGTGACATGTGTACAGGTTAGTTCATCGACCTGGGGATCGTCATTTGTCTCGTGTGAGTTCCCGCTGTGCTTTGATTACTACCCTACCACGGCTCAAAGGAGTCGTGCAAACAGGTTTTAGTTGGGTACAGTCCCGAGCCACATGGAGGCAGTGAGCGGATCTTCAGGGGTTCGTCTCTCCCGGTATTGGGGGTGAGTTCGCGCTGTGTCTAGGAGAGCCATTACACGAAGTCCTTGGCCAAGGCAGGAGATTTACTGGTAGGTATTCCAATAGTATCTCAGGGTGTTCTGGGCTACACTCCGACACGACTTGTACCGCTTTTGGGGGTCTGATTTTTACCAACACCCTAGGCCCGCCATGCGATGCTCAAAGACGAACGGACCGGACTGTACGGATATTGTCACTGACAGGCTCAGTAGGGTGTCAGGATGAGTTCGCTCATCGACGTCCCTTTTGGTCAATAGCTGGTGGCCCGTCACGTATTGTCTTATACCTCTGACGTGCTAGTGGTTAAATCCACAGCCGTAGTATTGACGAGTCTTTAGAGTCCACCACACTTTCAGTTACTCAAGCTTTCGGGCGAAACGCTGTAGAGGCCGTATGGAGATATGGCAGGGTCCGATCAGATATATGCGGTTTTGCACGGATCAGGATCAGACGGTTAGTACTAGAGGCCGTATAGATATATTGCAAGGTTCGATCGGATACGTGCGGTATTGCACGGATCAGGATCGAACGGATATTACTAGCCGGCTTTGGTTTAAGCCGGATCCTAGTATAGTACAGTGTAGATTTTGTCTCATTGCATTTATATCCGGTCGGAATACAGATGCGGGTGTGTATGCACAGTATCGGGGTTTTCCTGTAATTTATTACGGGACCAGTTTTCTGGAGTTTCCAGTTTGCATTCCGTTCCGGCCGGTTTTCCTTTGTTCTTTCCCGGCCGGACTTTTCCGATGGAGGGACTAATTTGCAATTGTACAAATTGGTATTTGTGGAGGGGTTTTCTTGCATTTGTGGGGCTTCATGATGGTTCATGATCATGAGATGCTTTCTTAGTCTTTTCCTTTGCTTTTTTGTGATTAGAATGGATTAGGACTTGATTTGATATTGTGATGATGGTTTTGGATATGGTCACCCTTTCTCTTTTCCTACACTCACCACCCTTCTTGTTATGGATTCATATTCATTCCTCCACCATTCTCACAAGAAGAGGTTGGCCACACTTGAGAGAAGAGAATGCGAAAGTTCATTTTTGTTATGTGAGGAATTCTTCATCTCATCTTCTTCTTACTAGAAAATTGAAAGCACCAATTTTCCTTACCTCTTCCTCCATCCTCCAAGGCAACATAAACCCCAAATGAGACATAGCCTCTACACTACACATTCTACAGCAAATCTTGGGCACGTCGACTTGCCAGCTTCGTGCCCGAGTTGCCTCGGTATTGAGGTGGGAGCCCGTAAAAGATGCAGGCGATGTGGTGCCCTTCCGGCAAGGAGGCGACGACCGGAGTTTCCGCAGGAGATCGGGACGACGACGAGAAGACCGGAGGACTCGGATCACTCGGTATATATCTTCCCCATCTTGTAGTTAGCTAGAACTAGTTTAATGGCCCGATCCGGGTGTTTAGTGCGCGGTGGTGCCGGTTTGCTAAGTTCGCAAAATTAAAGTTTATCACCGCTTCCGCATTTGGCCGTCGGATTGACGGCCGGGGCGCCGCCGTGCACTTACAACATCGGCATGACTTATCAAGCTACTGGGGTCTGACGTTTACCACCCCCAGGCGAGATATGGGACATATCAGACGAACAGACCGGACTGTACGGTAAGTGTTGCTGGTTGGATTCATAGGAGTGTGAGCGGGCTTGCTCGTTGATCTTCTGATCGCTCAATACCCGAGTGGCCGTTACGTTTAGCAGACCGCTTGCGGCTTGTGGGTGTTTGATATGATCATTACCTGCTGCCGGCTTATTGACGAGTCTTTAGAGTCCTACACAGAGGTTTCCTGGCTCAAGCGAAACGAAATAGGGGCGCATATGAGATATGTACGGGAACGAGAATAATACCAGTATGTGATACTATTCTATTCTCACGATTTGTATCATTGGACGGTTATATGAGATATAGCCGGGTTACCGAATCAAGTGTTGATTCGATACATTAATACACTTGATATTAGTCGGTTATATGCAATATGACCGGATCATTAAATCAAGTATCGATTTAATGATTTAATGTATAATTATATATTTGATATATTACTTTACATTAACTAGTATTGGTTCACTTAATATTTGTTTTCTCACTAGTTTGTGCATAAGTGTATATATGATATATATTTATGTACATATGTTTGTATCATGTTTGATGATACATACAAGTTGTGTGTATGAGAATTATATCAAGATTAAGTTTAAGATTATGGAATTGTTTTATCAAGAGAATTAACAAAAGAAATGAACTTAATCAAAGTTGTCAAGCTTGATGAAGCTTGGAGATACCTTGACAAAGTCCACTCTTTTGTCATTTATTATGATAATTCTTTAACCTAACCTTTAAACTAATACCTTGGTCAATTCTCTACATGAGTTAAGAATGAGAGATTAACTCAACCATGGTGCCATAATTAAAAGGATAAGTTTCATTCTTATTTCAGTATCTCTTAAGTTCTTTTTTCTTCTTCATCTTCATCAAGCTTCATGAAAGCTTGATAGCTCCAATGGTGCCATGAGAAAAAGAGTGCGAAATCCAATTCTAAAGTGAACCCACTTCCTATTTCTTCATCCTCTACCACTTTCCATGTAGTAGAGTTTGTTATCTTCACAAGTTTCATGACCTAGTGAAGATGGAGCTTGGGTTTGAGTCGCCTCGACGTAGATCATCTTCAGCACCGAAGTCAACGACCTAGCCCGATCATTTCTCCGACGAAACCATCGCTAGAGTCCGGGATCTGATGATCGCAGCGGAGGGACGTCATTACGGAGCTAAAGAGGTGGAGGACCGGATCTACAAAGGTTGTAGTCACTTTCACTTATAGTTAAACTGTTAACTTGCATAGTTTCGCCTTACCTCTAATAACGATCTAGTTTAGGGTTCTTTGGCACATAGAAAATTTTGAATTGGACATGTTTGATCAGTTGTTGAACCTCATGTGTGTGCCTAGGAACCCTACAGAATGGTCTCTGCGGAGGCTTCTGAAAATCATCCCTCGTACGAAGCTTCGACGGACAAGCACTAACAGCGTGATCTGCCGCTCCACAAACCAAACAGAGTCCCAGTCTCCTTCGACAATCCTTTTGCACGTGGCCAGGTAAATTGCAGTAGTTACAAGTCATGCTCTTTCTTCGATCGACGACAACAGGCTTCTTCATAGGTGCTATACCTTGACGGTCCACTGGAATACCTCTGCGACCATGAGCTCGGTTTGGTACAAATGCTGGCTTCCTTACTGCAACTGCTGTCTGCTGTAAACTCCCCTTCATCCCGGATAAACTCTGCTGCTCTCGGGCTGCCGCAAGTACTTGTGAGAAAGTGGTCAAATCCAGGGAGACAATCTGCCTCTGGATGTCCACGTCCAAGCTGCGCATGAACCTTCGTGCCCTGTCTGCATCGTTGGCAACTAAAGGTCCAGCGAATCTGCTGAGTCTTGTCATTCTGCTGCATGCACATCTACGAGTGCTCCATTTTGCTTTAGCCCGATGAACTTCTCCTCCATTTCCTCCCGTGCGGTCCGCGGGAAGAACTTCTCTAGGAAACTCTTTGAAAAATCCGTCCACTTGATCGGCTTGGGCAAGCGGTTCTCCTCCACAAGCCACCATTCTCGGGCGTAGTCCACTAACTGAATGCGTACCACATCAACTTTTTTCTCATTTGGAATCTGTGCCGCAAAAAGCAAGTTCTCTGTGTCAGCTAGCCACTGCTCTGCTGGCAACGGCTCCTCCAAACCAGTAAATGTAGATGGACCCAAACGCCTGAAATCTGCTACGGTCCCTACTCGGTCAACTGGTTTAGCTCCAACATTGTTCACTGACTGCTAAACGATCTGCAAACCTTCCTGAAATGATTCCGCTTGCTGCTGGATCAGCTCGGTCTGTTTCTTTTGATTCTCCAGCATTCCTCTTATCACTCCAAGAATGGCGGCTTCGTCCACACGCCTTTGGTACGTCTTCAAATTCTTACCGGCCATATTCCTGAAATCAAAACACCCTATATTAGCATGATGATAGATTCAAAATACAGATCAAGGCTAGAACTCCAAGTTACTTAAATAGAGTGCCGCATTGTAACTATGCCGCGGTATCATAGCCACAATTACATAACTCCACCCAAGTCGCCTAAGTCCTAGAGATAACTAGGAATCAGGTTTTCGAGTTGATATACAAAGGAAGTTTGCACATCGTAAAAGATATAATCAGGAAGAATGTGATTCAAGAATGGTAAACGGCAAGGTGGCAGGACATGTTTCCTAAACACGGGTATTCTGATTCGTGTATTGGGTAGAATACCCAACTACAAAAGAATCAACCCGACTAACTTATGGCTCTGATACCAAAAGAACCATGTCACGCCCCGCTTCCCAGAGTACGCTAAGTGGGCACGTGACATAGCCAACCATGCTACCTGTGGGTAGGAAGTATCCATCCACAGTCACAATACGGATGTAGAAATATCAAGAACAAAATAAAACAATCTAAAACATGTCCATAATCCAAGATAACATGAGTCAAGAATAATAAAATGCGGAAGCGAAAGATCCAATACAAAATAACTGGAATGTATGTCCCATAATGCGGGCTCACATCAGGAATAAAATGCAGGAAAGAAGAGCTAACTACTGCTGACACTCACAGCTCAGCCTGTCGGCTGAAGTACTCCTGCTCGGACTGCGACATCGGTACAGAATCTGGGCCATGAAAAACCCAGACGTCAGCGCGTCAAGTCATCAAGTAATAACATAATAAACAGGGTAACAGGCAATGCGAATATAAACATGAATAAAGCAAGGGTAACAATAATATAAATCAGAGCAGTGCAGTGGGTAAACTAAACTGTTTTATCAGGTTTTCTGTTCTAAAGTCTTTGAAACCAAATTGATGAATCATCGATTTAACTCAATAGTATCCCGTACATACCCAGGACCACGGCCCCAGATTCTCGGGCTGAAACCAAGACATGCCGCTAGGCACTAAACAGGAATGTATACAGATGAATGATGTCAGCAACATCATTCCAAGGCTGGCCTAGCCTTTAAAGCTGATCAGAATAGGTAGCGAACTGTTGAGTTACAAGTCAGGTTTCACCTTTGATTTTCCCATACCCCCAAGTTATATGTGTATGTCAAGTCAGGTATCCCGTAATCGAGAACTAATGCCAACACAGGATCAGGTAAACAGGTTTTTCTGGATAGAAAACAGGAACGTTCTATGAGGACTACATGTCAGGTTTGTTGGCATTAGACACACGATCAGGTAACGGGTCACGGCATGGTACATCAGGTCAAGTCAAGAAGTACGGTACCATATCGGGTCAATCCATATGTATGTAACAAGTCAGGTCAAGATGTATACGATATCATGGGTGTGCTCATACTCAGTTACAAAATCAAGCATGGTCATCAACAACATAGATTTAAGCAACGAGTTAAATAATAAAGAAGCATCGACTAATCTAGCAGCACAGTTATCAATTGTGTGTCCGAGGTGTTATCAACATTATAAGAATACAGTATGACAGTTAGAGCTGTTAAATCATGTTAACTAGTTTAAGAATTTTATAGATGCAATGATATATATATATATATGTTCCAAGGATGAAATCACAGTTTATGCAGGTTAAATGTACACATGTGTCCGAATGAAGTAAAATGATAAAGAAAGTGCCATAGGCTACGTCTTTAGTGAAAGTGTAATTAAAACATGTAAATGTGATTATTAGGTTCAATACAGTAATTGCAAATAGTAGGTTTCACGTTTGGAAGATAAAATGATATGTAACAATATTGAACATGAAAATGGGAAATTGTCATGCTAAAGTTACACTACAGGTTTAGGGGGTCATCAATGTATATGTAAATATTGTTTAGCATGTAGCAATGGGTACTTGCTGTAGGGTTTCTAGGCACACTCAAGAGGTTCCACAACTGATCAACCATGGCAAAATCAAATTTTCCATGTGCCTAACAACCCTAATCATAGATCGATAACTAGAGGCAAAAGCGAAACTACAACTAGTTAACAACTTAACTAAGAGTGAACCGAAAATACAACCTTTGTAGATCCGGTCCTCCACTTCCTTGGCTCCGTGATGACGTTCCTCCGCTGCAACCATCGAAATCCTGGACTCTCGCGGTGGTTTCATCGGAGAAAAGATCGGGCTAGGTCGTTGACTTCGATGCCGAAGATGATCTACGTCGAGGCAACTCTAACTCGAGCTCCATCTTCACCAAGTCATGAAACTTGTGAAGAAAACACCCTATACTACATGGCAAGTGGTAGAGGATGAAAAAATAGGAAGTGGGTTCACTTTGGATTTGGATTTCTCACTTGATTTCATCACTTGACATTTTTCTAGAAAGCTTTTCTTTTCTTCACTTGAAGAAGAAGATGAAGAAGAAGAAAAAGAATAATGAATTAAATTGCAAAAAGAAAAATGAAGTGATGGTTATCATAATGCAACCATGGGTGAGGCTAACTCATGTAGAGAATGAACTAGGCTTTAGGTAAATGGTTAGGTTAAGGCAAAAGACAAAATGGTCAAAGCTTTTCAAAGCTTCATGAAGCTTCAAGTAGAAAACAAAAGAAGCCACCATCTTATATTTTTCCAAAAATAAATAAAAAGAATAAATAAGTAAACCAAACCCTAACCATTAACGTAATCAAGGTTTAAAGCATACACACACCCAAGTTTGCATGTATCATCAAACATGATACAAACTAGTGCACAAACATATATCATATATACAATGTGCACAATCAAGTGAGATAATCAATCTTAAGTGAACCAATACTAGTTAATGTAAAGTAATATATCAAATATATAATTAAACATTAAATTATTAAATCAACACTTGATTTAACGATCCGGTCATATCGCATATGACCGACTAATATCCAATGTATCGACTTATCGAATCAATCCTCGATTCGATAACTAGGTTATATCGCAAACAACCAATCGATACATTCATCGCGAGAATAGAATACGGTATCACATACACGCATTATTCTCGGTCCCGCACATATCTCATATGCTCTCCTATTTCGTTTCGCTTGAGCCAGGAAACCTATGTGTAGGATTCTAAAAACTCGTCAATACGCCGGCAGTAGGTGATGATCATATCAAACACCCACAAGCCGCAAGCGGTCTGCTAAACGTAACGGCTACCCGGGTATTGAGCGATCAGAAGATCAACGAGCAAGCCCGCTCACACTCCTGTGAATTCGACTAGTAACACTTACCGCACAGTCCGGTCTGTTCGTCTGATATGTCGCATATCTCGCATAGGGGTAGTAAACGTTAGACCCCAGTAGCTCGATAAGTCGTGTCGATATGAGGTCTATAACAGTTCGAGAAACTACTGGTAACACTTACCAGTAAATCTCAACAACCCTGGCCAGGGATTTCCGGTTATAGCCAATCGAACACAGTGCAACATCAACTCCCTATACCGGGAGAGACGAATCCCCTCCTATCGCTCATGCCTCCATGTGATTCGGGACTGTACCCAAAAGCCACCGTTTTGCACGCCTTCTTGAACGTGGTAAGGTGGAAATCAAAGCACGGTGGGAATCACACAAGACTCTATGACGATCTCGGGTCTACAGACTAACCTGTACCAGTGTCACCAAAGAACTACCATCTGACGTAAGGTATAATACCATCTGGGAGTTCTCGGCGAGTCCGTCCAGGGTACCCAGTCTCCACTGAGCACCCGTATATCATCTCTGATGTCAAACACCAATAGATATGGGATCATCCATCGCCCATCTGTATGGGTCGAGAAGGTATACGCTAGTCTACTCTGGTATATCGATGCCCCGTCTCGATACACCCACGACTAGGGACCTTGAAGGATGTACTTATGGACTACCATGTCCCTACTAGTATGATCCGCATCATAGTCCAGTTAGTCAAGTACACATCCTAAGGGCTTTATCAACATGTAACAGAGAGACAATCAGTATACACGTTAAGGTAAAGTGTAACCCGATAGCATACTATCATGTCAAGCAAGAAAGTCCTCCCTATATATGTCCAAGCATCCACTATAATATACATCCCATGTATAGTAATGGCCTCTAGGGCATTCATATAACTAACAATCTCCCACTTGCACTTGGGCCATCTGAAGCAGTGGTTGCAGTATCTCATACTCAACCATCCCATAAAAGTCTCTCTCTGGGAAAAGGCCTTTGTGAGTGGATCCGCCGCGTTTTCCTCTGAGTCTACTCTCCTAACCTTGATCTCCTTGGAGATCAACTATCTCCATGATCAGGTGATACTGCCTTAGAATATGTCTGGATCACTGATGGGACGGACGTTCCTTGGCATAGGCCACAACACCATTGTCACACAATAGGAGGAACTAAGTTCATCTCATGAACCATTATACACCCAGACTGCCTCTTTGGTAGCATCTTAAGTAGCGATGTATCCAGCCTTTATCATCTAGTATGCCTCGGTATCTAGCTTGGAACTCTTCCAACATACCGTCCCTTTACTGAGGGTTAAGACAATGCCTGCGACTGACTTTCAGTCGTCCTTATCACCCTGGAACCTTTCCAGCGATTCTCCCCAGGATCTATTGATACCTTCTCACTACAACTAGTGAGTATCCTAACATCCAATTATATCTATCTCATAGATCCAAAATCCAGGATTTAGGAGGTATCATTATGATCCTCTATGGAGAATCCTTGTGATAAGCGGAGATTGATCGAGCGTAGCATAGGAAACTCCTTCCCTTTCAAGAGTATGTCATCCACGTACTCTACGAGGATCACCACCATACTCCCTACTACCTATTTGTATATATCAGGTTCATCTACCATTTTGATGATGTCAAACTGTTTGACTAACTCATCAAAACAGATGTTCCAACTTCGCGATGCCTGCTTCATCACATAAAACATCTTGCACACGTTTCCGCTGCTCCCACTGTTTACAAAGCCCTCTGGTTGTGTACTTATAGACGCTCTCTTCTAAATCATCTCTTAGAAAAGCAGTCATGGAACCCAACCGCCAGATATCGTAGTCATGGTATGTAGCCGTGGCAAGTAGGATCTGGATGGACTTAAGCTTAGCTGCTTGAAAAGGTTTCATCATAATCCATACTTGGTCAATGATGCAAACTTTTAACAAGTCTAGTTTTGAAAGTCTCAACTTTTCCATGTACACCAAGTAATCTTCTCAAGATATACTTTCTCCTGATGGGGATTTAACCCTTCAGATAATGCAACTAAAGTCCATACTTTGTTGGTGTATAAGGATTCCATCTCAGATCGCTAAGCATCCAACCATTCTTATAGAGTCTCACTCCTGATGGCCTGTTCGAAACTAGTTGGGTCATCATCTCATGATGCATTCCTCGCTCCCACTGTCATAGAAAAACAGAAGAATCTCTTAGGTGGGTGAGGAACCCTACTAGATCGGCGGAGAGGCTGAGGTTCGTTGGAAACAATTGAATCCTTTGGTTCTTACCAAATCATCAGTTGCAGTTTGTATAGCTGGAACATTTCCAGTTCTATATAACAGATCTTGCCTCGATCTTGTCCGGATTTTGCTTATGACATAAGCCGAACAATCCCAAATCTTAACTATCTTAAGATATGGGCTCTTCCCTTTCCTTATCTCATATGAAGTGGTAGGCAACTGATTTGATTTGAACCCTATTCAATAGGTATGCAACTTCATAAGTGCATAACTCCCTAAAAGGAAATAGGAAACTCAGTAGTACTCATCATAGAGCACACCATATCACATAGGGTGTTATTGCTCCACCCCGATATACCATCGTCCTATGGTGTATACGGAGGAGTAATGCTGAGAGAGAATCTCATTCTCCTTTAGAATAATCCAGGAATTCCGTGCTCAAGTATTCTCCTCCTTGATCCCATCAAAGGACATAATAATTTTACCCGTATTTTGGTTCTCTACTTCTAACTTATATTCTATGAATATCTCAAAAGGTTCGGACTTGTGTTTCAACAGGAACATATGTCTGAATCTAAAGAGATCATCAGAGAATGTAATGAAGTACAAGGAACCTGTCTTGGCATGTGTAGACAGGGGACCTACATACATCAACATGTATCATCCCAAGAGTTCACTAACTCTTTCTCTGTTTCCAGTAAACGGAGCTATGGTCATCTTATCTCTGTGACATGACTGGAAAGTTTCACAAGATGTAAATTCAAACTAATTTAAAAATGCATCTAAATGTAACTTCAGCCAGTCGGGTCGCATTGATATAACCGAGTCTACAATTCCTCAAGAAGGATTCGTTCATTTCTGAACTCTTCCTCTTGTGTGTGTTCTATATACTAAGAACTGTAGTTTGATTTAGAACATCAATGCTTTTAGATAACGTACCTGAACCGATCAACTTTTGATATAGGAAATGTTTAAAACATTATCCAAACAATACAAAATTATATCCTTCTTTATCTAAATAAAGAGATTGATATGATTTTGTATATCAGGTTCGGTATCTAATAACATTTGTTCAGAATCAATGTATTGGTAATACAGGGTGACAGTGACCAACAGACTTGGCTGCAACACTTACACCGTTTTCTGCCTCATGAAACTTATCACCCGTTCTCAGTTCTTTACCTTTCTGTAGCCCATGTATTATATTAAATATGTGGGATCCTGATCCGGTATCATATACCCAGGACGTAAAGGACATTGAGAAACAGTTCTCTGTAATGAACACACCCGAAGATGATGCATCGGTATGCACTTTCTTTGTTTGGGCGGCACGGGAATTCTGGTAATCCCCTAAATCCTGCTCTGTCTTATAATATTTATAAGTTAGAGCGGGACCAATGTTCCCCAGCTCAGTATAACAAGCGGATTCGGTCAACACATCCGTATTATTATCTTGATTAAGGCGTGACATGGTCACTACCTGGAGAGAGAGAGAAGAAAACACTCTGCGTGCGCTCTTGCAAGATCAGATTGGTTATTATTTTATCTAATCAGGATGGCTCCTACCGTTTTTTATCAAATCTTTCTTCAAACCCTAAAAGGAAAGACTAGCCGGGATTAATTACACGCTACAAGTTCGCCAATCTTTCAGCCAGGCCAGTGTCGGTACTTTGAGGGAGGTTCCCCGTGCTTTCGCACGGACCTAATTACAGTAAACCTCGTTTTCCCAGAGGCGTAACCCCGTTGACACCTTTCTAGACACCTACTTGATCGGCTAATTGTAATGTGTAAAACTCTCCTAGGAGTAACAATTACTCGCAGCGGGTATCGGGATCCAACTATCTCATAGAAGGTATGCAATCTCATTGCAAATTTCAACACTTGAAATTCCCGATAATTTTGCCCCTAACCTCCTATGATCTTGACAAAGGCCAACAAACCATAGGATGCTAGTCAAGTTCAACCCATCATTTCCTGATTGAATTAAACCCACCCGCACGACCCCTGACAAAGGCCAACAAGGTCGCACGACTACCCTAACCCAATCTGCATCATATGCATAAGTAGATAAGCACTAGTCAGCTACCGCACACTAGGTCTTGACAAAGGCCAACAAACGCAGCATGAATACTAACTACTACTTATCTGAAATGACGGAGGGCTACGACAGGTTTTTCTGAAAACCTATTGCGTAATGAACTTGATATCGTTGTAGAATCAAATAATTTTAAAATGGAGTGTTTTTTAGGCTTTTCTAGTTTTGCTAAAGGGGTCACTCCCGGTGAAGGGATCTTCGGCCCTTTCCTCATCGAATAAGGTCCTGGATATATCATATATACCGCTGTGCAAAGCAAGAACTATAGGAGCAATAAAAAGACAAACCGAGGGTTGTAGCATCTGCCAGTTATTGCTAAAGGAGTCACTCCCGGTAAAGAGATCTCGGTCCTTTCCTTATCGAATAAGGTGCAGGATGTTCTACAAGGAACACCGCGATACAAAGCAAGAACTGTAGCTACCTGTTTTTGAAAATTCGATTCCACAACATCTTTTAGGTTTCTTTTCTTTCATTAATCATATTAATGATGTCCCATCATTTAAGTCACCTAAACATCACAGATAAATACGACGTACACTTATGCCATCCGCATTCGCCTCGATGTCCCCTCGTGCACCGTTAGGTTAGGTAACTAACGGCAGAGTGGGGCAGGGTTAGCGCGGGTGTAAAACATAAGTAACGCCTATATAATATATCATATATACTATATACAGTATTTATCACAGAACATCAAATGATCACATCACAGATATCGCAGCAGAAAAAACATATGAAACATTGGATATACTAGGACGTCCGTGTTTTCAATACGAGCCAGTATAAAACACGGATTCCACGGTCGCGATGAATACCCAAACCCACACCCGTAGACCCCTACGAGAGCGGCAAGCAACCCTACCAATTCTAGAATTAGGAGACCCGGACTCTACTCCTTGAGTTGGTCTCCCACTGGACTCTAGAACCCGGTTACTTGTGCCCTCCTACTTGGGTCTATCCTAGTGCGGAAAAGTAAATAATATACAAAAGGTAACATCTTCCGCAACCTGGAAGTGCCCCAATAAAAGAATATTACATACAAGTTTTTACATGAATGAAAATGAAAAACACTCATCTCACATAAAACCCCCCGGCTATTCAAACACGACGATCCAATATAACATATCCAGCAACACATAACATCACATGTCATCAACGTAAGTAAATATGCCCATCCCAATTGTCGTTGACATATAGCAACGAAACCGGCGATATCACATATTACACTTACGGTCACAGAAAAGAAAGTGTAAAACTACAACAGTTGGAATCCGCAAACTCTTTAGACATCACATGCCTAACCAAATGAATTCCTTAGACATCGCATGCCTAACAATTATAAACCACGCATTTTAGTCTCATTATCGAAAGCACTTTTCAATATCAAGTCGGGCAATTCAACAAGATTCCCGACATTTAGATCGAATGCTCGTCGCAAACTTTAGTAGACGGCCGCACCCCCGGATGCCGTCAACGAAGTGCACTAAGGCCGAACACCGCTGCCGCGAGCACCCGAACGGATGCTTTCGGCGATGGGATTCTCCTACAGTCACTTAGTCGGGGCTATGGGGTGTAGCTGTCTATTAAGTTTATCCGGCGAGTATCCGCGTACGCTACGTGATTGCGACGGACTTTTGATCGCATCAAAATTCTGTGGCAACCGATCAAGTGAGACTAAAATGCTATGTTTATAACATTCATTCAGTTATCTCATAACTACTTGTGGATTCCAAATATTGTATCACATTTCAGATAAATGAAAAATGTTAAACTTTTCGATCGAACATTCAAACACCTAAGTTTTCCCGAAACAGATCAACACATGAAATAAGTTTAAAAACATTCACTTCATGCCACAGTACCAACGGTCCAGCCGTAGAAGGGTCAAGCCAACGCTTCACATGTGGCACGCCGTACTGCCCCAAACCCTAAGGTTCAAAGGGCAGTTCAAGATGATCACATAATCGAGTTAAGGTTTGTTGTCTTCTAGAGGGTCCATCGCGTTACTTGCACTACTTAGAACGTCTTTAAACCACGGAAAAAATCCAACACTTGGAAATTTTCCGGCAGGGGAAAAATGGGTACTTATATCCGGTCGAAATTTTTAACATATTCTAAAATTACCCGGAAAAACACATAGACGAAATTAAATAAACCGATCGAATAATCGAATCCCCAAAATAACCCAGAAAATTCAACTGTTGAATAAAATTTAAAAATTCCCAGAAGACACAGCACTTTAAGAAAAGAATTACTGTGCAAACCACGTGGCCTAACTCACCAATATGGCCGCGGAACCGCTGCGCAAGCTAGGGTAGGGCCGCGGTTCTGCGGCGCATTAGTCGAGTTAGTGTCACGTGCTTCACAGTAACTCCTACGATTCCCTGCTGAATTTTTTGGCAATTTTTAATTCACAAAAATCCAGAATTCCAGAAACTTTCCAGAGAGTGATTTTGTATTAGGGTTTTGGGTTCGATCGGACTTCTAACATCGTCTATACATCACCTAAGGCTCTAGCTAGGCTCTGATACCATATGTAGGGTTCCTAGGCACACTCAAGAGGTTCAACAACTGATCAACCATGGCAAAATCAAATTTTCCATGTGCCTAACAACCCTAATCATAGATCGATAACTAGAGGCAAAGGCGAAACTACAACTAGTTAACAACTTAACTAAGAGTGAACCGAAAATACAACCTTTGTACATCTAGTCCTCCACTTCCTTGGCTCTATGATTACGTTCCTCCACTGCAACCATCGGAATCCTGGACTCTCGCGGTGGTTTCATCGGAGAAAAGATCGGGCTTGGTCGTTGACTTCGATGCCGAAGATGATCTACGTCGAGGCAACTCTAACTCGAGCTCCATCTTCACCAAGTCCTGAAACTTGTGAAGAAAACACCCTATACTACATGGAAAGTGGTAGAGGATGAAGAAATAGGAAGTGGGTTCATTTTGGATTTGGATTTCTCACTTGATTTCAACACTTAACATTTTTCTAGAGAGCTTTTCTTTTCTTCACTTGAAGAAGAAGATGAAGAAGAAGAAAAAGAATAATGAATTAAATTGAAAAAAGAAAAATGAAGTGATGGTTATCATAATGCAACCATGGGTGAGCCTAACTCATGTAGAGAATGAACTAGGGTTTAGGTAAATGGTTAGGGTTAAGGCAAAAGACAAAATGGTCAAAGCTTTTCGAAGCTTCAAGTAGAAAACAAAAGAAGCCACCATCTTATATTTTGCCAAAAATAAATAAAAAGAATAAATAAGTAAACCAAACCCTAACCATTAACTTAATCAAGGTTTAAAGCATACACACACCCAAGTTTGCATGTATCATCAAACATGATACAAACTAGTGCACAAAAATATATCATATATACAATGTGCACAATCAAGTGAGATAATCAATCTTAAGTGAACCAATACTAGTTAATGTAAAGTAATATATCAAATATATAATTATACATTAAATCATTAAATCAACACTTGATTTAACGATCCGGTCATATCGCATATGACCGACTAATATCCAATGTATCGACTAATCGAATCAATCCTCGATTCGATAACTAGGTTATATCGCATACAACCAATCGATACATTCATCGCGAGAATAGAATACGGTATGACATACACGCATTATTCTCGTTCCCGCACATATCTCATATGCGCTCCTATTTCGTTTCGCTTGAACCAGGAAACCTCTGTGTAGGACTCTAAAGACTCGTCAATACGCCGGCAGCAGGCGATGATCATATCAAACACCCACAAGCCACAAGCGGTCTGCTAAACGTAACGGCCACCCAGGTATTGAGCGATCAGAAGATCAACGAGCAAGCCCGCTCACACTCCTGTGAATCCGACCAGTAACACTTACCGCACAGTCCGGTCTGTTCGTCTGATATGTCGCATATCTCGCCTAGGGGTGGTAAACGTCAGACCCCAGTAGCTCGATAAGTCGTGTCGATATGAGGTCTATAACAGTTCGAGAAACTACTGGTAACACTTACCAGTAAATCTCAGCAACCCTGGCTAGGGATTTCCAGTTATAGCCAATCGAACACAGTGCAACATCAACTCCCTAGACCGGGAGAGACGAATCCCCTCCTATCGCTCATTGCCTCCATGTGATTCGGGAATGTGCCCAAAAGCCACCGTTTTGCACGCCCACTTGGACGTGGTAAGGTGGAAATCAAAGCACAGTGCGAATCACACAAGACTCTATGACGATCTCGGGTCTACAGACTAACCTGTACCAGTGTCACCAAAGAACTGCCATCTGACGTAAGGTATAATACCATCTCGGAGTTCTCGGTGAGTCCGTCCAGTGTACCCAGTCTTTACTGAGTACCCGTATATCATCTCTGATATCAAACACCAATGGATATGGGATTATCCATCACCCATCTGTATGGGTCGAGAAGGTATACGCTAGTCTACTCTGGTATATCGATACCCCGTCTCGATACACCCACGACTAGGGACCTTGAAGGATGTACTTATGGACTACCATGTCCCCACTAGTATGATTCGCATCATAGTCCAGGTAGTCAAGTACACATCCTAAGGTCTTTATCAATATGTAACAGAGAGACAATCAGTATAGACGTTAAGGTAAAGTGTAACCCGATAGCATACTATCATGTCAAGCAAGAAAGTCCTCCCTATATATGTCCAAGCATTCACTACAATATACATCCTATGTATAGTAATGGCCTCTAGGGCATACATATAACTAACACTTGCCTCGACGGGTCGCGAATCGAGAAAACGGAACGTAAAACGTCGGCGGGGAAAACTCGCGACGGACGCACGGTTCACAGAATGAACCCAAACGACGAACAGTGGAACCACATAGATCAGAGTATCTCGCTGGATCGTTGGGACACGTCGCCGGCACCGCCGGATTCCGACGAACCCAAAAACAGCGAATCTACAATTTTCAAGAATTCATGAAACGACAAAAGAAGAATCAAGAAGAGGGAAGAGAAGGAGGATAGTGACGAGGGTGCTCACGAGGATCTGTGGAGGGGTGTGATGGTCGATCACGTCGACGGAGCTCCGGCGGTCGGCCTACGATGACGGCGACCGAAACTGCAGATCAAGAACCATGAGCAGGGAGAAAGATGAAGAAAGGAGAAGAGGAGAGGGAGCATCACTCACGGAGGGGTGTGCGCGATGGCCAGGGCACGGAGACGGGTCGTCGGCAGCGATTCCCGGCGGCACGGCCGTGTGCAGGGGGCGCAGTTCCCTCGTGCAGGTGCTCGGTCGTCGAAGCTTTGGGTGTAGGGTTTTGGATGCTGGATGAAGAGCAGAGGAGAAGAAGGGAATGGCGATGGCGATGGGGATGGTCGGCGGCGATGGGAGACGGTGTTGGCGATGGGTTCTAGGTGCAGCCGGTGTGCAGGGTACTCGGGGAGGATGGGAAAAGAGGAAGGAGGTGCAATGGAGCGGACGAGGGCGAGGAGGCGATGCGGTCGGCGATGATGGCGTCAGCGTTGGGGCTGCGGCGGCGAGGGGCAAGGCGGCTAGGGTTCGCGACGTTGGGTGCTGGTGAAAAGAAAAGAAGAGGAGGGAGGAAAATATATGGGGGGAGAGAGGGAGAGAGATACAGGGGGGAGAGAGAGAGAGGAAGCGAGAGTAGAGAGAGGAGAGAGAGATAGAGAGAAGAGAGAGAAAGCGAGAGAGAGAGAGAGAGATAAGGTGGGGCCCACGGGATTATGAGAATTGTGATTGGCTGGGAGAAGGGATATGTGGGGTTAGGAAAAATTAAATAAAAGATTTAGAAATATTAAAAAAATATTATGAGGTTAATATATATATATTCGACGGTTTTAAAAATATATTAGAAATTGGGATTTGGCGCAAAGTAAAATATTTCCAAATTGCGTCCGGGTCGGGTCCAAAAATTTGAAATTGAAATAAGAAAATTTTAGGCGGGATCCAAAATTTAAAATGAAGTATTTTACAATCAAAAAGCATACCCCTAAAACGGACACACGTACGTACGCGTAGCCGTCCAAACTCGCCCGTTTCACTGAACGGGACGAGAACACGATGCATGGACGCTACAACAGGGTTAGGGGTGTCAAGCATGTCATGAAGAAATATTTTTAATTGTATTTTAGATGCCTTAAATTGTTATATGCAGAAATGAATTGCCGGGTAAAATTTATAACTCACAACAGTCAAGTAGGATCAACGAATTAAATACCATATGCCTATATACGGCAACAGAACTAGTAGCATTGGGCTCGGTTGTTATAGATATCGCAATAATTAGCCTTAAGCGTAAGTGGGAGATTGTTGGGTATTGTGCCCTTAAGGCAATTATTGTAATTGCAGATAGGCGATTATGATAATTGAGGGAGGACCTATACAGGTAGAACAATATTACTCGAAATGATAATATGCTATCTGGTTTGTCTTTATCGTTGATGCGTATACATTTTACTTGTTATTATATGTCACTAATACATAATGATGAATCCTATAGGATTCTTGCTTGACTACCAGCATTATAATGGCGATCATATACGTGAGAGCTGGGTAGTCCATAAGCACATTCTTAAATGTCCCTAGTCGAGGAAATATCGAGACTAGGCATCGATATTGCGGAGTAGATGAGTGTATACGTTTTTAGATCCCGACGAGAGGCGGCGTCTGGTTTCAAAATCCATTGGTGTTGTGTTACCTAAAATAGTATACAGGTTCTCACTGGAGGTGAGTACATTGGAAGGACTTACCGAAAACTCTTAAATGGTATTATACATATCGTTTGATAAAAGTTCTCCAGCGACATGATGTTGGGATCCGGCGCCCATGCCGCAAAGACCGCGGGCGAGGCGGAAGTGAAAACAAAAACTTTTTGCGGGAACAGGACGTGCAAACCCAGGATTCGATCCAAACACCCTAAACTAGAAATCTAAAACTTGAAAGGTTTGAGAAATACAACATTTGTCATGTGTCCACCCAATTGTGGAAGACCCCTCCAAGCTCATAGCCACCGGGATCACGCTTGAGAATTGACCACTATTGCCTAAGACAATCCACCCGAAGGAACGCGGAGGAGGCTCAAACCGACGACCCAAATTTTCTAGGTTTGGATGGTCGGTGATGTAGGAATACTTCACTAAATTTTTCTCTCTAGAATCTATGCTCAAATGGAGAGCAAGAAGAAGAAGAAGAAGGTGAAGGAGGTTGAAGCATGAAGGAACCACGGAGATTGAGAAAATCAAGAAGAAAAAAAGAATCATCAAGTGTTGACTTGTAGAAAAGAATTACTACTAATCTCAACCATAAGGCAATAGTTCATCCAAATGGATTTTATTAATTTAAAATCCCAAGCTATGCTTTCCTACATGTCCACAACCATGCTTCATGTTCTCTCACTTTACACCTCATTTCTTTTTTAATTTTCCAAAAAGGAAAATCAAATATGAGGTGTCCTTCTTCTAGAAATATTTCCGTATAAATACATAATACTTCACCTGGTATATGTATCGCTACATATGCGCGTATCTGTATAAAAATACGGATGGCACCAAAGAGAGAAAATAAATAGTAAACAATAATACTAAAATACATGTATTAAAATACATATATAAATTATTAAATCAAAATCTAATTTAATAATCCGGCTTAATCCTAAACCGGCTAGTATTATCAACCGTCCAATTAAAGTCCGTGTATCACGTACATGTATTTAATTGGACCCCTTGCATGTACCAACGTACGGCTCCTACATCAGTCGCTTGAACCGGGAAAACCCTCTGTGTGGGACTCTAAAGACTCGACAATACACCGGCAGTAGGTTTAACCACAAGCACGTCAGCGACACTAGCTGTACGTAACGGCTACCCAGGTAGTTGTCGAAAAAGGGGGTCGACAATCAAGTGCGTCCTTACCCTACCGAGCCTGAATGTGACAATCTCCGTACAGTCCGGTCTCTTTGTCAAATAGTATCGCATATCAGATCTAGGGGGTGGATAACGTCAGACCCCTACTAACCCGATAAGTCATGTCTGAGTCTAGCTCATCACCAATTGAGATACTACTGATCAACTATCAGTAAATCTCTCCCACCGTGGCCACGAATTTCTGGAGGTAGCCAACTGAACACAGCGCAACATCGACTCCTGATAATAGGAGAGACGAATCCCTTACAGTCGACCACTGCCTCCATGTGGCTCGGGACTGTACCCAACTAAAACCTGTTTGCATGACTACTTTGAGCCGTGGTAGGGTAGTAATCAAAGTACAGTGGGAACTCACACGAGAAAAATGACGACTTCATGTCAAAAGACTAACCTCATGCCACCTGAGAGCTTCCATCTGACGATAGGTATAATACCATCTAGAAGTTCTCGGCGAGTCCGTCCAGTTTACTCACCTCCAGTGAGCAGCTGTATACCATCTTAGGTGACATAACACCAATGGCTTGTGAGACCGGCCACCGCCCCTCATTGGGGTCTCAAAACGTATTCAGTAGTCTACTCCGGAATATCGATGCCCGGTCTCGATACACCCACGACTAGGGACATTTAAGTGTAGGGTTCCTAGGCACACAGAAGAGGTCTCACAAGGCATCAACCATGCCAAATTCAAAAATTTCCGGTGCCGGGAAACCCTAAACTAGATCGTTGACTAGAGAATAGGCGAAACATGCAACTAGTCAACAACTTAACTAAGAGTGAACGAAAATACAACCTTTGTAGATCCGGTCCTCCACCTCCATAGCTCCGTGATGAAGTCCCTCCGCTGGGATCATCGGATCCCGGACTCTAGCGATGGTTTCGTCGAAGAAATGATCGGGCTAGGTCGTCGACTTCGATGCCGAAGATGATCTACGTCGAGGCAACTCAAGATCAAGCTCCAACTTCACTAGCTCATAAAACTTGTGAAGAAAACATCCTATACTACTTGGCAAGTGGTAGAGGATGAAGAAATAGGAAGTGGGTTCACTTTGGATTTGGATTTCTCACTCTTTATCTCAAGTCACCATTGAAGCTTGCAAGCTTCTTTCTTCTTGAAGAAGAAGAAGCAGAAAAGATTATAATAAGAATTTTGAATAATGGAAATAAAGTCATTCTTATCATTTTAGCAACCATGGTAAAGTGCAGAGGTTGAACTAGGGTTTAGTTAAAGGGTTAGGGTTTAGGAAAGAAACAAAATGGTTTGACTTTCAAAGCTTCATGAAGCTTCAAGTGAAAACCAAATAACGTCACCATTTTATTTCTTACCAAAATAAATAAATAAATAAATGAATAAGTAAATAAAGCAAATGAAATGAAACCCTAACCATTTACTAAATATGGTTTAATTCAAACATACACCAAAGTTTGCATGTATCATCAAACATGATACAATCTTGTGCACAAAAATATATCACATATACAATGTGCACAACAAGTGAGAAAATCAAATTTAAGTGAACCAATACTAGTTAATGCAAAGTAATATATCAAATATATAATTATACATTAAATCATTAAATCAACACTTGATTTAACGATCCGGTCATATCGCATATGACCGACTAATATCCAATGTATCGACTTATCGAATCAATCCTCGATTCGATAACTAGGTTATATCACATACAACCAATTGATACATTCATCGTGAGAATAGAATACGGTATCACATACACGAATTATTCTCGGTCCCGCACATATCTCATATGCGCTCCTATTTCGTTTCGCTTGAGCCAGGAAACCTCTGTGTATGACTCTAAAGACTCGGGAATACACCGGCAGCAGATGATGATCATATCAAGCACCCACAAGCCGTAAACGGTCTGCTAAACGTAACGGCCACCCGAGTATTGAGTGATCAGAAGATCGACGAGCAACCCCGCTCACACTCCTGTGAATCCAACCAGTAACACTTACCGTACAGTCCGGTCTGTTCTTCTGATATGTCGCGTATCTTGCCTAGGGGTTGTAAACGTCAGACCCCAGTAGCTCGATAAGTCGTGTCGATATGAGGTCTATTACAGTTCGAGATACTACTAACAACACTTACCAGTAAATCTCAGCAACCCTGGCCAGGGATTTTCGGTTATAGCCAATCGAATACAGCGCAACATCAACTCCCTATACCGGGAGAGACGAATCCTCTCCTATCGCTCATTGCCTCCATGTGATTCGAGACTGTATCCAAAAACCACCGTTTTGCACGCCCTCTTGGACGTGGTAAGGTGGAAATCAAAGCACAGTGGGAATCACACAAGAATCTATGACGATCTCGGGTCTACAGACTAACCTGTACCAGTGTCACCAGAGAACTGCCATCTGACGTATGGTATAATACCATCTGGGAGTTCTCGGCGAGTCCGTCCAATGTACCCAGTCTCCACTGAGCACCCGTATATCATCTCTGATGTCAAACACCAATGGATATGGGATCATCCATCGCCCATCTGTATGGATCGAGAAGGTATACGCTAGTCTACTCTGGTATATCGATGCCCCGTCTCGATACACCCTCGACTAGGGACCTTGAAGGATGTACTTATGGACTACCATGTCCCCAATAGTATGATCCGTATCATAATCCAGGTAGTCAAGTACACATCCTAAGGGCTTTACCGACATGTAACAGAGAGACAATCAGTATACATGTTAAGATAAAGAGCAACCAGATAGCATATTATCATGTCGAGCAAGAAAGTCCTCCCTATATATGTCCAAGCATCCACTACAAAATACATCCTATGTATAGTAATGGCCTCTAGGGCATACATATAACTAACAATCTCCCACTTGCACTAGGGCCATCTGATAGCAGTGGTTGTAGTATCTCATACTCAACCATCCCATAAAAGTCTTTCTCTGGGAAAAGGCCTTTCGTGAGTGGATCCGCCGTGTTGTCCTCTGAGTCTACTCTCCTAACCTCGATCACCTTGGAGATCAGCCATCTCCATGATCAGGTGATACTGCCTTAGAATATGTCTGGATCACTGATGGGACCGGGGTTCCTGGGCTAAAGCTATACTTCCATTGTCACACAATAGTAGGAACCTAGTTCATCTCATGAACCAATATACACCCAAACTGCCTCTTTGGTA
This sequence comes from Agapanthus africanus, assembly GCA_030015575.1. Lineage (NCBI taxonomy): Eukaryota > Viridiplantae > Streptophyta > Magnoliopsida > Asparagales > Amaryllidaceae > Agapanthus > Agapanthus africanus. The sequence goes on along the minus strand of JASDDO010000012.1, from coordinate 446,805,319 downwards.
GCATGTTAAGTAGCGATGTATCCAGCCTTTATCGTCTAGTATGCCACGGTATCTAGCTTGGAACTCTTCCAACATACCATCCCTTTACTGAGGGTAAGGAAAATGCCTGTGACTGACTTTCAATCGTCCTTATCACCCTGGAACACTTCCAGTGATTCTCCTCAGGACCAATTGATACCAACTCACTACAACTAGTGAGTATCCTAATATCCAATTAGATCTATCTCATAGATCCAAAACCCAGGATTTAGTAGGTATCACTTTGATCCTTGTTGGAGAATCATTGTGATAAACGGAGATTGACCGAGCGTAGCATAGGAAACTCCTTCCCTATCAAGAATATGTCATCCACGTACTCTACGAGGATCACTACCATACTCCCTACTACCTTTTTGTATATACAAGATTCATCTACCATTTTGATGATGTCAAACTGTTTGACTAACTCATCAAAACAGATGTTCCAACTCCGCGATGCCTGCTTCATCACATAAAATATCATGCACACGTTTCCGCTGCTCCCACTATTTACGAAGCCCTCTGGCTGTGTACTTATAGACGTTCTCTTCTAAAACATCATTTAGAAAAGCAGTCATGGCACCCATCCGCCAGATATCGTAGTCATGGTATGTAGCCGTGGCAAGTAGGATCTGGATGGACTTAAGCATAGGCACTGGAAAAAGGTTTCATCATTATCCACACCTGATCGATGATGAAAACCTTTAACAAGTCTAGCTTTGAAAGTCTCAACTTTTCCATCTACACCAAGTAATCTTCTCAATATATACTTGCTCCTGATGGGGATTTAACCCTTCATATATAGAAACCAAAGTCCATACTTTGTTGGTGTATAAGGATTCCATCTCAGATCGATAAACATCCAGCCATTCTTACAGAGTCTCACTCCTGATGGCCAGCTCGAAACTGGTTGGGTCATCATCTCATGATGCAATCCTCGCTCCCACTGTCATAGAGAAACTGAAGTAACTCTCAGGTGGGTGAGGAACCCTACTAGATCGGCGGAGAGGCTGAGGTTCGTTGGTTACTATTGAATCGTTCGATTCTACCAAATCATCAGCCACAGTTTGTATTGCTGGAACATTTCCAGTTCTACATAACAGACCTTGCCTCGAGCTTGTCCGGATTTTGCTTTTAGACATAGGCCGGACAACCCCAAATCTTAACAAACTTAAGATATGGGCTCTTCCCTTTCCATATCTCATATGAAGTGGTAGGCAACTGATTTGATCGGAACCCTATTCAATAGGTATGCAACTTCATAAGTGCATAACTCCCTAAAGGAAATAGGAAACTCAGTAGTACTCATCATAGAGAACACCATATCATATAGGGTGCAGTTGCTCCGCCCCGATATACCATCGTGCTATGGTGTATTCGAAGGAGTAAAGCTGAGAGAGAATCTCATTTTCTTTTAGAATAGTCTAGGATTTCCGTGCTCAAGTATTCTCCTCCTTGATCACATCAAAGAACATAATACTTATACCCGTTTTGGTTCTCTACTTCTAACTTATATTCTGTGAATATCTCAAAAGGTTCGGACATGTGTTTCAACAGGAACATATGTCTGAATCTAAAGAGATCATCAGAGAATGTAATGAAGTACAAAGAACCAGTCTTGGCATGTGTAGACAGGGGACCTACATACACCAACATGTATCAGTCCCAAGAGTTCATTAACTCTTTCTCTGTTTCCAATAAACAGAGCTATGGTCATCTTATCTTTGTGACATGACTGGCAAGTTTCACAAGACGTAAATTCAAACTGATTTAAATATGCATCTAAATGTAACATCAGCCAGTCGGGTCGCATTGATATGACCTAGTCTACAATGCCTCAAGAAGGATTCGTTTATACCTGAACTCTTCCTCTTGTGTGTGTTCTGTATACTAAGAACTGTAGTTTGATTTAGAACATCAATACTTTTAGATAACGTGCCTGAACCGATCAACTTTTGATATAGGAAAGTTTCAAAACATTATCCAACAATACAAAATTATATCCTTTCTTTACTAATAAAGAGACTGATATGATTTTCTATATCAGGTTCGGTATCTAATAGCATTTGTTCAGAATCAATGTACTGATAATACAGGGTGACAGTGACCAACAGACTTGGCTGCAACACTTGCCCCATTTTCTGTCTCATGAAACTTATCACCCGTTCTCAGTTCTCTACCTTTCTGTAGCCCTATGTAACAGATTACATATCTGGGATCCTGATCCGGTTTCAAATACCCAGGACGCAGAGGATACTGAGAAACAGTTATTTGTAATGAACACACCCGAAAAAAATGCATCATCATGCACTTTCTTCGTTTGGGCGGCACGGGAAATCTGTTATCCCCCAATTTCCTGCTCTGTCTTATAACAATTATAAGTTGGAGCGGGACCAACGTTCCCTAGCTCAGTATAACAAGCGGGTTCGGTCAATACATCCGTATTATTATCTTGATTAAGGCGTGACATGGTCGCTATCTGGAGAGAGAGGGAGATAGAAGAAAACACGTTGCGTGCGCCCTTGCAAGATCAGATTGGTTATTATTTTATCTAATCAGGATGGCTCCCACTGTTTTTATCAAATCTTCCTTCAAACCCTAAAAGGAAAGACTAGCCGGGATTAATTACACACTACAAGTTCGCCAATCTTTCAGCCAGGCCAGCGTCGGTACTTTGAGGGAGGTTCCCCGTGCTTTCGCACGAACCTAATTAATGTAAACCTCGTTTTCCCAGAGGCGTAACCCCGTTGACACCTTTCTAGACACCTACTAGATCGGCTAATTGTAATGTGTAAAACTCTCCCAGGAGTAACAATTACTCGCAGTGGGTATCGGGATCCAACTATCTCATAAAAGGTATGCAATCTCATTGCAAATTTCAACACTTGAAATTCTCGATAATATTTTGCCCCTAGCGTGCTATGACCTTGACGCATGCCAAACAACCCATAGTCCGCTAGTCAAGTTCAACCTGTCATTTCCTGAATGACTTTAACCCACCCGCACGACCCTTGACGCATGCCAAACAACGCCGTGAGAATACCCTAATCCAATCGCATCGTATGCAAGCAGATAAGCACTAGTTAGCTATCGTACACTACGCCTTGACGCATGCCAAACTACCGTAGCACGAATACTAACTAGTACTTATCTAAAATGACGGAGGGCTACGACAGGTTTTTCTGAAAACCTATTGCATAATGAACTTGATATCATTGTAGAATTAAATGATTTTAAAATGGAGTGTTTTTTAGGCTTTTCTAGTTTTGCTAAAGGAGTCACTCCCGGTGAAGGGATCGTCGGTCCTTTCCTCGTCGAATGAGGTGCGGGATATATCATATATATCACTGTGCAAAGCAGAAACTATAGAAGCAATCAAAAGACAAACCGAGGGTTGTAGCATCTGCCAGTTATTGCTAAAGGAGTCACTCCCGGTGAAGGGATCTCGGTCCTTTCCCTATCGAATAAGGTGCAGGATGTTCTACAAGGAAAAACACTCGTCTCACATAAAAAACCCCGGCTATTCAGACACGACGATCCAATATAACATATCCAGCAACACATAACATCACATGTCATCAACGTAAGTAAACATACGTATCCCAATTGTCGTTGACATATAGCAACGAAACCGGCGATATCATATATTACACTTACGGTCACAAAAAAGAAAATGTAAAACTACAACAGTTGGAATCCGCAACCTCCTTAGACATCGCATGCCTAATCAAATGAATTCCTTAGACATCGCATGCCTAACATTTATAAACCCCGCATTTTAGTCTCATTATCGAAAACTCTTTTCAATATCAAGTCGGGCAATTCAACAGGATTCCCGACATTTTGATCGAATGCTCGTCGCAAACTTTAGTAGGCGGCCGCACCCCCGATACCTTCGACGAAGTGTACCAAGGCGGAACACCGCTATCGCGAGCACCCGAACGGATGCTTTCGGCGATGGGGTTCTCCTACAGTCACTTGGTCGGGGCTATGGGGCGTGGCTATCTATTAAGTTTTTCCAGCGAGTATCCGCGTACGCTACGAGATTGCGACGGACTTTTGATCGCATCAAAATTCCGTGGCAACCGATCAAGTGAGACTAAAGTGCTATGTTTATAACATCCATTCAGTTATCTCATAACTACTTGTGAATTCCAATTATTGTATCACATTCCAGATAAATAGAAAATGTTAAACTTTCCGATCGAACAGTCAAACATCCAAGTTTTCCCGAAACAGCTCAACACATGAAATAAGTCTAAAAACATCCACTTCATGCCACAGTAGCGACGGTCCAGCCGTAGAAGGGTCAAGCCAACGCCTCACATGTGGCACGCCGTACTGCCCCAAACCCTAAGGTTCAAAGGGCAGTTCAAGACGGTCACATAATCGAGTTAAGCTTTGTTGTCTTCTAGAGGGTCCATCGCGTTACTTGCACTACTTAGAACGTCTTTAAACTACGGAAAGATCCAACACTTGGAAATTTCCCGACAGGGGAAAAAGTGGGTATTTATATCCGGTCGAACTTTTCAACATTTTCTAAAATTATCCGGAAAAATACAGACGAAGTTAAACTTCCCGATCGAAACACGGAGTCTCCAATACAACACAGAAAACTCAACTGTTGAGTATATATTAAAATTACCCAGAAAACACAGGAGTCAATTATAAACATTACTGTGCAAAGTGGGGTCAAAGAATCAACAGTATGGCCGCGGAACCGCCGTGCCACGTGGAGTACGGCTGCGGTTCCGCGGCAGTTTGACGGAGTTAGGACCCCGTTTTCCACAGTAATTCATAAAAAAGCCCTACTTATTTTTCTGCATATTTTTAATATGGAAAAAACCCAGTTTTGAAAAAATTTATATAGAAGGGTTTTAAACTAGGGTTTCGGGTTCGATCGGGTTTCTAATTTCGTCTACGCATCGCCTACGGCTCTAGCTAGGCTCTGATACTACTGTAGGGTTCTTAGGAACACAAAAGAGGTCTCACAAGGCATCAACCATGCCAAATTCAAAAATTTCCAGTGCCGAGAAACCCTAAACTAGATCGTTGACTAGAGAATAGGCGAAACATGCAACTAGTTAACAACTTAACTAAGAGTGAACGAAAATACAACCTTTGTAGATCCGGTCCTCTACCTCCATAGCTCCGTGATGAAGTCCCTCCGCTGCGATCATCGGATCCCGGACTCTAGCGATGGTTTCGTCGAAGAAATGATCGGGCTAGGTCGTCGACTTCGATGCCGAAGATGATCTATGTCGAGGCAACTCAAGATCAAGCTCCAACTTCACTAGCTCATAAAACTTGTGAAGAAAACACCCTATAATACTTGGCAAGTGGTAGAGGATGAAGAAATAGGAAGTGGGTTCACTTTGGATTTGGATTTCTCACTCTTTATCTCAAGTCACCATTGAAGCTTGCAAGCTTCTTTCTTCTTGAAGAAGAAGAAGTAGAAAAGATTATGATAAGAATTTTGAATAATGGAAATAAAGTCATTCTTATCATTTTAGCAACCATGGTAAAGTGTAGAGAATGAACTAGGTTTTAGTTAAAGGGTTGGGGTTTAGGAAAGAAACAAAATGGTTTGACTTTCAAAGCTTCATGAAGCTTCAAGTGAAAACCAAATAAAGTCACCATTTTATTTCTTACCAAAATAAATAAATAAATAAATGAATAAGTAAATAAAGCAAATGAAATGAAACCCTAACCATTTACTAAACGTGGTTTAATTCAAACATACACCCAAGTTTGCATGCATCATCAAACATGATACAATCTTGTGCACAAAAAATATCACATATACAATGTGCACAACAAGTGAGAAAATCCAATTTAAGTGAACCAATACTAGTTAATGCAAAGTAATATATCAAATATATAATTATATATTAAATTATTAAATCAACACTTGATTTAACAATCCGGTCATATCGCATATGACCGACTAATATCCAATGTATCGACTTATCGAATCAATCCTCGATTCGATAACTAGGTTATATCACATACAACCAATCGATACATTGATCGCGAGAACAGAATACGGTATCATATACACGCATTATTCTTGGTCCCGCACGTATCTCATATGCGCTTCTATTTCGTTTCGTTTGAGCCAGGAAACCTCTGTATAGGACTCTAAAGACTCATCAATACGCCGGCAGCAGATGATGATCATATCAAGCATCCACAAGCCGCAAGCGGTCTGCTAAACGTAACGGCCACCCGGGTATTGAGCGATCAGAAGATCGACGAGCAAGCCCGCTCACACTCCTATGAATCCAACCAGTAACACTTACCGTACAGTCCAGTCTGTTCGTCTGATATGTCACATATCTTGCCTAGGGGTGGTAAACGTCAGACCCCAGTAACTCGATAAGTCGTGTCGATATGAGGTCTATAACAGTTCAAGATACTACTGATAACACTTACGAGTAAATCTCAGGAACCCTGGCTAGGGATTTCCGGTTATAGCCAATCAAATACAGCGCAACATCAACTCCCTATACCGGGAGAGACGAATCCCCTCCTATCGCTCATTGCCTCCATGTGATTCGGGACTGTACCCAAAAACCACTATTTTGCATGCCCTCTTGGACGTGGTAAGGTGTAAATCAAAGCACAGTGGGAATCACACAAGACTCTATGACGATCTCGGGTCTACAGACTAACCTGTACCAGTGTCACCAGAGAACTGCCATCTGACGTAAGGTATAATACCATCTGGGAGTTCTCGGCGAGTCCGTCCAGTGTACCCAGTCTCCACTGAGCACCCGTATATCATCTCTGATGTCAAGCACCAATGGATATGGGATCATCCATCGCCCATCTGTATGGGTCGAGAAGGTATATGCTAGTCTACTCTGGTATATCGATGCCCCGTCTCGATACACCCTCGACTAGGGACCTTGAAGGATGTACTTATGGATTACCATGTCCCCACTAGTATGATCCGCATCATAATCCAGGTAGTCAAGTACACATCCTAAGGGCTTTACCAACATGTAACAGAGAGACAATCAGTATACATGTTAAGATAAAAAGCAACTAGATCGCATACTATCATATCGAGCAAGAAAGTCCTCCTTATATATGTCCAAGCATCCACTATAATATATATCCTATGTATAGTAATGGTCTCTAGGGCATACATATAACTAACATTAAGGATGTGCTTATAGACCACCCAGCTCTCACTTATATGATTGTCATCATAATGCTGGTAGTCAAGTAATAATCCTACGGGCTTCATCATTATGTATTAGCGACGCGTAATAACAAATAAAACGTGTACACATCAATGATAATGACAAACCAGATAGCATACTATCATTTCGATTAAGATTGTTCTACCTGTATAGGTCCTCCCTCAGTTATTATAATCGCGTGCCTGCAATTACAATAATTTCCATGAGGGCACTATATCCAACAATCTCCCACTTTCATTTAAGGTTAATTATTGCGGTATCGCGTACCCACAGCTTGTGTGCTACCGAATACCCAACTTCTCTACTAATCAGTTTCACAAACTATGTTTGTGAAACTTAACGTGTTCGAGAAATAGCCTCCGTGAGTGGGCTCGCTACAATGTTCCAACTTCATCTCTCTATATCTCAACTTTTTGGAGATGAACAATCTACCAATCTGAACGATACCCCGCCTCAAGGATTTGTCTGGATACTTGGTGGGACCAAGTTCATTAATGAACACCTCCATCTAACAAACCTCTTGGGCTGTATCCTTTGTTGAGTTATAACCGACATCCTGCACCATGATTACCTCAGAATTTCTATTGGAACACTATCCAATATACTGATTCTCAGAAGATGCTAAACTCAAAACTTGACAACATCTCTGTCATCCAGGTCACCTTAGAAGCCTTAACCGATAACCGCCTCCTAGAGGAGGCTGCTGTTATCCTATACCAAGAACATCCTCTTATCTTATTTACTGCTTCCATTTGTTTCTCGAGAATTGGATTAATATATGCTTGTTGTATCTAGTACAAAAGCAATATCTGGTGTTTTACTAGACTTTGTATGATTGACTCAACTGCCTAAACAAATGATATGCCATTCATGCCAGTCCCTCTCATCATCAGTCCAAAAAGACATCCTTTTAGAGAGGGTGACTCCATCACCTGCGGGTACAATACCACTCCAGGAGTCGTCCATTCTAAAATACTTTTAGAATACTGTCCAAGTACCTGATTTATGAAACTTTCCAAATCTAGATCTAAAACTATAGATCTAGTCACCAGAACTCCTGATATATTATCCATATCCAACGTGGAGAAAACACTGTATGACAACCAAAATATGAACGATTGTAGTATAGGAACACCACTTCCTATCCGGAGTATGTCATCTAAAACATGGACAGTACTCCCGACATCCTTCTTACTAGATTCACTTTTGTTTTGACGAAGTCAATCACCTTGACTGTCACATCAATAACAGATGATCCGTCTTCGCTATCCTTTCTTTAGTCTAAGAATAGACATAAGCATCTTGCACACCTTCCGCTGCTCTCACTGACTACGATAACCCTCTGGCAGAGTCATATACACGTGCACTTCCAAAATACCATTTGGAAAGACGTTATAGTCACCCACCTGCCAGATATCATAGCCATGAACTGCATCAGCGTCAAAACATATCCATATGGACTTCAACATAGACACTGATGTAAAAGTCATATCACAATCCACAACGGGTATTTGATGAAAACTTTTTACAACAAGTCTAGCCTTATTAGGTTAGCACCTTTCCACCTGCACAAATCTCGAAAGATCTACTTGCTCCTGATGGGTTTTACCCCTTCAGGAGCACCCAGTAAAATCTAAAATCCATGATTTGCTGAAGTTCATGGAGTCCATCTTGGGTATGAAATACTTGGTCACCTGGAAGTTACTACTTCCTATAACCTGCTGATAACAAGTAGGGGAAATAGCAGTGTCAAGTCATATCCATATGGACTTCAGCATAGAAATTGAAGTAAAAGTCACATCACAATCCATAACGGGTATTTGATAAAAACTCTTTACAACATTTTTAGCATTATTAGGTTAGCACCTTTCCACCTGCACAGATCTCGAAAGATCTTCTTGCTCTTAATGGGTTTTATCCCTTCAAGAGCATCCAGCAAATTCTAAAATTCATAATTTGCTGAAGTGCGTGGAGTCCATCTTGGATATAAAGTATCTGGTCACCTGGAAGTTACCACTTCCTATGACCTGCTGACAACCAGTAGGGCCATCATTACTATGATGTTGATCCTCCTGTCACCGTCTACGAGAAAACCGAAGTGTCTCTCAGGTGTCTGAGGTCACCTACTAAAATCTGCGGAGTGGCTAACGGTTTGTCAAGTCCAATTGAATTTTTAGGTTCTACTAAATTTTCGGTAACCGTTTATGGTTCTGGAATCACTTCCAATTCTACTATACTCCCATTAGTTTCTTTTGCAAAAATATCCTCTTATAAAAAAAATGGCAAGTCAAGAACAATGTAACTATTGATCTTGAAAATGGTAGAAACAAAATCCTAGCGAATGCTTGGGATAATCCACAAACCGCCATTACTGACGCGTGCCTCGAGTTTGTCCGGATTCTGCTTTTAGAAAAAAACCAGATAACTCCATATCTTAACAACCTGAAGATATGTAACCATTCTATGTCCATATAGAATCAAGGCACTAATTTAGATGGAACCAGATTCAAAAGTCATGCAGCTATTTCCAGTGCATATCACCTAATGGAAAAAGGCCAATATAGCATTACTTATCATGGAACACGTCCACTGATGAGTAACCTGTGAAAGAATCAAGTTCTCGATATTGCTATAATGGAATACCTAGCATAAGTATCTTCATCTTCAATCACCTCGAAGAATCCTGATACTTCCAACATATGGTTCTCTACTTTATTCTTATACCTATAAACTTCTCAAGATCTTTGGACCTTGCATTACTACGAATGCGTGTCTAAAACCAGAGAACTCATAGGTAATCCTGAATGAAGTAAGAGTACCAACCCCTTTGTCCTAAAGGACACTGGACAACAATATTTTCATGTATAAGTCCCAAGAGTATACTAACTCAAATTCTGTGTTTTGTAAATTAAAAACTGTATCTTGGTTAAGAATGTCTTACACCGTTATTCAATGCTCCTTACCTTATCCTCAACTGATAAAGGTAAATGTTTACAACATAATTTTCAAAATGGATATCCCACTTTATAAAAATAAAGGTACAGATATTTCATTTTAAAATTCGGTTCATAACAACAGTTATTCGATACCAAATATTTGCCGTGGGTATTATGTAAGATCCAAAACTGGTAAATACATACCCTGGAGTCAGAATTGATTGGGAAAACAGTTCTCTATTACACATACATGGAAAAGATGAAACATGAAAATGTTTCATAGGGGATGGTCAGGTATTCCTAGTAATGTCTTTTCCATTATCCAGATATATGACAGTAGTCGCAATTTCCTTTTTCCTCACTTCAATCCCTTTATATATCTCTACTTCTTACCCTCTGCACATCGTTCCTGCGCTAACTGGTTTTCTTCCTTCCCTACCTTTCGGCACGAGCCTAAGGTTTGGAAGAAGACAATCCAATAAGTGTAACAGTTGTACTCTCCTAATCAAGGAGCTCTCGCAACCTGAGAGAAGGTAAAAGGAAGAGACAACCGAATGACCCTATTCAATTTCTTCAGAACCTGTGACCATCCTCGACTGAAGTAACTTCTTCGAGTTCGTATGTAACTATACGATGGCCGTTCCAAGAAATATAGATCATCGTAGTGATATGACGTGTTTTGAAGAAATGCAAAGGGTTAAGTAGGAGTGGCAGGGATATATATGACTTTGTCGCGAATCAAGACAAGCCAAAGCCAAAGGGTGTAAGAAGGTTCGGTCAAATTGGTTCATGAGTTTTTAAGGTAAGTCATGGTCACTGTACTGGAGAGAGAGAAAAGAAACACTCAGCGTGCACCCAATCAAGATCAGATTGGTTATCACTTTATCTGATCAGGATGGCTCCCACCGTTTCCTCGAATTCTCCTTCAAACCTTAAAAGGAGAACTAGTCGGAATCATTTAAGTGAAAAATCTCCCGAGGAGTAATATGTACCCATCAGTGGGAATCGGGACCTAACTATCATCATGTGATAACCTGACGGAATCCACTCAAGTCACCATACTCCAGAAGGTATGCGCATGCCTAGCAAGTTTCCCGTATGTTTGAAACCCCCGATATGGTTTTTGCCCCTAGGATCCAAGTGAACTTGATACAGTCAACATATCAAAGGGTTCTAGTCAAGCTCAACCCGTCATTATTTTGATTGCATTAAACCCACCCGCATAATACCCTTGACACAATCAAAATGGTTGCACGGCTGGCCTAACCAATCCATATATCCATGCGACAGAAAAGCATTACAGAGCTACCGTACAATACGCCTTGACACAGTCAACATACATATCACGAATACTAAGTAATACTAATTTGAAATGATGGAGGGCTACGGCTGGTTTTTGGCAAAAAACCTTTAACGTAATGAACTTGATATCGTTGAAGAAACTCGAGTGGCTTTGAAATGGAGTGGCTTAAGCTCCGCATTTTAAAACTAGTAACATAGACTTTTTTTTAAGAGAGAACTCCCAATGAAAGGATCGAGGCTCATCCCTCATAGAATGAGGTGCGGGGTATTCCTAACCGAATACCTCTATGCAAAGCAAAAGAATACAACCATGAGTTTTGAAGAAAACCAAGTAGTTTTAAAAATTGGTTCCGACAACATCATTTAGGTTTATTTTTCCTTGCATTATTTCGATAACGCGTTCCCATCATTTTATGTTTCCAAGCCACAAAAGAAACAACCAAAATAACATGCTTTTTATATGCCATCTGTATTCGCCATGGGGCCCCGTCATGCACCGTTAGGTTATTTAACTAACGGCAGAGCGGAGGCTGGACTAGCTTGGATGCAAAACATATAGAAGCATCTACTAAATATATATAATATATATCAACATCGAAGGCAGATAATAATCATCACAGACAGACAAAATTCATCACAAGTATGCGAACAACAATATAGAATAGCGGATAATCTAGGAGCCATGTGTTTCATTTGAGCCATAAATAAGACGCGATGTTCCTCGGTCGTGTGGATAGCCAGTGCAATAAAGATCCTAGACCCCTTTGAGTGCGACAAGTTACCCGCCAATCCCCGAAGTGAGGCAACCCCAATCAACAAAGTGATTGGGCCACCCAGCACTTCACGGAATCCGGTAACTTGAGCACCCATAAGTAGGTCAACCTATACCCCTACGAGTGCGGCGAATAGCCCGCCAATTTTAGAGTAAGCCCCCCAATCTCAACGCTTTGAGATGCGGGTCCGTTGCCCTCCAGAACCCTGCTATTCGATCACTTCTCTGCCAGGTAATCCTAGTACAGAAAAGAAAATATATATACAATGGCGACATCTACCTAAACCCGGTCGTGCCCCAATAAAAGAATATACAAACTGGCAGTGACGGCAGTCCACATGTTGGACGCTCGCCTCGCAAAAATCAATATATAAATGAATATAAACTGTACATCTAACATTGCACACAAGGTTATCCATCACGACAACCCGCACAAACTATAACCAGATATATATATAACCGCAGAAGTACGCAACACTAGAATGTGTGCAACCCCGTCTAAATGAACATATAGCAATTAGACGATTTTCAGCAACACATATACAACATCACAGATACCGACGATGCAAAAGTTTCGAGTTTTTAAAACTCTCGAGTTATCCCAAAGCTAAGATGAAACAAATAGAAATCTGGGACAAATCAAACAACACCAAAAATACCAATTTACAAAACCCAGTACACAGCATGATAACGAGCTCCAAATTTGGATAATGAAAAGGTGAGGCCAGCCAAAACAACATTCTTGCTGGCCCAAACATGATAAAATCCGCTCGTTTTCATTGTGTGTAACTATCTAGTCTAGAGTAAGCTTCTGCACTTGTTTAAAAAAATTTTAGAGACCAAAAATATTTCGAATAGAAACTAGGTTTTTAAAATGGAGTTTTCGGTTTTGAAACTTGAAGCATCGTCAAACAATAGTTTATGGTGTGGGTGGCTCTAATACCATGTTGGGATCTGGAACCTACGCCACGGAGGCCGCGGGCAAGGCGGAAGCGAAAACAAAAAATTTTTGAGGGCACCGGACGTGCAAACCTAGGATTTGATCCAATCACCATAAACTAGAAATCTAAAACATAAAAGGTTTGAGAAATACAACCTTTGTCACGTGTCCAGCCAATTGTGGAAGACCCCTCAAAGTTCGTAGCTGCCGGGATCGCCCTTGAGAATCAACCACTCTTGCCGAAGACGATCCACCTGAAGGAACGCGGAGGAGGCTCTAATCGACGATCCAAATTTGCTAGGTTTGGATGGTCGGTGAAGTAGGAATACTTCACTAAATTTTTCTCTCTAGAATCTATACTCAAATGGAGAGCAAGAAGAAGAAGATGGTGAAGGAGGTTGAAGCATGAAGGAACCATGTAGCATGAGCAAGTCAAGAAGAAGAAAACAAATCATCAAGTGTTTACTTATAGAAAAGAATGGCTACTAATATCTCAACCATGATGCAATAGTGAATCCAAATGGATTTTATAAATTTAAAATCCTAAGTCATGCTTTCCTACTTGTCCATAACCATGTTTCATGCTCTCTCACTTTACACCTCATTTCTTTATTTGATTTTCCAAAAAGGAAAATCAAATATGAGGTGTCCTTCTTCTAGAAGTATTCCCGTATAAATACGGAATACTTCACCTGGTATATGTATTGCTACATATACGCGTATCTGTATAAAAATACGGATAGCACCAAAGAGAGAAAATAAATAGTGAACAATAATATTAAAATACATGTATTAAAATACATATATAAATTATTAAATCAAAACATGATTTAATAATCTGACTTAATCCTAAGCCGGCTAGTATTATCAACCGTCCGATTAAAGTCCATGTATCGCGTACACGTATTTAATCGGACCCCCTGCACGTACCAACGTACGTCTCCTACATTAGTCGCCTGAACCGGGAAAACCCTCGGTGTGAGACTCTAAAGACTCGACAATACACTGGCAGTGAATTTAGCAACAAGCACGTCAGCGGCACTAGCTGTACGTAACGACTACCCACGTAGTTGTCGAAAAGGGGGGTCGACAATCAAGTGTGTCCTTACCCTACTGAGCCTGAATGTAACAATCTCCGTACAGTCCGGTCTCTTCGTCAAAGAGTATCGCATATCGGATCTAGGGGTGGATAACTTCATACCCTACTAACCCGATAAGTCATGTCAGAGTCTAGCTCATCATCAACTGAGATACTACTGATCAACTATCAGTAAATCTCGTCCACCATGGCCACGGATTTCTAGTGATAGCTAACTGAACACAGCGCGACATCGACTCCTAATACCAGGAGAGACGAATCCCTGACAGTCGACCACTGCCTCCATGTGGCTCGAGATTGTACCCAACTAAAACCTGTTTGTACGACTCCTTTGAGCCATATTAGGGTAGTAATCAAAGTACAGTGGGAACTTACATGAGGCAAATGACGACTTCAGGTCAAAAGACTAATCTGTACTCATGCCAACTGAGAACTTTCATCTGACGATAGGTATAATACCATCTAGAAGTTCTCGGTGAGTCCGTCCAGTGTACTCACCTCCAGTGAGCACTTGTATACTATCTTAGGTGACATAACACCAATGGCTTGTGAGACTGGCCACCGCCCCTCGTCGGGGTCTCGAAACGTATACACTAGTCTACTCCGGAATATCGATGCCCAGTCTCGATACTCCCACGACTAGGGACATTTAAGGATGTACTTATAGACCACCTAACTCTTACGTATATGATCGCCATTATATTGCTGGTAGTCAAGCAAGAATCCTACGGACTTCATCATTATGTATTAGCGACACGTAATAAAATGTAAAATGTGTACACATCAATGATAAAGACAAAAAAGATAGCATACTATCATTTTGAGTAAGATTGTTATACCTGTATAGGTCATCCCTCAATTATCATAATCGCGTACCTGCAATTACAATAATTGCCTTGAGGGAAATATATCCAACACATGAGTACATGTTAGTCCTTTGACCTGAGATCGTCATTTGTCTCATGTGAGTTCCCACTGTGCTTAGATTACTACCCTGCCAGGGCTCAAAGGAGTCATGCAAACAGGTTTTAGTTGGGTACAATCCCGAGCCATATGGAGGCATTGAGCGATTATCAGGGATTCGTCTCTCCTGGTATAAGGAGCCGATGTCACGCTGTGTTCGGTTGGCCATCACACTAAATCCTTGACCACGATGGATGATATTTACTGATAGGAGTTCAACAGTTTCTCGGTTGGTGATGAGTTTGACTCCGACATGACTTATCGGGTTATTAGAGGTCTTACGTTATCTACCCCTAGCCCCGATTTATGATACTCTTAGACGAAGAGACCGGACTGTATGGAGATTGTCATATTTAGGCTTAATAGGGTACGGACGGATTTGATTATCGACCTCCATTTCAGCATATAACTGGATAGCCGTTACGTACAGCTGGTACCGCTAACGTGTTTGTGGTTATGAATTTATCCAGTAACTCACTGCCAGCGTATTGTCGAGTCTTTAGAGTCCCACATAGAGGGTTTTCCCAGTTCAAGCGATTTGATGTAGATGATATATGTTGGTACATATAAGGGTTCGATTAAATACGTGAACAAGATATACGGACATTAATCGGACGGTTGATAATACCAGCAGGCTTAGGATTAAGAAGGATTATTAAATCAAGTTTTGATTTAATAATATATATATATATATATATATATAATATTCTAGTATTATTGTTCACTATTCATTTTCTCTCTTGGCTATTCGTATTTTTATACGGATATGCGTATATGTATTTCGATACGTATACCGAGTTGTATTCCATATTTATACGGAATACTTTCTAGAAGTAGGACGCCTCATTTGTGAATATTCATTTATGAATATTCTAGGAAATGAGGTGGAGGGTGAGGCTGCTTTGGGTATGGTTGTGGGAATGTAGAAAGGGATGGGCTTCATTTGTTTAAGGAAAAAATGGATGTGATATTTTTTAGTGTAGAAAATTATTATGAAGCAACACTATCATCCATTCAAACCTTAGCTCGTATTTTTGAGATGGCTACCTCTTTTTTTTCTTCCTCATCCTTCTTCATCATGCTCTCTTGGGCATAATTTTGAGAGTGAAAATGATAGTGGAAAATTCCTACATCCCCATTCTCCATTCCTAACGAGCTTGGAGCATCGGTTGCTTCACTATGTGAAGATGGAGCTTGAATCGGTTTTCTCAGGTGGATCATTTTCGGAAAGGGCGGTCGCTTCTCAAGCTTGTTCCCAACGCCCTACAAGGAGTTTGGAGGGGACTTCCACGATTTGGTGGACACGCATCAAAAATTGTAATCCCTAAATATTACATGCTTGCTTTCTAGTTTAGTGTTTGGCTTGATCACTAGGGATTAGTTTCTAGCACTCCCATGAAATTTTTTCTTTTTAATTCCGCATCGGCCGTGGTATTAGCGGAAAGGGCACTAGGAACTTTTCACCTGCTCGCCTTGCCAATTCGTCCAAGACGATGCAAGGCAACTCTTCAAATCGGCCATATCATCAACAAGACGTCTTAGGTGCCGCGTAAAGATCCATACGCAACATGGTAGAATAAGGGGATCACACATTTAAATGATGGGGGTTATCCCTATTTTGTTATTTTCACGTCTGTATTGTGTAGAAATCCAACGCCCAGGAAATCTTTACTATTACATATATCTTTGTTTATATAATTTTTATTCGATATTAATTTATAAGGTATTTTTAATTTTCTGAAAAAGTTTGTTAAGAACATAAATTTCAGATCTCTACTATATTAATGACAAAGGATGGGTATATGGAGTACGTGCAAAACAAACCCTTCTAATTTTCATCCATGTAGCAATGTCGCTATGTCAAAAATTGGTAATTTTGATTTATATTAGAATAGAAATAAAAAATAAAATACGAAGATTTTAGGGTTATTGTTGCTATTCACCATTAACAAACTTCCTTCACCCATAACAAACTTGCCACAACTGAAAGATTCTAGGTTCCCATCATCTCTGTAACTCTCCCCGTTCCTACGTTCCCATCTCTCCAACTAATTCTTTAAAAATAATTTTAGATCTATATGTTATCAAAATATACAAACGTGCATCGCATGGGCAACATATTAATTAGTTATAATTATCGAATTTTTTTATCATAATTATCTTCTTGGATATGTTTTCAAAAAAAACTATCTTTTAGACTTTTATCATAGTTATTGATTTCAAAATAGCTAAATGGCATGTACCATCTTAGATTTAGGGAATTTACATTTTTTTTAAAAATAGTTTAAGTGAATTAAAGATGAGAGTAGGCCTGGCAAAGGAGGAGAGTCGACGGCGACTCGCCTTACAATGAGGTGAATTTTATCCGCCTCGTTGTTGCAGGCGAAGCGAGCAGGTTCCCAATTTTCCCAATGTCGCCTAACTCGCCCCTCCTGACTCGCCCCTCGCCTTGCCTCACCTCGCCAGCGACTCGCCTCGCCTCGCCAACTCGACACTGACTCACCTCGCCAACTAGCTATAGACTCGCCTCAACCCGTCTCTAACATAAGTTTTACTTGAAAATTTTCTTTAGCAAACGTCTGGTACAAATGTCTGTGGTTCAAAAAATTCATAATGAGACATTTGGCCCAGACGTCTGCTTAAGAAAATTTTTAAATACAGACGTCTGTAGTTCAAAAAATTCTTAAGGAGACGTATGACCCAGACGTCAAATAAAAAACTTTTGAAATACAGACGTTTATGTTGACATCCATGTCCTACGATCATCAGTTTCGATTATTTAGTCCAAAATCTTATTTAAACTAATTCATAAGTTATTGATGACGTTTCTAAGTTCACGTCTTGAATACAACAGGCACGATACATCAAATATCAAGTGAGATTGCCTACAATAAGATACACACTCAAAATGGTTATATAGCATGACAACTTGAAGCAATTGATAATGTGATGCAAGCCTAATTAAGATTTAATGACGTCTCAACATAACAATCCAAGGAAATGAAATTAATCAAAAAACCAAAACGAAGATAGAAGTTATGAGTGTTTTACTTTTGTTTAGTGATGATCTCATAAGGTTAGAAATATCATTCCAACATGTTCTATATACTCCATACGTCTCCCTTCTCATCGAGAGACGTCTAATCTAACCGTTGGAATTCAAACTGCCAAGTTTCAGAAACAGATACTCGTTCATGTCAGAACACAGACGTCTCCCAAATACGTATGTATCATAATTTTTTTGAACCCCAAATGTTTCCCACAGACGTCTGTAGCATAAATTCCCAAAATATCAAATACTGGATAAACTTCAGAGACGGCTCTACAGACGTCTGCTGAATAATTTTTTGTTCTCCAGATGTTTCCTAAAGACGTCTGGTGAAGGAATTTTTCTAATGGCAGATGTATCCTGCAGACGTCTTCATGGGCAATTTTTGGCAGTTAAATCAAATTTGAATCTTGAATCAAAGGGATATTTACGCCATTTTCAATTAAACCGTCTCCAACGGTCATTAACTATTTTATGACAGTTTTTTGGCAGTTATGGGCAGCTAGAATAACTTCCCATTTGATCCCTATATAAACCCATGAGATCTCATACTTTCATTCAGCTATTCATTGCAAATCTATTGAGAAATCTTCTTGTTCTTCTCCTGCTTAACTTGTCTAATTTTTTTCATTTCCTCCGGAGCTAAAACCTGATATAATTTCTCAAATCAATCTTTATGCTACACCGGTTATAATTTTTTGAGATCATACGATTGACAGTGAGTGAATTTGTTGTTTTTGTAAAACGATTGTAAACCCACGAGAGGGGGTGTTCTTAACCCACGAGAGGGGGTGTCTCTCACCTATGAAAGAGGGTGTTTCTCAATCGATGAGAAGGGGTGCTTCTCAACCCACGAGAGGGGTGCTTCTCATTACTTGAATTGTGTGGATTCGGAGTGGAAAAAGAGATCTTCCTAGAGAGAAGTGGATTAGAGAGAAAAGTACGGCTTTCCTAGAGAATCACGGGCTAGAGAGGAAGAAAACTTGTTTCCTAAGAAATCACAAGTTCAAGAGTGTGATCCTTGTGAAGAAAGATTTTGTTCTTCACATTCCTGTGAAGAGAGATTCATGTTCTTCACAACAATAGTGCAGAAATCCCGAGAAGGTGTCTCAAGCGGGGACTAGCCAAAGGAGCGTGGTGAATCCTAGTCAACAAATCACAATGTTTGCGATTGCTTTTACCCTTTTTACTTTTCTGTGTTAGCTTTGATCGCCACTTTAAGTTTCTTGTTTAAATAATTTCCGTAGAAACTTGGTAATCGCTTAGAACATTTTATTTAAATTTTTAAATTTGCCATAGGACATATAAATACCATATTCACCTCCTTCTAAGGTTTTTTCAATTGGTATCAGAGCGGATTGCTCACTTTTAAAAGATTAACATCTTGATTTTTAGATCCATAATAGCAAACCAACTAGAGGGACAATCCACCACACGACCTCCACAGTTTAACGACACTAATTTTCAGATTTTGAAAATCCAAATGAGAAATTTTCTACAATGCATGGATTTAGAAATTTTGGACATTATAGATGAAATTTTTGTTATTCCTACCACTAAACCACTTTCTGAAGTAGATAAGAATTCGATGACGATGAATATTAAGGTTATGAATGCCCTTCACTTCCCTTTGGTTATAGAGGAATTCTATCGAATTTCCATGTGCCAAACGACACATGATATCTGGAGTACTCTTTAGACTGCACATGAGAGTACAAGCCAAGTAAAAAAAGTAAGATAAATACGTTAATGCACGAATACGAAATGTTTTCTGTGAAAGAAAATGAATCTATAGATTCTATGTATTCTGGGTTTAATAATATTGTTACCAAATTATTTAATTTAGGAAAGAAATTTGTAGATAAAGAGAAGAATTATAAAATTCTTCGATCACTAATCTTGTCTTCGCAGCCTAAAATTACTGCAATCAAAGAAGAAAATGACATGAGCACCATGAGTGTAGACACTCTCATTGGTAAACTAAAGACCTATGAGATGAAACTCGGTGACATCAAAGACCAAGGAATACAACCAAAGGAAGAATATCGCACTCAAAGTATCAATGAACAAAATCAAAGAGCCTATTCTATCAAGCGATGATGGAAGCAACGACGACGAGATGGCGAACATAGCAAGGCACTTCAAGAAATTTCTTAAGAATAGAGGCAACTCATTCAAGAAACGGGTAAATTCTTTCAAGGCCATGCGATACTTCGAATTCAATAAAGAGGGTAAGGTCAAGGTGGATGTTCATATCAGATTTTTGCATTTTCATGCCGCCCATTTTTTATCACATTGCTTATCGGTAGGTACTCTTGAGCCGTGTTTGCTAGTTATTTGCAGGATACAGGTTCTCAGCTCTAAACAGTGAAATTCATGGAAAAGCGTGACAAATTCTGGATTACTACCAACCACAGATAAATACGGGTCTCCGCTCTCTATCCGTATGTTGCCGCACACCAGTTTAAGGGACAAAATGGAAAATCAATTGTCATTTTCATGCACAAAGCACAATGTCAACACAAAATCCAACATGTCTACGTGGAGCTCAAGAAAAATCATGGCAAATGATACACATCACCTTTTTGATCTGCTGAAATTCTGGAAAAATTGTGAAGAGCTTCTGAGAAACAACATATTCCACACTGAAGAGTACATCCAAACAGGGAAACCCACAAAATCTCATGACCTAATTCATTAAGACGGCCGCGGATCCGTGGCCAACATGGGGGTTAGGCCGCGGGTCCGCGGCCATGCTGACTCGGCAGAGGGTTAGTTTTTGGGGGCAGTTTGGTCAATTCATGTTTTGTCAGAATGTCCTTCTAGGTTCTCTGTTTCCTGCCTATAAATAGCTCAGAACTTGCCAAGCCAAGGGCGCTTAATTCTTGTGTAAAATTTTAGGATATATTTTGTAGTTCTTCTTCCTCTTTTTATCTTTTCTCCATCAAAACTTTGTAGTGAGATTTTTATGAGTGAAGGATGAATAAAAGAGTTCTTTTTGTTACCATGCTTGTCTTGTTATGTTGTTAATGATAATTGCTTGTATTTTTCATTTGCTAATCTAATTGTTGTTATTTGTTGTTTGTTTCTCTCTTGTTCTCTTTTTCTTTATCCTTAACAACAATGATGCTTAAGCTTGAGCCTTGCCAAAGTGAGGTCTCAAATAGCTAGTTGTAATCTTCTAACCTCTTTCTCTCTATCTTCCTCCTTTTGTTGTATTTTATTTTTCTTATAATGGGTGAGTAGTTTTCTTACTTGTTAGGGTAGGATAAGGAAAGTTTGAGAGAAGGAAATCTCTCTCACTCTTTCCTTGCCCAACATCTCAATTCGGACTCCCGTTAATTGAACCACAATCCGCTCCCTACGGCACCATATCCTACATGATAGCAGTGATTCTTTAGTGAGACCGGTTGTGGTTGAATTAACCGGAGGTTAAGGCTAAGAGCCAAGAACGGACGGACAAGCACCAAAAGGAAGAACTTAAGCGTTGGAAAGCCTAGCTTATACTCGCAAGTTCCTTCCTACTCGTGCTAATCCCTGTTGTTGCCGATTACCGTAACACCGATATTAAGAGTGGCAACGAAAGAAGTGAGCGACTCCTAACTCAAACTAAGCTAATCCTAACCCTAACAAGCTCTCTTTATATAACACTTTAGCACATAGTTAATCTCAAAACAAACCTGGACATTTGGACTTAACTCGTTAAAGCACATAGAAAAAGATTCCCATCTCCCTGCGGACGACCCGTACTCAACCGGCTAGCTACAAGCGAAACCGTCTTGATTGCGGTAATTAACTAAGCACGCAAAAACTCTATCAATCAAATGGCGCCGTTGCCGCGGAGACGGTAGTCTATTTCTTTATGTAATTTTGGGTTAATTTGTGAATATAACCGAAAAACAAAACAAAAAAAATACATTGTAAAAATCATCTTGTTATTTTTGATTAGTTTTTGTGCAAGTGTGCAGGAGAAAAGGAAAGGTCGAGTTCGGTGCCAAAGACGTAGGAAGTTAGACCCATATCTTGCGGCTACACCGCGGGTGATCAAGACGGAACAAACGGTCTACTGAAAGATTCTGGAGCAGACCCAGTGAGCAAATTTAGATTCAGAAGTTCCAGACAAGAAGAGGACACCCCATCAAGCTCACACAAGAAAATTAGAGGCCCAATTCCTTTTTCTTGCCGCGGAACCGCGGCCTAAGCGCTCTCTGGCCGTGGAACCGTGGCCATTTGTTGTCTTCAAAAACCCAAAAATCCCTGTAAGTCTTTCTGCCCTCTTCCCCACTCCTCTGAACTCCACTGAACTGTATTTTCTGCAGCATTCTTTGCGCAAACTCTCTTCCCCTTTCAATAAATTGTTTTTGTGCAGAATTCTTTGCGCCGCCCTTTAAAAATAAAAAATTGATTGCTGTTGATTATTACTGCTTTGCATATTCTAATCGAACTTTAAGGGGCTTGAAACCAATCCAGATTGGATGGGGATTTCATCACCCTTCCCAGGACCCCAGAAATCATAAAAAGCATATGCATTGACCATTATTTAATTAAAAAATGCTAGACTCAGCCCTAAGGACGCCGCGCTCAATAGGACAGAGGACTGGTTGTAGGCATCGGCCGTTTATCCTATCCTGACTTTGCGGTGTCTAGGCAAGTGTGTCGAAGGCAAGTGGTTGCTTAATTAGGACCACTACTTACGTAGTGGGGAGCCTCCCACTTACCTGGCACTTACCTGGCCGCAATTGACGGAGAAGAGATGGTTTGAGGTCCTATTTCTAGCCCTTTGGAACAGTTAGGAGCTGTCTAGCTGACCTAGGTGACCCTAGACCTAGGTGTGATTGTGCATATTTTGTCTGTGATTGTTTGAAACCGTAAGTCCGTACATATTTCTGTAAAGCTCTTTCTAAAAAAAGAAAAAAAAACACAAAACAAAAAATTTTATAAAAACTTGCCCTTTGTCGCCAGAATCCATTTTTTCACCCACCTCCTATCGTATTTCTCCATTGTCGTTTTCTTACCCTCACCTTCTCCGCTTTGACTACACTAAACTAGTTTAGTGTATGTCCGGTTGGACTCGGGACACTAGCGCCTGCCTAGTCCGCGTTACGTTAGTCGCGACCGACTACGCGATCGACTCAGACGTCGAAACTCCGTCCACGCCTCTTTCACCCTTACATTTGCCGGCCAACTCCGACGTTGACCGGAATTCTGTTCATACATCCTCACCTTCACCATCACCAACCTCTTCTTCTGCGATGTCAGGATTTAATCCAAACATCCCTTTGACTCCTCCGGGATTGATTCCACCTCCTATGGATGCGAATGACCCACCACCACCGCCTGTTGTAGCGCCACAGCGAATCGCGCTCCAGGATCGTTTCTATCCCACTCTTTCTGCACTTCCCACCTGTCTTTCCCTTCCACCGGCCAATAGGGATAATTTTGAAATTAAGCCCCACTTCATTAACATGCTTCCAAAATTTCATGGGCTTGAATCTGAAGATGCCTATATCTTCATCAACAAGTTTCAGAATGTTTTTGCCATGATGAAAATGACCCAGCTGTCGGACGATGCTATACGGCTATGGGTCATTCCGTTCACTTTGTACGATCATGCTGAAAAATGGCTGTATAGCACCGCTTCCCACTCCATAACCAGTTGGGACGAGTTTGTGAAAGCGTTTCTCAAGAAATTCTATCCAAATAATAAGACTGTGAGGATCCGTAACGAAATCAACCAATTCTCCCAGCTTCCTAATGAACCCTTTTGGAAGTGCTTTGACCGGTATAAAGACCTTCTTGTTCAGTGCCCTCACCACGGTATTGAGAAATGGCAACTTTGCCAAACTTTATACGAAGGCCTGAATCCAGCAACCAAGCAGTTGTTGGAAACATTTGTCAAGGCCACTTCCTGTCCAAATCTGACGAGGAAGCATGACAAATCTTCGACGACCTTGCGGAACAAACGCTTCAATGGGAGAGCACCAAACCAACTTCTTCTTCTTCCTCCTCCACTTCTACTGGTCAGTCTAGGGTAGGCATTCACCAACTCGATGTCTCTATTGCAATGAAAGCTAAAATGGCTGCAATAACGAGAAAACTCGAAGCAATAGAGAGCAAATTTTCATCTCCTGCTCATGCCCCTGTTCTCCCCTTTCATACCATTTGTGCTTGTTGTTCCGATCCATCTCACTTAACCGAAGAGTGTCCTTACAATCCACCATCTCAAGGACAGGATCAGGTTAATGCTGCATTTCAGTAAAGACCGAGAAATGATCCATACTCTTCCACCTACAATCCCGGTTGGAGGAACCACCCCAACTTTGCCTGGAATCAGAACCAGCATCAATTCCAAGGCAACAATTTCCAGAGACCCCCTCCTCCGCAACAACAAGCTCAGCAACAAACTCAACATCAATTTCAGCAGCCCTTCCAACCTCAACCTTTTCAAAATCAGACGAACAACTTTGCACCCAACAATTCTTTTCCCCAAAACAACTTTGTTCCGTCAAACAACGATAAGGTTTCCTCACTAGAACGAAGTCTAGAGGCATTTGTAAAACAATCGACTCAATCCACCGCCAACATCCAGTCGTCCATTCAATCTTTGGTGCAACACACTGCTGCACACCGGCAGAGCATCAAGACCATTGAAGCCCAAATTGCACAACTGAATGCGGCCTTAAGCGAGCAAGAGAAGGGGAAGCTTCCATCTCAACCACTCCCAAATCCCGGCCACCCACATAATGTACATGTTGCTCTTGAACAACAGAACCATAATGTGAGTGACGTGACTACATTGAGATCCGGAAGGATGCTGCAAAACAACATTGGCACACGGATCCACGATGACACCCCGGCCGCTCCTCCTTCTTCTTCTTCTTCTTCTTCTTCTTCTGCTTCTTCGTCTTCTGAGCCTATTCTCCATTCTTCAAAAGGCTCTTCCTCTTCTTTTGCTCTAAACGGACCCATTTCTCAGTCAACGAAAACACCAGCTCTGGGATCCGTTCCAACTCCACAATCTCCTCCACAAGCATTGGACTCAACCAATTTTAAAAACGTTCCATTTCCAAACCGGTTGATGTCCAATAAAAAAAATCCACAAATGGAGAAGATTCTGGAGTTGTTTAAACAGGTTAACATCAACATTCCCCTTTAGATGTTGTCCAACAAGTCCCGTCCTACGCGAAAATCTTAAAAGACTTGTGCACGAAAAAGAGGAAATCTCAGGTACCCAAGAAATTTTTCTTGGCTAGTGCTGTGAGTGATGCTCTTACCCAATCTTTACCTAAAAAACGGAAGGACACTGGCTGTCCTACGATTTCTATTACCATTGGGGATAAGAACATCAACCGCGCACTATTAGATCTTGGTGCCAGTGTTAACCTACTTCCGTACTCAGTATATGAGCAACTAGGTGTAGAAGAGCTGAAACCCACACACTGTACTCTCCAAATGGCCGACCGATCAATCACCCATCCTAGGGGTGAGCTAGAGGATGTGTTAATCAAGGTTGGGGACTTCATATTCCCCGTTGACTTCATTGTATTAGACACACAGCCTGTAGCTAACCCCCGGAATCAAATTCCGGTGATACTCGGTCGCCCATTCCTTGCAACCTCAAATGCTGTGATCAATTGTCGAAATGATTCGATGAACCTATCTTTTGGAAACATGACAATTGAACTCAACATTTTTAGGTTGGGGAATCAGCCCTTCGAACATAATGCTCATATACTAGACGTTTGCTGAATCCAGGAGATCACCCCAGAGGAGTGTGAATTCGAGGAGTTTTTGTTCGATCACGACAACCTTAACGCCACTAGTGCGTTCCTCTTCGAACCTGCTGCTGCTTCTACGCCCAACAATGACTACGAGTGTTTCACTTTCTCGACCGATCTTAGCCAGTCACCACCCGAGTTGG
Source organism: Agapanthus africanus (assembly GCA_030015575.1). Taxonomy (NCBI): domain Eukaryota; kingdom Viridiplantae; phylum Streptophyta; class Magnoliopsida; order Asparagales; family Amaryllidaceae; genus Agapanthus; species Agapanthus africanus. The sequence continues at coordinate 446,779,108 of JASDDO010000012.1, read as the reverse complement.
AATCCTTTGAGTTTCTGGATGAGTTACATGAACCATCCAACTCGGTCGCTTACACTCATTTTGAACCTTTACTGGAATCCTTTGAGTTCGAGACCTTTTCACTAATCTTGCCTTCCATCGTTTCACCTCCAACGCTCGAACTCAAGCCTTTGTCGTCTCACCTTAAGTACGCTTACTTGGGTGAGAACGAGACCCTCCCTGTTATCATCTTGGCTTCTCTAGCTCCAGAGCAAGAGAAAACCCTTCTTGCGGTCTTGCACAGCAATAGGCAAGCTTTTGGATGGTCAATGGCGGACATCAAGGGGATTAGTCCCCTGATCTTTGAACATCACATTCATCTGATGGATGATGCCAAACCAGCCAGGAATCCACAAAGACGTCTCAACCCAGTCATAAAGGATGCTGTAAAAAAGGAGATCGTAAAGTGTCTGGATAGTGGTATCATTTACCATATCTCTGATAGCCAGTGGGTTAGCCCTATTCACGTTGTCCCCAAGAAATCAGGCACAACGGTCATAACCAACGAGGCGAACGAGTTAATTCCTACTCGCACCCAGACTGGGTGGCGAGTATGCATCGATTACAGAAAACTCAACGCCGCAACGCGGAAGGACCACTTTCCGCTACCTTTCATTGACTAGATGCTTGAATGATTGACCGGACATGAGTACTACTGCTTTCTTGATGGCTACTCCGGATATAATCAGATTCCCATCGCCGAAAAAGACCAGGACAAGACCACATTCACTTGTCCTTTCGGCACGTTTGCATATTGTCGCATGCCCTTTGGGCTGTGTAATGCGCCCGCTACCTTCCAACGGTGTATGATAGGAATCTTCTCAAACATGGTGGAAAAATTCTTGGAGATCTTCATGGAAGATTTCTCCATTTTCGGTGAATCCTTTGATTAGTGTTTGCTGCATCTCGACGCTGTCCTTACCCGGTGTAAGGACAAGAATCTCACTTTGAACTGGGAGAAGTGCCACTTCATGGTGCGCGAAGGTATTGTCTTAGGACATATCATCTCGCAAAATGGCATTGAGGTAGATAAAGCAAAGATTGAAGTCATTTCCAATCTCCCTCCTCCCCGATGCGTCAGAGATATCCGAGCCTTCCTTGGCCATACCGGTTTCTATAGACGGTTCATCAAGGACTTTAGCAAGATTTCTAGGCCCTTGACTCTTTTGCTGGCCAAGGACACGACGTTCGACTTCAACTTGAGTTGTATGACTGCGTTCAAGTCATTAAAAATCTCACTCACTTCTGCTCCCGTTCTTTCTTCTCCTGACTGGACGCACCCATTTGAGATTATGTGCGATGCATCCGACTTTGCCATCGGTACTGTCCTTGGACAACACATCAACAAGATGCCGCACATAATCTATTATGCTAGCCGAACCCTGAACGACGCCCAACTGAACTATACAACAACTGAGAAGGAATTCTTGGCCGTTGTATTTGCCTTAGAAAAGTTCAGGCCTTACCTCATCGGCTCTCCAGTCATCGTTTATACGGACCATTCTGCTCTGTGCCATCTTTTTGCGAAGAAAGATGCAAAATCTCGGCTGATAAGATGGATCCTCTTGCTTCAAGAGTTTGACCTTGTCATCAAGGACAAAAGAGGATGTGAAAACGTAGTTGCCGACCATCTCCCACGACTTCCTTCTTTGTCGTCGCTTCAAATTCCGATCAACGACGTTTTTCCGGATGAACAGCTCTTGACAGTATCTTATGAACCCTAGTTCGCAGATATTGTGAACTATTTGGCCACAGGATTACTACCGACTGAATGGTCAAGTCAGGACAGACTTCGATTCTTATCCCAAGTAAAACACTTTTACTGGGACGGACCCTATCTGTTCAAGTACTGTCCCGACCAGATTATTCGTCGGTGTGTCCCTGATGATGAATTCAAGAGTGTGCTGTCGTTTTGCCATGATCAAGCATGTGTCGGGCATTTTTGCCCCAGAAAGACAGCTGAGAAGATCTTGCAGTGTGGTTTCTACTGGCCACAACTCTTCAAAGACGCTCATGACTACTGCAAGACTTGCTCCCGGTGCCAACACTTAGGCTGGATATCCAGGAGAAACGAGATGCCACTCCAACCAATCTTGGTTGTGGAGATTTTCGATATTTGGGGAATAGATTTCATGGGGCCGTTTCCCAGCTCTTTTGGGAACTTGTACATCCTTCTCGTTGTTGATTACGTCTCTAAGTGGGTCGAGGCTGTGCCCAGCCGGACTAACGACAACAAGGTTGTCGTTAGATTTCTTAAGGAAAACATTTTCTCCCGGTTTGGGTACCCTCGAGCAATCATTAGCGACAATGGAACTCATTTCTGCAATAAGACTTTCGAGGCCTTGATGCGGAAATATTCCATTAATCATAAGCTATCTACGCCCTACAACCTCCAAACCTGTGGGCAAGCCGAAGTTTCAAATCGGCAAATCAAGCAGATACTGGAGAAGACGGTTTCCAAGAACCGTAAAGATTGGTCGTTAAAACTCACTGATGCCCTTTGGGCATTTCGAACTGCTTACAAGACCGATCTTGGCATGTCTCCCTATCGGCTTGTGTACGGAAAGGCTTTCCACTTCCCTGTGGAAACAGAGCATCGCGCATTTTGGGCGATAAAAGAGCCGAATCTGTCTCTCGAAGATGCGGGCAGCCATCGGAAGCAGCAGTTAAACGAATTGAGCGGGCTTCGGGATGAGGCTTACGAAAACGCGGTTGTCGTTAAGAACCTAACGAAGGTGTTTCACGATAAACACCTTTTGCGCAAAACATTCACACCAGGTCAACAAGTACTTCTTTACGACACCCGGCTACATTTCCATCCAGGTAAGCTCAGAACTCGCTGGAAAGGGCCATATTTTGTGCGGAATGTGTATCCGCATGGTGCTGTGGATTTGGAGAATCCAAAGGACGGTTCATTTTTCAAAGTAAACGGACACAGACTAAAATCGTACCTTAGCACCGAACCAAAAGAGGATCTCCTGGTCTTACAGGAGCCGGTTTACCCTGCATAATCTTCCTCTGCCTACCACCAAACTTCGGTTATCCAGCCAAAATAGTGGACGCTGTTCCAAATAAATTTGGGGGTATGTATATACCATTTTGTATATATTTTTGAATATTCTTTTCCATTTCTACTATTTTTCTTTTCTTTTAAAACAAAACAAAAAAAAATTGTGTATATCTAACCGGCAATTTTGGCCCTTCAATGATTTCTTCATTCAATGACAGTGAGGACACTGTTCAGTTTAAATTTGGGGGTATGCTCGGTACGCATTTCTAACCTTCGCATTCATATGTATATTTTGCATCTGTATACTAAAATCCATAAAATTCATAAAAATCAGAAAATTTTCTAAAAACATAAAAACTTTTCGTCATGTTAGCTAGTGGGAGAACTCAGATTCAACATTTCGACGGTTTTGTTTGATAAGATAAGAATAACTAAATCTTATTTTTAGACTTTGAAAACCTGAAAGATAACTCTCCTTTGAAGTTAACTGTAGCTGATATACGTCTTTACATCACACTATACGTGTCGTGAGTTTTGAAAATTAGATGACAAGTCTATTATGTATAAAAACTTTTAAATGGATAAATTATTTTCTGAGGATCAAATAGGTTTGTTCTGAAATAAGTAATATCAAGAATAGTTTATGAAGTTAAGCGAATATGAAAGAATGTTATTGATGCCTTAATTGGAACTAATTCTGAAAAATAACCCATCTGGAACTTGATTGGAATGATTACACACCGAACCCACTAAAACACGTCTTTTATCCAAAAAATAATTGAACTGCCGGTTATATCTCCGTTCTTATTGATTCATCATGATTTTCACGCTAAATTGTCTTTTGTTTTTTGGACCTAGGTAACTTGAGTAATTAAGTCCACTGGGGTGTCTCTACACCTAATGCCCCAAAGCTAACTGGTTTGGGTGCATTGGCCCAAAGCTCGTTAAGAAGCTTAGAAAGTCCAGAGTAAAACAAAGTCAAGCAAGTGTTCTCTCCGAGTTAAAATTCCTAACGGTTCTTTGTGTGAGAATAATCTTGACAAAAGACAAGTTTTTATAAAAAAATATTTCTAGCGGAGATATGAAGGTTTTATTCTATGATAAAGACTATTGCACATTCATAGAGGTGTGTATGAAATGAAAACAAGAAAAAGGTGGAGTGAAAAATACGACCTAGTTTCCTATTAAGAAAGATAGAAATTCTGAAATTGAAACCTTACTGGAAAACGAAACTTGAAAAATACTTAACTCTTTATAAAACTTATGTGATCCTTTTAAAATTTTTATATGGGCTTTATTGTGTGACATGATGACTTTAATCGATCCTTCTGGAACTTAACGACACTATTTGCACTGCTCGTAAAGACATATAAAATCTTAAGTTAAATAAGAAGCGAGGTGTGAAAAATAAAGGTTCGATAGTCTAGACTTAGGATAATAGAATTGTTATTTTCTGAAACAAAACCTTAGGGTTTGAATCATAGTTATTTTGCAAAACTAGCTTGACCGGATTTTATGGGTAGTATCCGCTGAAAACCCTCAGGAGACAACACTCCTCCTACTAGGGACACCTAGAGGTTTAATGGCTTATTACACATGCTCAGTGCAATCGTTTTCCCTGCGAAAGTGAGGTTAGAAATTTTTGTGAATAAATTGGCTTTGCTCGGGACGAGCAAATGATAAGTTTGGGGGTATTTGTTCATATCAGATTTTTGCATTTTCATACCGCCCATTTTTTATCACATTGCTTATCGGTAGGTACTCTTGAGCCGTGTTTGCTAGTTATTTGCAGGATACAGGTTCTCAGCTCTAAACAGTGAAATTCGTGGAAAAGCGCGACAAATTCTAGATTACTACCAACCACAGATAAATACGGGTCTCCGCTCTCTATCCGTATGTTGCCGCACACCAGTTTAAGGGACAAAATGGCAAATCAATTATCATTTTCATGCACAAAGCACAATGTCAACACAAAATCCAACATGTCTACGTGGAGCTCAAGAAAAATCATGGCAGAAGATTCACATCACATCACCTTTTTGATCTACTGAAATTCTGGAAAAATTATGAAGAGCATCTGAGAAACAACATATTCCACACTGAAGAGTACATCCAAACAGGGAAACCCACAAAATCTCATGACCTAATTCATTAAGACGGCCGCAGATCCGCAGCCAACATAGGGGTTAGGCCGCGGATCCGCGGCCATGCTGACTCGGCAGAGGGTTAGTTTTTAGGGGCAGTTTGGTCAATTCATGTTTTGTCAGAATGTCCTACTAGGTTCTCTGTCTCCTGTCTATAAATAGCCCAGAACTTGCCAAGCCAAGGGTGCTTAATTCTTGTGTAAAATTTTAGGATATATTTTGTAGTTCTTCTTCCTCTTTTCATCTTTTCTCCATCAAAACTTTGTAGTGAGCTTTTTATGAGTGAAGGATGAATAAAAGAGTTCTTTTTGTTACCATGCTTGTCTTGTTATATTGTTAATGATAATTGCTTGTATTTTTCATTTGCTAATCTAGTTGTTGTTATTTGTTGTTTGTTTTTCTCTTGTTCTCTTTTTCTTTATCCTTAACAACAATGATGTTTAAGCTTGATCCTTGCCAAAGTGAGGTCTCAAATAGCTAGTTGTAATCTTCTAACCTCTTTCTCTCTATCTTCCTCCTTTTGTTGTATTTTCTTTTTCTTATAATGGGTGAGTAGTTTTCTTACTTGTTAGGGTAGGATAAGGAAAGTTTGAGAGAAGGAAATCTCTCTCACTCTTTCCTTGCCCAACATCTCAATTCGGACTCCCGTTAATTGAACCACAATCCACTCCCTACGACACCCTATCCTACATGATAGCGGTGATTCCTTAGTGAGACCGGTTGTGGTTGAATTAACCGGAGGTTAAGGCTAAGAGCCAAGAACGGACGGACAAGCACCAAAAGGAAGAACTTAAGCGTTGGAAAGCCTAGCTTATACTCGCAAGTTCCTTCCTAGTCGTGCTAATCCCCGTTGTTGCTGATTACCATAACACCGATATTAAGAGTGGCAACGAAAGAAGTGAGCGACTCCTAACTCAAACTAAGCTAATCCTAACCCTAACAAGCTCTCTTTATATAACATTTTAGCACATAGTTAATCTCAAAACAAACCGGACATTTGGACTTAACTCATTAAAGCACATAGAAAAAGATTCCCATCTCCCTGCGGACGACCCGTACTCAACCGGCTAGCTACAAGCGAAACCGTCTTGATTGTGGTAATTAACTAAGCACGCAAAAACTTTATCAATCAGTGGACTTCCTGAATCTTAAAGTCAAGAAGAACAAATCCAAATTGAAGAAAGGTTCGGAATGACGGGTTTATCAAGCCATCTGGGATAAGTCTGAATAAGTGAGTTAGAGAATGAAGAAGTTGTAAACATGTGCTTCATGGAGATAAACGATGATGCGGTTAGTGACAATATTCTTGATATTGAAAGTTTTTCTAAAGATTAATTAGTTAATTTATGCTTTTACTTGAGATCTAGTTATGCTAAGGTACACGCTAAATATAAACAACTTAAGAATAGTAAAAACTTAAATAATAGTCAAGTTAAAGATGAATGTGAACGACTAATTTTAGAAAACAACAATTTAAAAGAAAAATTAGTTTTAAAAGAAGGGGAAAAATGTTAACACTGTCAATACTATAGGAAATTTGAAAAATGAAAATTTTGATTTGAAGAGAAAATTAGAAATCAAAGAAAATATAATTTTTCAATTTACAAAAACTAAGAATAATCTTGACGTTATATTGAGAACTTGTATAAATCATTACAAACGTCAAGGAGTAGGATTTCATGATGATTCAAATATGTAAAACCTACAAAATTTGTCAGAAGTTCAAGTTCATATAAATATGGAAATAGATATGCTAATGTGATATGCAATTACTATTGCACATTAGGACATGTTGCTAGGTTTTGTCAAGTTAAACTGAATTCTACTTACAAATAGCATTTTACTCCTAACCCCAAAGAACCGAGAATGAAATGGATTCCTAGGTCACACCAAAATAATTCTGTTTTGCAGGATCCCATACAACATAGCAAGAAGGGGTCCTTAAAAGCGGTTGCGTGAGGCACACAACTAGATATTTCAATTGCTTCCAAACGCTATCAAAAGAAGAAGGTGGAACCATTACTTTTGGAAAAAATAAACAAGCAAATATAGTCGGTAAAGGTACCATTTAATTTATTATTTTTTCATTACTATTAATTATGATGTGTTGAATGTAGATAGTTTAACATATATTCTATTTATTGTCAACTTTGTGATATGAAATATATTATCTAAGTATTCAAAAATAAACTTGACAAACTAGGTAAAGTAGTTAGAAATAAATCCCGCTTAATCACCCAAAGATATAACCAAATAGAAGAAATAGACCACGACAAAACGTATGCACCTGTCGCTAGGTTAGAAGCCATACGTATCTTACTAGCATATGCTTACTATAAAAACTTTAAAGTTTTTCAAATAGACGTTAAAAGTGTGTTCTTAAATGGTCAAATAGACGAGAAAGTGTATGTATCTCAACCTCCCAGTTTTGAGAATCATACATTCCATGATCATGTCTATAATTTAAGAAATACACTTTACGATCTTAAACAAGCTTCACGTGCTTGGTATGAACATTTAAGTTTGTTTTTAGAAAATATAGGATTCATGAAGGGTATAATAGATAAGACCTTATTTACTAAAACCCTTAACAAAGATATCATAATTGTCCAGATATATATTGACGATATTATTTTTGGATCAACAAATGAAAATCTTTATGAAGACTTCGCCAAATCTATGCAAGATGAATTTGAAATGAGTATGATGGAAGAACTCAATTTCTTTCTCGGATTTCAAATTAAACAAATGAATAATGGTATCTTTATCAATCAAGCCAAACTAAGGAGCTAATAAAGTAGTTTGGCTTAGAAAATGCAAAGACTTGTGAAATACCTATAGCTACCAACACCAAACCCACTGACGATAAAGAGGGTCAAAATGTTGACACTAAACTTTATCGTGGTATGATAGGTAGTCTACTATTTGATTGCTAGTAGATTGGATATTATGTTCCATGTATATTTGTGTACGAGATTTCAAACTATTCCTAAAGAATCACATTTGACCGCAGTCAAAAGAATCCTCAGATATTTGAAGGAAACCATAAATTCTGGCTTATGGTATCCTAAGAACAACTTGTTTCATTTGACAAGTTATTCTGATGCAGATTACGCTGGAAGTCTTAAAGATCGAAAGAGTATAAGTGACACATGTCACTTCTTAGGGAATTGTCTTATCTCTTGAATTTTCAAGAAACAAAATTTAGTTGCTTTCTTGACTGCCGAGGTAGAATATATCACTGCCGGTACTTGTTTTGCACAAAGTTTATGGATAAAATACACATTTGAGGATTATCAAGAAAGTATTTCACAGATTCTCATGCTCTATGATAACACAAGTACAGTTCACATGACCAAAAACGCCGATCAACATTCTTCGACCAAGCACATCAACATACGATATCACTTCCTTCATGATCATTTTCATAAAGAAGATATTGTATTGGAATATTTGTCAACCAAAAGTCAATTAGCCGATATATTTACTAAGCCGTTAGATGAAACTAGATTTTCACATTTAAGAGGAGAATTCAATATGATAGAATTAACCACATCCTGAAAACCTTAAAAATTATATTATGCGATATCATAGTTTTAAAAATGCATATATAACTTGAATTTTTAAGCAGCAGACATCTTCTAGAGACGTATGTACTGTCTATATCTAACTTCTATATTGTCTGACTGATGATTGTTATGTTTGGGTTTAAATTGTGTTTTATTAAATTATTTAATCCACTTAAAATCATCAGTTGACACTTAGTCAGTTTATAGGATTCAAATTAGATTAGATTCAAAATTTTAGAGGAAAATTTTGAAAACTTTTTGTTAGTTTTCAAAACTTCTTGGTGGTTATTTTTGAACTTCCCTCTCTTTTGTCTATAAATAGGACCCAATTTTTTTAATGAGTATTTCTTATTCAATCTTAGAAATGGAGAAAATCATTGTGTATAAGAGGAAGGCTAAGATAGAGGAAGGCGAGAGTTCCAAGAAACCAAAAGAGGAACCTCCGAGTCCCAAATCGGAGATAGCTCCGAGTGAAATTATGTTCGTCTCTCTCCTTATCTATCACTACTCAATCCGAATCCATCGAATCCTCCGACTACTGGTGAAATCGTGTTTCTATTTCGTCAAAAATTCTCAGACGACACATGCATCTTCTTTGATCCCGAAGATGACATGATCATCAAGAAATGAACTACCGATGTCGTCGAGATGTTTAAGAAGGAACATTAGGATAGTGTGTTTCTTCGTTTAAGTTTTCATGTATATGTTCTTATTGTATTTTCTTTTCCTTGTATTTTTTTTGCTGTAATGTTTGTTTTATCAATAAAATATATGTGTTATTCGTTTAAGTTTCAATTTGTCATTTCATATCTTACACAAAACTAACAGAAATCAACATAAGACACCTATAAAGACGCCAGGTTAAGAATTTTTAGGCCCACGGCGTCTATACTGACGTCTTATCTCTGATCTTTATTCTACTGACGTCTGGACAGACGTCAGTAGTTCAAAACATATTTCTGGAATCTCACCAACTGACGTCTGTTGCAGAGACACAAACGCCAGTACGGGAAAAAAATTTCTGAATTGATTGGAATTCTGACCTTTCAATTCCGATGATTGAATCTCAACTGTCTATCCATTTATTAAATTCCTCCTTATCTCTTTACCCTATACGTCTATATAGGTGGACGAACCATCCTCTCTTTCTCTCTCTTATCTTCTTCAACCCTAAATCAAAACCCTAATTCTACTCAAAAAAATTCCAAATCTCACTCCACAAATTCATATTTCATCTACAATGGCACCCAAGAAGCAAGTTTTCACCAAAGAAGCAAGTTGTCTCGAGGAAAAGGAAATCCAATTCCACGGAATCATCACCTATAGCCAGCCTTTTTGTCAATGATGATGCTAGGATTCAATACTCGAAAATAGTCAACAAACCCATTAACACCGGTGTCAAGGTAATTATTTGTGACATTGCTAAATTTTTTTTTCAAGAATTATTCGAGTTCCAAGGATGGATGTCGTTCCTCACTTTGTCGTGTCCAAACTACAACCAAGCGGTACGTCTTTTCTACGCCAATCTCACTAGCACTTATGACAACCCCAATGACCATACCACCAAAGTATTCGACAAAGCCATCAAGTATACACCTTCTACGATCACTAAAGTTCTAGGCATCCCAAATGAAGGAATGGACATTTTCTCAAAGACTCTAGCCGAGTTTAAGTTTGATGCTCCACACACCAAGGAAATGGCTTCTCAACTTCTTCATGGATCCGATCACCCAAACCTCTACAATGATCATAAAGTGAATACACTTACTAAACGTGCACGAGTTTCAGCCAATCTCATCTCCTACACACTCATCACTTAGCACGGAAGTCGTGATATTCTCTACGGCTCACACAAGTTGCTTACCTATTGTGTTCTTGCCAAGATTAAAGTCAATCTCCCGGTTTACCTTGCCCAAAGCATATGGGAAATCTTTAATGGTGTAATATTTTAGAAAATGGTGAATATTATTTTATAATTTAAATAATAATATAATAATTTTTATTAAATAATACCAATTATTGAATTGGGTATATAAAGATAATTATAAATCTTGTCATGATAAAACTGTATTAGTTGTGTTAATGTTGGTTTTTAAATTTTAAATGAGATAAGGTTTTATGGTTTTATAGTTGGAATGTCTACTTTTTATATGTTTAAATTTTAGGAGTGAGGATGAGAAGCATAGGCACACCCATGCTCATGCACATACCTCCTCATTGTTTTACCCCTACTCTTCTCTTCATCTCCTCTCATTTCACCATCTTTTCCTCTTTTCTCACTCTCACTCTCATTCTCTTGACTGCCACTTACCTTCTCTCACACTCACAAACACTCTCACACTCACCAAAAACACAAAAACCAACTCAAACTTCCTTTCCTTGATGCCAAGCACAACTCCTTCAAGTGAAGCCCTCATCAAATCTTCAAGTGACATACTACAAATTTGATCTTCTTTTTCATCTCTTCATATTGGTAAAAAAACTTCTTTTATCAAGTTTTACATGTGTTTAGAGTTTCAAATATCGGTTAAGTTTTCAAAAACTAAGAGTTTTAGTGTTCAAACGAAAATTGGAGTAGTTTGGAATCTCTACAATATATTTTACGTATAGATTTGACCTATTTAGACTACCAGGAGACCCCAGAAGAAGCACGAGACCCTAAGTCTTAGTTTGGGCTGCAAATTGCGGGAAAATGTATTTTTTTGACGGTCCAATTTTTTATCTAGGTGTCGAGGTTTGGCTAGTAGATCTTATATATGATATATATGCTCTTTTTATATGCTAAATTGTCCCAGATTACTCAAGTCAAAATCTGGAGATTTTTTTTATAGCTTTTTTACGATATTTCAAGATTTTCAAACTTGATAATACATATTTTGAATTCTTGATGTGTTCTTTTGTACTGGAACATCGAGTCCGGGAGTAATTCTTGGTAGTTAGCATACGGATGGCTCATGCTGGTCCTAGGTTCTAACCTATGGACGTTCATTCGCTACATCGATACCGATTCGGATTCTTATATATGATTGCGTGGTTATTTTAATGCTAGGTGTGATTGCAGAGACCTCAGAGACGGTGACAAGGGGCAAGGCGGTCGTAAGATACTACTAGCTCGATCGAAAACTGTGAGTAGATTATATCTACGAGTGGGAAACCGAATAGATGACGTATAGCACCCCCGTGAAACAAATCTTTTATTATATCATTAAAATTACTTAGGATTCATGCCATGTACGTTAGACTTGTTCGATATGTAGTATAATTATGTTAGTATCGCTTAGTAGGCGTATTGTAGATACACTTGGTAGAAGACTAGCACAAATACTAATGATTGCCAAGTTGCATAATCACAAACTCGTATATATACTATACATCATTAGTACTGCCATGTCACGTAGAACTTGTCATGCTTATGTATCATAGTAGGATCGATATTATGGCAGGATGATGTATATGCGATTCATATTGGATGCGCGTACGAGACTTAGAGTCTGTGCTAGTCTCCGCGCGTGTATGTGACACGAGGTGTCCGTACCGACTGTGGGGCGGGTGCGTGAACAAGATTTCCGCACCAGTTCTATATTTGTACGTGACTAAATGTCCGTACTGTTGATATTCCATTACTATGTGTGTACGTAGACTTGATATCCGTACCAGTTATACTATGTGTTTGAGTATGTAGATTAGATATCTGTACCGATTATTATTATAATATGAGATAATAGAATATTTGATAGTTATTGTATGAGGTGGGATTCCGTACGGGATGATATGATGATGATAGATGATGATGATTAGCCGGATATGGTACCATTTTTGCTTGACTCGTGGAGTCTTACTATTTTATCGGTTTGGGAGATTTTCCTGATATGTCGATATTACCCACTTTATAAAAAAAACGATTTGTTTCATATTTTTAAAAATTGATAATGAAAAGATGTGCTGCTTGGATTTCAAAAGGGTATATATATATGTGTGTGTGTTTTAAAAACATCGTAACCTCCTTATTTTCAAACAACATTTCGTTTTACATTAAAACATATAAATGGGAATATTAGAATGAATTGCCTATTTACTGCCTTTTTATGCTACGCTTACTTTATATGTCATTCGCTCGCGCTTTATTTACCTTATTCATTATACTACGCTTTATAATTTCCGCTGCGCGTCATATATTGTTGATGTTACACCTTAATGGTATGTGACACCGATATATATATATATATATATATATATATATATATATTGCTACACTTATATTATTTCTTATGCTATGATATGTTACCCGTCTGTGCTATACCTAATTCACACAGACTATGAGGGTACGAGTTAACGAGATTTATATTACTGTGGATATGATTTGATATGATATCAGTCCTAAGAGATTGAATATATTATATATAAAGGAATAAAAGAAGATAAAGATAATTCAGACACGACGAATATAGCCGGGGATCCATGAGATGTGTGTGTGTGTGTGTGTGAGATCAATCTATGAGGGATTAAGGCAGGGAGAGAAACGATGTCGCCCAACGATATATGTGTGATCAATCCATGAGTGATTGATGGTAGTTGACACATGATATCTCTACGGATATTATATATATGTGTAACGCCTTTAAAATTCGTTTTGGTGTTTTTCCGAAAATCGGTGAAAATTTGGTATTTTTCCGTAAATCGTCTTTTTTGTTATTTTGCAGTTTAGGCCTAATTATACCTAATTTGGATAGGTAATTGCTAGTTTTTAGTAGCTAATGAGTTACTTATAAAATTTTGGTCGTTTAAAATTTTTCCCTAATTTTTCAAATTTTAATATTATTTTAAGCCGGTAAAAATATATTAAATTAGCGATAAATACAAATTTCTTTGGGCTAATTTTAATCTATAGAACCATGAAAACTAAATCTAGTTTGTAATATAAATTTTTAGTATTTTATTTTAAGTTCTATTTAGTTATAATCGAAGGAAATTAAAATTTTAATTATTTGAACTAAAACTTGCAAATAAGATATTGTGGGGGGTCTTTTTGCATGGAATTCTTTTTGTAATCACTCACACACACCCTCACCCCTCCATGGACGAGCCCACCATCAGCAGCCCACTTCTCCCCCTCAAAAATTTTCTCCATCTCATTTGTATGTGTGAAATAGAGTTTAAAGGTATAGGTTAAGATGTATTGTTTTGGAGGCTTAGCATACCTTGATTTGAGAGGGGTTGACTTGGAAAATTTTGCACAACACCCACACCATTCCCCCCATCACCTCCTGGCCGAAAATCTGCAACCCCTCCCCCTTCACTTTCCTCTTTTCATTTCCTTCAATTTTAATCAAAAAATTGCTCCAAAATCCAATTTAAATCTCACAAATTAATTTCCATTCTTCATCCCATTCTCCTTAGCTTTTATAACTTGAATCATGGTGCTATGAAGCCATCATTGGAGGCAAATTCTTCTTGCTAGATCTCTAGATTTTTAAGGTATAATTTCTACCCATTTAAATTCTTATGGTTAGATTTCTTTAATTGGGTTCTTTTAGTGTTAATTTTAGTGCTATTTGCATACTAGTTTTTTTAAAGTTTATGGCTTGAATTGAATTAGGGTTTGGAAAACCATTATTATGCCAATTAAGTTATTTTGTTATCTAGTTATTATACAAACCAAATTTAAGAGGTTATTTTGCTTGGTGGGCTCAAATTAGTGTTAATTTAGTGTTTTCATGTATAGTTTGGATTGGAATTGCTCATTTTGAAAAATCAAGAAAGGGTTGTGTATGGAAAATGGGTTTTGAAGCATGGAAATTGGGTTAATTTAATTGTAGTGGCTTTCTAATGGTTAACTTGGGTGTTTGCACGATGTTGTGTGCACTTTATTGCAAATCCGCGATGTTGGCACAAATTTGGAATTTTTTTTGTGCTTATTAGGTTTTAAAAATATTTATAAATTGATGAGTTTAATTTATGAAAGTGATTTGTATGACCTAATTATGTTATTTAGTGAGCATTTTGTCCACAAAAATTGTTGAAATGTTTTTATTGGTTAAAACTTCAAGTTTTGAACAAAAAGGGTATTTGTGCTAACTAGGTTTTTGGGAAATAAAACGATTTGTTTAATTTGATGGTTTTGATGAATTAAAACCTATTTCTTATATAATTAATGAGTTTTGAAACCACGATTGGTGCGTTTGAGTTTTTCGCGACTACTCGGCGTTTGTACGCCGATGTCGAGGGTTTTTGGGTTGATTTGAGAAAGCAAACCAAGGGTTTTGACCTATGTGAGATTCGTGTGTCGTTTTGGTCATGAGTCGGATTTTAATGCGATACGGTGCGTTATGATATGTAGGTACCCTTATGAAGACTTCGAGACGACAAGCAAGTGGTGGCGAAGTCGGCACCGGCGAGCGAGGACCAAGTGAGTAGATTTATATTTACGGGGAGAAGTCGGGTGGATGGCGTATAGCACCCCCGCAGTTCGTGGTGATGTATACGCATACGTATACACACATATATATTGATTATATATTGTTGAGTTTATTGGTTAAAGATAGATTTTATGTGTGATTGGATAGGTTTAGTGTTGCGAGACCCTAGAGTAGAGGTTGCACCACATTTACACACACACACCCATACTTGCATGCATTCTTCTTTCATATGTGCTTATATGGGGTTATATTGTTATGTGTTCACATGGGTATGGGACTATGTGTTCACATACTGGATTTGAGGATGATACTTAGGATTGAGATGAGTCAATGAGATTTGATTTGAGATTATGATATCGGTGATATGGCAGAATTCGTACTTGAGATACGTCATGATGTTTATAGCGGATCTTTGGACGATGATACCATGTGAATAGTGATATGCATAGAATGGTTGAGTATGATATTGACCCGTACCTAGATTTGGGGATGCCGTACGACGGATTTACGTACGAACTATATATTGATGTTTGATCCGCACTCTTGACTTGGAATGTCTGATTATAGATATGGTATCGAATATGATATTATTGAGGCGGGATCACCGACTAATTTATATACAGGTATGTATATGTATCGACTCAGAGATTAGGCGGTTTCCTTACCTGTAGTTCAGCTTGTTAGTTCAGCCGTATAGTTTAGTGTAGTTGTTAGACTAGATTAGACTCCTACCTATTTCAAAACTAACGGATCGTGAGTATTTTAAAAGACAGGTCAAGGGATTCTACGGATATTTCAAAAGAAGTATCTTTTCTTAAAAACACCGTAGCCCTTATTTTCAAAACACCGCGATTCGTGTTATTTCAAAAGGCACTACTGTTGACTTATAGTATCATTATGTTTAGTATTCAGCTCCCGCACATTATTGATGTTTGCTCTGCATCGCATACTTATGTTGTAACTTCATATTGCATTGATGATATCATGTTGTTAGGACACCAGCACCATTACCGATGATGTGTATGTACCACGTACACTTACTTGCCGGCTCACACACATCTTCATCGGTAATTGCCATGTCACATACACCTTAGAAAATATTATTGCTTAACTTAGCTTGTTAGCTAGTAGTTTTGACATGATATTAGTGTATTTTCCTTATATGCTAGGTTGGAGATTGTAGTTATTACTTGTCACCTCATGCATACTGTTATTCATCGTTATGCCGCATTCATGGATTCTCATGCCTATATTCACTGTTTTACGTGCTATTGAGGTTTTGGATTCGGGTTTCTATGAGATTTTCTGGATTTGGGGGGAAAACCGCAAAACTTATATAAACTTCTTTTCTCTCTTTTTAAATAAAAAGTGCGGTTTTCCCATGATGTATGAGTCGTCCACCATAAGTTTGCTGATGGATTTCGAGACCCGAGTTCGAGGAGTGGAGGAACCTTTTCGGGTACATGGTGGACCCGGTGCGGTACCCCGGGGTAAGAGGATCGCAGATGATGGCGTTAAGCCTGGCAGGGGAGCACTACCGACCGGTGATTTTACCCGACACGTCGGATATCCGGAGGGTACTGTCGTGGTCTTGAGATGGATGGTAGGGGCCGGTCTGGACTGACGGCGCCCTAGATATTGAGATTTAGACATTGAGATTTCGAGATATTTAGGTACTGATATTTGATGATACAGTCCAGTCCGGATAGCCGGAGCCTGAGATTTTGAGACATTGAGATTTATGTTTTGTGTCGATACTAGACACTGTTTATGTTGATTTCATTTATGATACCTTATTTTAAAAATACAAAGGAAATCTCACTAAACTATGAAAGCAGTTTCCTTAGTACATGTATTCTGTTTTCATGCATTCATACATCATCCATATGATATATTGCTACCTGAGGCACTGACACGGGCACATGGGATTTCACTCGAGTTAGATATTTACCCTAGCCATTGTTATAGGCTGCATATTATATATATTGAGGATATATTATGATCGTTGATCTAGGATTGCGTTGTTCATGCGGAACCTGTTCGTAGATGTTTTTCTACTCACGAGTTGGCAACTCACCCCCGTTGTGCCACAGTTTTTTGCAGGTTTTGCCGTACAGGTTTCATTACGACTTTGCTGGCACTGCTTCTTTCGGGTGACTTGCTAGTAGGTGGGTTGATTTGTATCGTATCCATCATTATACATTTTATATTATTATTCAGTTGTATCTAGAAGTTCCATCAACCAAACATGTATTTATTTTTGAGCTAGAGACAGTGATGTTATTCTTTCGACCTTAGAGTCGCGCGTTATTTTTCTGTGGATTTCTTGTTGTTTTGAGTTTCCTTTTGAGTTTTGATCCTCGTCCTTGGCGTTGTATATTATATTGTTTGTGTGGTTATAACCGTCGATTGACGAAAAGCTAGCTCCCGCTTGGGGATGCCTTTTTATTGATTTCGTATACTATTCATGTTGTATCCCGTTTGGGGGCCTGTATTTACAAAGGAGACTCTGCCGAAATTTTCAGGAAATATTTGATATTTTTAAAAACGCATAATTCGGCCTATTCTATTAAAACTACTTGATTTAAATTGGTTTTCCTTCACTCTACTATTTTTCTTGGTTTGGTTTTCTGGGTTTTCGGCTTACTTAGATTACGTACGCCTCGAGACGTTTCGTAGTCTAAGTGCCCGTCATGTTCCGTACTTTCGGGTCGTGACAATATGTGAGGGGTCGATATAGATGCCCTGCACTGAGATGTATATTATATACATGTGAGGGATCAATATAGATGCCCTGCACTGAGATGATATTATGTGTGTGTGCGCGTGTGTGAGAGAGATCGATATAGATGCTCTACACTGATAAGATATATTATACTATGTATAGTAGCCGGATAAGACTGGTCGACGAAACACTACCTGAATATTATTTTTACACATCTATGTATTCTAAAGAGATTCTCAAAGGAGCTATAGTTTCACTATTTTCCATGTGTCTAGTATCTACACAGACTTTTACAAAAGAAAACATTTTTTTAAATAAATCATTTTCAAGAGGCGGGATGTATACTTTAAACGAGATGCATACCTTTTTTCACAAAACAACGCCCGCTACATGTGCCTCTATATATATATCACACGGCTATTTTGAAAGGATTTTATATACATACATCTTCCGGCTACTCTTATATGATTGCATATGGATGGGTGCTCTATATATATATATATATATATATATTATAGCTTGATTGTGCTTACGTTGGTCGTGTGCTATAGATATTGCACTACGACTGCGGTGATCGTGATTTGACACCGTTGTATATGTATATGCAGTGAGTTATCGACAATTAATGATTGTTAGCGTTTCATTTTGCATAGTATTGCATTACTCCCGTGTCTCATATGCTTTCAGATGCTTCTGGTTACGTTGCACCCGTACCGGGCCAGATACAAACTACTTGATGTTGACACTATAGCCACACACAGATTCATATTTTACATGCTAGGATAGCGGTACTCGAGTTGTACATGAGGGCACTTTATCTTATTTTCCATAGCTCGAACTCTAGTTTCGACACGTACTTATTTACCCCCTTTGATGTACACATTTATCATGATTAGTTGTTTCACCGCTTATCCATGCGACTTCTAACTTGTTATATAATTCTACTCACGAGTTGGTAATTCAACCCCGTTGTGCCATAGTTCTTTGCAGGTTTGACTGCTTGGATCCGTAGCGGCTTTTTGGGAACATTTGCTATCTTTTGGGCGTGGTTGTGCATATCTGAGTTGGTGGGTTTATTTTTGTATCGGATTTTACCTTGTACCTATTTGTATGTAGAATTACTCCATCAAAGACCAAGTCTAGTTTTGTCGAGACCTTAGAATTGTATATTTTGTTGTTATCAGATTAGTGTGGAGTCGACTTGATGTATATTTATGTTATTTACTTTCCATTTTATTGATCTTTTGCCATTAGGAGTCATATATTACTGCATGGTTGTGATTCCGCCGTTTGGGCGATGATTTAGCTCCCGTATGTGGGGATTCTTGTTATATACTTTTGATTGTATCGGTTTTGTTTAAAATTTACAAAGGAGGTGTTTTCCGTTTTTCAAATAATCTTTCGAAACAAGTTTTACTTTTTATAAAAACATTTTCTAAAACTTCATCTCTATCTATTACTATTTATTTCCTAATATATATATATGGCTTAGATTCCTGGTTTTGTCTTACTTAGGTTACAATGGGATCCACTTGACTTCGTGTAATCTTTGTGCCGGTCATGTGCCATTTTCGGATCATGACAAGTGGCCCTACGAATCTTTATTATGGCTATGTCATTACCAAGATTCTCGAACATCACAAAGTCATAACTCTCGATCCCAAAGACACAGTTATAGACCAAATTGATTTTGTTTCTAGGATAATCAATTTGATGCATTTGGATGCTCCCGCTTCGGCACAACCCTCCAGTTCATCCTAACCGCCACAAGATCCAGTCGATGCTCCTCCTCCACAACAAGTATTTGAATTCACCGCCTTCGAGGCATGTCTCATTGATCGTATTCAATCGTCTCATGATCATCTCTATGGTCGTCTGGATCAAATTTCTGGCCAAATCGATCATCTCTATGGTCGCATTCAATTCTTCTCCTCCCAATATCCATCAAGTGCACCACCACCACCACCACCTGATGCGTAGTTAGGATTAGTTGGATTTGATCCTAGGTTTAAGTTTGTTGTTTTGGTTAGGTTTGTGGGCATTTTTTCACTGTTTTGGTGTGTTTTGGATTGTTAGTTTGTGTTGCTTATGTTAGTGTGTTAGTATAATTGAAGTTTGATATGCTTTTTGTTATGAACTACCATGTATGTGAGTCATATTTCTATCAGTGAAATTATGTATTCTTGTTAAAATTTTGTGTTCTTATTTACTTGTCCATATGCTATCACTAAATATTAATTTTCATCGATTCAATCTGATTTTGATTAACACGTTGGATATTGGCACTGGATTAAAATGTTTCTATTTAAATTGCCTCATTTTTTTTTCAAGAACTTAAAATTTCTAGATTCATGTCTGTTTTTATATCCCTCTAAATTTTTCTAACTTTTTGATATTTTTCAAAAAGGGGGAGAAATTAATTCATGAATATCCATATTAATGCTAAATGGCCATAAAATTTGACTTAGATTACTCACCCTCATGCAATAATTCTTAAAAAATAATATCAGTGATATAAGACACTAGTATAAGTTCAAAGATTTTTTCAACTGGACATGAATTAAGGGGGAGTATTTAAATCGAATTTATATTTTTATATATATCAATAATTCTTTAATTAAGTTTTGCTAAATATCAAAAGGGGAGATTTTTGACATCCGTGTCACACGATCTTTAGTTTCGATTATTTAGTTCAAAACCCTTTTAAACGAATTCATAAATTACTGATGATGTTTCCAAGTTTATCTTTTGAATACAGCATGTACGATACATCAAACATCAAGTGAGATTGCCTATAATATGATGCACACTCAAAATGGTGATATGGCATGAAAACTTGAAGCAAGTGATAACATGATACAAGTCTAATCAAGATTCAATGACGTCTAAACATAACGATTCAAGGAAATAAAGCTATTCGAAGAACCAAAATGAAGATAGAAGTTATGAGTATTTTACTTTTGTTTAGTGATGATCTCATAAGGTTAGAAATATCATTCCAACATGTTCTATATACTCTAGACATCTCCCCTCTCATCAATAGATGTCTAACCTATCCGTTGAAAGTCAAACTTCCAAGTTTCAGAAACAGATATTCATTCATGTCAGAAGATAGATGTCTCCCACAGACGTCTGACGTCTCCCGCAGACGTCTGCAGCATAAATTCCCAAAATATCAAATACCCAATAAACTTCAAAAACGAATCTATAGATGACTGCTGAATTAATTTTTGTTTTCCAGACGTCTAATACAGACGACTGGTGAAAGAAATTGTCTAATGGCAGTCGTCTCCTACAGACGTCTTCACGGGCAGTTTTTGGCAGTTGATTCAAATTTGAATTTTTAATCGAAGAGATATTTATGTCATTTTCAATTCAAACCTCTTCCAATGATCATTAACTGTTTTATGACAGTTTTTAGAAGTTATGGGCAATTAGAATAACTTCACATTCGATCTTTATATAAACCCATGAGATCTAACACTTTCATTCAGCCATTCATTGAAAATCTATTCAGAAATCTTCATGTTCTTCTCGTGCTTAACTTGTCCATTTTTTTTCATTTCCTCCAAAGCCAAAACTTGATATAATCTCTCAAATCAATCCTTGTGCAACATCGATTATAATTTTTTGAGATCATAGGATTGGGAATGAGTGAATTTGTCGTTTTTGTAGAACGATTGTAAACCCATGAGAAGGGGTGTCTCTTAACCCACAAGAAAAGGTCTTTCTCAACTTACGAGAGGGGGTGTGTGTCTCTCACCCACGAGAGAAAGTGTTTCTCAACCCACGAGAAAGGGTGCTTCTCAACCTACGAGAGGGGGTGCCTCTAATTACTTGAATTGTGTGGATTCGGAGTGGAAAAAGAGATCTTCATAGAGAGACGTGAATTAGAGAGAAAATTGCAATTTTCCTAGAGAATCACGAGCTAGAGAGGAAGAAGACTTGTTTCCTAGAAAATCACAAGTTCATGAGTGTGATCCTTGTGAAGAGGGATTTTTGTTCTTCACATCCCTGTGAAAAGGGAATCGTGTTCTTCACAATAGTAGTGCAAAAATTCTGAGAAGGTGTCTCAGGTGGGGACTATCCACAGGAGCGTAGTAAACCCTAGTCAACAAATCACTGTGTTTGCGATTGCTCTTACTCTTTTTACTTTTCTGTGTTTGTTTTGATTGCCACTTTAACTTTCTTTTTTAAATAATTTCTGCAGAAACTTAGTAATCACTTAGAATACTTTAATTAAGTTTTTAAATTTGCCATAGAACATATAAATACCTTATTCACCCCCTGAGGTATTTTCAGTCTAGCACAGATGTCGCCTTTCCTTGCCTCTTTTCACCTCGAAAACCGCATCCAACGGTCATAATTCGCCTCTCATTGTCTCACCTCGCCTCGAAATCCAAGTCCAATGGTCGGATTCGTTGGATTTGATGACAACTCGGCCTGCCTCGCCTTTCCTCGTGACGGCTGAAAAATTTAAAAAAATTTGAAAACCATATAAATACGACCCCACACCCATTTCATCTCATTCAAAATCTATCTCTCTCAAATTTTATAAAAAAACATTCTCTCAAGTTTCTACTATCAACTTTCAAGTTTTAAAGAATTCTCCAACCCCGAGTTTTCGACGCTTTGACCGACTTATTCTAATTTACTACTCTTCTGTTCAATTTCTTTACTACAGCGTTTTAGCTATTCTTGCTTCTTGCTTTTATTTTATTAGCTCTCTTCTTACGGTTAAATTGGTATTGGGAATATTTAGTATTTAATATTTTAAGTAGTTAAAAATTTTATTTGAGGGTTCATCTGATACACATCACATCCAAGTTCCTAATCCTGAAATACATGCAGAAGCAGAAGAACCTACACAGACATCTAGAGAAATAAGAAAACGTGCACTTAATAGTAATGTTTGGGAACACTATACAATTGAACATAGGGAAAGTGTTAGATACGCAATATGTAAATAGTGTGCTACTGTATATAAACATAAGGAAGGTACCGGTACCTATACTTTACATAAACATGTAAAAAAAACACTTAGAAAGCACGGCCAGTCACTCCTCCACATAATCGCAAATTAATTTCTCCGGTCAAGGTCTTTTTCAATATAATCATGATCTAAATATAGAAAAAATGGTAAGATTTGTTATGGAAGATGAACACGTTCTCGGATTTGGAGAAAACCAAAATTTTGAGCGGTATGTTCAAAGGGCATTACAACCGGAATACAAAAAGGTTCCGAGAAGTACGCTTAAAAGTCTTTGTTTTGGGCTCTACAACAAAGCTAAACAACTACTAATTGCTACTCTTTCTTATTTAGATACTAGTATTTCATTAATTTCTAATGTTTTGACTGATAGAAAGGAACTTCTCTGAATTTGTGTTACTGCACATTGGATAGATTCTGGTAGAATTTGCAAAATAAAATTATTGCTTCTAGACAGTTTCAATTGTCGCATAATGCTTTTAATATATCTTCTGAAATTAGATCTGTTTTAGAAGAATATCATTGTGTAAATAAAAGTTTTTCTATTTCTTTCGATGGTGCTAGCAACAGTAATTCTGTTGTTACTGAACTTATTAGGCTGTGCAAACCAATTTGCAATGGTTGTTTTTTCATATTCGATGTGACTGTCATATACTTAATCTTGTTGTACAGGACGCATATCAAGTATGTTCTTCAAATATTCAAACAATTAAAGATGCATGTAGATTTATTAAAAGTTTCGGAAAAAGAAAATCTGAATATAAAGTTAGATGTCAGGCTGCAGAATTAAGGCCGTCTCTTAGAAAAGATGTTTTCATTAGGTGGAATAGTATATATGACATGCTTCGTATTGTATCAAAAACTAGCTGAATTATTAGTAACATGTGGAATGAGGAAATACTTGTAGAAAACCATATAACAGATGATTATTGGATGGTTGCAGAACTTTTTAAAGATTTTTTTATGACTTTTAAAATAGCAACCGAACGTTTTTCTGTTACTTATAACCCCATTTCTTATATTATTGTCTCTGAATTATATAATATAGCTCAATGGTTTGCTAATCATTGTAATAATGAGATATTTCAGCCCCATATACTTGCTATGCTAACTAAAATTTCTAAATATTATTATGAAATTTCAATTGTTTACGGTTTGTGTTCGATAATAGACCATAGAATTAAATTAGAAGGTTTGTAGGCTCTTTTAAATGGGTTCCATGGATGCATATATATTGATACTTATATTAATACCGTTAAATGTACTTTAAATAAAATGTTTGATTTATATGTTGCATGATCTTCTACTGATAGAAATACTAGAGCACCGGCCACAACCAGTTCACGTGCTTCAACACCAGCTTTTGCACTTATTCAACAGTCGAAAAGGGCACGAGGCCCCATGGTCTCATCATCATCATCATTAAATGAATTAACAATATATTTACAGACTGGGTTAGACTTAGATTATATTATAGATGAGATTGATGTTTTAGTCTGGTGATAAAACCACAAACATTTGTATCCGGTGCTTTCTACTATGGGTCATGATTTACCGATTCCAGTGTCCATAGTAATGTCGGAAAGTGCTTTTAGTACGGGTGACAGAATATTAAGCGAGAAGATATGCAGTTTGGCGTACGACACTATGGAGTGCATGATTTGTTTTTCAAGATTGGGAAGCAGTAGCTATCAGGAAACAAAATGCAATCAATTTGGACTCGAATTATCTACCTAAGGAGCTTACAGGATCGGAAGATTTTAACACCGAAGGAGAAACCACAATCGGCGACGACGAGTAGTGAGTAGGAACTGTAATAGTAAAAAAAGAACTATGTAGACATGATTCTCTCTCATTGAGATCAATATTTGCGAGGGATATATAGGCAGCCCGAGTGGGTTCGGTCTCTAATGTAAAATATACAAATTGTATTATTTAATTATAACATAATGGTTGAATTCAAACTCTTTAAATTTTCTATTTGATTTCAAAATTCATTCTATTACAGACGATTGGTCCAAACGTATGCTTAAGCAACTTTTAAAATATAGACGTTTGCTGAAAAGAATTTTTCATTTTTCAAATCTCTATTTTTAGTGTGGAGACGTCTGCCCCAGACATCTCTAAGAAAATTTTGAACTGTAGACGTCTAGCCAGATGTCTGCAGTTCAAAAAAAGAGTAAAAAACAAAACCAGGATCAGGCGAGTCGAATCATCTGACTCGCGCGAATTGCCTCGCCTTGCCTCGCAATTTGCCTAAGCGAGACAGCGAGATGAGCACGGTCGGCGACGGCTACTATTGAACTCGCCTCACTTCACCTCGCCGGCTAAGCGAGGCGAGTTCAACTCGCCTGAACTCGTCTCGTCAATGAAGCGTGTCGGGCGATTCGCTAAGCGAGCTGAACTCGCCTCGTCAATGAAGCGAATTGGCCCGGCTCGTTTCATTTGTCAGGCCTATATGCGAATCGGTCCAGCGCGCTTCATTTGTCAGGCCTAGATGAGAGTACCATCTATACCAAGTTTTTAAATAAAATTAAAAAAATAAGAGCAGTTTTTGTTCCACGTTTAAGTTAAAAAATTGAAAATTGTTAGTGAATTCCAATATAAATTAGCTTACTTTGGATCTTCAAACTTAAAATATTTGTATCTATTGATTTCAGGGTCATTTACCAGAGGCTTGACATGTTACACAAGTGTTTATTTTGTTTAAATCCATTCTTAAAAGTCACTGTGTTTAGAAAAATATTTCTTTTTTAGATAAAGACGGTTTAATTACACCCACCAACTTCATTAAAAAGCTCTTAATGGTAAATATACTCGTCCGTGGCCATGAGAGTGCGGTCGACCACTGCCCTATTTCTCTCTGATCCGTAGAAATACTCTCAATGAAACTTTCAGAAAAAACACTGCTGCATATTAATGTTCAAATTTATGATAAGATTTAGAAACATACTTTTTGCACTTTATCAAAATGCTCCATAAAAATGCTTACAACCTAATATATATAACAAACAGGTCTATGGGTGATAAATAATATAGACCAATTGCAACTCAATTGCTTTATCACCACCTTCAAGTCTTTCACACTTGCAAATGGAAAATAATGAGTTTAATAAACATATTTAAAGAGAAAAAGAATCCTTAGACCAATTCGCTATAGATAAGAGACATGGAAAGAAGAAAAAATACGGCCCGTTCCGTTCGTCTAAATAGCTAGACTACATATATGCAGGCAGAGCCATCTGAGTCGAGATGAAACGGGATAGCTGAATTTCATTCACTAGACTCGCCAATGAAACCGATCATTAAATGCATCCAAATCTATCTATCTTATTTCTCTAAATCAAGAACCTCGGATTCTTTCCTCAGGTCAGAACACTCGTGGTCAGCTACCAGCATCGTAAGAGTCCGCAATGCATAGGACGAGACCAACGAGAACCAAATCATGATCGGAGTCCCCATCAAGACCAAACCAAACGGAACCATCCATAATTGCCGATTATCTCGGTGAAATTCAATTGCCCACCACAGAAACAGAGCTGCACCCGCCAGACTTATCAGTAGCAAGCAGGCGTTTGCGACCGCGGGCATCGCCTTCTCATTGCTTTGCTTCATAGAATCAATGGATGTTGCTTTGATTTCAGGCATGTTTTTCATTGATATTTGTGGCACTTTGGTCTATATATGAAGGCGGCTAAGGGCCCTGGGGTTGTAATTTCTGGGAGCATGAGATTGGATTAATTTGTAGACTTTGGACTGCTTTTTTTCAGAGAGGGTAGGGGGGTTTCTTTTTGTATTGAAGTTGAAGGGGCAGCTATTTATAGTAGTTGGGGGAGTATAGTTTCACACACATGACATTATGAATAAGTAGAAGTAGTTTTGAGGTGTTGTCTTTGTCTATCGAAAAGATTAGGGCTACAAAATGGATGTGGTGGGGACTGAGTGAGGCTTCATGGTGGGTGAGGCTTTGCTGCAACTGTACCTAGGCTAGATGGTTACTCTCTCACTCTCACACACACGCGCGCGCAGAGAGAGAGAATTAGAATTTCTAAGCATAGCGATCATCAGACGTATAGTCAAATATCAGTGAATTAGATGTTTGATCGATACGAGAGAAGAGAGAGAGAGAGAGAGAGCATCATGATGTCTAAGTGATGATGCTCAATAACGGTAATCCCTTATATCATGACACGTGGCGGATAACGTGTCACATGCGTAAGCCAGTTAGGCCCCTGAGAGTCACGGAGGGGGAACCAGCGTGCTACAGTAGGGACTTCCCTCAAACCTGTCTCCGAGATTGCACCCCACTCCTTACCCCCGAGCACTTCAGCAGCAAGGCCAACTATCTCTTTGCTCTACTCTGAGCTATCGCAGGCCCGAGCTTCCTCGGCCATTCGGCTCGCCTCCGAGCTATCACAGTAGTAAGATACCTCGGCCTCCCGCTCGTTCCCGAGCCTCCCGCCGAGCTTATCTTCCTCGGTCTCATCGACCGCCCAACGACACCTATCGCAGGCGCAACCGTCTCACCTCCGCGAATCTCGCCATGCGCGAGATATCCACCAGCCACATCCCGCGTTCTACGCCATCATGATCCCCCATTACCGAGCCTGTCTCGCCATTAATATGGGATCCATCCTATCACGCGGGCATGACGTCGGGAGCATAACGGCCGGCGTGATTCTCGCACCTGCCTGCATGCGACCACCACTATATAAACCCCTCCTTCAGACGGTTCAAGTAAGTCTTTTTCCCCTACTAGGCCGTTACTCTGCTCAAATATCCGATCTAACTTGATCGTCGGAGGGTCCTCGGTGGTACAACCATCCCGGTACTTTTTTGCAGGTAGCTCGGCCTCAACAACCTCAAACCCATTGAGATCCACACGCTTCAGGAGCCAGCCCTCCAACTCAAATCTCAGCCGTCCATCATCGCCAACAGCAGATCAACGGAAGGTAACATCATGACGTGATCCGACATCCGTCAGCTGGCGTCGTCTGTAGGAAGGTCTTGATTCCACTAAAACAAAAGTTTATCTTCCGATCCCACTCAATGGCGAGCGACCGCGACGATCCAAGCACTAGCCGCCGCCTCCCCCACAACGGAGGTGCGGACGAATCTCCTCCCCCGAATGCCATCAACGTCCTAGCCGTCCGGATAGATCAACTCGCGTTCGTCGTGGATACGCTCGTCCATGTCCAGACAGTAGGGCAAGCTTCCCAGGTCGCCCTCTCACCTCGGGACCGGGACCCCTACAGAGGGAGAGAAGACTCTGCTCGCGTCGGCATGGCCGACCACCGCCTCGCTGCCTCCCACGGCCGCAGATCTCCTAGGCCAACATATTCTATAACCTGCTGGGCGCCCCACAGTTCAACACCGAGGTCCGTCGCTAGAGCGCCTCGCCCCGAGCCACTTCGCGCCCATGTCCCTCCCGAGGAGATGTCGGTCAGCTCGCCTGCTCCTAGGCATGACCGACACCCCCTCCCTCGACAGGGTCGAGTGGACGGGACTCGTCACGGCAGCTCAAAGACTACCTCGTCAAGGGACCTAAGGAACCTCATTGAAAGGAACCGGGGCCGCAGCCAGACACAGGTCTCCAACAGCAGAGGCCAAAGATCAGAAGCCCTCACCAAGAGGCAGCCGAGCGGCTACCTTACTCGGCTATCCCTGGCTGGTAGTTCACTACCCCACAACGTCAGGGATCGAAGCCCTCACCAAGAGGCAGCCGAGTGGCTACTCTGCTCGGCTATCCCTGGCTGGTAGTTCACTACCCCACAACGCCAGAGATCGAAGCCCTCACAAAGAGGCAGCCGAGCGGCTACCCTGCTCGGCTATCCCTGGCTGGTAGTTCACTACCCCACAACGCCAGGGATCGAAGCCCTGACCAAGAGGCAGCCGAGCGGCTACCCTGCTCGGCTATCCCTGGCTGGTAGTTCACTACCCCACAATGCCAGAGATCGAAGCCCTCACCAAGAGGCAGCAGAGTAGCTACCCTGCCTGGCGATCCCTGGCTGGTAGTTCACTACCCCATAACGCCAGGGATCGAAGCCCTCACCAAGAGGCAGCCGAGCGGCTACCCTGCTCGGCTATCCCTGGCTGATAGTTTCCTACCCCACAACGCCAGGGATCGAAGCCCTCACCAAGAGGCAGCCGAGCGGCTACCCTGCTTGGCTGTCCCTGGCTGGTAGTTCGCTACCCCGCAACGCCAGGGATCGAAGACCTCACCAAGAGGCAGCCGAGCGGCTATCCCTGGTTGGTAGTTCACTGCCCCTACAACGCCAGGGATCGAAGCCCTCACCAAGAGGCAGCCGAGCGGCTACCCTGCTCGGTTCTCTCTGGCTCGTAGTTCACTACCCCACGACGCCAGGAATCGAAGCCCTCACCAAGAGGCAGCCAAGCGGCTACCCTGCTCGGCTATCCTTGGCTCGTAGTTTACTACCCCGCGACGCCAGGGATCAAAGCCCTCACCAAGTGACAGCCGAGCAGCTACCCTGCTTGGCTATCCTTGACTGGTAGTTCGCTACCCCGCAACGCCAGGGATTGAAGCCCTCACCAAGAGGCAGCCGAGCGACTACCCTGCTCGGCTATCCCTGGCTGATAGTTCACTACCCCACAACGCCAGGGATCGAAGCTTTCACCAAGAGGCAGCCGAGCGGTTACCCTGCTCGGTTATCCCTGGCTCGTAGTTCACTATCCCGCGACGCCAGGGATCAAAGCCCTCGCCAAGAGGCACCAGGTAGCAACCCGGCTCGGCCCGTCCTTAAGGATCAAAGCCCTCGCCAGGAAGCACCAGGCAGCAACCCTGCTTGGTCGGTCCTTAGTAGTCTTTTTACGGCCCCTCCCGCGCTAAGGATCAAAAGCCCTCGCCAAGAGGCAACCGAGCCCGCTATTGCTCGGTTATCCCTGACTGGTAGTTCCCTACCCCCACAACGCCAGGGATCAAAGCCCTCGCCAAGAGGCACCGGGCAACAACCATGCTCGACCCGTCCTTAAGGATAAAAGCCCTCGCCAAGAGGCACCGGGCAGCAACCCTGCTCGGCCCGTCCTTAGTAGGCCTATTACGGCCCCTCCCGCGCTAAGGATCAAAAGCCCTCACCAAGAGGCAGCCGAGAGGCTACTTTGCTCGGCTATCCCTGGCTGGTAGTTCACTACCCCGCGACGCCAGGGATCAAAGCCCTCGCTAAGAGGCACTGGGCAGCAACCCTGCTCGGCCCGTCCTTAGTAGGCCTATTACGGCCCCTCCCGTGCTAAGGATCAAGCCCTCATCAGGAGGCAGCCGAGCAGCTACCCTGCTTGGCTATTCCTGACTGGTAGTTCGCACCCCCACACGCTAGGGATCGAAGCCCTCACCAAGAGGCAACCGGGCTCGCCCTTGCTCGGTTATCCCTGCTGGTAGTTCACTATCCACCGATGCCAAGGATCAAAGCCCTCACCAAGAGGCCACCGAGCAGCTATCCTTCTCGGTTAATCCTTAGCAGGTAACTTCTTACCCACTTACGTTGAGGATCTGAAGCCCTCATCGTGAGGCTGATGAGTTTCATCCTGCTCGGCGCATCCCTAACGGGCATCCTCCTGCCCATCAGACGCTGAGGATCTGAAGCCCTCCTCGCGAGGCCGCCGAGTTTCTTCCTGCTCGGCGCATCCCCAGCGGGTAGCCTCCTGCCCATCGGACGCTAAGAATCTGAAGCCCTCCTCGCGATGCCGCTGAGTTCCTTCCTGCTCGGTGCATCCCCAGCGGGCAGCCTCCTGCCCATCAGACGCTGAGGATCTGAAGCCCTCCTCGCGACGCCGCCGAGTTTCTTCCTGCTCGGCGCATCCCCAGCGGGCATCCTACTGCCCATCAGACGTTGAGTAGCTTCCTACTTGGCGCATCCGTAGCGGGTAGCTTCTTACCCTACAAGGACATGGATCCAAGACCCGCCGAATAAACTCATACTCAACGCGCAATCAGCGCCTCAACTCCGGCAAAGGGAGGATACTGACCTTCCTACACTCGTCCTTCGTTCGACTCATACTCGATGCGCGACAACAAGAACGCTGTGTCATCTCCGAACAATCCACCACGAGGAATTACCGGCGCCAAGCCGCACAGAAAGAACCAAGCAGTCCACTCTCAACCCGACCCACAAATAGATTGGAACGAGAGTGAGGGGCTAATGATGATGCTCAATAACGATAATCCCTTATATCATGACACATGGCAGATGACGTGTCACATGCGTAAACCAGTTAGGCCCCTGAGGGCCACGGAAGGGGAACCAGCGTGCTATAGTGGGGGCTTCCCTCAAACCCTGTCTCCGAGGTTGCACCCAACTCTTTACCCCTGAGCACTTCAGCAGCCAAGCCAACTGTCCATTTGCTCTACTCCGAGCTATCGCAGGCCCGAGCTTCCTCGACCATCTGGCTCGCCTCCGAGCTATCACAGTACTAAGATACCTCGGCCTCCCGCTCGTTCCCGAGCCTCCCGCCGAGCTCATTTTCCTCGGTCTCATCGACCGACCAACGGCACCTATTGCAGTCGCAACCGCCTCACCTCCGCGAATCTCGCCATATGCGAGATATCCGCCGGCCACATCCCGCGTTCCACGCCATCACGATTCCCCATTACCGAGCCTATCTCGTCATTAATACGGGATCCAGCCTATCACGCCCGCGTGACGTCGGAAGCATAACGGCCAGCGTGATTCTCGTGCCTGCCTGCCTGCTGCAACCACTATATAAACCCTCCTTTAGACGATTCAAGTAAGTCTTTTTTCCCCACTAGGCCGTTACTCTGCTCAAATATCCGGTCTAACTTGATCGTCGGAGGGTCCTCGGTGGTACAACCACTCCGGAACTTCCTTGCAGGTAACTCGGCCTCAACAACCCATTAAGATCAACACGTTTCAGGAGCCAGCCCTCCAACTCAAATCTCAGCCGTCCATCATCGCCAACAGCAGATCAACGGAAGGTAATATCTTGACGTGATCCGACATCCGTCACTAAGCATAGAGCGATCATCAGACATATGGCCAAATATTGGTGCATCATAAGTTGGCTGAGACATCAATAAAATTCTAAATGAAATATTGGCGTCGCAGCTTGAAATATTGGTGCAACATAAGTTTTGGAAAATGAATAAAATTCTAAATAAGATAACTTTTAAGGTTTTTTCTCAATTTTTGATTACGGGTCTGATCCCAAGCCCAAGTTTTAGAGTTCTTCTAAAAAAAGTATAGAAATTCAAGTAATTGAGTTGGAATGGTTCTCGACTTTTTCTCGAAATTGTTTTGGAAGGGCCTTACACTTCTTGTAGAAATCGTCTATAAATTCTAAAGATGTTTTAGAGGCTTTTCTAAAACTATGGATTGGATCCCTATAATTACCATACGGGTTATTAGTGATGAGCATAAAGCAAAACACAAACAATTATGAGATATAGTTAGTTTTTGGGAGAGATTGAGAGTTTAAGAGCTCTTATAAATTTTGCAGTGCTCAAGTTTCTTGTAAAAAAAATAAATTTTTCTTTAATTGTGTGAAGTTTTAATCCGCCGATGAATTTCTCTTATTTTTCTCACTTGTTTGCTATATTCCTATATAAAACCGGCGTTTCCGCCTACATGGCATACTTTTGTAATTAACCTCAACCTCAACTCTAACCATTTTGAAACGATGCCCAAAGCTTAAGATATATAGATTTTAGGGTAAATTGTCAAAAAAATCCAACACTTATTTCCGCCGTCAAAAACCCTGCTCTTGAAACGGTAGTCAAATCCTCTGGAAAAATTTCTGCAGTATTTAACCCGCTGTATCTAATCAATTCACACAAACTATTTAGATATCACAGGAAACAGATGAGATATCACAGGCAACTGCTTAGATACCGCATGAAACTAGATATAGCAGAAAACTTCTAAATATCACAGGTAAGGGATTTTTTGACAACTAAAAACTTTTTTAGGAAGGTTTTGACTGCAGTTTCGAGGCCAGGGGATTTTTGACAACGTAAAAAGGTGCTTTTGGGGCTGGGAGGGGGGTTGACAATTTACCCTAGACTTCATCTTCCAAGTTTGTTTATAATTAGAACTATCTTAGCCTATGGTTTCCGGCTGTGATGGAAGCTATGGAGTCGGGTAAGAACGACGGATGGAAAGGAGAGGAACGTAGCGACCAAAGCTACATTAGTCTATCTTCAGATCTCGAAAATATTGAATTTGAACTTTGTTATAATCAATAGCATGGGAAAGAAAAAGGTTTACGGGCTTCGCAAGGAAACTGCATATCATCCTACGTCATTTTTTTTAATGGTAGTGTGTTAAATTCTTTTAGGAAGTTTTGTTCAACGGGGATAATGTGGACCTTTAAAATTAACAGAGGAAGTTTCTTCCAAGTATCATAATATAAATAAAAGGTGACTGTTTTCGGTGAAAGAGATGGTAAACATACCATTTACTTAAGAGTTTCGTTTTTGCATCATGTAGTCTTTTTGTTTCTTTGCAAATATTAGTTGGTAATGTATATTGACTCTCTCTTTATTTTGTTTTATTTTCGTAAATAAATTTCTCATTATAGCGCTTGTGTTGCTGTAAATATTGAGTAACCTTTAGAAGTTTTTCTACATTATTGAGAGAAGAGAGAGAGCAAAAGATTAGTCCAGTGTCATTGATAGTCTCTGCAGGGTACAGACAAGCCTGCTTGTCGATCTTTGCTTCGTTCAATACCTGGGAAGCCGTCACGTACGGCTAGTACCGCTGACGTGCTTGTGAGCCGTGGATTTGATCCGCAACTCACTGCCAGCGTATTGACGAGTCTTTAGAATCCCACACAGAGGGTTTGTCCACTTGAGCGAAATGATGTAGTGCACGTACAACAATGCGTGCGGGGTCCGGTTGGACATTTGTCTTGAACCGGATGGATTATAATATTAGCCGGTTTATGATTGAACCAGGTTTATGTGATGATACATGTAATTAATCTAGTATTATATTATTTCTCTCTGTTTAAAATATTGTTCCATGTGATGAGAACAAATGATATGTTTAATATTATTTAAACATGTCATACTCTTTTTTCTTTTTAGCTTTATTGCATGGCTATATATTAGTTGTCATTGGATGCCACCTCTTATGACATGTGCAGGGATTTTAAAGAATGGGAAATATGGTTATGTGAAGGGGAATGAAAATTACTAACCATAACTTATTCCACTTTCTCTTTCATCCTCAGTAGAGAGAGAAAGAAAAAGAGTTGAGAAGTGAGGCGAGGAAAGAGAGTTCATCTTCTACATCTTCATCTTCTTCTTTAGTAAAGAGTGAGGTTGAAGCAGTAGCTCAAGTGGCCTCTCCTAAGCGATCGGCTCTGGCAATATATATCAATTTTCATGTCGTTTAGATACAATTTGTACTTATATCGGATGATTGCAAAATTAACGATTTTTCGACAATAGAACATTTCGCAGCGCTAAATAAATAAGAATAGCCGAAAATGGTATCCAAACAACATGAAAATTGACATACATATATTTATGGATATGTTGATGAATATGGACAGAGGCGATTTTGCTCAATAAATCGACTAAAATTTACATTTTTTTAGTTTATAGTAACAAATGATGGTCCAAGGCATAGCTTTCACATACACGACATTCTCTTCAAAATTGAATTGTGCTGCAGCATTGCACTGCTCCTGACAGAGACTTGTTTTTAAACACTGTCAAGGAATTTGAGGAAAAATAGAATTCTTTTATAATGTTTTAAAAGATAAGAGAACCCCTCTATATATAAGTGTTACAATATGTCGACTCTCCCTATTTTCCAATGTGGGACTAAACTCTTATATCAAACTCACTCCTCAAGTAAGAGTACATATATCGTCCATATGCAAC
Organism: Agapanthus africanus; assembly: GCA_030015575.1. NCBI lineage: Eukaryota > Viridiplantae > Streptophyta > Magnoliopsida > Asparagales > Amaryllidaceae > Agapanthus > Agapanthus africanus. The sequence goes on along the minus strand of JASDDO010000012.1, from coordinate 446,744,376 downwards.
TTGTTACAAATAAATTGTATTTTATCACAAGCAAGTGGTTTAGTTAGTTATCGGCTAACAGGTGACCTGTGCGCACATGTCGTGTCTCAATCTTTGGAGACTCCTCCTCAGTTCCAATAACCTTATTTCGGACCACATGACAATCTACTTCGATATATTTGGTCAGCTCATGGAACGCTTGATCTGAAGCAATATGGATAGCAGCCTGATTGTCGCAATATAATCTCATCAAGTTGTGTTGAACCACACCTAATTTTTTCAGAAATCGTTTGATCCATACCATCTTACAAATGATGTCCGCCATAGCACGATACTCGGACTCTGCACTAGAACATGATACCACACGTTGTTTCTTGCTCTTCCAAGTCACTAGGTTCCCACCAATGAACACACTATAGTGCATCTTCTAGTTATCGGGCACCCTGCACATTCAGTATCGGAAAAACCCGCTATTCTGTTGTGCCCTCCATCAGTATATAACAATCCTTTTCCTGGAGAACTCTTTAGATATTGAAGAATCCTAATAGCTGCATCCCAATGGCCTGTGTGGGGTTATTTCAGAAACCGACTTATAATACTAACTGGATATGAGATATCTGATCAAATGATAGTGAGATAGTGTAGCTGACCGACCAACCTCCTGTATCTAGCTGGATCATCTAGTAATGTTCCCTGATCTGGTAACAACTTGGAATTTGGATCTATCGATGTGTGAAAAGATGTGCAGTCCAACATTCTATTCTCAGAAAGTATTTCTTGTGCATATTTCTTTTGTGATAAATGGATTCCCTCTTTAGATTGAGCTACCTTAATCCCTAAGAAGTACTTAAGTCGGCCAAGATCTTTAGTTTGAAACTGCTTCCGAACATACACTTTAAGATCACGAATACCTTCGTCGTCATCACCTGTGATAACAATGTCATTCACGTATACTACCAGAATGATTCGGCGGCCATGCTAATGTCTATAGAACACTGTGTAATTACCATTACTTCTCATCATCCCAAAACCTCTAATACTTTCTACAAATCATTCAAACCAGGCCCTCGGAGATTATTTGAGTCCATACAAAAATCTTTTCAATCGACAGACCTTCGATGACTCCTCCTGAACAATAAAACCAGACAGCTGCATCATGTAAACCTCCTTCTCAAGAATGTCATGAAAGAAGGCATTCTTGATTTCAAGATGATGCAGGGGCCAATGAAAGGTAGCAACTAAAGAAACCAATAGACGTACAGAGGCCATCTTCGCGATGGGAGAGAAGATATCAGTAAAATCCTTTCCATAGGTCTAAGAATATCCTTTGGATACTAAACGAGCAAGAAAACTACCGGAGTTGAGCTTGACAGAGAATACCCATCGAAAACCAACGACACGCTTTCCAAGTGGAAAGGGAACTAGATCCCAAGTATCATTCTGCCGAACAACAGTCATCTCCTCAATCATAGATTGTTTCCATTCATGATGTGCAAGAGCATCAAATACATTCGTGGGAATGGTATATTTATCCATATATGAAATGAAAGCACTGTGTGGAGAAGACAAATGAGCATAGGAGACAGAACGGTAAAGTAGATTGGCAGTGGAACGAGGTGCTTTGCTAATCGCGACGGGAAAATCAAGGTCAAAAGGTGCAGCTGGTGTGGGTTCAGAAATCGGATCAGGAGTAGGTTCAGGGGTTGGTATTTTTGGCAATAGTGCCCTCAAGCCAATTATTGTAATTGCAGGTAAGCGATTATGATAATTGAAGGAGGATCTATACCGATAGAATACTCTTGCTCGAGATGATAGTATACTATCTGGTTTATCTTTATCATTGATGTATATACGTTTTACTTGTTATTACGTACTTATAATACATAATGATAAAGCCCGTAAGATCAATGCTTGATTACCAGCATTATGATGGCGATCATATACGTGGAAGCTCGGTAGCCTATAAGCACATTCTTAAATTTCCCTAGTTGAGAGAGTATCGAGACTAGGCATCGAAGTTCCGGAGTAGACTAGTGTATACATTTCGAGACCCCGACGAGGGGCAGTGGCCGGTCTCACAAGCCATTGGTGTTGTTGTAAATCCCAAGTTCCTTATATTTTCTCCATATTTCTTTACAAATATTTTCCCTAAATTTTTCCTTCAAATTCTATTTTCCTATCTTTAATTATAACCTAACTCTAAAATTTTTAAAACCCTAAATAACCCAAACCCCCCCCACACACACACACACATATATATATATATATATATATATATATATATATATATATATTAACACTAATATTTAACCCCAAACCCGAGATCCCCGGCCTAAGGCCCACGAACCCCCATTCCCTAACTCGAGCTTAACCCCCTCTCTTTCTTTCTTTATCTCTTTCCTTCTTCCTTTCTTTCTCTTCTTGTTTTCTTTCATGTTCGAAAACCCATGTCGCCCCCTCTCTCGCACCTACCTTCACGAGAACTGCTCTATGCCGACGTAGCCCTCATTGCCAACGACACTGAGATCTCCGCGCCTGCATCCCCTCATCACTCTTACTTCTCTCTTTCTACCTTTATCTCCCTCATGCTCTCTCTCTTTTTCTCTCGATCTCTCTCTAACCCTCACCTCAACCGAGCACTTCCAGCTCCCAACAACTCCTCTCCCTCACCGGCGACCACCTCCCACCACTCCAATGAGCTCCCAGCCACTACAACCCTCCACCAACCACAACTCCAACAACATACCCGAACCCATCATTCCAACACCTATGAACAGCTGCCGACGCCTGCAACTACCCACCACCGGAGTTCATGTCGACCACCGCTGCCTCGTGCCGCTGATAAGCACTACAACCCCCTCCATCATCATAGCATCGAGCACTCCTTCACCCCACGATCCGCAACCCGAGCTCCTCTTGCACACCCGACCACTGCACCTATCATCGCCGGCAACCCTCGAACGTCGCCCCAGCCCCTCCGCCGTCGTCCTAGCTCTCATTGTCGGAGCTCCCCCAGCCTAAGGCCATAGCCAACAACCCTAGCCGAGTCCAAGCTTGTGACCGTTGCCGTGATCGTGCCGTGTTCGTGCCTGTGCTATGCTCTCTATCGCTGTCATGTCACCGTCATCTTCAGGTAAATGAAAATCTTCACTTGTTTTTCATGCTACTATATAGAGAAATTACATTAGAATTAGATACAAAAATAAATACAACTACATCGACACACACACTTGAATTTGGTGTAGCGAACCATCGTGCCGTTGTATTCTGAGTAGAGCCCAACTATGTCTTATTACTATGTTGGTAACCCGTATAGGTTAAATGGTTGACATCTAACTCAATTAGTTAGAGAAAACGGTAAATTCGATCGATAACCAAATGTTATCTTAGCTATTCGATGCAAACCTTAAGAGAAAACCTAATCAAATATGGTAGAATTTATGACTACCAGATTTCTTTAGTGATAATAAATAACACATAAAAATTTGGGTTAAAAATACGGACCTTAACACCATGAAATGACACCTCTATTGAGATTCATCAAATCTGAAATTCCTCACACACGTAGCTTGTGAAAATCATAGTAAATTAGATACTTACCGGAATGGTGTGTTCAAGGGCTCATATTGAAGCCAACTCGACAACCTAGAAGCCTCTATATTTTATATTTCTATACTGCAATAAAACAATGACGAAAACTGAATGGAAATACGGTTCTAGACTGTAGTCCAGAGCAGTATTTCATGTTGACACCTGAATCTAATTGTTTGTATAACTCTGTATGAAAATGAAAATATGCGTAATCCTATATCGTTGTGAATATAATCCTGTTAGATAACTATAAGTGGTGGTTTCGTTCAATTTTACCGTCGTTTGATATTTTAACTGTATTTTAAACCGTCAATACGTACTACAGTTTCATGCAGAGACATAATGTATACCTTAACCTTAAACAGTGCATATTTCCCTATATACAGTGGATATTATCAATCTGTATGGTGCGTTGGAAACATAACCGATAAATATAAATATTATATAACTATAGCGCCGCCTAATTATGATCCCAATAGAGAGTAAAATGTGTTACGAAATGGACATTCGGTTTAGGAACTGGATTTCCAGCAGCGAACACTTAAAATGGAATGACTGGACCTCGCAAACCAGAAATCCGTTTGACCCAAAACCAAATTTGTTGGATTGTCGTTTAAGTTTACTTTCTATCCCTTTTGTATTATTTTGCCTAATTACGGCCGTACTATTTAATATGTTTTTCTGAACTCGCAATGCACGTTGTGATTCATATCATACATGACTTGATATGTGGCATAATTCTCATATTTACCCGACCGTGATACCTTTAGTGATAGCGAACTGTTCAGTCGAAAATATTGCACATTTGATAGAACATTTTCCTTACTTTTGTTAATTACTTAAAGGTGTTTATTGTAATTATGGAACACATGTGGGTTTATCTGCAAAATACTCTTTATCATATGTTTATATATTATAATTAACATTATGAAGAAAAATATATGCATATAATATTTATATGATATTTTGATAATTTAAATATGCATATCATATCAAGTAATCCTAACAATATTCTTAAAATATCATATAATACTAATGGTTAGGATAATATCTCAAAATAAATAACAAATATTACTAATACTATGAATTTAGATATTGTGCAGATATGAGCTCAGGTCTGGAGATCGAGATATCCGAGATGCCGGGAACCAAATCTGCCAATAAAGTTGAATCAAATCGTAAAATCATGAATGTCAGAGACTCAGAGAAAGATTTAAAGAATCCTGACATCATAACAATCTCCACGTGTCAATACCTAGAAGCAGAGGAATTTTCAAACCAAGATTCCACCAAAGTGCCGCCCAACCGCGGCTAAAGAGCTATATACGCGGCGGATCCGCGGCCATATTGTGGCCGTAGGATTTAGGAATTTTTAGGTGTGATCACAACAGCAAATCTTCACACATAGGATCTAGGGTTTCTAATTTCTGTGACTATTTAAAGGACCGAGAGCTTCATATGAAAAATCATCAACCGAAGAGATCAAGATGTCCAAGACGATCCACGCATCTGAGTTGATCATAAACTGTTCATCTACTTCCAATAAGATAGAGATCAAGAGCAAAAACTAGGGTTCTTGTACTCTACTTTAAAAGGATTTGTACATGATATAGTTGTTTAATAAAGGTAGATTTTTAGCTTTAATTCTCTTTGCATTTTACTTTCTGTATTTAATTTCTGCATTACTTTCTGCATTTACATTATGATCTCCTTCTCTATCATTTCTTCTTCTTCTCAAAACATGCGTGGGTAATTCTATGCTTGCTAGGGTTCGTAGGGTTAGGGTAGATCAATGAATGATAAAATCTCTTAACATCTTTTATATCTTCTAAAGTTTATAAATTTTAGCAAAACAATTGTTAACATCTTTATCAGGCGCGCTACCAATTTATTGATAGTCTCGACCGCAATTTGAGATTAGATTAACAATTATTTTGGTAAAGGCTAGACATGAATAGAGGTCAATGACAAGATAAGGGTTAAGAGTGGGAACCATATTCCCTCCAAAAATCCTAATCTTCATTCAGCACTATCGATCTAGTTTTAAATCTATTAAAAGATAAAATGAGTCATCTTCAATTAATCATCCATTACTACCAAATTCTATGAACCCTACAAGGCCCTTCTTCATAAAATCTACATCCGTATATCGTAGATCTAGAACAAACCATCCATATTTTAATCAACTCGTCTGAAGCAAGATAAATGTTTGACGTTTCCCTGAGGACGACCCGTACTCATCTCGGCTGGCTACCAGCGACACCGTTATTTATTGCGGTTACTTTATTTTCAAATTTTTTTTAAACAGATCAATCAGGAACTTTCATATTGATTCTTAGAGGATATTGCATTGTCAAACGTGAGTGGTATTGGATTAGTTGTATCAAGTACGCTAGTGATAAGTGATTGATTCTTGAAAATGAACAGTGCAGTGAAAAGTGAATAAAACCGTGTTATTGGTGCGTACTTGTACAAAACTAGCCCCATACATATAGTTATTGAAATCTGGGGAAAAGAGGGAAATCGAAGTGGAATGGAACTTGTATTTAACGAGATTAGCGATTTAGAGGATGATCATTCGAACAACGAATCTTATATATACTTTAGGGTATGGACTTAGTAGTCCGGCTGACAGGGTTATGTCCCGGGCAACAACGGACCGTAGTCTCGGGTACGCACAAGACCCTCATTAATTATGATCACTCTTTTCCGTAGTTCGATTTCAAATTGACATATAGACCAATATGGACATGGATCATATACTACATTGATTATTGATACACTGATTACCTGCATACACTGTCTCCACTGTTATTACCTTTCGTTTCATGCTTTATTATATTGCGATTGCGTCGCCCTGACGACCTGAGTATGCATACTTAGAGCTTAGAGAGGATGCCGCTCGGGAGTCAGATCTACCGTTCGAGCTTGAAGAGATCTAGACGGTTTTATTTTCAGCAGTTTTACTACTTTCCCTAAAAGCAACCTTGTATTCGCACTTGGTTAGTAGTTTTCTTTTCAATTGAACTATTGTAGATTGTGAATAATGAGAGTTGATGTAATAAACTAAGTGATGTGGTTCATTTACTTCTGTGTTGTGTTTACTGATTACCATGTAATGCTTGAAGCCGAAGTGTGACTACGACAGGATTATTCCTTGACCGTAGGAGCTTGGCTGGCCTAGTCGCCCCGGTATTTCGTATTTTGGGAAACGAGGCGTGACATGGTTGTGTTGGTATCAAAGCGCCATATTTAGTATAAAGAAATAACGTGACTTATGTAAGTCTATGTTACCCACCTCGGTACCTACGGGGAGATGGAAAGAATAAAAAACGAATTTTTATCACAAGGAAACATAGACTAACCATGAAAGATCTTTGCTAAACATGAACCAACAAACTATCTACAAGTTCTAACTACTAGGTTAGAAGGTTATACCTATTTCTTGAACTCCTTCTCTTTATGTGTTGCTTCCTTTTCTTGTGTGCTCCTTTGAGTGGTGTAGACGGCTTCTCCTCTTCGTCTTCTCTTTGCCAAAGAAAGATCCACCCGAAGGCTTCTACCTTGAGCTCCTATCTCAACAAAGAAGTAACTAGAGTGCTTGGCTTGCTAGACTAAGAACCCTAGAGTGAGTAGAGAAGTATTTTGGTGGTTTACTCTCAAAACTTGGATTTTCAACACATGAAACACTTAAGCTTTTGAGAGAGAGAGGAAGAGGGAGAGCAAACCATGAGAGAGAAAACATATGAGAGAATGAGAGTGAAGAATGAACCTTGCTCTCATATTAGATAATAATAATAATAATTAAGAAAATTGTGATGGTTAGTTGATTTGACCATTATCATTTCACATTTAATGCTAAGCAAGCTTCAACAAGCATCTTTTGCTTAACAAAAGAAAATATCAAGGTCAATGAAAGTCAATAAGTCAAATGGTCAATCCAACCCTAACCATGACACTAATCATATTTCTCATTCTCATTAGGGTTTTGAAAATGTCAATGGTCAATAACCCTAATGAGGCTTCTCCCCCTCCGCCTCTGTCAACTGTACGCACGTACCCGCATTCGTGTTCCGAAGAAACACGAACACAATGAAACAAGACCAATCCCAAAAAAAATACTAGGATCTGGCTTAAACCAAAGCCCAATAGTAATAACTGTCCGGACACCAAACGTGCACAAGTGCGCGTATGTGAACGAACCCCATCGTAAAACCATACGACCTCTACTCTGTTTTGCCCAAAGGTGAACAACCCTCTGTGTGGGACTCTAAAAACTCAACACTACGCTGGCATTGGGTTTAACCACAGGCCGCAAGCGGTAATAGCTGTACGTAACGGTCCCCAGGTAGATGTCGATAAGAAGACCGATGAGGTGAACCCATCTGAACTCCTACTGAGCCTGAATGTGACAATCTCCGTACAGTCCGGTCTGTTTGTCTAAGAGTATCGCATGTCGGGCCTAGGGGGCGGTAAGCGTCAGACCCCTAATAGCGGTACAAGTCGTGTCGGAGTGTAGCCGAGAACACCCTGAGAAACTGCTGGAAACACTACCAGTAAATCTCGCTTGCCCTGGCCAGAGACTTTGTGTAATGGCTCTCCTAGACACAACGCGATATCAACCCCCAATACCGGGAGAGACGAATCCTGTCTAATCGTCACTGCCTCCAAGTGCTTCAGGACTGCACCCAACTACTACCTGTTTGCACGACTCAATAGAGCCGTGGTAGGGTAGTAATCTAAGAGCAGTGAGAACACACTCGAGGCGAAGTGGCAGTGTCAAGTCTACGGACTAAGCTATACTCATGTCACCTGGGAACTGATAACTGGCGATAGGTATAATACCAACCAACAGTTTCTAGCGAGTCATGTCCAGTGTACTCGTAACCTACCGAGTACCTGCATACTATCTCCAGTATGACATACCGATGGCTGTGGGACAAACCATCTCCCCTCCTGGGATGAGAAGCGTACACACTAGTCTACTCTGGAGTATCGATGCCCTGTCTCGATAATCTTACGACCAGAGATCAGTATAAGGATGTGCTTGTAGACTACCCAGCCTCCACTAGTGTGACTGCCATCACAACGCTAGTAGTCAAGCAAAGATCCTAAGGGCTCTATCAATATGTATTAGAAATATGTTAAAAGAAACACATACACATATTAAGATAGATACAAACCAAGTAGCATACTACCATATTGAGCAAGAATGCCAATCCGTGTATATACCCCAAGCTTCCAAAATGTAATATACAAACTAGTACTATACAATAATGGCCTCTAGGGAATATCACACTAACAATCTCCCCCTTGCACTAAGGCCATGTGCTGGCATATCGCAGACCTATCATCTCGAATAGCCTCTGGAACTGCGTCTGAGGAATGGCCTTTGTGAATGGATCTGCAGTGTTATCCTCTGTAGCAACCCTCCGAACCTCGATCTCTCGGCGATCCACGATCTCCCTGATCAGGTGATACCGCCTCAAGATGTGTCTGGACTTCTGATGGGACGTGGGTTCCTTCGCTAATGCTATAGCCCTATTGTTGTCAGAATACAGAGGTATTGGATCAACAATGGACGGAACCACTTGAAGTTCTGTTAAGAACTTCCTCATCCAGACAACTTCTTTTGCGGCATCAGATGCTGTGATATACTCCGCTTCCATCGTCGAGCCAGCAACGGTTTCTTGTTTGGAACTCTTCCAACACACCGCCCCTCCATTGAGAGTAAAGACATAACCCGATATGAATTTGGAGTCATCCTTGTCACTGTGGAAGCTGGAGTCAGCAAAGGCCTTGATCTGGAGGTCTTTTCCGCCGAAAACCAAAAACATATCCTAAGTCCTTTTCAGGTACTTCAGAATATTCTTTACCGCTATCCAGTGCTTCTCCCCAGGGTTTGACTGATACCGGCTTACTATACTCAGTGCATAAGCTGCATCTGGTCTGGTACACAACATCGCATACATTATAGAGCCTACCGCAGAAGCGTAGGGTATAATAGACATGCGATCCCTTTCCAAATCAGTCTTGGGAGACATCTCTTTGGAGAGGGTGATCCCGTGACAAGCCGGTAAATTAACGCACTTGGAATCTTCCATACTTAATCTTTTTAGTATGGTGTCGATGTACCTGGATTGTGAAAGTCCCAATATCCTTTTAGATCTATCACGATAGATCCGGATCCCAAGAATATAAGAGGCATCACCCAGGTTTTTCATGGAGAACCTGTGTGACAAGAACCCTTTGACAGATTGTAGCATAGGAATGTCATTTCCTATTAAGAGAATGTCATCCACGTACAAGACGAGGAATACAACAGTTCGTGCTACAATCTTACTATAAATGCACGGTTCATCTGGATTTTTGATAAAGTTAAACTCTTTGACTGTCTCATCAAAACAGATGTTCCAGCTCCGCGATGCCTTCTTTAGTCCATAAATGGACTTAAGCAACTTGCACACTTTTCCGTTGCTACCACTCTGAAACCCTCTGGCTGGTCCATATAGACACATTCCTCTAAATTTCCATTTAGAAAAACGGTTTTTACGTCCATTTGCCAAATCTCATAATCGTGGAAGGCAGCAATGGCAATAAGGATCCGAATGGATTTGAGCATAGCCACTGGAGAAAAGGTTTCGTCATAGTCCAAGCCAGGTCTTTGACAAAAACTCTTTTCAACAAGTCTAGCCTTATAGATTTTAACCTGTCCATCTACACCAATCTTCCTTTTGAAGATCCATTTGCAGCCTACGGGTTTTACCCCTTCTGGAGCAATGTCCAAAGTCCATACTTTGTTGGTGTACATAGACTCCATCTCGGTCCGCATTGCATCCAGCTATTAATCGAGTCAGTGCTCTGAATGGCCTGCTGGAAGCTAGTGGGCTCATCATTATCAATGATGCAATCCTCTCTATCCCCGTCTATGAGAAAACCGTAGTATCTCTCAGGTGGATGAGAAAGTCTACTACTCCTGCGGAGCGGCGCAGGAATATCCTATTCTTTCGAACCTTCGGTTCTACTAAGCCTTCAGTAATAGCTCGTGGTTCTGGAATTTCTTCCAGTTCTATTGCGCTCCCACTTATCTGATATTCCAAAAATTCAGTTTCCAAGAAGCAGGCATGACGAGAAACAAATACCTTTTGTTCTTCTGCATAATAGAAGAAATATCCCTTGGAGTTCTTTAGATATCCCACAGACTTACACTGTACTGAGCGTGCCTCGAGTTTGTCCGTATGCTGCTTTTTGACAAAGGCTGGACATCCCCATGTCTTAATGTGTTTAAGATAGGGTTTCTTCCCACTCTACATCTGATATGGTGTGGTAGACACTGACTTAGTTGGAACCCGGTTCAAAAGATATGCAGCTGATTCTAGTGCATATCCCCAGAAAGATCGCGGTAACTCAGCGTTACTCATCATGGAACGTACCATATCCAATAGGGTTCGGTTCCGTCTCTCCGATACAACATTGTGTTATGGTGTGTATGGAGGAGTAAGTTGAGAGAGAATTCCATTCTCTTTTAGGTAATCCAGGAATTCGGCACTCAAGTATTCACCATCTCGATCAGATCTCAGTGTCTTGATACTTTCGCCTGTTTGTTTTTTTACTTCATTCTTGTATTCCTGGAATTTTTCAAAGGCTTCAGATTTATGCTTCATTAAGAAAACATGTCCATACCTTGAAAAATCATCCGTAAAAGTAATGAAGTAAGAATAACCACTTAGCGCATGTTTAGACATTGGACCACATACATCGCTGTGTACGAGTCCCAAGAGCTCGCTCGCTCTTACTCCGTGTCCAGTAAACGGAGTCTTTGTCATCTTTCCCTTGAGACAAGATTGGCAAGTTGCATAAGATTGATATTCGAACGGATCCAAATATCCCTCTTTATGTAATTTAGTCAATCGTGTTTCATTGATGTGACCCAGTCTACAATGCCATAAGAAAGCATGATTTAATTCTGGAGACTTTCTTTTGTGTGTATTCTGGATATTGAAAATCTGCGGTTGGTTTAATACGTATATCCCCTTGCTTAATGTACCCGACCCAATCAAAACATGATTAAGGTGAATGTTTACAACATTGCTTACAAATGCAAAATCATAACCTTCTTTAGACATTAACGATACAGATATGATATTACAAGTCGAACTGGGTACAAAATAACAATTGCTCAAAACCAAAACATGTCCATCTGTCAATCCTAAGTGATAGTCCCCTACGGACTCAGCATCCATGCTTGCTCCGTTTGCAACTCTGAGGGTCATATCACCTGCCTTCAAAACCTACGGCTTCTCAGTGCCTGCAAAGAATTACAGATATAAGATCCTGATCCGGTATCCAATACCCAGGAAGTAGAGTTGATTGACAGACAGTTTTTAATAACATACACACCTGAAGCCGAAGCCACAACTTGCTTCAGATCCTGGTTCTTGGCCTTCCAAGCCCTGCAATCTTTCTTCCAGTGTCCTTTCTTGTGACAATTAAAGCATTCTTCCTTTCCCACAATCTGTCCCGCTACCTTTTCTTTTCCCTTAGCTTCCACCTTACTAACACCGCCCCTTGGTTTGGTGGGGGCCTTCTTCTTCTTTCCTTTGGCTTTCGACTTGGACCTAGACTTTCTGCAGGGTGCCCTCTGCACTCCTCAACATGTTGAGGAGTTCCGGAAGTTCAACTTCTTTTCTTTGCATGTTGAAATTCAGGATAAACTGGGCGTAGGTGGAAGGAAGGGACTGGAGAATCAAGTCAGTGTACAGCTCATTCTCTAACGTGGTCCCGAGGTCCGCGAGCTCCTCAATGTAGCCAATCATCTTCAGGACGTGTTCCCCAACAGATGATCCGACGGCCAACCTCGCTTGAAACAGTTTCTTCGAGGTCTCGTATCTTGCGATACGGAATTGCTCTCCATATAGTTCTTTAGTATGGAGAAATATGGATTCAAGATCCATATCCTCGTGTCTCCTCTGATGTTCATTGTCCATAGAGGCAAGCACGAGGCACTTGGCCTTCACGCTGTCAATCTCCCAGGTCTTACGGATTTTCTTATCCGCGACACTGGATTCTGGACCTGGGACGGCGGGTGCCTTAGTGGTAAGGAGATACCCCAACTTGTCATAAGTGATTGCCATTTTCACATTCCTGAACCAATCTTTATAGTTTGGCCCTGTCAGTATATTTTTATCTAATAGTAACTTAAGGCCCGTCATGATGTTTGGTTGCTGCAATTAGGAGAAAGAGAAGAAACACTTTAGCATGATGCTCTTGCAAGTTTAGAGTGGTTTTTAGTTTGTCTAAACAGGATGGCTCCCACTGTTTCTCGAATCCTTCCTTAAACCATAAAAGAAGAATTAGTCGGGATTGATCTCACCGTACAATACTTGCTTAACCGTTCAGCCAGGCCAGTGTCGGTACTTCGAGGGAGGTTTTACGATGCTTTCGCGAAGTTACTTAATTAAATAACCTCTTTTCCCTGTGGGCGTAGCCCCGCTAACACCTTTCTAGACACCTACTTGGTTTATAGCATTGATAGTTAAGTGAGAAAGTTTCCCGAGGAGTAGCATATACTCACAGTAGGATCGGGATCTAAATATCATCGTGTGATAATGCTGAAGGAATCCTACCAAAATCATCACACTCCAAATGGTATGCAACACCAGCAAGTTTCAGTTTCTTTAGAAACTCCCGAAGTAGATTTTTGCCCCATGCTCTTATGACCTTGACTTTGGCCAACAAATCATAAGTCACATATCAAGTTCTACCCGTCATTTTCCAGGTTAATTTAAACCCACCCGTACCTATCCTTGACTTTGGCCAACAAAGCGGTACGATTGTCCCAAACCAACGCATCTATCTATGCTACATATGAATATCCAATAGCTACCAATCACTATGCCTTGACTTTGGCCAACAAACATAGCTTGAATACTATTGACTATCCATATGAAATGACGGAGGGCTATGAATAGTTTTGGCGAAACCGTGAACGTAGTGAACTTGATATAATCGAAGGAACCTGATAGCTTTTAAACGGAGTGGTTTAAGCTCCGCGTTTTTAAAAGTTTTCTGTTTTGGAAAAAACCGAGTGGTTTTGAAATTGTTCCAACGATTTAACTTTGGTTTATTTTCTTTGCATTAATATAATGCGTCCCATCAATTAATCCTACCATTGCAGAAAACAACGAAAATATGACGTACGCTTATGCCATCCGCATTCGCCACGGGGCCCCGTCATCACCCGTTAGGTTACTTAACTAACGACAGAGCGGGGGCTGGACTAGCGCGGATGCAAAACATAAGCAACGCCTACTAGATATCATATATAGATATATACATTCGTCAGATGCAATGATAGTCATTCCAGATCACAGATGAACACATTGGATATGCTAGGAATCCGCGTTTTGTTCGAGCCTGCAACGAAAGACGGATTACACGGTCGTGATGAATAGCCAAACCCCACCCTAGACCCTTACGGGTGCGACAAACTACCCGCTAAATACCCAAAGTAGAGCAGCCTCCCTCAACAAAGTGAGTAGGCCACTCGGCATTTCAAAGTACCTGGTAGTCTGTGCACCCCACCTTGGGTCTATCCTAGGAGCAGAAAACAGTAAAAGAAATAATATACAAAGGCGGCTACATCCTCAACCCGGATGTGCGACCCAAAAATAATATTACATCAATTTACAATTTACATCAAATGAAAGATAAATAAACACTCATCTCACATCCCCGGTTATTCATCCACGACGATCCAACAAGTTCATATACACAATCTAACAATACAGATCACAGATATGTACAACCCCCACTAATCGACGTATAGCGATTAGTAGACGTTTAGTACATATATCACATTACAGATATAATCCAATTAGCTAAAGTTTATAGAATTTCGATCAATATTCAAATTTGAAACTCCCCCAAATACAACACTATACTCAAAGGAATCTGGGCAGAAACAAAAAATCTGAAAAATCACAAAACATCAAGCCGGACAATCTGCAGAAAAAACAAGTTGACTTCGAGTCGACTCGGCCGCGGATCCGCGGCGAAACGCATGGTTTCGCCGCATTTCCGCGGCAGTCTGACCGAGTCACGAGCTCATTTTTCTTGTGTGTCCTAAAAAACCCTGCACGTATTTTTCAGGTCTCTGGAAATATTTTTAGACCTGTTTTTAAAAACGGCAGAAAACACTAGATTTTGATGTTTTTTGCGATTTTTTTCGGGTTCGAAGTTCTAAATACTTTGCCAACATGTAAGTTGTTGTTCAGCCTAGCTCTGATACCATTGTAAGTCTATGTTACCCACCCCGGTACCTACGAGGAAACGGAAAGAGTAAAAAATGAATTTTTATCACAAGGAAACATAGACTAACCATGAAGGATCTTTGCTAAACATGAACTAACAAACTATCTACAAGTTTTACTACTAGGTTAGAAGGTTATACCTAGTTCTTGAACTCCTTCTCTTTATGTGTTGCTTCCTTTTCTTGTGTGCTCCTTTGAGTGGTGTAGACGGTTTCTCCTCTTCGTCTTCTCTTTGCCATTAAAAGATCCACCCGAAGGCCTCTACCTTGAGCTCCTACCTCAACAAAGAAGTAACTAGAGTGCTTGGCTTTCTAGACTAAGAACCCTAGAGTGAGTAGAGGAGTATTTTGGTGGTTTAGTCTCAAAGCTTGGATTTTCAACACATGAAACACTTAAGCTTTTGAGAGAGAGGAAGAGGGAGAGCAAACCATGAGAGAGAAAACATATGAGAGAATGAGAGTGAAGAATGAACCTTGCTCTCATATTAAATAATAATAATAATAATAATAATAATAATTAAGAAAATTGTGATGGTTAGTTGATTTGACCATTATCATTTCACATTTAATGCTAAGCAAGCTTCAAGAAGCATCTTTTGCTTAACAAAAGAAAATATCAAGGTCAATGAAAGTCAACAAGTCAAATGGTCAACCCAACCCTAACCATGACACAATTATCCTTAATTAATATTATTAATCATATTTCTCATTCTTATTAGGGTTTTGAAAAAGTCAATGGTCAATAACCCTATTGAGGCTTCACCCTCTCCGCCTTTGCCAACTGTACGTATGTACCCGCATTCATGTTCCGAAGAAACACAAACACAATGAGACAAGACCAATCCCAAAACAAATACTAGGATCTAGCTTAAACCAAAGCCCACTAGTAATAACTTCCCGGACACCAAACGTGCACAAGTGCGCGTATGTGAACGAACCCCGTCGTAAAACCATACGACCTCTACTCTGTTTTGCCCAAAGGTGAACAACCCTCTGTGTGGGACTCTAAAGACTCGACATTACGCAGGCAGTGGGTTTAACCACAGGCCGCAAGCGGTACTAGCTGTACGTAACGTTCCCCAGGTAGATGCCGATAAGAAGACCGATGAGGTGAACCCATCTGAACTCCTACCGAGCCTGAATGTGACAATCTCCGTACAGTCCGGTCTGTTCGTCTAAGAGTATCGCATGTCGGGCCTAAGGGGGCGGTAAGCG
Source organism: Agapanthus africanus (assembly GCA_030015575.1). NCBI lineage: Eukaryota > Viridiplantae > Streptophyta > Magnoliopsida > Asparagales > Amaryllidaceae > Agapanthus > Agapanthus africanus. The sequence goes on along the minus strand of JASDDO010000012.1, from coordinate 446,728,280 downwards.
TCAGACCCCTAATAGCGGTACAAGTCGTGTCGGAGTGTAGCCGAGAACACCCTGAGAAACTACTGGAAACACTACCGGTAAATCTCGCTTGCCCTGGCCAGGGACTTTGTGTAATGGCTCTCCGAGACACAGCGCGATATCAACCCCCAATACCGGGAGAGACGAATCTTGTCTAACCGTCATTGCCTCCAAGTGCTTCGGGACTGCACCCAACTACTACCTGTTTGCATGACTCAATAGAGCCATGGTAGGGTAGTAATCTAAGAGCAGTGGGAACACACTCGAGGCGAAGTGGCAGTGTCAAGTCTATGGACTAAGTTGTACTCATGTCACCTAGGAACTGATAACTGACGATAGGTATAATACCAACCAACAGTTCCCAGCGAGTCCAGTCCAGTGTACTCGTAACCTACCGAGCACCTGCATACTATCTCCAGTACGACGTACCGATGGCTGTGGGACAGACCATCTCCCCTCCTGGGATGAGAAGCGTACACACTAGTCTACTCTGGAGTATCAATGCCCTGTCTCGATAATCCTGCGACCAGGGACCAGTATAAGGATGTGCTTGTAGACTACCCAGCCCCCACTAGTGTGACTACCATCACAACGCTGGTAGTCAAGCAAAGATCCTAAGGGCTCCATCAATATGTGTTAGCAATATGTTAAAAGAAACACATACACATATTAAGATAGATACAAACCAAGTAGCATACTACCATATTGAGCAAGAATGTCAATCCGTGTATATATCCCAAGCTTCCAAAATGTAATATACAAACTAGTACTATACAATAATGGCCTCTAGGGCATATCACACTAACAACTTACGCTTTATTACGTTATTTTCACTTCACTATCATTTGCTTTCATCTTTGTATCTAATCATATCCTTTCATCTATCTTCCAGTGACATGACCTCCCCGAACGACATCTCTTCAGACTCTAGTTCCCAGGATCGCACAGAGAGGATCCTGGACACACTGACGACTCTCAGAGAAGCTCAAGAGAGAAAGATTGACCTACTTATCGAAGGTCTCAGGGCAATTACCGCATTGGGAGGACCCTCAGCTCTTATTACCGCCTTTGAGGGTGCCGCTGCACTAGCTACACTTGCCAGGGCTGGCATTGTATCGGATTTCCGTAGATTACACCCGGCTGTATTTACAGGGTTAGCTGAACCATTTGAGACTGAGCAATGGCTAGTCAATGTGGAGAATCTACTGACGGCCGCATGGGTCTCCGATGAAGAGAAGGTAAACATGATAAAAATTCAGCTGGAAGACGAAGCCCGTACTTTGTGGACCGTCGAAGAGAACAGGCTCGGTGATTCGATCGAATGGAGCAAGTTCAAAGAATGTTCTTGGACTACTACTTCCCCTCCATAGCCAAAGTGGAAATGGAGGAAAGATTTATCTTGCTGAAGCAGAACGGCCGTCCCGTTGATGTTTATGAGGCAGAATTCAACTGTCTGAGCCGATTCGCTCCTTATATAATCGCTTCAGAGGCTACCAGGGCCAGACGTTTCTTACAAGGAATTGGGCTTTGAGCTGCAACAGTTGATTACATCTCTCGAGTTGCAGACTTTCGCGCAAGTACTAAATGCTGCACGAATTTAGGAGAAGCTGATCGATAAATTCAAAGGCCCCAGCTCAAGTGATAGGAGGCCCCCAGTGATCCCAGCATGTACTCAACCATCGTCCCGAGGGGTCATACCAGTTCACAGGCCAGGAACGACGCAGATGAAGCTTCCCTTCATGTCCCAGCAGCAACAACAGAAGAAGACTTTGGTCTACGATTACTATCACATGAACGGACATACTTAGAATGGTTGTTGTTGTGCCAAGGGACAATGTTTACTTTGCGGGTCCAGTCAGCATAGGGTTAGTGGTTGCCCTCAGCGGACAGAGTTACAGGGAGGATCTAGACCGTAGCAGTAGAGATCGTTGGAGCAGAGGCAGACCAACACAGGTTGCGGCCAGGGACTGACTTTCACCCTGACTGCCGAGAAAGCGAAGGCCCCGGGTGAAGTTGTTACAGGTACTCTACCCATTCATTCTATGCCATCTAGAGTACTATTTGATTTAGGAGCGTCACATTGTTTCACATCTGCACATTTCGTTGACACTCACTCCATACCACATGGACCATTAACCAAGGGATCGAAAATACATACGGGTAATAGTATTATAGTGTCTAGTCGAGAATATAGATCCTGTCCAGTTGTAGTTTGTGGCAGGGAATTCTATGCGAATTTCCTTTTAATTAGGATAGACGGTTATGATGTGATTCTTAGGATGGATTGGATGAGTACATTCCATGCGATCATAGATTGTCAAGCTAGGAATGTGACTTTCCACATCCCCAATCACCCTAAGTTTGTTTTCGATGGTGGAAGTGAAACTTTGGAGCCAGCCAAGTTTAGAGCTGAGACGAAGGTGTTGACGGTTATGGAGAATGATGAGAACCCAACGTCGGAGATCGTTCGGGATTTCCTTGATGTGTTTCCTGAAGATTTACCAGGTCTACTATCTTCTTGCATCTTGGGATTCTCAATCGACCTGATTCCAGGTACATCACCAGTTTCTCGGGCACCGTACATAATGGCGCCAGTTGAATTGGCAGAATTGAAAAAGCAAATTGGAGATCTTCTGGAGAAGGGATTTATTCGCCCAAGCGCTTCTCCGTGGGGTGCACCAGTCTTATTGGTGAAGAAGAAGGATGGCTCGTTGCGGATGTGCATAGACTACCGTGAGCTGAACAGAGTAACGATAAAAAACAAGTACCCAATTCCATGCATCGATGACTTATTTGATCAACTGGGTGGTGCCAAGGTATTTTCGAAACTGGATCTTCATTCGGGTTATCACTAGATCAGAGTAACAACTGAAGATATATGCAAGACGACTTTTCAGATCCGATACGGGCATTATGAGTTCTTGTGATGTCGTTCGGTGTTACCAATGCTCCAGCAATATTCATGGATATGATGTACATGGTCTTTGCTAAAGACACGTTTGTCGTTGTATTCATTGATGACATACTAGTCTACTCTAAGACTCGAGAGGAGCATGCTGAACATTTACAAACTGTACTACAAATTCTGCGAGAAGAGAAGCTATACGCAAAACTGAGCAAGTGAGAGTTCTGGCTCAATAAAGTACAGTTCTTGGGACACATTGTTTCGGGCGAAGGCATTTCAGTAGACCCAGCAAAGATAGAATCTGTTAGAGATTAGCCGACACTGAAGTCAGTGGCCGAGATCAGAAGCTTCCTGGGATTAGCAGGATATTATCAGCGTTTCGTTTAGGTCTTTGCATGAGTTATTGAACCCTTGACAAAGCTTACGCGGAAAGAAGTGCCTTATGTATAGTCAGAGGAATGTGCACAGGATTTTGAGTTGCTGAAACAAAAGTTGACCACGACCCCTATTCTTACAGTGCCGGATAATTCAAGTGGTTTGGTGATAAACAACGATGCTTCTGGGAAAGGTCTAGGCTGTATTTTGATGCAGCACGGTCGAGTAGTTGCTTATGCCTCACGACAACTGAAGAATCATGAGAATAACTACCCAACTCACGACTTGGAGTTAGCTGCAGCGGTTTTCGCCTTGAAGATCTGAGGACATTACTTATTAGGCAAAAATGTGGAAGTGTACATGGATCACAAGAGTATGAAATGTTGGATATAGTGCCCTCAAGTCAATTATTGTAATCGAAGGCACACGATTGTGATGATTGAGGGAGGACCTATACGGGTAGAACAGTCTTATTCAAAATGATAGTATGCTATCTGGTTTGTTTTTATCATCATGTACATGCATTATATGGTATTACAGATCACTATTACATGTTGATAGAGCCTATAGGATTCTTGCTTGGATACCAGCATTATGATGGCGATCATATACGCGGGAGCTGGGTGGTCCATACGCACATCCTTAAATGTCCCTAGTCGAGGGAGTATCAAGACTGGGCATCGATACTCCGGTGTAGACTAGTGTAAACATTTCGAGACCCCGACAGGGGGCGGTGTCCGGTCTCACAAGCCATTGGTGTCAGTTAGTCACCTAAGATAGTATACAGGTGCTCATTGGGTTATGAGTTACACTGGACGGACTCGCCGAGAACATGCTAGATGGTATTATACCTATTGTCAGATAGCAGTTCTCAGGTGACATGAGTACAGGTTAGTCTGTCGACCTGAGATCATCATTTGTCTCGTGTGAGTTCCCGATGTGCTTTGATTACTGCCCTTCCACGGCTCAAAGAAGTCGTGCAAACAGGTTTTAGTTGGGTACAGTCCCGAGCCATATGGAGGCAGCGAGCAGATCGTCAGGGATTCTTCTTTCCCGGTATTGGGGGTTGATGTCGCGCTGTGAACGGGTTGCCTTCACCAGAAATCCTTGGCTAAGGTAGACGAGAATTATTGATTTGGATCAGTAGTTTCTCAGTGGGTGATGGGCTTCACACCGACATGAAATATCGCGTTATTAGGGGTCTGACTTTATCCACCCCCTAGACCCGATATGCGATACTCTTAGACGAACAGACCAGACTGTATGAAGATTGTCACATACAAGCTCAGTAGGGGTACGGATGAGTTTGCTCGTCGGCCTTCCTTTCGCTCAATATCTGGGTATCCGTTACGTATAGCTAGTGCCGCCGACGTGCTTATGGTTAAACCCACTGCTAGCATATTGACGGGTCTTTAGAGTCCCACATAGAGGGTTTCCCTGGTTCGGGAGAAATGATGTAGTAGCCGTATTTTGATACTTGTAGGGCTTCGATCGAATGATTGTACTAGTTACCCGGACTTTCGATCGGACGGTTGATAATACTAGCCGGCTCGGCTTTGAGCCGGATTATTAAATCAGGTGTTGATTTAATAATTTATGTATATGTATTTCGATATGTATATTCTAGTATTATTTTCTTTGTGTTATTTTATCTCTTTGGGTATTCCTATTTTGATACGAATATGGGTATGTATATACAGTTGAGTGTATTCCGTATTTATACGAAAAACTTTCTAGAAGGTGGATACCTCATTATAGATTTATCCATTTGTTTTAAATGGAAAATGAGGTGTAAAGGTAGTGAGGTGAGAATGGTGAGAACCATACTTGAATAGTGTTGACAAATGAATTTTTAATTCATTTGTGCAAACTATTCAAGTATGGTTGCTAAATGTTTATTGAAAAATATGTTTTACAAAACCATGCTTCATCTTTTTTCTCTCATGGGATTTCTCATTCTCACCATTTTTGGTTTTCTCTCATCACTTACCTTTCTTGTGCTCCTCCTCTTTCTTCTTCAACTTCTACTTTACCATCTCATGTGTTGAGAATTAAGGGTAGAAGAGAGATAGATATACACTTAGAGCAACTCACTACATTCCTAGGCACTTTATATTAGCATCCTAGAGTCTCTAGTTGCTCCACTAGAATCTTAGTGTGGTGCTAGAGCCATGAGCTATATCCCTCGGGTGGATCATCTTTGACGGAGGAAGACCGGAGGTCAAGCTCGATCAAGGTGACCTCAAGGAGCCAAGGAAGAGGGTAGAAGACCGAATGACACAGATCTTTTGGTAAAACACTTATATCTCAGTAGTTAACCTCTTTGTAGCTTGCTAGTTTCATGTTTGGTTTCGATTCTATGTAGTTGTTTCTAGAGCCAGGTTTTTTAAACACCAAAATTTTTCGTTCCGGCCACGATCGACGGCCAGAACGCTAGGAACTCAAACATGGTATCAAAGCCACCCCATAAACCTTTACTATCTAGTTTGCACAAGTTTAAAATATCGATCGATTGAATTTTCCGAATCGTATTTCCAAAACTGTTGCTTGCTGTTCAAATTTCAAAGTTGTTCAAAAAAAATTTCTGGTTGTATTAAAATTATGTGCAGGCAAAACTAGAGCTAAGAAAAATATTTGGGCACCTAATCCCAATAAACAACCGCGGAACAGAAGCAAAATAGCACATTCGGCGGCTGAACCGCGGCCCTTTTTGGGCTACAGTGCCCCAATTTTTTTCTGGGGCTCTAGTTCATGAAAATATGATTTTTGGGATATTTGGTTTTGGCCCAGATTTGTTTATGTACTGTTTTGTACTTTGGGGGCCAATGCGGAAAGTTTTAATCGATCGAAATTTTAAATTTGTGTTTTTCTGAGCATTTGTTTCTGCGACTGTGAATATCATTGAGCGGTATAACCTGAATAATTGCTATATGTTCAATTAGACGGGTTTGCGAACATGATATTCACGTTAATATTCCGTGTTGTGCAGATATTTTGGATGAATTGTCGTGTTGGATAGCCTATAGTGCAATGATTGTAGTACAGTTCAGATTAATTTGTATATTCATTATTGCGAGGCGAGCGTCCGACATGTGAACAACCGTTTCTGCCAGATTGTATATTCTTTTATTGGGGCACGACCGGGTTGAGGTCGATGTCGCCATTGTATATATACTTTTCTTTTCTGTACTAGGATTACCCCGCGGTGGAGTGCTCAAGTAGCCGGGTTCTACAGTGCAACGGGCCCGCATCTCATGGTGTTGAGACGGAGGGGGCCTCACTCTAGAATTGGCGGGCTATCACCGCACTCGTAAGGGGTATAGGATGGCCCACGGTGGGGTGCTCAAGTTACTTGATTCCGTGAAGTGCTGGGTGGCCTATTCACTTTATTGATTGGGGTTGGCTCACTTCTGGGATTAGCAGGTAACTTTTCACACTCGTAGGGGTCTTGGTTATACATTCCATAGGCTATCCACATGACCGGGGAACGCCGGGTTTCATTTGCGGCTCAAATGAAACCCGGAGCTCCTAGATTATCCGTTATTCTGTGTTGCTTATCGCTTTTCTGTGATGTTGCTTATATCATGCCTGGGACGAATGTTATATATATATACTTATATATACTAATAGATGTATATGTTTTGCATCCGCGCTAGTCCAGCCCCCGCTCTGCCGTTAGTTAAATAACCTAACGGTGCATGACGGGTCCCCGTGGCGAACGCGGATGGCATATACGTACATTGTATTTTCGTTCTTTTCTGGTGTGATATGGATTAATTGATGGGACTGTGTTAATTTTGATTAATGCAAGGAAAAATAAACCTAAATGATGTTGTTGGAACCAATTTTTGAAAACTAACATTACAGACATTTCCTTTTTCTTTGCACAGTGGTATTCGGTTATGAATATCTAGCACATCATTCGACGAGGCAAGAGCTGAGATCCTTTTATGGGGAGTGACCTCTTGGGCAAAAGTTTGCGTCATTATAATAACTTCACTATAATCGATTCTTTTGCTTTGTATCGTGGTATTCATATCGGAATATCCTGCACCTCATTCGGAGGAAAGAGCCTAGATCCCTTCATAGGGAGTGACCTCTTTGGCAAAAGTTTACGTGACTATAAACTTCTCGGTTTTCTTCAAAACCATGGTTTTCTACAAAACCACTCATTTTAAAAATGCGGAGCTTAAACCACTCCTTTTTCAAAAACTTCTTGAGTTCCTTCAACGATATCAAGTTCATTACGTTAAAGGTTTTTCGTCGAAAACCAACCGTAGCCCTCCGTCATTTCAGATTATTATTGCTTAGTATTCGTGCTATATATGTCGTGCTCAGCTGAGGTGTAGTGTTCGGTAGCTATGTAGTGCTTTTCTGTTGCATGGTGATGAGATTGGTTAGGACAGTCCGTACGGTCATTTTGGCTCAGTCAAGGACTCGTACGAGTGGGTTTAATGCAATCAAGATAATGACGGGTTGAACTTGACTAGGACCCTTTGATATGTTGGCTCAGTCAAGGTCACTTGGATCCTAGGGATAAAAACCATATCGGGAGTTTCAAACATAAAGGAAACTTACCAGGCATACGTATACCTTCTGGAGTGTGGTGACTTGAGTGGCTTCCATCAAGTTAGCATGTGATGATAGTTGTATCCCGATTCCTACTGATGAGTAGGTGTTACTCAATGGGTGATTTTCAGATGATCCCGACTAATTCTCATTTTAGGGTTTGAAGGAGAATTCGAGGAAACAGTGGGAGCCATCCTGATTAGATAAAATGATTAACCATTCTAATCTAGGTTAGAGTGCACGCTGAGTGTTTCTTTTCTCTCTCTTTGACAGCGACCATGGCCTGACCTTAAACTAAAACTCATTAACCAAGTTAACCGAACCTTCTTAAAACACTTTGGCTTTTGGATTGTCATTAAGTCGCATATATCCCTGTCGCTCCTACTTTCCCTTTGCATTTCTCCAGGACACTCCGTATCACTACGAAGATCCATATTGCTTGGATACGCCATCGTATAGTTACATACGAACTCGAAGAAACTTGTTTCAGTTCGAGGATGGTTTCCGATTCTGGAGAAATTGAATAAGATTATTTGGTTGTCTTTTCTTTTTACCTTCTCTCAGGTTGCGAGGGCTCCTGGTATTAGGAGAGTACACCTATTACGCTTATTGGATAGTCTTCTTCCAAACCATAGGCAGGTGCCGAAAGGTAGGGAAGGAAGAAAACCAATTAGCTTAAGTATGGTGTACAGAAGATAAGAAGTAAAGACATATAAAAGGGTTAGATTGAAGGCAAAGGAAATTGCGACTACTATTATTCACGACGAAGCCGCATATATCCTTGCCACTCCTACTTCCCCTTTGCATTTCTCCAAAACACTCCGTATCACTACGAAGATCCATATTGCTTGGGTATGCCATCGTATAGTTACATACGAACTCGAAGAAACTTGTTTCTGTTCGAGGATGGATTTTGGTTCTGGAGAATTGAATATGATTATTCGGTTGTCTTTTTTTTCCCCTTCTCTCAGGTTGTGAGAGCTCGTAGTATTAGGAGAGTACACCTATTACGCTTATTGGATAGTCTTCTTCCAAACCTTAGGATGGTGCCGAAAGGTGGGAAGGAAGAAAACCAATTAGTCTAAGTATGGTGTACAGAAGGTAAGAAGTAAAGACATATGAAGGGATTGGAGTGAGGGCAAGGAAATATACGGTTGCTGTCATGAATCTGGATAGTGGAAGAGACATTACTAAGAATACCCGGCCATCCCTTCGAAACATTTTCATGTTTCAGTTTTATTGTGCGGTGTTAATTGAAAATTGTTTTTCCAATTAGATTCTGACTCCAGGGTATGTATTTACCAGACTTGATTCTCACATCTGTATGGCGTTACAGATGCTGAGTGGGAGTAAGATATTGAGAAATGAGTGATTAGATCCTCAATATATCAGAATTCTTTATAATTGGTGATATTTGAGGAAATCACCTGGGTTTTGCCTAACGACAAATATTTGGTTTTGAATATCCGTTGTTATGCACCAGTTTCAAACTGATATATTTGTACGTTTATTTTATAAAGTGAGATATAAATTTTTGAAATTATATTTATGACATTTACCTATATCAGTTGATGGTTAGGTAAGGTGCATTCAACAACGGTGTAATTCTTCTTAACCATAACACAGTTTTCAACCTACGACGCACAAGGTTTGAGTTAATAAACTCAGAGGACTTATACAAAGTATTTTATATTGTCCAATGTCCATTAGGACCAAGAGGTTGGTACTCTTACTATATTTTGTTTACTTATGGCTTCTTTAGTTTTAGACAAGTATTTCGTTGAAATACAAGGTCCAAATTTTGAGAAGTTATAGGTATAAAAATAAAATAGGGAACCATACGTTGCAAGTATCAGGATTCTTCGAGGTGATCAAAGGTGTAGATACTTATGCTAGATATTCCGTTGTAAGTAATATATTTGAGAACTTGCTTCTCTCTCAGGTTACTCATCCGTGAGTACGCTCCTTGATGAGTAATGCTGCTTGACCTTCTTCCATTTAGTTGATATGCATTGGAAACAGCTGCTTGATTTTTGAATCTGGTTCAAATTAAATTAGTGCCTATGTTTCTATATTGGATATAGAATGGATTCATATCTTAACGATGTTAAGGTATATGGAGTTGTCCGGCTTATGCTTAAAACCAGAATCCGGATAAACTCAAGGCACGTTTCAGTAATGGCAATTTGTGGGTTATCCCGAGCTTTGACGAGGGTTAACATTCTACCATTTGGAAGATCAATAGTTATATTGTTCTTGACTCGCCACCCGTTTTAGTAAAATGAATTCTTTTCAGAAAATATTAGTGGGAGTATGGTAGAACTGGAAGTGATTCCAGAACCATAAACGATTACTGAAAATTTAATAGAACCTAAAGATTTAATTGGATTCGATAATCTATTAGCCACTCCGCAAATTTGGTGGGTAACCTCAGCCACCCGAGAGGTACTTCGGTCTCCTCAAAGACGGTGACAGGGAGGTTTTGATGACCTAAGCTTGCCACTACTGCTGTCCTAGACAATGAGATCTGGCAGGTGGATAACTATAACGTCGTTCTAAATTAGCTTTAGAAGTAAACGTGTATATGACTTTGCCAGAGGGTTGTTGTAGTCAGTGGGAGCAGGGGAAGCATGGCGGGAAAGTAGCTTATGTCTATTTATAGACTAAAGCAAGTATAGCGGAGATAAATCATCTATTTTTGATGTGACAGTCATAGTGTTTGACTTCATCAGAATAACATATGGACCTAGCAAGAAGGTAGTATGGAGTGATGTCGCTCTTGATAGGAAGTGATATTCCTATACTATGATCGGTTATACTGTAGTTGTCACAAGGTATTTCTCCACATAGGATTTGAATAAAATATCAGGGATTCTAGTCACTAGATCAATGGTTTTAGATCTAGATTTGGGAAGTGTCCCAATTTGGGCACTTTGACACTATTCTAAAGTGTTTTAGAATGGATGACTCCTGGCATGGTGGTGTACCCGCAGATGATGGAGTCACCCTCTCTAAAGAGATGTCTGTTCCCTGCCGAAACACGCGACCGGGATGTTGGGACGTCCGGGCCTGAATTCCGAGGGCAGATGCTAATTGGTGCTATCCGTCCACCTCTCCGAAGATGCCAAGTTTATTTATGGCACCATGTATCAAAGGTTTAAACGGATGCGGCCGATGTAGCAGACTTCATCAGATTCCCCCTCGTTGAGGGGTTTTTGATTGTGGGGACGCTTTTCCCTGCAGGCGCAAGCCCCTGCAGTTAATTACGCTACCGCATCGCGGTAATAACTTTCTACTTCTCCAGATGGTCACTTCGTGTCGTAGGTATTTGTTTTGTTTTTGGTTGCCCGTGGATTGTATACAGAGACTAATTTATGTTGTCTCCCGTAGGGCGTGAATTAGTCCAAATTCGTATTTTCTTAGATTTGGATTTGGGGGTTGGTTTTAAGGATCGTTAATCTCATTTGAGACTAAGATCAACTTAAACGTTTGTTAAGGATACGTTAGTATAATTTCAGACTAAGATCAACTTAACGGGACCGTTTAGATCCAACAAAGGAGCATTTGGGCTCTATTGTTTAGTTTAGGGACATTGTGGTCGATTACCAGTTTAAGGATATGGTGGTCCAATACCAGTTTAAGGACATGGTGGTCCAAGGTTAAGGACATCATAGTCCGTGGGTTTAAAGGGACCCCACAGTCCGAGGTTAAGCACATCATAGTCCATGGGTTTAAAGGGACCCCACAGTCCGAGGTTAAGGATATCATAGTTTATGAAATGTATGGTTGTCGGGACCCGTCACCTCTCTGAAGACGTTGAAGGATTACAACGACATGTATCAGAGAAGTAAAGAGATGTACCCTTGAACCAAAGTTGATTGGGAGATCTGTAGTCCAATTTGAAACTAAGATCAATTAATTAGATTATGAGCACATTGGCTCAGTTAAATCTGAATTGAGGACTTATGGCCAACATGGGCTAAGTCCAATTAGGTTTAAAATGTTGAACCTTTGTTGGACTGTTGAACATTTGTTTGGGTTCAATTCTTCTTTGTTTAGCAATGCTAGACAGGAATGTGGGGGATCTGACAACAATTTGTCTTTGGCTGAGCACTAAACCTTTCATTATAGCTCTGGGCTTTACTCTGCATATCATATAAAATGATCAATTTTGAGGTTCAGTTGAAGGAGAAGCTTGCCTCTGGAAAACTTAGCCAATTTAGGCTAAGATTGGCTTTAAGATAGTGTTAAAAACTAGAGGACATCTGGCAGTCACGTGTCCTCACGTGATGTATTTAAAACAGTGTTAAACACCGGGGACAAAAATAGTGTTAAACACTAGAAAGGAAGGAGTCACGTGGGGTCACGTGAGGCGCCTGAAGATGGGGCCAGACCTCCTTTATTTTGTTGTCAGAATATTCAGATAAGTGTTAAACACTTTCGGTCTTTAGGCCATCATGTGTGGGCACGTGATGGGTATCCATGTATTGATATTAAAGTGTTTATTAAGGGGTCATGTGAGGACACGTAAGGGCGCCCAAAATTGATTCTGCGTTCGGTTTTGTTCCCTTTATTTTAAGGGTCACGTGGGATCACGTGAGCCATTGCCTCCAAGTTTTTCTTTCTCATTTTGAGGGATCTGTTTTAGGGGTCACGTGGGGCCACATGACCCAGTCTTGTTCTTTCTTTTCTGATCATTGAGGATGGGGATCACGTGTTACCACGTGACCAAGTTCATTACATGCATGGAGAGCTTTAAGTCTCTTATTTTAAGAATTAGATTCTTTATAGGGTTAAACCCTAATTCTGTTTTAGAGAAATTAAATTCCTATGTTGATTGGAAGAATTAAAGTTAACCGCAATCAAGACGGTGTCGCTATGCAGCTAGCCGGTTGAGCACGGGTTGATCCATAGGGAGATGGTTGTATTTTCGTTCTTGTCTTAGACGAGTCAATAAAGAATTTGTATGTGTTTGTTCGATTCTATCCTAAGTGTATTATTTGCAAGTATAAAGTTGTTAGGAAAAAGATACGAGATTATAAGCTAAAGAAATCTGTACTCAAAACCTTTGAGCCGAGTCTTGACCAATTGAAGCTAGAGCAATCGGCAACAACGTGGATTAGGGGATTTAAGCGCGGTATTCGTGGAATACGGCTTATTTACCTTGTCCTTCCGTTCTTGTCTCTTGCTTTCGCCTCCGGCCAAACCGAACGCAACCGGTCGCGGTTAGGAATCACCGTTACCTTGTCAGGGTAAGGTGCCTAACGGAGCGCTTGCGTATGGTTTGGGCGGAGTTCAATGGAAAATAACGGGAAAAGGAAATGAGAAAAGAAAATCTTAACTTACAATACCGTATTTATTCTTAACAACGATAATTACATTCATTCACAAAAAAGAACCAAAAAGAGAGAACAAAAAGAAAAGAAAAAAGAAAAAGAAAAGATTACAAGTAATTAAGTGCATGAATATAAATTGCAAGAAAGTAAAGCAAGGTAATAAAAAGGAAGTAATAAATAAGCAATAAAAAGAACAAGAAACTAGAACTCAAGACAAGCATGTGATCAATAGCCAACCCTTAAACTTGCAAGCTCAATTAAGAGGTTGCAAGATCAAGAGAAGGGTAGAGAACGCATGTGAAATGAAGTGCTAATTCCATAAGAAAATACGACCCTTGAGATCAATAACAAACTCTTAACCTTTCAAGCTCAATGAAGAGGTTGAAAGATCAAGAGAAAGCAAGAATCTCACGGGGAAGTTAAACAAAAGAGAATGATACAAAAGCCCTCATCTTCATTGATCTTCCACTCAAAAAGCTCTCACTACAATTTTCATGGAGAAAAGATGAAGAAGAAGAAGAAAAAGACTAAAACCTAACAAAAAGAGGCAAAAGAATGGACAAAAAATTGGACCCTTGGTTTAGCTCAATTCTGGAGTATTTATAGGCAGAGGGTAGAAGACCTAGGGCAAGAATCTGCCACTATATGAAGTCCCCAAACTACCCCCAAAACACGACAAAGTGAGGAGCCCATACGGCCGCGGATCCGCGGCCTAGACCCCCTATTGGCCGCGGATCCGCCGCCCTATGGTGGAGTTCGGTGGTCGGGTTTTGGGTGCTTCCCTGGTTTCATGTTGTCTGCTATGTGGTATATGACTTTTCTCAGAAACTCTTCACAATTATTCCAGAATTTTAGTAGAACAAAAGGTGATGTGATGTGGATCTTTTGCCATGATTTCCTCGAGCTCCGCGTAGATTTCTTGGATCTTGTGTTGCCATTGAGCTTTGTGCATGACATGACAATCGATTTGCCATTTTGTCCCTTAAACTGGTATGTGGCAACACACGGATAGAGAGCGGAGACCGTGTTTTATCTGTTGTTGGCAGTAATCCAGAATTTGTCGTACTTTTCATGGATTTCACTGTTCAGAGCCGAGAACCTGTATTCTGCAAATATGTAGCAAACACAGATCAAAAGCACCTACCTATAAACACATGAGCATAAGAATGGGCGGTATAAAATGTTGTATTCTGTTATGAACAAATACCCCCAAACTTAACTTTTGCTCGTCCCGAGCAAAACCAATTATTCACAAAAAATAAAATCCTAACCACACTTTCGCAGGGAACGCGATTGCACTGAGCGCGTGCAACAAGCCGTTAAACCTCTAGGTGTCCCTAGTAGGAGGAGTGTTGTCTCCTGAGGGTTTTCAGCGGATGCTACCCACAAAATCCCGTCAAGCTAGTGTCATAAGTTAATATCGATTCTACTCCTACAGTTTAGTATTTACGTTAGAAACTCTATCATCCTAAATTAGAAATATCCAACCCTAATGCTTCACACCTCTAATCTATTTAACCTTGATTCTCCTGAGTTTTCCTTCTAAAGTGCGGCCTCAAATTAGGGATTTTTATCAACTATACAGAAAACACAAGTCTTATTCTTTATTTCTATCTTTTATCCAAACATCGATTGTATACCCCTACGTGTGTGTATATTTGCACCCCTACACTTGAGAATTCAATTCAAGCTATAATACCTAATACTACTTCTTTTCATTAAGGATGGACGGATTTGCTCACATACCTATCATACGACTATTAATGCTTCTTGAGGCACTAACGACCGATTACTGAATGTGTGAACTTTAAAGCGTAAATAGCAGTTTCCAGGTCTTGACTTTATTTATTTTTTTCTTTTTCTTTTTCTTTTTCTTTTTCAAGACCGGATATATTTTTCACATGCTCTTTTGGTGTTTAGCTTTAAATACCGTTTTTTCTTTCATACTAGGCTTTCAGGCAAGAGTATTTCTAGGTATCCTCTACTATCCCAAGTTTCAAGGTACGTGTAAGTGCAGTTGTAGGGTATATACTTTAAAACTTTGAACTCAAGAAAAGAAACTATTTTTCAGACTTATCCTTCAGTAAAGCTTCAATACTTTCCCCTCATCTTGACTTGACTCAAGAACTGAACTCAAAAATTGTAAGGACGTATACTTACCAAAGTTTAGACAGAATGAGGGTTATTTTTAGGGTTTTCAATTCCTAAGTCTAGAATTTAGTTATTTCTAATATATCAACTAAACTTTCAGAATAAAAATCTAAGTTACCCTACTAGCTAACTTGACGACAAAGTTTTTATATTTTTCGGAAATTTTTTTGATTTTTTATGGGTTTTTAATAAGGTATGCAAATGCAAAATATACAAATGAATGCGAAGGAAGAAAGCTTACCGAGCACACCCCCAAACTTAAACTTGACAGTGCCCTCACTGTCAGGCTACACCAAGAGGGTCAAAATTGTCGGTGCTCCCTAAAAAAAAAATTATATACAAAACAAAAAAGAAAACAAAAATATATACAAAAAAAGTGTCCCCCCCAAACTTAAGTAAAACAGTGTTTCCACTGTTAAGCGTTGAAGTTCAGGATTAGGGGGGAAGGAACAGTATTAAGCTATACAAGGCCTTACACAGGCCAAAAGTTAACACCAACCATTCAAAGATTTTATCATGGTGAAGCAGTGGTTGGGGAAAGAAGGTGAAGAGGTAAAAAATGGAGAATACGCGAGACCGTATGGAGATAGAAGCGGGATACGGTCTCGGTATATCAGAAGAAGAATGGCGGAAGGGAAAAAGAAGTGGAGTACGAACTTGAGGGTGCAAATGGAGTGAATAGATTAGCACAATTTGTGATGAGCGATGTGTAAACAGCGATTGTGCTAATCTATTAACCCAGCGAGAGATTGGGTCAAATCCCTCAAGATTCGTAAGAAACCATGGGTACGCTGAACTTGGTAAACCAGACATACGAAATGAAAGTGAGACGGTTTCTTGCAAGGTCGGAACGATGGAAAGAATGGAGGGAAGTGATCGAGGAGGGGTATCGGTTAAAGGTTCAGGAGGGTGTACACAGTCAATGACAGGGACAGGATGAATGGGAAAATCCGACTCATCAATTAAAACTGGTTCATCCTCAAAACTATCCTCAATATTCTCCTCAAAATTTAGCACATCCATGCACTTCTCTTCAAAATCCAGACGCATATGGGGTTCGGAAAAAACATTTAATGATTCGGGATGATGATTTGAAGAGAAAAACTCAGCCAAATCTATGGGTTCACCATCCAAAATATTCCCAGCGTCGATATCCTCAATCAAGTGAAAATCAATATTCTCGGACACCTCAACAAAAGCATGGATTTCAATCGATTCGGGTTCTAGAGTGGAGGTGTAGAGGTCAAAAGGATTTGGGTTGGTTTCACTTGGAAGGGACCCTTCACAATTGGGCAAATCAAATACCACAAAATCGCACAACTCATTAATCATTCTATCTTCAATTGATAAAGCATGTGGGATACTCGATAGACTTTCAAAACAAGAGTTGTGGGATTCAATTTAGGACGGGTAGGTTTGATTTGGAAGGGGGTACATCTCACTCTCTCCACTCAAATTCACAGCCTGTCCTGCCGCCTCATCATACATTGGAAAATTTGGAGCTAGTTGAAAACTAGCTACCGGGTCAGTATATTGTACGAGAGCGGCCATGGACGCATTCGAATCCATCATCTGTTGGCTTGATGCTACCCTAAAGTCTTCCAACGACTGTTCTAGACTAGACATTGGTTGTGAAGGGGTTTCAGTAAAATATTCAAAGTTGTTTGGATACTGAAAACTCCCTAATGGCGGTTCTGATGAAATGTCTAGGGAAGGTGCAAAAGTAGGGTAGGATTGGTAGGAATTGAATGGCTGGACAGGAGCAGGATCAACATCTGGATAGGAAGGTGAATGGAATTGTTGATCCCAAGAATTTGAAGTGGTGAAAGGAGTGAAAGATCGGCTACGAGATTGTTCAATACGTTCTACAATAGACATAGGTCTTGGAGTTGCAACATGACTCGAAGAAGGGGTATCAACGTAAGAAGGGGTGAATGTATGAAATGGTTGATACGAAGTGGATTGCGGAGTCAAATTGTTTGTCCTAGACGCGTCTATCCGATCTTTCAATGAAATTTTGGGCATGGAGGGGTCGTTCGAAGTTCGGCCAAAGCAAGAATCGTAAGAAGTAATGTCTGGTTGTGGGTACCAAAGTTTGGCAAGAGTTTTTCGAGGTGGGGTACCCATGATATGAAGAGAGAGAAAGAAAGGTAGAGAAAAGGAGGGGAAAAAGAATGTGATATATTTTTTTATATATTAACAAAAGAATAAAAAAAGAATATGGACAAAAACAATCACGACACAAAAATACCACACACCTAATCATTCTAGGGTTCACCTAGGTCAACTAAACCTGCTCCAGAACTTGAATGTCGAAGTAAAACTGTGTCCAGAAACGGGCTCAAGATACACTGATCACGAGGCCAGGTAAGTGCAGAGATAAGGGGAGATTTTCCAACGCTTTCGCGAAGTTCCTTAATTAAATAACCCTTTCTCTTTTGGCGGTTTCGCCGTTAACACTTTCCTAGACACCCCGTAAACAATGTACCGTTAAGCGAGATTCTAAACACAATTAACTTCTCCTAGTGAGCGCGAAGTCCTTAAGGCTTAAAGTCTAATTTCTTTTAAAATTTGTGCGGGTAAACGTTATGCTCAAGTTCGTGATTTGTGGGCCACGGAAAAGGTGATGAAATCCTTTACCGTATATTGTGGGGTTCGCTTGCCCTTAAGTCCGTATTAATGTATGCAATGCGCAATTCAAAAAAAAAATCTATAAAGAATCAAACAATCGTTTTTTAGTTTAAGCACAGCACTGCAACAAATACGGGTTAGTCAATTTTTAGTGTTTGCTAGCGAACTTGCAAAGAATCCTGCAAAGAATAGTATGTTGGATGCGTCGGATTTGAGAAGAAGGTGTTAGTAAAGTACGTACCGTTAAGTTTTAGGTTAGGAAACCCCCGTTGAATCAAATCCGGTAAGCTCGAAAAGTTCGCTTGCGCGGGTCAAACTACCCGGATCTTTGGCGCTGTACTTTGCAATTACCTTAGCCTTGAACGTACACTTTGCTTCCCACAATTGCAGTTTGCAAATACGCAAAAAGCTGCACACTTGCCCACAAAAATTATCAAAAAAAAAAGATTTTTTTTATATATAAAAAGAATATTAACCCGAATAACAAGAAAGAAAATACGCTACCGTCTCCCCGGCAACGGCGCCATTTGATTGGAAGAATTAAAGTTAACCACAATCAAGACGGTGTCGCTATGCAGCTAGCCGGTTGAGCACGGGTCGATCCATAGGGAGATGGTTGTATTTCCGTTCTTGTCTTAGACGAGTCAATAAAGAATTTGTATGTGTTTGTTCGATTCTATCCTAAGTGTATTATTTGCAAGTATAAAGTTGTTAGGAAAAAGATACGAGATTATAAGCTAAAGAAATCTGTACTCAAAACCTTTGAGCCGAGTCTTGACCAATTGAAGCTAGAGCAATCGGCAACAATGTGGATTAGGGGATTTAAGCGCGGTATTCGTGGAATACGGCTTATTTACCCTTGTCCTTCCGTTCTTGTCTCTTGCTTTTGCCTCCGGCCAAACCGAACGCAACCGGTCGCGGTTAGGAATCACCGTTACCTTGTCAGGGTAAGGTGCCTAACGGAGCGCTTGGGTATGGTTTGGGCGGAGTTCAATGGAAAATAACGGGAAAAGGAAATGAGAAAGGAAAATCATAACTTACAATACCGTATTTATTCTTAACAACGATAATTACATTCATTCACAAAAAAGAACCAAAAAGAGAGAACAAAAAGAAAAGAACAAAGAAAAGAAAAGATTACAAGTAATTAAGTGCATGAATATAAATTGCAAGAAAGTAAAGTAAGGTAATAAAAAGCAAGTAATAAATAAGCAATAAAAAGAACAAGAAACTAGAACTCAAGACAAACATGTGATCAATAGCCAACACTTAAACTTGCAAGCTCAATTAAGAGGTTGCAAGATCAAGAGAAGGGTAGAGAACGCATGTGAAATGAAGTGCTAATTCCATAAGAAAATACGACCCTTGAGATCAATAACAAACTCTTAACCTTTCAAGCTCAATGAAGAGGTTGAAAGATCAAGAGAAAGCAAGAATCTCAAGGGGAAGTTAAACAAAAGAGAATGATACAAAAGCCCTCATCTTCATTGATCTTCCACTCAAAAAGCTCTCACTACAATTTTCATGGAGATAAGATGAAGAAGAAGAAGAAAAAGACTAAAACCTAACAAAAAGAGGCAAAAGAATGGACACAAAATTGGACCCTTGGCTTAGCTCAATTCTGGAGTATTTATAGGCAGAGGGTTGAAGACCTAGGGCAAGAATCTGCCACTATATGAAGTCCCCAAACTACCCCCAAAACACGACAAATTGAGGAGCCCATACGGCCGCGGATCCGCGGCCTAGACCCCCTATTGGCCGCGGATCCGCGGCCCTATGGTGGAGTTAGGTGGTCGGGTTTTGGGTGCTTCCCTGGTTTCATGTTGTCTGCTATGTGGTATATGACTTTTCTCAGAAACTCTTCACAATTATTACAGAATTTTAGTAGAACAAAAGGTGATGTGATGTGGATCTTTTGCCATGATTTCCTCGAGCTCCGCATAGATTTCTTGGATCTTGTGTTGCCATTGAGCTTTGTGCATGACATGACAATCGATTTGCCATTTTGTCTCTTAAACTGATATGTGGCAACACACGGATAGAGAGCGGAGACCGTGTTTTATCTGTTGTTGGCAGTAATCCAGAATTTGTCGTACTTTTCATGGATTTCACTGTTCAGAGCCGAGAACCTGTATTCTGCAAATATGTAGCAAACACAGATCAAAAGCACCTACCTATAAACACATGAGCATAAGAATGGGCGGTATAAAATGCTGTATTCTGTTATGAACAAATACCCCCAAACTTAACTTTTGCTCGTCCCGAGCAAAACCAATTATTCACAAAAAATAAAATCCTAACCACACTTTCGTAGGGAACGCGATTGCACTGAGCGCGTGCAACAAGCCGTTAAACCTCTAGGTGTCCCTAGTAGGAGGATTGTTGTCTCCTGAGGGTTTTCAGCGGATGCTACCCACAAAATCCCGTCAAGCTAGTGTCATAAGTTAACATCGATTCTACTCCTACAGTTTAGTATTTACGTTAGAAACTCTATCATCCTAAGTTAGAAATATCCAACCCTAATGCTTCACACCTCTAATCTATTTAACCTTGGTTCTCCTGAGTTTTCCTTCTAAAGTGCGGCCTCAAATTAGGGATTTTTATCAACTATACAGAAAACACAAGTCTTATTCTTTATTTCTATCTTTTATCCAAATATCGATTGTATACCCCTACGTGTGTGTATATTTGCACCCCTACACTTGAGAATTCAATTCAAGCTATAATACCCTTGTCTTAATACCTAATACTACTTCTTTTCATTAAGAATGGACGGATTTGCTCAAACACCTTTCATGCGACTATTAATGCTTCTTGAGGCACTAACGACCGATTACTGAATGTGTGAACTTTAAAGCGTAAATAGCAGTTTCCAGGTCTTGACTTTATTCTATTTTTTTCTTTTTCTTTTTCTTTTTCTTTTTCTTTTTCAAGACCGGATATATTTTTCACATGCTCTTTTGGTGTTTAGCTTTAAATACCGTTTTTTCTTTCATACTAGGCTTTCAGGCAAGAGTATTTCTAGGTATCCTCTACTATCCCAAGTTTCAAGGTACGTGTAAGTGCAGTTGTTGGGTATATACTTTCTAACTTTGAACTCAAGAAAAGAAACTATTTTTCAGACTTATCCTTCAGTAAAGCTTCAATATTTTCCCCTCATCTTGACTTGACTCAAGAACTGAACTCAAAAATTGTAAGGACGTATACTTACCAAAGTTTAGACAGAATGAGGGTTATTTTTAGGGTTTTCAATTCCTAAGTCTAGAATTTAATTATTTCTAATATATCAACTAAACTTTCAGAATAAAAATCTAAGTTACCCTACTAGCTAACTTGACGACAAAGTTTTTATATTTTTCGGAAAAATTTTCGATTTTTTGTGGGTTTTTAATATGGTATGCAAATGCAAAACATACAAATGAATGCGAAGGAAGAAAGCTTACCGAGCACACCCCCAAACTTAAACTTGACAGTGCCCTCACTGTCAGGCTACACCAAGAGGATCAAAATTGTCGGTGCTCCCTAAAAAAAAATTATATACAAAACAAAAAGAAAAACAAAAATATATACAAAAAAAGTGTCCCCCCAAACTTAAGTAAAACAGTGTTTCCACTGTTAAGCGTTGAAGTTCAGGATTAGGGGGGAAGGAACAGTATCAAGCTATACAAGGCCTTACACAGGCCAAAAGTTAACACCAACCATTCAAAGATTTTATCATGGTGAAGCAGTTGTTGGGGAAAGAAGGTGAAGAGGTAAAAAATGGAGAATACGTGAGACCGTATGGAGATAGAAGCGGGATACGGTCTCGGTATATCAGAAGAAGAATGGCGGAAGGGAAAAAGAAGTGGAGTACGAACTTGAGGGTGCAAATGGAGTGAATAGATTAGTACAATTTGTGATGAGCGATGTGTAAACAGCGATTGTGCTAATCTATTAAACCAGCGAGAGATTGGGTCAAATCCCTCAAGATTCGTAAGAAACCATGGGTACGCTGAACTTGGTAAACCAGACATACGAAATGAAAGTGAGACGGTTTCTTGCAAGGTCGGAACGATGGAAAGAATGGAGGGAAGTGATCGAGGAGGGGTATCGGTTAAAGGTTCAGGAGGGTGTACACAGTCAATGACAGGGACAGGATGAATGGGAAAATCCGACTCATCAATTAAAACTGGTTCATCCTCAAAACTATCCTCAATATTCTCCTCAAAATTTAGCACATCCATGCACTTCTCTTCAAAATCCAGACGCATATGGGGTTCGGAAAAAACATTTAATGATTCGGGATGATGATTTGAAGAGAAAAACTCAGCCAAATCTATGGGTTCACCATCCAAAATATTCCCAGCGTCGATATCCTCAATCAAGTGAAAATCAATATTCTCGGACACCTCAACAAAAGCATGGATTTCAATCGATTCGGGTTCTAGAGTGGAGGTGTAGAGGTCAAAAGGATTTGGGTTGGTTTCACTTGGAAGGGACCCTTCACAATTGGGCAAATCAAACACCACAAAGGCGCACAACTCATTAATCATTCTATCTTCAATTGATAAATCATGTGGGACACTCGATAGACTCTCATATAGGGTTAAACCCTAGTTTCATTTTGACGAATTAAATTCCTATGAATTTGGGGGAATTAAATTCCTTAAACTCAATTCTCCCTCTAAGTTTTGGATCTGAATGGCAGAATCTCCCCGATGAGAATTAAATTCTCAACTTGTGGGGAGATCTGCTCCTGCAGATCTTCAACCAATGGAAGAACTAAGTTCTTATTTAGAAGAGTTAAACTCTTAATTTGAGAATTAAATTCTCTTTTGTTTTATGGAGCTTAGATCTCTTTCCCCTTTCTCACCTAGGGTTTCTTTTCCCTTTTGAAGAAATCTTCTTTTTTCTCTTGAGAATTAAGTTCTCCTCTCTTTTTCTCACTCTTGAGAATTAAATTCTCCTCTCTTTTTTTCTCTCTCTTGATAATTAAATTCTGCTATCTTTTTTTTTCTCTGTTCTTCTTTCCAAAAAAGAATCCCCCTCTCTTCTCTTCTTGGCTCCTATTTATAAAAGAAAGAAAAGAATCAGTTTGTTTAGTCAATCTTTCATTGAAAGATTTTAATTGATTTTGTAACCAACATGATCTTTTAGATTTATTCAGTGAATTTTATTCACCATTGGATTTTTAATCCAAAAGATATTCTGTTTGTTATTCTTGGTGAATTTCAGGGAAATCTTTTCTTGTATAGAATCTTTCTATAAATTGGTGATTTTTAATCACCATTGGATTTTTAATCCAACGGTGCTCCACTTTACAGAGCACAATCTTTTTTGTTTGGAAAGATTTAGAGAAATATTTTTCCAGTTAGGGTTCTCGATTCCCTCTTAATTAGAATTTAATTCTATTAGTTCAGAAGGCTTAAGAGCCTGTCACGTGTTGGCATGTGACTTTCTGATTGACCATTTAATTAGAATTTAATTCTATTATTTCAGAGATCTTAGGATCCTATCACGTGTTGACACGTAACCCTCCTGATTAAGCATTTAACCGGAATTTATTTCTTCTTTTAAAGAGCTCAGGAATTATCACGTGTCAGTACGCGACCCTTAGTCACGTGTGAGCACGTAATGCCCCATTGAGGTTTTTCCTTGTTGTTTTATTATATTTTTAATTCTTTTCAGTAGGTTTAAACGCCCATCACGTGTTGGCACGCGTCTCCATTTAATTATTTATTTTATTCAGTGCCTACAGATTTTGCCTGTAAATGGTCACGTGTCTGCACGTGAAGCCCGGTCACGTGTGGGCACGTGATGCCCGGTCACGTGTGGGCACGTGATGTCTTATAACTTTTGATCCCGGATGAATTATGAGGCCCATAATATATCAAATCGAAGGGTTTTTCGAGACGCTTTCAATACCATAAGAATTTAGCTTTTTATCATTCGGGAGTTTGTCAAAATACAGCCGAGAAAATACTGGTTCGCATTTTCTTCATTAGATTACACGTGCGTAACACATTTGCTCATAACTTTTGATCCCGGATGAATTATGAGGCCCATAATATATCAAATCGAAAGGTTTTTCGAGAAGCTTTCAATACCATTAGAATTTAGCTGTTTCACATTCAGTAGTTTATCAAAATAGCCCGAAAAATACTGGTTCATATTTTCTTAAACGTATCGCTGTCATTTGATACCATGGGCTCTTTTGCGCTGAAATTTTTTTGGCGGGAACAAATGCCCCCCACTACTTTGCCCATGTAAGTATATACGTAGGTGAAGTAGTGCAGAGTAATTCATAGCGTATGACCAGTTTTGGGTTGGTATATAATTTTCAGGATCTTGATCTGAGAAGATAACGAGCGGACAAAATCGTTGTTATTTATCATTGACTCAAATCTCGACTCTTAAGGGATATAGTTCTAAACCCTCAGCTCCAAGAGCTGCATCCTTTTATTTCTTTATGTTTTACTCTGGCGTGAAGTAGTTTATATGCTTATGAGTAACTTCTCCATTTCAGTGGCATGTAGTTTTGGCAAGTGTGGCCCATAGATGGTAGATAACAGCTCATCATGAACTTTTTATAAGGTAGCGATGGCTTAGAAAATAGGGTTAGGATCTGTTGCCTAAGACTTTCCAACTTTATGAGCCGTGAGGGTCTCACAAAGGCTTTTCTCCCTACGAGTCGTGAGGATCTTGTAGTTGTCTTTTCTCTTAGAAATCGTGAGGACTCCTAAGTGCGTTTTCTCTTGAGAATCGTAAGGATCCCACAAGAGAGTTTTCTTTTTGCGTAGGGACACTAATTTCCTCGCAAGTTGAGACGAATCGAGAGATTCTCGCAAAGACACTGATTTCCTTGCGGGTCAAAACGAATCGAGAGGTTCTCGCCAAGGACTCTGATTTCCCTGAATCGAGATAAGAAGCGATGATTTAGGAAACAGGGTTAGGATCTGTTGCCTAAGACTTTCCAACTTTATGAGCCGTGAGGGTCTCACAAAGGCTTTTCTCCTTACGAGTCATGAGGATCTCGTAGTTGTCTTTTCTCCTTAGAAGTCGTGAGGACTCCTAAGTGCGTTTTCTCTTGAGAATCGTAAGGATCCCACAAGAGAATTTTCTTTTTGCGTAGGGACACTAATTTCCCCGCAAGTTGCGACAAATCGAGAGATTCTCGCAAAGACACTGATTTCCTTGCGGGTCGAAACGAATCGAGAAGTTCTCGCCAAGGACGTTGATTTCCCTGAATCGAGATAAGAAGCGATGGCTTAGGAAACATGTTCAGATCTGCTGCCTAAGACTTTTCAACTTTATGAGCCGTGAGGGTCTCATAAAGATTTTTTCTCCCTACGAGTTGAGAGGATCTCGTAGGTGTATTTTCTTCTTAGGAATCATGACGATTCTTAAGTGTTTTTTTCTCTTGAGAGTTGTAAGGATCTCACAAGAGAATTTTCTTCCTTACAAGTCGAGAGGACCCGTAAGTGATTGATGAGTTGACCTACTCCCGAGTCAAAGCATTGCTTCAACAGGGAGGTCGAGGGTTGACTTTGGTTTTTCGGTGCACCGCCGAGTCATGGAACTGGGAACTTTGCCGCGGCTCCGCTTTGCTGACATTGTATATTCCTACAGAGATACTGATTTCTCTGCGGGTCGGCGCGGATCGAGATGTTCTCGTCAAGGACGCTAATTTCCCTGAATCGAGGTATTTGCCAAGGACACTGATTTCCTTGGAGTTGAGACGAATCAAGGTATTCCTGCAAAGACACTGATTTCCTTGCGGGTCGACGCGAATCGAGATGCTCTCACTAAGGACACTGATTTCCCTGGAGTCGAAACGAATCGAGGTATTCCTGCAAAGACACTGATTTCTCTGCGGGTCGACTCGAATCGAGGTGCTCTCGTCAAGGACGCTGATTTCCCTGAATCGAGGTTTTTGTCAAGGACACTGATTTCCTCGGAGTTGAAACGAATCGAGTTATTCCTGCAAAGACACTGATTTCCTTGCGGGTCGACGCGAATCGAGATGCTCTCGTTAAGGACGCTGATTTTCCTGAATCGAGGTTTTTGCCAAGGACACTGATTTCCTCGGAGTTGAAACGATTCGAGGTATTCCTGCAAAGACGCTGATTTCTCTGCGGGTCGATGTGAATCAAGGTGCTCTCGTCAAGGACGCTGATTTCCCTGACTCGAGGTTTTTTCCAAGGACACTGATTTCCTCGGAGTTGAAACGAATCGAGGTATTCATGAAAAGACGCTGATTTCTCTGCGGGTCGATGCGAATCGAGGTGCTCTCGTCAAGGACGCTGATTTCCCTGAATCAAGGTTTCTGTCAAGGACACTGATTTCCTCGGAGTTGAAACGAATCGAGGTATTCCTGCAAAGACACTGATTTCCTTGCGGGTAGACGCGAATCAAGATTTTTCCAAAGACACTAATTTCCCTAGGGTTAATACGAATCGAGGTATTCCTGCAAAGACTCTGATTTCTCTGCGGGTCGATGCGAAACGAGGTTTTGCCAAGGACACTGATTTCCCTGGGGTTGAGACGAATTGAGGTATTCCTGCAAAGACGCTGATTTCTCTGCGGGTCGACGCGAATCGAGATGCTCTCGTCAAGGACGCTGATTTCCCTGAATCGAGGAAGTTCCCAAGGGCACTGATTTCCCTTGGGTTAAGACGAATCGAGGTATTCCTTCAAAGACGCTAATTTCTCTGCGGGTCGACGCGAATCGAGATGCTCTCGTCAAGGACGCTGATTTCCCTGAATCGAGGAGGTTGCCAAGGACACTGATTTCCCTGAGGTTGAGATGAATCGAGATATTCCTGCAAAGATACTGATTTCCTTGCGGGTCGACGCGAATCAAGATGCTCTCGTCAAGGACGCAGATTTCCCTGAATCGAGGAGGTTGCCAAGGACACTGATTTCCCTGAGGTTGAGACGAATCGAGATATTCCTGCAAAGATACTGATTTCTCTGAGGGTCGACGCGAATCATGATGTTTTCGTCAAGGACGCTGATTTCCCTGAATCAAGGAGGTTGCCAAGGATACTGATTTCCCTGGGGTTGAAACGAATCAAGATATTCCTGCAAAGATGCTTATTTCTCTGTGGGTTGACGCGAATCGAGATGCTCTCGTTAAGGATGCTGATTTCCCTGAATCGAGGTTTTGGCCAAGGACATTGATTTCCTTGGGGTTGAAACGAATCAAGGTATTCCTGCAAAGACACTGATTTCTCTGCGGGTCGACGCGAATAGAGATGCTCTCGTCAAGGACGCTGATTTCCCTGAATCGAGGTATTTGCCAAGGACACTGATTTCCCTGGGGTTGGTTGACTTGTTTCCGAGACGGAGCGTTGATCCGGCCGGGAGGTCATTGGTTGACTCTAGGTTGTCTGTGGACCATAGAGTCTTAGAACCAGGACTTTTCCGTGTTTCCGCTTTGTTGACATCGCGTCCGAATCCTGCTGGAATGAGGAGGAACGCTGTTGTTGGTCTCCAGGCTGTAGATGTGGCCGTCGAGACTTGGAACTAGGGACTCTGCCGTGGCTCCGAGATTGATTGTCGCGTCTGAATCCTGCTGGAATGAGGAGGAACGCTATCTTGGGTCTCCAGGTTGTAGATGTGGCTGTCGAGACTTGGAACTAAGGACTTTTCCATGGCTTTGATTGGTGATGTCGCGTCCGAATCCTGCTGGAATGAGTAGGAACGCTGTCGTGGGTCTCCAGGTTGTAGATGTGGCCGTCGAGACTTGGAACTAGGGACTTTGCCGTGGCTCCGATTGGTGATGTCGCGTCCGAATCCTGCTGGAATGAGGAGGAACGCCATTGTTGTTCTCTAGGCTGTAGACATGGCCGTCGAGATTTAGAACTAGGGACTTTGCCGTGGCTCCGTTTGTTGACGTCGTATCTGCTTCCGGTTGGAACGAGGAGGAACGCCGTTGTTGATCTCTAAGTTGTCGATGTTGACGTCGAGACTCTGAAGCTAGGGATCTTCCTTTGCTTCGTTTGTGACATTGTGTCTGCAATATTGCGACGAATGTCGAGGTTGTCTCTGGGTTGTCTATGAACTATCGAGATTTGGCTTCGCTTCGACGAAGCCTGGTGGGACGATATGGTTCCCTTCTTGTTTGTGCCCATGGATTGTATACAGGGGTCAATATGACCTCACCTGCAGGGCAAAAAGTTTTATTCTTTCATTTTTTTAATTCTTTCCGCGATGCTTTATCATTTCATCTTTTTATATCGCGAAAATCGCGATTGCCCAATCATTTCGGCTATTTTTCTCGGTGCCCAATCATTTCGGCTATTTGTTTTATTTACTCGCTGCTTTTTATTGCGAGTTGCCCAATCATTTCGGCTATTTTGCATGCATACATTTTTACTTGCTGATTTTGTTGCAAGTTGCCCTATCATTTCGGCTATTTCGTATGCATTTGTGGCTCGCCGTCTTTTCGCTGCGAGTTTGGGATTTGATACCGATTTAGGCATCAACATCGCTACAACTGGGATATTTCCAGGAGTGAATCATTATTTGCCTCTGTCGATGTTGAACAAAGGTGGCTTAGCAAACAGGGTTAAGATCCTGTTGACTAAGGCTTTTGATTTCATGAGCCGTAAGGGTCTCATAAAGGTATTTCTCCCTACGAGTTGTGAGGATCTCGTAGGTGCGTTTTCTCCTTAAGAGTCGTGAGGAGTCTTAAGTGTATGGTCCCTTATAAGTTGTAAGGATCTTACAAGAGTGGTTTCTCCTTATAAGTTGAGAGAACTTACAAGTGTCTTTTGCCATATGAGCATATCCCCAGTCTCTAATGGGTCTTTGTTAGGGAAATGTTTATTCACGCCCATGGATTGTATACAAGGGTCAGCATTGAACCGCTTGTAGGGCAATATTGGAGATTGTGATGGCTTAAGAACAGGTTCAGATCCTTGTAGCTTAAGGCTTTTGAATCCCATGAGCCGTGGGGGTCTCATAGGGGGAATTCTCCTTACGAGTCGTGATGATCTCGTAAGTGTAATTTTTCCTTAGGAATCATGGGGATCCCTAAGTGTGTTGCTCCCTTGTGAGTCGTAAGGATCTCATGCAGGTATTTTCTCCTCACAAGGTCGAGAAGACCTTGCAAGTGTCTTTTAACGAGATTGCGCCTTTTTGGGTTTTCACAAACTCGCCGGTAGCCCTGCTGTTTTTACTCACGGAGCCCCTTCGGATTTTCATCCGTGCCCATCTCGCTTGTGGACGTACCGTTTTTTTTACTACGTCAGCCTGGGGACGCCGCGGGTTTGTAGTAGTTTAACGACGTTTTGGTCAATTGTTCATAGGTCCGAGATTTTTCGGGCAACGTACGATTACGAAGCTAGATTTTCTCGCAAATCTTTGCATTTTTTGTGTCGGAGGTGGATTCCTTGAAGAGAGGGCTGACAGCGATTTCTTCTTCAGAGTCGCTTCCAAAGGTGATGACTTGCAATTCCTTGGTGTCGACTATGTGACAGTTGTCAGCAGCTCTTTTGCGCTCATCTATCGTGCTTTTTTGTTACCGACGAGCCTTGCGCTTCACTCGTTGAACGTGTTATCGGTGGGCAACATATCCCCACCACCAGTTTTTAAAGGCTATGCACTCCTCGGTAGGATGTGCAATCTTCTGATGGTATAAGCAGAAGTTAGGATGTATGTCCGCTTCATCAAGATGTATATTGCTAGGAGAATTTCCTCTGAAAGTGGGCAACTTCATTTCTATTGACAGGGCCCTAGCGAATCGTTTCCTTACTTTAAGCTTGCTTTTGCTGGCGATAGGGATGCTTCGATCCGGTTGGGGTGCCTCGACCCTTTAATTCAGTCGTCGGCATTTGGCTTTTTCGAATATAGCCAGTTCGCGCTCTCGATTGACTTTGCTTTTCTGACGGGCTTCGTTCAGTAGCAAGTCGATCATCTCGTCAGACGGTTCCAAGGGTTTTGGCTTCGATCCTGCCCCCAGCTCTTTTATGCTGTCTTCTATCGCCGAGTGAGCTTCTTCGTTAGTTAACGCCGAATGAGAGATCATAAGTCAACTTGCCACATAGTCCTTAGATTCTTCTGACGAGTCATCCCCGTCGTTATTGTCGTTATCTCCGCTCTCAAGGATATTGTTGAGAAATTCTTGGAGTGTGACTGGGGTTCACGCCTTCTGGTTATATTCCTCCAGAGCATCAATATGCTTTTGCAGATCAGTGCGCTTGTCGTTATACTGCGCGGGCTTTTTGGTCTTCTTCTTTTTCTTCGAAGACTGTGACGGCTTTGCCTGGGTGTTTTGCCCATTCCTATTAATTTCCGATGTTGGGCGTGGTTTCAGCATCCCATCGATGATCTCCGGCTCTTGCGGGCTTTTCCACCTGATCGCCGGACATGTTTGAAGATCTTTCAGCATTCTTTTAGTTTTTGCCGAAAGAACAACTTCCCATGGAGCTTCCTTTATGAATGAGCACGATGCCCCCGGCATGTCCATCTTTTTCGGAGCATGCGGTTGTGGTAGATTTACCTTCCAGTTTTCGGACAGCGCGAACTTAACCTGTTGATATTGGTCTTCAACCCAATTTTTGAAGACGTAGCAGTCTTCGATCGGATGGCCCAATACTCGGTGGTAGGGACAGTAATTGGGATCGTTGACATCATTCGGTTGTAATGGGTGTCTCGTCTCCGGTAGAGTGGTGAGCCCATTATGCACTACTAGTTCGAACAGTCTCCTTGTTTTATCCCGGGGAAACGAGTAAGGACGTCTCAATTTCTCATCGAGGGATTGCCGCTTGTTTCTTTGGCGAGCAACCGGTTTCGGGCCACTCGGTTGTTGTTGAGCGTTGGCGACGAATGTTGTTTTCCCTTTCCCCTTCTCATTCCGAGGATCTGTCTTTGAGGAAGACGGTCTATGGCCCATCTGGTCCATTTGGGCTAGCTTGTGAATCAAGGCCTGGAAAGTGGTCGGCTTGAATAACATCATGAATTGGGAGATAGTTGCTTGAGGGTAAAGGGTCCTCACGAACATTCCCACGGCAGGAGCCTCTTCGATGCGTTGTTCGCACTTTGACCATAGATTTCGCCACCGTATCGCGTACTGGACCCAAGTTTCTCCCGGCTTCACCCTGGCATTGATCAGCGCCGTGATTGGGGTACGTTCGCTAGTGCTCGCAAAACGTTGGGTGAATAGCAGCTCCATCTCTGCAAATGTCTTGATAGAGTCATTCGGGAGTTCCGAATACCACTCGAATGCCGTCTCCGACAACCTGCCAACAAACTAGCGGAGCAGTAGTTTATCGTCACCTCCAGTGTTGCCGCACAGAGCCCTGAATTGAGCAACATGCTGGTGTGGATTCCCCGTCCCATTATATACATGGAATTTAGGGATCGTATATCCCGGTGGATACTTTATTTGGTCGTACCAATCCGGATATGGTCGTCCAGTCTTAACAATTTGACCGGTCGCTTCGTTCGCTTGATGAGCTCATATCTGTTGAGCGATATAATCATCCAGGGCGGCTTTTGAGATGTCTCCTCTTTGGCTGCTGAACAAGCCGGAAGAGGGTTTGACGTCTCTCCTCTATCATCTTCAATTATTATTGGAGGATCTTCAGCTGGAGGGTCTGGTTGGATCATCATGCCCACCATATCTTGGAACAGAATGGCCATTTGTTTTATATTGGCCGCTTGTTCCGCAGCCTCTTTGTCCTTTTCGAGGATTCTGCGGAGGAACTCAGCATCAGTTTCTTGTTCTTGACGTTGCTCCGACGACGTCTCCGGGCTTTCTTTTGGCCCTGTGAGTACAGCCATCTGTGTCAACATTTCCTGGAGCTTCTGTTGTTGCTCCTGGGCCTTTGTTACGGATCTGGTGAGTGGTCGATGGCCCGTAGAGATACGGCTATCCTCTCTCCCGGATGCCATATAGACAGTATGTACCACCATGCCCCCAGGCTTAGGGCGTTTAGATTCAGTGTTCTTGCCATTCGTCGATTTTCTCCAGCCTTCTCATCTTGTGAGCGTTCGAAGTTGAGGGGGCCGTTGCAGTGGGCACCCAAGTAGCTGTTGCATTATGTGGCTTGACAGGGTGGTCCTCTTCTTGCCGAACCTTCATCTTTTTCTGTCAGCATGGATAGTCTTGATCTACCACGGAGTCCTGGACCTGTCGCCAAACTTTATAAACTTTAGAGGATAGCCGCTGAGGGGGGCTGTTCTAGCTTCTCTTTTGTAGCGCTCTCCATTGGTGGAGAGACCTTTTCAATATAGCAGTCGGAGAGTTTTTGCGTACCCTCCTAAATAGTTCAAAGCTGTTCCCAGTTGGAACAGCAGCATCAATTTCCCCCGTTGGAGCCGGCAGAGTCAATCCAGAAGAGGAATTGCCCCCAGGCTTCCTTACTCGGCGCCAGTGGCGACGTCGAGCGTGTCGAGCCGTTGGGATTATCTCAGCTGTAGGAGTGACTTCCTCATGCCCCCTGTATTGGTCAGAAGTTGTCGTTGTCAGCCTATTGAGGACCGATGTCCGGTGAGTGGGGATGGCAACCTATCGAAGGCAGACTTCCGAGCAGGGGAAGCAGCCTTGACGATTTTGCCTGGAACGGGAGCTGAAACAGTCGGTCTTGTGAAGACCGACCCTTTAGCAGGAGAATCCGTTTTGACGACTTCCGGAGCAGGAATGGTTATCCTTTTAGGAATAGCATCTTCTGGTATTGCAGGTTTCTTCATGGGCCCATTGGAGCTTTGGCCCAGTCTGCTGAAAACTGAGGTGCTTGGTTTGGGCGACCCGTTAAGAGGGGCCGCAGTAGTGGTAAGCCGATCAAAGACCGACTTCTTCTGAGCTTCTTGCAATGGTAGAGGGGTGTTGAAGCACATCGGTGGGAGCATGGTCCCGAAGAATAGCCCAGTGGTGGCCTGAGTTACCTGCACCACTGGCATCTTGAACACGGAGGCCGCTTGAGGCCCATAGGTCACTCCTCCAGTAAAGACGGAGTGAGAGTTATTGCAGTTGCTGCAATTGGTGCAGTTGAAAGCCATTGATCTTCTTTTTCTGCACGGAGCAAGACACCCAATCTTAGTACCTCGATTCCAGGGGCAACCATAGCAAACCGTGATTCGTTCGCGAAACACGACACATGAAGTGTGGAGTGGAAAGAGGAAAAGGTCCCACCGGGCGTGCCAGAATCTGTTCCCCGCCGAAACACGCGAACGGGACGTTGGGACGTCCGGGCCTGAATTCCGAGGGCAGATGCTAGTTGGTGTTATCCGTCCACCTCTCCGAAGATGCCAAGTTGATTTATGGCACCATGTATCGAAGGTTTAAACGGATGCGGCCGATGTAGCAGACTTCGTCAGATTCCCCCTCGTTGAGGGGTTTTGATTGTGGGGACGCTTTTCCCTGCAGGCGCAAGCCCCTGCAGTTAATTACGCTACCGCATCGCGGTAATAATTTTCTCCTTCTCCAGATGGTCACTTCGTGTCGTGAGTGTTTGTTTTGTTTTTGGTTGCCCGTGGATTGTATACAGAGACTAATTTATGTTGTCGCCCGTAGGGCGTGGATTAGTCCAAATCCGTATTTTCTTAGATTTGGGTTTGGGGGTTGGGTTTAAGGATCGTTAATCTTATTTGAGACTAAGATCAACTTAAACGTTTGTTAAGGACACGTTAGTCTAAGTTCAGACTAAGATCAACTTAACGGGACCGTTTAGATACAACAAAAGAGTATTTGGGCTCTATTGTTTAGTTTAGTGACATTGCGGTCGATTACCAGTTTAAGGACATGGTGGTCCAAGGTTAAGGACATCATAGTCCGTGGGTTTAAAGGGACCCCACAGTCCGAGGTTAAGGACATCATAGTTTATGAAATGTATGGTTGTCGGGACCCGTCACCTCTCTGAAGACGTTGAAGGATTACAATGACATGTATCAGAAACCCTTGAACCAAAGTTGATTGGGTGATATGTAGTCCAATTTGGAACTAAGATCAATTAATTAAATTATGAGCACATTGGCTCAGTTAAATCTGAATTGAGGACTTATAGCCTACTTGGGCTAAGTCCAATTAGGTTTAAAATGTTGAACCTTTATTGGACTGTTGAACATTTGTTTGGGTTCAATTCTTTTTTGTTTAGCAATGCTAGACAGGAATTTGGGGGATCTGACAACATTTTGTCTTTGGCTGAGTACTAAACCCTTCATTATAGCTCTAGGCTTTACTCTGCATATCATATGAAATGATTAATTTTGAGGTTCAGTTGAAGGAGAAGCTTGCCTCTGGAAAACTTAGCCAATTTAGGCTAAGATTGGCTTTAAGATAATGTTAAACACTAGAGGACATTTGGTGGTCACGTGTCCCCACGTGATGTATTTAAAACAGTGTTAAACACTGGGGACAAAAATAGTGTTAAACACTAGAAAGGAAGGAGTCACGTGAGGCGCCTGAAGATGGGGCCAGACCTCCTTTATTTTGTTGTCAGAATATTCAAATAAGTGTTAAACACATTTTGTCTTCAGGCCATCACGTGTGGGCACGTGATGGGTATCCATGTATTGATATTAAAGTGTTTATTAAGGGGTCACGTGAGGACAAGTGAGGGCGCCCAAAATTGATTCTGCTTTTGGCTTTGTTCCCTTTATTTTGAGGGTCACGTGGGAGCACGTGAGGCATTGCCTCCAAGTTTTTCTTTCTCATTTTGAGGGATCTGTTTTAGGGGTCACGTGGGGGCACGTGACCTAGGCTTGTTCTTTCTTTTCTGATCATTGAGGATGGGGGTCACGTGTTACCACGTGACCAAGTTCTTTACATGCATGGAGAGCTTTAAGTCTCTTATTTTAAGAATTAGATTCTTTATAGGGTTAAACCCTAATTCTGTTTTAGAGAAATTAATTCCTATGTACGTGGGAGAATTAAATTCTTATTTGGGAGAATTAAATTCTCATGTAGGGTTAAACCTTAGTTTTATTTGGAGGAATTAAATTCCTGTGAATTTGGGAGAATTAAATTCTCATATAGGGTTAAACCCTAGTTTCATTTTGAGAAATTAAATTCCTATAAATTTGGGGGAATTAAATTCCTTAAACTCAATTATCCCTCTAAGTTTTGGATCTGCATGGCAGAATCTCCCCGATGAGAATTAAATTCTCAACTTGTGGGGAGATCTGCTTCTGCAGATCTTCAACCAAAGGAAGAACCAAGTTCTTATTTAGAAAAGTTAAACTCTTAATTTGAGAATTAAATTCTCTTTTGTTTTATGGAGCTTAGATCTCTTTCCCCTTTCTCACTTAGGGTTTCTTTTCTCTTTTGAAGAAATCTTCTTTTCTCTTTTGAAGAAATCTTCTTTTCTCTCTTGAGAATTAAATTCTCCTCTCCTTTTCTCTCTCTTAAGAATTAAATTCTCCTCTCTTTTTTTTCTCTCTTGAGAATTAAATTCTCCTCTCTTTTTTTTCTCTGTTCTTCTCTCTAAAAAAAATCCTCCTCTCTTCTCTTCTTGGCTCCTATTTATAGGAGAAAGAAAAGAATCCATTTGTTTAGTCAATCTTTCATTGAAAGATTTTAATTGGTTTTGTAACCAACATGATCTTTTAGATTTATTCAGTGAATTTTATTCACCATTGGATTTTTAATCCAAAAGATATTCTGTTTGTTATTCTTGGTGAATTTCCGGGAAATCTTTTCTTGTATAGAATATTTCTATAAATTGGTGATTTTTAATCACTTTTTGATTTTTAATCCAACGGTGCTCCACTTTACAGAGCACAATCTTTTTTGTTTGGAAAGATTTAGAGAAATATTTTTCCAGTTAGGGTTCTCGATTCCCTCTTAATTAGAATTTAATTCTATTAGTTCAGAAGGCTTAAGAGCCTGTCACGTGTTGGCATGTGACCTTCTGATTGACCATTTAATTAGAATTTAATTCTATTATTTCAGTGATCTTAGGATCCCATCACGTGTTGACACGTGACCCCCCTGATTAAGCATTTAACCAGAATTTAATTCTGTTTTTAAAGAGCTCAGGAATTATCACGTGTCAGTACGCGACCCTTGGTCACGTGTGAGCACGTGATGCCCCATTGGGGTTTTTCCTTGTTGTTTTATTATATTTTTAATTCTTTTCAGTGGGTTTAAAGGACCATCACGTGTTGGCACGTGTCTCCATTTAATTATTTATTTTATTCAGTGCCTATAGACTTTGCTTGTAAATGGTCACATGTGAGCACGTGATGCCCGGTCACGTGATGCCCGGTCACGTGTGGGCACGTGATGTCTCATAACTTTTGATCCCGGATGAATTATGAGGCCCATAATATATCAAATCGAAGGGTTTTTTGAGACACTTTCAATACCATCAGAATTTAGCTGTTTCTCATTCGGAAGTTTATCAAAATACAGTCCGGAAAATACTGGTTCACATTTTCTCCTTTAGATTACACGTGCGTAATACATTTGCTCATAACTTTTGATCCTGGATGAATTATGAGGCCCATAATATATCAAATCGAAGGGTTTTTCGAGAAGCTTTCAATACCATCTGAATTTAGGTGTTTTAGCTTCGGTAGTTTGTTAAAATATAGCCCGGAAAATACTGGTTCACATTTTCTTAAACGTATCACTGTCATTTGATATCTTGGGCTCTTTTGCGCAGAAATTTTTTTGGCGGGAACACTGCCCTCTAGGCTGATGAGGAGAGAGATTTGCATGATTGGCATATTACTTACTTAGGCAATTGAGTTAATTATGAAATGTCAAGCACCACACCAGATATTACTTTTGTACTGGCTGCAATAAGCATATATTAATCAAATCCTGGAGAAACGTTGGGAAGCTGTTATGAACATAAAAGGATGTTCTTAGTATATGGTAACGGCAGCCTCCTTCAGGAGTCGGTTATCATTTTTTAGGCTTCCAAGATGACCTGGATGACAGAGTGACTGTCAGAGTTATAGTTTTTCCTCTTTTGAGGGGCAGTATGTTGGATAGGTGTTCCAAGCGGATACTGAGGAAGGCATGGCGCAGGATACTGATTAAATTCAGTGGATGATACGGTCTAAGAAGTTTGTTGGATTTGGAGTTCATTTGTGAACTGGGTTCCATCAAATATTCAGACAAATTCTAAGACATGTATCACTCATTTCGAGAGATAGTTTTTCTCTGGGAAGTTGAGATATAGAGAGATGAAGCAAGAAACATTGGAGTGGATCCACTCACTGAGGTTATTCCTCGAACGCAATAATTTCACAAACGGGCTTTGCGAGACTGATTAGTAGAGAAATTGGGTGTTCGGTATCACACAGGCTGTGAGTATGCGGCACCGCAATAATTAGCCTTAAGTGCAAGTAGGAGATTGTTGGATATAGTGCCCTCAAGTTAATTATTGTAATCGCAGGCACGCGATTGTGATGATTGAGGGAGGACCTATACGGGTAGAACAATCTTACTCAAAATGATAGTATGCTATCCGGTTTGTCTTTATCATCATGTACATGCATTATGTGGTATTACAGATCACTATTACATATTGATAGAGCCCATAGAATTCTTGCTTGACTACCAGCATTATGATGGCGATCATATACGTGGGAGCTGGGAGGTCCATAAGCACATCCTTAAATGTCCCTGGTCGAGAGAGTTTCGTGACTGGGCATCGATACTCCGGTGTAGACTAGTGTATACTTTTCGAGACCCCGACGAGGTGTGATGGCCAGTCTCACAAGACATTGGTGTCAGTTAGTCACTTAAGATAGTATACAGGTGCTCATTGGGTTATGAGTTACACTAGACGGACTCGCCGAGAACATTGTATTATAACTATTGTCAGATAGCAGTTCTTAGGTGACATGAGTACATGTTAGTCTGTCGACCTAAGATCGTCATTTGTCTCGTATGAGTTCCCACTATGCTTTGATTACTATCCTACCACGGCTCAAAGGAGTCGTGCAAACAAGTTTTAGTTGGGTACAGTCCCGAGCTACATGGAGGCAGTGAGCGGATCGTCGGGGATTCGTCTCTCCCGGTATTGGGGGTTGATTTCGTGCTGTGCACGGGTAGACCGTAAGTCCACGTTACCCGTCCCCGGTCCTTTGGGGTTGCGGAAATGGTGAAAAACAATATTTTCTTTGGGGTTAACATGGACTCAAAATACGGATCTTTGTTAAACAACTATCTAACAACCTAACTCGGAGTTTTACCTACTCGGTTAAGGGGTTATACCTTAACTTGAACTCCTTCTCTTCAACTCCTTGCGGTAGTCGGATCGGCCTCACCTCGTCGTCTCCTCGCGCCGAAGATGGATCCATCCGAAAGCTTCTACCTTTGGCTTCAACCTCAATCTAGAGGAAACTAGAACACTTGGCTTGCTAGACCTTGTGTACTAGGATGAGTAGAGAAGTGGATGGGTTTTTATCTCTATGGTTCTTGCTTCTCAACACATGAGACAATAGAACCATGAACTAGAGAGAGAGCAAGAGGAAGAGGGAGAGCTTGAGGATGAGAGAGAATGAGAATGATAGAATGAGCAAGACTTTTCTCACCCTTGCTCTCATAATCCAAAATCATCATAACAAATAATAATAATTGAGTATTATGTGATAGTTCATATCATATCAAATGGCAATATCATTTCATGCACTCATTTTATAAAGTATTACAAGCAAGCAAAAGTCTTTGCCATGAAATGATAGCCATTGTAATGATGATGGTCAACAAGTCCAACCTAGTCAACCGGTCAACTAAGTCAACAAGCCAACAAAGTCAACCTTTCAACCCAACCATGGCACAATAATACTTAATTAATATTATCATTAATCATATTTCTTATTCTCATTAGGGTTTAGCAAAAGTCAATAGTCAACAACCCTAATGAGAATCCTCTGCCTCTGTCTCTCTGTCAACCGTGCATACACACCCGCATCTGCGTTCCGAGGAACACGAATACAAACGAGATAAAACCAATCCCAAAACGTACACTAGGATCTGGCTTAAACCAAAACCCGCTAGTGATAACTTCCCGGACACTAAACGTGCACAAGTGCACGGATGTGACCGAACCCTGTCGCAAAACCATGCGACCTCTACTCTTTTGCCTAAAGGCGAATAGCTCTCTGTGTGGGACTCTAAAGACTCGACACTACGCTGGCAGTGGGTTTAAACACAGACCGCAAGCGGCACTAGCTGTGCATAACGGTCCCCAGGTAGATGCCGATAAGAAGACGGAAGAGGTGAAACCCATCTGAACTCCTACTGAGCCTGAATGTGACAATCTCCGTACATTCCAGTCTGTTCGTCTGAGAATATCGCATGGCAGGCCTAGGGGGCGGTAAACGTCAGTCCCCTAATAGCGGTACAAGTCGTGTCGGAGTGTAGCCCAGAACACCCTGAGATAACACTGGAAACCCACCAGTATATCTCGCTTGCCCTGGCCAGGGACTTTGTGTAATGGCTCTCCTAGACACAGCGCGATATCAACCCCCAATACCCGGAGAGACGGATCCTGTCTAACCGTCACTGCCTCCAAGTGCTTCGGGACTGCACCTAACTACTACCTGTTTGCACGACTCCTTTCAACCGTGGTAGGGTAGTAATCAAAGTACAGTGGGAACACACTCGAGGCGAAGTGACAGTGTCAAGTCAGCAGACTAAGCTGTACTCATGTCACCTCGTAACTGATGACTGACGATAGGTATAGTACCAACCAATCAGTTCCCGACGAGTCCTGTCCAGTGTACTCGTAACCTAACGAGCACCCGCATACTATCTCAAGCACGACGTACTGACGGCTGTGGGATAGACCGTCTCCTATGCTGGGATGAGAAGCGCATACGCTAGTCTACTCCGGAGTATCGATGCCCTGTCTCGATAGTCCTACGACTAGGGACCTGTATAAGGATGTGCTTGTGGATTACCCAGCCCCCACGAGTGTGACTGCTATCACAACGCTGGTAATCAAGCAAGGATCCTAAGGGCTCTACTAATATGTATAAGCGATATGCTAAAATAAACACATGCATATATTAAAGTAGAAACAAACCAAGTAGCATACTACCATTTTGAGCAAGATTGTATATACAACTGTGAATATCCCAAGCTTCCATTAAGTAATATACAAACTAGTATGATACAATAATGGCCTCTAGGGAATATACACTAACAATCTCCCACTTGCACTGAGGCCATGTACTAGCGTATCGAAGACCTATCATCTCGATCAGCCGCTCGAACTGAGTCTGGGGTAAGGCCTTCGTGAGTGGATCAGCAGTGTTATCTTCTGTATTTACTCTCTTCACCTCGATCTCCCGGCGATCTATGATCTTCCTGATCAGGTGGTACCGCTTCAAAATTTGCCTGGACTTCTGATGGGACCTGGGTTCCTTCGCTAAAGCTATAGCGCCGTTGTTGTCACAATACAGTGGTATTGGATCAACATTGGTAGGAACCATCTGAACCTCCGTGAGGAACTTCTTCATCCAGACAGCTTCCTTTGCGGCATCGCAAGCAGCTATGTACTCCGCTTCCATAGTTGAGTCAGCAACGGTTTCCTGCTTGTAGCTCTTCCAGCAAACCGCCCCTCCATTGAGGGTAAAGACATAACCCGACATGGACTTGGAGTCATCCTTGTCACTCTGGAAGCTGGAGTCAGCAAAGGCCTCGATCTGGAGGTCTTTTCCGCTATACACCAAGAACATCTTCTTAGTTCTTCTCAGAGACTTGAGAATGTTCTTTACCGCTATCCAGTGCTTCTCCCCTGGTCCGACTGATACCGGCTTACAACGTTCAATGCGTATGCTACATCTGGTCTGGTACACAACATCGCATACATAATAGAGCCTACCGCAAATGTGTAGGGTATTGATGACATGCTAGCCCTTTCCAAATCAGTCTTGGGAGACATCTCTTTGGAGAGGGTGATTCCGTGACAAGCCGGTAGATTACCGCGCTTGGAATCTTCCATACTGAATCGTTTCAGTATGGTG
Organism: Agapanthus africanus; assembly: GCA_030015575.1. Lineage (NCBI taxonomy): Eukaryota > Viridiplantae > Streptophyta > Magnoliopsida > Asparagales > Amaryllidaceae > Agapanthus > Agapanthus africanus. The sequence goes on along the minus strand of JASDDO010000012.1, from coordinate 446,687,378 downwards.
TCGATGTACCTTGACTGCGAAAGTCCTAACATCCTTTTAGATCTATCACGATAGATCTGGATCCCCAGAATGTAGTTGGCATCGCCCAGGTCCTTCATAGAGAACCTCTGTGACAAGAATCCTTTGACTGACTGTAGCATAGGAATATCATTTCCTATTAGGAGAATGTCATATACGTACAAGACGAGGAATACCACAGTTCTCCCTACAATCTTACTGTAAATGCATGGTTCATCTGGGTTTTTGATAAAGTCGAATTCTTTGACAGTATCATCAAAGCAGATGTTCCAACTCCGCGATGCCTGCTTCAGTCCATAGATGGACTTGAGCAACTTGCACACTTTACCGCTGCTCCCACACTGAATGAATCCCTCTGGCTGATCCATATAGACGCACTCTTCCAAATTTCCATTTAGGAAAGCCGTCTTTACGTCCATCTGCCAGATTTCATAACCATGGAAGGAAGCAATGGCAAGAAGGATCCGAATGGATTTGAGCATAGCCACTGGAGAAAAGGTTTCATCATAGTCCAAACCAGGGCTTTGACGAAAACCCTTTGCAACAAGTCTAGCCTTATAGGTCTCAACCTCTCCATCTACACCAATCTTCTTTCTGAAGATCCATTTGCAGCCTACGGGTTTTACCCCTTCTGGAGCAAAGTCCAAAGTCCAAACTTTGTTGGTATACATGGACTCCATCTCGGTCCGCATTGCATCCAGCCATTTTACTGAGTCACCGCTCTGAATGGCTTGCTGGAAGCTAGTAGGCTTATTATAATCAATGACGCAATCCTCTCTATCCTCGTCTATGAGAAAACCGTAGTATCTCTCGGGCGGATGAGACTGCCTACTACTCCTGCGGAGCGGTGCAGGAATGTCCGGTTCCCCTGAACCTTCTGGTTCTACTAAGGTTTCAGTAATAGCTTGTGGTTCTGGAATTTCTTCCAGTTCTATTGCGCTCCCACTTATCTGATTTTCTAAAAACTCAGTTTCCAAGAAGCGAGCATGACGAGAAACAAAGACTTTTTGCTCCTCTGCGTAATAGAAAAGATACTCCTTGGAGTTCTTAGGGTATCCCACAAACTTACACTGTACTGAGCGTGCCTTGAGCTTGTCCGCATGCTGCTTTTTGACAAAAGCTGGACATCCCCATGTCTTAAAAGGTTTAAGATAGGGTTTCTTCCCACTCCACATCTGATATGGTGTGGTAGGCACTGTCTTAGTAGGAACTTGGTTCAAGAGATATGCAACTGTTTCTAGTGTATAACCCCCGAAAGATCGTGGTAACTCAGCCTTACTCATCATGGAATGAACCATATCCAATAGAGTTCGATTCCGTCTTTCCGATACACCGTTGTGTTGTGGTGTGTATGGAGGAGTAAACTGCGAGAGAATTCTATTCTCTTTTAAGTAGTCCAGAAACTCGGCACTCAAGTATTCTCCACTTCGATCAGATCTCAGTGTCTTGATACTTTTGCCTGTTTGTTTTTCAACTTCATTCTTGTATTCCCGAAATTTCTCAAAAGCCTCGGATTTATGCTTCATCAGGAAGACATGTCCAAACCTAGAGAAATCATCTGTGAAAGTAATGAAGTATGAATAACCACTTTGCGCATGTGTAGACATTGGACCACACACGTCACTGTGTATGAGTCCCAAGAGCTCGCTTGCTCTTTCTCCGTGTCCAGTGAACGGAGTCTTTGTCATCTTTCCCATGAGACATGATTGACAAGTTGTATATGACTGATATTCGAACGGATCTAAATATCCTTCTGTATGTAACTTCGTCAACCTTCTCTCATTGATGTGACCCAGTCTATAATGCCATAAGAAAGCCTGATTTGTTTCCGGAGACTTTCTTTTAAGTGTGTTCTGGACACTGAAAATCTGAGCTTGATTCAATACGTATATCCGGTTATTTAATGTACCTGACCCAATCAGAACTTGATTTAGGTGGATGCGGACCACATCGCTTACAAAAGTAAAATCATATCCTTCCTTAGAAAGTAAGGATACAGATATGATATTACAAGTCGCACCTGGTACATACAAACAGTCACGCAGAATCAATATCTGCCCAGTTGTCAGTCTAAGATGATATTCCCCTACAGATTCAGCGTCCATGCTCATTCCGTTAGCAACCCTGAGAGTCATATCACCTTTCCTGATAACCCTACGGTTTCTCAGAGCCTGTAATGAATTACAGATGTGAGATCCTGATCCGGTATCCAATACCCAGGAAGTAGGGTTAACTGACATACAGTTCTCTATTACAAACACACCCGAAGCCGAAGCCACAACATGCTTCAAATTCTGGCTACTGGCTTTGCTAGCCCTGCAATCTTTCTGCCAATGTTCATTCCCGTAACAATAGGAACGTCCCTCATTTACTACATCCAGTCCCGAAACTTTTGCCCTTCCCTTTCTTTCTACTTCCCTGGTTTCCTTCAGGGTAGAAGGTAGAGACCGTAGAATCAAGTCAGCATCTGACCCGTTCGCCAACGTGGTCTTCAGGTCCGTGAGCTCAAAATAGCTGATCTCTGTAAGGACGTTGCCCCCTACAGATGACCCGACAGCCAACCTCGCTTGAAGCAATTCATTCGAGGTCTCATATCTTGCGATAAGAGATTGCTTTCCATATAAATCTTTGTTATGGAGGAAGATAGAAACTAAGTCCATCTTCTCGTGCTGCCTCTGGTTTGCACCATCAACTGAGGCTAACACGAAGCACTTGGCTTTCGCACAGTCTTTTTCCGATGTCTTACGGATGTCAACATCCGTGACAGGGGAAACTGGTCCTGAGACGGCAGGGGTTAGATTAGTTAAGAGATGTCCCGGCTTGTCACGGGCAATGGACATCTGGACAGACCTTTGCCAATCACAACAGTCAGGTTTACTCATTTTATTATCTAGATGTAACCTATGTGTGGTCACTGGGTCGCTGCAATTAAGAGAGAGAGAGAAGAAAACACTCAGCATGATGCTCTTGCAAGTTTAGATTGGTTTTTAATTTATCTAAACAGGATGGCTCCCACTGTCTCTCAAATCCCTCCTCAAACCAAAGAGGAAGAATTAGTCAGGATCAATCTCACCGTACAATACTTGCTTAACCATTCAGCCAGGCCAGTGTTGGTACTTCGAGGGAGGTTTTCCAAAGCTTTCGCGAAGTTCCTTAATTAAATAACCTCTTTTCCCTGTGGGCGTAGCCCCGCTAACACCTTTCTAGACATCTACTTGGTTTATAGCATTGATCGTTAAGTGAGAAAGTTCCGGAGGAGTAGCATATACTCACAGTAGGATCGGGATCCAAATATCATCGCGTGACAAAACTGAAGGAATCCTACCAGAATCATCACACTCCAAATGGTATGCAGCGCTAGCAAGTTTCAGTTTCTTTTGAAACTCCCGATGTGGATTTTTGCCCCATGCTCTTATGACCTTGACTAAGGCCAACAAATCATAAGTCACATGTCAAGTTCTACCTGTCGTTGTACAGGTTGATTTGAACCCATCCATATATCCCCTTGACTATGGCCAACAAAGTAATACGACTGTCCCAAACCAACGCATCTATCTATGCAACATATGAATACCCACCAGCTACCAAACACTGTGCCTTGACTAAGGCCAACAAACACATCTTGAATACTGTTGGATATTAATATGAAACGACGGAGGGCTACGAATGGTTTTGGCAAAACCGTGAACGTAGTGAACTTGATATAATCGATGGAACCTTGATAGCTTTTAAAAGGAGTGGCTTAAGCTCCGCGTTTAAAAGTTGTTTTTGAAAAGAAACCGAGTGGTTTAGAAATTGTTCCAACGACTTTAGCTTTGGCTTATTTTCTTGCATTAAATTTAATGCGTCCCATCATTTAATCCTACCATTGCAGAAAACAACGAAAATATGACGTACGGTTATGCAATCCGCATTCACCACGGGGCCCCGTCATTACCCGTTAGGTTACTTAACTAACGACAGAGCGGGGGCTGGACTAGCGCGGATGCAAAACATAAGCAACGCCTAAATAGATATCATATATAGATATATACATTCGTCACATGCAATGATAGCCATTCCAGATCACAGATGAACACATTGGATATACTAGGAATCCGCATTCCGTACGAGCCTGTAACGAAGAGCGGATTACACGGTCGCGATGAATAGCCAAGACCCCACCCTAGACCCCTACGGGTGCGGCAAACTACCCGCCAAGTACCCGAAGCGAAGCAACCTCCCTCAACACCGTGAGTAGGCCACTCGGCACTTCAAGGTACCCGGTAGTTTTTGCACCCCATCTTGGGTCTATCCTAGGAGCAAAAACAGTAAAAGAAATTATACAATGACGGCAACAACCCCACCCGGTTGTGCGGCCATATAAATAATATTACATCAATTCCAAATTACATGAATTGAAAGAAAAAGAAAACTCCCATCTCACAAACCCCCGGCTATTCATCCGCGACAATCCAATGAATTCATATACACATACCATCAACATTACAGATCACAGATATGTATAACCCCCACTAATCGACGTATAGCGATTAGCAGACGTTCAATACATATATCACATCACAGATATATACCCGTTAGCTTAAGTCTTTAGAAGTTCGATCAAAATACGGATTTTTAAGCCCCAAAAACAAATTTTGCTTTCTGGAAAATCTGGGCAGAAAAATCATATTGTAAAAATCCCAAAACACCCCCAGAAAAACACTGCAGGAAAATTGTGCCACGGCCGAGTCAACTCGGCCGCGGATCCGTGGCGGGAGCATGCTCCCGCCGCGGTTCTGCGGCGCTTTGACCGAGTCGGTGGACCAATTTTCTTGTGTGGGTTTTAAAAATCCTGAGCCGATTTTTAGTGTAAGATTAATTATATTTTGAACAGGAAAAAAATCGACAGAAAGTATACTTTTCGTGCGTGTTTCGTGACTTTTTCTCCGATCGAACTTCTAGTTACTTTGCTAACATGTTAGATAGTGTTTAACTAGGCTCTGATACCACTGTAAGTCCACGTTACCCGTCCCCGGTTCTTTGGGGTTGCGGAAATGGTGAAAAACGATTTTTTCTTTGGGGTTAACATGGACTCAAAATACGGATCTTTGTTAAACAACTATCTAACAACCTAACTCGGAGTTTTACCTACTCGGTTAGGGGGTTATACCTTAACTTGAACTCCTTCTCTTGAACTCCTTGCGGTAGTCGGATCGGCCTCACCTCGTCGTCTCCTCGCGCCGAAGATGGATCCACCCGAAAGCTTCTACCTTTGGCTTCAACCTCAATCTAGAGGAAACTAGAACACTTGGCTTGCTAGACCTTGTGTACTAGGATGTGTAGAGAAGTGTAATGGGTTTTTATCTCTATGGTTCTTGCTTCTCAACACATGAGACAATAGAACCATGAACTAGAGAGAGAGCAAGAGGAAGAGGGAGAGCTTGAGGATGAGAGAGAATGAGAATGATAGAATGAGCAAGACTTTTCTCACCCTCGCTCTCATAATCCAAAATCATCATAACAAATAATAATAATTGAGTATTATGTGATGGTTCATATCATATCAAATGGCAATATCATTTCATGCACTCATTTTGTAAAGTATTACACGCAAGCAAAAGTCTTTGCCATAAAATGATAGCCATTGTAATGATGATGGTCAACAAGTCCAACCTAGTCAACCGGTCAACTAAGTCAACAAGTCAATAAAATCAACCTTTCAACCCAACCATGGCACAATAATACTTAATTAATATTATCATTAATCATATTTCTTATTCTCATTATGGTTTAGCAAAAGTCAATAGTCAACAACCCTAATGAGAATCCTCTGCCTCTGTCTCTCTGTCAACCGTACATACACACCCGTATCCGCGTTCCGAGGAACACGAATACAAACGAGATAAAACTAATCCCAAAACGTACACTAGGATCTGGCTTAAACCAAAGCCCGCTAGTGATAACTGCCCGGACACTAAACATGCACAAGTGCACGGATGTGACCGAACCCTGTCGCAAAACCATGCGGCCTCTACTCTTTGCCTAAAGACGAATAGCTTTCTGTGTGGGACTCTAAAGACTCGACACTACGCTGGCAGTGGGTTTAACCACAGACCGCAAGCGTCACTTGCTGAGCGTAACGGTCCCCAGGTAGATGCCGATAAGAAGACGGACGAGGTGAAACCCATCTGAACTTCTACTGAGCCTGAATGTGACAATCTCCATACAGTCCGGTCTGTTCGTCTAAGAATATCGCATGGCGGGCCTAGGGGGGCGGTAAATGTCAGTCCCCTAATAGCGGTACAAGTCGTGTCGGAGTGTAGCCCAGAACACCCTGAGATAACACTGGAAACCCACCAATATATCTTGCTTGCCCTGGCCAGGGACTTTGTGTAATGGCTCTCCTAAACACAGCGCGATATCAACCCCCAATACCGAGAGAGACGAATCCTGCTAACCGTCACTGCCTCCAAGTGCTTCGGGAATGCACCCAACTACTATCTGTTTGCACGACTCCTTTGAGCCGTGGTAGGGTAGTAATCAAAGTACAGTGGGAACACACTCGAGGCGAAGTGACAGTGTCAAGTCAGCGGACTAAGCTGTACTCATGTCACCTGGGAACTGATGACTGACGATAGGTATAGTACCAACCAATCAGTTCCCGACGAGTCCTGTCCAGTGTACTCGTAACCTAACGAGCACCCGCATACTATCTCAAGCACGACATACTGACGGCTGTGGGACAGACCGTCTCCCATGCTGGGATGAGAAGCGCATACGCTAGTCTACTCCAGAGTATCGATGCCCTGTCTCGATAGTCCTATGACTAGGGACCTGTATAAGGATGTGCTTGTGGATTACCCAGCCCCTACGAGTGTGACTACCATCACAACGCTGGTAATCAAGCAAGTATCCTAAAGGCTCTACTAATATGTATAAGCGATATGCTAAAATAAACACATGCACATATTAAAGTAGAAACAAACCAAGTAGCATACTACCATTTTGAGCAAGATTGTATATACAACTGTGAATATCCAAAGCTTCCATTAAGTAATATACAAACTAATATGATACAGTAATGGCCTCTAAGGCATATACACTAACATAGCCATCAACAGAAATCCTTGGCCAAGGTAGACGAGAATTACTGATTTGGATCAGTAGTTTCTTAGTGGGTGATGGGCTTCACACCGACACGAAATATCACGTTATTAGGGGTCTGACTTTATCCACCCCATAGACCCGATATGCGATACTCTTAGATAAACAGACCAGACTGTATGGAGATTGTCACAGATAGGCTCAGTATGGGTACGGATGAGTTTGCTCGTCGGCCTTCCTTTCGCTCAATACCTGGGTAGCCGTTACGTACGGCTAGTGTCGCTGACGTGCTTGTGGTTAAACCCACTGCCAGCGTATTGACGAGTCTTTAGGGTCCCACATAGAGGGTTTTCCTAGTTCGGGCGAAATGATGTAGTAGCCGTATTTTGATACGTGCAGGCTCCGATTGAATGATTTTACTAGTTATCCGGACTTTCGATCGGACGGTTGATAATACTAGCCGGCTCGGGTTTGAGCCGGATTATTAAATCAGGTATTGATTTAATAATTTACGTATATGTATTTCGATATTTATATTCTAGTATTATGTTCTTTGTGTTATCTATCTCTTTTGGTAATCGTATTTTGGTACGAATACGGGTATGTATATATAGTTGAGTGTATTTCATATTTAAACGGAAAACATTCTAGAAGGTAGACACCTAATTTTAGATTTATCCATTTATTTTAAATGAAAAATGAGGTGTAAAGGTAGTGAGGTAAGAATGGTGATAACCATGCTTGAATAGTGTTGAAAAATGAATTGTTAATTCATTTGTGCAAACTATTTAAGTATGGTTTCTAAATGTTTATTGAAAAATATGTTTTACAAAACCATGCTTTATCTTTTTCTCTCTTATGGTACTTCTCCTTCTCACCATTGATTGATAGAAATTTAGTGTGCTAGTTTTAATTACCGCAATCAAGACGGTTTCACTTGGTAGCTAGCCGGATGAGTACGGGTCGGTCCACGAAGAGATGAGAATATTTTTCTTAGTGTTTTAACGAGTTAAGTCCAAATTGTCCAGGTTTGTTCAAGATTAACTATGTGCCAAATAAGTATGATAAAAGAGCTTGTTAGGGTTAGGATTAGGTTAGTTTGAGTTAGGAGTTCGCTCACTTCATTCGTTTGCCACTCTTAATATCGATGTTACGGTAATCGGCAACAACGGGGATTAGCATGACTAGTAAGGAAACTTGCGAGTATAAGCTAGGCTTTCCAACGCTTAGTTCCTTCTTTTTGGTCCTTGTCCGTCTCTTCTTAGCTCTTAGCCATAACCTCCGGTCAATTCAACCACAATCGGTCTCACTAGGGTGTCACCACTATCAAATAGGATAGGGTGCCGTAGGGAGCGGATTGTGGTTGAATTGACGGGAGTTCGAATCAAGATGTTGGGTAAAGAAAAGAGTGAGAGAGATTTCCTTCTCTCAAACTTTCCTTATCATATCCTAAGAAGTGAGAAACTACTCATCCATTATAAATAAAAAAAGAAAATAAAACAAAAAAAGAAGATAGAAAGAAATGAGGTAGAGAATCACAACTAGTTATTTGGGACCTCACTTAGGCAAGGATCACACTTAAGCATCATTGTTGCAAGGATAAAGGAAAAGAGAAAAAGAAAATGAACAAACAAACAAACAACAACAACTACTTTAACAAAGAGAATTACAAGCAAAATATAAGAACTCAATTATAAGACATGCATATGAAAAGAACTTTTCTTTATTCATCATTCACTCAAAAGCTCACTACAATGTTAATAGAGAGTGGGCGAAGAGGAAGAAGAAGTTATAAACTAACTATACTAAATCCTAACACAAGAATAAGCATCCTTTACTTGGCTTGAAACTGGGCTATTTATAGGAAGATGGATAAAACCCTAGGGCCAAAATCTGAGCCCTTACACAATTACAAAACTACCCTAAAAATATCTCCTGACTCCGAGTCAACTCGGCCACGGAACCGCCGCATAAGTGCCACATCGGCCGTGGTTCCGCGGCTCTTTGGGTGATTTTCTATGCCGTTTTTTCTGGGGTTTTCCATGTTGCTACTCTTCTCTGTTTAGTAAACTTAGTTTTTCAGAATCACTTCATTTTTCTCCCTGATTCTCAACAGTCCAGAAAGATGAAAGAATGTGGACTTTTGCCTTGATCTTCTTGAACTCCGCGTTATGAACTCGATTCTTGTGCTACCTCCTTGTGCTTTGTGCATGAATGACCCTTGATTGCCATTTTGTCTCTCGAACTGGTAGGCGGTATCTAACAGATGGTGAGCGGAAACCCGTATTTTTTTTGTTGTTAGCAGTTGTCCTGAATTTGTCGTGACTGTTCTTGATATTCATTGTTTAGAGCTGAGAACATGTAACCTGCAATTATTTAGCAAACACGGATCAAGAGTACTTACCTATATGCAATGCGATTAAGAATGTGCGATATAAAAGTGCAAAATTCTGATATGAACAACCATTTTTGGTTATCTCTCATCACTTACCTTTCTTGAGCTCTTCCTCCTTCTTCTTCATCTTCTACTCTACCATCTCATTTATTGAGAATCAAGGGTAGAAGAGAGATAGATATACACTTAGAGCAACTCACTACATCCCTAGACACTCTAGATTAGCAACCTAGAGTCCCTAGTTGCTCCACTAGATTCTTAGTGTGGAGCTAGAGCTATGAGCCACATCCCTCGGGTGGATCATCTTCGACAAAGGAAGACCGGCGATCAAGCTCAATCAAGGTGACCTCAAGGAGCTAAGGAAGAGCGTAGAAGACCGAAGGACACGGATCTTTTGGTAAAACACTTATATCTTAGTAGTCAACTTCTTTGTAGCTTGCTAGTTTCTAGCGCCAAGTTTTTTAAACACCAAAATTTTTCGTTCCGCAATGGCCGCGGTCGACGGCCAGGACGCTAGGAACCCCAACATGAAATACGTGTTCACTCAAAAGGAATTGAATATGAGGCAACGCCGATGGCTAGAACTATTGGCGGACTACAACTTGGACTTACGGTACCATCCAGGGAAAGTAAATGTCGTACCCAACGCTCTCAGTCACAAGCCAGCGGTCATGTTGTTGACCAGTCAGAGGAGCATCATTGAAGACTTTCAGAAGCTCAAACTAGAAGTCGTTACACCGAGTACAACCGGGCAGCTTTGGGAACTATAGGTGCAGTCTTCACTTGTAGATCGCATTAAGGCTGCACAGGCTGACGATCCTCAATTGCAGAAGTTCAGAGAGCGGGTGGAAGCCGGACTGAGGATAGATTTACTCATACAAAGAGACGGTTCTTTAAGATTCGGTTGCAGACTCTGCGTTCCCAAGGGTAATGTTCGAGAAGATGTACCAACTGAGGCTCATAGTTCAGCTTATTCTGTGCATTTGGAAGGCGCGAAGATGTATCGAGACCTGAGGCAACACTATTGGTGGAATGGGATGATGCGAGAGATTGCACGGTTTGTATCTAAGTGCTTAGTATGACAACATGTAAAATAAAAATATTAGAGGATAGATAGATTTCTGCAACCGCTTCTGATACCCGAGTGGAAATGGGAGCACATCACTATGGATTTCCTGACGGCCCTACCACTAATTCCAAGAGGAAACAACGATGTCTGGGTCATCGTCGACCGTCTCACGAAAGCATCATACTTTATACCTTTCCGAGTAGGACAGTCGACAGAGTCACTTGCGGAGAAGTACATGCAGGAGGTAGTGCGACTTCACGGAGTTTCGGTCATCATAGTATCGGATAGAGACACCAAATTCGTTGTGCACTCTGGAAGAGCTTACAGAAGATTCTGGGTACACGTCTTAAGTTCAGCACAGCTTACTATCCACAGAAGGACGGACAGTCCGAGCATACTATTCAGACGCTCGAGAACATGTTGAGGGCATACATGTTGGACTTTAAGGGATCTTGGGAGGACCACCTTCATCTGGTGGAGTTTTCTTATAACAACAGTTTCCAAGCTAGCATCAAGATGGCTCCGTTCGAAGCTTTTTACAGATGGAAATGTCGATCCCTGTTGTTAGGATGACGTTTTTGAACGGAGATTACTAGGCCCCGAGCTTATAGTTCAGACGGTAGATAAGGTCCAGATGATCAGACGGCGCATTAAGACTACTCATGACCGACAGAAGAGTTGGGCAGATGCTAGCAGGAGATCGTTAAAGTTTGAAGCCGGTGATCACGCATTTTTGAAGATATCACCTGCTCGGGGAGTGATCAGATTTGGTAGTCACGGGAAGCTTAGTCTCCGATTCATCGGACCTATCGAGGTGCTAGAGCGAGTAGGAGAGGTGGCTTATCAACTTGCCTTACCTCCATCATTAGCTGGTATGCACAACACGTTTAATGGGTCACGGTTACGGCGCTACGTTCGAGACAACAGTCATTTTCTCAATCATTAGGAGTTGGCATTGGGTACCGACTTATCTTATGTGGAACAACTTACTACTATTCTCAATCCTAGAGAGAAAGTGCTGAAGAACAAAGTTATTCCGCTAGTCCGAGTATCTTAGGGTGGTCGTTCGCCTGGGGAATCTACCTGGGAACGTGAGGAGGATATCCGTTCGCGCTTCTCGCACCTTTTTGAGTAATTGTTTGTTCGTTTGTTTCTACTTTTTTTTTTCTTTAATTTCGAGGACGAAATTTTTGTAAGGGGGTATGATGTAAATCCCAGTTCCTTGTATTTTCTCCGTATTTCTTTATAAATATTTTCCCTAAATTTTTCCTTCAAATTCTATTTTCCTATTTCTAATTATAACCCAACTATAAAATTTTTAAAACCTTAATTAACCCAAACCCCATACACAGATATATATTAACACTAATATTTAACCCCAAACCTGAGATCCTCGGCCCAAGGCCCATGAACCCCCACTCCCTAACCCGAGCCCAACCCCCTCTCTTTCTTTCTTTCTTTCCCTCTTTCCTTCTTCCTTTCTTTCTCTTCTCTTTTTCTTTCACGTTCGAAAACCCACGTCGCCCCCTCTCTCGCGCCCACCTCCGTGAAAACCGCTCCTAGCCGACGTGGCCCTCGTCGCCAACGACCCCGAGATCCCCATGCCTGCCTCCACTCATCATTTTAACGTCTCTCTCTCTACCTTTATCTCTCTCATGCTTTCCCTCTTTTTCCCTCGATCTCTCTCTAACCCTCACCTCAACCGAGCACTTCCAGCTCCCAGCAACTCCTCTTCCTCACCAGCGACCACCTCCCACCACTGCGACGAGCTCCTAGCCATCAACAACCCTCCACCGACCATAAATCCAACAACATACCCGAACCCATCACTCCAACATCCACGAACAACTGCCGGCACCTGCAACCACCTACCACCGGAGTTCATGTCGACCACCGCTACCTTGTGCCACCGATGAGCACCACAACCCCTTCCATCATCATCGCATCGAGCATTCCCTCACCCTACCATCCGCAACCCGAGCTCCTCTTGCACACCCGACCACTGCACCTATAATCGCCGGCCACCCTCGAATATCACCCCAACCCCTCCGCTGTCGTCCTTGTTGGATATGTATGCCATAGAGGCCATTATTATATATATATACATGTGGATGCTTGGACATATGTATGTACAGGACAATCTTGCTCGATATGATAGTATGCTATTTGGTTTGTCTTTATCTTAACATGTGCATATGTTTTACTTGTTATTATGTATCATTTATACATGTTGATAAATCCCGTAGGATCATTGCTTGACTACCAGCGTTGTGATGACAATCATACTTGTGGGAGCTAGGTAGTCGATAAGCACATCCTTAAATGTCCCTATTCATGAGAGTATCGAGATAGGGCATCGATACTCTGGAGTAGACTGGTGTATACGTTTCAATACCCCGACGAAGGGTGATGGTTGGTCCCGCAGCCATTGGTCTTTGGCACCTAAGATCGTATACAGGTGCTCACTGGGGGTGAGGACACTGGATGGACTCACCGAGAACTGGCTAGATAGTTTTATACCAATTGTCAGATAGCAGTTCTCTGGTGACATGAGTGCAGATATCTGTCAACCTGAGGTCATCATTTGTCTCATGTGAGTTCCCACTGTGCTTTGATTACTACCCTACCATGGCTCTACTGAGTCATGCAAACAGGTTTTAGTTAGGTATAGTCCCGAACCACATGGAGGCAGTGAGCGATTGTCGGGGATTCTTATCTCCCGGTATAGGGAGTTGATGTTGCGCTGTGTTCGATTGGCCAACACCTTAAGTCCCTGGCCAGGGCAGATTGAGAATTACTGATAGGTGGATCAGTAGATTCTCGGATGGTCTTGAGCCACATCGGCACGACTTTTCAAGTTATTAGTGAAAGTGTTTGTTAGCACCACCATTGGGTTTTACTAGCATCAAGCATGCCATTTTAAAAAAATTTAGGATGTTAATCAACACTAACCAAGATCTTAAACTAGATGATTAAGGTTTAACTATGATATCATAAAAACTACAAAAAGAGAATGAGGCTACAACCTTTGTAGACCGTGTCCTTCTCTTCTAAAGCTCCATGTAGTAGTCCACACGACTCTCCTAGGATCCACTTGAAGTTGGATTGAGCTTCCTTTGCGATCTTCGTGCCGAAGATGATCCACTCGAAACTCCGCTAATCTAAGCTAGCTCTTCACTAAACTCTTTAGTGAAGTAAACATACTACACCAAAGTGCTAATCTAGTGTAGGATGGTGAAATAGGGGTGTTGTTTGCTCACTATGGTTCTCACAAGCTCAAGGGTTCACAACTCATGTGAGAGATTGAGCTTGGAGGTGGAGATGAAGAAGATGGAGAGAGCTAGAGAGCAAATGAGCTCATCATATGAGCTCAAGTCTCATATGACGAAAAAAATAACTCAAGTGAAGAATGAAGTGTAGAATGGGTCTTCTTTAGCTCACCCATTATTGAAGCATACAATTTTCAACAATTAAAAATCGTATCCATGCTTCAATAGTGCAAGCAAATGAATATAAAAAAGAATAAGCCATGCTTTGCTCCATACCACAAAATGTCTCCCCATTTTCCACCTCATTTTTTCTATTTTCCAAAAATAGAAAAACCATGCCATGCTTCATATAATATATATATATATATATATCACATATATATTAATATATATATATATATCACATATATATTAATATATATATATATATATATATATAAATATAAGGATAAGCAAATAATTAGCGGGTTCACAACTCATATAATATATCACATATAATTATATCAAATATAAATACACATCAATTTATTAAATCAACACTTGATTTAATAATCCGGTTATATCACATATAACCGACTAATATCATTTATCTGTATATCACATTATCAAATCAACACTTGATTCAATAATCCGGTTATATCATATATAACCTATTCGGTAACAAATAGCCGCCAGATTAGAATACGGTATCACATACTCGTATTTAATCAGGCCCCCGCACATATTAGCATATGTGCCCTACTTCGTTTCTCTTGAACCAGGAAACTTCTATGTGGGACTCTTGAAAGTGTACGTTACCACCCCACTGGGTTTTACAAGCATCAAGCAAGCCAATTAATTTTTTTTCCCGCGTGCTAATTAACACTAACGTAGATTATTAGGGTTTTAGTTTGATATCAAAGTAAACTATAAGAAGTGAAGATGGCTATACCCTCGTAGATCGAGTTGTTCACTTCACATACTCCATGTGGTAGTCCCGCGACTCCACTAGGCTCCACTTGAGGGTTTGGACGAGCTTCCTCCGATGACCTTCGTGCCGAAGATGATCCACGCGAAGTCCCTCCAACTCAAGCTACCTCTACACTAAACTCTTTAGTGTAGGAAACTCGCTACACTTGATCTCTAGTCAAGAGTAGGATGGTGAAGTAGGGGATTTGGTTTGCTCACTAGTATGTGTTCAAGCTTCAAGATTCACATCACACGTGAGAGTTGAAGCTTGAACAACGGTGAAGAGGAAGAAGTGTTAGTTATATGTATTCCCTAGAGGCCATTACGGTACATACGATGTATATTGTAATGGATGCTTGGACATATATAGGGAGGACTTTCTTGCTCGACATGATAGTACGCTATCTGGTTGTACTTTGTCTTAACATGTACTCTGATTGTCTCTATGTTACATGTTGATAAAGCCCTTAGGATATGTACTCGACTACTGGGACTATGATGAGATCATACTAGTGGGGCCACGGTAGTCGACGAGTACATCCTATAACTGTTCTTAGTCGAGGGTGTATTGAGACAGGGCATCGATACACTAGAGTAGACTAGCGTATACGCATCTTGACCCATATGATGGGCGATGGATGATCCCATATCCATCGGTGTTTGACATCAAGGATGGTGTACGGGTGCTCAGTGGAGACTGGGTACACTGGACGGACTCGCCGAGAACTCCCAGATGGTATTATACACCATGTCAGATGGCAGTTCTCTGGTGACACTGGTACAGGTTAGTCTGTAGACCCGAGATCGTCATAGAGTCTTGTGTGATTCCTACTGTGCTTTGCTTTCCATCATACCACGTCCAAGAGGGCGTGCAGAAAGGTGGCTTTTGGGTACAGTCCCGAATCACATGGAAGCAATGAGCGATAGGAGGGGATTCGTCTCTCCCGGTATAGGGAGTTGATATTGCGCTGTGTTCGATTGGCTATAACTGGAAATCCCTGGCCAGGGTTGCTGAGATTTACTGGTAAGTGTTATCAGTAGTTTCTCAAACTGTTATAGACCTCATATCGACACGACTTATCAAGCTACTGGGGTCTGACGTTTACCACCCCTAGGCGAGATATGCGACATATCAGACGAAGAGACCGGACTGTACGGGAGTGTTACTGACTGGATTCACAGAAGAATGTATAGGCTTGCTTGTTGATCTTCTGAGCACTCAATACCCAGGTGGCTATTACGTTTAGCTGACCGCTTGCAGCTTGTGAGTGTTTGATATGATCATCACCTACTGCCGGCGTATTGACGATTCTTTAGAGTCCTGCACAGAGGTTTCTTGGCTCATGCAAAACGGAGTAGGAGCACATATATGATATGTGCGGGACCGAGAACATTACGTATATGTGATACCGTATTAGATTCTCGCGATATGAGATATCGGCCGGGTATATGTGATATAGCTGGGTAATCGGATCAAGTGTTGATTCGATGAACTGATATTGATTATATTAGTCGGTTATTTGTGAAATAGCCGGATTATCGGATCAAGTGTTGATTTGATAATTTAATGTATAATTATATATTAGATATATTAAATTACATTAACTGATATAAGTGAAAGGTTTACCTAGCACCCTATGTAAAGTTTGGAAGCATCACATATACCAAAGATTAAGTTTTTATGGTGCTAAGTAAACTTACAAAGGATCTATCCTAGAAAAATTAGGGTTTCAAAATTTTCACATCATCTCATGAAAGAAAAGCTAGGGTTTAGAGAGTACAACCTTTGTAGCTCCCTACGCTAGACTCCTCGGCTACTTGGGGTTTGAAAAAGCTCCGCTTGAACTCCTCTAGGTCACCGATGATCCACCCGGAGTCCGCTTTGTCCAAGCTTGCAACTTCACCCGATCAAGAGAACGAAATGAAGCTTACACTCCAAACAAGTAGGCTAGACTTGTGTAGAATGGTGTTGTGGTTCTCTTTCTCACTTCAAAATCCTAACTTGATGAGTATTATGCTCACTTGAAAAATCTAGAGAGCAATGGAAGGAGGAGGAAGAAGATGGTGGCCCTTTTTGAATAAGAGAAGAAAAAACTCTAGTTGAAAAATAGAAAATATATCTTTATATATTTTTTATCTCTCATCTCAAACCATGGTTGAATCATTATTGAACTTGAGTTAAAACCTAAAATGAAAAGTAATCCATGGTTAAATGGTGGGTGAGCATGGTTAGGTCAAGAAGTGTGTAGAAAGCTTTCATGAATTATCCTTTCCTTTTCTTTTGTTTTAAATCAAATTCAATAATAATTTATATAAATAAAACCATGGTGTGAGTCTTATATTGCCACCATTTTCTTTATATAAGCAACCATGATAGATGATGTATGTATATATGTATGTATACACATCCATATGTGCATGAAACTAGAAAGAAAGAAAAACATACATGCATGCATACATCCATCCAACACAAGAAAGGATTTCTAGTGAGAAACTAATGGTTAAATGATAAATCAACACTTGATTTATCAATCCGGCCATATCATATACGACTCCACCAAAAGCAAGCCGCCCGATCAATATACGGTATCCTATACGCGCATTTTAATCGAGTCGATGCGCATTTCGCATACGCGCACCACAACATTTCGCCTGGACTAGGTAACTCCTTTGTGGGACTCTAAGACTCGTCAATACGTCGGCAGTGGGTGATGATCATATCAAGCACCCCCAAGCCGCAAGCGGTCAGCTAAACGTAACGGCCACCCGGGTATTGAGCGATCAGAAGAAAACAAGCGAACCTGCTACAACTCCCGTCGAGCTAATCGGCAACACTTCCCGTACAGTCCGGTCTCCTCGTCTGATATGTCGCATATCAAGTCTAGGGGTCGTAAACGTCAGACCCCAATAACCGATAAGTCGTGCCGATATGAGGCTCATAACGGGTCGAGAAACTACTGGTAACACTTACCAGCAAATCTCTGAATCAGCCCTGGCCAGGGACTTCCCTGTTACGGCCAATCGAGCACAGTGCAACATCAACCCCCAATGCCGGGAGAGACGAAACCCCTCCTATCGCTCATTGCCTCCATGTGACTCGGGACTGTACCCAAAAACCACCGTTTTGCACGCCCTCATGGACGTGGTAAGGTGGAAATCAAAGCACAGTGGGAATCACACAAGACTCTATGACGATCTCGGGTCTACAGACTAACCTGCACAAGTGTCACCTGAGATCTACCATCTGACGTGAGGTATAATACCATCTGGGAGTTCTCGGCGAGTCCGTCCAGTGTACCCAGTCTCCACTGAGCACCCGTATACCATCTCTGATGTTAAACACCAATGGATATGGGATCATCCATCGCCCATCTCATGGGCCGAGAAGCGTATACGCTAGTCTACACTGGTATATCGATGCCCCGTCTCGATACACCTACGACTAGGGACCTTGAAGGATGTACTTATGGACTACCTTGTCCCCACTAGTATGATCTGCATCATAGTCCAGGTAGTCAAGTACACATCCTAAGGGCTTTACCAACATGTAACTATAAGACAGTATAAAGAGACTAGTATACATGTTAAGATAAAGAGCAACCAGATAGCATACTATCATATCAAGCAAGGAAGACATCTCTATATATTTCCAAGCATCCAATATAATATACATCATCTGTACAATACTGGCCTCTAGGGCATACATACAACTAACAATCTCCCGCTTGCACTAGGGCCAGCTGCTGTAGTATTGCATACCGAGCATCCCGAAGAGTCTCTCAAACTGTATCTGGGGAATGGCCTTCGTGAGTGGATCCGCTGTGTTGTTCTTCATGTCAACCCTCCTGACCTCGATCTCCCGGCGATCAACTATCTCCCGGATCAGGTGATACCGCCTCAGAATGTGCCTGGATCGCTGATGGGACCTGGGTTCCTTGGCCAAAGCCACCGCTCCATTGTTATCGCAATACAAAGGTATTGAATGCTCAATGGATGGAACCACTCCAAGTTCAGTAATGAACTTCTTGATCCAGACAGCCTCTTTGGCAGCATCGTTGGCAGCGATGTATTCAGCCTCCATCGTCGAGTCTGCCACGGTTTCCTGCTTGGAACTCTTCCAGCTAACCGCCCCTCCGTAAAGGGTAAAGACAAATCCCGACTGCGACTTAGAGTCGTCCTTATCACTCTGGAAGCTCGAATCGGTAAAGGACTCCACTTGGAGTTCTCCGTTACCATACACCAAGAGCATCTCTTTAGTCCTTCGCAAGTACTTGAGAATGCTCTTCACAACTGTCCAGTGACTCTCTCCAGGATCAGCTTGATACCTGCTCACTACACTTAGTGAGTATGCTACATCGGGTCTGGTACATAGCATCACGTACATGATAGAGCCTACAGCCGAAGCATAGGGTATCCCTTGCATGCGAGCTCTCTCCAAATCAGTCTTGGGAGACATCTCTTTGGAGAGAGTGACTCCAGAGATCGTGGGTAAGTTCCCACGCTTGGATTCTTCCATACTAAACCTCTTTAGTATGGTGTCAATGTACCTGGATTGGGACAATCCCAATATCCGTTTGGATCTATCTCTATAGATCCTGATTCCCAATATGCAGGAGGCATCACCAAGATCTTTCATTGAGAATCTTTGTGATAAGAAGAGCTTGACCGATTGCAGCATAGGAATGTCATTTCCTATCAAGAGTATGTCGTCCACGTACAATACGAGGAAGACAACCTTACTCTCTGCCACCTTCTTGTAGATACAAGGTTCATCTACGTTTTTGACGAAATCAAACTCTTTGATAACGACGTCGAAGCAGATGTTCCAACTCCGCGTTGCTTGCTTTAATCCATAAATGGATTTAAGCAGCTTACACACATTCCCGCTGCTCCCACTGTTTACGAAGCCCTCTGGCTGAGTCATGTACACGCACTCTTCTAAACCACCGTTTAGAAAGGCGGTCTTAACATCCATTTGCCAGATTTCGTAGTCATGATATGCAGCGATGGCAAGCATGATCCGGATGGATTTAAGCATAGCCACTGGAGAAAAGGTTTCGTCATAGTCCACACCTGGTCTTTGACGAAAACCCTTTGCAACAAGTCTAGCTTTGAAAGTCTCCACTTTCCCATCTACACCAAGTTTTTTCTTGAAGATCCACTTGCTCCCAATGGGTTTTACCCCTTCAGGAGCAACTTCCAAAGTCCATACTTTGTTGGTGTACATGGATTCCATCTCGGACCGCATTGCATCCAGGCATTTCATTGAGTCCCTACTCGTGATGGCCTGCTCGAAGCTAGTTGGGTCATCATCTTCTATGATGCAATCCTCGCTCCCACCGTCAACGAGAAAACCGTAGTATCTCTTAGGTGGACGAGAAACCCTACTAGATCGGAGGAGAGGCTGGGGCTAGTCGGGCACTACTGAATCCTCTGGTTCTACTAAATCATTAGTTGTAATTTGTGGTGCTGGAACCTCTTCCAGCTCTACCTCTTTGCCACTAATTTCTTTTGCAAGAAATTCCCTTTCCAAAAAGGTGGCATGTTGAGCAACAAACACTTTTTGTTCCTCAGCTTGGTAGAAAAAAATATCCTTGAGAATTCTTTGGATATCCCACAAACTTGCAAAGAACTGATCGTGCCTCGAGTTTGTCCGGATTTTGCTTTTTGACATAGGCCGGACAACCCCATATCTTAATTCGTTTAAAATATGGTCTCTTCCCACTCCATATCTCATATGGTGTTGTAGGTACAGATTTAGATGGAACCAGATTCAATAGGTATATGGCTGTCTCGAGCGTATACCCCCAAAAGGAAATAGGTAACTCAGCATCGCTCATCATTGAGCGCACCATATCTAATAGGGTGCGATTCCTTCGTTCCGATACACCGTTGTGCTGCGGTGTATAAGGAGGAGTAAGCTGAGAGAGAATCCTATTCTCTTTTAGATAATCTAGGAATTCAATGCTTAAGTATTCACCTTCTCGATCAGATCGAAGAATCTTAATACTTTTGCCCGTTTGGTTCTCTACTTCATGCTTATATTCTCTGAATTTCTCAAAAGCTTCAGACTTGTGTTTCAACAGGAACACATGCCCGTATCTAGAGAGATCGTCAGTGAATGTAATGAAGTAGGAAGAACCGTTCCTGGCGTGTGTATACATAGGACCGCATACATCACTATGTACCAGTCCTAAGAGTTCAGTAACTCTTTCTCCGTGTCCACTAAATGGAGTTTTGGTCATTTTTCCTTTGAGACATGAATGGAAATCAAAGCACAGTGGGAAGGTGGAAATCAAAGCACAGTGGTCATTTTTCCTTTGAGACATGAATGGAAATCAAATCAAAGCACTAAATGGACTGTACCCAAAAACCACCGTTTTGCACGCCCTCATGGACGTGGTAAGGTGGAAATCAAAGCACAGTGGGAATCACACAAGACTCTATGACGATATCGGGTCTACAGACTAACCTGCACAAGTGTCACCTGAGAACTGCCATCTGACGTGAGGTATAATACCATCTGGGAGTTCTCGGCGAGTCCGTCCAGTGTACCCAGTCTCCACTGAGCACCCGTATACCATCTCTGATGTCAAACACCAATGGATATGGGATCATCCATCGCCCATCTCATGGGCCGAGAAGCGTATACGCTAGTCTACACTGGTATATCGATGCCCCGTCTCGATACACCTACGAGTAGGGACCTTGAAGGATGTACTTATGGACTACCATGTCCCCACTAGTATGATCTGCATCATAGTCGAGGTAGTCAAGTACACATCTTAAGGGCTTTACCAACATGTAACTATAAGACAGTATAAAGAGACTAGTATACATGTTAAGATAAAGAGCAACCAGATAGTACTATCATATCGAGCAAGAAAGTCATCTCTATATATGTCCAAGCATCCAATATAATATACATCATCTGTATAATACTGGCCTCTAGGGCATACATACAACTAACAATAAGCTCACTAAAAGATTCTTTTTCTCACTCGGGTAATACATTGATATATATGTGATATATGTTAATAGTATTATTTTATTTTGTTACAATAAATATTGTATATGTGATATATAATATTATAACATGTTGTGGTTATAAATGCAACATGTTTTGAGGAGTTTAATTGTGGTTAGGGTTTGGATTAGGGTTAAGCAAGCATGAAGCTTTCAAGAAGCTTCTTGAAGCTTTGACTTTGACTTTGGATATTTTGTGTAGATATTTGCTTAACTCAACCCAACCCTTCACTATAGTTAACTCTCTACATGGGTTAAGACTTCATTCTTAACCCATGGTTGCATTTCTAACCACACAATGGTTTTCATTATTCATCCCAAAAGTAAAAAGATCTTCTTCTTCCTTCTTCTTCTTTTATGGAAAAGCTTTCTAGGTTTTTCAAAAGGTGATGAAAATAAGTGAGAAATAGAAAACAAATGAGAGCATAAATCCTACTTCATCATCCTAATCTATCCTAGCCATTTAGATTAGGGTGTTCACTTTATTTAGTGAGTGAGAGCTTGTGTTAATGAAACTTCAAGGTAGATCATCTTTGTTATCGAAGATCGGAAGCAAGCTTGCATCTTTCTCTTCGTGGAGCCTCTCGAGAGTCCGGATCTTGATGATCGCAGCGAAGGGACCACAACACGGAGCTTATGAAGTGAAGGACCGGACTACAAAAGTTGTAATCCCAAACTCTTAGATGTTAAAGTGTTTAACATGCTTTGTTTCGCCTAATCTCTAGTCTAAGATCTTGGTTTAGGGTTGTTCGGCATGGCTAAATTTTAAATCGGGCATGGTTGATGCCTTATAGACCCCTGTGCGTGTGCCTAGTAACCCTACAAGAAGAAGAAGAGAGCATGAGAGCAAGTGAGCAACCCATGCACAAATGGCTAAGTGTTGGAATAAGATGAGTGAATGGCAACCCTTTGACCCTCACTCATTCAAGCATGTTGTAAAAACCCTATACTTTCTATACAATTTTTCAGAAAAAAAATACGGAAAGGGGTACTTGAGCCTAAGCACAAGTTATAAGTTTTATTTGCTTTTGAACAGCAAGAAAGAGCTTGTAGCTCATTGGTAAGACCTTGCACTGTTGAACCAAAGCACCAAAGCTTAAATCCCATCAGCTACACATTCTTTTTATTTAAAATTCTTTTAATCTTTTAGAAGCCCAAGAGTCTACACGTGCACAACCTGTAAAACCAAGAGTCACAGCCTAAACAAACGTGTCCATGAGGCTAGACCAAGCGTCAGGGACACGTGGCATCAAGATGAGCCCCGACACGCCCGACTCGGGCCGGCGAACTCGTTGACTCGGCCTGCGCCGCCGGTCCAACTCGGTCCGAACCCTAATTTTCTTTAACCCCCTGCACCCTTTGGCCTACCCCACTCCCACTACACTGTTTAAATTCTCTGCAATTAACCAGAGAATTAAAATACCCCCTTTTAATCCTTTTTAATGCAAATTTAAATACATTTTTTATCACACCCTAACCCTAATTTTCCCTATAAATACCCACTCTATTTTTACACCCTTTCACACTAAAATTTCCTACAAAAACTCTCAAGAAAATTCCAAGATCTTTTTGTGTGTAAGTGGAGTTAGCAAAGGGCGAAGCTCTGACGAACGTCCGGCGACAACTCAAATAGTTTTCGACGACGAAACGACGCACCGGCAACTCCCACCTCTTCCGCTTTCTCTCCTCTAGTCAATCATCCAGTAAGTCCCTACTTTTTTCTCTTTTCTCTATTCTAAAAACATTCAAAACTAAAAGCCGACGGAAGCGGAGTTAGTCCGACTTCCGATTCGGTTTTTCTTTAAAAGCTATAATTTTTCTTAAACATGATACCTTCATATCATCACATATTGTTCATTAAACATTAATAAACATCTTTAACAAGTTTCATCACAAAAGATTGTTATATGCATCTTCTATCGCAATTTTACATTAAAATACCACAAACTTTAGTTTCCGACATAAACTCTATAATACCTTTATACCTTTAGAAAACTCACGAGGTAATGACCTACCTCCTTACAACAAACATATCTAATCTAGCACGATGGAATTTGGGAAGATAGATTCGGAATATACGACTTTACATATAACTACCTTCAACTATTAAAAACCTTTTTCTACAAGAAGTGTAATTTAACAAATCTTTGCAATTGCACATCTACAACCCATTTTGGGGAACCCGTTTAGGATGGTGCGGATTATCGCACTTCCTCGGGCCTAGTAGAGTGAGATGCAGACCTCCGCAAGAAGCATACGATCTCGAAAGATTTAAAATACAATTTTCTTTAGAAAATGTGATTTCTATTATAAATAAAACTTATATTTTTAATAAATATATATATATATATAAGTAATTAATATCAAAATATCTATTTTTAATATATTCCACATTTCCAAAATTCAAGAAAAAACATCTCATTTACAAGAAAATACCATAAAATTCCAATATTACAAATAAATACCATATATTATGAAATTAGGTTTTATTCACTAGAAATGTCACATTAATAAAATATGCATCTATGAAAACTCTAAAGACGATAATAAAATACTTGAGGTGTATTTTGAAAATTATACAAAACTATTTTTACATAAACCCCCCTCAAGTTATACTAAAATACAATAAGGAGCCTAGTAAACATAGGTTTAAGCGGGACCAGTCTCTTGAGCCTCAGGGAGCCGTGGATATGGGTGCTTGCCTATTTAAGGTAGACAACTTAACAAACGGTGTTATCAACATGGTAATTATCTTTGAAAAAGACACAAATCCTGCCGTCCATGTGCAGCAGTTACCGATAACACCAAAACCTAATTCAGGATTCAATTTCTTTTCTAATTGTTTGACTTAGACCGAATCTCAATATAATCAATCTGACTTGAATATGATTCAAGTACAAACTACAATTCAACATGAATTCATGAATGCATATATTCAATCTATTCAATTTATACAGCTTGACCCGAACCATGGATATACTCCATTTACAAGTTCATCCATTATATCCGTTCCATTACTGATATCATGGTTTCGGCAAGTCATCCGTCTATATTCAATATACAATACAAATAATACAACAATACAATCAAGACATCGCGGGGTTTATATGGGGTAGATTGGTACGGAAGGTGTTAGAAGTAGCACGAGACAGCAACCATAAAGACTCCTAACATGAATTCAATTGCCGTTGTACCATGGCTGAACGGTTCCTTGTACTCCGTATACCATAGTCTCTGGTCTAGTGAGACTCCTCTCGTATACACTGGCCTCTTCTGTACCAAGCTACAAACAACAGCGTTAATACTAAATACAACATTATAACAATATATACTCTATTCTGTCTATTCCATTCTTGTCTATTTACGGGACTTACCGAGCGATTTGTTCGCCGACGACATTCTCTTTCTTCTTCTTTGGAATACCGTCAGGTGATTCGGACTCACTGGAGATCGATCCCACTAGCGAGGAATTGGACCAGCTAACTTTCGACCCAGAGCTTTAGATTCCTTGTACGCATTTATATTCGGTATTATCCATTTCTGTTATGCCACTGTTTAGGCATTGCTTTCCATTCCATGTATTTACTTTTCAGATGTATTGTAAAAAGAATGTTAATAAATAAAGTTGTTGTTCAATTATATCTATTGTCACTGTCTCTTGTGCATTTTACTTATATTGCTTAGATACGCTTAGCGTGTTTACTTCAGAGTAAATACGTAGCGGCCTCATCGCGTCCTCTGCCCGTATACTGGGAAGCGGGGCATGACAGGTTTTGTTGGTGGCCCATGCAGGTCAGAGCTGTATGGAACATACCATGCAGTTCAGCTCTGCGTTGACAACCTAAGCAATATAACACAAGAACCAGCAACCGAAAACATTCTTTACAATTCATACTTCTTGAATCTTATCATTTCATATATTTTGAATCTATCCTAACCCAAATCTTTCTTCCAAGGTTATGGATTCCTCAAAAAACACCAGAACCAACTTCAACAACACTCCACCACCCCTACCAATTACACCTGCCATAGCTGCTCCGATCAATGAGCAGACGGTATTGCTTGAGGCGATCCGCAGCCTCTTGGAAGGACAGCAGCAGCAGACTGCTATTCTCTTGAACCATTCAGTAGCGGAAGCACCCGGAGTGAAGAAATTCCGGGCACTGCACCCCAAGAACTTTTCGGGAAAAGACAGCCCTCTGGAAGCGGAGGAATGGGCTCAAAGCGTTGAAGATGATCTGACAGCAGCACAAGTGCCAGAGGTCGCTTGGGTACGAGTTGCAAAGCTGTAGCTCACTGACAATGCACGGGTTTGGTGGAAGGCGGAAGAAAGCCGTCTTGACCAACCTATCGAATGGAAGACTTTTCGTGACATGTTCGATGCAAAGTACTTCCCTGAGACTGCCCGCTTTGATATGGAACAGCAGTTCATCCATCTGCAACAAGGTTCAATATGGACCAAATTTGTAGATGAGTATGATGCTGAGTTTACCATGCTCAGTAGGTAAGATATGTCTCAATGTTCGATTTTATATCACATACTACACAGCTAACACAAGACCGTAAAAGGTTTGCGGCCCATCTCATACCGACTGCTGAGATCAGAGCTAGAAGATTTCAGCAAGGGTTGGACCCGGAAATCCAAGCAGCATTAGCTACAGGGGATTTCCCAACCCATGATTTGGCTTTGAAGGCTGCCCGATGATATGAGGCGGTGGTAAAGAGGAAGGGCATACCTCAATCTGCCGGAGTGAAGCGTCCTGCCACTCAGATGGCAGGAGGAGACTCTTCAAGACCTACTGTTGAACCCAGGAGACTGGAAGAACCCAATAACCAGCTAAGTTCTGATTTTTGCTTCAATTGCAAGAGGAATGGACATTTGGTGAAGGACTGTAGGCGCGCAAAAGGCTTGTGCTTAGTTTGTGGTGCATCCAATCACGGAACTGGAAACTGTCCTTATAGACACAACCCAGCTCACACACCCACCAACTACCCATAGCGGCCCGCTATCCAGGCTCCTACACCTCGTCTGGCACTCCCAGCTCCACCTCCTGCACAGCCTAATCACCAATTCCATCAGGCAATGAGGAACATGCCTCGAGGGCAGAGAAACATGCCTCGAGGGCAGAGGAATGTGCCTCCAGTTAGGAGGAATGTACCACGGTGTCAGGCTTTCCTTCTAGCGGCCGAAGAAGCAGAGGCCGTAAACTAAGGTAACCCTGGTAATTTCCTTAACTCTTTTCAAATCTTTCGTTCTTTCACATATTTTTCATACACCACCAATAGTTATACCACCAAACTTTGCTTGAATCCGTTACACTTTCTTTTTACAAATTTGGAGGACGAATTTTATATAATGAGGGTAGAATGTAAAAACCCTAAACTTTCTGTACAACTTTTCAAAAAAAAATACGGAAAGGGGCACTTGAGCCTGAGCACAAGTTATAAGTTTTATTTGCTTTTGAACAGCAAGAAAGAGCTTGTCGCTCATTGGTAAAACCTTGCACTGTTGAACCAAAGCACCAGAGTTCAAATCCCATCAGCCATACATTCTTTTTATTTAAAATTCTTTTAATCTTTTAGAAGCCCAAGAGTTTACACGTGCACAACCCGTAAAACCAAGAGTCACAGCCTAAACAAACGTGTCCACGAGGCTAGACCAAGCATCAGGGACACGTGGCATTAAGATGAGCCCCGACTCGGGCCGGCGAACTCGTTGACTCGGCCGGTGCCGCCGGTCCAACTCGGTCGGAACCCTAATTGTTCAACTCGGTCCGAACCTTAATTTTCTTTAACCCCCTGCACACTTTGGCCTACTCCACTCCCACTACACTATTTAAATTCTCTGCAATTAACCAGAGAATTAAAATGCCCCCTTTTAATCCTTTTTAATGCAAATTTAAATGCATTTTTTATCACACCCTAACCCTAATTTTCCCTATAAATACCCACTTTATTTTTACACCCTTTCACACTGAAATTTTTACCAAAAACTCTCAAGAAAATTCCAAGATCCTTTTGTGTGCAAGTGGAGTTAGCAAAGGGCGAAGCTCGGACGAACTTCCAGCGACAACTCAAGGAGTTTCCGACGACGAAACGACACACCGGAAACTCTCACCTCTTCCTCTTTCTCTCCTCTATCCAATCATCTAGTAAGTCCCCACTTCTTCCTATTTTCTCTATTCTAAAAACATTCAAAACTAAAACTCGACGGAAGCGGAGTTAGTCCGACTTCCGATTCGGTTTTTCTTTAAAAACTATAATTTTTCTTAAACAAGATACTTTCATATCATCACATATTGTTCATTAAACATTAATAAACATCTTTAACAAGTTTCATCACAAAAGATTGTTATATGCATCTTCTATCACAATTTTACATTAAAATACCACAAATTTTAGTTTCCGACATAAACTCTATAATACCTTTATACCTTTAGAAAACTCACAAGGTAATGACCTACCTCTTCACAACACACATATCTAATATAGCACGATGGAATTTGGGAACATAGATTCGGAAAATATGACTTTACATATAACTACCTTCAACAATTAAAACCTTTTTCTACAAGAAATGTATTTTAACAAATCTTTGCAATTGCGCCTCTACAACCCATTTTGGGGAACCCGTTCGGGATGGTGTGGATTATCGCACAGCCTCGGGCCTAGTAGAGTGAGTTGCAGACCTCCTCAAGGAGCATACGATCTCGAAAGATTTAAAATACAATTTTCTTTAGAAAATGTGATTTCTATTATAAATAAAAATTATATTTTTAATAAATAAATATATATGTAATTAATATCAAAATATCTATTTTTAATATTTATAATATTCCACATTTCCAAAATTCAAGAAAAACATCACATTTACAAGAAAATACCATAAAATTCCAATATTACAAATAAATACCATATATTATGAAATTGGGTTTTATTCACTAGAAATGTCACATTGATAAAATATACATCCATAAAAACTCTAAAGAGGATAATAAAATACTTGAGGTGTATTTTGAAAATTATACAAAACTATTTTTACATAAAACCCCTCAAGTTATACTAAAATACAATAAGGACCCTAGTAAATATAGGTTTAAGCGGGACCAGTCTCTTGAGCCTCAGGGAGCCGTAGATATGGGTGCTTGCCTATTTAAGGTAGACAACTTAACAAACGGTGTTATCAACATGGTAATTGTCTTTGAAAAAGACACAAATCCTGCCGTCCATGTACAACAGTTACCGATAACACCAAAACCTAATTCAGGATTCAATTTATTTTCTAATTGTCTGACTCAGACTGAGTCTCAATATAATCAATCTGACTTGAATATGATTCAAGTACAAACTACAATTCAACATGAATCCATGAATCCATATATTCAATCTATACAACTTGACTGAACCGAACCATGTTTATACTCCATTTACAAGTTCATCCATTATATCCGTTCCATTACTGATATCATGGTTTCGGCAAGTCATCCGTCTATATTCAATATACAATACAAACAATACAACAATACAATCAAGACATCGCGGGGTTTATAAGGGGTAGATTGGTATGGAAGGTGTTAGAATTGGAATGAGATATCAACCATAAAGACACATAACCTGAATTCAATTGATGTTGTACCATGGTTAAACGGTTCCTTGTACTCTGTATACCGTAGTCTCTGGTCTAGTGAGACTCCTCTCGTATACACTAGCCTCTTCTGTACCAAGGTACAAACAACAACGTTAACACTAAATACAACATTATAACAATATATACTCTATTTTGTCTATTCAATTCTTGTCTATTTATGGGACTTACCGAGCGATTTGTTTGCTGACGACATTCTCTTTCTTCTTCTTTGGAATGTCGTCAGGTGATTCGGACTCACTGGAGATCGAGCCCACCAGCGAGGATTTGGACCAGCTAGCTTTCGACCCAGAGCTTTAGATTCCTTGTACACATTTACATTCTGTATTTTCCATTTCTGTTATGCCACTGTTTAGGCATTGCTTTCCATTCCATGTATTTATTTTTCAGATGTATTGTAAAAAGAATGTTAATAAATAAAGTTGTTGTTCAATTATATCTATTGTCACTGTCTCTTGTGCATTTTACTTATATTGCTTAGATACGCTTAGCGTGTTTACTTCAGAGTAAATACGTAGCGGCCTCGTCACGTCCTCTGCCCATATACTGGGAAGCGGGGCATGACATATGGAAAAATAGCAATATAAAATTGCAACCATGCTTGAATAGTGAGTCAAGATGAATAAACAAACAATAAAGCCTATGCCTCACCATTCCTCCTCATTTTCTACCACTTTTTCTATTTTCCATAAAATTGAAAAACAAGCCATGCTTCATAAAACATATATATATATATATATATATATATATATATATCTTATGAAGAATAATTAGTGCGCTAATGATATTAGTTAAGATATAATTATATCACATATAATATATATCACATTATTAAATCAACACTTGATTTAATAATCCGGTTATATCACATATGACCGACTAATATCATTTATCTGTGTATCACATTATCAAATCAACACTTGATTCGATAATCTGTCTATATCACATATAACCTAACTCGATAACAGATAACTGCCAGATTACAATACGGTATCACATACACGTATTTAATCAGGCCCACGCACATATCACATATGTGTCCTACTTCGTTTCGCTTGAACCAGGGCACTTCTGTATGGGACTCTAAAGACTCGTCAATATGACAGCAGTAGGTGATGATCACATCAGTCACCCACAAGCCGTAAGCGGTACTAGCTGGACGTAACGGCTACCCGGGTATTGAGCGATATGAAGATCAACAAGCAAGCTTGTCCATACTCTCCATGAAGCCTATCAGTAACACTATCGTACAGTCCGGTCTCTTCGTTTGATATGTCACATATCATGTCTAGGGGTGGTAAACGTCAGACCCCAGTAACGTGATAAGTCATGCCGATGTCTGGCCTATAACGGTTCAAGAAACTACTGATAACTCTTATCAGTAAATCTCAGCAGCAGCCCTAGTCAGGGACTTCCAGTTATAGCCAATCGAGTATAGCATAACATCAACCCCCAATACCGGGAGAGACGAAACCCAAAATCCATCTGTTTGCAAAACTCCTCTTGAGCATGGTAGGGAGGAAATCAAAGCACAGTGGGAGCCACACAAGACTCTATGACGATCTTGGGTCTACAGACTAACCTGTACTAGTGTCACCAGAGGACTGGTATCTGACGATAGGTATAATACCAACTAGGATTTCTCGGCGAGTCCGTTCGGTGTACCCATTCTCTAATGAGCACCTGTGTACAATCTTTGATGTCATACACCAATGGTTGTGGGATCAACCATCGCCCTCCAAGGGACAAGAAACGTACACACTAGTCTACTCTGGAATATTGATGCCCTGTCTCGATATCCCCTCGACAAGGAACAGTTAAAGAATGTACTTTTGGACCACCCTGGCCCCACTAGTATGATCTCATCATAATCCTGGTAGTCAAGTATATATTCTAAGGGCTTTATCAACATGTAAGAGACAGACAGTATAACAATACCAGTCTATATGTTAAGATAAAGATAATCAGATAGTATACTATCATGTTGAGAAATAAAGTCCTATATATATATGTCCAAGCATCCAATATATCAACAATAATGGCCTCTAGGGCATACATATTCCTAACAACTCTAAAGACTCGTCAATACGCCAGCAGTAGGTGATGATCACATCAGTCACCCACAAGCCGTCAGCGGTACTAGCTGGACGTAACGACACCTCAGGTATTGAGCGATTAGAAGATCAAAAAGCAAGCTTGTCCAAACTCCCTTGAAGCTTATAGGTAACACTTGCCGTACAGTCCGGTCTCTTCGTCTGATATGTCGCATATCGAGTCTGGGGGTGGAATCGTCAAACCCCAATAACTTGATAAGTTATGTAGATATGTGGCCTAACGGTATGAGAAACTACTGATAACACTTGCCAGAAAATCTCATCAACAGCCCTGGCCAGGGACTTCCTGTTATAGCCAATCGAGCATAGCACAACATCAACTCCCTATACCTGGAGAGACGAAACCCCTCCTATCGCTCATTGCCTCCATGTGACTCGGGAATGTACCCAAAATCCACCTGCTTGCACAACTCCTTTGAGCCGTGGTAGGGAGGAAATCAAAGCACAGTAGGAACCACACAAGACTCTATGACGATCTCGGGTCTACAAACTAACCTGTACCAGTGTCACCAGAGAACTGCTATCTGATGATAGGTATAGTACCATCTAGGAGTTCTCGGCGAGTCCTGTTCGGTGTACCTGTTAGTGATATATGCCCTAGAGGCCATTATTATATCATACTGGATTGTATATTACTTAATGGGAGCTTGGGATATACACGGATATAGTAATAGTCTTGCTCGAAATGGTAGTATGCTACCTGGTTTGTTTCTACCTCAATATGTGCATGTGTTTCTTTTAGCATATTGCTTATACATATTGGTAGATTGTTAGTGATATGTATGCCCTAGAGGCCATTACTGTACATTGGATGTATATTGTAGTGGATGCTGGGACATATATAGGTAGGACTTTCTTGCTCGACATGATAGTACGCTATCTGGTTGCTCTTTATCTTAACATGTATACTTTCTGTCTCTCTGTTACATGTTGATAAAGCCCTTAGGATGTGTACTCGACTTCCAGGACTGTGATGCAGATCATACTAGTGGGGCCTGGATAGTCCATGAGTACATCCTTCAATGTTCCTAGTCGAGGGAATATCGAGACGGGGCATCGATATTCCAGAGTAGACTAGCACATATCTTCTCGACCCATGCGATGGGCGATGGATGATCCCATATCCATTGGTGTTTGACATCGAATATGGTATGCGGGTACTCAGTGGAGACTGGGTACACTGAACGGACTCGCCGAGAACTCCCAGATGGTATTATACCTCACGTCAGATGGCAGTTCTCTGGTGACACTGGTACAGCTTAGTCTGTTGACCCGAGATCGTCATAGAGACTTGTGTGTCTCCCACTGTGCTTTGATTTCCACCCTACCATGACTCTACTCAGTTGTGCAAACAGGTGGTTATTGGGTACAGTCCCGATTCACATGGAGGCAATGAGCGATAGGAGGGGATTCGTCTCTCCCGGTATTGGGGGTTGATGTTATGCTATGCTCGACTGGCCATAACAGGAAATCCCTGGCCAGGGTTGCAGTGACCTACTTGTAAGTGTTATCAGTAGTTTCACGAATGTTATGGACCTCACGTCAGCATGACTTATCAAGCTACTGGGGTCTGACGTTTACCACCCCTAGGCGAGATATGCGACATATCAGACGAACTGACCGGACTGTACGGTAAGTGTTACTGGTTGGATTCACAGGAGTGTGAGCGGGCTTGCTCGTCGATCTTCTGATCGCTCAATACCCGGGTGGCCGTTACGTTTAGCAGACCGCTTGCGGCTTGTGGGTTTCTGATAAGATCATCATCCGCTGCCGGCGTATTGACGAGTCTTTAGAGTCCTACACAGAGGTTTCCTGGCTCAAGCGAAACGAAATAGGAGCGCATATGAGATATGTGCGGGACCGAGAATAATGCGTGTATGTGATACCGTATTTCATTCTCGCGATGAATGTGTCGAATGGTTGTATGCGATATAACCTAGTTATCGAATCAAGGATTGATTCGATAAGCCGATACATTGGATACTAGCCGGTTATATGTGATATGACCGGATCATAGAATCAAGTGTTGATTCAATGATTTAATGCATAATTATATATATTTGATATATTACTTTACATTAACTAGTATTGGTTTACTTAAGATGGATTTTCTCACTTGAAGTGCACATTGTATATATGATATAGTTTTGTGCACTGGTTTGTATCATGTTTGATGATGCATGCAAACTTGGGTGTGTGTTTGATTTGAACCATGTTTAGGTTAATGGTTATGGTTTTAAAGTATTCACTTATTCATTTCATTTATATTCTTTATTTCTTTTGGCTAAAATGAAATGGTTGCTAATTTTGCCTTTTGTGGAAACTTCATGATGCTTTGAATTTGTAACCATTTTGTTTTATGTTTAAAACCTAACCATTAGCTAAACTAGATTTTGCTCTCTACAAGAGTTAAATCTAACCCAAGGTTGCATCATGATAAGATCAATTAGATTTTATTTTTGATTAATCTTCATCATATCTTCTTCTTCTTCTTCATCTTCTTCAACAAAAGAAAAAGCTTGCAACCTTTAATGGTAACTAGCCAAAACAAGTGAGAAATCCAATTCTAAAGTTTACCCACTTCCTATTTCTTCATCCTCTACCTCTTGCCAAGTTGTATAGGGTGTTTCCTTCACAAGTTTTCAAGGCTTGGCGAAGTTGGAGCTTGTTCTTGTGATGCCTCGACGTAGATCATCTTCGGCATCGAACCGACGATCAAGCCCGCCCATTCTTCGACGATGCCAATGCTAGAGTCATGAGTTCGATTTGGACAGTGAATGGAGATCATCGCGGAGCTTAGGAAGTGGTGGACCGGATCTACAAAGGTTGTAGTCACTTTCCTTTAGCTATATTTCCATTTACTTGCTTGCTTTGCCTATACTTCTAGCCAACGATCCGTTCTAGGTTTTCTCGGCACCGTAATTTTTAGAAATTGGCATGTTTGATCACTTGCAAGACTTCATTAGAGTGCCTAGGAACCCTACAGTGGTATCAGAGCCTAGCTAGAGCCTTAGGCGAAGTCCCAACGGAGTTAGAAGTCCGATCGACCCAAAACCCCGACTTGAAAAATGCTCTCTGGACAATTCTGTAAAATGTGGATTTTTTGGAATTAAAAATATGCAGAGAAATGTGCAGGAAATTCTAAGAAAAACTGCAGAAAACGACAGCCTAATTCTACAGTACGATCGCCGAACCGCGGCGTGGACCCCCCTTTTGCGGCGGTTCCGCGGCCGTCTATGAAGATCAGGCTGTGAGTTTTCTTCAGTTGTTTCTGTTGGTGTTTCTTGTGTGTTCTGGATGCTTTTAATATTTATTCCAGAGTTGTATTTTCTGAGTTGTATTGGGGACTCGGTGTATTCGATCGGACTGTCTAATTTTGTCGGTGTGCTTTTCCGGGTATTTTTAGAATATGTTAAAAAGTTCGACCGGATATAAATACCCACTTTTTCCCCTGCCGGGAAATTTCCAATTGTTAGATTGTTCCGTAGTTTAACGACGTTCTAAGTAGTGCAAGTAACTCGATGGACCCTCTAGAAGACAACAAACCTTAACTCGATTATGTGACCGTCTTGAACTGCCCTTTGAACCTTCGGGTTTGGGGCAGTACGGCATGCCATATGTGAGGCGTTGGCTTGACCCTTCTACGGCTGGACCATTGGTACTGAGGCACGAACTGAATGTTGTTAGACTTATTTCATGTGTTGAGCCGTATCGGGAAAACTTGGGTGATCGATTGTTCGATCGAAAAGTTTAGCATTTTCTATTTATCCGGAATGTGATACAATACTTGGAATTCGCAAAGAGTTATGAGATAACGGAATGAATGTTATAAGCATAGCAGTTTAGTCTCACTTGATCGGTTGCCACGGAATTTTGATGCGATCAAAAGTCCGTTGCAATCACGTAGCGTACGCGGATACTCGCCGGGTAAACTTAATAGACAGCCTCACTCCATAGCCCCGACCAAGTGACTGTAGGAGAACCCCGTCGCCGAAAGCATCCGGTCGGGTGCTCGCGGCAGCGGTGTTCCGCCTTGGTGTACATCGTCGACGGTATCGGGGGTGCGGCCGCCTACTAAAGTTTGCGACGAGCATTCGATCAGAATGTCGGGAATCCTGTTGAATTGCCCGACTCGATATTGAAAAGTGTTTTCGATTTTGAGACTAAAATACGGGGTTTATAATTGTTAGGCATGCGATGTCTAAGGAATTCATTTGATTGGGCATGCGATGTCTAAAGAGGTTGCGGATTCCAACTGTTGTAGTTTTACACTTTCTTTTCTGTGACCGTAAGTGTAATATGTGACATCGCCGGTTTCGTTGCTATATGTCAACGATAATTGGGATGGACATATTTACTTACGTTGATGACATGTGATGTTATGTGTTGCTGGATATGTTATATTGGATCGTCGTGTTTGAATAGCCGGGGTTTCTTATGTGAGATGAGTGTTTTTTCATTTTCATTCATGTAAAAACTTGTATGTAATATTCTTTTATTGGGGCACTTCCAGGTTGCGGAAGTTGTCACCGTTGATGTATATTATTTACTTTTCTGCACTAGGATAGACCCAAGGAGGGGAGCACAAGTAACCGGGTTCTGAGGTCCAGTGGGAGACCAACTCGAGGAGTCGAGTTCGGGTCTCCTAACCCAAGAATTGCTAGGGTTGCTTGCCGCTCTCGTAGGGGTCTTGGGGTGTGGGATTGGCTATTCATCACGACCGTGGAATCCGTGTTTTATACTGGCTCATATTGAAAACACGGACGTCCTAGTATATCCAATATTTCATATGTTTCTTCTGCTGTGCTTTATCTGTGATGTGATCATGCGATGTTCTGTGCTCTGTTCAGATAGATGTAGTATATAGTATATATGATATATTATATAGACGTTACTTATGTTTTACACCCGCTCTAGCCCTGCCCTGCTCTGCCGTTAGTTACCTAATCTAACGGTGCACGAGGGGACATCGAGGCGAATGCGGATGGAATAAGTGTACGTCATATTTATCTGTGATGTTTAGGTAATTTAAATGATGGGATATTCATTAATGAGATTAATGAAAGAAAATAAACCTAATTGATGTTGTGGAATCGAATTTCAAAATAAAAACAGGTAGCTACAGTTCTTGCTTTGCATCACGGTGTTCATTATAGAACATCCTGCACCTTATTCGATGAGGAAAGGACCGAGATCCCTTCACCGGGAGTGACTCCTTTAGCAATAACTGGCAGATGCTACAACCCTCGGTTTGTCTTTGATTGCTTCTATAGTTTACGCTTTGCACAGTGATATATATGATATATCCCGCACCTCATTCGACGAGGAAAGGGCCGACGATCCCTTCACCGGGAGTGACCCCTTTAGCAAAACTAGAAAAGCCTAAAAAACATTCCATTTAAAAACCATTTGATTCCATAACGAGATCAAGTTCAAAGCGTTAAAGGTTTTCACAAAAACCATTCGCAACCCTCCGTCGTTTTAGGAAGTAGAGTACTTAGTATTCGTGCTGTGTTTGTTGACTTTAGTTAAGGCACAGTGTACGGTAGCTAAGTGATGTCTTCCTACACCGCATATGATGCGATTAGTTAGGACAGTCGCGTGACTTTGTTGACCTTAGTTAAGGGTCATGTGGGTGGGTCTAATTAATCACGAAATGACGGGTAGAACTTGACTAGTACTTATGATTTGTTGACCATAGTTAAGGTCATAGGTGCTAGGGGTAAAAACCTTTATCGGGAGTTTCAAGTGTTGAAATTTGCAATGAGATTGCATACCTTCTATATGATAGTTGGATCCCGATACCCACTGCGAGTAATTGTTACTCCTGGGAGAGTTTTGCACTTTGCAATTAGCCGATCAAGTAGGTGTCTAGAAAGGTGTCAACGGGGTTACGCCTCTGGGAAAACGAGGTTTACTGTAATTAGGTCCGTGCGAAAGCACGGGGAACCTCCCTCAAAGTACCGACACTGGCCTGGCTGAAAGATTGGCGAACTTGTAGAGTGTAATTAATCCCGGCTAGTCTTTCCTTTTAGGGTTTGAAGGAAGATTTGATAAAAACAGTGGGAGCCATCCTAATTAGATAAAATATATAACCAATCTGATCTTGCAAGAGCGCACGCAGAGTGTTTTCTTCTCTCTCTCTCCAGGTAGCGACCATATCACGCCTTAATCAAGATAATAATATGGATGTATTGACCGAACCCGCTTGTTATACTGAGCTGGGGAACGTTGGTCCCGCTCCAACTTATAATTGTTGTAAAATAGAGCAGGAAATTGAGGAATACCAGAATTCCTATGCCGCCCAAACGAAGAAAGTGCATATGATGCATCTCCTTCGGGTGTGTTCATTACAAAGAACTGTTTCTCAGTATTCTCTGCATCCTGGGTATATGGTACCGGATCAGGATCCCAGATATGTAAGCTGTTACATAGGGCTACAAAAAGGTAGAAAAACTGAGAACGGGTGATAAGTTTCATGAGACAAAAATCGGGGCAAGTGTTGCAGCCAAGTCTGTTGGTCACTGTCACCCTGTATTACCAATACATTGATTCTGAACAAATGCTATTAGATACCGAACCTGATATATAAAATCATATCAGTCTCTTTATTAGTAAAAAATGATATAATTTTGTATTGTTGGATAATGTTTTGAACATTTCCTATATCAAAAGTTGATCGGTTCAGGCACGTTATCTAAAATCATTGACGTTCTAAATCAAACTACAGTTCCTTGTATATTGAACACACACAAGAGGAAGAGTTCAGAAATGAACGAATCCTTCTTGAGGCATTGTAGACTAGGTCACATCAATGCGACCCGACTGGCTGAAGTTACATTTTAGATGCATATTTAAATCAGTTTGAATTTACATCTTATGAAACTTGCCAGTCATGTCACAAAGATTAGATGACCATAGCTCTGTTTATTAGAAACAGAAAAAGAGTTAGTAAACTCTTGGGACTGATACATGATGATGTATGTAAAGTCTCCTGTCTACACATGCCAGGACTGGTTCTTTATACTTCATTATATTCTCTGATAATCTCTCAAGATTCAGTCATATGTTCCTGTTGAAACATAAGTCCGAACCTTTTGAGATATTAACAGAATATAAGTTAGAAGTAGAGAACCAAATACGGGTATAAGTATTATGTCCTATGATAAGATCAGGGAGGAGAATACTTGTGCATAGAATTCCTGGACTATTCTAAAGGAGAATGAGATTCTCTCTCAGTGTTACTCCTCTGAATACACCACAGCACAACGGTGTATCAGGGCGGAGCAATTGCACAATATTAGATATGGTGTGCTCTATGATGAGTATTACTGAGTTACCTATTTCCTTTTGGAGTTATGCACTTGAGAAGCTGCATACCTATTGAATTAGGTTTGAATCAAATCAGTTCCTACCACTCCATATGAGATATGGTATGGGAAGAACCCATCTCTCAAGCGAGTTAAGATTTGGGATTGTCCGGCCTATGTCAAAAGCAAAATCCGGACAAGATCGAGGCAGGATCAGTTCTGTAGAACTGGAAAGGTTCCAGCTATACAAAACTGCAGTTGATGATTTGACAGAACCAAAGGATTCAATAGTTCCCGACGAACCTCAGCCTCTCCGCCAATCTAGTAGGGTTCCTCATCCGCCTGAGAGATACCTCGGTTTCTCGATGACAGTGGGAGCGAGGAATGCATCATGAGATGATGACCCAACTATTTTCGAGCAGGCCATCGAGAGTAGGGACTCTGTAAGAATGGCTGGATGCTTAGCGACCTGAGATGGAATCCATGTACACCAGCAAAGTATGCACTTTAGCTGCTATATTTGAAGGGTTAAATCCCCATCAGGAGCAAGTATATCTTAAGAAGATTACTTGGTGTAAATGGAAAAGTTGAGACTTTCAAAGCTAGACTTGTTAAAGGTTTTCGTCATCGACCAGGCACGGATAATGATGAAACCTTTTCCATGGAATATGCTTAAGTCCATCCAGATCCTACTTGCCACGGCTACATACCATGACTGCGATATCTGGTGGTTGGGTGCCATGACTACTTTTCTAAATAATGATTTAGAAGAGAACGTCTATAAGAACACAGCCAGAGGGCTTCGTAAACAGTGGGAGCAGCGGAAACGTGTGCAAGTTGCTTTACATAATGAAGCAGGCATCGCGGAGTTGGAACGTCTGTTTTGATGTGAAAGTCAAAGTGTTTGACTTTGTCAAAATGGTAGACGAACCTTGTATATACAAAAGGGTAGTAGAGAGTAAGGTGGTCATCTTCGTATTGTACGTAGACAACATACTCTTGATAGGAAAAGAGTTTCCTATACTACGATCGGTCACTCTCCTATTATCACAAGGATTCTCCAAATAGGATCAAAGTGATATTTCCTAAATCCTGAGTTTTCATCTATGAGATAGATGTAATTGGATGCTAGGATTCTCACTAGATGTAGTGAGATGGTATCAATCGATCCTGGGGAGAATCACTGGAAGAGTTCCAGGGTGATAAAGACGACTGAATGTCAGTCACAGGCACTGTCTTTACCCTCAGTAGAGGGACGGTATGTTGGAAGAGTTCCAAGCTAGATACCGTGGCAAACTAGACGATAAAGGCTGGTAACATCGCTATTGAAGATACTACCAAAGAGGAAGTTTGGGTGTATATTGGTTCATAAGATGAACTAGGTTCCTGCCATTGTATGACAATGGAAGTGTGGCTTCGGCCCTGGAACCCTGGTCCCATCAGTGACCCAGACAAATTCTGAGGCAGCATCATCTGATCATGGAGATAGTTGATCTCGAGGTTGATCGAGGTTAGGAGAGTAGACTCAGAGGACAACACGGCGGATCCACTCATGAAGGCCTTATCCCAGAGAGAGACTCATATGGGATGGTTGAGTATTAGATACTGCAACCACTGCTACAAATGGCCCTAGTGCAAGTGGGAGATTGTAAGTTATATGTATGCCCTAGAGGCCATTACTGTACATTGGATGTATATTGTAGTGGATGCTGGGACATATATAGGTAGGACTTTCTTGCTCGACATGATAGTACGCTATCTGGTTGCTCTTTATCTTAACATGTATACTTTCTGTCTCTCTGTTACATGTTGATAAAGCCCTTAGGATGTGTACTCGACTTCCAGGACTGTGATGCAGATCATACTAGTGGGGCCTGGATAGTCCATGAGTACATCCTTCAATGTTCCTAGTCGAGGGAATATCGAGACGGGGTATCGATATTCCAGATTAGACTAGCGCATATCTTCTCGACCTATGCGATGGGCGATGGATGATCCCATATCCATTGGTGTTTGACATCGAAGATGGTATGCGGGTGCTCAGTGGAGACTGGGTACACTGAACGGACTCGCCGAGAACTCCCAGATGGTATTATACCTCACGTCAGATGGCAGTTCTCTGGTGACACTGGTACAGCTTAGTCTGTTGACCCGAGATCGTCATAGAGTCTTGTGTGTCTCCCACTGTGCTTTGATTTCCACCCTACCACGGCTCTACTTAGTTGTGCAAACAGGTGGTTATTGGGTACAGTCCCGATTCACATGGAGGCAATGAGCGATAGGAGGGGATTCATCTCTCCCGGTATTGGGGGTTGATGTTGTGCTATGCTCGACTGGCCATAACAGAAAATCCCTGGCCAGGGTTGCAGTGACATACTTGTAAGTGTTATCAGTAGTTTCACGAATGTTATGGACCTCACGTCGGCATGACTTATCAAGCTACTGGGGTATGACGTTTACCACCCCTAGGCGAGATATGCAACATATCAGACGAACTGACCGGACTGTATGGTAAGTGTTACTGGTTGGATTCACAGGAGTGTGAGCGGGCTTGCTCGTCGATCTTCTGATCGCTCAATACCCGGGTGGCCGTTATGTTTAGCAGACCGCTTGCGGCTTGTGGGTGTCTGATAAGATCATCATCCGCTGCCGGCGTATTGACGAGTCTTTAGAGTCCTACACAGAGGTTTCCTGGCTCAAGCGAAACGAAATAGGAGCGCATATGAGATATGTGCGGGACCGAGAATAATGCGTGTATGTGATACCGTATTTCATTCTCGCGATGAATGTGTCGAATGGTTGTATGCGATATAACCTAGTTATTGAATCAAGGATTGATTCGATAAGCCGATACATTGGATACTAGCCGGTTATATGCGATATGACCGGATCATAGAATCAAGTGTTGATTCAATAAATTTAATGCATAATTATATATATTTGATATATTACTTTACATTAACTAGTATTGGTTCACTTAAGATGGATTTTCTCACTTGAAGTGCACATTGTATATATGATATAGTTTTGTGCACTGGTTTGTATCATGTTTGATGATGCATGCAAACTTGGGTGTGTGTTTGATTTGAATCATGTTTAGGTTAATGGTTATGGTTTTAAAGTATTCACTTATTCATTTCATTTATATTCTTTATTTCTTTTGGCTAAAATGAAATGGTTGCTAATTTTGTCTTTTGTGGAAACTTCATAATGCTTTGAATTTGTAACCGTTTTGTTTTATGTTTAAATCCTAACCATTAGCTAAACTAGAGTTTGCTCTCTACAAGAGTTAAATCTAACCCAAGGTTGCATCATGATAAGATCAATTAAATTTTATTTTTGATTAATCTTCATCATATCTTCTTCTTCTTCTTCATCTTTTTCAACAAAAGAAAAAGCTTGCAACCTTTAATGGCAACTAGCCAAAACAAGTGAGAAATCCAATTCTAAAGTTTACCCACTTCCTATTTCTTCATCCTCTACCTCTTGCCAAGTTGTATAGGGTGTTTCCTTCACAAGTTTTCAAGGCTTGGCGAAGTTGGAGCTTGTTCTTGTGATGCCTCGACGTAGATCATCTTCGGCATCGAACCGACGATCAAGCCCGCCCATTCTTCGACGATGCCAATGCTAGAGTCATGAGTTCGATTTGGACAGCGAAGGGAGATCATCGCGGAGCTTA
The DNA here is from genome assembly GCA_030015575.1 of Agapanthus africanus. Lineage (NCBI taxonomy): Eukaryota > Viridiplantae > Streptophyta > Magnoliopsida > Asparagales > Amaryllidaceae > Agapanthus > Agapanthus africanus. Next base: position 446,644,819 of record JASDDO010000012.1, on the reverse strand, counting down.
GGAAGTGGTGGACCGGATCTACAAAGGTTGTAGTCACTTTCCTTTAGCTATATTTCCATTTACTTGCTTTCTTTGCCTATACTTCTAGCCAACGATCCGTTCTAGGTTTTCTCGGCACCGTAATTTTTAGAAATAGGCATGTTTGATCACTTGCAAGACTTCATTAGAGTGCCTAGGAACCCTACAGGTAGAGCCCTTAGGATCTTTTCTTGATTACCAGCGTTGTGATGGCAGTCACATTAGTGGGAGATGGGTGGTCTATAAGCACATCCTATACAAGTCCCTAGTCGTAAGATTATCGAGATGGGGCATCGATACTCCACAGTAGACTTATACGCTTCTCATCCCAGCAGGGAAGATGGTCTGTCCCACAGCCATTAGTACGTCGTACTGGAGATAGTATGCAGGTGCTAATTAGGTTATGAGTACACTGGACATGACTCATCGGGAACTGTTGGTGGGTATTATACCTGTCGTCGGGTAGCAGTTCTCGAGTGACATGAGTACAGCTTAGTCCGTCGACTTGACACTGCTGCTTCTCCTCAAGTGTGTTCCCACTGTACTTTGATTACTACTCTACCACGGCTCAAAGGAGTCGTGCAAACAGGTAGTAGTTGGGTGCAGTCCCGAAGCACTTGGAGGCAGTGGCAGTTAGATAGGATTCGTCTCACCCGGTATTGGGGTTTGATATCGCGTTGTGTTCGGAAGACCATTACACAAAGTCCTTGGCCAAGGCAAGCGAGATTTACTGGTAGGTATTCCAGTAGTTTCTCAGGGTGTATTGGGCTACTCTCCGACATGACTTATTGCGCTATTAGGGGTCTGACGATTACCGCCCCCTAAGCCCGATATGCGATACTCATAGACGAACAGACTGGACTGTACAGAGATTGTCACATTCGGGCTCAGTAGGAGTTCGGATGGGTTTCCTCATCGGCCTTCTTATCGACAGATACCTGGGTAGCCGTTACGTGCAGCTAGTACCGCTTGCGGCTTATGGTTAAACCCACTGCCAGCATACTGTCGAGTTTTTAGAGTCCCATACAGAGAGTTTCCCTGCATCGGGTGAAAGATGTAGAGTCCATATGGTTTTACGGCAGGGCATCGATCACGTACGTGAACTGTGCGCGTATGATGTTTGGGCGGATAATACTAGTTGGCTTTGGTTTAAGCCGGATCCTAGTATTATATTGATGGATCAGTTTCGTCTCTTTGTATTCGTGTTTCTCGGAACACGGATGCGGGTATGTATATACGGATGAGAGGGACATAGAAGGAGATACCTCATTAAGGTTTTGACCATTGTCTTGATTAAAATAATTATGAGGTGGAGGAAAGTATTTGTTATTTTTTGTAAATGATAATTGTGGCATGGCTACTTGTTTTGACTACTTTACTTGGTTTGACCATTTGACTTGGTTTGACCACTTGACTTGGTTTGACCACTTGACTTGGATATTTCTTATGAGATATTTTTGTGGCACTAGATATTTTTGGGTGAGGTATTTTCTTGCCATGCTTGTAGTCATATCAAGTGAGCCATCTCATTTTCTATTATCATTATCAAAAACCATTTCTCTTTCCTCAAGCTAGCTCTCTTCTTCTTCCTCTCAACTTACAACCCTTAAGGTCTCATGAGTTGAGTAAACTAGGGTTCCAAGAGACAAATAAATCCATCTTCATTCTCTACATCACCTAGGCCATCTAGTTTAGAAAGCTAGTTTCCCTCGTTACCTCGAATTTGAGGTTGGAGCTCGGACTATAGACTCTCGGGTGGATCGCCTTTGACTCGAGGAAGCAGACGAGGAAGCTACGATCCGGATCGATCCTTGGAGCCTACGATGACGAGGAAGACAGCGGAGAAGACCTGAAGGACTTGTATCATGAGGTATAACATTCTTTCCAAGTAGTTAAATCTCATGTAGTTTGCTAGCTAGGGTTTATGGTCGATCCTTGGTTCTAGTCGGTGTTGCGAAGCCCGTAAAATTCATTTTTTGCAAATTCCATCTCCCTGCGAACACGTGGGGTGTGCGAAATTGAATTATAGTGGTATCAGAGCCTCTCATAAACCTTAGATAGTTTGTAGCGACGTTAGAAATCCACCGTTTTTGTTGCGCAAAAAACTGCCGAAAAAATAGTTTCCAAAATTGATGTTTTGAGTTGTTTGCACACCCCGCAGGCTTACGGTTTGAACTGAGAAGCCGCGTGGTGGAGCGTGCGCACCCCGAGGACCGTCCTGGGGGGGCTTAATGGCTGGGCCCACTCCCCAAGACCACCACAAGGTGGTCTTGGTGGTGGGGACCCGAAACTGCCCCACCTTGGGCAGTTTCGGGTCTGCCTCACCCCCTGGCCACTTCGAGGTGGCCTCGGGGGTAGGGTACCCCCTCTAGGCCCCCAACTCAAAGTTAATTTTGTGCTCTAACTTCCCGCGAAGGTTCGGGCGCGTTTCATTTTGATTCGGACTTCCGAATTGGCTTAAAACGATCGGTTTTGGAACTTTAGCTCACTGAATTTTTCGTGTTTTGGAAAAATTGTTTTAGTTTGCTAATTGCGTGCGGAATTCTAATGTCGCGGTTAATTTCCAAGCTTTGTGATGTATATATATGTTTGGAAACGTCGACTAATTGCTATACGTCGATTAATCGGGGTTGCACATATCTGTGATGATGTTATGTTGGTTTGTGTATGTGAACTTGTTGGATTGTCGTGAATGGATAGCCGGGGATATGAGATGAGGGTTTTCATTCTTTCATTCGATATTAAATTTGTAAAGTAATGTAATATTATTTTTGCGGGGCACATCCGGGTTGAGCTTGTAGCCACCGTTGTATTATTTCTTTTACTGTTTTTGCTCCTAGGATAGACCCAAGGTGGGGTGTACAAACTACCGGATATTTTGAAGTGCCGAGTGGCCTACTCACTTTGTTGAGAGAGGTTGCTTCACTTTGGGTATTTGGTGGGTAGTTTGCCGCACCCGTAGGGGTCTAGGGTAGGGTTTGGCTATTCATCACGACTGTGGGATCCGTCTTTCGTTACAGGCTTAAATGAAACGCGGAATTCCTAGTATATCCAATGTGTTCATCTGTGATCTGGAATGCCTATCATTACGTCTGACGAATGGATATTATATATATATATTATAATATATGTTGCTTATGTTTTGCATCCGCATTATTCCAGCCCCCGCTCTGTCGTTAGTTAAGTAACTTAACGGGTGATGACGGGGCCCCGTGGCAAATGCGGATGGCATAAGCGTGCGTTGTATTTTTGTTGTTTTCTGCAATGGTGGGTTAATTGATGGGGCTGCATTAAATTAATGCAAAGCAAACAAACCAAAGCTGGATCGTTGGAACAACTTTTAAAACCACTCGGTTATTTTAAAACAGGAGACTTTTAAATGCAGAGCTTAAACCGCTCCTTTTAAAAGCTATCGAGTTCCTTCGATTATATCAAGTTCACTACGTTCACGGTTTTGCCAAAATCATTCATAGCCCTCCGTCATTTCATATGAATATTCAATAGTATTCAAGCTATGTTTGTTGGCCTTAGTCAAGGCGTAGTGATTGGTAGCTGCTGGGTATTCATATGTTGCATAGATAGATGCGTTGGTTTGGGACAGTCGTACTACTTTGTTGGCCTTAGTCAAGGGTATGTATGGGTGGGTTCAAATTAACCTGGACAATAACGGGTAGAACTTGACATGTGACTTATGATTTGTTGGCCTTAGTCAAGGTCATAAGAGCATGGGGCAAAAAACCACATCGGGAGTTTCTAAAGAAACTGAAACTTGCTAGTGCTGCATACCATTTGGAGTTTGATAATGTTGGTAGGATTCCTTCAGCATTATCACACAATGATATTTGAGTCCCGATCTTACTGTGAGTATCCGCTACTCCTCGGGAGATTCTTCACTTAACGATCAATGCTATAAACCAAGTAGGTGTCTAGAACAGAGTTAGCGGGGCTACGACCTCCACGGAAAAGAGGATATTTAATTAAGGAACTTCGCGAAAGCGTCGTAAAGCCTCTCTCGAAGTACCGACACTAGCCTGGCCGAACGGTTAAGCAAGTATTGTACGGTAAGATTAATCCTGACTAATTCTTCTTTTATGGTTTAAGGAAGGATTTGAGAAACAGTGGGAGCCATCCTGTTTAGATAAATTAAAAACCAACCAAAACTTGCAAGAGCATCATACTGAGTGTATTCTTCTCTCTCTCCTAATTGCAGCGACCAGGTGACCAGATTAGGTTACAGATAGATAATAAAATGACTGAGTTATACTATAATGACTGGCAAAGGTTTGTCCAGATGCCCATTACAAATGACAAGCTGGACCACCTCATTACTATTCAAGCCCCCGCCGTCCCAGGTCCAGTTTCCACCGTCGCGGATAAGGATATCCGTAAGACAAGGGAAAAGGACAGTGCGAATGCCAAGTGCTTTGTGTTGGCCTCAGTTGATGGTGTATACCAAAGGCAGCACGAGAAGATGGACTTTAGTTTCCATCTTCCTCCATAACAAAGATTTATATGGAGAGCAATCTCGTATCGCAAGATATGATACCTCGAAGGAATTGCTTCAAGTGAGGTTGGCTGTCGGATCATCTGTAGGAGACCACGTCCCTACAATGATTATCTATATTAAAAAGATCACGGACCTGGAGACCAGGTTGGAGAACGAGTCATATGCTGACTTGATTCTACTGTCCCTACCTCCTACTTACGCCAAGGGGAAGAAAGTTATATTTCCAGTTAAGGATGCTCTGAAGGAAACCAGGGAGACACCCGCTCTGCTTATTGGGGAATCTTCTTCTTCTGGATCTAAGGCGGATGCCAAGGGTGAGAAGAAGAAGACCTCCACAAAGCCGATAGGCGATGTCGGTAAGGTAGAAGAAAAGGGAAGGGCAAAAGTTTCAGGGTTAACAATAGGGAAGGAGGAATGTTTCTATTGTTATGGGAAAGGGCATTGGCAGAAGGGATACGGGGCTTGGAAAGCCAGAATCCATGATCCAAAGCATGTTGTGGTTTCGACTTCGGGCGTGTTTGTGATTGAAAACAGTTTGTCAATTAACTCTACTTCCTGGGTACAAGATACCGGATCAGGATCTCATATCTGTAATTCCTTACAGGTTTTGAGAAACCGTAGAAATATCAGGGCAGGTGATATGACTCTCAGGTTTACTAATAGAATGAGCGTGGACGCTGTATCCGTAAGGTATGTCACCTAGAATTGACAAGTGGGCAGATATTGATTCTACGTATTTGTTTGTATGTACCAAGTCTAGTTTGTAAGCGATGTGGTTCACATCCACCTAAATCAAAGTTTGATTGGGTCAGGTACACTAGAGGACAGTATATACGTGTTTAATCAAGCTCAGGTTTTCAACGTCCAGAACACACTTAAAAGAAAGTCTCCAGAATTAAATAAAACTTTCTTTTGGCATTGAAGACAGGGTCACATCAATGAAACACGGTTATCAAAGTTACATAGAGAGGGATATTTGGATCTGTTCGAATATCAGTCTTATGCAACTTGTCAATCTTGTCTCATAGGAGAGATGACAAAGACTCCGTTCACTGGGCACAGAGTAAGAGCAATCGAGCTCTTGGGACTCATACACAGCGACGTGTGTAGTCCAATATCTACAGATGCACGAAGTGGTTATTCCTATTTCATTACTTTTACGGATAATTTCTCTAGGTTAGGACATGTCTTCTTGATGAAGCATAAATCCGAGACCCTTTGAAAAATTCAGAGAATATAAGAATGATGTGGAAAAACAAATAGGAAAAAGTATCAAAACACTGAGATTTGATCGATGTGATAAATACTTAATTGCCGAGTTCCTGGATTACTCAAAAGAGAATGGAATTCTCTCTCAGCTTACTCTTCCATACATACCATAACACAACGGTGTATAGGAAAGGCGGAACAGAACCCTATTGGATATGGTTCGTTCCATGATGAGTAATGCTGAGTAACCGCGATCCTTCTGAAGTTATGCACTAGAATCAGCTGCATATCTTTTGAATAAGGTTCCTACCAAGACTGTGCCTACCACACCATATCAGATGTGGAGTGGGAAGAAACCCTATCTTCAGTATCTGAAGATATAGGGATGTCCAGCTTTTGTTGAAAAGCAGTATGCGGACCAGCTAGAGGCACGCTCAGTACCGTATAAGTTTGTGGGATGCCCAAAGAACTCCAGGGGGTATCTTTCCTATTACGCAGAGGAACAAAAGGTTTTTGTTCCTCGTCATGCCCACTTTTTAGAAAATCAATTTTTTGTAAAAGGAAATAGTGCGAGCGCAATAGAACTGGAATAAATTCCAGAACTACAAACTATTACTGAAAGTATGGTAGAACCAGAGGTTTCAAAAGAACCGGACATCCCTACGCCAATCCACATGACTAGTAGGCAGTCTCATTCGCCCGAGAGATACTACGGTTTTCTCATAGAAGGGGATCGAGAGGATTGCATCATTGACAATGATGAGCCAACTAGCTTCCAGTAAGCCATTCAGAGAGGCGACTCGGTAAAATGGCTGGATGCAATACGAACCGAAATGGAGTCCATCTACACCAACAAAGTATGAACTTTGAACATTGTTCCAGAATGGGTGAAACCCGTAGGCTGCAAATGGATCTTCAGAAAGAAGATTGGTGTAGATGGATAAGTTGAAACCTATTAGACTAGATTTGTTGCAAAAGGTTTTCATCAAAGACCTGGTTTGGACCATGATGAAACCTTTTCTCCGGTGTCTATGCTCAAATCCATTCGGATCCTTCTTGCCATTGCTGCCTTCCAAGATTTTGAGATCCGGCAGATGGATGTAGAGACGGCTTTTCTAAACGGTAATTTGGAAGAGTGCGTCTATATGGATCAGCCAGAGGGTTTCAATCAGAGCGGGACAATGTGCAAGTTGCTTAAGTCCATTTATGGACTAAAGTAAGCTTCGCGAAGTTGGAACATCTTTTTTTATTGAAACAGTCAAAGAATTCGACTTTATCAAAAATCCAGATGAACCATGCATTTATAGTAAGATTGTAGCAAGAACTGTGGAATTCTTCGTTGAGTACGTGGATGACATTCTCTTGATAGGAAATGGCATTCCTATACTACAATCAGTCAAAGGATTCTTGTCACAGAGGTTCTCCATGAAAGACTTCGGTGATACCAATTACATTTTGGGGATCCAGATCTATCGCGATAGATCAAAGAGGATGGTGAGACTTTCACGGTCAAGGTACACCAACACCATACTGAAAATATTTAGTATGGACGATTCTAAGCGCGGTAGTCTACCTGCTTGTCATGGAATCACCCTCTCCAAAGAGATGTCTTCCAAGACTGATTTGGAAAGGGCTCGCACGTCGATTATACCCTACGCTTCTGCGGTAGGCTCTATAATGTATGCAATGTTGTGTACCAGAGCAGATGTAGCTTACGCACTGAGCATGGTAAGCCGGTATCAGTCAAACCCAGGGAAGAAGCACTGGGAAGCAGTAAAGAACATTCTCAAGTACTTGAGAAGGACTAGGGAGATGTTCTTAGTGTATGGCAGAAAAGGACCTCCAGATCTAGGCCTTTGCTAACTCCAGCTTCCAGAATGATAAGAATGACTCCAAGTCCATATTGGGTTATGGCTTTACCCTCAGTGGAGGAGCGGTCTGTTGGAAGAGCTCTAAGCAGGACACCATTGCAAACTCGACGATGGAAACAGAGTAGTTCGCTGCATGAGACGCCGCAAAAGAGGTAGTCTGGATATGAAAGTTCTTAACTGAACTTCAGGTGGTTCCTTCCATTTGTTGGTCCAATACTTTAGTATTGTGACAACATACGACGCTATAGCTTTAGGGAAGGAACCCAGGTCCCATCAGAGATCCAGACATATCTTGAGGCGGTACCACCTGATCAGGGAGATCATAGATCCTCAGGAGATCGAGATGAGGCGAGTAGATACGGAGAACAATACTGCAGATCCGCTCACAGAGGCCATCCCTCAGACAGTGTTCGAGAAGGCTATTCGAGATCTTTGGTCGGCGATATGCCAGTATATGGCCTTAGTGCAAGTGGGAGATTGTTAGTGATGTATGCCCTAGAGGCCATTATTGTATCATACTGGATTGTTTATTACTTAATGGGAGATTGGGATATACACAGATATAGTAACAGTCTTGCTCGAAATGGTAGTATGCTACCTGGTTTGTTTCTACCTCAATATGTGCATGTATTTCTTTAAGCATATTGCTTATACATATTAGTAGAGCCCTTAGGATCTTTGCTTAATTACCAGCGTTATGATGGCAGCCACACTAGTAGGGGCTAGATGGTCTATAAGCACATCCTATACAGGTCTCTAGTCGTAGGATTATCGAGACAGGACATCGATACTCCACAGTAGACTAGTGTATATGCTTTTCATCCTAGCAGGGGAGATGGTTTATCCCACAGCCATCAGTACGTCGTACTGGAGATAGTATGCAGGTGCTCATTAGGTTATGAGTACACTGGATATGACTCGTCGGGAACTGTTGGTGGGTATTATACCTGTCGTCGGGCAGCAGTTCCCAGATGACATGAGTACAGTTTAGCCCATCGACTTGACACTGCTGCTTCGCCTCAAGTGTGTTCCCACTGCACTTTGATTACTACCCTACCACGGCTCAAAGGAGTCGTGCAAACAGGTAGTAGTTGGGTGCAGTCCCGAAGCACTTGGAGGTAGTGGCGGTCAGATAGGATTCGTCTCTCTCGGTATTGGGGGTTGATATCGCGCTGTGTTCGGAAGGCCATTACACAAAGTCCTTGGACAAGGCAAGCGAGATTTACTGGTAGGTATTCCAGTAGTTTCTCAGGGTGTATTGGGCTACTCTCCGACACGACTTATTGCGTTATTAGGGGTCTGACGATTACCGCCCCCTAAGCCCGATATGCGATATTCTTATATGAACAGAACGGACTGTATAGAGATTGTCACATTCAAGCTCAGTAGGAGTTCTGATGGGTTTCCTCGTCGGCCTTCTTATCGACAGATACCTGGGTAGCCATTACGTGCAGCTAGTACCGCTTACGGCTTGTGGTAAAACCTACTGCTAGCGTACTGTCGATTCTTTAGAGTCCCACACAGAGAGTTTCCCTGCATCGGGAGAAAGATGTAGAGGCCATATGGTTTTACGGCAGGGCTTCGATCACGTACGTGCACTTGTGCGCATATGATGTTTGGGCGGATAATACTAGTGGGCGTTGGTTTAAGCCGGATCCTAGTATTATATTAATGGATCAGTTTCGTCTCTTTGTATTCATGTTTCTCGGAACACGGATGCGGGTATGTATATACGGATGAGAGGGGCATAGAAGGAGACACCTCATTAGGGTTTTGATCATTGACTTGATTAAAACAATTATGAGGTGGAAAAGTATTTGTTATTTTTTATAAATGATAATTGTGGCATGGCTACTTGTTTTGACTACTTGACTTGGTTTGACCATTTGACTTGGTTTGACCACTTGACTTAGTTTGACTCTTTGACTTAGATATTTCTTATGAGATATTTTTGTGGCACTAGATATTTTTGGGTGAGATGTTTTATTGCCATGCTTGTATTCATATCAAGTGAGCCATCTCATTTTCTATTATCATTATCAAAAACCATTTCTTTTTCCTCAAGCTAGCTCTCTTCTTCTTCCTCTCAACTTAAAACCCTTAAGGTCTCATGAGTTAAGTAAACTAAGATTCCAAGAGACAAATAAATCCATCTTCATTCTCTACATCACCTAGGCCATCTAGTTTAGCAAGCTAGTTTCCCTAGTTACCTCGGATTTAAGATTGGAGCTCGGACTATAGACTCTCGGGTGGATCGTCTTTGCCTTGAGGAAGCCGATGAGGAAGCTACGATCCAGATCGATCCTTGGAGCCTACGATGATGAGGAGGACAGTGGAGAAGACCCAAAGGACTTGTATCATGAGGTATAACATTCTTTCCGAGTAGTTAAATCTCATGTAGTTTGCTAGTTAGGGTTTATGGTCGATCCTTGGTTCTAGTCAGTGTTGCGAAGCCCGTAAAAATTATTTTTTTGCAAATTCCGCCTCCCTGCGAACACGTGGGGTGCTCGACATCGACTTACAGTACCCATTCTCTAATGAGCACCTGTGTACAATCTTTGATGTCAAACACCAATGGATATGGGATCAACCATCGCCCCCTATAGGGTTAAGAAACGTACACACTAGTCTACTCTGGAATATCAATGCCCTGTCTCGATACTCCCTCGACTAGGAACTGTTAAAGGATGTGCTTGTAGACTACACAAGTCCTAGTATTATGATCTGCATCATAGTCCTGGTAGTCAAGCAAACATCCTAAGGGCTTTATCAATATGTATATGAGAGAAGGTATAATAATACCAGTGAACATGTTAAGATAAAGGCAACCAGATAGCATAATATCATGTCGAGCAAGAAAGTACTCTATATATATGTCCAAGCATCCACTATATCATACAATAATGGCCTCTAGGGTATACATATTCCTAACAATCTCCCACTTGCACTAAGACCAGTTGTTGTAGTATCTCATACCCAACATCCCAAAAATTCTCTCGTATCGTATCTGGGGAGGCGCCTTCGTGAGTGGATCCACTGTGTTATCCTTCATGTCAACTCTCCCGACCTCGATCTCTCGGCGATCTACTATCACCCTGATCAGGTGATACCGCCTAAGAATGTGTCTGGATCACTGATAGGATCGGGGTTTCTTGGCTAAAGCCACAGCTCCATTGTTATCACAATACATAGGTATTGGATGCTCAATGGATGGAACCTCACCAAGTTCATCTTATGAACTTCTTCATCCAGACAGCTTCTTTGGCAGCATCGTTGGCAGCGATGTATTAAGCCTCCATCATCGAGTCTGCTACGGTATCTTGCTTGGAACTCTTCAAACAAACCATCCCTCCATTGAGGGTGAAGACAAAATCCAAGACCGACTTACTGTCGTCCTAATCACTCTGGAAGCTCGAATCGGTAAAGGACTCCACCTGGAGTTCACCGTTACCATACAACAAGAACATTTATTTAGTCCTTCTCAAGTATTTAAGAATGTTTTTCACAGCTGTTCAATGTTTCTCCCCAAGATCTCATTGATACCTACTCACTACACCTAGTGAGTAAGCTACATCTGATCTGGTATATAACATCACATACATGATAGACCCGACTGCCGAAGTATAGGGTATCTTTTGCATGCGAGCCTTCTCTAAATCAGTCTTGGGGGACATCTCTTTGGAGAGAGTGATTCCTGAACAAGCGGGTAAATTACCACGCTTAGAATCTTCCATACTAAACCTATTTAGAATGGTGTCTATGTACCTGGATTAGGACAATCCCAACATCCGTTTAGATCTATCTCTATAGATCTTTATCTCCAATATGTAGGAGGCATCACCTAGATCTTTCATAGAGAACTTTTATGATAAGAAGAGCTTGACCGAGTGTAGCATAGGAACATCGTTTCCTATCAAGAGTATGTCATCCACGTATAATACGAGGAAGACAACCTTACTCTCTACAACCTTCTTATATATACATGGTTCATCTACATTTTTGTTGAAGTCTAACTCTTTGACAGCTTCATCGAAATAGATGTTCCAGCTCTGCGATGCCTGCTTTAATCCGTAGATTGATTTAAGAAGCTTGCACACGTTTCCGCTGCTCACACTGTCTACGAAGCCCTCTGGCTGTGTCATGTATACGCTCTCTTCTAAATCACCATTTAGAAAAGCGGTCTTGACGTCCATCTGCTAGATTTCGTAGTCATGGTATGCAGCAATGGCAAGTAGGATCCTGATGGACTTAAGCATAGCGACAGGAGAAAAGGTTTCATCATAGTCGACACTAGGTCGATGACGAAAAACCCTTTGCTACAACTCTAGCTTTGAAAGTCTCAACTTTTCCATCCACACCAATTGTCTTCTCAAGATCCACTTGCTCCCGATGGGTTTTACCCTTTCAGGAGCAACTTCCAAAATCCATACTTTGTTGGTGTACATGGATTCCATGTTTGATCGCATAGCATCCAGCCATTTCACAGAGTCTCCACTTGTGATGGCCTGCTCGAAATTAGTTGGGTCATCATCTTCCATGATGCAATCCTCGCTCCCACCGTGTATGAGAAAACCGCAGTATTTCTCAGGTGGATGAGGAACCCTACTAGATCTACGGAGTGGCTGAGATTCGTCGGGGACTATTGAAACCTCCGGTTCTACCAAATCGTCATTTTTAGTTTGTGTTGCTGGAACTTCTTTCAGTTCTACGTCATTACCACTAATTTCTTTCATAAGAAATTCCTTTTCTAAAAAGGTGGCATGTCGAGAAATAAACACCATTTGTTCCTCGATGTGGTAGAAGATATACCATCGCGAATGTTTGGGATATTCTACAAACTTACACAGAACTGATCTTGCCTTGAGCATGTCCGAATTTTGCTTTTTAATATAGGCCGGACAACCCATATCTTAACTCGTTTAAGAGATGGTCTCTTCCTATTCCATATCTCATATGGAGTGATAGGCACGGATTTGGTCGAAACTCTATTCAATAGGTATGCAGCTGTCTCAAGTGCATAACCCCAAAAGGAAATAGGCAACTCGGCATTACTCATCATAGAGCGCACCATATCTAATAGGTTGCGATTCCTCCGCTCTGAAACACCATTGTGCTGTGGTGTATACGGAGGAGTAAGCTGAGAGAGAATCTCATTCTCTTTTAAGTAGTCTCTGAATTCCGTGCTCAAGTATTCTCCTCCCCTATCAGATCAAAGGACTTTAATACTTATACACGTCTGGTTCTCAACTTCGTACTTATATTCTTTGAATTTCTCAAAAGATTCAGAATTGTGTTTCAACAAGAATACATGTCCGAATCTTGAGAGATCATCGGTGAATGTAATAAAGTACGAGGAACCATTCCTGGCATGTGTAGACATATGACCGCATACATCACTATGTATCAATCCCAAGAGTTCAGTAGCTCTTTTTCCGTGTCTAGTAAATGGAGTTTTGGTCATCTTGCCTTTGAGACATGAATGGTAAGTTTCATAAGATGTAAATTCGAATGGATTCAAATATCCATCCTTATGCAACTTAGCTAGTCTTGTTGCATTGATATGACCTAGTCTACAATGCCACAAGAAGGCTTCGTTCATTTCTGAACTGTTCCTCTTGTGTGTGTTCTGTATACTTAAAACTGTTTTGTGATTTAGAACGTATATACCGTTATACAAGGTACTGTTGGATATAGTGCCCTCTAAGTCAATTATTGGATTGCAGGTACGTGATTGCAATGATTGAGGGAGGACCTATACCGATATGACCGTCTTACTCGAGATGATAGTATGCTATCTGGTTTGTCTTTATCATTGTATCATGCTTTAGTTCACTATTGCATGTTGATAGAGCCCATAGGATTCTTGTTTGACTGCCAGCAGTATGATGGCGATCATATACGTGGGAGCTGGGGTCTGTAAGCACATCCTTAAAGTGTCCCTAGTCATGGGAGTTTCGAGACGGGGCATCGATACTCCAGAGTAGACTAGTGTATACAGTCGAGACCCCGACGAGGGGCGGTGGCCAATCTCACAAGCCATTGGTGTCAGTAGGTTCACCTAAGATGTATACAGGTGCTCATTGGGTTATGAGTACACCGGATAGGACTCGCCGGGAACATGCTAGTTGGTATTATACATATCGTCAGATAGCAGTTCCCTGGTGACGTGTGTAATGGTTAGTTTGTCGACCTGAGATCGTCATTTGTCTCGTGGAGTTCCCACTGTGCTTTGATTACTACCCTACCACGCTCAAAGGAGACGTGCAAACAGGTTTTAGTTGGATGCGAGCCATATGGAGGCAGTGAGCGGATCGTCGGGGCTTCGTCTCTCCCGGTATTGGGGGTTGATGTCCCACAGTGCACGGGTGACCATCACTAGAAATCCTCGGCCGAGATAGTGGAGAATTACTGATTTGGATCAGTAGTTTCTCAGGAGGTGATGGGCTTCATACCGATACGAATTATCGCATTATTAGGGATCTGACTTTATCCAACCCGTAGACTCGATATGTGATACTCTTTAGACGAACAGACCGGACTGTACGGATATTGTCACTGTCAGGCTCAGTAGGGTTTCTGGATGAGTTCGCTCATCAGCTTCCTTTCCAATCAATACATAGGCAACCGTTACGTACAGCTCGTACCTCTGACGTGCTAGAGGTTATACCCAGTGCCAGTGTGTTGATGAGTCATTAGAGTTCCCCACAGACAGTTTCCCAAGTTCGGGCGAAACGTTGTAGAGGCTGTATGGTTTTATGGCAGGGTTCGGAAAATGCACGTGCGTTTATGCACGTGTCATATTTTGGGCAGATAATACTGGTAGGCTTTGGTTTAAGCCGGATCCGAGTATTATACTGTGTAGATATAATATCTTTGTCTCAGTTGCATTTGTATTCGGTCGTAATACAAATGCGGGTATGTTTATACTGATACGGGGTTATCCTGAAATTCGTTTCGGGATCGCTTTTGGAAGTTGCCAGTTTCCAGTTTTCTATCGCCCGTCTTTAACATTCGGTTAAATACGGATTTATCTTTTCGCCACTTGGGTGAGTCATGAGGGTGATGTGTGTGGAAGCTTCTAGAAGTTGTGACTAGGATTAGTGAGGTGTTTTTGATTCATTGGTTGCATTTAATGAGATGATGACTAGGTTAGATGAATCATTTGTTGCATTAATGTTTATGGAAGGTGTCTTGTGACTCATTCTCTTGATTAATCTTATGGTTACCTCTTCCTTGCTCCTACACTCACCTCCCCCCTCATATAATGTGGCCGACCCCTCTTGATGAGATAATTGTTGTTCATTTGGGGAAAAGATTATGGTTTTGGTTCATGAAAATTAGAATTGCCGATTTCTCATTTACCCGATTCAAATGGCAACTTCGTTAAACCGTTCGTCCATTGTTTTGGACGAAGCGAGACAAAGTGTTCTACTCATTCTCTATATCAATCTTGGTCATCTCTTTTAGAAAACTTGATGATCGAGTTGCCTCGGTTCAGAGGCGGGAGCCCGTTTAAAGATCCGTCGACATGGTGCCACCTAGACGAGAAGACTGGAGTTTCAGAAGATCGGAGCAGCTGCAATAAAGCGTGGGATGATGGTTAAAGAAGGAAGGAATCGGTTCGTTCGGTATAACATTTCTACCCACTTTGTAGTTTGTTAGTTTAGTAATAATGGCAGATCCGGGTTATAGTACACGATAGCGCAAGTTAAAAAGGTTTTGTTCCGCATTTGGCATCTGTTAGACGGCCGGGACGCTACCGTGGACTTACAGTGGTATCAGAGCATCGCCATTAAGCTTTACTAACTTGTGCTAACGCGTTTAAAACATCGATCGAACAGAATTTCGAAAACTTCAATTTTCTGTACAAAAGTTTCTGTCGATTTTAAATCTGGCCTAAAAATTATTTTGAGCATCACAGAAAATTGTGCAGGTAATTCTAGGCAAACTGGTGAAATTTGGTCACGTGATCACACAGAACGGCCGCGGATCCGCGGCCCAAACCAGGGTTTGGCCGCGGATCCGCCGCTCTTTTGTGGGAACAGTGAGCCAAATTTCTACAGTATGTTCTACATGGCAAATTGTGGCTTTTGGAATATTTCTTTTGGGCCCATATTTTGTTACTATACAGCAGATGTACGTGGGGCCCACTTCGGGAAGTTTTGTCGATCGAAATTTTAAACTTTTTAGTATGCAGTATTTATATTATATCTCCGACCGTGATTGTCATTCGAGTGGTAAATTGCGTCTAATTGCTATAGTCCTTTTAGACGGATTTGCGAACGTGACATTTACGTTGATGTTCTGTGTTGTGCTGTGATGTTGCGGATATGTCGTGGTGGATAGCAGTGTGCAATGGTAGTGCTGTTTGGATTTATTTGTACATTTGATATTGCGGGGCGAGCGTCCAACATGTGGACTGCCGTCACTGCATGTTTGTATAATATTCTTTTGGGGCACGACCGGGTTGAGGTCGATGTACCCGTTGTATATTTTATTTTCTTTTATGTACTAGGATTACCCCACGACGGAGTGCACGGATAGCCGGGTTCTGGAGGGCAACGGGTCCGCATCTCATGGCTTTGAGAGGCAGAGGGGCCTCACTCTAGAATTGGCAGACTATTCGCCGCACTCGTAGGGGGTACAGGTTGACCCAAGGAGGGGTGCTCAATTTACCGGATTCCGTGAAGTGCCGGGTGGTCCATTCACTTTGCTGTGGGGGGCTGCCTCGCTTCAGGTTTTGGCGGGTAACTTGCCGCACCCGTAGGGGTCTAGGTTTCATTGCACAGGCTATCCACACGACCAGGGGAACGCCGGGTTTCAGTAGCGGCTCTGTGAAACCCGGGGATCCCAGATTATCTGTATTGTTCTGTGATGCATATTACTTTTCTGTAATGTTGCATATTATCACGCCTGGAGCGATTATTGTATATTGGTATATATACTATTAGATGTTGTATATGTTTTACACCCGCGCTAGTCCAGTCCCCGCTCTGTCGTTAGTTAAGTAACCTAACGGGTGATGACGGGACCCAGTGGCGAATGCGGATGGCATATACGTACATTATATTTTCGTTCTTTTCTGGTGTGATTAATTGATGGGACTGCGTTGATTCTAATCAATGCAAAGAAAAACAAACCTATATTTGATGTTGTTGGAATAGTTTTAAAAAGTGTTATTACAAAGACGTTTCCTTTTGTTTTGCATAGTGATATTCGGTTGGAATATCCTGCACCTCATTCGATGAGGCAAGGGCTGATATCCCTTCACCGGGAGTGACCTCTTGGGCAGAAGTTTGCGTCAGGGTAATAACTTTACTATAGTCGATTACAAGTTGCTTTGCATCGCGGTATTCAGTTAGAATATCCTGCACTTCATTCCACGAGGAAAGAGCCGAGAACCCTTCACCGGGAGTGACCTCTTTAGCAAAGGTTTTCGTCACTATATTTTTATAAAAAAAGCTATCAGATTCCTTCAACGAGATCAAGTTCATTACGTTAAAGGTTTTTCGCCAAAAACCAGCCGTAGCCCTCCGTCGTATTTTATGGATGGTCAGTAGTATTCAAGCTATGTTTGTTGGCTTTCGTCAAGGCATAGTGTTTGGTAGCTGCTGAGGTATTCATTTGTAGTATAGATAGATGTGTTGGTTTGGGACAGTCATATTACCTTGTTGGCTTTCGTCAAGGGTATGTACGAGTGGGTTCAAATTAACCTGGATAATGACGGGTAGAATTTGACATGTGACTTATGATTTGTTGGCTTTCGTCAAGGTCATAAGAGCATGGGAAAAAATCACATCAGGAGTTTCTAAAGAAACTGAAACTTGCCAGGCATGCGCATACCTTCTGGAGTGTGATAACGTGAGTGGATACCGTCACGTTATCATGCGATGAGAGTTGGATCCCGATTCCCACTGATGAGTTAGTTTACTCTTCGGGTGATCCCGATTGATTCTTCTTTCAGGTTTGGAGGAGAATTTGACGGTATAGTGGGAGGTTTCCTGATTAGATAAAGTGATAACCATTCTGATCTAGGTTAGAGTGCATGCAGAGTGTTTCTTTTCTCTCTCTCTTTGGCAGCGACCTTTGACCGACCCTAGACTATGACTCAGTGACCAAGTTGACCGAACCTTATTAAAATACTGGCTTTTGGATTGTCTAAGTTGCATAAGTCATTGCCGCTCTTTCTTTTACCCTTTACTTTTCTCAGAACACCCCGTATTACTACGGACATCCACTTCCATTGGATAGATCCATCGTATGGTTATATACGAACTCGAAGGGACTAGTTCGAGGATGGATCCAGGTTCAGGAGAAATAGAATTGGTTTATTCAGTTGTCTTTTATTATCACCTTCTCTCAGGTTGCGAGGGCTCCTTGGTTTAGGAGAGTACACCTATTACGCTTATTAGATAGTCTTATTCCAAACCATAGGCAGGTGCCGAAAGGTAGGGAATGAAGAAAACCAATTAGCCTAAGTAGGGTGTACAGAAGGTAATAACTAAAGACAAAATAAAGGGATTAGAAAGATGGCAAAGTGAATTGCGACTGCTATCATTCACGACCAAACCGCGTACTTCATCGCCACTCCTATTTCACCTTTGCCTTTTTCCTCAGTTCGGGAGAAATAGAATAAGGTATTATTCAGTTGTCTTTTATCATCACCTTCTCTCAAGTTGCGAGTACTCCTTGGTTTAGAAGGGTACACCTATTATGCTTACTGGATAGTCTTCTTCCAAACCATAGGCTGGTGCCGAACAGTAGGGAAGGAAGAAAACCATTTAGCTTAACGATGGTGTACAGAAGGTAATGAATAAAGACAAAATAAAGGGATTTTGGGAGATGGCAAAGAGATATACGGTTAAAGTCATGAATTGGATTATGGAAGAGGCATTACTAGGAATACCAGGATACCCCTACGAAACATTTTTATATTTCATTGCATTGTTAATGGAAAACTGATTTCCCGATTAGATACTTACTCCAGGCTATGTATTTACCAGGTTTCATTCTCATATCTGTATGGTTTTACAGATGAGTGGGAGTAAGTTATTGGGAATTAGGTGATTATTGTCATTATATCGGAATTCGTTGTAATTGGTGATATTTAAGGAAATCACCTGGGTACAGTTTTTCAACCTACGACGCATATGTTTTGAGTTATTAAACTCAGCGGACTTATACAGAGTATTGTATGTTGTCCAGTGTCCATCAGGACAAAGGGGTTGGTCCTCGTACTATGTTCTGTTTACTTATGACTTCTCTAATTTTAGACAAGTGTTTTGTAGAAATACAAGGTCTAAGTTTCGAGAAGTTGTGGGTATAAGAATAAAGTAGAGAACCAGGTGTCACAAATATCGGGATTCTTCAAAGAGATCGAAGATGTAGATTCTTATGACTGGTATTCAGTTGATAGTAATGGTTTTGAGAAACTTGTTTCTTTTTCAGGTTACTCATAATTAGATGTATTCCTAAGTTGAGTAATGCTGATTAGCCTCTCTTCATTACGTTAATATGCACTGGAGACAGCTGCATGATTTGAATCTGGTTCCAATTAAATAAGTGTCAAAGTTTCTATATTGGATATAGAATGCTTCATATCTTAACGATGTTAAGGTAAGGGGAGTTGTCCAACTTATGCTTAAAACCAGACACTGGATAACTCAAGGCACGTTTCTGTAATGGCAGTTTGTGGGTTGACCCTGGCTTTGACGAGGGTTGATTTTCTACCATCTGGAAGATCAATAGTGATATTGTTCATGACTCGCCACAGTTTTAGTAAAATGGATTTTTTCAGAAAACAGTAGTGGGAGTATGGTAGAACTGGAAGTGATTCCAGAACCGCAAACGATTACGAAAAATTTAATAGGACCTATATATTCAATCAGGTTTGACATTCCAATAGCCACTCCGCAGACATGGTGGGTAACCTCAGACACCCGAGAGGTACTCCGGTAGCCTCAAGGATGGTGACAGGGAGGTTCTTGTTTACCCAAGCTTGATACTACTGTTGTTCCAGGCTATAAGACCCGGCAGAAGGTTAAGTATAGCGTCATTCTAAACTAGCTTTAGAAGTGTACGCATATATTATTCTGCCAGAGGGTTGTCGTAGTCAGTGGGAGCAGCGGAAGCATAGTGGGCAAGTAGCTTATGTCTATTTATAGGCTTGAGCAAATATAGCGGAGAAAAGATAATCTATTTTTGATGTGACAGTCATGGGTTTGACATCATCAGAATAAGGGATGGATCTGTTGAGAAGGCAGTAGGGTGTGATGCCCTGGTATTTGGATGACATACACAGAGTAAGAAGTAAAATTCCTATACTACGATCGGTTGTACTTTGGTCGTCACACAGTTGTTTCTCCACAAAGGTCATGGATATAATATCAGACATTCTGGTTACTAGATCTATGGTTTTAGATCTAGATTTGGGTAGTTTCCCAATGTGGGTACTTTGACAGTGTTCTAATAATATTTTAGAATAGATGACTCCTGGCATGATGGTGTACCTGCAGGTGATGGAGTCACCCTCTCTAAAGGTGTCTTACAGACTAAAGGGGAGAGGGATGTACATGATTGGCAGATCACTTGCTTAGGCAATTGAGTCAATCGTGAGATGTCAAGTACCACACCAGATGTTGTTTTTACACTAGATGCGATAAGTTTATATTAATCCATTCCTGAAGAAACATAAGGAAGCAGTTATAGAACATAAGTGTATGTTCTACGAATTTGATGACGGCAGGCTCCTTCGGGAGACGGTTATCATTCCAGGCTTCAAAGGTGACATGGATGACAGAGTGAGTGTCAAAATTATATTTTTTCCCTCTGACAAGGGACAGTATTATGGACTGGTGGTCCAAGAGGATACTGTGGGTGGCATGGTGCGCGATACTGATTAGGTTCAGTTATCAATACAGTCTAAGAAGTTTGGATTTGAAGTTCATTTATGAACTAGGTCCCATCAGATATCCAGACATATTCTAAGACACCTATCACTCGATTCGGGAGATGGCTTTCTCCGCGAACTTGAGATTAAGAGAGACATAGAAAGAAACATCAGGGCGGATCCACTCACTGAGGCTATTTCTCGAACACAAGAGTTTTACAAACTAGCTTTGTGAAACTGATTAGTAGAGGAGTTGGGTGTTCGGTATCACACGGGCTGTGAGTATGCGACATCACAATAATAGCCTTAAGTGCAAGTGGGAGATTGTTGGATATAGTGCCCTCTAAGTCAATTATTAGATCGCAGGTACGTGATTGCAATGATTGAGGGAGGACCTATACCGATATGAATGTCTTACTCGAGATGATAGTATGCTATCTGGTTTGTCTTTATCATCGTATACATACTTTAGTTCACTATTGCATGTTGATAGAGCCCATAGGATTCTTGCTTGACTGCCAGCAGTATGATGGCGATCATATACGTGGGAGCTGGGGTCTGTAAGCACATCCTTAAAGTGTCCCTAGTCGTGTGAGTTTCGAGACAAGGCATCGATACTCCAGAGTAGAGTAGAGTATAAAGTCGAGACCCCGACGAGGGGCGGTGGCCGGTCTCATAAGCCATTGGTATCAGTAGGTTCACCTAAGATGTATACAGGTGCTCATTGGGTTATGAGTACACCGGATAGGACTCGCCGGGAACATGCTAGTTGGTATTATACATATCGTCAGATAGCAATTCCCTGGTGGCATGTGTAAGGTTAGTTTGTCGACCTGAGATTGTCATTTATTTCGTGTGAGTTCCCACTGTGCTTTGATTACTACCCTACCATGCTCAAAGGAGACGTGCAAACAGGTTTTAGTTGGGTACAGTCCCGAGCCACATGGAGGCAGTGAGCGGATCGTCGGGGATTCGTCTCTCCCGATATTGGGGGTTGATTTCGCACAGTGCACGGGTGGCCGTCACTAGAAATCCTAGGCCGAGGCAGTGGAGAATTACTGATTTGGATCAGTAGTTTCTCAGGAGGTGATGGGCTTCATACTGACACGAATTATCGCGTTATTAGGGATCTGACTTTATCCAACCCCTAGACTCGATATGCGATACTCTTTAGATAAACGGACCGGACTGTACGGATATTGTCACTGTCAGGCTCAGTAGGGTTTCTGGATGAGTTCGCTCATCAGCTTCCCTTCCAATCAATACATAGGCAACCGTTACGTACAGCTCGTACCTCTGACGTGCTAGAGGTTATACCCAGTGCCAGTGTGTTGATGAGTCATTATAGTTCCCCACAGACAATTTCCCAAGTCCAGGAGAAACGTTGTAGAGGCCGTATGGTTTTATGGCAGGGTTCGGAAAATGCACGTGCATTTACGCACGTGTCATATTTTGGGCAGATAATACTGGTAGACTTTGGTTTAAGCCGGATCCGAGTATTATACTGTGTAGATATAATATCTTTGTCTCAGTTGCATTTGTATTCGGTCGTAATACAAATGCGGGTATGTTTATACTGATACGGGGTTATCCTGAAATTCGTTTCGGGATCGCTTTTGGAAGTTGCCAGTTTCCAGTTTTCTATCGCCCGTCTTTAACATTCGGTTAAATACGGATTTATCTTTTAGTCACTTAGGTGATGTGTGTGGAAGCTTCAAGAAGTTGTGACTAGGATTAGTGAGGTGTTTTTGATTCATTGGTTGCATTTAATGAGATGATGACTAGGTTAGATGAATCATTTGTTGCATTAATGTTTATTCAAGGTGTCTTGTGACTCATTCTCTTGATTAATCTTATGGTTACCTCTTCCTTGCTCCTACACTCACCTCCCCCCTCATATAATGTGGCCGGCCCCTCTTGATGAGATAATGGTTGTTCATTTGGGAAAAAGATTATGGTTTTGGTTCATGAAAATTAGAATTGCCGATTTCTCATTTACCCGATTCAAATGGCAACTTCATTAAACCGTTCGTCCATAGCTTTGGACGAAGCGAGACAAAGTGTTCTACTCATTCTCTACATCAATCTTGGTAATCTCTTTTAGCAAACTTGATGATCGAGTTGCCTCGGTTCAGAGGCGGGAGCCCGTTTAAAGATCCGTCGACGTGGTGCCACCTGGACGAGAAGACTGGAGTTTCAGAAGATCGGAGCAGTCGCAACAAAGCGTTGGATGATGGTTAAAGAACGAAGGACTCAGATCGTTCGGTATAACATTTCTACCCACTTTGTAGTGTGTTAGTTTAGCAATAATGGCAGATCCGGGTTATAGTACACGATAGCGCAAGTTAAAAAGTTTTTGTTCCGCATTTGGCGTCTGTTAGACGGCCGGGGCGCTACCGTAGACTTACAGGTACCATACTCAATCAACACGTGATTTAGGAAAACATTCATAATATTTTTGGTACGAAATAACAGTCTCTCAGAATCATTGTGTTTTCACTCGGTAAGACAATGTGATATTCGCCAACTGCTTTGGCTGCAACAATTGCACCATTCCCTACTGCTAGAGACTTATCACCCTTTCCTAGTTCTCTACCTCTCTTTAGCCCATATACCAAATTACATACGTGGGATCCTGATCCGGTATCCAATACCCAGGACGTAAAGCATACTGAGAAACGGTTCTCGGTAACGAACACACCCAAAGAAGATGCATCATCAAGCTCTTTCTTCGCTCGGGTGGCATGTGAATCCGGGTATTCCCCTATTCCTTGCTCAGACTTATAACAATCATAAGATAGAGCGGAACCTAGCCCAGTATAATAAGTGGATTCGGTCAATACATCCATATTATTATTTTGATTAAGGCGTGTCATTGGTCGCTACCTGGAGAGAGAGAAGGAAACACTTTAGCGTGTGCTCTTGCAAGATTAGATTGGTTATTATCTTATCTAATCAGGATGGCTCCCACTGTTTTTATCAAATCTTCCTTCAAACCCTAAAAGGTAAGATTAGCGGGGATTAATTACACCCTACAAGTTCGCCAGTCGTTTGGCCAGGCAGGTATTGGTACTCCGAGGGAGCCTGCCCATGTTTTCGCATAGAACTAATTAAATAATCTCGTTTCTGAAGGGGCATCACCCCGTTTACACTTTTCTTAGACACCTAATGGATCGGCTAATTGTAAAGTGGAAAACTCTCCCAGGAGTAACTCTTACTCGCAGTGGGTTTCGGGATCCAACTATCATATAGAAGGTATGCAATCTCATTGCAAATTCCAACACTTGAAATTCCCAATATCTGTTTTTACCCCTAGCTTCTTATGACCTTGACGAAGGCCAACAAACCATAGGCTGCTAGTCAAGTTCAACCCGTTCACTTCTTGATTGAATTAAACCCACCCGTATGACCGTTGACGCAGGCTAAACAACGCCGTACGACTACCCTAATCCAATCGCATCACATGCGGCAGATAAGCACTAATCAGCTACCGTACACTACGCCTTGACGCAGACCAACAAACGCAGCACGAATACTAAATAGTACTTATCTGAAATGACGGAGGGCTACGGCTGGTTTTTAAGAAAACTTTTAACGTAATGAACTTGATATCGTTGTAGAATCTAGTGATTTTGAAAAGGAGTGGTTTAAACTCCGCTTTTAAAATCGAATAGTTTTAAAAAACAAACCGAATAGCTTTTACTAGGTTTTGCTAAAGAGATCACTCCTGGTGAAAGGATCTCGTCTCTTTCCTCATCGAATGAAGTGCTGGATATCTATTAAGGAATACCACTATGCAAAGCAAGAACTACAGAAACTATGATGATAAATCGAGTGGGTTGTAGAATTTTCTAGTTTTTCTTAAGAGGTCACTCCCGATGAAGGGAGATCGAATGAGGTGCTGGATATCCATCAAGGAATACCACTATGCAAAGAAAAAACTAGAGCTACATTTTTGAAAATTTTGATTCTACAACATTTTTAGGTTTCTTTTCTTTTCATTAATCTCATTAATGAAGTCCTATCATTTATGTTTCTCTAAACATCAAAGAAAAGAAATGAAAATAGAACGTACGCTTATGCAATCCGTATTCGCCATGGGGCCCCGTCATGCACTGTTAGGTTACATAACTAACGGCAGAGCGGGGGATGGACTAGCACGGGTGCAAAACATAAGCAACATTTATTATATATCATATATATAAAGCATTCGTCTCATGCAGTTATATGATCACATCACAGAACACGGCAGCAGAAGTCAACATATGAAATATTGGATATACTAGGAGGTCCGTGTTTTAAATTTAGCCAGTAATGAAAAACACGGATTCCAAAGTCGTGATAAATAGCCAAACCCACATCCCAAGACCCCTACGAGAGCGGTAAGCAACCCTGCTAATTCTAGAGTTAGGAGACCCGGTTACTTGTGCTCCCCGCCTTGGGTCTATCCTAATACGGAAAAGTAAATAATATACATCAATGGTGACATCATCCTCAACCCGTAAGTGTCCTAATAAAAGAATATTACATACATTTTTTTACATGAATGAAAATTGAAAAACTCTCATCTCATGCAAAAACCCCCGGCTATTCAATCACGACGATCCATTATAACATATTACAGCAACACATAACATCACATGTCATCAACGTAAGTAAATACGCGTATCCCAAATTCCGTTGACATATAGCAACGAGATTTAGGATACACCATATATTACACTTATGGTCGCAGAAAAGAAATGAAAAACTACAATAATTAGAATCCGCATTTCCTCAGACATCATAAACCCGGAATATCTCATATTCCGAATTTCATGCCTAACCTTATAAACCTTGCATTTTAGTCTCATATCGAAAACTCTTTTCAATAACTTAGTCGGGTAATTCAACAAGATTCCCGACTACCCGATCGAATACTCGTCGGGAACTTTAGTAGATGGCCGCATCTCCGATGACATCGACTAAGTGCACTTAGGCGGAACACCGTGGCTGCGAGCACCCGAGTGGATGCTTTTGGCAACGAGGTTCTCCTTAAGTCACTTGGTCGGGGCTATGGGGTGTGGCCACCTAGTAAAGTTATATGGCGAGTATTCGCGTACGATATGCGATTGCGATGGAGTTTCGATCCGAATCGAAACTTCATGGCAATCGATCAATAGAGACTAACATGCTAGATTTACAAACAAATTAATTTTCACAAAACTAATTTAATGTGGATTCCAACTACTGTATTTCATATCAAACTTAAACCCGAAATGATGTAAAAATTACGACAACGAAACACTCCGTATTAGCCCCAATAGAAAAGTTAAGATCACATGTAAAATGGGCTAATCAAACAGTAACATGAAACCCTAAACCTTGCCAACAGAACACAAAACAAAAACGAGCCGAACACAACATGACTGAACCGGTCATAATGCAATTCTCACCGGCCAAAAAATCAATTTTGGTGCTCGTTTTTCTCTGGTGTTCTAGTTACATCTCATGTAACATTCTGCACTTGTTTAAAAAAATTTCAAAGATCATTTAAAATTCGACAGAAAGTTGTTTTCGGGTTTCCGGTTTCGGAGTTGTTTCGGTTTCGTAATTCTATAAACATCGTATAATCTTCTAGCTTTGGCTCTGATACCATGAAAGTGTTTGTTAGCACCACCACAGGATTTTACTAGTATCAAGCATGCCATTTTAAAAAATTTCGGGGTGCTAATCAACACTAACCAAGATCTTAAACTAGATGAATAGGGTTTAACTATGATATCATAAAAACTACATAAAAAGAATGAGGCTACAACCTTTGTAGACCGTGTGCTTCTCTTCTAAAGCTCCCTGTAGTAGTCCACGCGACTCCACTAGTCTCCACTTGAAGTTGGATCGAGCTTCCTTTGCGATCTTCGTGCTGAAGATGATCCACCCGAAGCTCCGCTAATCCAAGCTATCTCTTCACTAAACTCTTTAGTGAAGTAAACACACTACACCAAAGTGCTAATCTAGTGTAGGATGGTGAAGTAGTGGTGTTGTTTGCTCACTAGGGTTCTTACAAGCTCAAGGGTTCACAACTCATGTGGGGGATTGAGCTTGGAGGTGGAGGTGAAGAAGATGGAGAGAGCTAGAGAGCAAATAAGCTCATCATATGAGCTCAAGTCACATGTGAGGGAAAAAAAAACTCAAGTGAAGAATGAAGTGTAGAATGGCTCTTTTTTAGCTCACCCATTAATGAAGCATACAATTTTCAACAATTAAAAATTGTAGCCATGCTTCAATATTGCAAGCAAATGAATATAAAAAAGAATAAGCCATGCTTTGCTCCATACCAAAAAAAGACTCCCCATTTTCCACCTCATTTTTTCTATTTTCAAAAAATAGAAAAACCATGCCATGCTTCATATAATATATATATATATATATATATATATATATATATATATATATATCACACACACACATATATATATCACTTATATATTAATATATATATATAAAGATAAGCAAATAATTAGTGAGCTATAATATTAGTTAAAGTATAATTATATCAAATATAAATACACATCAATTTATTAAATCAACACTTGATTTAATAATCTGATTATATCACATATAACCGACTAATATTATTTATCTGTATATCACATTATCAAATCAACACTTGATTCAATAATCCGGTTATATCACATATAACCTATTTGATAACAAATAACCACCAGATTAGAATACGGTATCATATACTCATATTTAATCAGGCCCCCGCTCATATCAGCATATGTGTCCTACTTCGTTTTTCTTGAACCAGAAAACTTCTAGGTGGGACTCTAAAGACTCGTCCATACGCCAGCAGTAGGTGATGATCACATCAATCACCCACAAGCCGTCAGCGATACTAACTGGGCGTAACGGCTACCCAGGTATTGAGCGATTAGAAGATCAACAAGGAAGCTTTTCCAAACACCCATGAAGCCTATAGGTAACACTTACCGTACAGTCTGGTCTCTTCATCTGATATGTCGCATATCGAGTTTGGGGGTGGAATCGTCAGACCCCAATAACTTGATAAGTTATGCTGATGTGTGGCCTATAACGGTACGAGAAACTACTGATAACACTTATCTGTAAATCTCATCAACAACCCTGGACAGGGACTTCCTGTTATAGCCAATCGAGCATAGCGTAACATCAACTCCCTATACCGGGAGAGACGAAATCCCTCATATTGCTGACTCAGGACTGTACCCAAAATCCTCCTGTTTGCAAGACTCCTTTGAGCCGTGGTAGGGAGGAAATCAAAGCACAGTGGGAACCACACAAGACTCTATGACGATCTCGGGTCTACAGACTAACCTATACCAGTGTCACCAGAGAACTGCTATCTGACGATAGGTATAGTACCATCTAGGAGTTCTCTGCGAGTTCTGTTCGGTGTACCCATTCTCTAATGAGCACCTGTGTACAATCTTTGATGTCAAACACCAATGGATATGGGATTTGTAGGGTTACATAGCGCGGCAACAAGGTTTCGGGAGGCATCGTCCATACCGTTTTCAAATTTTTGCCATTCTAAATAACTCTAACCCTAGATCTTTAACAAGAGATTCAAACAATAAGCATGCAAACAACTTTACATACTAAGTGAATG
This sequence comes from Agapanthus africanus, assembly GCA_030015575.1. Lineage (NCBI taxonomy): Eukaryota > Viridiplantae > Streptophyta > Magnoliopsida > Asparagales > Amaryllidaceae > Agapanthus > Agapanthus africanus. The sequence continues at coordinate 446,616,692 of JASDDO010000012.1, read as the reverse complement.
AAGAATACAACCTTATAGACCGGTCCTTCACTTCAAATGCTCCGTGCAGATGTCCCTTCGCTGCGAGTATGATCTCACGAACTCTTGAGAGGCTCCACAAGGTGAAAGATGCAAACTTGCTCGAAGTCTTCGAAGCTAAAGATGATCTACGTTGAGGAGACTCAAGCTCATGCTATCTCTTCACTAAATTAGGATTTAGTGAAGCAAACACCCTAAACTAAAAGGCTAATAGTAGAGGATGATGAAGTAGGAAATGGGCTCTCTTTAGTTTTCTTTTTCTCTCAATATTTTCTCACCTTGGAAAAAGTTGGCAAGCTTTTCATGAGGAAGAAAAAGATGACGTGAAGAACAAATGGAACTCATGAGGTGAGAATAGCAACTATGGGTGAGTTAATGTCATACCTTAACTCATGTAGAGACTTAACTATAGGTAAGGAAAATGGTTAGGTTAATAAATATCTCAAGCATGACAAAAGGAGTGGCTTGGTCAATGGTTCTACACGCTTCTCCAAGCTTTAACCATTATTCCAATTTCTACCATTTTGTGATTTACTTTGATAAATAAAAACCCTAGGATTATCCTTACCATAGTGTAAGTCTCATACACCCATGAAGCATGTGGCATCAAGCATGACACAATAAAATGTACATTAATATATATCACATATATACTTTATCCACACAAGTGAGAAATAGAATTCTTAGTGAGCAAATATTAGTTAATGTAAGTTAATATATCAAATATATAATTATACATTAAATTATCAAATCAACACTTGATTTAATAATCCGGTTATATCACATACAACCGACTAATATCATATGAATCAACTTATCGAATCAACACTTGATCCGATAACCCGGCTATATCACATATAACCGACCGATATCACATATCGCGAGAATAGAATGCAGAATGACATACGCGTATTAATCTCGGTCCTGCACATATCACATATGTGCTCCTACTCCATTTCACATGAACTAGGAAACCTCTGTGTAGGACTCTAAAGACTCGTCAATACGCCGGCAGTAGGTGATGATCATATCAAACACCCACAAGCTGCAAGCGGTCTGCTAAACGTAACGGCCACCCGGGTATTGAGCGATCAGAAGATCAACAAGCAAGCCTGCTCAAACTCCTGCGAATCCAATCGGTAAAACTACCATACAGTCCGGTCTCTTCGTCAGATATGTCGCATATCATAGCCTGGGGGTGGTATAACGTCAGACCCCAATAGCTTGATAAGTCATGCCGATGCAAGGTCCATAACGGTTCGTGAAACTACTGATAACACTTACCAGTAGATCTCCTGGCCAGATATTTCATGTTATGCCAATCGAGCATAGCGCAACATCAACTCCCAATACCGGGAGAGACGAATCCCCTCCTATCGCTCATTGCCTCCATGTGACTCGGGACTGTACCTAAAAACCACCGTTTTTCACGATCTCTTCACCGTGGTAAGGTGGAAATCAAAGCATAGTGGGAATCACACAAGACTCTATGACGATCTTGGGTCGACAAACTAACCTGTACCAGTGTCGCCAGAGAACTGCTATCTGACGATAGGTATAATACCATCTAGGAGTTCTCGGCGAGTCCGTTCAGTGTACCCAGTCTCCACTGAGCACCCATATACCTTCTCTGATGTAAAACACCAATGGATATGGGATCATCCATCGCCCATCATATTGGTCGAGAAGCGTATATGCTAGTCTACTCTGGAGCATCGATGCCCTGTCTCGATACTCCCAGGACTAGGAACATTTGAAGGATGTACTTGCCGACTACCAATGCGCCACTAGTATGATCCGCATCATAATCCTGGTAGTCAAGTACTCATCCTAAGGGCTTTATCAACATGTAATAAAGAGAAAATAAGTGTACATGTTAAGATAAAGTGCAACCAGATAGCATACTATCATGTCGAGCAAGAAAGTCCTCTCTATATATGTCCAAGCATCCACTACAATATACATCGCATGTACAGTAATGGCCTCTAGGGCATACATATAACTAACAATCTCCCACTTGCACTAAGACCATCTATTGTAGTATCCAATACCCAACAATATAGCAGTAGTTGTAATATCCCATACTCAACCATCCTAAAATCTCTCAAATAGTATTTGGGGAAGCAGGCCATGGTGAGTGGATCCGCCGTGTTATCCTTCGTGTCAACTCTCCTGACCTGGATCCCTTGGAGATCAACCATCTCCCTGATCAGGTGATACTTTCCTCAGAATATGTCTGGATCTCTGATGGACCGGTGTTCCTAGGCTAAAGCCACAACTCCATTGTTGTCACAATAACAGTTATTGGACGCTCAATGGTAGGAACCTTGTTCATCTCCCAGACAGCCACTTTGGTAGTATCGTTGGTAGCAATGTATTCAGCCTTTATCGTCTAGTATGTCACGGTATCTAGCTTGGAACTCTTCCAACATACCGTCCCTGCACTGAGGGTAAAGACAATGCCTGCGACTGACTTTTAGTCAACCTTATCACTCTGGAAGCTCGAACCAAGAAATTTCTTTTAGTGCTTCTCAAGTACTTAAGAATGTCCTCCACAGCTATCCAGTGATTCTCCCAAGATCCGATTGATTCCTGATCACTACACCTAGTGAGCCATCTACATCTAGTCTGGATTTGGGACACTCCCAACATCCACTTAGATCTATCACCATAGATCATGAACAACAAGATGTAGTAGGTATCATCCAGATCTTTTATGGGGAATCCCCGTGATAAGAGGAACTTGACCGAGTATAGAATAGGAAACCATTTCCTATCAAGAGTATGTCATCTACGTACAATACGTTGAAGACAACCATACTCTCTACAACCTTCTTGGATACACAAGGTTCATCTACCATTTTGATGAAGTCAAACTCTTTGACTGTCACATTAAAACAGATGTTCCAACTCAGCGATGCGTGCATTGATCCTGATGGACTTAAGCATAGCTTTAAAAGTCTTAACTTTTCCATCTATACTAAGAATCTTCTCAAGATCCAATTTGCTCTCAATGGGTTTTACCCCTTTGGGTGCAACATTCAAAGTCATACTTTGTTGGTGTATATGGATTCCATCTTTGATCGCATAGCATCCAGCCTTTTTCACAGAGTCAGCACTCGTGATGGCTTTCCTGAACCTAGTTGGGCCATCATCTACCATGATGCAATCCTCGCTCCTACTGTCACCGAGAAGACCGCAGTATCTCTCAAGTGGATGAGGAACCCTACCAGATTCGCGGAGAGGCTGAGGTTTGTTGGAGACTACTGAATCCTTTAGTTTTACCAAATCATCAGCCATTAGTTTGTCTAGCCGGAACTCCTTCCAGTTCTACCTCATGACCACAAATTTCTTCACAAGAAATTCCTTTTCTAAAAAGGTGGCATGCTGAGAAACAAAACACCTTTTGCTCTTCAGAGTGGTAGAAGATATTACCTCGCAAATATTTGGGATATCCTAAAAAAACTTATACAGAACTGACCTTACCTCGAGCTTGTCCGGATTTTGCTTTTCAACATAGGCCGGACAACCCCATATCTTAACCGTTTAAGACATGGTCTCTTCCCATTCCATATCTCATATGTAGTGGTAGGTACTGATTTGGACGGAACCCCATTCAATAGGTATGCAGCTTCTCAAGTGCATAACACACAAAAGGAAACAGGTAACTCAGCAGTACTCATCATAGAGCGCACCATATCTCATAGGACGCGATACCTCCGCCTCGATACACCATTATGTTGTGGTGTATGCGAAAGAGTAAGCTGAGAGAGAATCACATTCTCCATTTAGAAAATCCAGGGACTCCATGCCTAAGTATTTTCCTCCTCTTTCACATCGAAGGAATTAATACTTCTACCCGTCTGGTTCTTCAACTTCAAGCTTATATTCCTTGAATTGCTCAAAAGTTTCAGACTCGTGTTTCAACAGGAACATGTGTCCGAATCTTGAGAGATAGTCAATAAATGTAATGAAGTATTAAGAACCTAACCTTGGCGTTTGTAGACATAGGACCGTATACATCATCATGTATCCGTCCCAAGAGTTCAGTAACTCTTTCTCTGTTTCAATTAAACGGAGTATTGGTCATTTTACCTTTGAGACAAAAGTATCATAAGATGAATATTCGAACAGATTCTCATATTCATCCTTATGTAACTTAGCTGGTCGTGTCGCATTGATATGACCTAGTCTACAATGCCACAAGAAGGATACGTTCATTTCTGAACTACTCCTCTTGTGTGTGTTCTATATATTTAGAACTGTGGTTTGATTTAGAACGTGTATGCTATTATATAACGTGCCTGATCCAATCAACTCTTGATTCAGGAAAATGTTCACAACGTTATCCTCCAATACAGAATTATATCTTTCTTTAACTTAATAAAGAAACCGATGTAATGTTGTATATCAGGTTCGATATGTAATAACATTCGTTCAGAATCAATGTATTAATAAAAGGTGATATCTGCCAACTGACTTGGCTGCAACAATTGCACCATTCTCTAACACTTAGAGACATATCACCCATTCTCAGTTCTCTATCTTTCTGTAGCCTATGTAACAGATTACACATATGGAATCCTAATCCGGTATCTCATACCTATGACGTAGAGGAAACTGAGAAACAGTTCTTGGTAATGAACACAACCGAAGAATATGCATAACCAGTCTTATTCCTCAATTGGGTTGCGTGGAAATCCGGATAATCTCCTATTTCCTGCTCGGAATTATATCAATTATAAGATAGAGCGGAACCAACGTTCTCTAGCTCAGTATAATAAGCAGGTTCGGTCAATGCATCTATATTATTATCTTGATTAAGGCGTGACATGGTCGCTACCAGGAGAGAGAGAAAAGAAACACTCTGCGTGCGCTCTTGTAAGATTAGATTGGTTATTATTTTATCTAATCAGGATGGCTCCCACTGTTTTAGTCAAATCTTCCTTCAAACCTTAAAAGGTAAGATTAGCCGGGATTAATTACACCCTACAAGTTCGCCAATCTTTCGGCCAGGCCAGTATCGGTACTTTGAGGGAGGTTACCCGTGCGAAACCTAATTAAAATAAACCTCGTTTTCCCAGAGGCGTAACCCCATTAACCCCTTTCTAGACACCTACTTGATCGGCTAATTGTAATGTGTAAAACTCTCCCAGGAGTAACTCTTACTCGTAGTGGGTATCGGGATCCAACTATCTATAGAAGGTATGCAATCTCATTGCAAATTTCAACACTTGAAATTCCCGATAATATTTTTCCCCTAGCGACTTATGACCTTAACACGGTCAACAAATCATAAGCGCTAGCCAAGTTCAACCCGTCATTTCCTGATTGAATTAAACCCACCCGCACGACCCTTAACATAGTCTACAAAGTCGCACGACTACCCTAATCCAATCGCATCATATGCTTATGCAGATAAGCACTAATCAGCTACTGCACACTACGCCTTAACATGGTCAACAAACGTAGCACGAATACTAAGTAGTACTTATCTGAAATGACGGAGGGCTTCGACAGGTTTTTAAGAAAACCTTTTGCGTAATGAACTTGATATCGTTGTAGAATCGAGCGATTTTGAAAAAGAGTGTTTTTTGAGGCTTTTACTAGTTTTGTTAAAGAGGTCACCCCGGTGAAGGGATCTCGGCTCTTTCCTTATCGAATAAGGTGCAGGATATTTAACAAATACCACTATGCAAAGCAAAAAACTATAAAAGCAGTCAAAAGACAAACCGTGTTTGTAGCATCTGCTAGTTTTGCTAAAGAGGTCACTCCTGGTGAAGGGATCTCGCCTTTTTCTTTATCGAATAAGATGCTGGATATTCTACAAGGAATACCGCTATGCAAAGCAAGAACTAGAACTACCAGTTTTTAAACAAGATTCTGCAACATCTTTAGGTTTCTTTTATTTTATTAATCTCATTAATGAAGTCCAATCATTTATGTTTCACAAGCATTACAGAAGAAACGAAAGCAACAATAGTTATTATATATCATATATATAAAATAGGCATTCGTCTCAGAACATATCAAGTGATCACATCACAGAATATCAGCAACAGAAGAACACATATGAAATATTGGATATACTAGGAATTCCGTGTTTTAATTAAGCCTGTATAAAACACGGATTCCACAGTCGCGATGAATAGCCAACCCACATCCCTAGACCCCTACTAGAGCGGCAAGCAACCCTACCAATTCTAGAGTTAGGAGACCCGGTCTCGACTCCTCGAGATGGTCTCCCACTGGACCCTAGAACCCTGTTACTTGTGATCTCCTCCTTGGGTCTATCCTAATGCGGAAAAGTAAATAATATACATCAATGGTGACATCATCCTCAACCTGAAAGTGCCCCAATAAAAGAATATTACATACAAGCTTTTACATGAATGAAAATGAAAAACTCTCATCTCACATAAAAACCCCCGGCTATTCAAAATACGGCGATCCAATAAAACATATCACAGAAACACATAATATCACATGTCATCAACGTAAGTAAATATGCGTATCCCAATTTTCGTTGACGTATAGCAACGAAACCGGTGATACACCACATATTAAACTTACGGTCGCAGAAAAGAAAGTAAAAAACTACAACAATTGGAATCCGCAACCACCTTAGACATCATAAACCCAATGTATCACATACTTTGGATTTCATGCCTAACCATATGAATTCCTTAGACATCACATGCCTAACAATTATAAACCCTGCATTTTAGTCTCGATATTGAAAACACTTTTCAATAAACTGTCGGGTAATTCAACAAGATTTTCGATAACCTGATGGAATGCTCGTCAGAAACTTTAGTAGTCAGCCGCACCCCCGATGCCGTCGACAAAGTGCACTAAGGCGGAACACCGCAGCCGCGAGCACCCGAACGGATGCTTTTGATGACGGGGTTCTCCTATAGTCACTTGGTCGGGGCTATAGGGCATGGCTATCTATTAAGATTACCCGGCGAGTATCCGCGTACACTACGTAATTGCAACGGACTTTTGATCCACATCAAAATTCCGTGGCAACCGATCGAGACTGAGCTGCTAGATTTATAAAATTCAAACTAGTTATCTCATAACTATTTGTGGATTCCAAATATTGTATCACAATCACAGATAGCTAGACGAAGTTAAACTTTTCGATTGAATAAACAAGAACCCAAAATTTCCCAATAAGCTCAACACTTGAGCGGAGTTCAAAAAGTACCCAGAAACTGCCACAGCTCCTATGAACCAGCCGTAGAAGGGTCAACCAATGCCTCACATGTGGCGCCGCTGAACTATCACAAATCCTAAGGTTTGATGGCGATTCTGACGGTCACATAATCGAGTTAAGGTTTCGTTCTTCTAGAGGGTCCAAAGAATCGATTGCAAGATTTATTGAAAATTTTAAACTCGGAAAAAATCCAACTCTTGAAAAATTTCCAGCGGGGAAAAATTGGCTTATTTATATCCGTTCAAACTTTTTAACAATGTCTAAATAACCTGAATAAATGTTAGAATTACGACTGCGAAACACTCCGAGTTGCCTTTGCAGAAAGTTAACATCACATGCAAATTTAGCAAAAACAAACAATACCTGAAACACCAAAACCCAGAGACTGGAACACCCTAAAACTTTGAAGCCTGAACTCCTAAAACGGGCCGAGCTCGTCAGTTTTTAGCCTGATGTGGTCGGCCAAGTTTGCACAAAACCCCCTCAAATTTTCATGGTGTTCATGTCATATCTCATACAACATTCTGCACTTGTTTAAAAAATTTTTAGAGCCCTTTAAAGATTTGACAGAAACTGGATTTCGTAGTTTCAAGTTTCGAAGTAGTTTCGGATTCGTAATCTAAAAAACATCGTTTAAATCTCTAGCTGGGCTCTGATACCACTGTAGGGTTACATAGCACGGCAGCAAGGTTTCAGGAGGCATCGTCGATACCATTTTCAAATTTTTGCCATTCTAAATAACTCTAACCCTAGATCTTTAACTAGAGATTCAAACAATAAGCATGCAAAAAACTTTACATACTAAGTGAATGAGGAATACAACCTTTGTAGACCGGTCCTTCACTTCAAATGCTCCGTGTAAATGTCATTTCGCTGCGAGTATGATCTCCCGAACTCTTGAGAGGCTTCACAAGGTGAAAGATGCAAACTTACTCGAAGTCTTCGAGGCCGAAGATGATCTACGTCGAGGAGACTTAAGCTCAAGCTACCTCTTCACTAAATTAGGGTTTAGTGAAGCAAACACCTTAAACTAAATGGCTAAAAGTAGAGGATGATGAAGTAGGAAATGTAGGGTTCCTAGGCACACACTAGAGGTCTCACAAGGCATCAACCATGCTAATTTACAAAAATTGCGGTGCCGAGAAACCCTAAGAAGATCGTTGGCTAGAAGTTTAGGCGACAAAGCTAACTAGTTAACACTTAACTACAAGAATACGGATATACAACCTTTGTAGATCCGGTGCTCCACCTCCACGGCTCCGCAATGAAGTCCTCTCCGCTGTCCAAATCGAACCATGACTCTCACGGTGGTTTGTCTAAAGAATTCATTTGGTCAGGCATGCGATGTCTGAGGAGGTTGCGGATTCCAACCGTTGTAGTTTTACACTTTCTTTTCTGTGACCGTAAGTGTAATATGTGATATCACCGGTTTCGTTGCTATATGTCAACGACAATTGGGATGGACATATTTACTTACGTTGATGACATGTGATGTTATGTGTTGCTGGATATGTTATATTGGATCGTCGTGTTCGAATAGCCGAGTTTTTTTTATGTGAGATGAGTGTTTTTCATTTTCATTCATGTAAAAACTTATATGTAATATTCTTTTATTGGGGCACTTCCAGGTTGCGGAAGTTGTCACCTTCTGTATATTATTTACTTTTCCGCACTAGGATAGACCCAAGGAGGAGGGCACAAGTAACCGAGTTCTGGAGTCCAGTGGGAGACCAACTCGAGGAGTTGAGTCTGGGTCTCCTAACTCTAGAATTGGTAGGGTTGCTTGCCGCTCTCGTAGGGGTCTAGGGGTGTGGGTTTGGCTATTCATCACGACCGTGGAATCCGTGTTTTATACTGGCTCGTATTGAAAACACGGACGTCCTAGTATATCCAATATTTCATATGTTTCTTCTGCTGCGATATCTGTGATGTGATCATGTGATGTTCTGTGATAGATACTGTATATAGTATATATGATATATTATATACACGTTACTTATGTTTTACACCCGTACTAGCCCTGCCCCGCTCTGCCGTTAGTTACCTAACCTAACGGTGCACGAGGGGACATCGAGGCGAATGCGGATGGCATAAGTGTACGTCGTATTTATCTGTGATGTTTAGGTAATTTAAATGATGGGACTTCATTAATGTGATTAATGAAATAAAAGAAACCTAAGATGTTGTAGAATCGAATTTCAAAATAAAACAGGTAGCTACAGTTCTTGCTTTGCACAGTGATATATATGATATATCCTGCACCTTATTCGATGAGGAAAGGACCGAGATCCCTTCACCGGGAGTGACTCCTTTAGCAATAACTGGCAGATGCTACACATTCGGTTTGTCTTTTGATTGCTTTTAAGTGTTTTTGCTTTGCACAGTGATATATATGATATATCCCGCACCTCATTCGACGAGGAAAGGACCGACGATCCCTTCACCGGGAGTGACTCCTTTAGCAAAACTAGAAAAGCCTCAAAGACACTCCATTCCAAAATTCATTCGATCCTACAACGATATCAAGTTCATTACGCAATAGGTTTTCAGAAAAACATGTCGTAGCCCTAAGTCATTTCAGATAAGTGGTAGTTAGTATTCGTGCTACGTTTGTTGGCCTGCGTCAAGGCGTAGTGTGCGGTAGCTAACTAGTATTTATCTGCTTATGCATGTGATGCAGATTGGATTAGGGTAGTCGTGCGACTTTGTTGGCCTGCGTCAAGGGTCGTGTGGGTGGGTTTAATTCAATCAGGAAATGATGGGTTGAACTTGACTAGCGGACTATGGTTTGTTTGTAGGGTTCCTAGGCACTCTAGTGAGGTCTCACAAGGCATCAACCATGCCAATTTCAATAATACGGGGTGCCGAGAAACCCTAATACGGATCGTTGGCTAGATTTCTAGGCGAAAAAGCAACTAGTTAACTACTTAACTAAGAGTAACGGAAATACAACCTTTGTAGATCCGGTTCTCCACCTCCATAGCTCCATGATGAAGTGTCCTCGCTGTCCAAAACGAAATCCAGGCTCTTGCGTCGGCTTCATCGGAGAAATGGGCGGGCTAGGTCATCGACGACGTGCCGAAGATGATCTATGTCGAAGCATCACTAGATCAAGCTCCACCTTCACCAAGCCATGAAAACTTGTGAAGGAAACACACTCTACTACTTGGCAAGAGGTAGAGGATGAAGAAATAGGAAGTGGGTTCTCTTTAGATTTGGATTTCTCACTCATTTGCTCAAGTTGCCATTTTTGAAGCAAGCTTTCTTCTTGAAGAAGAAGAAGAAGATGATAAATCTTATGATAAGTTAATTCAAAATAGAAAATAAATTGAACACTTATCATATGGCAACCATGGTGAAGTGTAGAGAATAAATCATGGTTAGAAGGAGTGGTTAGGGTTAAGCATGAAGACAAAATGGTCACTAAGTCAAAGCTTCATGAACTTTCAATGTAAAACAAAACTAGTAACCATTTTCTTTTCTTTTGCCATTTCTTTTCCAAAATAAAACAAATGAAATAAATAAATAAATGAAAAAGAAAACCCTAACCATTACACAACCATGGTTTAATCTTTACACAAACCCTAGAAAGCATGTATCATCAAACATGATACAATCAAGTGCACAAAAAGTATATCACATATACAATGTGCACTTCCGAGCGAGAAAATCCATTTAAAGTGAACCGATACTAGTTAATGCAAAGTAATATATCAAATATATAATTATGCATTAAATCATTAAATCAACACTTGATTCAATGATCCGGTCATGTCGCACACAACCGACTAGTATACAATGTATCGGCTTATCGAATCAACGCTTGAATCGATAACTAGGTTATATCGCATACAACCATTCGACACATTGATCGCGAGAATGAAATACGGTATCACATACACGCATTATTATCGGTCCCGCACATATCTCATATGCGCTCCTATTTCGTTTCACTTGAGCCAGGAAACCTCTGTGTAGGACTCTAAAGACTCGTCAATACGCCGGCAGCAGGTGATGATCATATCAAGCACCCACAAGCCGCAAGCGGTCTGCTAAATGTAACGGACACCCGGGTATTGAGCGATCTGAAGATCGACGAGCAAGCCCGCTCACACTCCAGTGAATCCAACCAGTAACACTACCGTACAGTCCGGTCTGATCGTCTGATATGTCGCATATCTTGCCTAGGGGTGGTAAACGTCAGACCCCAATAGCTCGATAAGTCGTGTCGATATGAGGTCTATAACAATTCGAGAAACTACTGGTAACACTTACCAGTAAATCTCAGCAACCCTGGCCAGGGATTTCCTGTTATAGCCAATCGAACACAGCGCAACATCAACCCCCTATACCGGGAGAGACGAATCCCCTCCTATCGCTCATTGCCTCCATGTGACTCGGGACTGTACCCAAAAACCACCGTTTTGCACGCTCTCTTGGACGTGGTAAGATGGAAATCAAAGCACAGTGGGAACCACACAAGACTCTATGACGATCTCGGGTCAACAGACTACTCTGTACCAGTGTCACCAGAGAACTGCCATCTGACGTGAGGTATAATACCATCTGGGAGTTCTCGGCGAGTCCGTCCAGTGTACCCAGTCTCTACTGAGCACCCGTGTATCATCTCCGATGTCAAACACCAATGGATATGGGATCATCCATCGCCCATCTGTATGGGTCGAGAAGGTATACGCTAGTCTACTCTGGTATATCGATGCCCCGTCTCGATACACCCACGACTAGGGACTTTGAAGGATATACTTATGGACTACCATGTCCCCACTAGTATGATCCGCATCATAGTCCAGATAGTCAAGTACACATCCTAAGGGCTTTACCAACATGTAACAGAGAGACAATCAGTGCACACGTTAAGGTAAAGAGTAACCAGATAGCATACTATCATGTCGAGCAAGAAAGTCCTCCCTATATATGTCCCAGCATCCACTACAATATACATCCTATGTACAGTAATGGCCTCTAGGGCATACATATAACTAACAATCTCCCACTTGCACTAGGGCCATATGTAGCAGTGGTCGAAGTATCTCATACTCAACCATCCCATAAAAGTCTCTCTCTGGGAATAGGCCTTCGTGAGTGGATCCGCTGCGTTATCCTCTAAGTCTGCTCTCCTTGCCTCGATCACCGTGGAGATCAACCATCTCCATGATCAGGTGATACTGCTTTAGAATAAGTCTGGATCACTGATGGGACCGGCGTTCCTTGGCATACGACACAACTCCATTGTGTCACAATGGTAGGAACGTAGTTCATCTCATGAACCATTATACATCCAAACAGCCTCTTTGGTAGCATCTTAAGTAGCGATGTATCCTGCCTTTATCGTCTAGTATGTCACGGTATCTAGCTTGGAACTCTTCCAACATACCGTCCCTTTAGTGAGGGTAAAGACAATGCCTGCGACTGACATTCAGTCGTCTTTATCACTCTGGAACACTTCCAGTGATCCTATATGGAGAATCATTGTGATAAGCGGAGATTGACCGAGCGTAGCATAGGAAACTCTTTTCTTATCAAGAGTATGTCATCCACGTACTCTACGAGGATCACCACCATACTCCCTACTACCTTTTTGTTTATACAAGGTTCATCTACCATTTTGATGATGTCAAACTCTTTGACTAACACATCAAAACAGACGTTCCAACTCTGCGATGCCTGCTTTATCAGATAAAACATCTTGCACACGTTTCCGCTGCTCCCACTGTTTACGAAGCCCTCTAGCTGTGTACTTACAGACGTTCTCTTCTAAAACATCATTTATAAAAGATGTCATGGCACCCAACCGCCAGATATCGTAGTCATGGTATGTAGCCGTGGCAAGTAGGATCTGGATGGACTTAAGCATAGATACTGGAAAAGGTTTCATCATTATCCACGCCTGGTCGATGACGAAAACCTTTAACAAGTCTAGCTTTGAAAGTCTCAACTTTTCCATGTACACCAAGTAATCTTCTCAAGATATACTTGCTCCTGATGGGGATTTAACCCTTCAGATATAGCAACTAAAGTCCATACTTTGTTGGTGTATAAGGATTCCATCTCAGATCGATAAGCATCCAGCCATTCTTACAGTCTCACTCCTGATGGCCAGCTCGAAGCTAGTTGGGTCATCATCTCATGATGCATTCCTCGCTCCCACTGTCATAGAGAAACCGAAGTATCTCTCAGGTGGGTGAGGAACCCTACTAGATCGGCGGAGAGGCCGAGGTTCGTTGGAATCTACTGAATCCTTCGGTTCTACCAAATCATCAACTCCAGTTTGTATAGCTGGAACGTTTCCAGTTCTACATAACAGACGTTGCCTCGAGCTTGTCCGGATTTTGCTTTTAGACATAGGCCGGACAACCCCAAATCTTAACTAACTTAAGATATGGGCTCTTCCCTTTCCATATCACATATGAAATGGTAGGCTTTGATTTGATTCGAACCCTAATTCAATAGGTATGCAGCTTCATAAGTGCATAACTCCCAAAAGGAAATAGGTAACTTAGTAGTGCTCATCATAGAGCACACCATATCGAATAGGGTGCAATTGCTCCGCCCCGACATACCATCGTGCAATGGTGTATAAGGAGGAGTAATGCTGAGAGAGAATCTCATTCTCCTTTAGAATAGTCCAGAAATTCTATGCACAAGTATTCTCCTCCCTGATCTCATCATAGGACATAATACTTATACCCGTATTTTGGTTCTCTACTTCTAACTTATATTCTGTGAATATCTCAAAAGATTCGGACTTGTGTTTCAACAGGAACATAGGTCTGAATCTAGAAAGATCATCAGAGAATGTAATGAGGTATAAAGAACCAGTCCTGGCATATGTAGACAAGGGACCTTACATACATCAACATGTATCAATCCCAAGAGTTCATTAACTTTTTCTCTGTTTCCAATAAACAGAGCTATGGTCATCTTATCTTTGTGACATGACTGGCGAGTTTCACAAGATGTAAATTCAAACTGATTTAAATATGCATCTATATGTAACTCTAGCTAGTCGGGTCACAATGATCTGACCTAGTCTACAATACCTCAAGAAGAATTCGTTCATTTCTGAACTCTTCCTCTTGTGTGTGTTCCGTATACTAAGAACTGTAGTTTGATTTAGAACATCAATGCTTTTAGATAACGTGCCTGAACCGATCAACTTTTGATATAGGAAATGTTCAAAACATTATCCATCTATACAAAATTTTATCATTTCTTTACTGATAAAGAGACTGATATGATTTTGTATATCAGGTTCAGTATCTAACAACATTCGTTCAGAATCAATGTATTACTATACAGGGTGACAGTGACCAACAGACTTGGCTGCAACTCTTGCCCCGTTTTCTGCCTCATGAAACTTATCACCCGTTCTCAGTTTTTCTACCCTTTTGTAGCCCTATGTAACATCTTACATATCTGGGATCCTGATCCGGTATCATATACCGTGGATGCGGAGGATTCTGAGAAACAGTTCTGTATAATGAACACACCCGAAGATGATGCATCAGCATGCACTCTCTTCGTTTGGGCGGCACGGGAAATCTGGTATTCCCCAAATTCCTGCTCTGTCTTATAACAATTATAAGTTGGAGCGGGACCAACGTTCCCCAGCTCAGTATAACAAGCGGGTTCGGTCAATATTCCGTATTATTATCTTGATTAAGGCGTGATATGGTCGCTACCAGGAGAGAGAGAGAAGAAAACACTCAGCGTGCGCTCTTGCAAGAATAGATTGGTTTTTATTTTATCTAATCAGGATGGCTCCCACTGCTTTTTATCAAATCTTCCTTCAAACCCAAAAAGGAAAGACTAGCCGGGATTAATTACACACTACAAGTTCACCAATCTTTCAGCCAGGCCAGTGTCGGTACTTTGAAGGAGGTCCCCCGTGCTTTCGCACGAACCTAATTAATGTAAACCTCGTTTTCCCAGAGGCGTAACCCCGTTGACACCTTTCTAGACACCTACTTGATCGGCTAATTGTAATGTGTAAAACTCTCCCAGGAGTAATTCTTACTCGCAGCGGGTATCGGGATCCAACTATCTCATAGAAGGTATGCAATCTCATTGCAAATTTCAACACTTGAAATTCCCGATAATATTTTGCCCCTAACCTCCTATGACCTTGACAAAGGCCAACAAATCATAGGATGCTAGTCAAGTTCAACCCGTCATTTCCTGATTGAATTAAACCCACCCGCACGGCCCTTAAAAAGGCTAACAAGGTCGCACGACTACCCTAACCCAATCTGCATCATATGCATAAGCAGATAAGCACCAGTTAGCTACCGCACACTGCGCCTTGACAAAGGCCAACAAACACAGCACGAATACTAACTACTACTTATCTGAAATGACGGAGGGCTACGACAGGTTTTTCTGAAAATCTATTGCGTAATGAACTTGATATCGTTGTAGGATCGAATGAATTTTGAAATGGAGTGTTTTTTAGGCTTTTCTAGTTTTGCTAAAGGAGTCACTCCCGGTGAAGGGATCGTCGGTCCTTTCCTCGTCGAATGAGGTGCGGAATCTATCATATATATCACCGTGCAAAGCAAAAACACTTAAAAGCAATCAAAAGACAAACCGAGGGGTGTAGCATCTGCCAGTTATTGCTAAAGGAGTCACTCCTGGTGAAGGGATCTCGGTCCTTTCCTTATCGAATAAGGTGCAGGATATATCGCATATACCGCTATGCAAAGCAAGAACTGTAGCTACCTGTTTTATTTTGAAATTCGATTCTACAACATCTTAGGTTTCTTTTCTTTCATTAATCATATTAATGAAGTCCCATCATTTAAGTACCTAAACATCACAGATAAATACGGCGTACACTTATGCCATTCGTATTCGCCTCGATGTCCCCTCGTGCACCGTTAGGTTAGGTAACTAATGGCAGAGCGGGGCAGGGCTAGCGCGGGTGTAAAACATAAGTAACGTCTATATAATATATCATATATACTATATACTGTATCTATCACAGAACATCACATGATCACATCACAGATATCGCAGCAGAAGAAACATATGAAATATTGGATATACTAGGACGTCCGTGTTTTCAATACGAGCCAGTATAAAACACGGATTCCACGGTCGCGATGAATAGCCAAACCCACACCCCTAGACCCCTACGAGAGCGGCAAGCAACCCTACCAATTCTGGAGTTAGGTGACCCGGACTCGACTCCTCGAGTTGGTCTCCCACTGGACTCCAGAACCGGGTTACTTGTGCCCTCCTCCTTGGGTCTATCCTAGTGCGGAAAAGTAAATAATATACAAAGGGTGACTACTTCCGCAACCTGGAAATGCCCCAATAAAAGAATATTACATACAAGTTTTTACATGAATGAAAATGAAAAACACTCATCTCACATAAAAACCCCCGGCTATTCAAACACGACGATCCAATATAACATATCCAGCAACACATAACATCACATGTCATCAACGTAAGTAAATATGCGCATCCCAATTGTCGTTGACATATAGCAACGAAACTGGCGATATCACATATTACACTTACGGTCACAGAAAAGAAAGTGTAAAACTACAACAGTTGGAATCCGCAACCTCTTTAGACATCGCATGCCCAATCAAATGAATTCCTTAGACATCGCATGCCTAACAATTATAAACCCCGCATTTTAGCCTCATTATCGAAAACTCTTTTCAATATCAAGTCGGGCAATTCAACAGGATTCCTGACATCCTGATCGAATACTCGTCGCAAACTTCAGTAGACGGCGGCACCCCCGACGCCGTCGACGAAGTGCACCAAGGCGGAACACCGTTGCCGCGAGCACCCGAACGGATGCTTTCGGCGACGGGGTTCTCCTACAGTCACTTGGTCGGGGCTATGGGGCGTAGCTGTCTATTAAGTTTACCCGGCAACTATCCGCGTACGCTACGTGATTGCGACGGACTTTTGATCACATCAAAATTCCGTGGCAACTGATCAAGTGAGACTAAACTGCTATGTTTATAACATTCATTCAGTTATCTCATAACTTATTGTGATTTCCAATTATTGTATCACATTCCGGATAAATAGAAAATGCTAAACTTTTCGATCGAACAATCGAACACCCAAGTTTTCCCGATACAGCTCAACACATGAAATAAGTCTAACAACATTCAGTTCGTGCCTCAGTACCAACGGTCCAGCCGTAGAAGGGTCAAGCCAACGCCTCACATGTGGCACGCCGTACTGCCCCAAACCCGAAGGTTCAAAGGGCAGTTCAAGACGGTCACATAATCGAGTTAAGATTTGTTGTCTTCTAGAGGGTCCATCGCGTTACTTGCACTACTTAGAACGTCGTTAAACTACGGAAAAATCCAACACTTGGAAATTTCCCGACAGGAGAAAAATTTGGTATTTATATCCGGTCGAACTTTTTAACATATTCTATAATTTATCCGGAAAGCCAAACAGACAAAATTTGATAATCCGATCGAATATACCAAGTCCCCAAGACAACCCAGAAAATTCAACTCTTGAAAAAATATTAAAAATTCCCAGAAGACTCAGCACTACAAGACATGAATTACTGTGCAAGCCACGTGGTGTAACTCAACACAGTGGCCGCGGAACCGCCGCGAATCCCATGGTAGGGGCCGCGGTTCCGCGCCTCTGTAGTCGAGTTACCTTCACGTGCTTCACAGTAACTCATGTAATTCCCTGCTGAATTTTTTGGCAATTTTTAATCTGGAAAAATCCCAGAAATTAAAAAATGTACAGAGAGCATATTTAGGGTTGGGTTTTCGGGTCGTTCGGACTTCAAATTCCGTCTGGACATCGCCTAAGGCTCTAGCTAGGCTCTGATACCACTGTAGGGTTCCTAGGCACTCTAGTGAGGTCTCACAAGGCATCAACCATGCCAATTTCAATAATACGGGGTGCCGAGAAACCCTAATACGGATCGTTGGCTAGATTTCTAGGCGAAAAAGCAACTAGTTAACTACTTAACTAAGAGTAACGGAAATACAACCTTTGTAGATCCGGTTCTCCACCTCCATAGCTCCATGATGAAGTGTCCTCGCTGTCCAAAACGAAATCCGGGCTCTTGCGTCGGCTTCATCGGAGAAATGGGCGGGCTAGGTCATCGACGACGTGCCGAAGATGATCTACGTCGAAGCATCACTAGATCAAGCTCCACCTTCACCAAGCCATGAAAACTTGTGAAGAAAACACACTCTACTACTTGGCAAGAGGTAGAGGATGAAGAAATAGGAAGTGGGTTCTCTTTAGATTTGGATTTCTCACTCATTTGCTCAAGTTGCCATTTTTGAAGCAAGCTTTCTTCTTGAAGAAGAAGAAGATGATGATGATAAATCTTATGATAAGTTAATTCAAAATAGAAAATAAATTGAACACTTATCATATGGCAACCATGGTGAAGTGTAGAGAATAAATCATGGTTAGAAGGAGTGGTTAGGGTTAAGCATGAAGACAAAATGGTCACTAAGTCAAAGTTTCATGAACTTTCAATGTAAAACAAAACTAGTAACCATTTTCTTTTCTTTTGCCATTTCTTTTCCAAAATAAAACAAATGAAATAAATAAATAAATGAAAAAGAAAACCCTAACCAATACACAACCATGGTTTAATCTTTACACAAACCCTAGAAAGCATGTATCATCAAACATGATACAATCAAGTGTACAAAAAGTATATCACATATACAATGTGCACTTCCGAGCGAGAAAATCCATTTAAAGTGAACCGATACTAGTTAATGCAAAGTAATATATCAAATATATAATTATGCATTAAATCATTAAATCAACACTTGATTCAATGATCCGGTCATGTCGCACACAACCGACCAGTATACAATGTATCGGCTTATCGAATCAACGCTTGAATCGATAACTAGGTTATATCGCATACAACCATTCAACACATTGATCGCGAGAATGAAATACGGTATCACATACACGCATTATTCTCGGTCCCGCACATATCTCATATGCGCTCCTATTTCGTTTCGCTTGAGCCAGGAAACCTCTGTGTAGGACTCTAAAGACTCGTCAATACGCCGGCAGCAGGTGATGATCATATCAAGCACCCACAAGCCGCAAGCGGTCTGCTAAATGTAACGGCCACCCGGGTATTGAGCGATCTGAAGATCGACGAGCAAGCCCGCTCACACTCCAGTGAATCCAACCAGTAACACTACCGTACAGTCCGGTCTGATCGTCTGATATGTCGCATATCTTGCCTAGGGGTGGTAAACGTCAGACCACAATAGCTCAATAAGTCGTGTCGATATGAGGTCTATAACAATTCGAGAAACTACTGGTAACACTTACCAGTAAATCTCAGCAACCCTGGCCAGGGATTTCCTGTTATAGCCAATCGAACACAGCGCAACATCAACCCCCTATACCGGGAGAGACGAATCCCCTCCTATCGCTCATTGCCTCCATGTGACTCGGGACTGTACCCAAAAACCACCGTTTTGCACGCCCTCTTGGACGTGGTAAGATGGAAATCAAAGCACAGTGGGAACCACACAAGACTCTATGACGATCTCGGGTCAACAGACTACTCTGTACCAGTGTCACCAGAGAACTGCCATCTGACGTGAGGTATAATACCATCTGGGAGTTCTCGGCGAGTCCGTCCAGTGTACCCAGTCTCTACTGAGCACCCGTGTATCATCTCCGATGTCAAACACCAATGGATATGGGATCATCCATCGCCCATCTGTATGGGTCGAGAAGGTATACGCTAGTCTACTCTGGTATATCGATGCCCCGTCTCGA
Source organism: Agapanthus africanus (assembly GCA_030015575.1). Classification (NCBI taxonomy): domain Eukaryota; kingdom Viridiplantae; phylum Streptophyta; class Magnoliopsida; order Asparagales; family Amaryllidaceae; genus Agapanthus; species Agapanthus africanus. Next base: position 446,596,660 of record JASDDO010000012.1, on the reverse strand, counting down.
TACACCCACGACTAGGGACTTTGAAGGATGTACTTATGGACTACCATGTCCCCACTAGTATGATCCGCATCATAGTCCAGATAGTCAAGTACACATCCTAAGGGCTTTACCAACATGTAACAGAGAGACAATCAGTGCACACGTTAAGGTAAAGAGTAACCAGATAGCATACTATCATATCGAGCAAGAAAGACCTCCCTATATATGTCCCAACATCCACTACAATATACATCCTATGTACAGTAATGGCCTCTAGGGAATACATATAACTAACATTGTTGGCCTGCGTCAAGGTCATAGGACGCTAGGGGCAAAATATTATCGGGAATTTCAAGTGTTGAAATTTGCAATGAGATTGCATACCTTCTATGAGATAGTTGGATCCCGATACCCGCTGCGAGTAAGAGTTACTCCTGGGAGAGTTTTATACATTACAATTAGCCGATCAAGTAGGTGTCTAGAAAGGTGTCAACGGGGTTACGCCTCTGGGAAAACGAGGTTTACATTAATTAGGTTCGTGCGAAAGCACGGGGGACCTCCCTCAAAGTACCGACACTGGCCTGGCTGAAAGATTGGCGAACTTGTAGTGTGTAATTAATCCCGGCTAGTCTTTCCTTTTAGGGTTTGAAGGAAGATTTGATAAAAAGTAGTGGGAGCCATCCTGATTAGATAAAATAATAACCAATCTATTCTTGCAAGAGCACACGCTGAGTGTTTTCTTCTCTCTCTCTCCTGGTAGCGACCATATCACGCCTTAATCAAGATAATAATACGGATAATTGACCGAACCCGCTTGTTATACTGAGCTGGGGAACGTTGGTCCCGCTCCAACTTATAATTGTTATAAGACAGAGCAGGAAATTGGGAAATACCAAGATTCCCGTGCCGCCCAAACGAAGAGAGTGCATGCAGATGCATCATCTTCGGGTGTGTTCATTATACAGAACTGTTTCTCAGTATCCTCCGCATCCTTGGTATATGATACCGGATCAGGATCCCAGATATGTAATCTGTTACATAGGGCTACAAAAGGGTAGAAAAACTGAGAACGGGTGATAAGTTTCATGAGGCAGAAAACGGGGCAAGTGTTGCAGCCAACTCTGTTGGTCACTGTCACCCTGTATTGTAATACATTGATTCTGAACGAATGTTATTAGATACCGAACCTGATATACAAAATCATATCACTCTCTTTATTAGTAAAGAAATGATAAAATTTTGTATTGTTGGATAATGTTTTGAACATTTCCTATATCAAAAGTTGATCGGTTCAGGCATGTTATCTAAAAGCATTGATGTTCTAAATCAAACTACAGTTCTAAGTATATGGAACACACACAAGAGGAAGAGTTCAGAAATGAACGGATCCTTCTTGAGGTATTGTAGACTAGGTCATATCAATGCGACCCGACTGGCTAAAGTTACATTAAGATGCATATTTAAATCAGTTTGAATTTACATCTTATGAAACTTGCCAGTCATGTCACAAAGATAAGATGACCACAGCTCTGTTTATTGGAAACAGAGAAAGAGTTAGTGAACTCTTGGGACTGATACATGATGATGTATGTAAGGTCTCCCGTCTACACATGCCAGGACTGATTCTTTATACTTCATTAAATTCTCTGATAATCTCTCAAGATTCAGTCATATGTTCCTGTTGAAACATGAGTCCGAACCTTTGAGATATTCACAGAATATAAGTTAGAAGTAGAGAACCAAAATACGGGTATAAGTATTATGTCCTTTGATGTGATCAAGGAGGAGAATACTTGGGCACGGAAATCCTGGACTATTCTAAAGGAGAATGAGATTCTCTCTCAGCATTACTCCTCCGTATACACCATTGCACGATGGTATGTCGGGGCGGAGCAGATACACCCTATTTGATATGGTGTGCTCTATGATGAGTGCTACTGAGTTACCTTTTTCCTTAGGGGGTTATGCACTTGAGAAGTTGCATACCTATTGAATAGGGTTCCAATCAAATCAGTTGCCTACCGCTTCATATGTGATATGGAAAGGGAAGAACCCATGTCTTAAGCTAGTTAAGATTTGGGGTTGTCCGGCCTATGTCTAAAAGCATAATCCGGACAAGCTCGAGGCAAATACTGTTATGTAGAACTGGAAATGTTCCAGCTATACAGACTGCAGCTGATGATTTGATAGAACCAAAGGATTCAGTAGATTCCAACGAACCTCAGCCTCTCCGCCGATCTAGTAGGGTTCCTCACCCACCTGAGAGATACTTCTGTTTCTCTATGACAGTGGGAGCGAGGATTGCATCATGAGATGATGACCCAACTAGTTTCGACCTGGCCATCAGGAGTAGGACTCTGTGAGAATGGCTGGATGTTTATCGATCTGAGATGGAATCCTTATACACCAACAAAGTATGGACTTTAGTTGCTATATCTGAAGGGTTAAATCCCCATCAGGAGCAAGTATATCTTGAGAATATTACTTGGTGTACATGGAAAAGTTGAGACTTTCAAAGCTAGACTTGTTAAAGGTTTTCGTCATCGACCAGGCGTGGATAATGATGAAACCTTTTTCCAGTGGCTATGCTTAAGTCCATTCAGATCCTACTTGCCATGGCTACATACCATGACTACGATATCTGGCGGTTGGGTGTCATGACAGCTCTTCTAAAATGATGATTTAGAAGAGAGCGTCTATAAGTACACAGCCAGAGGGCCTCGTAGATAGTGGGAGCAGCGGAAACGTGAGCAAGATGCTTTATCTGATAAAGCAGGCATCGCGGAGTTGGAACATCTGTTTTGATGGATTAGTCAAAGAAGTTGACATCATCAAAATGGTAGATGAACCTTGTATATACAAAAAGGTAGTAGGGAGTATGGTGACGATCCTCGTAGAGTACGTGGATGACATACTCTTGATAAGAAAGGAGTTTCTTATGCTACGCTCGATCAATCTCCGTTTATCACAATGATTCTCTATATAGGATCAATGTGATACCTCCTATATCCTGATTTTGGATCTATGAGATAGATCTAATTGGATGTTAGGATACTCACTAGTAGTAGTGAGATGGTATCAATCGATCGTGGGGAGAATCACTGGAAGTGTTCCAGAGTGATAAAGACGACTGAATGTCAATCGCAAGCATTGTCTCTACCCTCAGTAAAGGGACGGTATGTTGGAAGAGTTCCAAGCTAGATACCGTGACATACTAGACGATAAAGGCTGGATACATCGCTACTTATGATGCTACCAAAGAGGATGTTTGGGTGTATATTAGTTCATGAGATGAACTACGTTCCTACCATTGTGAGACAATGGAGTTGTGGCTTATGCCAAGGAACGCCGGTCCCATCAGTGATCCAGACTTATTCTAAGGCAGTATCACCTGATCATGGAGATGGTTGATCTCCAAGGTGATCGAGGCAAGGAGAGCAGACTCAGAGGATAACACGGCAGATCCACTCACGAAGGCCTATTCCCAAAGAGAGACTTTTATGGGATGGTTGAGTATGAGATACTTCGACCACTGCTACAGATGACCCTAGTGCAAGTGGGAGATTGTTAGTTATATGTATGCCCTAGAGGCCATTACTGTACATAGGATGTATATTGTAGTGGATGCTGGGACATATATAGGGAGGACTTTCTTGCTCAACATGATAGTATGCTATCTGGTTACTCTTTACCTTAACGTGTGCACTGATTGTCTCTCTGTTACATGTTGGTAAAGCCCTTAAGATGTGTACTTGACTACCTAGACTATGATGCGGATCATACTAGTGGGGACATGGTAGTCCATAAGTACATCCTGGAAAGTCCCTAGTCGTGGGTGTATCGAGACGGGGCATCGATATACCAGAGTAGACTAGCGTATACCTTCTCCACCCATACAGATGGGCGATGGATGATCCCATATCCATTGGTGTTTGACATCAGAGATGATGTACGGGTGCTCAGTAGAGACTGGGTACACTGGACGGACTCCCCGAGAACTCCCAGATGGTATTATACCTCACGTCAGATGGCAGTTCTCTGGTGACACTGGTATAGAGTAGTCTGTTGACCCGAGATCGTCATAGAGTCTTGTGTGGTTCCCACTGTGCTTTGATTTCCATCTTACCACGTCCAAGAGGGCGTGAAAAACGGTGGTTTTTGGGTACAGTCCCGAGTCACATGGAGGCAATGAGCGATAGGAGGGGATTCGTCTCTCCCGGTATAGGGGGTTGATGTTGCGCTGTGTTCGATTGGCTATAACAGGAAATCCCTGGCCAGGGTTGCTGAGATTTACTGGTAAGTGTTACCAGTAGTTTCTCGAATTGTTATAGACCTCATATCAACACGACTTATCGAGCTATTGGGGTCTGACGTTTTACCACCCCTAGGCGAGATATGCGACATATCAGACGACGAGACCGGACTGTACGGTAGTGTTACTGGTTGGATTCACTGGAGTGTGAGCGGGCTTGCTCGTCGATCTTTAAATCGCTCAATACCCGGGTGGCCGTTACGTTTAGCAGACCGCTTGCGGCTTGTGGGTGCTTGATATGATCATCATCTGCTGCCGGCGTATTGACGAGTCTTTAGAGTCCTACACAGAGGTTTCCTGGCTCAAGCGAAACGAAATAGGAGCATGTATGAGATATGTGCGGGACCGAGAATAATGCGTGTATGTGATACCGTATTCTATTCTCGCGATGAATGTATCGATTGGTTGTATGCGATATAACCTATTTATCGAATCAAGTATTGATTCGATAAGCCGATACATAGGATACTGGTCGGTTATATGCGATATGACCGGATCGTTAAATCAAGTGTTGATTTAATGATTTAATGCATAATTATATATATTTGATATATTAATTTGCATCAACTAGTATCGGTTTACTTAAGATGGATTTTCTCACTCGAATGTGCACATTGTATATTCGATATAGTTTTGTGCACTTGATTGTATCATGTTTGATGATACATGTTTACTTGTGTTTGTGTGAAGATTGAACCATGGTCATATGAATGGTTAGGGTTATGATTATTTATTCATTCCTTTATTTATTTGTTAGTTTTGGAAAATAATAGCAAAAGAGAAAAATGGTGGCTTTCTTTGTTCTTTCTTGAAGCTTCATGATGACTTTGACCAAGTGACCATTTTGTCTCATGCTTAACCCTAACCATTCCACTCAACCATGATTCATTCTCTACACTTGACTATGGTTATATTATGATAAGTATTCATATTATTTTCTTTGAGGATAATACTTATCATAAGATAACATTCATCTTCATCTTCTTCTTCTTCTTCACTTGAAGAAAACCTTTCTTCATCAATGGTGATTGATGAAATAGAGTGAGAAATCCAATTCTAAAGTCTACCCACTTCCTATTTCTTCATCCTCTACCTCTTGCCAAGTAGTAGAGTGTGTTTCCTTCACAAGATTTCTTGACTTGGTGACGTTGGAGCTTGATCTAGCGATGCCTCGATATAGATCATCTTCGGCACGTTGTCGACGACCTAGCCCGGTCTTTTCTCCAGTGAATCCAACCAGTAACACTACCGTACAGTCCGGTCTCGTCGTCTGATATGTCACATATCTCGCCTAGGGGTTGTAAAACGTCAGACCCTAATAGCTCGATAAATCGTGTCGATATGAGGTCTATAACAATTCGAGAAACTACTGGTAACACTTACCAGTAAATCTCAGCAACCCTGGCCAGGGATTTCCTGTTATAGCCAATCGAACACAGCGCAACATCAACCCCCTATACCGGGAGAGACGAATCCCCTCCTATCGCTCATTGCCTCCATGTGACTCGGGACTGTACCCAAAAACCACCGTTTTGCACGCCCTCTTGGACGTGGTAAGATGGAAATCAAAGCACAGTGGGAACCACACAAGACTCTATGACGATCTCGGGTCAACAGACTACTCTGTACCAGTGTCACCAGAGAACTGCCATCTGACGTGAGGTATAATACCATCTGGGAGTTCTCGGCGAGTCCGTCCAGTGTACCCAGTCTCTACTGAGCACCCGTACATCATCTCTGATGTCAAACACCAATGGATATGGGATCATCCATCGCCCATCTGTATGGGTCGAGAAGGTATACGCTAGTCTACTCTGGTATATCGATGCCCCGTCTCGATACACCCACGACTAGGGACTTTCAAGGATGTACTTATGGACTACCATGTCCCCACTAGTATGATCTGCATCATAGTCCAGGTAGTCAAGTACACATCCTAAGGGCTTTACCAACATGTAACAGAGAGACAATCAATGCACACGTTAAGGTAAAGAGTAACCTGATAGCATACTATCATGTCGAGCAAGAAAGTCCTCCCTATGTATGTCCCAGCATCCACTACAATATACATCCTATGTACAGTAATGGCCTCTAGGGCATACATATAACTAACAGGAAATGGGTTCTCTTTAGTTTTCTTTTTCTCTCAATATTTTCTCACCTTGGAAAAAGCTAGCAAGCTTTTCATGAGGAAGAAGAAGACGAAGTGATGAACAAATGAAACTCATGAGGTGAGAATAGCAACCATGGGTAAGTTAATGTCATACCTTAACTCATGTAGAGACTTAACTATAGGTAAGGATAATGGTTAGGTTAATAAATATCTCAAGCATGACAAAAGGAGTGGACTTGGTCAATAGTTCTACAAGCTTCTCCAAGCTTTAACCATTAATCCAATTTCCACCATTTTGTGATTTACTTTGATAAATAAAAACCCTAGGATTATCCTAACCATAGTGTAAGTCTCATACATCCATGAAGCATGTGTCATCAAGTATGATGCAATAAAATGTACATTAATATATATCACATATATACTATATGCACACAAGTGAGAAAAAGAATTCTTAGTGAGCAAATATTAGTTAATGTAAGTTAATATATCAAACATATAATTATACATTAAATTATCAAATCAATACTTGATTTAATAATCCGGTTATATCACATACAACCAACTAATATCATATGAATCAACTTATCGATTCAACACTTGATCCGATAATCCGGCTATATCACATATAACCGACCGATATCACATATCGCGAGAATAGAATGCGATATCACATACGCGCATTAATCTCGGTCCCGCACATATCACATATGTGCTCCTACTCCGTTTCGCATGAACCAGGAAACCTCTGTGTAGGACTTTAAAGACTCGTCAATATGCCGGCAGTAGGTGATGATCATATCAAACACCCACAAGTCGCAAGCGGTCTGCTAAACGTAACGGCCACCCGGGTATTGAGCGATCAGAAGATCAACAAGCAAGCCTGCTTAAACTCCTGCGAATCCAATCAGTAACACTACCGTACAGTCCTGTCTCTTCGTCAGATATGTCGCATATCATAGCCTGGGGGTGGTATAACGTCAGACCCCAATAGCCTGATAAGTCATGCCGATGCAAGGTCCGTAATGGTTCGAGAAACTACTGATAACACTTACCAGTAGATCTCAGCAACCCTGGCCAGGGATTTCATGTTATGGCCAATCGAGCATAGCGCAACATCAACTCCCAATACCGGGAGAGACGAATCCCCTCCTATCGCTCATTGCCTCCATGTGACTCGGGACTGTACCTAAAAACCACCGTTTTTCACGATCTCTTCACCGTGGTAAGGTGGAAATCAAAGCATAGTGGGAATCACACAAGACTCTATGACGATCTTGGGTCGACAAACTAACCTGTACCAGTGTCGCCAGAGAACTGCTATCTGACGATAGGTATAATACCATCTAGGAGTTCTCGGCGAGTCCGTTCAGTGTACCCAGTCTCCACTGAGCACCAGTATACCTTTTCTGATGTCAAACACCAATGGATATGGGATCATCCATCGCCCATCATATGGGTCGAGAAGCGTATACGCTAGTCTATTCTGGAGCATCGATGCCCTGTCTCGATACTCTCACGACTAGGAACATTTGAAGGATGTACTTACCGACTACCAATGCCCCACTAGTATGATCCGCATCATAATCCTGGTAGTCAAGTACTCATCCTAAGGGCTTTATCAACATTTAATAGAGAGACAATAAGTGTACATGTTAAGATAAAGTGCAACCAGATCGCATACTATCATGTCGAGCAAGAAAGTCCTCCCTATATATGTCCAAGCATCCACTACAATATACATCGCATGTACAGTAATGGCCTCTAGGGCATACATATAACTAACATGTTCCAAAAATTGAGTTTTTTTAGGATGTTTGCACACCCCGCGGGCTCACGGTTTGAACCGAGAAGCCGCGGGGTGGAGCATGGGCACCCCAGGGAAACCTTGGAAGGACTAAAGGCTGGGCCTACCCTCCAAGACCCCACAAGGCGGCCTTGGGGGGGTGACCCGAGAGCACCCCAACTGGGTGCTCTCGGGTCTGCTCACTCTATGGGGACACCTCATGGTCGCCCCCGGTGGTGGGTACCCCCTTAAGCCTCTGAGTCGGAAGTTAATTTTTCCCCCTTCACCTCTGCGAAGATTCGAACGGGTTTCGAGTTCGTTTCAACTTCCGGATTGGCTTAAATCGCTCGCTTTTAGAGCTTTAGCTCACTGAATTTTCATGGTTTTGGAAAATTGGTTTCGTTCGCTAATTGTGCGCATAATTCTAACGTCGTGGTTTTCTTTACTTGCTTCTGTGATGCGTACATGTGTTGTTTAACGTCTTCTAATCGCTATGCATCGATTAGAAGGGGTTGCACGCATATTGTTTAGCTGTGGTGTTTGTTGTGATATCTTTGAGATGGATTTGTCGGATTGTCGTGATGGATATCCTATAGTGCAATGTTTGTACTACAGTTTTGATTCATTTGTATATTCATTATTACAGGGCGAGCGTCGGACATGTGGAATGTCGTTTCTGTCTGGTTGTATATTCTTTTATTGGGGCACGGCCGGGTTGAGGTCGATGTCACCATTGTATATATTTTTCTTTTTTGTACTAGGATTACCCCGCGGCGGAGTGCATGAGTAGCCGGGTTCTAGAGGGCAACGAGCCTCCATCTCATGGCGTTGAGACCGGAGTGCCTTGCTCTAGAATTGGAAGGCTATTCTCCGCACTCATAGGGGTATAGGATGACCCACGGAGGAGTGCTCAAGTTACCGGATTCTGTGAAGTGTTGGGTGGCCCATTCACCTTGTTGACTGGGGTTGCCTCTCTTCAGGAATTGGCGGGTAAATTGACATGCTTGTAGGCGTCTTGGTTATACATTGCATAGGCTATCCACACGACCGAGGAACGTCGGGTTTCATTTGAGGTTTGAACAAAACCTGGGGCTCCAAGTTTATCCACTTTTCCATATTGCTTATCGCTTATCTGTGATGTTTCTTATATCATGCCTGGTACGAATGTTATATATATATTAGTAGATATTGTATATGTTTTGCATCCACGCTAGTCCAGCCCCCGCTCTGCCGTTAGTTAAGTAACCAAACGGTGCATGACGGGGCCTTGTGGCGAATACGGATGGCATATACGTACATTGTATTTTCGTACATTTTGGGTGTGATAGGTTTTAATTGATGGGAAGGCATTAATTTTGATTAATGCAAGGAAAGTAAACCTAAAAGATGTTGTCAGAACAAATTTTGAAAAACTATAGTTGTATTCTTTTGCTTTGCATAGTGGTATTCATTTAGGAATATCCAGCACCTCATTCGAGAATACAATGTTAGTTGTATGTATGCCCTAGAGGCCAGTATTGTACAGATGATGTATATTATATTGGATGCTTGGACATATATAGAGATGACTTTCTTGCTTGATATGATAGTATGCTATCTGGTTACTCTTTATCTTACATGTACACTTGTCTCTTTAAACTGTCTTATACTTACATGTTGATAAAGCCCTTAGGATGTGTACTTGACTACCTGGACTATGATGCAGATCATACTAGTGGGGACATGGTAGTCCATAAGTACATCCTTCATGGTCCCTAGTCGTGGGTGTATCGAGACGGGGCATCGATATACCAGTGTAGACTAGCGTATACGCTTCTCGACCCATGAGATGGGCGATGGATGATCCCATATCCATTGGTGTTTGACATCAGAGATGATATACGGGTGCTCAGTGGAGACTGGGTACACTGGACGGACTCGCCGAGAACTCCCAGATGGTATTATACCTCACGTCAGATGGCAGTTCTCAGGTGACATTTGTGCAGGTTAGTCTGTAGACCCGAGATCGTCATAGAGTCTTGTGTGATTCCCACTGTGCTTTGATCTCGACCTTACCACGTCGACGAGGGCATGCAAAACGGTGGTCTTTGGGCACAGTCCCGAGTCACATGGAGGCAATGAGCGATAGGAGGGGTTTCGTCTCTCCCGGTATTGGGGGTTGATGTTGCGCTGTGCTCGATTGGCCGTAACAGGAAAGTCCCTGGCCAGGGCTGTTCAGAGATTTGCTGGTAAGTGTTACCAGTAGTTTCTCGACCCGTTATGAGCCTCACATCGGCATGACTTATCGGTTATTGGGGTCTGACGTTTACCACCCCTAGACTTGATATGCGACATATCAGACGAACAGACCAGACTGTACGGTAAGTGTTACTGGTTGGATTCACAGGAGTGTGAGCGGGCTAGCTCGTCGATCTTCTGATCGCTTAATACCCGGGTGGCCGTTACGTTTAGCAGACCGCTTGCGGCTTGTGGGTGCTTGATATGATCATTATCTACTACCGGCGTATTGACGAGTCTTTAGAGTCCTATACAGAGGTTTCCTGGCTCAAGCGAAACGAAATAGGAGCGCATATGAGATATGTGCAGGACCGAGAATAATACGTGTATGTGATACCGTATTCAATTCTCGTGATGAATGTATCGATTGGTTATATACGAAATAACCTAGATATCGAATCAAGGATTGATTCGATAAGCCGATACATAGGATACTAGTCGGTTATATGCGATATGACCGGATCGTTAAATCAAGTGTTGATTTAATGATTTAATGTATAATTATATATTTGATATATTACTTTGCATTAACTAGTATTGGTTCACTTTAAATGGATTTTCTCACTTGATGTGCAAGAAGTATATGTGATATACTTTTGTGCACATGTTTGTATCATGTTTGATGATACTAGATCATATGGTTAAGTGTAAAGGATTAAACCATGGTTAAGAGATGATTAGGGTTTTGCTTTTTCATTTATTTATTTGTTTATTTATTTGGAAATGATTTAGTTAAGAATGGTGGCTTATTTTGTTTCTTATTGAAGCTTCATGAAGCTTTGACTTTTGCAACCATTCTTATCTTCATGCTTAACCCTAACTCATCCAAGTAACCATGGTATATTCTCTACACTTAACCTTTGTTAGGATATGATAAGTATTGGTTTTCTTTTTCATTTTAAAATAACTTATCATATTCTTTCTTCTTCTTGATCATCTTCTTCTTCAAGAAAAGCTTAAGCCCATCAATGGCAACTTGAGCAAAAGTGAGTGAAATCCAATTCTAAAGTGAACCCACCTCCTATTTCTTCACCCTCTACCTCTTGCCAAGTTGTTTTGGGTGTTTTCTTCACAAGTTTCACCACTTGGTGAAGTTGGAGCTTGAACTTGTGCAACATCGACGTAGATCATCTTCGGCACGAAGCCGACGACCTAGTCCGCCCATTTTCCCGATGAAGCCGACGATTGAGTTCGGGATTCAAGATGGACAGCGAGAGGACGCCTACGTGGAGCAAAGGAAGTGGATATCCGGATCTACAAAGGTTGTAGCTTCTTATCTTTAGTTAAGTTGTTAACTAGTTTTATGTTTCGCCTAGAATTCTAGCCGACGATCCGTATTAGGGTTTCTCGGCACCCGTAAAATTTTAAATTGGCATGGTCGATGCCTTGTGAGACCTCTTGAGAGTGCCTAGGAACCCTACATACAAGAGCCTAGATCCCTTCACGGGGAGTGACCACTTGAGAAAAAGTTTACGTTGCTATAGACTACTTGGTTTTCTTTAAAACCACTAGTTTTCAAAAGCGGAACCTGAACCACTCCTTTTCAAATCTGCTCGGTTCCTTTAACGATATCAAGTTCATTATGTTAAAGGTTTTTGCGAAAACCCAGCCGTAGCCGTCTGTCATTTTCTATAAATAATACTTAGTATTTGTGCTGCGTTTGTTAACTGTGTCAAGGCGTAGTGTACGGTAGCTAAGTACTGCTTATTTGTAGCATACGATGCGATTGGTTAGGACAGTCGTGTAACCTTGTTGACTGTGTCAAGGTTTATACGGGTGGGTTTAACGCAATCAAGATAATGACGGGTTGAACTTGACTAGGACCTTCTGATTTGTTGACTGTATCAAGGTCACTAGGGTCCTAGGGGTAAAAACTACATCGGGAGTTTTAAATATACAGGAAACTTGCTATTGTTGCATACCTTCTGGAGTATAGTGACTAGAGTGGCTTCCATCTAGCTTATCACACGATGATGGTTGGATCCTTATCCCACTGATGAGTAGGATTACTCTTGGGAAATATTTTTCACTTCACAATTAGCAAACCTATTAGGTGTCTAGAAAAATGTTAATGGGGCTACGCCTCTGCGGAAACAAGGTTTATTCTGATTAGGTCCGTGCGAGAGCACGGGGAACCTCCCTCGAAGTACCAACACCCACTTGGCTAAACAGTTAGCGAACTTGTAAAGTGTTAATGATCCCAGCTATTTCTCCTTTTTAGGTTTGAAGGAGAATTCGAGGAAATAGTGGAAGCCATCCTGTTTAGATAAAATAATAACCAATCTAAACGTGCAAGAGCGTACGCTGAGTATTTTCTTTTCTCCCTCTCCAGGTAGCAACTGTTGGGTTATGCCAGTGCCCTGGCCATCTACCATGACCGAATGCGGAACAAAATTTTTATAAAACTGGCGCTAGAATAACCCCATAATACGGATCGACCATTAACCCTAATCTAGCAAACATAAAGAGGAGTTAAGAAAGGTTATACCGAATGATCTGTGTCCTTCGATCTTTAACCATCTTCCTAAGCTCCTAGAGGTCACCATGATCAAGCATGATCGCCGGTCTCCCTCCATCGAAGATGATCCACCTGAGGATTTATAGTTCGAGCTCTAATCTTATAGACGATGTAACTAGGGTACCTAGTTCGCTAAAGTAGATAGCCTAGAAGATATAGAGTCTAATGATGGATTGATTTGACTCTAAACACCCTAGGTTTCTCAACACATGAGACATTTAGGGTGGAGGTAGAGGAAGAAGAAGCATAAGAAGATGAGAGTGTGAAGCATGAAGAAACTCAACAAAAAATGGCTAAGTGTTGTGAACTAAAGAAAAGCTCAAGCCACTCAAAAAATATCTCACAACAACAAATATCAAGCATGCCCAAATAGTGAACCATGAGTCACCTCATGAGCCATGCTTCTATAAATGCCAAGCACACCTTATCCTCCACCTCATCTAACCATTTAGAAAAATGGTTAAAACAAAAATGAGGTGGCATCTTCTATAAGTATCTTGTAATGAATTAGAAGATTACCCCTCATCCGTATATACATACCCGTATCCGTATTCCGAAAAATACAAATACAAACAGACGAAAATAATCTAATAATATAATACTAGAATCCGGCTTAAACTAAAGCCCACTAGTATTATCCGTCCGAATCATGATATGTGCACAGGTGCACGTATATGATCGAACCCTGCCGCAAAACCATACGGCCTCTACATCATTTCGCCCGAAGCAAGGAAACCCTCTGTGTGGGACTCTAAAGACTCGTCAATACGCTGGCAGTGGGTTTAACCACAAGCACGTCAGCGGCACTAGCTGTACGTAATGGCTACCCAGGTATAGAGCGAAAGGAAGGCCGACGAGCAAACTCATCCGAACTCCTACTGAGCATATCCGTGACAATCTCCGTACAGTCCGGTCTGTTCGTCTAAGAGTATTGCATATCGAGTCTAGGGGGTGGATAAAGTCAGACCCCTAATAACGCGACATTTCGTGTCGGTATGAAGTCCATCACCAACTGAGAAACTACTGATCCAAATCAGCAATTCTCGAATACCTTGGCCAAGAATTTCTGGTGATGGCCACCCATGCATTACATGACATCAACCCCCAATACCGGGAGAGACGAATCCCCGACGATCCGCTCACCACCTCCATGTGGCTCGGGACTGTACCCAACTAAAACCTGTTTGCCCGACTCTTTTGAGACATGGTAGGGTAGTAATCAAAGCACGGTGGGAACTCACACGAGATAAATGATGATCTCAGGTCGACAGAATAACCTGTACACATGTCACCTGAGAACTGCTATCTGACAATAGGTATAATACCAACTAGCATGTTTTCGGCGAGTCCGTCTAGTGTACTCATAACCCAATGAGCACCTGTATACTATCTTAGGTGAGCAACAGACACCAATGGCGTGTGGGATCGGCCACCGCCCTTCGTCGGGGTCTCGATAAGTACACACTAGTCTACTTTGGAGTATCAATGCTCAGTCTCGATACTCCCACGACTAGGGACATTTAAGGATGTGCTTATAGACCACCCAGCTCCCACTTATATGATCGCCATCATAATGCTGGTAGTCAAGAAAGAATCTTATGGGCTCTATCAACATGTAATAGTGATATGTAATACCATATAATGCATGTACATGATGATAAAGACAAACCAGATAGCATACTATAATTTTGAGTAAGACTGTTCTATCCGTATAGGTCCTCTCTCAATCATCATAATCACTTGCCTGCGATTAAAATAATTGCCTTAAGGGCACTATAGCCAACAATCTCCCACTTGCACTTAAGGCTAATTATTGCGGTGTTGCATACTCACAGCCCCTGTGTTACCGAACACCCAACTTCTCTACTAATCAGTCTTACAAAGCTCATTTGTGAAACTATTGCGTTCGAGAAATAGCCTCAGCGAGTGGATCCGCTCCAGTGTTTCTATCTTTATCTCTCTCTATATCTCAACTTCGCGGAGAAAGACTATCTCCCGAAATGAGCAATACCTGTCTTAGAATTTGTCTGGATGTCTGATGGGACCCAGTTTACAAATGAACTCCAAATCCAACAAACTTCTTAGACTGTATCATGCACTGAATTTAATCAGTATCCTGCGCCATGCCTTTCACAGTATCCGCTTGGACCACCTGTCCAACATACTGTTGGAGATAGTGCCCACAGAGTCAATTATTGGATCACAGGCACGTGATTGCAATGATTGAGGGAGGACCTATCCCGGTAGGACAGTCTTACTCGAGATGACAGTATGCTATCTGGTTTACCTTTATCATCGTGTACTGCTTTAGGTGACATGACATGTCGCTATTACACGTTGATAGAGCCCCTAGGATTCTTGCTTGACTACCAGCAGTATGATGGCGATCATATACGTGGGAGCTGGTAGTCTATAAGCACATCCTTAAAAGGTCCCTAGTCGTAGGAGTTTCGAGACAGGGCATCGATTCTCCAGAGTAGACTAGTGTATACAGTCGAGACCCCGACGAGGGGCGGTGGCCGGTCTCACAAGCCACTGGTGTCAGTTGGTTCACCTAAGATGTATACAGGTGCTCATTGGGTTATGAGTACACCGGACAGGACTCGCCGGGAACATGCTAGTTGGTCTTATACCTGACGTCAGATAGCAGTTCCCTGGTGACATGTGTACAGGTTAGTTCATCGACCTGAGGATCGTCATTTGTCTCGTGTGAGTTCCCACTGTGCTTTGATTACTACCCTACCACGGCTCAAAGGAGTCGTGCAAACAGGTTTTAGTTGGGTACAGTCCCGAGCCACATGGAGGCAGTGAGCGGATCTTCAGGGGTTCGTCTCTCCCGGTATTGGGGGTGAGGTCGCGCTGTGTCTAGGAGAGCCATTACGCAAAGCCCTCGGCCGAGGCAGGAGATTTACTGGTAGGTATTCCAGTAGTATCTCAGGGCGTTCTGGGCTACACTCCGACACGACTTGTACCGTTTTTGGGGGTCTGACTTTTACCAACCCCCTAGGCCCGACATGCGATACTCATAGACGAACGGACCGGACTGTACGGATATTGTCACTGACAGGCTCAGTAGGGCGTCAGGATGAGTTCGCTCATCGACGTCCCTTTTGGTCAATAGCTGGTGGCCCGTCACGTATTGGCTAATACCTCTGACGTGCTAGTGGTTAAATCCATAGCCATAGTATTGACGAGTCTTTAGAGTCCACCACACTTTCAGTTACTCAAGCTTTCGGGCGAAACGCTGTAGAGGCCGTATGGAGATATGGCAGGGTCCGATCAGATACGTGCGGTATTGCACGGATCAGGATCGGACAGTTTTGTACTAGTGGCCATTTAGTTATATGGCAGGGTTCGATCTGATACGTGCGGTATTGCACGGATCAGGATCGGACGGATATTACTAGCCGGCTTTGGCTTGAGCCGGTCCTAGTTTAGTACAGTGTAGATTTTGTCTCATTGCATTTGTATCCGGTCAGAATACAGATGCGGGTGTGTATTCACAGTATCGGGGTTTTCCTGTAATTTATTACGGGACCAGTTTTCTGGAGTTGCCAGTTTGCATTCCGTTTCGGCCGGTTTTCCTTTGTTCTTTCCCGGCCGGACTTTTCCGATGGAGGGGGTAATTTGCAGTTTTGCAAATTACATTTGGGGAGGGGGTTTCATGCATATGTGGGATTTTGTTATGACCATCATCATTCTCTTTACCATGACTTACATTATTCATGATGGTGCATTTATGTGATTGGAAAGAAAAGCATGGTTGATGTTTTCTTGCTTTTGATGTGGTCACCATTTCTATCTCCTACCATCACCTCCCTTCATGCTACACATTTTATCCCTCCACCATTCTCAAATAAGTATGGCCGGCCACTTTGAGAGAGTGAGATGAGGGAATTTCATTTTTGTGGTGTGGGAAATTAATCATCCATCTCATTCTTATTGCTACCAAAAATCCCAAGTTCATATCTTGTTGATTCCTCCATCAAGGCAACTTCACAAACTCCAAGAGACTAATTAATTCTACACTACATTCTACAGCAACTCTTGGGCATGTCGACTTGCCGGCTTCATGCCCGAGTTGCCTCGGTATTGAGGCGGGAGCCCGTAAAAGACGCAGGCTATGTGGTGCCCTTCCGGCGAGGAGGCGACGATATGGAGACAAGACTTTCCGCGGGAGATTGGGACGATGACGAGAAGACCGGAGGACTCGGATCACTCGGTATACTTCTCTTCCCATCTCTTGATTATCTAGCATTAGGTTAATGGTTAACGATCCGGGTTTTATTGTCCGCGGTAGCGCCAGTTTCCAAGTTAGGAAAATTTTTGATTCCGCATTTTGGCCTCGGATAGACGGCCGGGGCGCTGCCGTGGCGCAACATGGTATCAGAGCCACGCCATTAACCTTTCCTAGCTTGTTCTAATGCGTTTTGCTTATCCGATCGACCAAAATCCCAAAAACCACATTTTCCTTCACATCAGTTTTCTGTTGGAATTTTTTGGTGTCAAAAATTTTTTCAGGTTGTAGAAAACTGCTGTACAAGACATTCTAAGACTTCTGTTAAAATTTGACAATGTCAGTCGCTGAGTAGAGCGCGGAACCGCGGCCAAACCCCCCTTGGGCCGCGGTTCCGCCGCAGTCTACTGTGTTCACTTTGTCCAATTTGTACAGTAGTCTTTTGGGATAATTTTGTGGGTTTTGGGATATTAAATTTGGGCCCAGGTTTTCTGTGACTGCTACAGTATTGGTTGGGGGCCCACTTGTTAATTGTTTAATCGATCGGATATTTTAAACACATTATTTCACAGTATTTACATTATATCTGCGACCGTGAATGTCACTTGATCGGTAAATCCCGTCTAACCGCTATAGCCCGGTTAGACGGATTTGCGAACGTGACTTTCACGTTGATGTTCTATGTTTATGCTGTGTTGTTGCGGATCGGTCGTGGGGGATAGCCTGGATGCAATGCTAGTACAGTTTTGTTGTATTATGTACATTTGATATTGCGGGGCGAGCGTCCGACATGTGGACTGCCGTCACTGCCTGATTGTATTATTTTTTTAGGGCACGACCTGGTTGCGGTCGATGTACCCGGTGTATGTATATTTTACTTTCTGTACTAGGATTATCCCGCGGAGGGGTGCACGGATAGCCGGGTTCTAGAGGGCAACGGGCCCGCATCTCATGGCATTGAGACGGAGGGGGCTTCACTCTAGGATTGGCGGGCTATTCGCCGCACTCGTAGGGGGTACAGGTTGACCCAGGAGGGGTGCCCAAGTTACCGGATTCCGTGAAGTGCTGGGTGGTCCATTCACGGTGCTGGAGGGGGCTGCCTCGCTTCAGGTTTTGGCGGGTGACTTGCCGCGCCCGTAGGGGTCTAGGATTTCATTGCACAGGCTATCCACACGACCAGGGGAACGTCGGGTTTCAGCAGCGGCTCTGTGAAACCCGGGGCTTCCAGATATCTGTATTGTTCTGTGATGCTGTACATTTCTGTGATGTTGCATTCTTATCACGCCTTGAGCGAATATAATATATTGGTATATATATTAGTAGATGTTGTATATGTTTTGCATCCGCGCTAGTCCAGTCCCCGCTCTGTCGTTTGTTAAGTAACCTAACGGGTGATGACGGGACCCATTGGCGAATGCGGATGGCATATACGTACATCATTATTTTCGTTCTTTATTGGTGTGATCTTTTGATGGGACTGCATTGATTCGGATCAATGCAAGATAAACAAACCTATTCTGATGTTGTTGGAACATTTCTCAAAAAGCTGTTATTGCAAGGACGTTCACTTTTGTTTTGCATCGTGGTATTCATTTGGAATATCCTGCTCCTCAGTCGACGAGGCAAGGGCCGAGATCCCTTCACCGGGAGTGACCCCTTGGACAGAAGTTTGCGTCAGGGCAATAACTTCACTATAGCCGATTACTTTTGCTTTGCATCGTGGTATTCAGTTGGAATATCCTGCACCTCATTCTACGGGGAAAGAGCCGAGATCCCTTCACCGGGAGTGACATCTTTAGTAAAGGTTTTCGTCACTATATTTTTATAAATGGCTATGCAGTTCCTTCAATGATATCAAGTTCATTACGTTAAAGGTTTTTCGCTAAAAACCAGCCGTAGCCCTCCGTCATTTCCTACAGGTATTATTTAGTATTCGTGCTGCGTTTGTTGACCTAGTCAAGACGTAGTGTTCGGTAGCTGAGTGGTACTTGTTTGTTGCATAAGTGGGATTGGTTAAGACAGTCGTGCGGCCTTGTTGACCTAGTCAAGGGCACGTACGGGTGGGTTTAATGCAATCCAGAATAATGACGGGTTGAACTTGACTGGCGGTTTATGGTTTGTTGACCTAGTCAAGGTCATAAACCGCTTGGGTTAAAAATCACATCGGGAGTTTCAAAAGAACTGAAACTTGCCAGGCATGCGCATACCTTCTGGAGTGTGGTGACTTGAGTGGATTCCGTCAAGTTATCATGCGATGATAGTTGGATCCCGATTCCCACTGATGAGTTAGTTTACTCCTAGGGTGACCCCGACTAATTCTTCTTTCAGGTTTGGAGGAGAATTTGAGGTACAGTTGGAGGTTTCCTGATTAGAAAAAGTGATAACCATTCTGATCTAGGTTAGAGTGCACGCTGAGTGTTTCTTTTCTCTCTCTCTCTTTGGCAGCGACCATTGACCCGACCCTGGACTTTGACTCAGTGACCAAGTTGACCGAACCTTCTTAACACTGGCTTTTGGATTGTCAGAGTTGCAGACCTCATTGCCACTCCTACTTTTACCCTTTTTCTCCAGGACACCCCGTATTACTACGAACGTCCACTTCCATTGGACAAAACCATCGTATGGTTATATACGAACTCGAAGGACTTCGAGGATGGTTTCCGGTTTTGGAGAAAACGAATAGGATTATTCAGTTGTCTTTTCTTTTCACCTTCTCTCATTGCGAGTACTCCTTGGTTTAGGAGATAGTACACCTATTACGCAAATTGGATAGTCTTCTTCCAAACCATAGGCTGGTGCCGACCGGTGGGGAATGAAGAATACCAATTAGCCTAAAACGGTGTACAGAAGGTATTAAGATTAAGACAAAGCAAGGGATTAGTAAGAGGGCAAAGTAAAATGCGACTGATATTCACGACCAAACCAAGTATTTCTTCGCCAATCCTAAATCACCTTTGTATTTCTCCAGGACACTCCGTATCACTACGAAGATCCACAGTTTATTGGATGCTCCATTGTATGGTTATATACGAACTCGAAAGGAACTTGTTCCAGTTCGGGGATGGATTCTGGTTCAGGAGAAATAGGAATAAAGTACATTCAGGTGTCTTTTATCTTCACCTTCTCTCGCATTGTGAGTGTTCCTAGGATTGGGACAATACACCCATTATGCTTATTGGATAGTCTTCTTCCAAACCATAGGCTGGTGCCGAACGGTAGGGAAGGAAGAAAACCATTTGGCCTAAAGGGGTGTACAGAAGGTAATGACTAAAGACATATAAAGGGATTTGGAGAGGTGGCAAAGAATTATACGGTTACAGTTGTGAATCTGGATAATGGAAGAGGCATTACTAGGAATACCAGGATACCCCAACGAGACATTTCGATTTTCAGTTTCACTGTGTACTGTTAATGGAAAACTGATTTCCCGATTAGATACTTACTCCAGGGTATGTATTTACCAGGTATGATTCTCACATCTGTATGGTTTTACAGATGATGAGTGGGAGTAAGTTATTGGGAATAGGGTGATCATCCTCATTATATCGGGATTCGTTGTAATCGGTGATATTTGAGGAGATCATCTGGGCTGTTTGCCGGTCGGCAAATATTTGGTTTTGAATATCCGCTGTTGTGCACCAATTTCAAATTGATATATCTGTACGTCTATTTTCATAGAGTGAGATATACCTTTTGATATTATGTCGATGACATTTACCTATATCAGTGGATGGTTAGGTAAGGAGCATTAAACAGCGGTGTAATTCTTCTTAACCATAAGTACAGTTTTCAACCTACGACACACAGTGAAAGAGTTGTTAGACTCAGCGGACTTGTACAGAGTATTGTATGTTGTCCAGTGTCCATTAGGACAGAGGGGTTGGTCCTCCTACTATATTCTGTTTACTTTTAACTTCTCTAGTTCTTAGACATGTGTTTCGTTGAAACACGGGGTCTAAGTTTTGAGGAGTTATAGGTATTTGAATAGAGTAGAGAACCAGGTGTAGCAAGTATCGGGATTCTTCAAAGAGATCGAAGATGTAGATACTTGTGTATGGTATTCAGTTGATAGTAATGATGAAGAGAGATTGCTTCTCTTTCAGGTTACTCATAATTAGAAGCATTCCTAAGTTGAGTAACGCTGATCGGCCTCCTTCCATTTTGTTGACATGCACTGGTGACAGCTGCATGATTTGAATCTGGTTCAATTAAATCAGTGCTTCTGGTTCTATATTGGATATAGAACAGTTCATATCTTAACGTTGTTAAGGTACGGGGAGTTGTCCGGCTTATGATTAAAACCAGACACTGGACAACTCAAGGCACGTTTCTGTAATGGCTGTTTGTGGGTTGACCCAGGCTATGATAAGGGTTGACTTTCTACCATCTGAAAGATCAATAGCGATATTGTTCTAGACTTGCCACAGTTTTATTAAAAAATGGATTTTTTTCAGAAAGCAGTAGTGGGAGTATGGTAGAACTGGAAGTGATTCCAGAACCGCAAACGATTACTGAAGATTTAATAAGGAACCTAAAGATTCAATCTGATTTGACATTCCATTGGCCACTCCGCAGATAAGGTGGGTAACTTCAGGCACCCGAGAGGTACTCCGGTAGCCTCAAGGACGGTGACAGGGAAGTTCTTGTTTACCCACACTTGCCATTGTTGTTGTTCCAGGCTGCGAGACCCGGCAGGAGGATGAGTATAGCGTCGTTCTAAACTAGCTTTAGAAGTGCACGTCTATATGACTCTGCCAGAGGGTTGTCGTAGTCAGTGGGAGCAGCGGAAGCATTGGTGGACATCAGGCTTATGTCTATTTATAGACTAAAGCAGATGTAGCGGAGATAGATCATCTATTTCTGATGTGACAGTCATAGGTTTGACGTCATCAGAATAGGAGATGGATCTGTTGAGAAGGTAGTAGGAAGTGATATTCCTATACTACGATCGGTTATACTTTGGTCGTCACACAGTGGTTTCTCCACACAGGACTTGGACATAATATCTGACATACTGGTTACTGGATCTATGGTTTTAGATCTAGATTTAGGTGGTTTCCCAATCTGGGTACTTAGACAGCATTCTAAGAGTATTTAGAATGGACGACTCCTGGCATGGTAGTGTACCTGCAGGTAATGGAGTCACCCTCTCTAAAGGTGTCTTACAGACTAAAGGGGAGAGGGATGTGCATGATTGGCAGATCACTTGCTTAGGCAATTGAGTCAATTATGAGATGTCAAGTACCACACCAGATGTTGTTCTTGCACTAGATGCAATAAGTTGACATTGATCCAATCCTGGAGAAACAGTCGGAAGCAGTTTTAGAACATAAGTTGATGTTCTAGGGATATGATAACGGCAGCCTCTTTTAGGAGACGGTTGTCATTCCAGGCTTCCAAGGTGACCTGGATGGCAGAGTGGCTGTCAGAGTTATAGTTTTCCCTTCTGACGAGGGGCAGTATTTTGGACAGGTGGTCCAAGGCAATACTGAGGGCCGCATGGCGCAGGATACTGATTAAGTTCAGTTGACGATACCGTCTAAGAAGTTTGGATTTGGAGTTCATTTATGAGCTAGGTCCCATCAGACATCCAGACATTCTAAGACAGGTATTGCTCATTTCGGGAGATGGTTTTCTCCGCGAACTTGAGATATAGAGAGACATAGAAAGAAACATCACAGCGGATCCACTCACTGAGGCTATTCCTCGAACGCAATAGTTTCGCAAACGAGCTTTGTGAGACTGACTAGTAGAGGAGTTGGGTGTTCGGTATCACACGGGCTGTGAGTATGCGACATCGCAATAATTAGCCTTGAGTGCAAGTGGGAGATTGTTGGAGATAGTGCCCTCAGAGTCAATTATTGGATTACAGGCACGTGATTGCAATGATTGAGGGATGACCTATCCCGGTAGGACAGTCTTACTCGAGATGATAGTATGCTATCTGGTTTACCTTTATCATCGTGTACTGCTTTAGGTGACATGACATGTCGCTATTACACGTTGATAGAGCCCCTAGGATTCTTGCTTGACTACCAGCAGTATGATGGCGATCATATACGTGGGAGCTGGTAGTCTATAAGCACATCCTTAAAAGGTCCCTAGTCGTAGGAGTTTCGAGACAGGGCATCGATTCTCCAGAGTAGACTAGTGTATACAATCGAGACCCCGACGAGGGGCGGTGGCCGGTCTCACAAGCCACTGGTGTCAGTTGGTTCACCTAAGATGTATACAGGTGCTCATTGGGTTATGAGTACACCGGACAGGACTCGCCGGGAACATGCTAGTTGGTCTTATACCTGACGTCAGATAGCAGTTCCCTGGTGACATGTGTACAGGTTAGTTCATCGACCTGAGGATCGTCATTTGTCTCGTGTGAGTTCCCACTGTGCTTTGATTACTACCCTACCACGGCTCAAAGGAGTCGTGCAAACAGGTTTTAGTTGGGTACAGTCCCGAGCCACATGGAGGCAGTGAGCGGATCTTCAGGGGTTCGTCTCTCCCGGTATTGGGGGTGAGGTCGCGCTGTGTCTAGGAGAGCCATTACGCAAAGCCCTCGGCCGAGGCAGGAGATTTACTGGTAGGTATTCCAGTAGTATCTCAGGGCGTTCTGGGCTACACTCCGACACGACTTGTACCGCTTTTGGGGGTCTGACTTTTACCAACCCCCTAGGCCCGACATGCGATACTCATAGACGAACGGACCGGACTGTACGGATATTGTCACTGACAGGCTCAGTAGGGCGTCAGGATGAGTTCGCTCATCGATGTCCCTTTTGGTCAATAGCTGGTGGCCCGTCACGTATTGGCTAATACCTCTGACGTGCTAGTGGTTAAATCCACAGCCATAGTATTGACGAGTCTTTAGAGTCCACCACACTTTCAGTTACTCAAGCTTTCGGGCGAAACGCTGTAAAGGCCGTATGGAGATATGGCAGGGTCCGATCAGATACGTGCGGTATTGCACGGATAAGGATCGGACAGTTTTGTACTAGTGGCCGTTTAGTTATATGGCAGGGTTCGATCTGATACGTGCGGTATTGCACGGATCAGGATCGGACGGATATTACTAGCCGGCTTTGGCTTGAGCCGATCCTAGTTTAGTACAGTGTAGATTTTGTCTCATTGCATTTGTATCCGGTCAGAATACAGATGCGGGTGTGTATGCACAGTATCGGGGTTTTCCTGTAATTTATTACGGGACCAGTTTTCTGGAGTTGCCAGTTTGCATTCCGTTTCGGCCGGTTTTCCTTTGTTCTTTCCCGGCCGGACTTTTCCGATGGAGGGGGTAATTTGCAGTTTTGCAAATTACATTTGGGGAGGGGGTTTCATGCATATGTGGGATTTTGTTATGACCATCATCATTCTCTTTACCATGACTTACATTATTCATGATGGTGCATTTATGTGATTGGAAAGAAAAGCATGGTTGATGTTTTCTTGCTTTTGATGTGGTCACCATTTCTATCTCCTACCATCACCTCCCTTCATGCTACACATTTTATCCCTCCACCATTCTCAAATAAGTATGGCCGGCCACTTTAAGAGAGTGAGATGAGGGAATTTCATTTTTGTGGTGTGGGAAATTAATCATCCATCTCATTCTTATTGCTACCAAAAATCCCAAGTTCATATCTTGTTGATTCCTCCATCAAGGCAACTTCACAAACTCCAAGAGACTAAGTAATTCTACACTACATTCTACAGCAACTCTTAGGCATGTCGACTTGCCGGCTTCATGCCCGAGTTGCCTCGGTATTGAGGCGGGAGCCCGTAAAAGACGCAGGCTATGTGGTGCCCTTCCGGCGAGGAGGCGACGATATGCAGACAAGACTTTCGGCGGGAGATTGGGACGATGACGAGAAGACCGGAGGACTCGGATCACTCGGTATACTTCTCTTCCCATCTCTTGATTAGCTAGCATTAGGTTAATGGTTAACGATCCGGGTTTTATTGTCCGCGGTAGCGCCAGTTTCCAAGTTAGGAAAATTTTTGATTCCGCATTTTGGCCTCGGATAGACGGCCGGGGCGCTGCCGTGGCGCAACACATACTGCCCCTCAAAAGAGGGAAAACAATAACTCTGACAGTCACTTTGCCATTCATGTCACCATGGAAGCCTGAAATGATAACCGCCTCCCGAAGGAGGCTGCCGTTACCATTTACCAAGAACATTCTCTTATGTTCATAACTGCTTCCCAATGTTTCTTCAGGACTGAATTAATATATACTTATTGCAGCTAGTGCAAAATCATTATATGGTGTTGTACTTGACATCTCATAATTGACTCAATTGCCTAAGCAAGTGATATGCCAATCATGCAAATTCCTCTCCTCATCAGTCTAGAAGACATCTCTTTAGAGAGGGTGCTGTTGGATATATATGCCCTAGAGGCCTTCATTGTATAGGATGCTAGGAATATGTATGTACAGGACAATCTTGCTCGATATGATAGTACGCTTGTCTTTATCTTAACATGTGATATAGTTTACTTTGTATTTCTTATATTATATACATGTTGATAAAGCCCGTAGGATATTTGCCTAACTACCAGCGTTGTGATGGCAGTCATACTTGCTGGAGCTGGGTGGTCAATAGGCACATCCTTAAATGTCCCTGGTCGTAGGAGTATTAAGATTGGGCATCGATACTCTAGAGTAGACTAGTGTATACATATCTAAACCCTGACAAAGGGCGATGGATTGGCCCTGCAGCCATTGGTGATTTGCACCTAAGATTGTATACAGATGCTCACTGGGTGTGAGTTCACCGGACAGAACTCGCCGAGGACTGACTAGATGGTAATATACCTAGCGTCAGATAGAAGTTCTCTGGTGACATGTGTGCAGATATTCTGTCGACCTGAGGTCGTCATTTGTCTCGTGTGAGTTCCCACTGTGCTTTGATTACTACCCAACCACGGCTCAAAGGAGTCGTGCAAACAGGTTTTAGTTAGGTACAGTCCCGAGCTACATGGAGGCAGTGAGCGACTGTTGGAGATTCGTCTCTCCCGGTATAGGGAGTTGATATCGCACTGTGATCGGTTGGTCATTGCCATAAGTCCCTGGCCAGGGCTGATTGAGAATTACTGGTGACCGAACCAGCAGATTCTCGGATGGTCTTAAGCCATACTAACACGGCTTGTACGGTTATTAGGGGTCTGACGTTTTTTCCACCCCCTAGGCCTTACATGCGATACTCTCATAAGAACAGACCGGACTGCACGGATATTGTCACGGACAGGCTCGGTATGGGTTTCAGACGAGTTCGCTCGTCGGCCTCCTTTTCGACATGTACATGGGTTGCCGTTACGTACAGCTAGTGCCACTGACGGACTAATGGTTAAACTCACTGCCAGCATACTGTTGAGTCTTTAGAGTCCTACACAGAAGGTTTCCCTGGATCAGGCGAGATGATATAGAGGCCGTATGGTCTTACGGCAAGGTTTCGATCGCATACGTGTACTGGCTACACGAATGATGTTCGGACAGATAATACTAGTGGGCTTTTGTTTAAGCCGGATCCTAGTATTATACTATTAGATTATACTTGTCTCTGTGTATCCGTATTTTTCGGAATACGGATACGGGTATGTATATACGGTAAGGGCATTCTTGTAATTTTACAAGAATGAGCTTCTAGAAGGAGACACCTCATCCTTTTTTGATAAAGGATTAATGAGGTGGAAATTATGAGATATTTGAGGAATGGGTTGCAAGCATGGCTTTGTATATTGTTTATTCATCTGGGTTTCCTATTCAAGTATGGTTGCATTTTTTGTGAGTATTTATTCTAAGCTTGAATTATTGGAAATTGACTTAGTCATTCTCACACCCATTTCTCAAGATCACTCTTACATTATCATTCTCTCTCTTAGGTTTCCTCTCTTCCTCCCTCAAGCTCATCCCATCACATGAGTTGTGAATCAATGGGCATTGAGACAAATTAATCCAATATATTTTCTCTACTTCTACTTAGTTGTCTTCCTTAGCAAGTTGGATCACTAAGTTACCTCTTTTGAGGTTGGAGCTTGACCATAGGCCCTAGGGTGGATCTTTCTTCGACACAAAGGAGACCGGCAACCGAGTTCCTTTGAAGCTTTGGAGGAGCCAAAGAAAGGATATCACAATGAACCACTTGAAGACCCGAAGGACTTGACACGAGGGTATAATACTTTAACCGAGTAGTTAACACCCTCTTGTAGTTTAGTTTTTGCTAGTTAAGCTTTAATCAAGATCCTAGAGTGGATAAAGTCTATGTTGCAAAGTCAAACATGATCTTTTGATGTGAGAAAAATCATTTTTGATGTATTCCGCCTCCCCGCGAACACGTGGGGTGTGCTACATAGACTTACACTGGTATCAGAGCCTAATTAAACCCTAGATAACAGATTAAACGAAGTATGAAACTACGAAACCGAAATAACTCCGAAACTACGAAACATGAATCCAAGTTTCTGTCGATTTTTGCAGAGCCTCAAATTTTTTTTAAGCAATTGCAGAGTGCTCCGTTACTTGTGAAATGAACACACAACAAAAATGAGGCAATTTCACTTTAAAATGGCCGGCCACAACCCCATTTTTTCCGAGCTCACCAGTTCGAAAGTGTGGGATTGCGTCGAATTTTGTTCTGTGTTCTTGTCTCTTAGATTTAGTGTTTCAGGTGTTGTTTGATTTTGCCAATTTTGACTGCACTGTTAACTTTTTACTGGGGAAATCTCGGAGTGCTTCGAAGTCGTAGTTTTAGTGTTGTTTAAGTTTCAGTTATTATCTGTATTGATGTATGTGTTCATAAACTTCCGCTAATTGCTATATGTCGGTTAGTTGGGGGTTGCACATATCTGTGATGTTGGTTTGTGTATATGAACTTTATTGGATCGTCGATAATGAATAGCCCGAGGATGTGAGATGAGAGTTTTTCTTTACTTTCATTCAATGTAATTTGTAAAAGTGATGTAATAATATTTTGCGGGGCACATCCGGGTTGAGATTGCAGCCACCGTTGTACTATTTTCTTTTACTGTTTTTGCTCTTAGGATAGACCCAAGGAGGGGTGCACAAACTACCGGGTTCTTTAAAGTGCCGAGTGGCCTACTCACTTTGTTGAGGAAGGTTACTTCATTTCGGGAATTTGGCGGGTAGTTTGCCGCACCCATAGGGGTCTAGGGTAGGGTTTTGGCTATTCATCACGACCGTGGAATCCGTCTTTCGTTATGGGCTTAAAAGAAGCGCGGAATTCCTAGTACATCCAATATGTTCATCTGTGATCTGGAATGCCTATTATTGCGTGAGACGAATGTATAAATCTATATATATGATATTTAGTAGGCGTTACTTATGTTTTGCACCCGCGCTAGTCCAGCCCCCGCTCTGTCGTTAGTTAAGTAACCTAACGGGTGATGACGGGGCCCCGTGGCGAATGCAGATGGCATAAGCGTACGTTGTATTTTCGTTTCTTTCTGCAATGGTAAGATTAATTGATGGGACAACATTAATTCATTAATGCAAAGAAAACAAACCTAAGCTAAATCGTTGGAACAATTTCAAAACCACTCGGTTTTCTTTAAAAAGCAAATTTTAAATACGTAGCTTAAACCACTCCTTTTTTAAAAAGGCTATCATGGTTCCTTCGGTTATATTAAGTTCATTACGTTAACGGTTTCGCCAAAAACCAGCCGTAGCCCTCCGTCGTTTCAAATAAACAACACATCGTATTCATGCTATGTTTGTTGGCCTACGTCAAGGCGTAGTGAATGGTAGCAATGTGTTGCTTATTTGTTGCATAGATAGATGCATTAGTTTAGGATTGTCGTAAAGCCTTGTTGGCCTTCGTCAAGGGCGAGTACAGATGGGTCTAAATTAATCAGGACTACGACGAGTAGAACTTGACTTGCTTCTTATGATTTGTTGGCCTTCGTCAAGGTCATAAGAGCTTGGGGTAAAAATTAAATCGGGAGTTTCAAGCATAAAGAAAACTTGCAGATTTAGCATACCTTCTGGAGTGTGTGTAGGGTGTTTTTCGTCACCCCATTGAGATGGGAATACGCGCGCGCTTGTCAGGCGTACTACAGATTCCCCCTGCCTAGGGTAGGCCGGGGTTTAGTGATTGTGGGGATCCCAATCTCCGGCAGCCGCGGACTAAGCTGCCGTTAATTACCCCTCGCCTTTAGGGCGAGGGAACCTCCGATTAACGGGTTAAAATGGTCATGCGAGCTCAATGTGCAGTGTACGTGTGTTGTGTTTTGAAAGGGGGTTTTGGATATATCGGGAGCCACGCAGAGTTTTTACGGGGGTCCCGCTACCCGGATAGCGGGCTGGGGGTCAAGGGGCGGGGCAGCGCCCCGTTAGAAATTTTTTTTCTAACCGAGACAGTGTCGTGGAGTATGTGCATGTGTACATTTGTATACATATGTATTTATATGAAAAAGGGGGAAAAAGACATCCAAAGGATGTGTGGGGCCAGCGCCTAGGCGCTTGAGCGCAAGCGCGCCACGTGTCGGCACGTGGGCGCTTTGCGCTCAAGCGCAGAGTGCTTGGAGCGCAATGCGCCACGTGTCGGCACGTGGGCGCTTTGCGCTCAGACGCTGAGCGCTTGGGCGCAAGCGCGCCACGTGTCGGCACGTGGGCGACTTGCGCTTGAGCGCTTGCGCTGGAGCGCAAGCGCGCCACGTGTCGGCACGGGGTCGACTTGTTCTCGAGCGCTTGCGCTGGAGCGCAAGCGCGCCACGTGTCGGCACACGGGCGCTCTGCGCTTGAGCACCGACGAGGAAAAGAGGCTTTTAGCCTGAAAAAATTTCTCAGAAGAGAAATCAGAGAGGAGTTGGACTCCTGAGTGTGTTTTTCTTCTTTTTTTTGGGGGTTTAGTGAAAGTTGTTCTTCTACTTCCTCCTCTGTTAGCTGGATCTTGAAGATCAAGAGCTGGGGGATTTTTAAAAATCTCTTCTTTTTGAGATCTAATGGAAGATCTGAGTTCCCCTTTATGGGTTTTGTGGTGAAAAACTATTTAGTTTTGAAAAAGGAAGAGTAAAACTCTTGATTTAATTCAAAAGAAATAAAAAGGTTTTGGAACTTTGAAGGAGGAAGAAAGATTTCAGATCTCAAACTTTTTTTTTTGAGAGAGAAAAAGTTGTTGGGATTTTTCATTATCTTGCCTTTAGAGGCCATACACTTTACACATAGCCCCTTGGGCTTCACAAAATGGCATTTTGCCTATCCCATGGCTCATGTGCCATTTCTTTTTGCACATAAGCCATGGGCTTTACAAAAATTTGGCTTTATGCCTATTTTTCTTACATTTATCCATAAAACAAAATAAAAGAAAATGAAACAAAATTATTTATTACAAAATTTTTATCTTAGCATGGGGGAGGCCGGCCGCTTCATGTTCGGGCTCGACCCGGGCATGGGCCCACTGGATCTGGGCTTGGGCCCACTTGGCTTGGGGTTGACTTTGATTTTGACTTGGTCAACCGGGGTGTAAATTTTTACCCCAACAAATTGCCCCCCATCAATAAATGCACGCCACATATGTGGGTCGTGTGCATGAAGTTGATGGATCTTATTTCACGTGGAGGCGACTTGATTTGGTTCCCACTTTTTGGGAAGCTGGCACTGCCCTTTTTACGACATGGACGGTCGTTGCTGCCATTTTAGCGATGTGGACGGTCGGTGCTGCCCTTTTTGCGACTTGGACGGTCGGTGCTGCCCTTTTTTCGACGTGGACTGTCGATGCTGCCCTTTTTGCGACTTGGACGGTCGATGCTGCCATTTTAGCGACTTGGACGGTCGGTTCTGCCCTTTTTGCGACATGGACAGTCGGTGCTGCCCTTTTTGCGACTTGAACGGTCGATGCTGCCTTTTTAGCGATTTGGACGGTCGATGCTGCCATTTTAGCGACGTGGACGGTCGGTTCTGCCATTTTAGCGACGTGGACGGTCGGTTCTGCCATTTTAGCGACGTGGACGGTCGATGCTTCCATTTTAGCGACGTGGACGGCCGATGCTGCCATTTTAGCGACTTGGACGGTCGATTCTGCCCTTTTAGCGACTTGGACGGTCGATGCTGCCATTTTAGCGACGTGGACGGTCGGTTCTGCCATTTTAGCGACGTGGACGGTCGGTTCTGCCATTTTAGCGACGTGGACGGTCGCTGCTGCCATTTTAGCGACGTAGACGGTCGATGCTGCCATTTTAGCGACTTGGACTGTCAATTCTGCCCTTTTAGCGACTTGGACGGTCGATGCTTGATTTGACTTGCTCTGCTTCTTGCAGTGTCAGGGGTAGACTTGACTTGCTCCGCTTCTTGCGGTGTCGAGATTGGATTCTGACTCGCTCCGCTTTCTACGGTGTCGGAGTGGAAGTTGACTTGTTGATTTTGATTTGGGTTGACATCAGCATTGCTATACTGGAATATGGTACCAGGAGCGAATCATCATCTGTCATTGAAAGGATTTTGGGATTTTGGTTTTTGTTTGGCATCTGTATTGCTGCACTGGAATAATGCCAGGAGCAACTCATCATTTGCCCCGAGAGGATTTGGGAATTGATGTCTTAGGAGGCAGGTTTAGATCCCTATCACCTAAGAATTTTCAATTTTATGGGCCGTAAGGGTCCCATAGAAGCATTTTCTCCCTACGAGTCGAAAGGATCTCGTAGGTGTGTTTTCTCCTTAAGAGTCGCGGGGACTCCTAAGTGTGTTGCTCCTTGGTGAGTCGTAGGGATCTCACGCGGGAATTTTCTCCTCACAAAGTCGAGGGGACTTTGCGAGTGCATTTCATTTCTTTTCTTTTTTACGAGTTTGCGCCCTTTCGGGTTTTCACAAACTCGCCGGCAGTCCCGCTGTTTTTACTCACGGAGCCCTTTCGGGTTTTCATCCGTGCCCATTTTGCTTGTGGACATACCGTTATTTTTATTTTTTCCTTCTTCTTTTTCTCCCTTTTTTTTTGAGAGATCGGGATTGTTTTACGCCCGTGGATTGTATACGGTTTTGCAGGATGTATGATCCATACCGTAGGGCCGGAAAAATTTCAGGGCTTTGTTGGCGTCTGCATCGCTGCACTGGAATGTGGTACCAGGAGCGACTCATCATTCGCCGTTGGGGTATGGGATTTGGAATTTGGTTGGCGTCTGCATCGCTATACTGGAATATGATACCAGGAGCGACTCATCATTCGCCGTTGGGGTATGGAATTTGGATCTTGTTTGGCATCAGCATTGCTGCACTGGAATAATGCCAGGAGCAACTCATCATTTGCCTTGGGAGGACTTGGGATTTGGGTTTTCGGTCGGCATCAGCACCGCTAACACTGAAGCGAAATGCCAGGAGCGACTCATCATTTGCCATTGCCCGTTGGGGAATGATGGCTTAGGAGACAGGTTTGGGCCCCTATCACCTAAGGCTTTTCAATTTTATGGGCCGTGAGGGTCCCATAAAAGCATTTTCTCCCTACGAGTCGTGAGGATCCCGCAGGTGTATTTTCTCCTTAGGAATCGTGAGGATTCCTAAGTGTGTTGCTCCTTTGTGAGTCGTAAGGATCTCACGCATGGGTTTTCTCCTCACAAGGTCGAGAGGACTTTGCGAGTGTATTTCATCTCTTTTCACGAGTTTGCGCCCTTTCGGGTTTTCACAGACTCGCCGGTAGTCCTGCTGTTTTTACTCACGGAGCTCTTTCGGGTTTTCATCCGTGCCCGTTTTGCTTGTGGACATACCGTTTATTTTTTATTTCTTTTATTTCTTTTTCTTTTTTTTTTGCCGCTGGTGGGACTTTAAAAGTAGTCTCACCGGCAGGATTTAGGAGAGATAGGGGTCATTTATGCCCGTGGATTGTATACGGTTTTGCAGGATGTATGATCCAGACCGTAGGGCTGATGTGCTCAATTCGCCTGCGACTTGGAGCATTCACGTGTAGTATTTCTTGAGAAATCGGCCATTGATGGGTGGCATGGGCCTTTCTCCCTCGGCACTTATTAGTTGGTAGGATCCTCCGTCAAACACTTTCTCGATGACGTATGGTCCTTCCCAGTTTGGCTCGAAATTTCCTTTGGCATGTCAATTGGAGATGATCGGTCTTTTGAGGACCAACACCAATTCACCTTTCTTGAAAGCGCGGAGACGGGTTATCTTGTCATAGGCCCATGACATTTGGGCTCGGTATAGCTCCAGATTTTGCTGCACCGCGAGCCTCTTTTCTTCGAGGGCGTCGAGTTCTTCAAGTCGAAGGAGCACGTTTTCCTCCTCCGTCAACTCATGTTGGACGGCCATTCTTAAGCTTGGAACTTCAACTTCGAGGGGGAGGACCGCCTCCACTCCGAAGAGCAATGAGTATGGAGTGGACTGAGTTGGAGTACGGTGCGTGGTACGATATGCCCACAATGCCTCGTGAAGCTTGAGATTCCAGTCTCTCTTGTTGGCTGAAGCATTTTTCCTTAGGAGCTTGCATAGAGTCTTATTGAAGGCTTCGGCTAGCCCATTGGCTCTTGGATTATAGATGGAGGAATATCTCCAATCTATCTTGTGCTGAGTAGCGAACCTTGAGACATTGAAGCTCTTGAAAGAAGGCCCGTTGTCAGAAATGATTCTTCTTGGTGTACCGAAGCGGTATAGAATATTTTGCTGGAAGAAAGTCAGAATATCTTGTCTTGACTTCTTTTAGCGGGACAGCTTCAGCCCATCTGGAGAAGTAGTCTGTCGCGGCCAGTATAAACCGATGGCCTTTGGATTACGGAGGATCAATTGGGCCAACAATGTCGGTACCCCAGACTTCGAAGGGCCACGACGCCACCGTAGGATGCAATGGATTGGGATGCTTGTGAATAAAATCTCCGTGAATTTGGCAGATATAACATTTCTTTGCATGCTCTCCGCAATCCCGTATCATGGTGGGCCAGTAATACCCAAGCCGTTTGATTTGAAGTCGCATCTTGGGGCCAGATTGGTGAGCACCGCAAACGCCCGAGTGAACATCTTTCATGACCTTTTGGGCTTCAGCCAATGACAGACACCTGATCCAGAGTTGGTCATATGACCTGCGGTATAACATGTCATTTACAAACACGTATCGGAGAGCTCTTTTCTTCAGCTGAATCCTCGCAGATTTTTCTTCGGGCAGCTTGTCGTATCGGAGGTACTCTATGAAGGGTTCTCTCCAATCGGGCTCGTCTTGGATGATCGAAGCTTCTTCGGCGGGACTGCTCTTCTGTTCCGCGCTTTCCTTTTGTCGTAGAGAGAGTGGGGGTAGAATTTGCCAGCTCCTGACTGTGATCAGAATTTCATCCATGTCAGGATCAGCCCGCTCCTTGGCTAAGCGAGCGAGTATGTCGGCTTTTCCGTTCAACGCTCTAGGGACTCTCGTTAGTTCAATATAAGTGAACCGTTTCATGAGTTCCACGACTCGGCCTCTGTACCGAGCTAACTCGGGTTTGTATATCTTATAGTCGCCGCTTACTTGGTTGACGACAAGCTGGGAGTCACCGTAAACCCGTAGCCGAAGGATTTCCATTTCTATGGCGAGTTCCAAACCAGCTATCAGGGCTTCATACTCAGCTTCATTGTTTGTCCGAGGCTCGGTGAGAGCGAAAGAACGCCGTAGGGTTCCTATTGATGGCGTGATGAACACCAATCCTATCCCCGCTTTTACCTCCGGGATGCTTGATCGGCCGGAGCTTCTTATTGATGAGGCCCCATCGAAGTAGAGCTCCCAACATGGCTCATCATTCTCTAGGTGCAGCACTTGTTCGTCGGGCAACTCGCAATTGAGTGGTGACCCCTCTAGTATAGGATGAGCAGCGAGAAAGTCTGCAAGAGCTTGCCCTTTTACTGCTTTCTGAGGAGTATATACTATGTCAAACTCAAGTAGCATGACAGCCCATCTTGCCATTCTGCCGGCTAGGCTTCCTTTGGTCATCAAGTGTTTAAGCGGGTCGACCTTGGAGATCAGCATAACCCGATGAGCGAGCAGATAGTGCCTCAGCTTCTTCACAGCAAATATCAGAGCCAGGCATTGCTTTTCGATTGGGGAATAGTTGTGTTCCGCCCCGACTAGAGTTCGACTGAGGTAGTAGAGGGCATTTTCTTTTCCTTCCTCGTTATTCTGGGCAAGTAGCCCACCGAGTGACTCGTCCAGCGCGGCAGTGTAGAGAATCAGCGGTTTATTTGGAATGGGAGCGGCCAGCACTGGAGGGTGCAACAAGTATTGTTTGATGCTTTCTAACGCTGCTTGACATTCGGCATCCCAGATAAAAGGAGCTCCTTTCTTCATGAGCTTTGAGAAGGGCCTACATCTCCCCGATAAATTTGAGATAAACCTCCGTATATAAGCAAGCTTGCCTTGAAAAGATCTTAGCTGCGTCAAACTCTTCGGAGGGGGCATTTCCATGATGGCCTTTATCTTTGATGGGTCAACTTCGATCCCTCGATGTCGGACTATGAAGCCAAGGAATTCTCCCGATGACACGCTAAAAGCGCACTTCAGAGGATTCATCTTCAGATCGTATTCCCTCAGTCTGGTGAGAACGGTCCTGAGATCTTGGGCATGATCGGCCTTGGCTTTAGTCTTAACGACCAGATCATCAACATAGCATTCGACGACTTTATGGATTAGGTCATCAAAGATATTAGTCATTGCCCTTTGATATGTAGCACCTGCGTTCTTCAGTCCGAATGGCATTACCTTGTAGCAATATATTCCGATCGGGGTTCGAAATGCTGTGTGCTTCTCATCCTCAGGCGACATCCTGATTTGATTATATCCAGACGAGCCATCCATAAAGTGAACAGTTCGTAATTTGAGGTGTCATCGACCATCATTTCCATGACCGGTAGCGGGAAGTCGTCTTTAGGACATGCCTTGTTGAGGTCCCAGAAATCGACACAAACTCGGATCTGCCCATTTTTCTTCTTCACTGGGACTATGCATGCGATCCAGTCCGCATATTTCTCTTCCCTGATGAAGCCGGCATTGATGAGTTTCTTGGTTTCCTCGATGACCTTTTCTTCTAACTCCCTTCTCATTCTTCGAGGAGCTTGTTTGACTGGCTTAGCATCGGGAGATATAGCCAACTTATGTACGGCCACTTCAGGGGAAAGGCCAGGCATTTCTTTGTATGTCCACGCGAAGCAGTCGACGAACTCATGCAGCAGGGCAATTATATGTGCTTTCATTTCTTCTGACAAGAGCGAGCTGATGTAGGTCGGCCTTGGATTATCGGGCGTTCCCAAGTCAATCTCGGTTAGCTTGTCATAGGTTGCTTGTCCGCCATCTTCGAGCTCTTGAGGAGCTTCTTCTGGCTCGGCTATCTCGTCGTCATCATTTGATCTTTTGCTGGCCTCACCAACATGGATCATGTAGCACGCTTTGGAATCAGGTTGAATGTAGCTTATGCCCCGTCTATCAGGAATTCGTCCATCGATGAGTGCTCAGACCTGGGGCGGATACCATAGCCCTTCGTAAAACTTTACTTCGGACTCCGTTTGATATAACCGGCATCCGCACTTCTTAAAGTATTCCAGCCTCTCGGGCGCATAGTATCTGGGATTGAGGACGGCTCTTATGACTCTCTCATAGGGAAGGCATGCGACAGAAAGATCGTCCGGGTGCACAACAGGGTTTGACCTGTAAAACAGGATGCCCTTCTGTCCATTTTTCCTCCCGGGCACGTAGAAAGTTTTCAGCTGGTCCACGGCAGAGACTGACAATGCGTCGAGCTCCTTGCACATCCGTTCCGGCACCCTTGTGATGGCCAGGGACCCTTCTGCGACTTCGAAGGTCTCTCGTAGTTTCGCTTGCTGCATGGGGGGCCGATCTGCGCAGCTGTTGCACGGCAGGTCCTCTTCTTCTGACTCTTCAGTGTCACTGCCAAGATGAGGGCGGACATTGCTGCTAGATGGGCCTTCAGTAACAGATTCGTCCGTATCGCTGCCAAAATGAGGGCGAGTTTTGTGGAAGGACGGGCTTCCAGCATCGGACTCATCAGTTTCGCTGCCGAAATGCGGGCGCACTTGGGTATTTTTGCTTTTGAAAGTGACGGCCGGTGCAGATTTGCTTTTGAGTCTTGGGGCCGGTCTATCCTCAGTCAGTTGTGGCTTAGCATTTTGGTGGTTCATAAAGTACCGAGAATCTTCATATCGGACTTCATGCACACCGAACGGCTGGATGTCTCCGTCAATGCGTCTTTCTTCGCCATTTTTAGTGTACTTCGTGCATTGATGGAGAGTTGACGGAATGATGCCGTAATCGTGGAGCCACGGCCGCCCTAAGAGAATCTTATAAGACGTGTCGGCGTCGATCACGTATATCTTAGCTTCAGTTTGCAGATCCCCGAATTTGATTGGCAAAGCTATAGACCCCAGAACATGCTGGCAATTTTGGTTGAATCCTTGAATGACAATCCTTTCCCTTGACAGGTGTCGGACGTCCATTGACAAACTCTTCAGAGTTCGCAAGTTCATGATGTTCACTGAGGACCCCGGATCAATCAATATGCGATTAATTCGATCTCCGTCGTTGTACCCGGTCATGTAAAGCGGCCGATTATGCTCAGCCGTTCCCAGTAGCAAGTCTTCATCGTTAAATGTGACTGCGGCGGCATGCAAAGCGTGCTGGGCTTCTTTCATATTAATTTCCGCAAAGTGAGCCTGATACCGCTCGGGGTTTTATAGAGCGTGAATGAGAACATCTCTAAGCTCCTTAGATAGGACCAAGGCGTCGTAGATGCTTAGGAGAGACGGAAGCTTCCGGAGATGTGCCAAGACATTATAGTCCACCGAGGAAGGACTTATGTTTTCATCGGCCGGTTCTCTGCCATCTTCTTCATTAGCGACTTGTTTTTCCTTCCCTTTTGGGGCGTTGCCCTGATTTTGCGGTAGAGCCCTGCCGCTTCTGAGCTGGATTTGATTGGCCTTTATGGTGAGCTCCTCATCCTCTTCGGGAAAACAGAGATCATCCTCGGAGTCGCTGCCAAGATGGATGGCGTAGCAGGTCACTACTGGGATCTCTTCATTGGAGTCTTCTTCTAACTCCTCCAGAATTTCAGCCGCTTGTACAGGAAAGAACTCCTTCAATTGAATCAATGTTCTTTCCTTTTGTTCATATTCTTCGAGAGAATCGATATATTTTTGAATGGTCGATCTCCCTGCCGACTCTTTTTCGCGCCGAGCTGCACTTTTCTTCTTCTTGAGCTTCTTGGATTTTGAGCCTGATGGAGCCGCGTTGGCAGCTGGACTGGTAGGCTTCTTCTGCCCTTCCCATTCCGTCCTGGGTTCTTTCCGAAGTAGCTTTATCATCTTCTTCGTATTATTAGATATGTGCGTACTCCACGGAGGCCGCGATGATTCCGTTTCATTTCTCAGGGCAACGGGGTCGGCTGTCTGCTCCCAAAAGGCTTCAACTTCTGTCTGTATAAAATTGGTGGTTGCAACTTGATTGTTCACCAACACACTTTTGGACAGCTCGATTTCTCCAGCCTTGTACTGCTTCTCGACCCAGTCTTTGAAGATATAGCAATCCTCGATCGCATGGCTCACTACTCGGTGGTACGGGCAATACAGAGGATGGTCGGTCATTTTTGCTTCTTGGGGTCTTTTCGACTCCGGCAATTGTAAGCCATTGTTCAAGGCATCTTTAAATATCTTGCGGACCTTGTCCCTTCTGAAAGAGTAAACCTTGTTCTTTTTCTCCTCTAGGGAAGGCCCATCTCCTCCCAGTAATGGTTTTCGAGACCGGTTGGTTTTGGATTCGCCCGCCCTTCGCTTTTCTTCATTGTCGGAGGCATTGAAGACATTGGTACTGCTGGAACTCCCGCTTCTACGGTTGTCGTCCCGCTTGCTTTTCCAGGTTTTTTCTCTCTGAGAGTCCGACGGGGACTCTTGCTTCGAGCGTTCCAGCATTTGAACTTTCTTGGTTAGCTCCTGAAATGTCTTGAGGCCCGCTGTACACAAGAATGGGACCATCCAATTGCTGAGGTTCCCAATGAGAAGGCTGACAGACTGGTCCTGCTCCAGCGGCGGTTCGCACTTGACTGTGAGATTACGCCATCGGGCGATAAAGTCGGTGTTGCTTTCATTCTTTCCCGGCTTAGTCCTCACAAGGTCGGAAATGGAGATTTTATCACTGACACTCATGAATCTTTGCCGAAACAGGGACTCCATTTGGGCAAAGGTAATGACGGACCCATCCGGTATACTCGCATACCAGTCGAAGGCGATGCCGGTCAGGCTGTTGACAAACTGACGAAGAAGGAGCGCGTCATTGCCCCCTGTATTTCCGCACGATGCTTTGAAGTGGGCGACGTGCTGGTTTGCATTCCCCGTTCCATCAAATCTTCCGAACTTAGTAATGACGTAGCCGCTTGGGAACTCAATCAGATCATACTGCGCGGGATATGGCCGCCCACTACTGCCGATTTCTTTCTGAGCTTCAGCTTCGGCCACCA
Organism: Agapanthus africanus; assembly: GCA_030015575.1. Classification (NCBI taxonomy): domain Eukaryota; kingdom Viridiplantae; phylum Streptophyta; class Magnoliopsida; order Asparagales; family Amaryllidaceae; genus Agapanthus; species Agapanthus africanus. Next base: position 446,557,013 of record JASDDO010000012.1, on the reverse strand, counting down.
ATGTTTTAACCTTGCTGGTGAACAAATCCATTATCCGATCCTGTGTTAGCGGGATAGTGCTATCTGGGGCCAAGGCGTCCCCAGAAGCGGAATGTAGCCGGCTTTCATTTGGCTCGACCAGTCTTGGTCCAGAAGGAACAGGCATTGGCTGCCTCGGATTGTCATCACCCGGCTGATTAGTAGCGGCTTGTGCCTGATTGGGAGGCGCTCGAGCAATTTGAGCCGTAAGCTGCATCACCACATTCGTTAAGTCGTTAATCTTCGAATAGAGCTTGGCCATCTTTTTATCTTTGCTCCTGAGCTGTTTTCGAAGCTCTTGAAGCAGCTCCTGCTCCGCAGTCCCGGGGCGGAAAGTCGGCTCTTCCTCACTGTCCGAGTTTGACTCTATATGAACCGAGGGGTCTATCTGCCTATCATCCTCATCGAGAGGGTTTTCTTCATCCAGCGGGGGCGGCTGTTCTTGGGCGGCGGCAACCACATTCAGGCTAGATTGGGCTTGGGATGTGGTGGCTCCGTCCTTGCTTTTACTGCGAAGGTTGTCGCTGGGGCGCCCGCCCGCCATATAGACCGTATGGATGATATATCCGGCCGTCTTTCTATCATTGGTAGCTGATTTCACGGATCGCTGTCTTGACCCCCTTGTTTCGGTAGATGGTAGTCGATTAAAGGTGGCCGGCCTAACCAGGTTCTTGAATGGTGCTGGAGCTTCTTTTCTGGATTTTCCCCGCTGCTTTCGTGCGGCACAGAGCGCCTGATAGACCCTTGAAGAGACAGTGTCATACTTTTTCTGTTGAGGTCGGGACACGTCTCTTTGTAGCACTGTTCGGACCGCTGTCTTCTTGATTCTGGCGGTCATGGCATTTTTCTGAACCCACTTCAGGGGCTCGAAGGAATTGCTGATTCTTACGTCCGACTCGGACGTCATCGCCGGGCAACCCTGCACTTGGAACTTCACACGATTCCATTTGGCCGAAGCCTTGGCCCTCTTATTGGCTCGATACCTGAGCCGCTTCTGCCTTAACTTTTCTGTTCTAAGCACCTGGCAGACTTCGGCTTTTTGGGAAGACGCCGCAGACCGGTCGATGGAGGGCCTTGGAAATACGCTCGATTGTGCATTTGTTGGAGTTATCGCCTGAGCTCGTCCGTAACATTTGATGTTGCCCTTTGTACCGAAGTTCTTGCCCCCCGCTGGAGCACCAGAGAATCGTTCAGATAGCGTCTTGAGTTTCGGTTGTGGTGCCTTGGCGATCACGACATTCGGCCTCTTTCCCCTTGAGACCGGCTTGGCCACCTGTTCCGCCGGGATCTCCGCCAGATGAGCGCTTCCGGCAGGGTAGATGATGATGGAGCCGAACTAGCGGGGCGGTTCCTCCCACTGTCGACTGAAGCTTGCGGGGAGAACCACACGAGCGTTGATCTTGACCGCGTACGGAATCGGGGTCACGTTGGAGGCTGAATTCGTCTGGGGAGACATTGTCGTCGAAGGTTGATTGCTGCACGGGAAAAAAAAATCATTTCAGTATAGGCAATCGATATGTATATTGATTGAGTTCGCATGAACGTTTAACCCGCAATATGGGAGGAGAGATTGGTCCCACCCGGCGTGCCAGAATCTGTAGGGTGTTTTTCGTCACCCCATTGAGATGGGAATACGCGCGCGCTTGTCAGGCGTACTACAGATTCCCCCTGCCTAGGGTAGGCCGGGGTTTAGTGATTGTGGGGATCCAAATCTCCGGCAGCCGCGGACTAAGCTGCCGTTAATTACCCCTCGCCTTTGGGGTGAGGGAACCTCCGATTAACGGGTTAAAATGGTCATGCGAGCTCAATGTGCAGTGTACGTGTGTTGTGTTTTGAAAGGGAGTTTTGGATATATCGGGAGCTACGCAGAGCTTTTACGGGGGTCCCGCTACCCGGATAGCCGGCTGGGGGTCAAGGGGGCTAGCAGCCCCCTTGCGAGGTGCGGGGCAGCGCCCCGTTAGAAATTTTTTTTCTAACAGAGACAGTGTCGTGGAGTATGTGCATGTGTACATTTGTATACATATGTATATATATGAAAAAGGGGAAAAATACATCCAAAGGATGCGTGGGGCCAGCGCCTAGGCGCTTGAGCACAAGCGCGCCACGTGTCGGCACGTGGGCTCTTTGTGCTCAAGCGTAGAGTGCTTGGAGCGCAACGCGCTACGTGTCGGCACGTGGGCGCTTTGCGCTCAGACGCTGAGCGCTTGGGCGCAAGCACGCCACGTGTCGGCACGTGGGCGACTTGCGCTCGAGCGCTTGCGCTTGAGCGCAAGAGCGCCACGTGTCAAGCGCAAGAGCGCCACGTGTCGGCTCGGGGGCGACTTGCGCTCGAGCGCTTGTGCTCGAGCGCAAGAGCGCCACGTGTCGGCACGGGGGCGACTTGCGCTGGAGCGCTTGCGCTTGAGCGCAAGAGCGCCACGTGTCGAGCGCAAGAGCGCCACGTGTCGGCTCGGGGGCGACTTGCGCTCGAGCGCTTGCGCTTGAGCGCAAGAGCGCCACGTGTCGGCACCGGGGCGACTTGCGCTCGAGCGCTTGCGCTGGAGCGCAAGAGCGCCACGTGTCGGCACGGGGGCGACTTTCGCTCGAGCGCTTGCGCTTGAGCGCAAGCGCGCCACGTGTCGGCACGCGGGCGCTCTGCGCTTGAGCGCCGGCGAGGAAAAGAGGCTTTTAGCCTGAAAAAATTTCTCAGAAGAGAAATCTGAGAGGAGTTGGACTCCTGAGTGTGTTTTTCTTCTTTTTTTTGGGGTTTAGTGAAAGATGTTCTTCTTCTTCCTCCTCTGTTAGCTGGATCTTGAAGATCAAGAGCTGGGGGATTTTTAAAAATCTCTTTTTTTGAGATCTAATGGAAGATCTGAGTTCCTCTTTATGGGTTTTGTGGTGAAAAACTATTTAGTTTTGAAAAAGGAAGAGTAAAACTCTTGATTTAATTCAAAAGAAATAAAAAGGTTTTGGAACCTTGAAGGAGGAAGAAAGATCTCAGATCTCAAACTTTTTTTTTGGAGAGAGAAAATGTTGTTGGGATTTTTCATTATCTTTGCCTTTAGAGGCCATACACTTTACACATAGCCCCTTGGGCTTCACAAAATGGCATTTTGCCTATCCCATGGCTCATGTGCCATTTCTTTTTGCACATAAGTCATGGGCTTTACAAAAATTTGGCTTTATGCCTATTTTTCTTACATTTATCCATAAAACAAAATAAAAGAAAATGCAACAAAATTATTTATTATAAAATTTTTATCTTAGCATAGGGGAGGCCGGTCGCTTCATGTTCGGGCTCGACCCGGGCATGGGCCCACTGGATCTGGGCTTTGGCCCACTTGGCTTGGGGTTGACTTTGATTTTGACTTGGTCAACCGGGGTGTAAATTTTTACCCCAACAGTGTGGTGACTAGAGTGGCATCCATCTAGGTCATCATACAATGATAGTTGGATCCCGATCCCACTGATGAGTAGGATTACTCTCGGGAAAATTTCTCACTTAACAATCAATGCTATAAACTAAGTAGGTGCCTAGAACGGTGTTAGTAAGGCTACGCCTCCAGGAAAAAGAGGTTATATCATTAAGGAACTTCGCGAAAGCGTTGGAAAACCTCCCTCGAAGTACCGACACTAGCCTGGATGAAAGGTTAAGCAAGTATTGTGACGTGCGATTAATCCTGACTAATTCTTCTTTTAGGAGTTTGAAGAAGAATTTGAGGAAACAGTGGGAGCCATCCTGTTTAGATAAACTAATAACCAATCTAAACTTGCAAGGGCATATGCTGAGTGTTTCTTTTCTCTCTCTCTGGCAGCTACCATGACGGGACTAAAACTATTACTTGAAAAAAATATACTGATTGGGCCAAACTATAAGGATTGGCTGAGAAACGTCAACATTGCACTGACTTATGACAAAGTTGCGTATGTCACCACCGCTACTGCTCCCCCTATCCCAGGACCAGATTCCTTAATTGCGGACAAAGAGGTCCACAAAATTTGGGATCTGGACTTCGAGAATGCTAAGTGCATAGTGCTGGCGTCCATGAATAATGAACTCCAGAAACAGCACGAAGGTATGGATATTAAATCCATTTTTCTCCATTGCAAGGATTTGTATGGAGAGCACTCTCGTATCGCTAGGTACGAGACCTCAAGAAAACTATTCCAGATGAGGTTAGCTCCAGGATCACCTGTAGGAGAACACGTCCTAAAGATGATCAGCCTAATTGAGGAACTCGCAAACCTAGGATGTGTACTAGAGAATGAGTTATACATTGACTTGATTTTACAGTCCCTTCCACACACCTTCTCTCAGTTCGTGCTGAACTTCAACATGCACGATAAGGAAGCTGTTCTTCCAAAGCTCCTCAACATGTTGAGGGTAGCAGAGAGCTCCTTGAAAAAGGAGAAGACACCCGTTCTGTATGTTGGCCAATCATCCTCTTCTAAATCCAAAGCGAAAGCTAAGGGGAAGAAGAAGATGAACGCCACCAAACCGAAAGGTGGGGTCAAGAAGGTGCAGGGAACGAACAAGGCGGGGAGAGTAAAAGCGTACAAGAGTGAGTGCTATTATTGTCACAAGAAGGGGCACTGGAAAAAGGATTGCATGGCTTTTAAAGCCAAGGACACGAACCAAGCTGCTGCTTCTGCTTCAGGTGTGTTTGTAATCGAAAACTGTTTTTCATTAAACTCTACATCATGGGTACTTGATACCGTTTCTGCCTCTCACATCTATATTTCTTTGCAGGCTCTGAGAAACCATAGAGCACTGAAGGCAGGTGATATGACCCTCCGGGTTGGCAATGGAACAAGCATAGATGCTGTTGCAGTGGGGGATTATCACGTGGGGTTGACTAGTGGGCACATTTTGGTGTTGTACAGCTGTTTTTGTATTCCCAGTATGCTATGTAATATTATATCAGTATCTTTATTTTCTAATGAAGGATATAATTTTGCACTTGAAAGAAATGTCATGAACATTCTCTTAAATCAAGAAATGATTGGATTTCGCACAGTGGAAAACGGCATATACATACTTAATCAAGCTCAAGTTTTCAATATCCAAAACACACTTAAAAGAAAGGCTCCAGATTCAAACCAAGCCTTCCTATGGCATTGTAGACTTGGTCATATAAATGAAACAAGGTTGACTAAGTTGTATAAAGATGGATATTTAGATCCGTTTGAATATACATCATATGCAACTTATCAATCATGTATCAAAGGGAAGATGACCAAATCTCCGTTCACAGGACACGGAGAAAGAGCCACGGAGTTCTTGAGACTTGTACACAGCGATGTATGTGGTCCGATGTCTACACATGCACGAAGCGGTCACTCCTACTTCATCACTTTTACTGATGATTTCTCAAGGTATGGACATGTGTTCTTAATGAAGCATAAATCCGAGGCCTTTGAGAAATTTAAGGAGTATAAAAATAAAGTGGAGAAACAGACTAGTAAAAGCATCAAGACGCTTCGATCTGATCGAGGTGGAGAATACTTAACTACCAGTTTCCTTGAATGCTTAAAAGAGAATGGAATTCTCTCTCAGCTTACTCCTCCATATACACCTCAGCATAATGGTGTATCAGAAAGGAGGAATCGCACGCTACTTGATATGGTGCGTTCAATGATGAGTAGTGCTGAGTTGCCACTTTCCTTCTGGGGTTTTGCGCTGGAATCAGCTGCATACCTATTGAATAGAGTTCCGACTAAGTCTGTGCCTACCACTCCATATGAAATATGAAGTGGAAAGAGACCATATCTCAAGTATTTCAAGATATGGGGGTGTCCAGCATTTGTTAAAAAGCAGAATCCGGACAAACTCGAGGTACGATCGGTTTTATGCAAGTTTGTGGGATACCCCAAGCATTCAAAGGAATATCTTATCTACCACACTGAAGAACAAAAGGTGTTTGTCGCTCGCCACATTGTCTTCTTAGAGAGCGAATTTCTTGCAAAAGAAATTAGTGGGAGCGCGGTAGAACTGGAAGAAATCCCAGAACCCCAAACTACTGCCGAGGACTTAGTAGAACCTCAGGTTTCAGTAGAGCCCGACGAACCAACGCCACTCCGCAAATCTAGTAGGCTTTCTCGTCCGCTTGAGAGATACTATGGGTTTCTTGTAGATGGGGATCGAGAGGATTGCATTATCGATGATAATGAGCCTAATAATTTTCAGCAGGCTATCACGAGTAAAGACTCGGTGAAGTGGCTGGATGCTATGAGATCCGAAATGGAATCCATGTACACCAATAAAGTATGGACTTTGGATATTACTCCTCCTGGGATGAAACCAGTTGGATGCAAATGGATCTTCAGAAAGAAGATTGGTACATTTGGACAAGTGGAAACCTACAAAGCTAGACTCGTTGCAAAAGGTTTTCGTCAAAGACCAGGATTGGACTATGATGAAACGTTTTCTCCAGTGGATATGCTTAAATCCATTCGGATCCTGCTTGCCATTGCTGCCTTCCATGACTATGAAATCTGGCAGATGGATGTAAAAACAGCTTTTCTAAATGGACATTTAGAAGAAAGTGTTTACATGGATCAACCAGAAGGTTTCATAGACAGTGGGAGCAGCGGAAAGGTATACAAGTTGCTTAAATCCATTTATGGATTAAAACAAATATCGCGGAGTTGGAACATCTACTTTGATGAGACGGTCAAAGAATTTGACTTTATCAAAAATATAGATGAACCATGTATTTATAGGAAGATTGTAGAAAGAGCGGTAATCTTCCTCGTACTGTACGTTGACGACATACTCCTGATACGGAATGATATCCCTATGCTGCAATCAGTAAAGCTCTTCTTGTCACAGAAATTCTCCATGAATGACTTGGGAGATGCCTCCTGCATTTTGAGGATTAAGATCTATCGTGATAGATCCAAAAGAATGTTGGAACTTTCACAGTCCAGGTACATTGACACTATACTAAAGAGATTTAGTATGGAAGATTCCAAGCGTGGTAATTTACCCGCTTGTCATGGGATCACCCTCTCCAAAGATATGTCTCCAAAGACTGATGAAGAGAGGGCTCGCATGGGCATTATACCCTACGCTTCGGCTGTAGGATCTATAATGTATGCGATGTTATGTACCAGACCAGATGTAGCTTACGTATTTAGTGTGGTAAGCAGGTATCCGTCTGGCCTGGATGAGAAGCATTGGATAGCGGTAAAGAACATTCTCAAGTACCTGAGAAGGACAAAGGAGATGTTCTTGGTTTATGGTAATGGGGACCTCCAGGTCGAGGCTTTTATCGACTCCAGCTTCCAAAGTGAAAAAGATGACTCTAAATCCGTCTCGGGTTTTGTTTTTACCCTCAATGGAGGGGCGGTATGTTGGAAGAGTTCCAAATAGGATACCATCGCAGACTCAACGATGGAAGCTAAGTATATAGCTGCTAACGATGCCGCGAAAGAGGCTGTCTGGATGAAGAAGTTCATCTCTGAACTTCAGGTGGTTCCGTCCATTGCCAATCCAATACCTTTATATTGTGATGGGGCTGTAGCATTAGCAAAGGAACCAAGGTCCCATCAGAAATCCAGGCATATCTTAAGGCGGTATCACCTGATCAGGGATATCGAGGTGCGGAGAGTGGAGACAAAAGACAACACGGAAGATCCATTCACCAAGGCCATCCCTCAAGTCCAGTTCGAGAGGCTGTTTGATATATTAGGCATGCGGTATGCCAGCAAATGGATCTAGTACAGACAGTGGGTACTCATTGCACCAATTACAGGCCTTAGTGCAAGTGGGAGATTGTTTGATATATATGCCTTAGAGGCCTTCATTGTATAGGATGCTAGGAATATGTATGTACAGGACAATCTTGCTCGATATGATAGTACGCTTGTCTTTATCTTAACATGTGATATAGTTTACTTTGTATTTCATATATTATATACATGTTGATAAAGCCCGTAGGATATTTGCCTGACTACCAGCGTTGTGATGGCAGTCATACTTGTGGGAGCTAGGTGGTCAATAGGCACATCCTTAAATGTCTCTGGTCGTAGGAGTATTGAGACTGGGCATCGATACTCCAGAGTAGACTAGTGTATACATATCCAGACCCTGACGAGGGGCGATGGATTAGTCCCACATCCATTGGTGATGTGCACCTAAGATTGTATACAGATGCTCACTGGGTGTGAGTTCATCGGACAGGACTTGCTGAGGACTGACTATATGGTATTATACCTAGCGTCAGATAGAAGTTCTCTGGTGACATGTGTGCAGATAGTATGTCGACCTGAGTTCGTCATTTCTCTCGTGTGAGTTCCTACTGTGCTTTGATTACTACCCTACCATGGCTCAAAGGAGTCGTGCAAACAGGTTTTAGTTGGGTACAGTCCCGAGCCACATGGAGGCAGTGAGCGATTGTTGGGGATTCGTCTCTCCCGGTATAGGGAGTCGATATCGCACTGTGATCGGTTGGTCATTGCCATAAGTCCCTGGCCAGGGTTTATTGAGAATTACTGGTGACAGAACCAGCAGATTCTCGGATGGTCTTGAGCCATACTGACACGACTTGTATGGTTATTAGGGGTCTAACGTTTTTTCCACCCCCTAGGCCTTACATGCGATACTCTCAGACGAACAGACCGGACTGCATGGATATTGTCACGGACAGGCTCGATAGGGGTTTCGGACAAGTTCGCTCGTCGGCCTCCTTTTCGATATGTACCTGGGTTGCCGTTACGTACAGCCAGTACCACTGACGGACTTGTGGTTAAACCCACTGCCAGCGTACAGTCGAGTCTTTAGAGTCCCATACAGAGAGTTTCCCTGGATCAGGCGAGACGATGTAGAGGCCGTATGGTCTTACGGCATGGTTTCAATTACATACATGTACTGGCTACACGAATGATGTTCGGACAGATAATACTAGTGGGCTTTGGTTTAAGCCGGATCCTAGTATTATACTATTGGATTATACTTGTCTCTGTGTATCCGTATTTTCGGAATACGGATACGGGTATGTATATACGGTGAGGGAATTCTTGTAATTTTACAAGAATGAGCATCTAGAAGGAGACACCTCATCCTTTTTTGTTAAAGGATTAATGAGGTGGAAATTTGGAGATATTTGAGGAATGGGTTGCAAGAATGGCTTTGTATATTGTTTATTCATTTGGGTTTCCTATTCAAGCATGGTTGCATTTTTTGTGAGTATTTTATTCCATGCTTGAATTATTGGAAATTGACTTAGTCATTCTCACACCCATTTCTTAAGATCACTCTCACATTATCATTCTCTCTCCTAGGTTTCCTCTCCTCCTCCCTCAAGCTCATCCATCACATGAGTTGTGAATCAATGGGCATTGAGACAAATTAATCCAATATATCTTCTCTACTTCTACTTAGTAGTCTTCCTTAGCAAGTTGGATCACTAAGTTACCTCTTTTGAGGTTGGAGCTTGACCATAGGCCCTAGGGTTGATCTTTCTTCGACACAAAGGAGACCGGCAACCGAGTTCATTTGAAGCTTTGGAGGAGCCAAAGAAAGGAGATCACAAAGAACCACTTGAAGACCCGAAGGACTTGACACGAGGGTATAATACTTTAACCGAGTAGTTAACACCCTCTTGTAGTTTTGTTTTTGCTAGTTAAGGTTTAATCAAGATCCTAGAGTGGATAAAGCCTATGTTGCAAAGCCAAACATGATCTGTTGATGTGAGAAAAATCGTTTTTGATGTATTCCGCCTCCCCGCGAACACGTGGGGTGTGCTACATAAACTTACGGGTGCCTCCATCACCTGTGGGTCAACACCACGCCAGGATTCATCCATTCTAACACACTTTAGAATAATGTCAAAGTACCCGAATTGGGACACTTCCCAAATCTAGATCTAAAACCATAGATCTAGTCACCAGAATCCCTGATATTATATCCATATCCTATTTGGAGAAACCACCTAATGACAACCACAGTATAACCGATCGTAGTATAGGAAGATCTCTTCCTATTAAGTGCATATCATCCAAATACCAGGACATCACTCTCTACTACCTTCTTACCAGATCCATCTCTTAGTTTGATTAAGTCAAACTCAATAACTGTCACATCAAAAATAGATGATCTATCTCCGCAATACCTGCTTTAGTCTATAAATAGACATAAACTACTTGCCCACTATGCTTTCGCTGCTCCCACTGACTACAACAACCTTCTGGCAGAGTCATATACACGTGCACTTCTAAAGCTAGTTTAGAACGACGTTATACTCATCCTCCTGCCAGATCTCATAGTCTAGAATAGCAGCAGTGGTAAGTTTGGGTAATCATAAACCTCTCTGTCACCGTCTCTGAGGAGACCGAAGTACCTCTTGGGTGCCAGAGGTTACCTACCAAATCTGCGGAGTGGCTAATGGATCGTCGAAACCAATTGAATCCTCAGGTTCTACTAAATTTTTAGTAATTGTTTATGGTTCTGGAATCACTTTCAGTTCTACCATACTCCCACTAATATTTTCTGAAAAGAATCCATTTTACTAAAACTGGTGGCGAGTTAAGAACAATATAAATATTGATCTTCCAGATGGTAGAAAGTTAACCCTCGTCAAAACCCGGAAAAACCCACAAACCGCCATTACTGAAACGTGCCTTGAGTTTGTCCAGATTCTGGTTTTAAGCATCAGCTGAACAACTTCATATACCTTAACATCGTTAAGATATGAATCCATTCTATATATCCAATATAGAAACAAGGGCGCTAATTTAATTGGAACCAGATTCAAAAATCATGCAGCTGTTTCCAGTGCATATCAACCAAATGGAAGGAGACCAAGCAGCTTTACTCATCAAGGAATGCATCCACCTATGAGTAACCTGAAAGAGAAGAAATTTCTCAAAACCATTATTTACAACGGAATACCTTACACAAGTATCTACATCTTCGATCACCTTGAAGAATCCTGATACTTGCAACATATGGTTCTTTACTTTATTCTTATACCTATATCTTCTCAATATCTGGACCTTGTACTTTAACGAAATACTTGTCTAGAACTGGAGAAGTCATGAGTAAACAGAATATAGTACGAGTACCAACCCCTTTGTCTTAACAGTCATTGGACAAAATACAATACTTTGTATAAGTCCACTGAGTTTAATAACTCAAATCTTGTGCGTCGTAGGTCGAAAACTGTACTATGGTTAAGAAGAATTATACCGTTGTTGAATGCACCTTACGTAACCATCAACTGATATAGGTAAATGTCATAGATATAATTTCAAAAAGTTATATCTCACTTTATAAAATAAACGTACAGATATATCAGTTTGAAATTGGTGTATAACAATGGATATTCAAAACTAAATATTTACCGTCAGGCAAAACCCAGGTGATTTCCTCAAATATCACCAATTACAAAGAATTCCGATATATAGAGGATCTAATCACCCAATTCCCAATATCTTACTCCCACTCATCATCTGTAATTCCATACAGATATAGAATCAAATCTGATAAATACATACCCTGGAGTCAGAATCCAATTAGGAAAACAGTTTTCAATTAATGCCGCACAGTGAAACTGAAACATGAAAATGTTTTGAAGGGGTAAGAGGGTATTCGTAGTAATGCCTCTTCCACTATCCAGATTCATGACTGTAACCGTATATTTCCTTTCCATCACTCCAATCCCTTTATATTTCTTTACTTATTACCTTCTGTACACCACACTTAGGCTAATTGATTTTCTTCCTTCCCTACTCTTCGGCACCAGCCTAAGGTTTGGAAGAAGACCATCCAATAAGCGCAATAGGTGTATGAAAGTCTACCCTAGCACCACCATGAGTTCCAAGTGACATCAAGCATGCCAAGTTCAAAATTTTATAGGTGCTAAGCTAGACTAAACAAGATCGTTAACTAGATGATTAGGGTTTTATGTTTGATATCAACTAAAATAGAAGAAGTGAAGATGGTTATACCCTTGTAGATCGAGTCCTTCACTTCACATGCTCCGTGTAGTAGTCCCGCGACTCCACTATGCTCCACTTGTGGGTTTGGACGAGCTTCCTCCGATGACCTTCGTACCGAAGATGATCCACGCAAAGTCTCTCCAACTCAAGCTACCTCTACACTAAACTCTTTGGTGTAGGAAACACGCTACACTCGATCGCTAGTCAAGTGTAGGATGGTGAAGTACGGGATGTTAAAACTCACAAGTTTGTGTTCAAGTTTCATGGTTCACATCACATGTGAAGGTTGAAGTTTGAACCATGACATTAAGGAAGAAGAAGAAGCTAGAGAGCATGAGAGAAAAAGGGAGCAACTTAAGAAAATGGCTAAGTGTTGAATGTGCAAGTGAGAAGTGCAACTCTTGACCCCTCGCTAATTCAAGCATGGAATTCTTGCAATATTAAATTTCAACCATGCTTGAATAGTGAGTCAAGATGATTAAACAATGAATAAAGCTCATGCTTGCAACCATGCTCCCAAAGTCTTCCATTTTCCACCTTATTTTCCATTTTTCTCAAAAATAGAAATCATGCCATGCTACATATATATATTTATATATATATATCATATATATATTAATAGATATAAGAAAATATTTAGAAAGCTAATGATATTAGTTAAGATATAATTATATCACATATAATATATATCACATTATTAAATCAACACTTGATTTAATAATCCGGTTATATCACATATGGCCGACTAATATCATTTATCTGTGTATCACATTATCAAATCAACACTTGATTCGATAATCTGGTTATATCACATATAACCTAACTCGATAACAGATAACTGCCAGATTACAATATTGTATCACATACACGTATTTAATCAGGCCCACACACACATCACATATGTGTCCTACTTCGTTTTGCTTGAACCAGGGAACTTCTGTGTGGGACTCTAAAGACTCGTCAATACGCTAGCAGTAGGTGATAATCACATCAGTCACCTACAAGCCGTCAGTGGTAGTAGTTGGACGTAATGGCTACCAGGTATTGAGCGATATGAAGATAAACAAGCAAGCTTGTCCATACTCTCCATGAAGCCTATCAGTAACACTACCGTAAATTCCGGTCTCTTCATCTTATATGTTGCATATCATGTCTAGGGGTGGTAAATATCAAATCAAGCAATCATACTCTTGTCCGTTGTCCAAAGCACTTCTTAATTGATGAATTTTTAGATAAAATTTGCTCACACATCCTTCATCCAACTGTTAATACTTCTTGAGGTACCAACAACCGATTACAAGATGTGTTTGCACATTAAAGCGTAATTCTTAGTCTTGTAACACTTAAGGCTTTAGTAGTGACTCCCAAACCAGTTGGTCTAAGGCACTAGGTGATAATGCACCCTTGCTAAATATTTTTTCTATTTTTGCAGCCTTAAGTAATCACAAAAACCAGTGTTCATTTTTTTATTATCTCTTTATTCACACTTGAATTTTTATTTTATTTTATTCGTACTAAGGACTTCAGACAAGAGCATTTCAAGGTCTCCTCTACTATTCCAAGTTTCGAGGTTCGTGTTTGTGCAATTTTGTAGGGTATATATTTTCAGAATCTAGACTTAAGCTTCGGAATTATTTTTCAAACTTATACTCAAATAAAAATATCAATACTTTTCCTTTGTTTTAACTTAGCCCAAGAAGTAAACTCAAAATTTGCCTATTTCTAAATAAACTATAAAAAAATATACTTTCTACCGTTAAATTTTAAGAAAGGTTATTTTTAGGGTTTTTAATTTACTAAGTCTAAGATCTAGTTGTTCCTAGCTAGTTAACCTATTTGTCAAACTCAAGTCAATTATGACCAAAATTGAATACATTAATTTTTATAATTTTTATAATTTTTCAATTTTTATGGGTTTTAAAATAAGTATGCAAATGCAAAAATATACACATGAATGCAAAGGAAGAAAGCTTACCGAGCATACCCCCAAACTTAAACCTGACAGTGTCCTCACTGTCATGCTAAACCAAGTGGGTCAAAATGTCAGCACTCCCCTGTTTATTTATTTTTTTATTTTTTTATTTTTTATTGTTAAAAGAAAAACAAAATATATATACAACAAGGTTCCCCCCAAACTTAAGTGAGACAGTGTTTCCACTGTTCTAAGTGTTAAAGTTTAGAGTTAGAGAGGAGAAAAATCAAACTATACAAGGCCTTACACAGACCAAAAGTTAGCACCAACCATTCAAAAATCTTATCGTGGTAATGGTAGGGTTGGTGAAAGAATGGAGTGTGGAGAAAGGAGTTGAGAAACACACGAGACCGAATGGGAAGAAGAGTGGAATATGGTCTCAGTGGAGGAGAAGAATGGCGGAAAAGAGAAAGAAGTGTAGTACGATCTTGAGGGTGTAAATCGAGTGAATAAATTAGCGCAATTTGTGATGACCGATGTGTTAAAAGCGATTATGCTAATCTATCAACCCGTCGAGAAATGGGGTCAAATCCCTCAAGATTCGCAAGAAAACATGGGTACGTCGATCTTGGTAAACCCTCCATTGAAAATGGAAGCGCGATGGAGTCATGCGTGGTCGAAACGATAGGAAGGACGAAAGGGAGTGATTTAGGGATAGTCTTATTCTCACCTAAGTAATCAGTCTCAAACTCGAAAGATTCCATCAAAGGTTCGAAATGACTGTAAGCAACCGAGTCTGATGGTTCAACTAACTCATCTGAAAATGTAAAGGACTCAAACTCGGGAGGTGAGTTGTCAACATCGTCCGAAAAAGTGAAACACTCGTAATCATTATCGTCTGTGAGAACTGTGTCAGATTCAAAGAGAAATTTTTCAAGCTCACAGTCTTCAAGCGTGATCTATTGCGTGGTCGGAACGATGGAAAGGAGTGGGTTTGATTTAGAAAGTATAACAGTTAAAGGTTCAGGAGGATGAATTGGAAAATCCGACACATCAAACAAAAATGGTTCATCCTCAATACTATCCTTATAATTCTCCTCAATACTATCCTCATAATTCTCCTCAAAATTTAGCTTATCCATACTATTATCATCAAAATCAAGACGCATATGAAGTTCGGGAGAAACATTTAATGACTCGGGATGTTGAATTGGAGATAAAATTTTAGTCAAATTTACGGGTTCATCATCCAAAATATTCCCGGCGTCTATATCCTCAATCAAGTGAAAATCAATTTTTTCAGACACCTCATCAAAAGCATGGATATTTATCAATTCAGGTTCTAGAGTGGAGGTGTAAAGATCGAAAGGATTAGGTGTGGTTTCACTCGAAGGGGATTCTTCACAATCTGGCAAATCAATCACTACAAAGTCACACAGCTCATTAAATGTTTTATTTTCAATTGATGAATCATTTGGAACACTTGTTTGAAAACCGGAGTTGTGGGATTCAATTGGGTATGGATAGGTTTGATTTGAAAGTGTGTACAGCTCACTCTCACCACTCAAATTATCAATCTGTCCAACCGCCCCATCATACATTGGAATTTTTGGAGCTAGTTGGAAACTAGCTACCGGTTCAGTAGGTTGTATAAGGGCGGCCATGGACGCATCCACATTCCTCATCATTTTGTTTGTTGCTAAAATATAAGCTTCCAACGACTGTTCCAAACTAGACATGGGTTGTGAAGGGGTTTCAGTAAAAGATTAAAAATTGTTTGCATATGTGAAACTCCTAAATGGCTGTGTAGAAGCAATGTCTAGTGAAGGTGGGAAAGTCGGGTAAGACTGGTAGGAATTGGATGGTTGGACAGGAGTAGGGTCAACATTTGGGTAAAAAGGTGAATGGACTTGTTGATCCCTAGAACTGGATGTGTGGAGATAAGTGAAAGATCGGCTATGAGATTGTTCAATATGCTCAGCAATAGACATGGGTTTAGGAGTTACAACAGGACTTGAGAAAGGAGTATCAACGTAAGAAGATGGTGAAGGTTGACACGGTTGATACAAAGTAGATTGCGGAGTCCAACTGTTTCTCCTAGACGCTTCTATTCGATCTTTCAAAGAAATTTTAGGCATGGAGGGATCGTCCTTAATTCGACCAAAACAATTCGCGTAAGAGGTAAGGTTTGGTTGAAGGTACCAAAGTTCGGCAAGCGTTTTATGAGGTGGGGTACCCATGATGTAAGAAGGAGAAGAAAAAGAAGGTGGGGTGCACGGATTTCTTAGCGACAAAATTTGCAAGTTTTTATAAAAAAATTCCCTTTTTTTATTTGGTGCTCTTTGCAAAAAGATTCGATAAAGGGCTTAGACACACTTTCAATCAACCACAAATGCACAATCAGGCCTAGATCTAGGGTCACCTAGGTCAGCTAGACAGCTCCTAACTGTTCCAAAGGGCTAGAAATAGGACCTCAAACCGCCTCTTCACCGCCAATTGCGGCCAGGTAAGTGCCAGGTGAGTGGGAGGCTCTCCACTATAAGTAGTGGCCCTAACCACTAGCCTTAGACACACTTGCCTAGACACCGCAAAGTCAGGTTAGGATCAACGGCCGATGCCTACAACTAGTCCTCTGTCCTATTGAGCGCGACATCCTTAGGGCTGAGTCTAGTATTTTTTTAATTAAAGATTGGTCAATGCAAATGCCTTATGTGATTTATGGGGTCCTGGGAAGGGTGATGGAATCCCCACCCAATCTGGATTGGTCTCAAGCCCCTTAAAATCAGATTAAATATATGCAAAACAGTAACAACCACTTGCAATCAAAGATTTTTTTTATTTTAAGCGCGGCGCAAAGAATCCTGCACAAGATTTGTTATTGGAAAGGGGAAGAATTTTTTTTAAGCGCAAAGAATCCTGCAGGAGATTTAGCAAAAGATATATCGGGATTTGCTGAGGAGAGAGAAAAGAAAACTTACAGCTTTTTTTTTTCCAGATGAGGACGTCACTTGATCGCCGCGGTTCCGCGGTCAGAAGGCGCTGTTGCCGCGGTTCCGCGGCAATTTTTTTTCTCTAGACCACCGCGGTTCTGCCGCCAAAATGCGCTTCTCGCCGCGGTTCCACAGTCACGTGGCTGGTACAGGTCCCGAGATTTTTTCTGTTATTCTGTTGTTGAAATCCTCCGCTGTTCAGATCTTTCGTTTTCTGTTTCGCTTTCTGGATTTTTCCAGATCCGAACTCGATTGTTGATCCTGCAAAATTCAAACAAAAATACCCTTCACAAAATAACAAAATGATAAATTTTTATATTTTTTAATTTTTCAGTTTTTTATGATTTTTCAATTTTTAGATTAACCCGAAATTGCAAAAAGGAAATAACACGCCATCCCCGGCAACAACGCCATTTGATTTATATGTCAAAAATATTTAGTAACCGCAATCAAGAACGGCGTCGCTTGGTAGCTAGCTGGTGAGTACGGGTCGGTCCACAGGGATTTTGTGAATTTCCTAGTTGTTCTTACGAGTTAATTCCGATTAGCGTCGGATTGATTAAATCTAAAAACTAAATTTATCTAGATCTAAATCTTGCTAGGGTTAGGTTTAGGGTAGGTTTGGAAATGTAAATAAATCTCACCGCTTTCTATACCCAAATTAAGATCTATGAGGTGTTATGGTAATTATTAATAAAGGGGATTAGAACCATTCGGGAAGGTGTTTCTTCCTCTAGGTTCTTGTCCTTACTTTATCAATCCTTACCCTAACCTCTATGGAAAACACGCTCAACCGGGCCTTTATGCTACGGTATCACCGCTATCTCGTAGGATAGGGTGCCGTAGGGAGCGGTGTGTGCATGTATACATGGAGTCCTATTAATTATATGTGATGGGCAAGAAAGGGATGAGAGATCTTCATCTCTCAAAAGCCTTCCCCAAAGCTAACCCTAACAAGCGAGGAGACTACTCGCTCATTAGGGAATTGAAGAACATTCTATATCTATCTAGGGAAAGGAATTAAAGATCTATACTAGGGCAATTAAATAAAACTACTTACTTGATAGCTCTCTCCAAACATTTACACAAGACTTGTTAGATCTGAATAGATGAAATGAAAAGAGGCATCGATGCTCTCCAAAAGAAATCTGAATTTTATTAATGAAAGGAGGCATACCTCAAAAGAGGTATTAGGGCTTCTATTTATAGATTCATAGAAATCCTAGGTTACAATTGACTCACACATCTGCTTTTACAAAAATCCCCCTAAGAAAAAGACCTAGTCAACGCTCGCAGCCGCCAGTAGAATTTTGCACCGCCATGGGCCCCGCACGGCCGCGGATCCGCGGCCAAAGCCCATGTTTGGCCGCGGTTCCACGGCCATTTATGGGCTTTGTGGGCTCATTTATCGTGGGCTGATTCTGGCTGCTGTTGTCTTCTGTTTTCTTCACTTTTTTCTCAGGTTGGCTTCTAGGTTTCTTCTAGATCTCCACAGTGAATAATTGTAGTGGACTTTTACCGTTGCTTCGTGACGAAGTCTTGAACCTTGCACTGCCTTGTACTTTGTGAACTGATCTTCGTGTTGGCTTGATCAAGATTCCACCATTTATTGGTCATAGTCTCACTTTTGTATCGTCTTTTGTCTTTTTCACTGTTTTTGTCCCGAGAATCTGTAACCTGCAACTAAGTAGCAGACATGGGTCAAAAGCACCTGTTTATTTGTAAAATGCATAAGAATGGGGAATATAATAATGCAATATTATGATATGAACAGCAGGCCAAGGGTTTTAGTGTGCAGAGAACGAGGCCATTCCCTACGGTGGGGCCCGGCGGTGCCGGCCTAAACCCTGATCTCACCGGCCATTCTATAAGGGTTGGGCTCTAGATGCTTGCCACGTGTTCTCCTCTGTACATACAACACTGTGCACATGTTTATATTTCTGTCTTTTCATTTCTTACGTGTATTGCACGTGTAAAATTTTGGGCTTCCAAAAAGTTTTTTAAAAAATCAGTAAAAATATATGTGGCTGATGGGATTCAAACACAGGGGCTACGTCATAGCAGTGCAAGGCTTTACCAATGAGCTACAAGTTGTTTCTTGCTGTTCTTAAACAAATTTAATGTATAACTTGTACTCAGATTAGCAAAATCCATTCTGTACATTAACTTTAAAAAAAAAATTGTACAATAAAATTAGAGTCATTACAGTTATACCCTATACTTCGGCGGTAGGATCTATAATGTATGCGATGCTATGTACCAGACCATATGTAGCTTACGCACTTACCGTGTTGAGCCAGTATCAGTCGAACCCAGGAGAGAACCACTGGATAGCAGTGAAGAACATTCTTAAGTACCTAAAAAGGACTAAGGAACTTTTCTTGGTATACGATAATGGAGACCTCCAGGTAGAGTCTTTTACCGATTCGAGCTTCCAGAATGACAAGGATGACAGCAAGTCTGTCTCAGGTTTTATGTTTACCCTCAACGGAGGGGCGGTCTGTTGGAAGAGCTCCAAACAGGACACCGTCGCAGACTCGATGATGAAGGCTGAATACATTGCTGCAAACGATGCCACAAAGAAACTGTCTGGATTAAGAATTTCATTACTGAACTTGAGGTGGTTCCGTCCATTATTGATCTAATACCTTTGTATTACGACAACAATGGGGCTATGGCTTTAGCGAAGGAACCACGGTCCCATCAGAAATCCAGACATATCTTGAGGCGGTATCACCTAATCAGGGAGATTGTCGATCGCCGGGAGATCGAGGTACAAAGAGTGGACACAGAAGAAAACACGGTGGATCCATTCACCAAGGCCCTTCCTCAAGCACAGTTCGAGAGACTATTTGAGATATTGGGTATGCGATACGCCAACAACTGGCCCTAGTGCAGATGTTGGATACTCGATACACCAATATATAGCCTTAGTGCAAGTGGGAGATTGTTGGATATGTATGCCCTAGAGGCCATTATTGTATATGTATACATATGGTTGCTTGGACATACGTATGTACAGGACAATCTTGCTCGATATGATAGTATGCTATTTGATTTTTCTTTATCTTAACATGTGCATATGTTTTACTTGTTATTACATATCATTTAAACATGTTGATAAAGCCCAAAGGATCATTGCTTGAATACCAGCGTTGTGATGGCAATCATACTTGTGGGAGCTGGGTAGTCAATAAGCACATCCTTAAATGTCCCTAGTCGTAGAAGTATCGAGACAGGGCATCTATATTCTGGAGTAGACTGGTGTATACGTTTCGAGATCCCGACGAGGGGCGATGGTTGGTCCTGCAGCCATTGGTCTGTGGCACATAAGATCGTATACAAGTGCTCACTAGGGGTGAGTATACTGGACAGACTCGCCGAGAACTGGCTAGATGGTATTATACGTATTATACCAATCGTCAGATAGCAGTTCTCTGGTGACATGAGTGCAGATAGTCTGTCGACCTGAGGTCGTCATTTGTCTCATGTGAGTTCCCACTGTGCTTTGATTACTACCCTACCACGGCTCTCCTGAGTCGTGCAAACAAGTTTTAGTTGGGTACAGTCCTAAGCCACATGGAGGCAGTAAGAGATTGTCGGAGATTCGTCTCTCCCGGTAAAGAGAGTCGATGTTACGCTGTTAAGTCCCTGGCCAGGGCGGATTGAGAATTACTGATAGGTGGATCAGTAGATTCTCGGATGATCTTGAGCCACATCGGCATGACTTGTCAGGTTATTAGGGGTCTGACGTTTTCCACCTCGTAGACCCGGCAAGTGATACTCACAGAAAAATAAACTGGACTGTACGGAGATTGTCACGGATAGGCTCAGTAGGAGTTCGGATGAGTTTACTCGTCGGCCTTCTTTTCGACAGGTACCTGGGTAGCCGTTATGTACAGCTAGTGCCGCTGACTTTCTTGTGGTTAAACCCACTGCCAGCGTACTGTCGAGTTTTTAGAGTCCCACACAGAGGGTTTTCCTGGTTCAGGCAAATTGATGAAGAGGCCGTATGGTTTTACGTGTAGGGTTTCGATCATATACATGTACAGGCTACACGTATTTTGTTCGGACGGATAATACTAGCGGGCTTAGGATTAAGCCACATTCTAGTATTATACTATTAGATTATTTTATCTCTTGGTATTCATATTTTTTGTAGTACGAATACGGGTATGTATATATTGTGGGGGTATTCTAGTAATTTCACTAGAATGCTTCTAGAAGAAGACACCTCATTTCGGTTTAAATCTATTTTTCTAAATAGATAATGAGGTGGAGGGATGAGGTGTCTTCAAGCATGGTTGAAGAATGCCTACTTGATTTCTTTTATTCATTTGTTCTAACTATTCAAGCATTGTTGCAATATTCTATGAGAAATATTGCATTCTTGATATTTTCCAAGACTTGGCCATTTTTCACAATGCTAGTTTCATTCTACACTTGCCTTTCTCTTTCCTCCTTTGCTATCTTCTTCTTCCAAAAACCATAACGCTCTCATGAGTTGAGAATCTATGGTTTTGTGAGATAATACAATCCAATTAACACTCTATATTTTCTAGCCATTTTTCATAATGCTAGTTTCATTATACACTTGCATTTCTCTTTCCTCCTTTACTATCTTCTTCTTCCCAAAACCATAACCCTCTCATGAGTTGAGAATCTATGGTTTTGTGAGATAATACAATCCAATTAACACTCTATATTTTCTAATCTACCTAGATTAGAAAACTAGGTACTTTAGTTACCTCAAGTTTAAGGTTGGAGATTGAACTATAGACTCTCGGGTGGATCGTCTTCGATACGAGGAGGCCGACGACCAAGCTCGATCTCGACGGACAAGGAGCTCAAGAAGAGGAAAAGAAGACCCGAAGGACTTGGTTCATATATATATATATATATATATTCACTTCATAGTAGATTAATCCCTTTGCAAGTTTTTGTTATTTAAGGTTTACGGTAGATCTTAGGATTAGTCGGTGTTGCAAGCTTTAAAAATCGTTTTTTTGAAAATTCCTCCTCTCTACAGACCCAGTAGAGTATGCGACACCGCCTAACAGTCCTAGCTCCCATTGTCGGAGCTCCCCTAGCCTACGGCAATAGTCAGAAACCATAGCCGAGTCCAAGCTTGTGGCCGCTATCATGTTCGTGCCCGTGCCGTACTCGCCGTCGCTGCCGTGCCACTGTCATCTTCAGGCAAGTGAAAATTTTCACTTGTTTTTCATGCTACATTATAGAGAAATTACATTAGAACTAGATACAAAAATAAATACTACTACATCGATATATATATATATACTTGAATTTGGCGTAGCGAACCATTGTGTCATTGTATTCTGAGTAGAATCCGATTAGGGCTTATTACTGTGTTGGCAATCCGTATAGATTAAATAGTTGACATCCAACTCAATTAGTTAGAGGAAACGGTAAATTCGATCGATACCCAAATGTTATCTTAGGTGTTCGATGCGAACCTTAAGCGAAAACTTAATCGAATATGGCGGAATTTATGAGTACTAGATTCCTTTATTTATAATGAATAACACATAGAAAGTTGGGTTAAAAATACGGACTTTAACACCATGAAATGACACCCCCATTTAGATCCGTCAAATCTAAAATTTCTCGCACACGTAGCTTGTGAAAATCATAGTAAATTAGATACATACCAGAATGTTGTGTTCGAGGGCTCATATCGAAGCTGACTCAACAAACTAGAACCCCCTATATTTTATATTTCGATACTACTAAAATACAATGATGAAAACTAAATGGAAATACTGCTCTGGACTGCAGTCCAGAGCAGTATTTCATATTGATACCTGAATCTAATTGTTTGTATAACTCTGTATGAAAATGAAAATATGCAGAATCCTATATCGTTGAGAATATAATCCTTTTATCTAACAATAGGTAGTGGTTTTGTTCAATTTTACAGTCGTTTAATATTTTAACTGTATTTTAAACCGTCTATACGTACTGCAATTTCATGCAGAGACAGAATGTATACCTTAATCTTAAACAGTGCATATTTCCCTGCATACAGTGGATATTATCAATCCGTCTGGTACGTTGGAAACATAACCGATAAATATAAATATTATATAGCTGTAGCGTCGCCTAATTATGAAACCAACCGAGAGTAAAATTTGTTGCGAAATGGACATTCAGTTCAGGAACTGGATTTCCAGCTGCGAACACTTAAAATGGAATGACTGGAACTCACAAACCGGAAACCCGTTTGACCCAAAACCAATTTTATTGGATTTCTGTTTAAGTTTACTTTCTACCCTTATTGTATTATTTTGCCTAATTACGATCGTACGATTTAATATGTTTTTCTGAACTCGTAATGCACGTTGCGATTCATATCGTACATGACTTGATATGTGGCATAATTTTCATATTTACCCGACCGTGATACCTTTAGTGATAGCGAACGTTCATATTGATTCTTAGAGGATATTGTATTGTCTAACGTGAGTGGTATTGTATTATTTGTGTTAAGTACGCCAGTGATAAGTGATTGATTCGTGAAATTGAACAGTGCAGTGAAAAGTGAATAAAACCGTGTTATTGGTGCATAATTGTACATAACTAGTCCTATACATATAGTTATTGAAACCTGGGGGAAAAGGGTAAATCGAAGTGGAATGGAACTTGTATTTAGCGAGGTTAGCTAATTTAGAGGATGATCATTTGAATAACGACTCTTATATATACTTTATAGGTTTTGGACTTAGCGATCCGACTGACATGGTTATATCCCAGGCAATAGCAGGCCATAGTCTCGGGTACGCACGAGACCCTCATTAAACATGATCACCCTTTTCCATAGTTCGATTTCAAATTGACCTAGAGACCAATAGGGACATGGATCATATACTGCACTGTATTGATTATTGATACACTGATTACCTGCATACACTGTCTCCACTGTTATTACCTTTCGTTTCATGCTTTATTATATTGCTATTATATTATTGTTATTGTGTCGCCCTGATGACCTGAGTATGCATGCTTAGAGCTTAGAGAGGACGCCGCTCAGGAGTCAGATCTACCATTCGAGTTTGCAGAGATCTAAACGGTTTTACTTTCAGTACTTGTACTGCTTTCCCTAAAAACAACCTTGTATTCGCACTTGGTTGGTAGTTTTCTTTTCCATTGAACTATTGTAAATTGTGAACAATGAGAGTTGATGTAATAAACTAAGTGATGTGGTTTCTTTACTTCTGTGATGTGTTTACTAATTACCATATAATGCTAGAAGCCAAAGTGTGACTACGGCAGGATTATTCCTTGACCGTAGGAGCATGGCTGGCCTAGTCGCCCTCGTATTCCATATTTTGGGAAGCGTGGCATAACATTTGTGTCACCTAAGATGGTTTACAGGTGCTCACTAGAGGTGAGTACACCAGACGAACTCAGTAAGAATTTCTAGATGGTTTTATACCTATCGTCGGATATCAGTTCTCTAGTGACATGAGTATATGTTAGTCTTTTGACTTGAGATCATCGTTTTTCTCGTATGTGTTCCCATTGTACTTAGATTACTACCCAACCCCGGCTTAAAAGAGTCATGCAAATAGGTTTTATTTAGGTACAGTCCTGAGCCACATAGAGGCAGTGAGCGACCTTCAGGGATTCATCTCTCTCGGTATCGGTCAGCTATCACCATAAATCCTTGGCCAAGGTGGATGAGATTTACTGATGGAAGATCAGTAGTTTCTCAGTGGGTGATGAGCTTGACACCGGCATGAATTATCAAGTTATTAGGGATCTGACTTTATCCATCCTCTAGACCCGATATGCGATACTCTTAGACGAAGTGACCGGACTGTTTGGAGATTGTCACAGACAGGCTCAGTAGGATACATACGGACTTGAATGTCGGCCTTCCTTTCGATCAATAACTGGGTAGCCGTTACGTACATCTAGTGCCGCTAACGTGCTTATAGTTGAACTCATTGCCAGCATATTATCGAGTCTTTAGAGTCTTACACAGAGCGTTTTCCCTGTTCAGGCAAAATGATGTAGAGGTTGTATGTTAATATGTGCAGGGTTCCGATTAAATACGTGTACTGGCTACACAGATTTTAATCGGACGGTTAGTAATACTAGCCAGCTTAAGATTAAGTCGAATTATTAAATCAAATATTGATTTAATAATTTACATAGATATTTTGATATATATATTCTAGTATTATATTCATTTTCTAATACTTTCTCTTTTGTATTCGTATTTTGATACGAATGCGGGTCTGTATATATAGGGAATGGATTTTGTATTTATAAAAAAATACATTCTAGAAGGACACCTCATGATTCTATTTTCCATTTAAGGAAATTGAATTATGAGGTGGAGGGGTGAGGTGGAAAGAGAGGTATGGGCATGAGTATGGTTGGAATTGTTTATTTGATAATTCATTTACAAAATGAATTATGTCATACTCATATGGTATGAGAGCGAGCTCATTCTCATCTTGACATTCTCTCTCCTCTCTTCATCCTCATCTCCTCCTTTATGCTTGATCTTCTCATGAGCTGAGAAAAGATCAAATAGCTCTCTTGATTTTTATAAAAGCGTAGCAAAAGAGAAAGAAAAGATTATGAGCATTCCTAAATCACTTACACTCCACTCCTATCAAGTGTGTTGTGTGAGTTGCTTCACTTAGGGTGAGCTTGGATAGGGTTCCCTAGGGTGGATCATCTTCGACAAAGAAAGGCCGGCTTACAAGCTCGATTCGGAGGACCGAAGGCCTAGCTAGAGTTCACAAGTTCGTCACAAGAATCCTACGAGTTCATATGGACGCTACAACGACCTCCGACGCACAAGCTTGTTCTCGGCTGCCAAAAAGCATAGGAGGGGATCTTCCGCAATTAGCCGGATACGTTACGAAGGTACCTAGCCCCTCAAATTCTTAGTTTAGATTTCCTAGTTTGCTAGTTTAGTATTTGGTTAAGATTTTAAAGTTTAAGTTGCTAGTGCCATCTTGAAAATTTTTGTTTTGGATTCCACATCGGCCGTATTTTTAGCGGCAAGGGCACTAGGAACTTCATCAAGTATAACAGGAGCTAGGTTTAGAGGAATATCTTGGTCCGGTGGAGGCGTCTCAGGTGTTGGAGCAGCAGTAGTGTCCAAAGATGAGTGAGAACAGTCTTGTCCTTTGGAATGTCGGGGTATTCAAGAAACACCATATCACTAGTGTCATTTGGGGATAGACTCACGGGAAAGAAAGACTGCAACTTAAGAAAGGTGACATTAGCCGAGATAAAGCAATGACGAAGGGTAGTATGATAACATTGATACCATTTATGGGAGCGAGAGTATCCTAAAAAGACACACCGAAGGGATCAAGGATCTAATTTAGTTCCACCGGGTCTATGTTCATAGACAAAGCACACACAACCGAAAATTCGAGGAGGAACAGAAAACAGAGGGTCATTAGGGAATATGATAGAAAAAGTAGTTTGACCATCTAACACAGAGGAGGGCATAAGATTAATAAGATAAGCGGCTGTAAGAACCGCATCCCCCAACAATGATGAGGAACCTGTCGATGAATGAGTAGTGTTCGGGCGACTTCTAGTAGATGACGAATTTTGCGCTCAGCAATACCGTTCTGTTGGGAGTTATAGGAACAAGAGGACTCATGAAGAATACCAGATACAGATATAAAGTTTTGAAACTCAAAATAAAGATATTCTTTCGCATTATCACTTCGGAATATTTTCACAGAAATATCAAATTGTGTTTTAATTTCAGCACAGAATTTGTGAAATACGGAAAAAACTTCAGAGCGAGATTTTATTAAATATAACCAAGTTGTATGAGGAAAATCATCAACAAATGTGACAAAGTACCGATCACCAAATAACGTCTCAACGGGACATGGTCCCCATATATCGAAATGAACTAAACTAAATGTTGTACTAACT
Organism: Agapanthus africanus; assembly: GCA_030015575.1. NCBI lineage: Eukaryota > Viridiplantae > Streptophyta > Magnoliopsida > Asparagales > Amaryllidaceae > Agapanthus > Agapanthus africanus. Next base: position 446,530,232 of record JASDDO010000012.1, on the reverse strand, counting down.
CTCTTATTGACTCTTAGAGGGTAAGATACATGGTGGTGCTTACCCAACTGACAATACTCACACAATAACTCATTAGTCACAAAAATTTCTAGATGTAACTTCTTCAGGTTCTGTAATGATGGATGTCCCAACTGACAGTGCAAATCTAAGGCTGTAGAATCACTCAAGCATGCAACCGACTCTGAAAAACTACTTATCCGATACAGACCATCAGACAAATGTATGGTGCCAATCGTCTTCCTCGTTCCCAGTTTCTGAAATACATAGTGGTTAGGATGAAAGATAGAACAACAGTTTAGGGATTTTGTGAGTTGACTAATTGAAAGAAAATTGAAAAGAAAGCGAGACATATATAAAATGGAGTGTAAAGGCATAGACGGATTTAAAATCACTAAATCTATACCACTAACAGGTGAAAAAGAACCATCAGCTAGTTTGACAGGTGTGTGAGAAATATATGGGAAATTGGATAATATACCTGAATTTCCAATCATGTGATCTGACGCTCCTGAGTCAATCACCCATGACATAGGAACTATTGAAGATATACAAGCAGTAAAGTTACCTGTTTTAGCAAATGTAGAGCTAGAAGATGACTCCGACTGAGAGACCTGAAACTACTGAAAAAATCTGAAACTTTCCAATGTCTCTGCATATAACATTTTGAAAATTATAAATATTATTTTATAATTTAAATAAGGATATTATGAGTTTTACGAAAATAATACCGAGTATGGATTTGGATTTTTTGAATTGATATCCATATGTATATTTATTTTTGGAATTTGGAAAATGTGAGATATTTTGATATGGCAAGTATTTTTGTTTATAGGAAATGATATGAGATTTTTGTGATATATTAAGTTATTAGAGAGAGCCCATACCCATACCCACACCCTCTCTCCTCATCCTTATTATTTCATTCTCCTTCTCTCTACTCACAAATGTCTCCTTCCTCCTCTCCAAAACTATCCCAACTCCCAAACCCAAATTCTTCCACTAAAACCCTAGCACTCCTCCACCAAAATCCATGATTTGTGCCAAGTTTTGCAACTAAACCCACCAAGACTTCAAGTTGAGCCACCATAACCTTAAAGCGCTTCAAGTGGACATCCCTAGAGCTTGGAATTCATCTTTTTACCCACTCAAATTGGTAAAGTTTCCACTTTTCTGTTGGCTATAGTTCCCTCAATGCAGTTATTTTAATCGCGGGCAGGTGATTATGATAATTGAGGGAGGACCTATACAGGTAGAGCAGTCTTACTCGAGATAATAGTATGCTATCTGGTCCATCTCTATCATCATGTACATGTATTATGTAGTATTACGGATCACTATTACATGTTGATAGAGCCCATACGATTCATGCTTGACTACTAGGGTTATTGTGGCGAACACACTTATGAGAACTGGGTAGTCTATAAGCATATCTTTAAATGTCCCTAGTCATGGGAATATCGAGACCGAGCATCAATATTCCAGAGTAGACTAGTGTATACATTTCTTGACCCCGACGAGAGGCGATGGCCGGTCTCACAACCATTGGTGTTAGTTAGTCACCAAAGATTGTATACAGGTGCTCATTGGGTTATGAGTTACAGTGGACGGACTCACCGGTAACATGCTAGATGGTATTATACATATATTCAGGTAGCAGTTCTTTGGTGACATGAGTACAGGTTAGTCTGTCGACCTGAGATCGTCATTTGTCTTGTGTGAGTTCCCACTGTGTTTTTATTACTATCCTACCATAGCTCTACTGAGTCGTGCAAGCAGGTTTTAGTTGAGTACAGTCCCGAGCCACATGGAGGCAGTGAACAAATCGTCAGGGATTCATCTCTCCCGGTATTGGGGGTAGATGTCGCACAGTGCACGGGTAGCCATCGCTAGAAATCTTTAGCCAAGGTAGACGAGATTTACTGATTTGGATCAGTAGTTTCTCAGTAGGTGATAAGCTTCACACCAACACGATTTATCGTGTTATTAAGGGTCTAACTTTATCCACCTACTAGACTCGATATGCGGTTTGTACGGAGACTGTCACTTTCAGGCTCAATAGGGATATGGACGGGTTTGATTATCGACCTTTCTTTCATTCAATACCTAGGTAGCCGTTACGTACAGCTAGTGCCGCTGACGTGCTTATGGTTAAACCCACTACTAGCGTATTGTCGAGTCTTTAGAGTCTCACACAGAGAGTTTCCCAACTCAGGCGAAAAGATGTAGTGTACGTAGTTTGATACATACTTAGGTTCGGTTAAAACATGTGTTTTTGTATACGTACTTTTAATCGAACATTTTTTTAATACTAGCCGGATTGAAAGATATCCAGATTATCACAGTTGGATGAAATATGAGATAGTATTATATATCTCTTTTAGTATTTCTCTTTTAGGTATTTGTATTTTGACAGAATACAATATTTATACGAATACGGGTATTTGTATAAATACGTGTATTTATGTCTTGATATAAATACGGGTATTTATATCTTGATATAAATACGGGTACTCATATTTTATACGAATACGGGTGTATGTATTTATATGAATACGGGTGTATGTATTTGGATACGAATATGAATGTATGTATTTATAGCATATAATTGTTTTAGTGTATGTATGTATGTTTACACACACACACACACACAAATGAGGTGGCCTTCTTTTCTTTCTTATCTTTTCATGCTTTTTCAAGAAGGATGTAGGCTTGCGACTCACCTAGTGAGTCACAATTCCACTCACGCCTTTTATTGAAAAAGAGATGAAGAGGAAAAAAGATGATGATGGATTTTTCATGCCATGCTTCCTCACTTGCTCATCTTCACCCTTTGCTTCTTTTCCTCCTCTCTTGATATTTTAAAAGTAGAAAAAGGAAAAAGAAAATGAGAGAACACTTAGAGATTAGCCACTACTAAATCCAAGTGATCAATTCTTAGTAAGTTTTGATCACTACTTGCTTCACTTTGTTATTTAGTGTGAAGCTAGAGCCTAGGTTTGGGTTCTTTCAGGTAGATCATCTTCGACGAGGAAGACCGACTCCCAAGCTCGCTCCCGACGACCTAGGAGCTAAGGAAATGGTATAGAAGAAAAGGGCATGACTACAAATGTTGTAAATACTAACCGAGTAGCTAAACTCGTTCTAGTATTTTCTAGTTTAGTGTTTGGATTCGATTCTAGATCGCAGAGTTCGTCCTCTTGTTTAGAAAATTTTCGTTTTGTATTCCGTCTTGGCCGCAAGTTTGCAGCACGAACATGAGAGTCTACCTACATAGTATCAGAGCCATCCAAACACCAGAACTAGTATTAGACGATATTTACGTTTCGAAACTAAAAATTTCCATTTTTTCGAAACTCGAAACTTAAGTTTCTGTCGATTTTTTAATGGTCTCTGAAAAAATTTAAAACAAGTGCAGAGGTATTGTTATGAGATATAAAAATATGGAAAAAAATTCGAGGACCTAGCTCTTTAAAAAAAAACCGACCAAATTCGGTTTCCCCGACCTGGTCAGCCCTAAATTTTCATCTGGTCCCTGAATTTTTCCAGGGGCTTATTCACAATAAAACATCGTTTTTGGTTATGTTTCTATAACGTTTTGAAAATCGTTTAGGTGAAATTTCGGATAATCGGTAAAATAACTGGTGCTTCCGTAAAAACCAAGATATAATTAATTTTCATCATAGACTTAAATATACCTATCTTAGCTATGTAATTGCTAGTATTTGATATTTAATGGGTCACTTATAAAATTCTAGTTTACAAAAATATTTTCCGTAATTAATTATTTTAAATATTATTATAAGCTTTCACTAATATATTTAATTAGTGATAATTATAAATTAGAATGGGTTAATGATCGCACGCTTTTGGCGTGTCGGATGTTCAAAAAATTTAAGTGTAACCGCGATCAGGACGGTGTCGCTTTGCAGCTAGCCGGTTGAGCACGGGTCGGTCCACAGGGAGATGGTGTTATCTTACTTTCTTGTCTTAGACGAGTCAATAAAGAATCTGTATGTTTTGTTCAGTCTAACCTATGTGTTTATCTGCAAGTATAAAGTTGTTAAGAAAAATACGAGATTGTAAGCTAAGAAATCCGTACTCAAAAACCTTTGAGCCGAGTCTTGACCAATTGAAGCTAAGCAATCGGCAACAACGTGGATTAGGGGATTTAAGCGCGGTATTCGTGGAATCCGGCTTATTTACCCTTGTCCTTCCGTTCTTGTCTCTTGCTTTTGCCTCCGGCCAAACCGAACGCAACCGGTCGTGGTTAGGAATCACCGTTACTTTGTCAGGGTATGGTGCCTAACGGAGCGCTTGCGTATGGTTTGGGCGAAGTTCAAATGGAAAATAACGGGAAAAGGAATTGGCAAAGAAATGTTAACTTATGAAACCGTATTAATTCTTAACAACAACAATAATTACAACATTCACAATATAAACAAAAGAGAACAAAAAGAAAAGAACAAAGAAAAGAAAAGATATAAGTATTAAAGAGCATGAATAAAATGCATGAAATAAATTGCAAGTAATAAAAAGCGGGTAATAAAAAGAACAAGAAAAGAACACGGAAGTAGAACCCAAGCCAAGCATGTGCTCAATAGCCAACCCTTAAACTTGCAAGCTCAATGAAGAACTTGCAAGATCAAGAGAAGGGGAGAGAACGCATGTGAAGTGAAGAACTAGTCCCGTGAGAAAATACGACCCTTGAGATCAATAACTAACTCTTAACCATTCAACCTCAATGAAGAGATTGAATGAGCAAGAGAAAGCAGAAATCTCAAGGGGGAGCAAACTAACAAGAAAGATAAAGAACCCTCATCTTCATTAATCTTCCACTCAAAAGCTCTCACTACAATGTCATGGAGAAAGAATGAAGAAGAGGAAGAAGAAGAACAAAACAACAAAAAAAAAGAGAACAAAGAAAAGCTCCAAAAATTGCTCCTTTGGCTCAGCCCTGATCTGCTGTATTTATAGGCAGGAGAATGGATTTCTAGGGCAACCAGCAGACTACATTTGAAAAGACCATCCTACCCCCCAAAGCCCATGCCCTGAAGCTCCTGTACGGCCGCGGATCCGCTGCCTATAGCCCCCTATGGCCGCGGATCCGCGCCCCTATAGTAGGGTTACGGTGTGGGTTTTTCTGTACGGCCCTGGTCTGCTGTCCCCTGTTGTCTGGTACATGTATTTTCTGATAATATTTCCAGAATATCTTCAGAATTCCTAGTCCAAGATTGCATTATCTTTTTCCCTTTTGACTTCTATCTCCCTCGAGCTCCGTGCACCCATTGATTCTTGTGCAGCCCCTCTTGTGCTCTGTGCTTGTCCGAGACACGAATGACCGCTGTCATACGTCTTGTCCCAGGAACCGGTACGCAGCACCGGACAGATATGGATGACCGGAACCCGGCTTTTATCTGTTGTCAACAAATGTTCTGTATTTGGTGTAACTGTGGAGATTTTGTCCTGATTTGCAATATTTGTACTGGAAACCTGTATACTGTAAACATGTAACACACACAGATTAAAAGCACCTACCTATAAACACACGAGCGTAAGAATGGGCGGTATAAAATGCAATATTCTGATATGAACAAATACCCCCAAACTTAACTTTTGCTCGTCCCGAGCAAAACCAATTATTCACAAAAATGATAACCGCACTTTCGCAGGGAACGCGATTGCACTGAGCGCGTGCAACAAGCCGTTAAACCTCTAGGTGTCCCTAGTAGGAGGAGTGTTGTCTCCTGAGGGTTTTCAGCGGATTACACCCACAAAATCCCGTCAAGCTAGTGTCATAAAATAACTAAGATTCAAACCCTAAAGTTTTGTTTCAGAAAATAACAATTCTATAATCCTAAGTCTAGACTATCGAACCTTTAGTTTTCACACCTCGCTTCTTATTTAACTACAGATTTTATATGTCTTTACGTGTAGTGCAAATAGTGCCGTTAAGTTCCAGAAAGGTCGATTAAAGTCATCATGTCGCACAATAAAGCCCAGATAACAAATTTAAAAAGGATCACATAAGTTTTATAAAGAGTTAAGCATTTTTCAAGTTTCGTTTTCCAGTAAAGTTTCAACTTCAGAATTTCTATCTTCCCTAACATGAAACTAGGTCTTATTCTTCACTTCACCTTTTTCTTGTTTTCATTTCATACACACCTCTGTGAACGTGCAATAGTCTTTATCATAGAGTAAAACCTTCATATCTCCGTTAAATTTTTTTATAAAAGCTTGTCTTTTATCAAGATTATTCTCACACAAAGAACCGTTAGGAATTTTAACTCGGAGAGAACACTTGCTTGACTTTGTTTTTATCTGGACTTTCTAGGCTTCTTAGCGAGCTTTGGGCCAATGCACCCAAACCAGTTGGTTTTAGGGCATTAGGTGTAGAAACACCCCAGCGGACTTAATTACTCAAGTTACCTAGGTCCAAAAACAAAAGACAGTTTGGCATGAAAAACATGATGATTCAATACGAACGGAGATATAACCGGTAGTTCAATTATTTTTTGGATAAAAGACGTGTTTAGTGGGTTCGGTGTGTAATCATTCCAATCAAGTTTTAGATGGGTTATTTTTCAGACTTAGTTTCAATTAAGGCATCAATAACATTCCATCATATTCACTTACTTCATAAACTATTCTTGATATATTACTTATTTCAGAACAAACCTATTTGATCCTCAGAAAATCATTTATCTATTTAAAAGTTTTTTAAACATAAAAGACTTGTCATCTAATTTCCAAGACTCACAACACGTGTAGTGTAATGTAAAGAAGTATATCAGCTATAGTTAACTTCAAAGGAGAGTTATCTTTCAGGTTTTCAGAATCCAAACATAGGATTTAGTTATTCCTATCTTTTCAAACAAAAACCGTCGAATGTTGAATCAGAGTTCTTCCACTAGCTAACTTGACAGAAAAGTTTTTATGTTTTTAGAAAATTTTCAGATTTTTATGGGTTTTTAATAAGGTATGCAAATGCAAAATATACAAATGAAATGCGAAGGAAGAAAGCTTACCGAGCACACCCCCAAACTTAAACTTGACAATGCCCTCACTGTCAGGCTATACCAAGAGGGTCAAAATTGCCGGCGCTTCCTAAAAACAAATTATATACGAAACAAAAAAGGGAAAACCAAAAATATATACAAAAAATGTCCCCCCCAAACTTAAGTAAAACAGTGTTTCCACTGTTAAGCGTTGAAATTCAGGATTAGGGGGGAAAGAACAGTATCCATCTATACAAGGCCTTACACAGGCCAAAAGTTAACACCAACCATTCAAAGATTTTATCATGGTAAAGCAGTGGTTGGTGAAAGAAGGTGAAGAGGAAAGAGATGGAAAATACGCGAGACCGCTTGTGGAGAGAAGTGGAATGCGGTCTCGGTAGATGAGAAGAAGAAGAATGGCGGAAGGGAAAAAGAAGTGGAGTACGAACTTGAGGGTGCAAATGGAGTAAATAGATTAGCACAATTTGTGATGAGGGATGTGTAAAAAGCGATTGTGCTAATATATTTACCCGTCGAGAGATTGGGTCAAATCTCTCAAGGTTCGTGAGAAACCATGGGTACGCCGAACTTGGTAAACCAGACATATGAAATGAAAATGATACGGGTTCTTGCAAGGTCGGAACGACGGACATGATGGAGGGAAGTGGTTGAGGAAGGGTCTCGGTTAAAGTTTCGGGAGGGTGTACACAGTCAACGAAAGGAACAGGATGAATTGGAAAATCCGACTCATCATCTAGAACTGTTTCATCCTCAAAAATATCCTCAAAATTTATCTCATCCATGCCTTTATCATCAATATCAAGACGCATATGAAGTTCGGGAAAAACAGTTAAAGACTTGGGATGATGATTTGAACAGACAAACTCAGCCAAATCTACGGGTTCATCATCCAAAATGTTCCCAGCGTCAAAATCCTCAATCAAGTGAAAATTAATATTCTCAGACACCTCATCAAAAGCATGGATATTAATCAATTCAGGTTCTAAGATGGAGGTGTAGAGGTCGAAAGGATTGGGAATGGTTTCACTTGGCAAGGTCCTTTCACAATCTGGCAAATCAAACACTACAAAGTCGCACAACTCATTAAACATTCTATCTTCAACTGATAATTCGTTTGGGACACTTGATAGACTTTCAACACAGGAGTTGTGGGATTCAATTTGGGACGGGTAGGTTTGATTTGGAAGGGGGTATAGCTCACTCTCTCCTCTCAAATTCACAGCCTGTCCTGCCGCCTCATCATACATTGGAAAATTTGGAGCTAGTTGAAAACTAGCTCCCGGGTCACTAGGTTGCATGAGGGCGGCCATGGACGCATTCAAATCCATCGTCTGTTGTGAAGCTACCCTAAATTCTTCCAAGGACTGTTCTAAACTAGACATAGGTTGTGAAGGGGTTTCAGTAAAAGATTCACAGTTGTATGGATACTGAAAACTCCCAAATTGCGGTTCTGATGCAATGTCTAGGGAAGGTGCAAAATTAGGGTAGGATTGGTAGGAGTTGAATGGCTGGACAGGAGTGGGATCAACATTTGGATAAGAAGGTGAATGGAATTGTTGATCCCAAGAATTTGTAGTGGTGAAAGGAGTGAAAGATCGGCTACGGGATTGTTCAATTCGTTCAGCGATGGACAAAGGACGACTTGCAGAAGGGGTATCAACATAAGCGGGTACGGGAGGTTGAAAAGGTTGATACAAAGTGGAATGAGGGGTGCAAGTGTTTGTCCTAGACGCTGCTATGCGATCTTTCAGTGAAATTTTGGGCATGGATGGGTCGTTCGATGTTCGACCAAAACAAGAACCGTATGAAGTAATGTCTGGTTGTGGGTACCAAAGTTCGGCAAGAGTTTTGCGAGGTGGAGTACCCATGATATGAAGAGAGAAAGGAAGAAAGGAAGAGAAAAGGAGGTGAAAATGAATGAATTTTTTTTTTATATTAACAAAAGAATGAAGTATACACAAAAAGAATATGGACAAAAATAATCACGACACAAAAATACCACACACCTAATCGTTCTAGGGTTAACCTAGGTCAACTAGACCTGCTCCAGAACTTGATTGTCGAAGTAAAACTGTGTCGAGAAACAGACTCAAGATACACTGATCACGAGGCCAGGTAAGTACAGAGATAAGGGGAGGTTTTCCAACGCTTTCGCGAAGTTCCTTAATTAAATAACCCTTTCTCTTTTGGCGGTTTCGCCATTAACACTTTCCTAGACACCCCGTAAACAATATACCGTTAAGCAAGCTTCTAAACACAGTTAACTTCTCCTAGTGAGCGCGAAGTCCTTAAGGCTTAAAGTCTAATTTCTTTTAAAATTTGTGCGGGTAAACGTTATGCTCAAGTTCGTGATTTGTGGGCCACGGAAAAGGTGATGAAATCCTTTACCGTATGTTGTGGGGTTCGCTTGCCCTTAAGTCCGTATTAATTGATGCAATGCACAATTCAAAAAAATTCTATAAAGAATAAAACAATCGTTTTTTAGTTTAAGCGCGGCACTGCAAGAAATACGGGTTAGTCAATTTTTTTGTTTGCTAGCGAACTTGCAAAGAATCCTGCAAAAGAATAGTATATTGGAAGCGTCGGATTTGAGAAGAAGGTGTTAGTAAAGTACGTACCGTTTAAGTTTTGGGTTAAGAAACCCCCGTTGAATCGAGTCCGGTAAGCTTGAAAGGTTCGCTTGCGCGGGTCAAACTACCCGGATCTTTGGCACTGTACTCCGTAATCACCTTAACTTTGAATGTACACTTTGCTCCCACAATCGCAGTTTGCAAATCTGCAAAAAATCTGCACACTTGCCCACAAAAATATTGTCCAAAAAAAAACAAAAAGAATATATTTTTTTTATATATATATACAAAAAGAATATTAACCCGAATAACAAGAAAGAAAATACGCTACCGTCTCCCCGGCAGCGGCGCCATTTGATCGCACGCTTTTGGCGTGTCGGATGTTCAAAGAATTTAAGTGTAACCGCGATCAGGACGGTGTCGCTTTGCAGCTAGTCGGTTGAGCACGGGTCGGTCCACAGGGAGATGGTGTTATCTTACCTTCTTGTCTTAGACGAGTCAATAAAGAATCTGTATGTTTTGTTCAGTCTAACCTATGTGTTTATCTGCAAGTATAAAGTTGTTAAGAAAAATACGAGATTGTAAGCTAAGAAATCCGTACTCAAAAACCTTTGAGCCGAGTCTTGACCAATTGAAGCTAAGCAATCGGCAACAACGTGGATTAGGGGATTTAAGCGCGGTATTCGTGGAATCCGGCTTATTTACCCTTGTCTTTCCATTCTTGTCTCTTGCTTTCGCCTCCGGCCAAACCGAACGCAACCGGTCGTGGTTAGGAATCACCGTTACCTTGTCAGGGTACGGTGCCTAACGGAGCGCTTGCGTATGGTTTGGGCGAAGTTCAAATGGAAAATAACGGGAAAAGGAATTGGCAAAGAAATGTTAACTTATGAAACCGTATTAATTCTTAACAACAACAATAATTACAACATTCACAATATAAATAAAAGAGAACAAAAAGAAAAGAACAAAGAAAAGAAAAGATACAAGTATTAAAGAGCATGAATAAAATGCATGAAATAAATTGCAAGTAATAAAAAGCGGGTAATAAAAAGAACAAGAAAAGAACACGGAAGTAGAACCCAAGCCAAGCATGTGCTCAATAGCCAACCCTTAAACTTGCAAGCTCAATGAAGAACTTGCAAGATCAAGGGAAGGGGAGAGAACGCATGTGAAGTGAAGAACTAGTCCCGTGAGAAAATACGACCCTTGAGATCAATAACTAACTCTTAACCATTCAACATCAATGAAGAGATTGAATGAGCAAGAGAAAGCAGAAATCTCAAGGGGGAGCAAACTAACAAGAAAGATAAAGAACCCTCATCTTCATTAATCTTCCACTCAAAAGCTCTCACTACAATGTCATGGAGAAAGAATGAAGAAGAGGAAGAAGAAGAACAAAACAACAAAAAAAAAAGAGAACAAAGAAAAGCTCCAAAAATTGCTCCTTTGGCTCAGCCCTGATCTGCTGTATTTATAGGCAGGAGAATGGATTTCTAGGGCAACCAGCAGACTACATTTGAAAAGACCATCCTACCCCCCAAAGCCCATGCCCTGAAGCTCCTGTACGGCCGCGGATCCGCCGCCTATAGCCCCCTATGGCCGCGGATCCGCGCCCCTATAGTAGGGTTAGGGTGTGCGTTTTTCTGTACGGCCCTGGTCTGCTGTCCCCTGTTGTCTGGTACATGTATTTTCTGATAATATTTCCAGAATATCTTCAGAATTCCTAGTCCAAGATTGCATTATTTTTTCCCTTTTGACTTCTATCTCCCTCGAGCTCCGTGCACCCATTGATTCTTGTGCAGCCCCTCTTGTGCTCTGTGCTTGTCCGAGACACGAATGACCGCTGTCATACGTCTTGTCCCAGGAACCGGTACGCAGCACCGGACGGATATGGATGACCGAAACCCGTCTTTTATCTGTTGTCAACAAATGTTCTGTATTTGGTGTAACTGTGGAGATTTTGTCCTGATTTGCAATATTTGTACTGGAAACCTGTATACTGTAAACATGTAACACACACAGATTAAAAGCACCTACCTATAAACACACGAGCGTAAGAATGGGCGGTATAAAATGCAATATTCTGATATGAACAGTTAATACAAGTTTAAGTGCACCATGATACATCTAAACACATATGGTAACATGTTCGTTCAAAGAAAAATATTTGGATGGTTCTAGTTTATTTGTATAGAAAAGATAAAGGGAAATTGGAAATAAAATAAAATAAAAAAATAGAATTATGATTGTATGTTGCATTATTGAGCTAAGAGAGGTTTTTCTTGACTTGGGAACTCCTACCCAAACCCACACTCATCCCATTCCTACCTTGGCCGAGCATTTGGGTGCCCCATTTCCCCAAATCCCCCACTTCAAAAAAAAAGTCAAAGAGAAGAAAAGAAAATAAAAAGAAAACAATAAAGAATTGAAGTAAGGGGTGCAAATAATTGAGGCATGTGCTATCTTTACTTGGTATTTTCCTCACCTCAATCTATCTCTCCTCCCCCTCTAAAAATCTGGTCGAGCCTTCCCCCAAGGCAGCCCTCCATTTCTTCACCTCAATTCCTCTTCAAAAATTCTTCAAAATTGCTTCAAAAATCCCACAAACTCCAAATCCAATCTTTACCCATTTTCCCTTGGCTACTCTAGTATGGATCTTGGAGCATAGAAGCAAGATTGGGAGGCTAAGTTGCAAGCTAGATCCCTTATTTGTGAGGTATAAATCTTAACCAAATTGTTTAATTGTTGCTATAATACTTCAATATAAACTAATTAGATGCTTAATTAGGTTTTAATTGCAAACTTGGAAATTCAAGAATAGGGTTTGAATTCAAGTTAGGGTTTTGAGTATTTGGATTATGGTTGTGTGATGTATTTAACATCTTAAGATATGTAAAAGCAAAGCTAGTTGCTAGTTTGCTAATTGTAATTTTAAAATTGTTCTAATTAAGATATTTAGCAAACTAGGTTTTTAGGATTAATGTAATGAGATGAAATTAAAATTTAGTTATGGTTTGTGTGACTTAATTAAGATATTTAGTGAGCATTTTGGCTACTAGATTTGTTAAAACATCAAGTTTTGAATAGAAATGGAAATTGATGCTTACTAGGTTTTTTTGAAATAAATCGATTTAAATGAAGTTGAGGCTTTGGTGATATGCAACCTAATTCCTAATGTAATTAGTGTGTTATGAATGTGCGTTTGATGCGAGTGGATTTTAGGCTTGGGGATTTTCACGTATATTGACCCTAGTTGTAGTTTGTGGCATTGTCGCGGCGCGTTTCGTGCACCAAGTGTGTGCGCGTCGAGTTAATGCGCGTGGTTGACTTGTATAGTTGTATCCGCGACTATTTATTTTTATTCTCTTATTTTCCTTGTGTACATTTCTAGGATCGGATGTAGAGGTGTCGGATGTGGCGCGGAAATGACAGAGCTGAAATCGGATTAGATTATCCGAGGCGTCAAGGTGAGTAGATATATATCTACGGGGGAAGTCGGGTGGATGGCGTATAGCACCCCCGCAGTTTCGTAGTATAGCATGTGTGTGTGTGTGTGTGTGTGTGTATTGTGAGACGTGTATAATTAGAAAGGAAAGCTTTTGGAGATCATTGGTTAGTGTTAGCGAAACTTGAAGAAAGTGATTTAGTTAGTTTCTTAGTCGCGAACCCTAGAGTAATGTTGACACACACACTTGCACACACGTGATATGATATTGGGTGTATATTTTTATATGTATATATATGTGTGGATGCGTTGGTGCATATATACACACACACACACACACACACACACACACGGGTGATGAGCCCAGTATATGATACATGGAGATGAGCCGATATGATCGAGCATGATGCCGTGAGTTGTGATATGTGATTGGGTTGTGATATGATACGACATGATATTATAGCGGATCGTTGGGCGAAGTGTTTTCATACACACGAGGATATATATTTGATGATATAGGAATGTACTAGATTTTAGAACGGTACCCCTAATTCATGATTTTAGGATAATGATACTATGTGAATAATGAAGTATTTGTAGTATTTGACCCGTACCCCGATTTTGGGATGCCGTACGATAGGTTTTACCATACGAGATATAGATATGATGATTGATCCGCACTCATGACTCGAGAATGTCGTACTATATATTTTACCGTACGTGACGCTATTGAGGCGGGATCGCCGACTACTAGATATATCGACTCGGATTTTAGGTGGTTTTCCTTATGTTAGTTATATGTATGCCCTAAAGGCCATTACTATACATAGGATGTATATTGTAGTGGATGCTTGGACATATATAGGGAGGAATTTCTTGCTCGACATGGTAGTATGCTATCTGATTGCTCTTTACCTTAATGTGTACACTGTTTGTCTCTCTGTTACATGTTGGTAAAGCCCTTAGGATGTGTACTTGACTACCTGGACTATGATGCGGATCATACTAGTGGGGAAATGGTAGTCCATAAGTACATCCTTCAAGGTCCCTGGTCGTGGGTGTATCGAGACGGGGCATCGATATACCAGAGTAGACTAGCGTATACCTTCTCGACCCATACAGATGGGCGATGGATGATCCCATATCCATTGGTGTTTGATATCAGAGATGATATACGGGTGCTCAGTGGAGACTGGGTACACTGGACGGACTTATCGAGAACTCCTAGATGGTATTATTGTTAGTTATATGTATGCCCTAGAGGCCATTACTGTACATTGGATGTATATTGTAGTGGATGCTGGGACGTATATAGGGAGGACTTTCTTACTCGACATGATAGTATGTTATCGGTTGCTCTTTACCTTAACGTGTATACTGATTGTCTCTCTGTTACATGTTGGTAAAGCCCTTAGGATGAGTACTTGACTACCTGAACTATGATGCGGATCATACTAGTGGGGACATGGTAGTCCATAAGTACATCCTTGAAAGTCTCTAGTCGTGGGTGTATCGAGATGGGGCATCGATATACCACAGTAGACTAGCATGTACCTTCTCGACCCATACAGATGGGCGATGGATGATCCCATATCCATTGGTGTTTGACATCGGAGGAGATATACGGGTGCTCAGAAGAGACTGGGTACACTGGACGGACTCGCCGAGAACTCCCAGATGGTATTATACCTCACGTCAGATGGCAGTTCTCAGGTGACACTGGTACAGAGTAGTCTGTTGACCCGGGATCGTCATAGAGTCTTGTGTGGTTCCCACTGTGCTTTGATTTCCATCTTACCACGTCCAAGAGGGCGTGCAAAACGGTGGTTTTTGGGTACAGTCCCGAGTCACATGGAGGCAATGAGCGATAGGAGGGGATTCGTCTCTCCCGGTATAGGGGGTTGATGTTGCGCTGTGTTCGATTGGCTATAACAGGAAATCCCTGGCCAGGGTTGCTGAGATTTACTGGTAAGTGTTACCAGTAGTTTCTCGAATTGTTATAGACCTCATATCGACACGACTTATCGAGCTATTGGGGTCTGACGTTTACCACGCCTAGGCAAGATATGCGACATATCAGACGATCAGACCGGACTGTACGGTAGTGTTACTGGTCGGATTCGCAGGAGTGTGAGCGGGCTTGCTCGTCGATCTTCTGATCGCTCAATACCCGGGTGGCCGTTACGTTTAGCAGACCGCTTGCGGCTTGTGGGTGTTTGATATGATCATCACCTGCTGCCGGCGTATTGACGAGTCTTTAGAGTCCTACACAGAGGTTTCCTGGCTCAAGCGAAACGAAATAGGAGCGCATATGAGATATGTGCGGGACCGAGAATAATACGAGTATGTGATACTGTATTCGATTCTTGCGATGTGACATTGATCGGTTATATGTGATATAGCCGGGTTATCGGATCAAGTGTTGATTCGATAAGTTGTTACTAATGATACTAGCCGGTTATATGCGATATGACCGGATCGTTAAATCAAGTGTTGATTTAATGATTTAATGCATAATTATATATTTGATATATTACTTTGCATTAACTAGTATCGGTTCACTTTATAATGGATTTTCTCACTCGAATGTGCGCATTACATATGCGATATGATTTTGTGCACTAGATTGTATCATGTTTGATGATACATGCATTTTGGTTAAATGTAAAGAATTAAACCATGTTTTAAGTGGATAATTAGGGTTTTGATTTCCTTATTCATTTATTAATCTTTTTCTTCTTGGAAAAAAAAGAAAAAGGAAATGAGAAAATGGTTGCTATTTTGTTTGTATTCTTTGAAGCTTCATGAACTTTGACCATAGCAACCATTTTGTCTTCTTATACAAACCCTAACCATTCATCTAACTTGAGTTAACTCTCTACAATTAACCATGGTCTTGTTATGATAAGGTTTGATTATTCATTTCATTTTTAATGAACTTATCATAACTATTATCTTCTTCTTCCTCATTTTTCTTCAAGTGAAGAAAGCAAGGTCATCAATGGTGATTGATGATAAAGAGTGAGAAATCCAATTCTAAAGTCTACCCACTTCTTATTTCTTCATCCTCTACCTCTTGCCAAGTAGTAGAGTGTGTTTCCTTCACAAGTTTTTAGGGCTTGGTGAAGGTGGAGCTTGATTTAGCGATGCCTCGACGTAGATCATCTTCGGCATGGACATCGACGACCTAGCTCGCTTTTTCTCCGACGAAGCCGACTCTAGAGCCTGGATTCCTTTTGGACAGCGGAGATGACTTCGTTGCGGAGCTATGGAGGTGGAGCACCGGATCTACAAAGGTTGTATATCCGTATTCTCATAGTTAAGTGTTAACTAGTTAGCTTTTTCGCCTAGTTTTCTAGCAGACGATCTGTAGTCGGGTCTCTCGGCACCTAAATTTTTTGAAATTGGCATGCTCGATGCCTTGTGAGACCTCACTAGGGTTCCTAGGAACCCTACAGTGGTATCAAAGCCTAGCTAGAGCCTTAGGCGAAGTCTAGACGGAATTTGAAACCCGAACGAACCCGAAACCAACTCCAAAATAGCTCTCTGTCCTTTTTCCAAATTCTGGGATTTTTCGATATTAAAAATATGCAGAAAATCAAGCAGGGTTTATTAGGAATTATTGTAAATTTCGTGGACCCAATTTAACTATTCCACCGCGGATCCGCGGCATGAGCAAGGCTCATGCGGCGGTTCCGCGGCCGTACGGCCGATTTAGTCAATGTTGTTTGCACAGTAATTCTTAATTTCCAGTGTTAATTTTTATGGGAATTTTTAATATTTTTTCAAGAGTTGAATTTTCTGGGTTGTTTTGGGGACTTGGTACATTCGATCGGATTATCAAATTTTGTCTGTTTGGCTTTCCGGATAAATTTTAGAATATGTTAAAAAGTTCGACCGGATATAAATACCCAACTTTTCCCCTATCGGGAAATTTCCAAGTGTTGGATTTTTCCGTAGTTTAACGACGTTCTCTGTAGTGCAAGTAACGCGATGGACCCTCTAGAAGACAACAAACCTTAACTCGATTATGTGACCGTCTTGAACTGCCCTTTGAACCTTCGGGTTTGGGGCAGTACGGCGTGCCACATTTGAGGCGTTGGCTTGACCCTTCTACGGCTGGACCGTTGGTACTGAGGCACGAACTGAATGTTGTTAGACTTATTTCATGTGTTGATCTGTATCGGGAAAACTTGGGTGTTTGACTGTTCGATCGAAAAGTTTAACATTTTCTGTTTATCTGGAATGGGATACAATAATTGGAATTCACAAGTAGTTATGTGATAACTTAATGAATGTTATAAATCTAGCGGTTTAGTCTCACTTGATCGGTTGCCACGGAATTTTGATGTGATCAAAAGTCCGTCGCAATCACGTAGCGTACGCGGATACTCGCCGGGTAAACTTGATAGACAGCCTCACTCCATAGCCCCAACCAAGTGACTGTAGGAGAACCCCGTCGCCGAAAGCATCCGTTCGGGTGCTCGCGGTGGCGGTGTTCCGCCTTGGTGCACTTCGTCGACGGTATCGGGGGTGCGGCTGCCTACTGAAGTTTGCGACGAGCATTCGATCAGGATGTCGGGAATCTTGTTGAATTGCCCGACTTGATATTGAAAAGAGTTTTCGATTTTGAGACTAAAATGCGGGGTTTATAATTGTTAGGCATGCGATGTCTAACTAATTCATTTGGTCAGGCATGCGATGTCTGAGGTGGTTGCGGATTCCAACTGTTGTAGTTTTACACTTTCTTTTCTGTGACCGTAAGTGTAATATGTGATATAGCCGGTTTCGTTGCTATATGTCAACGACAATTGGGATGCGCATATTTACTTACGTTGATGACATGTGATGTTATGTGTTGCTGGATATGTTATATTGGATCGTCGTGTTTGAATAGCCGGGGGTTTTTATGTGAGATGAGTGTTTTTCATTTTCATTCATGTAAAAACTTGTATGTAATATTCTTTTATTGGGGCACTTCCAGGTAGCGGAAGATGTCACCGTTTGTATATTATTTACTTTTCCGCACTAGGATAGACCCAAGGAGGAGGGCACAAGTAACCGGGTTCTGGAGTCCAATGGGAGACCAACTCGAGGAGTCGAGTCCGGGTCTCCTAACTCCAGAATTGGTAGGGTTGCTTGCCGCTCTCGTAGGGGTCTAGGGGTGTGGGTTTGGCTATTCATCACGACCGTGGAATCCGTGTTTTATACTGGCTCGTATTGAAAACACGGACGTCCTTGTATATCCAATATTTCATATGATTCTTCTGCTGCAATATCTCTGATGTGTTTCTATGATGGATATAGTATATAGTATATATGATATATTATATAGACGTTACTTATGTTTTACACCCGCGCTAGCCCTGCCCTGCTCTGTCGTTAGTTACCTAACCTAACGGTGCACGAGGGGACATCGAGGCGAATGCGGATGGCATAAGTGTGCGTCATATCTATCTGTGATGTTTAGGTACTTAAATGATGGGACTTCATTAATATGATTAATGAAATAAAAGAAACCTAAGATGTTGTAGAATCGAATTTCAAAATTAAACCAGGTAGCTACAGTTCTTGCTTTGCACAGCGGTATATGCGATATATCCTGCACCTTATTCGATAAGGAAAGGACCGAGATCCCTTCACCGGGAGTGACTCCTTTAGCAATAACTGGCAGATGCTACACACTCGGTTTGTCTTTTGATTGCTTTTAAGAGTTTTTTGCTTTGCACAGTGATATATATGATATATCCCGCACCTCATTCGACGAGGAAAGGACCGACGATCCCTTCACCGGGAGTGACTCCTTTAGCAAAACTAGAAAAGCCTCAAAAGCACTCCATTTTAAAATCATTTGATTCTACAACGATATCAAGTTCATTACGCAATAGGTTTTCAGAAAAACCTGTCGTAGCCCTCCGTCATTTCAGATAAGTTGTATATAGTATTCGTGCTGCATTTATTGGCTTTCGTCAAGGTGCAGTGTGCGGTAGCTATATGCTGCTTATCTGCTAGCATACGATGCGATTGGATTAGGGTAGTCGTGCGGCTTTGTTGGCTTTCGTCAAGGGTCGTGCGGGTGGGTTTAATTCGATCAAGAAATGTACGGGTTGAACTTGACTAGTGGGCTATGGTTTGTTGGCTTTCGTCAAGGTCATAGCACGTTAGTGGCAAAATATTATCGGGAATTTCAAGTGTTGAGATTTGCAATGAGATTGCATACCTTCTATGAGATAGTTGGATCCCGATACCCGCTGCGAGTAAGAGTTACTCCTGGGAGAGTTTTATACATTACAATTAGCCGATCAAGTAGGTGTCTAGAAAGGTGTCAACGGGGTTACGCCTCTGGGAAAACGAGGTTTACATTAATTAGGTTCGTGCGAAAGCACGGGGGATCTCCCTCAAAGTACCGACACTGGCCTGGCTGAAAGATTGGCGAACTTGTAGTGTGTAATTAATCCCGGCTAGTCTTTCCTTTTAGGGTTTGAAGGAAGATTTGATAAAAAGCAGTGGGAGCCATCCTGATTAGATAAAATTATAACCAATCTATTCTTGACAGAGCGCAAGCTGAGTGTTTTCTTCTCTCTCTCTCCTGGTAGGGACCATATCACGCCTTAATCAAGATAATAATACGGATTATTGACCGAACCCGCTTGTTATACTGAGCTGGGGAACGTTGGTCCCGCTCCAACTTATAATTGTTATAAGACAGAGCAGGAAATTGAGGAATACCAGAATTCCCGTGCCGCCCAAACGAAGAGAGTGCATGCTGATGCATCATCTTCGGGTGTGTTCATTATACAGAACTGTTTCTCAGTATCCTCCGCATCCAAGGTATATGATACCGGATCAGGATCCCAGATATGTAATATGTTACATTGGGCTACAAAAGGGTAGAAAAACTGAGAACGGGTGATAAGTTTCATGAGGCAGAAAACGGGGCAAGAGTTGCTGCCAAGTCTGTCGGTCACTGTCACCCTGTATTACCAATACATTGATTCTGAACGAATGTTATTAGATACCGAACCTGATATACCAAATCATATCACTCTCTTTGTTAGAAAAGAAAGGATATAATTTTGTATTGATGGATAATGTTTTGAACATTTCCTATATCAAAAGTTGATCGGTTCAGGCACGTTGTCTAAAAGCATTAATGTTCTAAATCAAACTACAGTTCTTAGTATACAGAACACACACAAGAGGAAGAGTTCAGAAATGAACGAATTCTTCTTGAGGCATTGTAGACTGGGTCAGATCAATGTGACCCGACTAGCTAGAGTTATATATAGATGCATATTTAAATTAGTTTGAATTTACATCTTGTGAAACTCGCCAGTCATGTCACAAAGATAAGATGACCATAGCTCCGTTTACTGGAAACAGAGAAAGAGTTAGTGTACTCTTGGGATTGATACATGTTGATGTATGTAAGGTCCCCTGTCTACACATGCCAGGACTGATTCTTTATACTTCATTATATTCTCTGATAATCTCTCAAGATTCAGTCATATGTTCCTGTTGAAACATGAGTCCGAACCTTTTGAGATATTCACAGAATATAAGCAAGAAGTAGAGAACCAAAATACGGGTATAAGTATTATGTCCTATGATGAGATCAAGGAGGAGAATACTTGTGCATGGAATTCCTGGACTATTCTAAAGGAGAATGAGATTCTCTCTCAGCATTACTCCTCCGAATACACCATAGCACGATGGTATATCGGGGCGGAGCAGATACACCCTATTTGATATGGTGTGCTCTATGATGAGTACTACTGAGTTACCTTTTTCCTTTTGGGTGTTATGCACTTGAGAAGTTGCATACCTATTGAATAGGGTTCCAATCAAATCAGTTGTCTACCATTTCATATGTGATATGGAAAGGGAAGAGCCCATGTCTTAAGCTAGTTAAGATTTGGGGTTGTCCGGCTAATGTCTAAAAGCAAAATCCGGACAAGCTCGAGGCAAGGTCTGTAATGTAGAACTGGAAAGGTCCCAGCTATACAAAATACAGCAGATAATTTGGTAGAACCAAAGGATTCAGTAGTAACCAACGAACCTCAGCCTCTCCGCCGATCTAGCAGGGTTCCTCACCCACCTGAGAGATACTTCGGTTTCTCTATGACAGTGGGAGCGAGGATTGCGTCATGAGATGATGACCCAACTAGTTTCGAGCTGGCCATCAAGAGTATGGACTCTGTAAGAATGGCTGGATGCTTAGCGATCTGAGATGGAATCCTTATACACCAACAAAGTATGGACTTTAGTTGCTATATCTGAAGGGTTAAATCCCCATTAGGAGCAAGTATATCTTGAGAAGATTACTTGGTGTACATGGAAAAGTTGAGACTTTCAAAGCTAGACTTGTTAAAGGTTTTCGTCATTGACCAGGCGTGGATAATGATGAAACCTTTTCCAGTACCTATGCTTAAGTCCATCCAGATCCTACCTGCCACGGCTGCATACCATGACTACGATATCTGGTGGTTGGGTGCCATGACTGCTTTTCTAAATAATGATTTAGAAGAGAATGTCTATAAGAACACAGCCAGAGGGCTTCGTAAACAGTGGGAGCAGCGGAAACGCGAGCAAGATGTTTTATGTGATAAAGCAGGCATCGCGGAGTTGGAACATCTTTTTTGATGAAGTAGTCAAAGAGTTTGACATCATCAAAATGGTAGATGAACCTTGTATATACAAAAAGGTAGTAGGGAGTATGGTGGTGATCCGCGTAGAGTACGTGGATGACATACTCTTAATAAAAAAAAAAGGGAGTTTCTTATGCTACGCTCGATCAATCTCCGTTTATCACAAAGATTCTCCGTGTTGGATCAAAGTGATACCTAATAAATCCTGGATTTTGGATCTATGAGATAGATCTAATTGGATGTTAGGAATCTCACTAGTAGTAGTGAGATGGTATCAATTGATCCTGGGGAAAATCACTGGAAGTGTTCCAGGGTGATAAAGACGACTGAATGTCAGTCGCAGGCATTGTCTTTACCCTCAGTAAAGGGACGGTATGTTGGAAGAGTTCCAAGCTAAATACCGTGACATACTAGACGATAAAGGCTAGATACATCGCTACTTAAGATGCTACCAAAGAGGCTGTTTGGATGTATAATAGTTCATGAGATGAACTTAGTTCCTACCATTGTGTGATAATGGAGTTGTGGCTTATGCCAGGAACCCCCGTCCCATCAGTGATCCAGACATATTCTAAGGCAGTATCACCTGATCATGGAGATGGTTGATCTCCAGGGTGATCGAGGTTTGGAGAGTAGACTCAGAGGACAACACGGCGGATCCACTCACAAAGGCCTATTCCCAGAGAGAGACTTTTATGGGATGGTTGAGTATGAGATACTACAACCACTGCTACAAATGGCCCTAGTGCAAGTGGAAGATTGTTAGTTATATGTATGCCCTAGAGGCCATTACTGTACATTGGATGTATATTGTAGTGGATGCTGGGACGTATATAGGGACGACTTTCTTGCTCGACATGATAGTATGCTATCTGGTTGCTCTTTACCTTAACGTGTATACTGATTGTCTCTCTGTTACTGTCACGACCCAAAGTTTGGCCCGTGACCGGCACTTAACCACGTAACGCCTACAGGCGTAACGCGACTAAGTAAGCCGAAAACCCAGAAATCTAAAACCCTCTTTAAGAATAAGTAAAGAACTACATGTTTAAAATCAATGTTTTAAGTAACTAAGCCGAATATGCAATTTAAAACAGTACAAGCTTTTCCAGAAATTTCGGCAGAGTTTCTTTTGTAAAAATGGCCCCGAATGGGGTAAAACAAGAATAACAATATCTATGCAATGATAAAGGCATCCCCAAGCGGGAGCTAGCTCTTCGTCAAAGACGGTCACAACCACACATGCAACAATAATATACAACGCCAAGTGGCGAGGATCAAACCCAAAAGAAAACTCAAGCAACAAGAAACCGCAATACTACTAAGCGCGACTCTAAGGTCGAATAATACATCACTAGTCTAGGTCTAAAAGAATATACAAGTTTTGGTTGATGGAAATTCTAGATACAATGAATAAAATGAATACAATGGTGGTTCTTGATGCAAGAGAATCCACCTACCAAAAGCAAACCACCCGCAAGAAAGTAGTGTGCCAGAAATGCCGCAATAAAACCTGTACGGCAGAACCTGCAAGAACTGTGGCACAACGGGGGTGAGTTGCCAACTCGTGAATAGAAACATCTACAAGGATAAATCGAATGCAAGACATAATCCTAAGTCAACGATCAGTAATATAATCCACAAAGTATATCTGAGTGTAATAAGGTGGCAAGGTAACATCTAAATATGTATGTGGTACCAAGTACTCAGGTAATAACATGTCATGAATGTAAGGTATGCTGTATGAAGTAAATATGATGAAGTATCAAATGATATCAATACACATATATTAGCGTCCCATTCCACTAATATTGGTGTAAGGGTATATATAACAGCGCCCTCATACCCTGTTATATATACAATGAAGTATGATAAGTGTAAATCCAGTCTGTATATGATCCATGTCTGTATATAATCTATGTCTGTATATACGTGGAACCCGTCCACCGTCAACTAATGACAATAAGCATGGAACCCGTCCACCCGTCAACCAATGACAATAAGCATCATGTATGCAATATGAGGATATAAACAAGTCATGGAAAAACATCATGAAAACCGTGCCTAGCATCGACACGTAAATCCTCGTATCCATATGGGGCTTCGTCTGCGGTATCGGCCCTCGGCCCCGGCAGTACGAATCAACCCATGTCCATCTCTGGGCTCCGGTCGGAATCCTCCATGATATCCGCCGAGCTAAAGTACAATCACCGGTAGGTAGTAGTCCCTCTGCCGGGCTCACCGTCTATCACACAGCGAAACCGTTCTCGCCCCGGGGTACCATACCGGGTCCACCATGTACCCGTAATCGGCCTCAACCGCCTCCTCGATTCGGGTTTTTATATATCACTCTAGCACCGAGAAAACACATGGTGGACGCACCGAAATATCATATCAAGGGAACCGGGTTTTTAAACGATTACATATTTGAAATAGCCACGGTTCCCAAATCCAGAAATCACATATAATCCAAACCAGAATGTAAGTCACTAATCTGATATGATATGTGCGTCAAACATAAATATCATGTCAAGTCACATATAGATGAGCTACAATATAATGATCAGGTGTGACATGTGTATCAGGTATGAATATCAAGTCATGTCACATATAAATGAACTACAATATGATGATCAGATGTGATATAAGCATCAATGTGAGTATCAAGTCATGTCACATATAAATGAGCTACAATATGATGATCAGATGTGATATAAGCATCAATGTGAGTATCAAGTCATGTCACATATAAATGAGCTACAATATGATGATCAGATGTGATATAAGCATCAATGTGAGTATCAAGTCATGTCACATATAAATGAGCTACAATATAATATGCGGGAATCATATCATGAATGCAGCAGTACTACAGTGTAGTGGCATAGCAATTATCGATGATGAAGTGTGTGAGCCGGCAATCAGTGTACGTGGAACATACGCATCATCGATAATGGTGCTGGTGTCCTAACAGCATGATGGCAATATAACAATAAGCACAAGTGATGCCATGCAATCAGTATGAACAGGTGCAATCGAATAATCAACGCAATAGTGAAGAATCTAACTCAAAAGCTATAACATGCAACCTTGCCTTTTGAAATAAGACGAATCGGGGTCTTTGGTAAAACAAGGGCTACGGTGTTTAGAAAATAGACTCTACACATTTGAAAATATCCGTAGAATCCCCTTTTTCCTATCTTGAAATATTCCCGATTCGTTAGTTTGAAATAGGTATGACTCTGGTCTAATCTAACATCTACTATGCAACTACTGATCTAAGTATCATGCAAGTCTGGAGGGGTATGGAAACCGCCTAAATCTGAGTCGATACATATATAAAGGTATATAGTCGGTGATCTCGCCTCAATGTCATATCATAAGATATCCTCGAGTTATGAGTGCGGATCTATCATCAATATCGGCTCGTACGGTAATCATCGTACGGCATCCCAATAGCTGGGTAGGGGTCAGTGTCACACTATCTCATCACATATCAGGTATCACTATCGTCATATCATACAGTCTGGGGTACTACTCTATGTCTAGCACCAAACGATACCATCAAAGAAGTATGCATGCGGGGTAAACACATATCCCAAGCCCGTAAGAAATCACAAGTCATATCCCACAATGAATCGTATCCAATCACCGATCTCACATCATCAAGCCCACATTATCGACTCATCTCCAAAGTCATCAAATATCATCAACCAAGTGAAAGTATAAGGAATGTCCAAGTGTGTGAGTGTGGGTACAAATCTATCCTAGGGTTCGCGACTAGGAACTACACTAGTTACTTCTAACCCTAACTAACCATATTACCTCTAACACAAAGCTACAACACACTAAACACTATCATATATCTACATATATATAGTATACTAACTACGGACTGCGGGGGTGCTATACGCCATCCACCCGACTTCCCCCTGTAGATATAATCTACTCACCTGAAACATCATTTGCGGACATCACCACGCAATTGCTTGTCGTCCCGAAGTCTTCATGGGTACCTACACATCAAATATCGTATATGCGCATTAAAACCAAATCCAAGCTAAAACGGCGCATGAAATCCAAAACGATACGATAAGGGGGCCTATAGGTGAGAACCTATGGCACGCCTTCAAAACCACATATAAATCCTCTACATCGTCGTATAAACGCCAAATAGTCGAGGTAAAACGAAACACACCGATGCAGAAATGAAAATACGGAATACGGAAACTAAAGTCCAAAACAGCAACTCATGAAATATGTCCCAGATTTTACCCCAGGTCACTTTATACAAATCTATATATACCAGGGGCCTAAACTAACAATGTAGGAGCTACACAATGAAAACGAGACAAAAAGGTGGGACCCAGGCCGCAATTGGCGGCCAAAAGAGGGAATTTGGCGGCCGGGATAGGGAGTTGGGGGCTAGGGTTTGGGGTGTTGCCTCTATGGTGCCTGCACATCTCAATTTCCACTCAATATCATTTTAGGGTCCTCGGGGTGATAGCAGATTCAAATTAACCTGCACAGATTACACAATTTCCCCGATATCGGTTTCTAAAATCCGTATTCTGTGGTTTGGTTCTCAGGTTAGGATCTCAATTCATGCACTAGGGTGTTTACAAGTCCTATACTGAGCTCAATTTCACATTACAACTCAAGTTTCTCTCAAACCCTAACTAGGTTTTCACCAAGTCCATAATATCACACAATATCGATATAATCTTAACATGGGGTTATAGGAAATGCTACAATTGAGCTAATGGTTCAGAAATTACCTCCATTAGCAACTCAAGAAAATTCTTGAGTTGCCCCTAGTGGCCAAAATCCACGCTTTCTTGGTCCATCTTGTAGATCTCAAGCTTGTACACATTTTTAATGAAACCGATATATGGTTTTGGTGTTGATTTGGATGTGTTTTGGAGCTTGAAGAGGGGAGGGAGAATGAAGAAAAGGCAGCAGCAGCAAGCATGAAGAGAGAGGGGGAAAATGAGAGGAAAACAAATGGCTAAGGGTTTGTCAAAGATGCCCATACCCTCTCTCACCAACTCCATTCTAATTTCTTTTCTTTTTCTTTTCCTTTTCTCTTTTAATCCTTAATCCAACCCTTCTCACCTCAATAGTAACCCCAAATAAGAAAATCATGAAAGAAAATGCATAAGTGTGTGAAAATGTGATATGTGCAAGTTTTGCACAAAATTGCCAAAAAAACCCGATTAGCGATTTTAATCGTGATTAGCACTAAATTAGTGTCAAACTAATCACAAACACTTAAAAATGTCATAATTCACTAATTTACCCTATTTTAGAATTTTCCATAATTTTTCATAATTTTTCTAACATTTTTCCTATTTATTTGCATTTAATATTAAAATAATCAATAAAATAATATTAAATTATAAAAATTCCCAAAATTAATATTTTATACTTTTTGAAAATGTTACAATCTACCCCCCTTAAAGAAATTCGGTCCCTGAATTTAAATTTAAACCCCCACTACTAAAACAATTTCAGTAATAATCCATTTGTCAGGGCTCCGAAAACATCAACACATAGAGAATATCATAAAAAAATGTACTACTCTACTAGAAATCAATCCCCAAAATGCATATATAAGAATATCCTATGCGTCTGGTGCGCAAGGAATCAAAATCCATATATGTGTTAAACAGGTGTATAAAACAACATCTAGGTGCAACGGGTGTGCACGAAACATCTGTCGTAGGCAACGTGTGTGCCTGACAGAAAAATCAAGTGCATATGAAATGCACGAAGAATTCCGATTTAGTGCATCTGGCGTGCACCAAAATCGTATATCAAAATACTAAAGATGCATGAAAACTACGCTGGAAGTGCAAATCAAATCACTGAATACGATAGGCATGAAATCTCAATCAATATCTCAAATGTAATAACTCAGCGCAAAATATATAAATATCCAGTGGGTGCATGAAACCAATATCATGAAACTCAGTCATCAAAACTAAATCATGTAAACAGAACGCCCAAAAATACCGAAATCCAAAGTGACGGATACGTGATAATCGAATCACAAAATCACAAATCATAAATACCGTCGTCGGTAGTTCCTCCTTCAAGGTCGAGAAGGAGTCGGTGCAATCCACTGCTAGCAGCGCAGGATATCTACGTGCCTCTTGCTCACGGTCTGGCGTCCTCTGACTCTGGGTCCTTATCTTCTCTGCGGATTTCCTATCTCGCAGTCAATCGGCTCATCGGCCCTGTCAGGTGTGCTAACGGGGACGATTCCGTTCTGGCACTTCTCTGGTCACCTCTCGGTCAATCCTCATGACCACTCGTAAGGCAGCATATCACTGGCATTGGCCTATGGCTCTCTGAATGCACGTCACACATCTGATCCTGGGTGCAACATCATTGCTGCAACATCCTGGAAGAATCCTGCTCAAGATCTCTTCCAATCGTGCCTATGCCGAACCAAACGGAGGCTGGCTCTCCTGCACAACCTCTTCTCGCTCAAAAGACACCTGTGTCCTCAGCACAACCTTTTCTCGGAAATTGGCCACATTCCAACGTCTCTGTAAGCATATCTGGTCTCTAGTCTCGACGGGAAGCATTGACAGCTCGTCAGTGTCTCACACGAACCTCTGGTTCCACATGTCTCTATCATCGTCCACCATGACGTCACGCCAAGCCACCTTGCACTGCACTGTTCTCGGCCACGGCCAATCTGAAGTCTCTCGCACGGACTCGAAATCGCGTACTCTGTAGCTTCATCATTCTACAGAAGATGTCAGGCTGAACTGGTCCTCGGGAACACGTCCCAACCATCGGAGGAATACTCATCTCTCGTCCGTCCTTGATCAATTCGCAACGCATCTGGGTAAATTCCTCTATACGATCCTGGTCAACTACCTCGTCGATAATGCCGAACTCTGTCCTGCTGGGTGTGCGTAATGCTACCACTCCTGGTCTAAGTCTTCTCACATCGTTCTCCTGAAGGGTCCTGTCGAGGTTCTTTTCTCAAGTCTCGATCCTGCCGAAATGCCCAGAAGTCATCATCCAATGCTGAAGCTAAAGCTTATTCCGGAATGGCTGCATACTCATCGCGCTTCTTTCTGGAAGATATATCCATATATTACGCCTCAGGGTGCGTATCACATCTCGGATGTCAGCGGAGTCGGACGTCATCTCGTCGAAATCTCGTATGAACTCTCTTCTTCGCTCTGCGTCAATGTCGACTGATTCGGACTCGTCTCATCCTGGCTGCATGTACTATGCTCCAACGGCTATGCTCGCATCTGGAGTCTCCAAAGCAGTGTCCCATCACGATATCCGAAGGATGTCGAACCATCCGATCGACTCGTCAGATCCTCATAATCCCCCAAGAGCTCACATCTCGGGTACAGTTTAATAGTATCGAGTACATGCCACAGCGTCGGTGGTCCAGCCGTAGAAGGGCAAACCCAAGCCTCACTAATGGTGCCGCGGAACCGCCGCAAACCCGAAGGTTCAAAGGCTTTCACACGGTCATTAAGTTGAGTTAGGGTTTCATTCTTCTAGAGGGTCCATAGAATCACCTGCATGTCTTTCCGTATACTTTAAACTTGGAAAATAGGCTCCTGACATTCGATCGTCTCAATCGACTCTCAACGAACCTGCGTGAAATCGTTTCTAGCTGGAAACGATCTATCTGATGACCTCGCATCGGTAACGAACGAACCACATGTCCTAGTCATTCATCCTCAGGTGACTAGCGACTCGCTATCATCTCTCTGAGTATATGCTCACGCTGCAACAGCTCTAATCATCTGGGCGATATCTCATCATTTGCAGCAGCAACTGGTTCATACGCCTGTACGCCGAACAATGCCTCAATCCTCCAGGAAGGGCAATACATAGGCGGTCATCTCTGAATCGGTCTGCTCCAGATCTGAGTAAGACTCTCCACACTGGAATTCTTCAACTCAACTGGGCCCGCTCTGGCGCAAAATCGGACGAATCACCTTCGTCTCTCAAATCGGGTAGACTAGCTATCATCTGTCGCATATCTGCCTGAAAGCTCCGGCAATCTCAGCTCGTAAGCTCCGAAAGCAACATCCTGTCGATCTCAGCCACAGCTGGTCCATCTGTCTGCACTGTAGGCGACATCACCATCTCGGAGGTATGCTGTACATCAACAGTCCTCTTTCAACTGGCAGTTCTAACAATGGCCCGATCAACCGGTGCAAATCCAAGCACTCGCCTCCACTAGAGGTCACAATCAGCAATACTAACTCGAGACATTCCCATGTCACCAGAAAACATAAAGGTCGGCCCTCGTACCAAACGAGCTCACACCGGCCGTAACCCTAGCAGCAGCCCAAACTGCGCTCAAACATGGTGACAGGAATCTCAATCGAGTATCAAAAGAGCACATCAATGACAAGAAGGAAACAACAGATCCAAAGTGGATACATGATCATAGGAAGGAACAGCATCAATGAAGATATGATCATAAACTAATAGAATCGGGGATCTCAAATGGATGTATAATCCTGGATATGAAGAGAATCACTAATCTCAAATGTATGTACATCCTAAGGCTCCTTAAGCGGAGTGGCGTGTCGTAAGTATGCCGCGGAACATACCAACGGTACGTCACTCTACTTTAGTCACCTATTCCATCAACCAAGGGTCATCCTAAAACGACGAAAGTTCGGGTCTAATACCCCCTCGACCAAGTCTAAGTTCCGTAAGGTCAAGCCTAAGTTCCGTATATATACAACGCCCTAGGCTCCACATAGTCAAACTCAGACTCGAACCAAGGTCAACCTAGCGCTCTGATACCAACTTTGTCACGACCCAAAGTTTGGCCCGTGACCGGCACTTAACCACGTAACGCCTACAGGCGTAACGCGACTAAGTAAGCCGAAAACCCAGAAATCTAAAACCCTCTTTAAGAATAAGTAAAGAACTACATGTTTAAAATCAATGTTTTAAGTAACTAAGCCGAATATGCAATTTAAAACAGTACAAGCTTTTCCAGAAATTTCGGCAGAGTTTCTTTTGTAAAAATGGCCCCGAATGGGGTAAAACAAGAATAACAATATCTATGCAATGATAAAGGCATCCCCAAGCGGGAGCTAGCTCTTCGTCAAAGACGGTCACAACCACACATGCAACAATAATATACAACGCCAAGTGGCGAGGATCAAACCCAAAAGAAAACTCAAGCAACAAGAAACCGCAATACTACTAAGCGCGACTCTAAGGTCGAATAATACATCACTAGTCTAGGTCTGAAAGAATATACAAGTTTTGGTTGATGGAAATTCTAGATACAATGAATAAAATGAATACAATGGTGGTTCTTGATGCAAGAGAATCCACCTACCAAAAGCAAACCACCCGCAAGAAAGTAGTGTGCCAGAAATGCCGCAATAAAACCTGTACGGCAGAACCTGCAAGAACTGTGGCACAACGGGGATGAGTTGCCAACTCGTGAATAGAAACATCTACAAGGATAAATCGAATGCAAGACATAATCCTAAGTCAACGATCAGTAATATAATCCACAAAGTATATCTGAGTGTAATAAGGTGGCAAGGTAACATCTAAATATGTATGTGGTACCAAGTACTCAGGTAATAACATGTCATGAATGTAAGGTATGCTGTATGAAGTAAATATGATGAAGTATCAAATGATATCAATACACATATATTAGCGTCCCATTCCACTAATATTGGTGTAAGGGTATATATAACAGCGCCCTCATACCCTGTTATATATACAATGAAGTATGATAAGTGTAAATCCAGTCTGTATATGATCCATGTCTGTATATAATCTATGTCTGTATATACGTGGAACCCGTCCACCGTCAACTAATGACAATAAGCGTGGAACCCGTCCACCCGTCAACCAATGACAATAAGCATCATGTATGCAATATGAGGATATAAACAAGTCATGGAAAAACATCATGAAAACCGTGCCTAGCATCGACACGTAAATCCTCGTATCCATATGGGGCTTCGTCTGCGGTATCGGCCCTCGGCCCCGGCAGTACGAATCAACCCATGTCCATCTCTGGGCTCCGGTCGGAATCCTCCATGATATCTTCCGAGCTAAAGTACAATCACCGGTAGGTAGTAGTCCCTCTGCCGGGCTCACCGTCTATCACACAGCGAAACCGTTCTCGCCCCGGGGTACCATACCGGGTCCACCATGTACCCGTAATCGGCCTCAACCGCCTCCTCGATTCGGGTTTTTATATATCACTCTAGCACCGAGAAAACACATGGTGGACGCACCGAAATATCATATCAAGGGAACCGGGTTTTTAAACGATTACATATTTGAAATAGCCACGGTTCCCAAATCCAGAAATCACATATAATCCAAACCAGAATGTAAGTCACTAATCTGATATGATATGTGCGTCAAACATAAATATCATGTCAAGTCACATATAGATGAGCTACAATATAATGATCAGGTGTGACATGTGTATCAGGTATGAATATCAAGTCATGTCACATATAAATGAACTACAATATGATGATCAGATGTGATATAAGCATCAATGTGAGTATCAAGTCATGTCACATATAAATGAGCTACAATATGATGATCAGATGTGATATAAGCATCAATGTGAGTATCAAGTCATGTCACATATAAATGAGCTACAATATAATATGCGGGAATCATATCATGAATGCAGCAGTACTACAGTGTAGTGGCATAGCAATTATCGATGATGAAGTGTGTGAGCCGGCAATCAGTGTACGTGGAACATACGCATCATCGATAATGGTGCTGGTGTCCTAACAGCATGATGGCAATATAACAATAAGCACAAGTGATGCCATGCAATCAGTATGAACAGGTGCAATCGAATAATCAACGCAATAGTGAAGAATCTAACTCAAAAGCTATAACATGCAACCTTGCCTTTTGAAATAAGACGAATCGGGGTCTTTGGTAAAACAAGGGCTACGGTGTTTAGAAAATAGACTCTACACATTTGAAAATATCCGTAGAATCCCCTTTTTCCTATCTTGAAATATTCCCGATTCGTTAGTTTGAAATAGGTATGACTCTGGTCTAATCTAACATCTACTATGCAACTACTGATCTAAGTATCATGCAAGTCTGGAGGGGTATGGAAACCGCCTAAATCTGAGTCGATACATATATAAAGGTATATAGTCGGTGATCTCGCCTCAATGTTATATCATAAGATATCCTCGAGTTATGAGTGCGGATCTATCATCAATATCGGCTCGTACGGTAATCATCGTACGGCATCCCAATAGCTGGGTAGGGGTCAGTGTCACACTATCTCATCACATATCAGGTATCACTATCGTCATATCATACAGTCTGGGGTACTACTCTATGTCTAGCACCAAACGATACCATCAAAGAAGTATGCATGCGGGGTAAACACATATCCCAAGCCCGCAAGAAATCACAAGTCATATCCCACAATGAATCGTATCCAATCACCGATCTCACATCATCAAGCCCACATTATCGACTCATCTCCAAAGTCATCAAATATCATCAACCAAGTGAAAGTATAAGGAATGTCCAAGTGTGTGAGTGTGGGTACAAATCTATCCTAGGGTTCGCGACTAGGAACTACACTAGTTACTTCTAACCCTAACTAACCATATTACCTCTAACACAAAGCTACAACACACTAAACACTATCATATATCTACATATATATAGTATACTAACTACGGACTGCGGGGGTGCTATACGCCATCCACCCGACTTCCCCCTGTAGATATAATCTACTCACCTGAAACATCATTTGCGGACATCACCACGCAATTGCTTGTCGTCCCGAAGTCTTCATGGGTACCTACACATCAAATATCGTATATGCGCATTAAAACCAAATCCAAGCTAAAACGGCGCATGAAATCCAAAACGATACGATAAGGGGGCCTATAGGTGAGAACCTATGGCACGCCTTCAAAACCACATATAAATCCTCTACATCGTCGTATAAACGCCAAATAGTCGAGGTAAAACGAAACACACCGATGCAGAAATGAAAATAAGGAATACGGAAACTAAAGTCCAAAACAGCAACTCATGAAATATGTCCCAGATTTTACCCCAGGTCACTTTATACAAATCTATATATACCAGGGGCCTAAACTAACAATGTAGGAGCTACACAATGAAAACGAGACAAAAAGGTGGGACCCAGGCCGCAATTGGCGGCCAAAAGAGGGAATTTGGCGGCCGGGATAGGGAGTTGGGGGCTAGGGTTTGGGGTGTTGCCTCTATGGTGCCTGCACATCTCAATTTCCACTCAATATCATTTTAGGGTCCTCGGGGTGATAGCAGATTCAAATTAACCTGCACAGATTACACAATTTCCCCGATATCGGTTTCTAAAATCCGTATTCTGTGGTTTGGTTCTCAGGTTAGGATCTCAATTCATGCACTAGGGTGTTTACAAGTCCTATACTGAGCTCAATTTCACATTACAACTCAAGTTTCTCTCAAACCCTAACTAGGTTTTCACCAAGTCCATAATATCACACAATATTGATATAATCTTAACATGGGGTTATAGGAAATGCTACAATTGAGCTAATGGTTCAGAAATTACCTCCATTAGCAACTCAAGAAAATTCTTGAGTTGCCCCTAGTGGCCAAAATCCACGCTTTCTTGGTCCATCTTGTAGATCTCAAGCTTGTACACATTTTTAATGAAACCGATATATGGTTTTGGTGTTGATTTGGATGTGTTTTGGAGCTTGAAGAGGGGAGGGAGAATGAAGAAGAGGCAGCAGCAGCAAGCATGAAGAGAGAGGGGGAAAATGAGAGGAAAACAAATGGCTAAGGGTTTGTCAAAGATGCCCATACCCTCTCTCACCAACTCCATTCTAATTTCTTTTCTTTTTCTTTTCCTTTTCTCTTTTAATCCTTAATCCAACCCTTCTCACCTCAATAGTAACCCCAAATAAGAAAATCATGAAAGAAAATGCATAAGTGTGAGAAAATGTGATATGTGCAAGTTTTGCACAAAATTGCCAAAAAAACCCGATTAGCGATTTTAATCGTGATTAGCACTAAATTAGTGTCAAACTAATCACAAAAACTTAAAAATGTCATAATTCACTAATTTACCCTATTTTAGAATTTTCCATAATTTTTCATAATTTTTCTAACATTTTTCCTATTTATTTGCATTTAATATTAAAATAATCAATAAAATAATATTAAATTATAAAAATTCCCAAAATTAATATTTTATACTTTTTGAAAATGTTACAGTTACATGTTGGTAAAGCCCTTAGGCTGAGTACTTGACTACCTGGACTATGATGCGGATCATACTAGTGGGGACATGGTAGTCCATAAGTACATCCTTGAAAGTCCCTGGTCGTGGGTGTATCGAGATGGGGCATCGATATACCATAGTAGACTAGCGTGTACCTTCTCGACCCATACAGATGGGCGATGGATGATCCCATATCCATTGGTGTTTGACATCGGAGGAGATATACGGGTGCTCAGTAGAGACTGGGTACACTGGACGGACTCGCCGAGAACTCCCAGATGGTATTATACCTCACGTCAGATGGCAGTTCTCAGGTGACACTGGTACAGAGTAGTCTGTTGACCCGAGATCGTCATAGAGTCTTGTGTGGTTCCCACTGTGCTTTGATTTCCTTCTTACCACGTCCAAGAGGGCGTGCAAAACGGTGGTTTTTGGGTACAGTCCCGAGTCACATGGAGGCAATGAGCGACAGGAGGGGATTCGTCTCTCCCGGTATAGGGGGTTGATGTTGCGCTGTGTTCGATTGGCTATAACAGGAAATCCCTGGCCAGGGTTGCTGAGATTTACTGGTAAGTGTTACCAGTAGTTTCTCGAATTGTTATAGACCTCATATCGACACGACTTATCGAGCTATTGGGGTCTGACGTTTACCACCCCTAGGTAGGATATGCGACATATCAGACGATCAGACCGGACTGTACGGTAGTGTTACTGGTCGGATTCGCAGGAGTGTGAACGGGCTTGCTCGTCGATCTTCTGATCGCTCAATACCCGGGTGGCCTTTACGTTTAGCAGACCGCTTGCGGCTTGTGGGTGTTTGATATGATCATCACCTGCTGCCGGCGTATTGACGAGTCTTTAGAGTCCTACACAGAGGTTTCCTGGCTCAAGCGAAACGAAATAGGAGCGCATATGAGATATGTGCGGGACCGAGAATAATACGAGTATGTGATACTGTATTCGATTCTCGCGATGTGACATTGATCGGTTATATGTGATATAGCCGGGTTATCGGATCAAGTGTTGATTCGATAAGTTGTTACTAATGATACTAGCCGGTTATATGCGATATGACCGGATCGTTAAATCAAGTGTTTATTTAATGATTTAATGCATAATTATATATTTGATATATTACTTTGCATTAACTAGTATCGGTTCACTTTATAATGGATTTTCTCACTCGAATGTGCGCATTACATATGCGATATGATTTTGTGCACTAGATTGTATCATGTTTGATGATACATGCATTTTGGTTAAATGTAAAGAATTAAACCATGTTTTAAGTGGATAATTAGGGTTTTGATTTCCTTATTCATTTATTAATCTTTTTCTTCTTGGAAAAAAAAGAAAAAGGAAATGAGAAAATGGTTGCTATTTTGTTTGTATTCTTTGAAGCTTCATGAACTTTGACCATAGCAACCATTTTGTCTTCTTATACAAACCCTAACCATTCATCTAACTTGAGTTAACTCTCTACAATTAACCGTGGTCTTGTTATGATAAGGTTTGATTATTCATTTCATTTTTAATGAACTTATCATAACTATTATCTTCTTCTTCCTCATTTTTCTTCAAGTGAAGAAAGCAAGGTCATCAATGGTGATTGATGATAAAGAGTGAGAAATCCAATTCTAAAGTCTACCCACTTCCTATTTCTTCATCCTCTACCTCTTGCCAAGTAGTAGAGTGTGTTTCCTTCACAAGTTTTTTGGGCTTGGTGAAGGTGGAGCTTGATTTAGCGATGCCTCGACGTAGATCATCTTCGGCATGAACATCGACGACCTAGCTCGCTTTTTCTCCGACGAAGCCGACTCTAGAGCCTGGATTCCTTTTGGACAGCGGAGACGACTTCGTTGCGGAGCTATGGAGGTGGAGCACCGGATCTACAAAGGTTGTATATCCGTATTCTCATAGTTAAGTGTTAACTAGTTAGCTTTTTCGCCTAGTTTTCTAGCAGACGATCCGTAGTCGGGTCTCTCGGCACCTAAATTTTTTGAAATTGGCATGTTCGATGCCTTGTGAGACCTCACTAGGGTGCCTAGGAACCCTACAATTATACCTTACGTCAGATGGCAGTTCTCTTATGACACTGGTACAGGTTAGTCTGTAGACCCGAGATCGTCATAGAGTCGTGTGTGATTCCCACTTTGCTTTGATTTCCACCTTACCATGTCCAAGAGGGCGTGCAAAATGGTAGTTTTTGGGTACAATCTCGAGTCATATGTAGGCAATGAGCGATAGGAGGGGTTTCATCTCTCCCGGTATTGGGGGTTGATGTTGCGCTATGCTCGATTGGCCATAACGGGAAGTCCCTAGCCAGGGCTGGTTTAGAGATTTACTGGTAAGTGTTACCAGTAGATTCTCGACCCGTTATGAGCCTCATATCAGCATGACTTATCGGTTATTGGGGTCTGACGTTTACCACCCTTAGACTTGATATGCGACATATCAGACGAGGAGACCGGACTGTACGGCAATGTTACTGTTAAGCTTTTTGCAGGAGTTGGAGCGGGCTTGCTTGCTGATCTTCTGATCGCTCAATACCCGGGTAGCTGTTACGTCCAGCTAGTACCGCTGACGGCTTGTGGGTGCTTGATATGATCATCACCTACTGCCGGCGTATTGACGAGTCTTTAGAGTCCTACATAGAGGTTTTACTGGCTCAGGCAAAACGAAATAGGAGCGCATATGTGATATGTGCGGGACCGAGAATAATGCGAGTATGTGATACCGTATTCTATTCTCGCGATATTTGTGTTAATCGGTTATATGCGATATAACCAAGTTATCGAATCAAGGGTTGATTCGATAAATCGATACATTGAATGTTAGTCGGTTGTATGTAATATAACCAGATTATTAAGTCAAGTGTTGATTTAATAATTTAGTGTATAATTGTATATATGATATACTAATTTACATTAACTAACATTGGTTCACTTTAAGCATTTGTTTTTCTCACTTGTGCACAAGTTAATATATATGTGATATATATTTATTTGTGTACAAATTGTATCATGCTTGTTGATACACACTACATGGGTGTATCAGACATACACCATTGTAATTAGATTGGTGGGGTTTTAATATATAAAGTAAATACAAAATTAGTGGATAATTGTTCAAGTGCATGAAGCTTCATGAAGCTTATGAATGCATTGACCAAAGTCCACTAGTTTTGTTTTTACTTAGGATATTAATTAACCTAACCAATATATTTAGCCATGGTTATGTCTCTACATGAGTTAGTATATGATACCCACTCACCCATGGTTAGCACACTCTCTCTTGATTAGTTCCATTCTCATTTTTGAGCTCATCTTCTTCCTCCTTGATTTTCTTTCTAGGGTTTGATGAAGAGAGAGAACCAAAGCGAGAAATCAAATTCTAAAGTGTACCCATTTCCTATTTCACCATCCTGTACTAGACTAGCACTTTAGTTTAGGGTGTTTGCTTCACTAATTCTTTGGTTAGTGAAGTAGAAGCTTGAGTTCGTAATCCCTCGACGTAGATCATCTTCGGCCTCAAAGACTTCAAGCAATACCATTGCAATTTTCTCATGGAGCCGTCCGAGAGTCCGGGAGTTGGATGATCGCAGCGAAGGGACTACATCAAGGAGCATATGAAGTGAAGGACCGATCTACAAAGGTTGTATTTCGTATTCACTTAGTAGTAAATGTAGTTTACTTGCTTTTGAAACCCTAATTTTCTAGCAACGATCCTGTTTAGAGTTATTCGGCACGGCTAAAATTTTAATCCGGCATGGTTGATGCCTTGTAGAACTTTCTTAGAGTGCCTAGTAACACTACAGTGGTATCAGAGCCTAGCTAGAGTATTAGGCGATGTGTTAACGAAGTTAAAATCCTGATCGAACCCGGAAACCACAAAATATACCCCTCTTTGGAAAAATTTTGAAAACTTGGATTTTTCTGAATTAAAAATACCTAAAAATTCAGCAGGGTTTTCTAAGAAATACTGTGGAAAACGAGACAGTGATCCGTACAGTTGGCCGCGGAACAGCGGCAATACCCTGCTTGCGCCGCGGATCCGCGGCCGTACAGAAGTCTTACTGTGTCGTTTTGGCACAGTAACATCCGTAGGAAAAATTGCTATTTTCTGGGTATTTTTTAAACTGACTCAAGTGTTGAGTATTTTTGGGGTTTATTTTTTATTCATTGATTCGATCGGAATATTTAATTTCGTTGTGTTTTCCGGATATTTAGAAACTGTTAAAAAGTTTGAACGGATATCAATAGCTCACTTTTTCCCGACCCGGAAAATTTCCAAGTGTTGGATTTTTCCATTGTTTAAGAACATCTAGATCGTGCAAGTTACGCGATGGACCCTCTAGAAGACAAAAAAACTTAACTCGATTATATGACCGTCTTGAACTGCCCTTTGAACCTTAGGGTTTGGGGCAATACGGCGTGCCACATGTGAGGCGTTGGCTTGACCCTTCTACGGCTGGACCGTTGGTACTGTAGCATGTGATGGATGTTTTTAAACCCCCATCAAGTGTTGAGAACCATTTGGGAAAACTTGGGTGTTTGATCATTCGATCGGAAAGTTTAACGTTGTCTATTTATCTGGAATGTGATACAATATTTGGAATCCACAAGTAGTTATGAGATAACTGATTTGAATGTTATAAACATAGCAGTTTAGTCTTGAATGATCGGTTGCCACGGGATTTTGATGCAATCAAAAGTCCGTCGCAATCACGTAGCGTACGCGGATACTCGCCGGGTAAACTTAATAGACAGCCACGCCCCAAAGCCCCGACCAAGTGACTGTAAGAGAACCCCGTCGCCAAAAGCATCCGGTTAGGTGCTCGCGGCAGCGGTGTTCCGCCTTAGTGCACTTCGTCGACGGCATCCGGGGGTGCGGCCGTCTACTAAAGTTTGCGACGAGCATTCGATCTGTATGTCGGGAATCTTGTTGAATTGCCCGACTAGATATTGAAAGGTGTTTTCGATATAGAGACTAAAATGCGGGATTTATAACTGTTAGGCATACGATGTCTAAGGTGGTTGCGGATTCCAACTGTTGTAGTTTTACACTTTCTTTTCTGCGACCGTAAGTGTAGTATGTAGTTGTATTGCCGGTTTTCGTTGCTATACGTCGACGACTATCGGTGTATGCATACTTACTTACGTTGATGACATGTGATGTTATGTGTTGCTGGATATGTTATATTGGATCGTCGCGTTTTGAATAGCCGGGGGTTTTATGTGAGATGAGAGTTTTTATTTTCATTCATGTAAAATTAATTGTATGTAATATTCTTTTATTGGGGCACTTCCGGGTTGAGGTTGATGTCACCATTTGTATATTATTTACTTTTCCGCACTAGGATAGACCGAAGGAGGAGAGCACAAGTAACCGGGTTCTAGAGTCCAGTGGGAGACCAACTCGAGGAGTCGAGTCCGGGTTTCCTAACTCTAGAATTGGTAGGGTTGCTTGCCGCTCTCGTAGGGGTCTAGGGGTGTGGGTATGGCTATTCATCACGACCGTGGAATCCGTGTTTTATAGAGGCTCAAAATAAAACACAGACGTCCTAGTATATCCAATGTTTCATATGTTTCTTCTGCTGCGATATCTGTGATGTGATCATTTGATATGTTGTGATGGATACTGTATATAGTATATATGATATATTATATAAATGTTACTTATGTTTTACACCCGCGCTAGCCTTGCCCCGCTCTGTCGTTAGTTACCTAAGCTAACGGTGCACGAGGGGACATCGAGGCGAATGCGGATGGCATAAGTGTACGTCGTATTTATCTGCGATGTTTAGGTGACTTAAATGATGGGACTTCATTAATGTAATTAATGAAAGAAAAGAAACCTAAGATGTTGTGGAATCGAATTTTTGAAAATAGGTAGCTACAGTTCTTGCTTTGCATCGCGGTGTTCCTTGTAGAACATCCTGCACCTTATTCGATAAGGAAAGGGCCGAGATCCCTTCACCGGGAGTGACCCCTTTAGCAATGACTGGCAGATGCTACATCCTCGGTTTGTCTTTTGATTGCTTTTCTAGTTCTTGCTTTGCACAGTAATATATATGATATATCCTGCACCTCATTCGACGAGGAAAGAGCCGACGATCCCTTCACCGGGAGTGACCTCTTTAGCGAAACTAGTAAAAGCCTAAAAGACACTCCATTTTAAAATCATTTTATTCTACAACGATATCAAGTTCATTACGCAATAGGTTTTCAAAAAAACCTGTCGTAGCCCTCCGTCATTTCAGATAAGTCCTACTTAGTATTCGTGCTACGTTTGTTGGCCTGCGTCAAGGCGTAGGGTGCGGTAGCTAACTAGTATTTATCTGCTTATGCATATGATGCAGATTGGATTAGGGTAGTCATGCGAATTTGTTGGCCTGCGTCAAGGGCCATGCGGGTGGGTTTAATTCAATCGAGAAATGACGGGTTGAACTTGACTAGCGCACTATGGTTTGTTGGCCTGCATCAAGATCATGGGACGCTAGGGGCAAAATTATCGGGAATTTCAAGTGTTGAAATTTGCAATGAGATTGCATACCTTTTATGAGATAGTTGGATCCCGATACCCACTGCGAGTAACTGTTACTCCTGGGAGAGTTTTACACATTACAATTAGCCGATCAAGTAGGTGTCTAGAAAGGTGTCAATGGGGTTACGCCTCTAGGAAAACGAGGTTTACTTTAATTAGGTCCGTGCGAAAGCACGGTGAACCTCCCTCAAAGTACCGACACTGGCCTGGCTGAAAGATTGGCAAAGTTGTAGAGTGTAATTAATCCCGGCTAGTCTTTCCTTTTAGGGTTTGAAGGAAGATTTGATAAAAACAGTGGGAGCCATCCTGATTAGATAAAATAATAACCAATCTGATCTTGCAAGAGCATACGCAGAGTGTTTTTCTTCTCTCTCTCTCCAGGTAGCGACCATATCACGCCTTAATCAAGATAATAATACGGATGTATTGACCGAACCCGCTTGTTATACTGAGCTGGGGAACGTTGGTCCCGCTCTAACTTATAATTGTTATAAGACAGAGCAGGAAATTGGGGATTACAAGAATTTCCGTGCCGCCCAAACGAAGAAAGTGCATACTGATGCATCATCTTCGGGTGTATTCATTACCGAGAACTGTTTCTCAGTGTCCTTTACGTCCTGGGTATTTGATACCGGATCATGATCCTACATATGTAATATATTACATGGGCTACAGAAAGGTAGAGAACTGAGAATGGATGATAAGTTTCATGAGACAGAAAACGGTGCAAGTGTTACAGCCAAGTCTGTTGGTCACTGTCACCATGTATTACCAGAATACATTGATTCTGAACGAATGTTATTAGATACCGAACCTGATGTACAACATCATATCAGTCTCTTTATAAGTAAAGAAAGATATAATTTTGTATTGTTGGATAATGTTTTGAACATTTCCTATATCAAGAGTTGATCAGTTCAGGCACGTTATCTAAAAGCATTAAGGTT
The DNA here is from genome assembly GCA_030015575.1 of Agapanthus africanus. NCBI lineage: Eukaryota > Viridiplantae > Streptophyta > Magnoliopsida > Asparagales > Amaryllidaceae > Agapanthus > Agapanthus africanus. The sequence goes on along the minus strand of JASDDO010000012.1, from coordinate 446,487,784 downwards.
CTAAATCAAACTACAGTTCTTAGTATACAGAACACACACAAGAGGAAGAGTTCAGAAATGAACGAATCCTTCTTGAGGTATTGTAGACTAGGTCATATCAATGTGACCCGACTAGCTGAAGTTACATATAGATGCATATTTAAATTAGTTTGAATTTACATCTTGTGAAACTTGCCGGTCATGTCACAAAGATAAGATGACCATAGCTCCGTTTACTGGAAACTGAGAAAGAGTTAGTGAACTCTTGGGATGATACATGTTGATGTATGAAGGTCCCCTGTCTACACATGCCAAGACCGGTTCTTTGTACTTCATTACATTCTCTGATGATCTCTCAAGATTCAGACATATGTTCCTGTTGAAACACAAGTCCGAACCTTTTGAGATATTCACAGAATATAAGTTGGAAGTAGAGAACCAAAAACGGGTTTAAGTATTATATCCTTTGATGTGATCAAGGAGGAGAAAACTTGAGCACGGGATTCCTGGACTAATCTAAGAATGAGATTCTCTCTCAGCATTATTCCTCCGCATACACCTGGAGCACGTCGGTGTATCGGGGCGGAGCAATCACACCCTATATGATATGGTGCGCTCTATGATGAGTACTACTGAGTTTCCTATTTCCTTTTTAGGGAGTTATGCATTTATGGAGTTGCATACCTATTGAATAGGATTCGATCAAATTAGTTGCCTACCACTTCATATATGATATGGAAAGGGAAGAGCCCATATCTTAAGTTTGTTATGATTTGGGGTTGTCCATCCTATGTCTGAAAGCATAATCCGGACAAGCTCGAGGCAAAGTCAGTTCTGTAGAAGATTGTTGGATATCCCAAGCATTCGCAAGGGAATATCTTCTACCAAACCGAGGAACAAAAGATGTTTTGTTTCTCAACATGCCACCTTTGTGAAAGGGAATTTCTTGTGAAGAAATTAGTGGACATGAGGTAGAACTGGAAAGAGTTCCAACTATACAAACTGTAAATGATGATTTGGCAGAACCAAAGGATTCAATAGCAACCAAAGAACCTCAGCCTCTCCGCCAATCTAGCAGGGTTCCTCACCCACCTGAGAAATACTTTGGTTTCTCTATGACAGTGAGAGCGAGGATTGCATCATGAGATGATGACCCAACTAGTTTCGAGCTGGCCATCAGGAGTGGGACTCTGTAAGAATGGCTGGATGCTTAAGCGATCTGAGATGGAATCCTTATACACCAACAAAGTATGGACTTTGGTTGCTTTATCTAAATTGTTAAATTTCCATTAGGAGCAAGTATATCTTGAGAAGATTACTTGGTGTACATGGAAAAGTTGAGACTTTCAAAGCTAGACTTGTTAATGGTTTCCATCATTGACCAGGTATGGATTATGATGAAACCTTTTCTAAGTAGCTATGCTTAAGTCCATCCAGATCCTACTTGCCACGGCTACATACCATGACTATGATATCTGGCGGTTGGGTGTCATGACTACTTATCTAAATGATAATTTGGAAGAAAGCGTCTATAAGTATACAGTCAGAGGGCTTCGTAGACAGTGGGAGCAGCGGAAACGTGTGTAAGATATTTTATGTGATAAAGCAGGCATCGCGGAGTTGGAACATCTATTTTGATGAGTTAGTCAAAGAGTTTGACATCATCAAAATGGTAGATGAACCTTGTATATACAAAAAGGTAGTAGAGAGTATGGTAGAGATCCTCGTAAAGTACGTGGATGACATACTCTTGATAGGAAAGGAGTTTCCTATGCTACGCTCAGTCAATCTCCACTTATCACAAGGATTCTCCATATAGGATCAAAGTGATACCAAGTAAATCCTAGGTTTTGGATCTATGAGATAGATCTAATTGGATGTTAGGATACTCACTAGTGGTAGTGAGATGGTATCAATTGATCCTGGGGAGAATCACTGAAAAGGTTCCAGGGTGATAAGGACGACTGAAAGTCAGTCACAAGCATTGTCTTTACCCTCAGTAAAGGGACGGTATATTGGAAAAGTTCCAAGCTAGATACCGTGGCATACTAGACGATAAAGGCTGGATACATCGCTACTTAAGATGCTACCAAAGAGGCAGTCTGGGTGTATATTAGTTCATAAGATGACCTTCGTTCCTCCCATTGTGTGACAATGGAGTTGTGGCTTATGCCTAGGAACGCCCATCCCATCAGTGATCCAGACATATTCTAAGGAAGTATCACCTGATCATGGAGATGGTTGATCTCCAGGGGATCGAGGTTAGGAGAGTAGACTCAGAGGATAACACGGCGGATCCACTCACAAAGGCCTTTTCCGAGAGAGAGACTATTATGGGATGGATGAGTATGAGATACTACAACCACTGTTATCAGATGGCCCTAGTGCAAGTGGGAGATTGTTAGTTATATGTATGCCCTAGAGGCCATTACTATACATAGGATATATATTGTAGTGGATGCTTGGACATATATAGGGAGGACTTTCTTGCTCGACATGATAGTATGCTATCTGGTTGCTCTTTACCATAACGTGTACACTGTTTGTCTCTCTGTTACATGCTGGTAAAGCCTTTAGGATGTGTACTTGACTACCTGGACTATGATGCAGATCATACTAGTGGGGACATGGTAGTCCATATGTACATCCTTCAAGGTCCCTGGTCGTGGGTGTATCGAGACGGGGCATCGATATACCGAAGTAGACTAGCGTATACCTTCTCGACCCATGCAGATGGGCGATGGATGATCCCATATCCATTGGTGTTTGACATCAGAGATGATATACGGGTGCTCAGTGGAGACTGGGTACACTGGACGGACTCGCCGAGAACTCCCAGATGGTATTATACCTTACGTCAGATGGCAGTTCTCTGGTGACACTGGTACAGGTTAGTCTGTAGACCCGAGATCGTCATAGAGTCTTGTGTGATTCCCACTGTGCTTTGATTTCCACCTTACCACGTCCAAGAGGGCGTGCAAAACGGTGGTTTTTGGGTACAGTCCCGAGTCACATGGAGGCAATGAGCGATAGGAGGGGTTTCGTCTCTCCCGGTATTAGGGGTTGATGTTGCGCAATGCTCGATTGGCCATAACAGGGAAGTCCCTGGCCAGGGCTGGTTTAGAGATTTACTGGTAAGTGTTACCAGTAGTTTCTCGACCCGTTATGAGCCTCATATCAGCATGACTTATCGGTTATTGGGGTCTGACGTTTACCACCCCTAGACTTGATATGCGACATATCAGACGAGGAGACCGGACTGTACGGTAGTGTTACTGTCAGGCTTTCTGCAAGAGTTGGATCGGGCTTGATTGCCGATCTTCTAATCGCTCAATACCCGGGTAGCCGTTACGTCCAGCTAGTACCACTGACGGCTTGTGGGTGCTTGATATGATCATCACCTACTTCCGGCGTATTGACGAGTCTTTAGAGTCCTACATAGAGGTTTTACTGGCTCAGGCAAAACGAAATAGGAGCGCATATGTGATATGTGCGGGACCGAGAATAATGCGAGTATGTGATATCGTATTCTATTCTCGCGATATTTGTGTCGATCGGTTATATGCGATATAACCAAGTTATCGAATTAAGGGTTGATTCGATAAATCGATACATTGAATGTTAGTCGGCTGTATGTAATATAACCGGATTATTAAGTCAAGTGTTGATTTAATAATTTAGTGTATAATTGTATATATGATATACTAATTTACATTAACTAACATTGGTTCACTTTAAGCATTTGTTTTTCTCACTTGTGCACACGTTAATATATGTGTGATATATATTTATTTGTGTGCAAATTGTATCATGCTTGTTGATACATACTACATGGGTGTATGAGACATACACCATTGTAATTATATTGGTGGGGTTTTAATATACAAAGTAAATACAAAATTAGTGGATAATTGTTCAAGTGCATGAAGCTTCATGAAGCTTATGAATGCATTGACCAAAGTCCACTAGTTTTGTTTTTACTTAGGATATTAATTAACCTAACCAATATATTTAGCCATGGTTATGTCTCTACAGGAGTTTGTATATGATACCCACTCACCCATGGTTAGCACACTCTCTCTCTTGATTAGTTCCATTCTCATTTTTGAGCTCATCTTCTTCCTCCTTGATTTTTTTTCTAGGGTTTGATGAAGAGAGAGAACCAAAGTGAGAAATCAAATTCTAAAGTATACCCATTTCCTATTTCACCATCCTCTACTAGACTAGCACTTTAGTTTAGAGTGTTTTCTTCACTAATTCTTTGGTTAGTGAAGTAGAAGCTTGAGTTCGTAATCCCTCGACGTAGATCATCTTCGGCCTCGAAGACTTCAGGCAATACCGATGCAATTTTCTCATGGAGCCGTCCGAGAGTCTGGGAGTTGGATGATCGCAGTGAAGGGACTACATCAAGGAGCATATGAAGTGAAGAACCGATCTACAAAGGTTGTATTTCGTATTCACTTAGTAGTAAATGTAGTTTACTTGCTTTTGAAACCCTAATTTTCTGGCAACGATCCTGTTTAGAGTTATTCGGCACGGCTAAAATTTTAATCCGGCATGGTTGATGCCTTGTAGAACCTTCTTAGAGTGCCTAGTAACCCTACACCTTACCCTTTCGACTGGGCTCGAGTCATACCTATTTTGAAAACTAACGAATCGTGATTATTTTAAAGACAGGACGAGGGATGCTACGGATTTTTCAAAAGACGTATCTTTTCTTAAAGACCCCGTAGCCCCTATTTTTTCTAAAACCACGATTCGTGCTATTTCAAACACCAAAAAACTGTATGACTCGTATATGGATAGGTATATTTTTCAATGTCGCGGTTACTAAACTATTTTTCCGTATATTCATGTTGTTATCATCGCATTGCATGCTTATAAATGTGCTTTTTTTAGTATTATGAACCCATGTTGTCAGGACACCAGCACCATTACCGATGATGCGTATGCTCCACGTACACTCGCTTGCCGGCTCACACACATCATTATCGGTAATTTTCATGTCACGTACACATTAGAAAACATTACTTCATTGGTATAAGTTGCTAGCTGGTATTTTCAACAGAGTACTAGTACGCTTGCTTTCATATGTTAGTTCAGATATTGCATTTCATACTTAGTCAATCCATGCATTTATACATTCATTCTGATACGCAATATCGTGGGGCTTTATGCCGATATTCACTGTTCACTGACTAGTGATTTTGAGATTTCGAATCTTTCATGAGATTTCTGGTTTTGGGAAACCGTATGTGAATGTTTATAAACTTATGATAATTTTAAAAGAGAAAGATGCGGTTTTCCTTAATATGATGAGTAGCGTCCACCATAATATTTTCTCGGTTCTGAGTTGGTTTTCGAGAGCTGATTCGAGGAGGAGTATGAACCGTCTGCGGATACATGGTGGACCCGGTGAGGTACCCGGGGCGAGAGTGATTTCATGGTGGATGATGAGCCTGGCAGGGAAGCACTACCTACCGGTGATTGTATTGGAAACTCGACGGATATCTGGAGGATACCGTTCGGAGTTATGAGAGAGATGGATCTATGGGCCGATCCGGACTAACGGAGCCCATGGGCCGATCCGGACTGACGGAGCCCGAGATTTGAGTATTATGTGTCGCTGTCGGACACGGATTTCGAGATGTTTTGAGTGCCGATGCTGGGCACTCGGGTTTTATCATGATTTGTGTGTCGTTGCTGGATACACGTTGGATGGTGCATTATTACATGTCACGCATCGATATATTATTACTCATGACACGGACACGAGTACTTTGATATCCCACTTATGATATGTTGTTACCCTTGTAGTAGTATTGTATAGTTTCATTGTATGACCTAGGAGAGAGTCATACATGCGATTTCTTCTCGGTGATGTTTTCTACTCACGAGTTGGCAACTCACCCCCGTTGTGCCACAGTTTCTTGCAGGTTTGGCTTTACAGGTTTCGTAGCGGCTTGCTGGCACACTGCTTCCTCCCGGGTGATTGCTTTGGTAGGTGGGTTCACTTGCATCGTGACCACCGTTGTACTTTTATTTATATTCAGTTGTATCTAGTAAACTCCATCAACCAGACTTGTATATTTTGATAGACTTAGAAAACCAGTTGTATATTATTTCGACCTTAGAGTCGCGCGCTTGTATCATTGGGGTTCTTCTCTGGTTTTCTTGAGGATGTTGGTTTCCTTTCTGAGTTTTGATCCTCGCCCTTCGGTGTTGTATATTATATTGCTTGCGTGGTTGTTTCTGCCAATTAGCGAAGAGCTAGCTCCCGCTTGGTGATGCCTCTATTCATTATTTATGTATATGCATGTTTGTACCCGTTTGAGGCCAGTATTTACAAAGGTGACTCTGCCGAAATTTTCGGGAAAATATGATGTTGCTTTTAAATGTTTTATGCACTTATTTTGTTAAAATCACTTGCTTTAAAATAAGTTTTCCTTCACTCTATCTTTAAAAATGGTTTAGATTTCTGGGCTTTGTCTTACTTAGATTACGTTACGCTTCTAGACGTTTCGTAATTTAAGTGACAGTCGCGTTCCGTACCTTCGGATCGTGACAAAGTTGGTATCAGAGCGTTAGGTTTAACCTTGGTTCGAGTCTAGGTTTGACTATGCAGAGTCTAGGGCGTATATTTATATTCGGAACCTAGGCTTGACCTTACGGAACTTAGACTTGGTCGAAGGGGGTATTAGACCCGAACTTTCGTCGCGTAGGTTGACCTTGGTTGATGGAGTAGGTAACTTAAGTAGACTGGCGTACCGTGTGTATGTTCCGCGGCATACTTACGATACGCTACTCCGCTTAAGAAGCCTTAGGATGTACATTTCTTTGCACCGTATTCTATTCGTTCCTTTGATCTATCTTCATCGATATCGGTTGGTGGTTTTTGTTACCACGATTGCATGGGCAGAGAGAGCTACGGCTAGAGTTACGGGCAGCACGAGCTCGTCATGTACGAGGATTGACCAGGGCGTAATTCCGGTGACACACGATTGCATAGATGTGTCATTTTATTGTGTTTTTCGGTGACATGTGCGTTTCGATATGTCGTTTTACTATGTTTTCTCATGGACGCTAGCGTTGATATCTACGCCAGATGATCGGGCTACCGCTAGAGGCCAGCCAGAATGTGATGACCGTTAATATATCGTCTATCCTTGAAGATTGAAGCATTGTTTAGCGTGCGGAAGAAGGGAATTCACATGTTATCTAGAAGAAGTTAAAAAGTTCGAACGAATGTCAGAAACCCATTTTTCCAAGTTTAAGGTATTTGGAAAAACATGCAAGTAATTCTGTGAACCCTCTAGAAGAAATGAAAGCCTAACTCGACATAATGACCATGGAACCGCTTTTGAAACTTAGGGTTTGCGGCAGTTCCGCGGTGCCATTAATAAGGCTTGGGTCTGCCCTTCTACGGCTGGTTCATAGGTACTGTGGCATGTACTGGATATTATTAAACTATGCTCAAGTGTTTAGATCTCGGGGAATTATGGGACTTTGATGAATCGATCGAAAAGTTTAACGTCGTCCGAATATCATGTGATGGGATACAATACTTGGAATCTACAAGAAAGCTAATTTGAATTTTATAAATCTAGCAACATAGTCTCTGTTGATCGGTTGCCACGGGATTTTGATGAGATGACGTTCCACTCCGTTGACATCAGAGATGTGTTACGCATGCATAGTTATTGAATATAGATATATCTTTCAGAAGGAGTCGTGATTAGTATACAGCTGTTCCGGAACAAGAAATGGATTTAGTAAAGGGTGATAACTTCCAGGAAGTTCGGCAGAAACGAGAATTGGGAGAGACCCCGACAGAATCTTTCTGGAATACTACCCGAGAAGACATGGACCCAGGATCGGTCGTATCACACACACCAAGTAGGCCAGAGTTCGGTATCGTCGACAAGACATATTATAAGTGACTATGATAGTTAGCTATAGATCTTTAGAGGATTTGCCAGAGCGAAACTGTTTCCGTCACCATTTCCATGTTGGCCCGTTGAGCCGAGGAGTTATGTAACCGGCAATCCGCAGTAAGATACGAGAGCCTAAGGGCACAAGGCGCCAGACCATGAACAGGAGGCAAGTAGATATCTTGATCTGCTAGCTTGGATGCACCGACACCTTCTCAACTTTGAAGGAGGGACATATTGACGAATGCGTTTACGATTTGTGACTTAGGGATTTGAATTTCGCGTATCCGTCATTTTGGATTTCGGTATTTTAGGCGATGTTTTTGCATGATTGTGTTTTCGTGCACCACAGTTACACTCGATTTCGATTTCGATTTGATGTCGTTCGAGATTTTTAATTTTGATTTCATACCTATGGTATGTATGTGATTTGACTTATGCCTTCGGTGTAGTCTTCAGGTACTTTTAGTACTTTGATTCGATTTTGTGCACGATGATGCACGTGGTTGTGAGATTTTATATTACGGTATACCTGATTTGGATTGAGGTATGTTGTATACCGTCAATTTCGATTGTGATATTCTGCACCTTGTGCACTTGATTTGGATTCTTGCGCATACTTGGCGTGCTTGATGGTATTTTGGTGCACACCAGATGCACTAAATCGAGATTTTTTGTGCATATCAGATGCACCTGATATTGTTGTCAGGCACACCTGTTGCCTTTGACAGGTGTTTTCGTGCACACCCGTTGTACTTAGATTTTGTTTCTGTGCACATGTATGGCACATTCATTGATTTCGATTTCTGTGCGCACCAGACGCACGTGGCATTATTACATATATACTATTGAGTATGATTTCTTTTGAGCAGTACGTTTTTATGATAATTACTATTTGGTATAGTAGATGAGCAGGATTAATCCGAGGACAGTTCCTAAATATGTTTTTGCATGCATCGATATTTACCGAAGGGGTTTTTAAAAAGGAGCTATAGTCTCGGTATTTTCCTGTGTCCAAGATGACACAAAACATGTTAAAAAGGAAACCCTTCTAAATTATTTTAAAACGGCGGGACGTGTGTGATAAACAAAGGATATATATATGTATATATATAGTTATTTTTCTACAATAAACGTCCGATAATTGTGCTGTGATACGCGCATTACACAGCGACTTGAAAAAGATTTTGCATGTATTTGTTTTCAGATGTTTTGACAAATTTACGACGATGCGTACTATGTACTTGTTATAGTTTTAATGTATTTCATGTTGGTTTTCATATTGGACCTTGACATTGGTATCTTCGCCATGAATCCGATGATAGCATGATGCTTGACGGAGTTTTGAATTTGAGTTATATACGCGTTTTCATGCGCATGCATTGTGTAAGTGAACGGCAGCGCCCCGGCCGTCATTCCGAGGCCAAAACGCGGAAACAAAACTTTTCTTTAAACTTTAAAACCGGCGCTACCGCGTACTAAAAACCCTGATCGGACCATTAACCTACTACTAGAGAACTAGAGAAAGGGTAGAGTGATATACCGAGCAATCCGTGTCCTTTGGTCTTCTCATCGTCATCCCGATCTCCCCGCGGAATCTCCGGTCTTCATCTCCTCGTCGGAAGGGCACCACATCGCCGAATCTTTTTACGGGCTCCCACCTCTTGAACCGAGGCAACTTGGACACGAAGTTGGCAAGCCGACATGTCCAAGATAGCTATAGAAAAGTGTAGAACTCTATGTCTCATGGGGTTGTCAGAAGTTGCCATTTTGAGTTGGGAAGGAGATGTACATTGGAGATGAGCTAAGGAGTTTTTGTGCAAGCCAAAAGAGATGAAACCCCCACACTAAATTTTTGGACATCCCCCACCTTCTTGTAGCCGGCCTAAGCAAGAAAAATGATCAGAGGGAGAAAAGTCAAAGGGGGGGAAGAAATAATGCAAGCAAGAGAAAAAGGTGATGATGAGGAATAATCATCACTACAAAGTCTCACTCCAAAACCCATCACTCTCATCACAAAAGTCAAGCAATGATGAACAAAGAAGTTAAATGATGGTGGAACCATCATGAAGCAACAACTAACAAGAAAGATCCTCCAAATTGCTAATTTGCACATTTGCAAATTATCCCCTCGACACCAATTTTCAGCCAAAGAAAGATAGAAAGGAAAATGGCCGAAACGAAATACGAACTGGCAACTTCAAAAAGTGATCCCGTAATAAATTACAGAAAAATCCCGCGACTGTATATACATACCCGCATTTGTATTATGACCGAATAAAAATGCAATGAGACAAAATCTACACTGTACAATACTATGATCCGGCTTAGACCAAAGCCCGCTAGTATTATCCGTCCGATCATGATCCGTGCAATACCGCACGTACATGATCGAACCCTGCCATATATGCATACGGCCTCTACAGCGTTTCGCCTGAAACTTGAGAAACTTTCTGTGAGGGACTCTAAAGACTCGTCAATACTTTGGCTGTGGATTTAACCACTAGCACGTCAGAGGTATTAGCCGTACGTAACGGGCTATCAGGTATTGACCAAAAGGGACGTCGATGAGCAAACTCATCTTGACACCCTACTGAGCCTGTCAGTGACAATATCCGTACAGTTCGGTCCGTTCGTCTATGAGCATCGCATGGCGGGCCTAGAGGGTTGGTAAAGGTCAGACCCCCAAAAACGGTACAAGTCGTGTCGGAGTGTAGCCCAGAACACCGTGAGATACTACTGGAATACCTACCAGTAAATATCCTGCCTTGGCCAAGGACTTCGTGTAATGGCTCTGCTAGACACAGCGCGACCTCACCTGTCACAACCCGAAAGTACGGAACATGACCGGCACTTAAACTACGAACGTCTCAAGGCGTACATAATCTAAGTAACCGAAAACCTAGAAATCCAAACCAAGAAAAGTAGTAGAATGCAGGAAAAACCAACTTAAAGCAAGTAATTTCAATAGCATAAGCCGAATTATGCGGTTTTTAAAACATCAAAAATTTACTGAAAATTTCGGCAGAGTCTCCTTTGTAAATACTGGCCCCCAAACGGAATACAACATGAATAGTATAAGAAATCAAGAAAAAGGCATCCCTAAGTGGGAGCTAGCTCTTCGTCAATCGACGGTCACAACCACACAAGCAGTATAATATACAACGCCAACGGCGAGGATCAAAGCTCAAAAGGAAAACTCAAAACCACCAGAAATAAAACGAGCGACTCTAAGGTCGAAAGAATAAACAACACTGGTCTCTATCTCAATAAATACATGTTTGGTTGATGGAATTTACTAGATACAACGGAATAATATTATACAAGGTAATATGATGGGTACGATACAAGAAAAAACCCACCTACTAGCAAGTCACCCGAATGAAACTGAGCCCGCAAAGCCGTAAAGAAACATGTACGGCAAAACCTGCAAGAACTGGGGCACAACGGGGGTGAGTTGCCAACTCATGAATAGAAAAACATCTACGCACAGAAATCGCATAAATAACGCAACCTGGGTCAATGATCATAATATATCCTCAAATATAACCAGCAGCCTATAACAAGGCTAGGGTAAATATCTAACCCGAGTGTAATCTCATGTGCCTGTGTCAGTGCCTCAGGTAGCAATATATCATATGAATGAGGTATGAATGCACGGAACAGAATGCATGTACTGACGAAAACTTCTTTCATAAATCAGTGAGATTTCTGTATTTTTAAAGTGAGGTACCATAAACGAAATCAGCATAAAACAGTGCCCAGCATCGACACAAAACAAGTGTCCAAATATCTCGATATCTCTGTATCACAATCTCTGTACCTCAATATCTCAAAATCAATATCTAGGGTGCCGTCAATCCAGACCGGCCCCTACCATCCATCTCAAGACCACGACGGTATCCTCCAGATATCCGACGCGTCGGTAATATCACCGGTCGGTAGTGCTCCCCTGCCAGGCTCAACGTCAACAACACATTCCTCTTGCCCCGGGATACCGCACCGGGCCCACCATGTACCCGAAACGGTTCATCCATCTCCTCGAATCGGGTCTCGAAATCCATCAGCAAACTCATGGTGGACGACTCATACATCATAGGAAAACCGCATTTTTTTATTTAAAAAGAAAGAAAGCAGTTTATATATGTTTTGCGGTTTTCTTCCAAATCCATAAAATATCATGGGAATCCGAATCATCAATAGCATGTAAGACCATGAATATAAGCATGAGAATCCATGAATACGGCATAACAATGAATAATAGTATGCATGAAGTAGCAGGTAATAACTACAATGTCTAAACTATTAGTTAACATGCTATGTCAAGCAATAATATTTTCTAAGGTGTACGTGACATGACAATTACCGATGAAGATGTGTGTGAGCCGGCAAGTAAGTGTACGTGGTACATACGCATCATCGGTAATGGTGCTGGTGTCCTAACAGCATGATATCAATAATGGAGTATGAAACATAATATAAGCATGCGATGCGAAGCGAACCACAATAAGGAGCGGGAGCTGAAGACTGGACGCAACTATAACTAATCTGCATTGATCTAATATAAGTCCTACAAGTGGTGCCTTTTTGAAATAACACGAATCATGGGGTTTTGAGAATAGGGGCTACGGTGTTTTTATGAAAAGATACGTCTTTTGAAATATCCGCAGGATCCCTTGGCCTGTCTTTTAAAATACCCACGATTCGTTAGTTTTTGAAATAGGTAAGAAATCTAATCTAGTCTAACAATTACACTAAACTATACGACTGAACTAACAAGCTAAGCTACAGGTAAGGAAACCGCCTAACATCTGAGTCGATACATATACATACCTGTATATATATTAGTCGGTGATCCCGCCTCAATAATATCATATCTGATATCATATCTATAATCAGACATCCCAAGTCAAGAGTGCGGATCAATCATCAAAATATAGCTCGTACGCAAATCCGTCGTACGGCATACAAAATCTGGGTACGGGTCAATATCACATTCATCATACTATTCATCTGATATCCTCTTTATTAAATATCATGATTAGGGTTCTGATCTACGTCTAGTACAATATTGATACCATCTATGTATGCATGCATGTATAAGAATCACTACGTCAAAAGACCCGCTAAAACATCATGTCGTATCTCAATACGAACCAAAACACATCACGGATCTTCTGGCCTCAAGCCTAATATCATCGACTCATCTCAAATCACAATTACTATCCTCAAATCCAGTATATAAACACATAGTCCCATACCCATATGTAAATATACACATCAATATATAATCCCATGTACGCACATATGAAAGAAGAATGTATGCAAATATGGGTGTGTGTGTGTAGTGCAACACTACCCTAGGGTTCGCAACACTAAAGTAATCCAACACACCAATATCCATCCTAAGTATCGTTATTAATCCCAAAAACAAATAATAATTGTTGGTGTGTATACGCATCCGTATACACCACCACGGACTGCGGGGGTGCTATACGCCATCCACCTGACTTCTCCCCGTAGATATAAATCTACTCACCTGGTCCTCGCTAGCCGGTGCCGACGTCGCCACGCGCTTGCTTGTCGTCTCGAAGTCCACATAGGGGTACCTACATATCATAACGCACCATATCGCATTAAAACTAAATTCGAAATCGAAACGGCATACGAAAATCAAATCGGCACGCGTATCACACATAGGTCCAAACCTATCGCCTACGCATGCAAGAATAGTCAAACCAACCCTCGATGTCGATGTACAAATGTCAAACCATCGAGAAAAATCCAATCACACTCATTTGCACATTCACGAACACTAATTTTAATATAAACTAGGTAAAAACTCATAAAAACCCCAATTTCACTTAAAAAGTCATTTTTCCGAAAATCTAGCAAGCACAATTCGCCGTTTTTGTACAAAACATGACGTTTAAATGAATGTAGCGGCCAATATACTTATTAAATATCTTAAATAAGTCATATAAACAATTCCCGGAATTTAATCTCATTAAATTCCAAAAACCCTAATATTCTAGTTTACAAAATACCTAAAATTTAACAATTTCAAAGCAAAAATGCACAAACTACAATCTAGCTTAGATTTGCATGATCTAAAGCATTAAACCACACTTAATAAAGATAATGAAGTCTTGAAAATACTAAACACATTTTTAATTCTAAGTATTTAACCAATTTCAAAAACCTAGTAAGCAAATTAGCAAATTAACACAATTTTTAAACTCACCATTAGCACAAGCTACTAATCTTGTATTAACATGACAAAAAGCCAAAATATAACACTCAACCATACACCAATTTTATAAAACCCTAACTTGCATTCAAATTCCTAACTTGAATTCCAAAACTTGCAACTTAAGCCTAATTAACACTTAAGTTGTTTAGCTTTAAGAAATTTGTAACAAATTAAGAAAAAATGTTTTAGAATTATACCCAAAAACATTTGAAGATCCACAAGCATCCATAGCCTCCCAAAATGCTCTCTTTTCACAAAGATCCATGCTATACGGGCTAAGCTAAAATGGGTAGGAGTCGGATTTGGGTTTTGGGATTTTTTTGATGGATTTTGGGGCAATTTTTGATGAAGTTTTGAAGAGAAAAGAGAAGGGGAATGGGGGGGCTGCTGCTGCTGTAGGAGAGGGGGGGGAGAGAGGGGGAGGTAGGGAAAGTGGGGGGAGAAAGTCAAGGTCAAACCAAAGTCAAAAGTCCACCTCATTTAACCATTTTCTTTTCCTTTTCTTTCATTTCTTTCCTTTGAAATTCAAGTGCGGAAAAAGATGGGGGCTGCTGAATTCAGCCAAGGGGAGAAGTGAATGGGGGTGTGTGGGTGTGGGTACGGGTGTGGGGTGATGAAAAATGATAAATACAATACCCCAAACATCTATTTACGCTCAAAAAAAGCCTTTTTTCTTCAATAATTTCTAAACCGTTTTGGCAAACAATTTCGTTCCAAAAACCACATGATAAAATTTTATTTAATGTTTTATGATACACAAAATTTGTTTCAACTCATTCCAATTTGTAATTTTCCTTAATTAAATGTATTAGTGACGGCTTAAAATAATAATAAAATAATATTTTTTTTTTCCAGAAAATTTGAAATTTCACCAGCGGCTCAATAAACACCAAATAATAGCAATTACATAGCTAGAATATGTATATTTAATTTTTATAATAAGATATTTGTATTTCGGCTTTTTACAGAAAACCCCCTTATTTTACCGATTTTTTTCGAAATTTCAGCGAAACGATTTTCAAAACGTTACAATCTTCCCCCCTTAAAGAAATTCGGTCCCCGAATTTAAATTCAAACTCCCCCAAATACTAAAACATCTAAGAAAACCATCAAGTCGTCGGGGCTCCGAAATTGTAAATACATAAAACAAATCGTAGCGCAGCGCATGCGCTTGAAAAATGAGTATATAACTCAAATCAAAACTCCGTCAAGCATCCCGCAATTATCGGAGTCATGGAGAAGACATCAATGCCAAATCTCTTTAAGTCGCTGTGCAACGCGTATAACACTGCACAGTGGCGGACGTCTATCTTAAGAAAATAACTATATACATATATACCTTTGTTTGAAATGTACGTTCCGCCGTTTTGGAAACAATTTAGAAGGGTCTCCTTGTTTTAAACATTTCGTGTCATAGCAGACACGTAGGTAAATACTGAGGCTATAGCTCGCTTTTTGGAAATCCCTTCAATAACTATCAATGCATGCAAAAATATATTCAGGTACTGTCCTCTGACTAGTCCTGCTCAGTACGAAAACACATAGCAATATCATAAAAACGTACTGCTCTATACGAAATCAATCCCAAAATATGCACATGAATGCTACGTGCGTCTGGTGCGCACGGAAATCAAAATCCATGAATGTGCCATACATGCGCACAGAAACAACATCTAAGTGCATCGGGTGTGCACGAAACATCTGTCGTAGGCAACATGTGTGCCTGACAGCAAAATCAGGTGCATCTGACATGCACGAAAAATTCTCAATTTAGTGCCTCTGGTGTGCACCAAAATCACCCTTCAAAACATGCGCCCAACATGCGCGAAAATCCAAATCAGGTGCATCCATCGTGCACGAAATCATGAAATCCAATATCAAGCGCCGAACGTGCGCAAAATCAATCAGGTGCACAAAACAAATATCGAGTATCACAATCGAAATCGAAGTCCAGTGCATCTAAGTGCACAAAAGGTGTATCACTGCACTGCAAGCATATAATAACTATACAGAGTGCAGGAACCAATTCGTGTGCGTGCATACGCACAAAATCAACTCAAATGTCTAAAACCGTAAAATCACAAACATGTGAAACCAAAGCACGAAAACGATATCAAGTGCAACACAGTGCAAAGATCGTAAATCCTCAATCATCAAAATCAAATCATACGAATAAATCACCAAAAACATCGTGATCAATAATGGCGGAACAGTACCGCTCAAGCGCATCCTCCAAGAATCTCGGCCAACTGTCACGGTCACTAATGGGACGTCTTGTCGATGATCATGAACTCTGTCCTGCTGATGTGCGTAACCATGACCACTCCTGGGTCAAGGTCTTCACTGTGAATTACCAATCTCTCGGTCCATCGGCTCATCGGCCCTGTCAGGTGTGCTAACGGGGATGATCCCATTCTGGCACTTCTCTGGTCATCTCTCGGTCAATCATCGCGACTACTCGTAAGACAGCATATCACTGGCGTCGGTCTCTGGCTCTCTGAATGTACGTGACACATCTGATCCTGGGTGCAAATATCATTGCAGCAGTGTCCTGGAAGGAATCCTGCTCACGGTCTCTTCCATGTCTCGTCTCTGCCAACTTCCAAAAGTCATCGTCCTTTTCTATATCTGCGTCTTGCTCTGGAACGACTGCATTCTCATCACGGCTCTTCTGGAAGGTATATCCAAGTACCATGCCTCGGCATGCGCATCGCATCTCTGATGTCGGCGGAGTGGAACGTCATCTCATCTAGATCTGGTACGAACCTCCTACTTCACTTTTCTCTAATGTCGTCTGCTTTGGACTCGTCTCGTCGCGGCTGCATGGACTGAGCTCCAACGACTGTCCTCGTATCGGGACTCTCCCAAGAAATGCATCTCACCACCTAGCATCCGAATTAAGTCGAGTCATCCGATCGAGTCGTCAAAACCTCATAATCCCCCAAGAGCTCAACATCTTGGGCACAGTTTAATAGTATCGAGTACATACCACAGCATCGGTGGTCCAGCCGTAGAAGGGCAAACCCAAGCCTCACTAATGGCGCCGTAGAACTGCCGCAAACCCGAAGGTTCAAAGGCTTTCACACGGTCATTAAGTCGAGTTAGGGTTTCATTCTTCTAGAGGGACCATAGAATTGCCTGCATGTCTTTCCGACTACTTTAAACTTGGAATAATAGGTTTCTGTCATTCGATCGTCTCTGTCGACTCCCAACGTCTCCGCGTGAAGTCGTCTCCAGCTGGAATCAATCTATCTGATGACCTCGCATCGGGGTAGGCGAACGATCCACATGTCCTAGTCATTCATCCTCGATGACTAGCGACCTTCTATCATCTCTTAGTACAACTCATTCTGCACTAACTCCAGTATCGGGGGCAATATCTCGTCGTTCGCAGCAATAACTGGCTCGCTCGTCTGCACGCTGAACGGTGCCTCAATCATCAGGAGTAAGCAATACTTCAATGGTAATCAAAATCTGGCTGGCCTCTATCAGTGTCTCAATCCTCTAGTGCAAATCGGCACGTCCGAGTAATCTCACAAAGGCGATCCGCCAAACGCTCGTGGCGCGGAAACACAGTAAAAAGACACATCTCTGCAATCGTGTGTCGCCGGAATTTCGCCCTGGTCAGTCCTCGTTCGTGACGAGCTTGTGCTGACCGCAACTCTAGCCGTAGCTCTCCCTGCCTGTAACCGTAGCAGCAAAACCAAACTGGTACCGATGAGGATAGATCAGGAAGGAATATAATACTGAACAAGGAAATGTACATCCTAAGTCTTCATAAGTGGAGTGGCGTGTCGTAAATATGCCGCGGAACAAACCAACGATACGTCACTCTACTTTAGTCACCTATTCTATCAACCAAGGGTCATCCTACGCTCCGAAGGTTAAAACCTAACGCTCTGATACCAACTTTGTCACAACCCGAAAGTACGGAACATGACCGGCACTTAAACTACGAACGTCTCGAGGCGTACGTAATCTAAGTAAACCGAAAACCCAGAAATCCAAACCAAGAAAAGTAGTAGAGTGCAGGAAAAACCAACTTAAAGCAAGTAATTTCAATAGCATAAGCCGAATTATGCGGTTTTTAAAACATCAAAAATTTACTGAAAATTTCGGCAGAGTCTCCTTTGTAAATACTGGCCCCCAAACGGGATACAACATGAATAGTATACGAAATCAAGAAAAAGGCATCCCCAAGCGGGAGCTAGCTCTTCGTCAATCGACGGTCACAACCACACAAGCAATATAATATACAACGCCAACGGCGAGGATCAAAACTAAAAAGGAAAACTCAAAACCACCAGAAATAAAACGAGCGACTCTAAGGTCGAAAGAATAAACAACACTGGTCTCTATCTCAATAAATACATGTTTGGTTGATGGAATTTACTAGATACAACGGAATAATATTATACAAGGTAATATGATGGGTACGATACAAGAAAAAACCCACCTACTAGCAAGTCACCCGAATGAAACTGAGCCCGCAAAGCCGTAAAGAAACATGTACGGTAAAACCTGCAAGAAACTGGGGCACAACGGGGGTGAGTTGCCAACTCGTGAATAGAAAAATATCTACGCACAGAAATCGCATAAATAACGCAACCTGGGTCAATGATCATAATATATCCTCAAATATAACCAGCAGCCTATAACAAGGCTAGGGTAAATATCTAACCCGAGTGTAATCTCATGTGCCTGTGTCAGTGCCTCAGGTAGCAATATATCATATGAATGAGGTATGAATGCACGGAACAGAATGCATGTACTGACGAAAACTTCTTTCATAAATCAGTGAGATTTCTGTATTTTTAAAGTGAGGTACCATAAACGAAATCAGCATAAAACAGTGCCCAGCATCGACACAAAACAAGTGTCCAAATATCTCGATATCTCTGTATCACAATCTCTGTACCTCAATATCTCAAAATCAATATCTAGGGTGCCGTCAATCCAGACTGGCCCCTACCATCCATCTCAAGACCACGACGGTATCCTCTAGATATCCGACGCGTCGGTAATATCACCGGTCGGTAGTGCTCCCCTGCCAGGCTCAACGTCAACAACACATTCCTCTTGCCCCGGGGTACCGCACCGGGCCCACCATGTACCCGAAACGGTTCATCCATCTCCTCGAATCGGGTCTCGAAATCCATCAGCAAACTCATGGTGGACGACTCATACATCATAGGAAAACCGCATTTTTTTATTTAAAAAGAAAGAAAGCAGTTTATATATGTTTTGCGGTTTTCTTCCAAATCCATAAAATATCATGGGAATCCGAATCATCAATAGCATGTAAGACCATGAATATAAGCATGAGAATCCATGAATACGGCATAACAATGAATAATAGTATGCATGAAGTAGCAGGTAATAACTACAATGTCTAAACTATTAGTTAACATGCTATGTCAAGCAATAATATTTTCTAAAGTGTACGTGACATGGCAATTACCGATGAAGATGTGTGTGAGCCGGCAAGTAAGTGTACGTGGTACATACGCATCATCGGTAATGGTGCTGGTGTCCTAACAGCATGATATCAATAATGGAGTATGAAACATAATATAAGCATGCGATGCGAAGTGAACCACAATAAGGAGCGGGAGCTGAAGACTAGACGCAACTATAACTAATCTGCATTAATCTAATATAAGTCCTACAAGTGGTGCCTTTTTGAAATAACACGAATCATGGGGTTTTGAAAATAGGGGCTACGGTGTTTTTATGAAAAGATACGTCTTTTGAAATATCCGCAGGATCCCTTGGGCTGTCTTTTAAAATACCCACGATTCGTTAGTTTTTGAAATAGGTAAGAAATCTAATCTAGTCTAACAATTACACTAAACTATACGACTGAACTAACAAGCTAAGCTACAGGTAAGGAAACCGCCTAACATCTGAGTCGATACATATACATACCTGTATATATATTAGTCGGTGATCCCGCCTCAATAATATCATATCCGATATCATATCTATAATCAGACATCCCAAGTCAAGAGTGCGGATCAATCATCAAAATATAGCTCGTACGCAAATCCGTCGTACGGCATCCCAAATCTGGGTACGGGTCAATATCACATTCATCATACTATTCATCTGATATCCTCTTTATCAAATATCATGATCGGGGTACTGATCTACGTCTAGTACAATATTGATACCATCTATGTATGCATGCATGTATAAGAATCACTACGTCAAAAGACCCGCTAAAACATCATGTCGTATCTCAATACGAACCAAAACACATCACGGATCTTCTGGCCTCAAGCCCAATATCATCGACTCATCTCAAATCCCAATTACTATCCTCAAATCCAGTATATAAACACATAGTCCCATACCCATGTGTAAATATACACATCAATATATAATCCCATGTACGCATATATGAAAGAAGAATGTATGCAAATATGGGTGTGTGTGTGTGTAGTGCAACACTACCCTAGGGTTCGCAACACTAAAGTAATCCAACACACCAATATCCATCCTAAGCATCGTTATTAATCCCAAAAACAAATAATAATTTTTGGGGTGTATACGCATCCGTATACACCACCACGGACTGCGGGGGTGCTATACGCCATCCCCCGACTTCTCCCCGTAGATATAAATCTACTCACCTGGTCCTCGCTAGCCGGTGCCGACGTCGCCACACGCTTGCTTGTCGTCTCGAAGTCCACATGGGGGTACCTACATATCATAACGCACCATATCGCATTAAAACTAAATTCGAAATCGAAACGGCATACGAAAATCAAATCGGCACGCGTATCACTCATAGGTCCAAACCTATCGCCTACGCATGCAAGAATAGTCAAACCAACCCTCGATGTCGATGTACAAACATCAAACCATCGAGAAAAATCCAATCACACTCATTTGCACATTCACGAACACTAATTTTAATATAAACTAGGTTAAAACTCACAAAAACCCCAATTTCACTTAAAAAGTCATTTTTCCGAAAATCTAGCAAGCACAACTCGCCGTTTTTGTACAAAACATGACGTTTAAATGAATGTAGCGGCCAATATACTTATTAAATATCTTAAATAAGTCATATAAACAATTCCCGGAATTTAATCTCATTAAATTCCAAAAACCCTAATATTCTAGTTTACAAAATACCTAAAATTTAACAATTTCAAAGCAAAAATGCACAAACTACAATCTAGCTTAGATTTGCATGATCTAAAGCATTAAACCACACTTAATAATGTTAATGAAGTCATGAAAAACCTAAACACATTTTTAATCCCAAGTATTTAACCAATTTCAAAAACCTAGTAAGCAAATTAGCAAATTAACACAATTTTTAAACTAACCATTAGCACAAGCTACTAATCTTGTATTAACATGAAAAAAAGCCTAAATATAACACACAACCATACACCAATTTTATAAATCCCTAACTTGCATTCAAATTCCTAACTTGAATTCCAAAACTTGCAACTTAAGCCTAATTAACACTTAAGTAGTTTAGCTTTAAGAAATTTGTAACAAATTAAGCAAAAAAGTTTTAGAATTATACCCAAAAACATTTGAAGATCCACAAGCATCCATGGCCTCCCAAAATGCTCTCTTTTCACAAAGATCCATGCTATACGGGCTAAGCTAAAATGGGTAGGAGTCGGATTTGGGTTTTGGGATTTTTTTGATGGATTTTGGGGCAATTTTTGATGAAGTTTTGAAGAGAAAAGAGAAGGGGAATGGGGGGGCCTGCTGCTGTAGGAGAGGGGGGTGGGGAGAGAGAGGGAGGTAGGGAAAGTGGGGGAGAAAGTCAAGGTCAAACCAAAGTCAAAAGTCCACCTCATTTAACCATTTTCTTTTCCTTTTCTTTCATTTCTTTCCTTTGAAATTCAAGTGGGGAAAAAGATGGGGGCTGCTGAATTCAGCCAAGGGGATAAGTGAATGGGGGTGTGTGGGTGTGGGTACGAGTGTGGGGTGATGAAAAATGATAAATACAATACCCCAAACATCCATTTACGCTAAAAAAAAGCCTTTTTTCTTCAATAATTTCTAAACCGTTTTGGCAAAAATTTCGTTCCAAAAAACATATGATAAAATTTTATTTAATGTTTTATGATGCACAAAATTTGTTTCAACTCATTCCAATTTGTAATTTTCCTTAATTAAATGTATTAGTGACGGCTTAAAATAATAATAAAATAATATTTTTTTTTTCAGAAAATTTGAAATTTCACCAGCGGCTCAATAAACACCAAATAATAGCAATTACATAACTAGAATATGTATTTTTAATTTTTATAATAAGATATTTGTATTTTGGCCTTTTACAGAAAACCCCCTTATTTTACCGATTTTTTTCGAAATTTCACCGAAACGATTTTCAAAACGTTTCAATACCCCCAATACCGGGAGAGACGAATCCCTCCAGATCCGCTCTCTGCCTCCATGTGGCTCGGGACTGTACCCAACTAAAACCTGTTTGCACGACTCCTTTGAGCCGTGGTAGGGTAGTAATCAAAGTACAGTGGGAACTCACACGAGACAAATAACGATCTCAGGTCGATGAACTAACCTGTACACATGTCACCAGGGAACTGCTATCTGACGTCAGGTATAAGACCAACTAGCATGTTCCCGGCGAGTCCTGTCCGATGTACTCATAACCCAATGAGCACCTGTATACATCTTAGGTGAACCAACAGACACCAGTGGCTTGTGAGACCGGCCACCACCCCTCGTCGGGTTCTCGACTGTATACACTGGTCTACTTTGGAGTATCGATGCCCTGTCTCGAAAACTCCTACGACTAGGGACCATTTAAGGATGTGCTTATAGACCCCAGCTCCCACGTATATGATCGCCATCATACTGCTGGCCGTCAAGCAAGAATCCTAAGGGCTCTATCAACGCGCAATAGTGACCTGTAAGGTCACCTAAAGCAGTACATGATGATAAAGATAAACTAGATAGCATACTATCATCTTGAGTAAGACTGTCCTACCGGTATAGGTCCTCCCTCAATCTTTGTAATCACGTGCCTGTGATCTAATAATTGACTCTGAGGGCACTATATCCTACAATCTCCCACTTGCACTCAAGGCTAATTATTGCGATGTCGCATACGCACAGCCCGTGTGATACGGAACACCCAACTCCTCTACTAATCAGTCTCACAAAACCCGTTTGCGAAACTATCGCGTTCGAGGAATAGCCTCAGTGAGTGGATCCGCTATGATGTTTCTTTCTATGTCTCTCTTTATCTCAAGTTCGCGGAGAAAGCCATCTCCCGAAATGAACAATACCTATCTTAGAATATGTCTGGATATCTGATGGGACCTAGCTCATAAATGAACTCCAAATCCAAACTTCTTAGACTGTATCGTCAACTAAACTTAATCAGTATCCTGCGTAATGCCTCCCTCAGTGTCCGCTTGGATCACCTGTCCAAAACACTGCCCCTCGTCAAATGGAAAACTATAACTCTGACAGTCACTCTGTCATCTAGGTCACCTTGGAAGCCTGGAATGATAACTGTCTCCCGAATGAGGCTGTCGTTATCAAATCCCTAGAACATCCACTTATGTTCTAAAACTGCTTCCGAATGTTTCTGCAGGATTGGATCAATATCTTATTGCATCTACTGCAAAAACAACATCTGGTGTGGTACTTGACATCTCATGATTGACTCAATTGCCTAAGCAAGTGATCTGCTAATCATGCACACCCCTCTCCCCTTTAGTCTGTAAGACACCTTTAGAGAGGGTGACTCCATCACCTGCAGGTACACCACCATGCCAGGAGTCGTCCATCCTAAAACACCTTTAGAATGCTGTCTAAGTACCCTGATTGGGACACTTCCCAAATCTAGATCTAAAACCATAGATCCAGTAACCAGAAGTCTGATATAATATCCAATTCCTATGTGGAGAAACCACTGTGTGACAACCAAAGTATAACCGACCGTAGTATAGGAATTTCACTTCCTACTCTGTGTATGTCACCAAATACCAGGACAACACACCCTACTATCTTCTTAACAGATCCATCCCCTATTCTGATGAAGTCAAACCTATGACCGTCACATCTGAAATAGATGATCTATCTCCGCTATATCTGCTTTAGTCTATAAATAGACATAAACCACTTATCCACTATGCTTCCGCTGCTCCCACTGACTACGACAACCCTCTGGCAGAATAATATACACGTGCACTTCTAAAACTAGTTTAGAATGACGCTATACTCATCCTCCTGCTGGGTCTCACAGTCTGGAACAACATCAATGGCAAGTCTGGGAAAACAAAAATCTCCCTGTCATCGTCCTTGAGGCTACCGGAGTACCTCTCGGTCGCCTGAGGTTACCCACCTTGTCTGCGGAGTGGCCAATGGAATGTCAAACCAGATTGAATCTTCAGGTTCTTATCAAATTTTCAGTAATCGTTTGCGGTTCTGGAATAACTTCCAATTCTACCATACTCCCACTACTGTTTTCTGAAAAATCCATTTCACTAAAACTGTGGCGAATCAAGAACAATATCACTATTGATCTTCTATATGGTAGAAAGTCAATACTCGTCATAGCCTGGGTCAACCCATAAACAGCCATTACAGAAACGTGGCTTGAGTTATCCAGAGTCTGGTTTTAAGCATAAGCCGGACAACTCCCTGTACCTTAACATCATTAAGACATGAACCGTTCTATATCCAATATAGAAACAGAGGCACTGATTTAATTGGAACCAGATTCAAATCATGCAGCTATCTCCAGTGCATGTCAACTAAATGGAAGAAGGCCGATCAGCATTACTCAACTTAGGAGTACTTCCAATTATGAATAACCTGAAAGAGAAACAAGTTCTCTTAAAACCATTACTATCAACTGAATACCGCATACAAGTATCTACATCTTCGATCACTTTGAAGAATCTCGATACTTGCAACACCTGGGTCTCTACTTTACTCTTATACCTATAACTTCTCAGAACTTGGACCTTGTGTTTCTATGAAACACTTGTCTAAGAACTAGAGAAGTCATAAGTAAACAGAATATAGTACGAGTACCAACCCCTCTGTCATAATGGACACTGGACAACATACAATACTCTGTATAAGTCCCCTGAGTCTAATAACTCATTCCCTGTGCGTTGTAAGTTGAAAACTGTACTTATGGTTAAGAAGAATTACACCGCTGTTTAATGCTCCTTACCTAACCATCCAATGATATAGGTAAATGTCATAGACATAATTTCAAAAAGTTATATCTCACTCTATAAAAATAGACGTACAGATATATCAATTTGAAATTGGTGCATAACAACGGATATTCAAAACCAAAAATTTGCCGTCCGGCAAACAACCCAGGTGACTTCCTCAAATATTACCAATTACAACGAATCCCGATATAATGAGGACAATCACCTAATTCCCAATAACTTACTCCCACTCATCATCTGTAAAACCATACAGATGTGAGAATCATTCCTGGTAAATACATACCCTGGAGCAAGTGTCTAATTGGGAAATCAGTTTTCTTATTAACAATATATTGTAAAACTGAAACAAGTAATGTTTCGAAGGGGTATCCGGGTATTCCTAGTAATGCCTCTTCCATTATCAGATTCACAACTGTAACCGTATATTTCTTTGCCATCTCTCCAAATCTCTTTATATGTCTTTAGTCATTACCTTCTGTACACCCTCTTAGGCTAAATGGTTTTCTTCCTTCCCTACCGTTCGGCACCAGCCTATGGTTTGGAAGAAGACTATCCAATAAGCATGGTGTACTGTCCTAATCCTAGGAGCAATCGCAACCTGAGAGAAGGTGAGGATAAAAGACAACTGAATAAAACCTTATTCTTATTTCTCCTGAACGAGAATCCATCCCCGAACTGGAACAAGTTCCTTTCGAGTTCGTATATAACCATATGATGGAGTATCCAATAAACTGTGGATCTTGTGATACGGGGTGTTCCGGAGAAATACAAAGGTGATGTAGGATTGACGAAGAAATACTTGGTTTGGTCGTGAATAGCAGTCGCAGTTTACTTTTCCCTCTTACTAATCCTTTTATTTGTCTTTACTTAATACCTTCTGCACACCATCGTTAGGCTAATTGGTTTTCTTCATTCCCCGCCGTTCGGCACCAGCCTATGGTTTGGAAGAAGACCATCCAATAAGCGTAATAGGTGTGCTGTCCTAATCCAAGGAACGCTCGCAACCTGAGAGAAGGTAAAAAGAAAAGACAACTGAATAGTCCTATCCGTTTTCTCCAGAACCGGAAACCATCCTCGAATAAATTCCTTCGAGTTCGTATATAACCATACGATGGTTTTATCCAATGGAAGTGAATGTTCGTAGTAATACGGGGTGTTCTGGAGAAAAAGGGTAAAAGTAGGAGTGGCAATGAGGCATGCAACTCTGACAATCCAAAAGCCAGTGTTTTAAGAAGGTTCGGTCAATTTGGTCACTGAGTCATAGTCTAGGGTCAGGCCATAGTCGCTGCCAAAGAGAGAGAGAAAAGAAACACTCAGTATGCACTCTAACCTAAATCAGAATGGTTATCACTTTATCTAATCAGGAAACCTCCCACTGTAACCTCAAATTCTCTTCCAAACCTGAAAGAAGAATTAGTCGGGATCACCCGAGGAGTAAACCAACTCATCAGTGGGAATCGGGATCCAACTATCATCGCATGATAAAGTGATGGAATCCACTCATGTTATCACACTCCAGAAGGTATGCGCATATCTGGAAAGTTTCAGTTTCTTTAGAAACTCCCGAGGTGATTTTTACCCCATGCTCTTATGACCTTGACGAAGGTCAACAAATCATAAGTCACATGTCAAGTTCTACCCGTTATTGTTGAGGTTAATTTGAACCCACCCATACAATCCCTTGACGAAGGTCAACAAGGCTATACGACTGTCCCAAACCAACGCATCTATCTATGCAGCAGAAAGGTAACAAGCAGCTACCATTCACTATGCCTTGACGAAGGTCAACAAACATAGCATGAATACTACGTGCTACCCGTCTGAAATGACGGAGGGCTACGAATGGTTTTTGGAGAAAAACCTTTAACGTAATGAAATTGATATCGTTGAAGGAACCGGATAGCTTTTTATAAAAATATAGTGACGAAAACCTTTTCTAAAGAAGTCACTCCCGGTGAAGGGATCTCAGCTCTTTCCCCGTAGAATGAGGTGCAGGATATTCCAACTGAATACCACGATGCAAAGAAAAAGTAATCGACTATAGTGAAGTTATTGCCCTGACGCAAACTTCTGTCCAAGGGGTCACTCCCGGTGAAGGGATCTCGGCCCTTGCCTCGTCGACTGAGGTGCTGGATATTCATAACCGAATACCACTGTGCAAAATAAAAGAGAACGTCCTTGCAATAACAGCTTTTTGAAAATTATTCCAACAACATCAGAATAGGTTTGTTCAGCTTGCATTGATCCGAATCAATGCAGTCCCATCAATTGATCACACCACAAAAGAACGAAAATACGATGTACGTATATGCCATCCGCATTCGACACTGGGTCCCGTCATCACCCGTTAGGTTACTTAACTAACGACAAAGCGAGGACTGGACTAGCACGGATGAAAAACATATACAACATCTACTAGTATATATATCAATATATAATATTCGCTCAAGGCGTGATAAAATGCAACATCACAGAAATGTAATAAGCATCACAGAACAATACAGATATCTGGGATCCCCGGGTTTCATAGAGTCGCTACTGAAACCCGACGTTCCCCTGGTCGTGTGGATAGCCTGTGCAATGAAATCCTAGACCCATACGGGCGCTGCAAGTTACCCGCCAAAACCTAAAGCGAGGCAGCCCCCTTCAGCAACGTGAATGGACCACCCAGCACTTCACGGAATCCGGTAACTTGGGCACCCCTCCTTGGGTCAACCTGTACCCCCTACGAGTGCGGCGAATAGCCCGCCAATTCTAGAGTGAAGCCCCCTCCGTCTCAAAGCCATAAGATATGGGCTCGTTGCCCTCTAAAACCCGGCTATCCGTGCACCCCACCGCGGGGTAATCCTAGTACAGAAAGTAAAATATACATACAACGGGTACATCGATCTCAGCCCGGTCGTGCCCCAAAAGAATAATATACAAACAGGCAGTGACGACAGTCCACATGTCGGGCACTCGCCCCGTAATATCAAATGTACATATTTAACCAAACTGTACTATAATTGCATCCAGGCTATCCACCACGACAAATCCGCAACATCACAGCACAACACAGAACATCAACGTGAATATCACGTTCGCAAATCCGTCTAAAAGAACTATAGCAGTTAGACAGGATTTACCGATCAAGTGACATTCACGGTCGCAGATATAATGTAAATACTGTGAACTAACATGTTTAAAAGTTTCGATCGACTAAATTTCCCGAAGTGGGCCCCAAGCACAACTGTAGCACTCAAACAAATCTGGGCCCAAAAAGAATATACCAAAAACCCCATTTCCAAGTCAGGGAATAATCTGGAAAGTTTGGTGCACTGTTGCTACAGTAGGGCCGCGGATCCGCCGCCAAAACGTGGGTTTGGCCGCGGATCCGCCGCGCTACAGTAATATCAGTGAACCAAATTTTTCCAGATTGCATAAAAAACCCTGCCTGTATTTCTTCAATGCACCAAAATATTTTTTTACCACAGAAAAATTTCGACAGAAACTGAAATTGAAAATACGGTTTTTAGAAAATCCGTTCAATCGAACTTGTAAACACGTTAGAGCAAGCTAGACTAGGTTAATGGCGTGGCTCTGATACCAATGTAAGTGCATGGCAGCGCCCCGGCCGTCATTCCAAGGCCAAAACGCAGAAACAAAACTTTTCTTTATACTTTAAAACTGGCGCTACCGCGTACTAAAAACCCGGATCGGACCATTAACCTACTACTAGCAAACTAGAGAAAGGGTAGAGAGATATACCGAGCGATCCGTGTCCTTCGGTCTTCTCATCGTCATCCCGATCTCCCCGCGGAATCTCCGGTCTTCATCTCCTCGTCGGAAGAGCACCACATCGTCGAATCTTTTTACGGGCTCCCACCTCTTGAACCGAGGCAACTCAGACACGAAGTTGGCAAGCCGACGTGTCCAAGATTGCTGTAGAAAAGTGTAGAACTCTATGTCTCATGGGGTTGTCAGAAGTTGCCATTTTGAGTTGGGAAGGAGATGTACTTTGGAGATGAGCTAGGGGTTTTTGTGCAAGCCAAAAGAGATGAAAACCCCACACTAAATTTTTGGACAGCCCCCACCTTCTTGTGGCCGGCCTAAGCAAGAAAAATGAGAAGAGGGAGAAAAGTCAAGGGGGGAAGCAATAATGCAAGCAAGAGAAAAAGGTGATGATGAGGAATAATCATCACTACAAAGTCTCACTCCAAAACCCATCACTCTCATCACAAAAGTCAAGCAATGATGAACAAAGAAGTCAAATGATGGTTGAACCATCATGAAGCAACAACTAACAAGAAAGACCCTCCAAATTGCTAATTTGCATATTTGAAAATTAGCCCCTCCACACCAATTTTCAGCCAAAAAAAGATAGAAAGGAAAATGGCCGAAAAGAAATACAAACTGGCAACTTCAAAAAGTGATCCCGTAATAAATTACAGGAAAACCCCGCGACTGTATATACATACCCGCATTTGTATTGCGACCGAATACAAATGCAATGAGACAAAATCTACACTGTACAATAGTAGGATCCGGCTTAAACCAAAGCCCTCTAGTATTATCCGTCCAATCATGATCCGTGCAATACCGCACGTACATGATCGAACCCTGCCATATATCCATACGGCCTTTACAGCGTTTCGCCCGAAACTTGAGAAACTGTTTGTGGGGGACTCTAAAGACTCGTCAATACTTTGGCTGTGGATTTAACCACTAGCACGTCAGAGGTATTAACCGTACGTAACGAGCTACCAGGTATTTACCAAAAGGGACGTCGATGAGCGAACTCATCCTGACACCATAC
Source organism: Agapanthus africanus (assembly GCA_030015575.1). Classification (NCBI taxonomy): domain Eukaryota; kingdom Viridiplantae; phylum Streptophyta; class Magnoliopsida; order Asparagales; family Amaryllidaceae; genus Agapanthus; species Agapanthus africanus. The sequence goes on along the minus strand of JASDDO010000012.1, from coordinate 446,457,628 downwards.
TGAGCCTGTCAGTGACAATATCCGTACAGTCCGGTCCGTTCGTCTATGAGCATCGCATGGCGGGCCTAGGGGGTTGGTAAAAGTCAGATCCCCAAAAACGGTACAAGTCGTGTCGAAGTGTAGCCCAGAACACCCTGAGATACTACTGGAATACCTACCATTAAATCTCCTGTCTTGACCAAGGACTTCGTGTAATGGCTCTCCTAGACACAGCGCGACCTCACCCCCAATACCGGGAGAGACGAACCCCTGCAGATCCGCTCACTGCCTCCATATGGCTCGGGACTGTACCCAACTAAAACCTGTTTGCATGACTCCATTGAGCCGTGGTAGGGTAGTAATCAATGTACAGTGGGAACTCACACGAGACAAATGACGATCTCAGGTCGATGAACTAACATGTACACATGTCACCAGGGAACTGCTATCTGACGTCAGGTATAAGACCAACTAGCATGTTCCCGGTGAGTCCTGTCCGGTGTACTCATAATCCAATGAGAACCTGTATACATCTTAGGTGAACCAACTGACACCAGTAGCTTGTGAGACCGGGCACCGCCCTTTGTCGGGGTCTCGACTGTATACACTAGTCTACTCTGGAGTATCGATGCCCTGTCTCGAAAACTCCCACGACTAAGGACCATTTAAGGATGTGCTTATAGACCCCAGCTCCCACGTATATGATCGCTATCATACTGTTGGCCGTCAAGCAAAAATCCTAAGGGCTCTATCAACGCGCAATAGTGACCTGTAAGTTCACCTAAAGCAGTACACGATGATAAAGATAAACCAGATAGCATACTATCATCTTGAGTAAGACTGTCCTATCGGTATAGGTCCTCCCTCAATCATTGCAATCACGTGCCTGTGATCCAATAATTGACTCTGAAGGCACTATATCCTACACATTGCGCAAAGATGTGTTTTAAGTATGGATGATTTCGGAGCCCCGACGACTTGAGTTCTTTGCTGAAATGTTTTAGTATTTGGGAGAGTTTTAATTTAAATTCGGGGACCGAATTTCTTTAGGGAGGAAGATTGTAACGTTTTGAAAATCGTTTAGGTGAAATTTCGGATAATAGGTAAAATAACTGGTGCTTCCGTAAAAACCAAGATATAATTAATTTTCATCATAGACTTAAATATAGCTATCCTAACTATGTAATTGCTAGTATTTGATATTTAATGGGTCACTTATAAAATTCTAGTTTACAAAAATATTTTCCGTAATAAATTATTTTAAATATTATTATAAGCTTTCACTAATACATTTAATTAGTGATAATTACAAGTTAGAATTGGTTAATACAAGTTTAAGTGCACCATGACACATCTAAACACATATGGTAACATGTTCGTTCAAAGAAAAATATTTAGATGGTTCTAGTTTATTTGAATAGAAAAGATAAAGGGAAATTGGAAATGAAATAAAATAAAAAAAATAAAATTATGATTGTATATTGCATTATTGAGCTAAGAGAGGTTTTTCTTGACTTGGGAATTCCTACCCAAACCCACACTCACACCATTCCCACCTTGGCCGAGCACTTGGCTGCCCTATTTCCCCAAATCCCCCACATCAAAAAAAAATTCAAAGAGAAGAAAATAAAATAAAAAGAAAACAATAAAGAATTGAAGTAAGGGGTGTAAATAATTGAGGCATGGGCTATCTTTACTTGGTATTTTCCTCTCGTCACTCTCTCTCCTCCCCCTCTAAAAATCTGGCCGAGCCTTCCCCTATGGCAGCCCTCCATTTCTTCATCTCAATTCCTCTTTAAAAATTCTTCAAAATTGCTTCAAAAATCCCACAAACTCCAAATCCAATCTTTACACATTTTCCCTTGGCTACTCTAGTATGGATCTTGGAGCATAGAAGCAAGTTTAGGAGGCTAAGTTGCAAGCTAGATCCCTTGTTTGTAAGGTATAAATCTTAACCAAATTGTTTAATTGCTGCTATAATACTTCAATATAAGCTAATTAGATGCTTAATTAGCTTTTAATTGCAAACTTGGAAATTCAAGAATAGGGTTTGAATTCAAGTTAGGGTTTTGAGTATTTGGATTATGGTTGTGTGATGTATTTAACATCTTAAGACATGTAAAAGCAAAGCTAGTTGCTAGTTTGCTAATTGTAATTTTAAAATTGTTCAAATTAAGATATTTAGCAAACTAGGTTTTTAGGATTAATGTAATGAGATGAAATTAAAATTTAGTTATGGTTTATGTGACTTAATTAAGATATTTAGTGAGCATTTTGGCCACTAGATTTGTTAAAACATCAAGTTTTGAATAAAAATGGAAATTGATGCTTACTAGGTTTTTTTGAAATAAATCGATTTAAATGAAGTTGAGGCTTTGGTGATATACAACCTAATTCCTAATGTAATTAGTATGTTATGAATGCGCGTTTGATGCGAGTGGGTTTTAGGCTTGGAGGTTTTCACGTATAGTGACCCTAGTTGTAGTTTGTGGCGTTGTCGAGACGCGTTTCTTGCACCAAGTGTGTGCGCGTCGAGTTAATGCGCGTGGTTGACTTTTATTGTTTTGTCCGCTACTATTTATATTTATTCTCTTATTTTCCTTGTGTACATTTCTAGGATCGGGTGCAGAGGCGTCAGATGTGGCGCGGAAATGACAGAGCTGAAATTGGATTAGATTAGTCGAGGCGTCAAGGTGAGTAGATATATATCTACGGGGGAAGTCGGGTGGATGGCGTATAGCACCCCCGCAGTTTCGTAGTATAGAATGTGTGTTTGTGTATGTGTGTGTGTGTGTGTGTGTGTGTTGTGAGACACGCATAATTAGAAAGGAAAGCTTTAGGAGATCATTGGTTAGTGTTAGCGAAATTTGAAGAAAGTGATTTAGTTAGTTTCTTAGTCGTGAACCCTAGAGTAATGTTGACACACACAAACTTGCACACACGTGATATGGTATTGGGTGTATATGTTTATATATATATGTGTGTGTGTGTGTGTGTGTGTGTGGATGAGTTTTTGCATATAAATATATATATATACACACATACACACACGGGTGATGAGCCCAATATATGATACTTAGAGATGAGCCGATATGATCGGGCATGATGCCGTGAGTTGTGATATGTGATTGGGTCGTGATATGATACGGCATGATATTATAGCGGATCGTTGGGCGATGTGTTTTCATACACACGAGGATATATGTTTGATGATATGGGAATGTACTAGATTTTAGAACGGTACCCCTAATTTATGATTTTATGATAATGATACTATATGAATAATGACGTATATGTGGTATTTGACCCGTACCCCGATTTTGGGATGACGTACGATGGGTTTTACCATTCGAGATATAGATATGATGATTGATCCGTACTCGTGACTCGAGGATGTCGTACTATATATTTTACCGTACGTGACGCTATTGAGGCGGGATCACCGATTATTAGATATATCGATTCAGACTTTAGGTGGTTTTCCTTACCTTTTCGTCAGGGCTCGAGTCATACCTATTTTCAAAACTAACGAATCGTGATTATTTTAAAGACAGGCCGAGGGATGCTATGGATTTTTCAAAAAACGTATCTTTTCTTAAAGACCCCGTAGCCTCTATTTTTTCTAAAACCACGATTCGTGCTATTTCAAACACCAAAAAACTGTATGACTCGTATATGGATAGGTATATTCTTCAATGTCGCGGTTACTACACCATTTTTCCGTATATTCATGTTGTTCTCATCGCATTGCATGCTTATAAATGTGCTTTCTTTAGTATTATGAACCCATGTTGTCAGGACACCAGCACCATTACCGATGATGCGTATGCTCCACGTATACTCGCTTGCCGGCTCACACACATCATCATCGGTAATTTTCATGTCACGTACACATTAGTAAACATTACTTCATTGGTATAAATTGCTAGCTGGTATTTTCAACAGAGTACTAGTACGCTTGCTTTCATATGCTAGTTCAGATATTGCATTTCTTACTTAGTTAATTCATGCATTTATACATTCATTCTGATATGCAATATCGTGGGGTTTTATGTCGATATTCACTGTTCATTGACTAGTGATTTTGAGATTTCGAATCTTTCATGAGATTTATGGTTTTGGGAAACCGTATGTGAATGTTTATAAACTTATGATAATTTTAAAAGAGAATGATGCAGTTTTCCTTGATATGATGAGTAGCGTCCACCATGATGTTTTCTCGGTTCTGAGTTGGTTTTCGAGACCCGGTGAGGTACCCGGGGCGAGGTACCCCGTCTGATGGTACAAGGTGGACCCGGTGAGGTACCCGAGGCGAGAGTGATTTCATGGTAGATGATGAGCCTGGCATAAGAGCACTACCTACCGATGATTGTATTGGAAACTCGACGGATATGCGGAGGATACCGTTCAGAGTTATGAGAGAGATGGATCTATGGGCCGATCCGGACTAACGGAGCCCATGGGCCGATCCGGACTGACGGAGCCCGATATTATGTGTCGCTGTCGGACACGGATTTCAAGATGTTTTGAGTGCCGATGTTGGGCACTCGGGTTTTATCATGATTTGTGTGTCGTTGCTGGATACACGTTGGACGGTGCATTATTACATGTCACGCATCGATATATTATTACTCATGACACGGACACGAGTACTTTGATATCCCACTTATGATATGTTGTTACCCTTGTAGTAGTATTGTATAGTTTCATTGTATGACCTAGGAGAGAGTCATACATGCGATTTCTTCTCGGTGATGTTTTCTACTCACGAGTTGGCAACTTACCCCCATTGTGCCACAGTTTCGTGCAGGCTTGGCCGTACAGGTTTCGTAGCGGCTTGCTGGCACACTGCTTCCTCCCGGGTTATTTCTTTGGTAGGTGGGTTCACTTGCATCGTGACCACCGTTGTACTTTTATTTATATTCTGTTGTATCTAGTAAACTCCATCAACCAGACTTGTATATTTTGATAGACTTAGAAAACCAGTTGTGTATTATTTCGACCTTAGAGTCGCGCGCTTGTATCATTGGGGTTCTTCTCTGGTTTTCTTGAGGATGTTGGTTTCCTTTTTGAGTTTTGATCCTCGCCTTTCGGTGTTGTATATTATATTGCTTGCATGGTTGTTTCTGCCAATTGGCGAAGTGCTAGCTCCCGCTTGGGGATGCCTTTATTCATTATTTATGTATATGCATATTTGTACCCGTTTGGGGCCAGTATTTACAAAGGAGACTCTGCAGAAATTTTCGGGAAAATATGATGTTGCTTTTAAATGTTTTATGCACTTATTTTGTTAAAACCACTTACTTTAAAACAATTTTTCCTTCACTCTTTTCCTTAAAAATCGTTTAGATTTCTGGGCTTTGTCTTAGATTACGTTACGCCTCTAGACGTTTCGTAATTTAAGTGCCAGTCGCGTTCCGTACCTTTGGGTCATGATAGTTTGTTTTGGCAAGGATTTAATCTACTAGTTGGGGTTTGCTTAGCACCCTCACTAGGTTTTAACAAGCATCAAGTATGCAACATTAAAAATCTAGGGTGTTAACCAACCAGAACCGAGAATCGAACTAGAAAATTAGGCGTAAAGCTACAAGTATCACGTACTAGCAAGTGCCAAACTCTAAGAGGAAAGAAATACAACCTTTGTAGACCTCTCCTCCTTGACTCCTTGGTTCTACTCAAAACTTGAACGGGTCCTCTTGAGGCCTTCGAAGTCCACGATGATCCACCACGGAGTTCCTTTGCTCAAGCTCCTTGCTTCACTTGACCTAAGTAGAAGTGAGGAAAACAACCTACACTAGTGGGCTAGACTAATATAGATTGTTTAAGTCGATGTCGCGCACCACACGTGGTCGCGGGGAGGCGGAATTTGCAAAAAATGATTTTTACGAGCTTCGCAACACCGACTAGAACCAAGGATCGTCCATAAACCCTAGCTAGCAAACAACATGAGATTTAACTACTCGGAAAGAATGTTATACCTCATGATACAAGTCCTTCGGGTCTTCTCCGCTGTCCTCCTCATCATCGTAGGCTCCAAGGATCGATCCGGATCGTAGCAACCTCGACGGCCTCCTCGAGTCAAAGACGATCCACCCGAGAGTCTATAGTCCGAGCTCCAACCTTAAAACCGAGGTAATTTGGGCAAAAAGCTTGCTAAACTTTATGGCCTAGGTGATGTAGAGAATAAAGATGGATTTATTTGTCTCTTGAAACCCTAGTTTTCTCAACTCATGAGACCTTAAGGGTTTTTGATGTGAGGAAGAAGAAGAGAGCTAACATGAGGAAAGAGAAATGATTTTTGATAATGATCATCAAAAAAATGAAATGGCTCCCTTGACTTGACTACAAGCATGGCAAGAAAATATCTCACCCAAAATATCTAGTGCCACAAAATATCTCACAAGAAATATCTAGTCAAAGCGTCAAACCAAGTCAAGTGGTCAAACCAAATCAAATGGTCAAACTAAGTCAAGTAGTCAAAACAAGTAGCCATGCCTCAATTATCATTCACAAAAATAAAAAATACTTTCCTCCACCTCATAATTGTTTTAATCAAGTCAATGGTCAAAACCCTAATGAGGTGTCTCCTTCTATGCCCCTCTCATCCGCATATACATACCCGCATCCGTGTTCCGAGAAACACGAATACAAAGAGAAAAAACTGATCCATCAATATAATACTAGGATCCGGCTTAAACCAAAGCCCACTGGTATTATCTGCCCGAACATCATATGTGCACAAGTGCACGTACGTGATCGAAGCCCTGCCGTAAAACCATACGGCCTCTACACCTTTCGCCCGGTGCAGGGAAACTCTCTATATGGGACTCTAAAGACTCGACACTACGCTGTCAGTGGAATTAACCACAGGCTGCAAGCAGCACTAGCTTCACGTAACGGTCCCCAGGTAGATGTCGATAAGAAGGACGATGAGCTAACTCATCCGAACTCCTACTGAGCCTGAGTGTGACAATCTCTGTACAATCTGGTATGTTCGTCTAAGAGCATCGCATATTGGGCCTAGGGGCAGTAATCGTCAGACCCTTATAGCATAATAAGTCATGTCAGAGAGTAGCCCAATACACCCTGAGAAACTACTGGAATACCTACCAGTAAATCTCTCTTTCCTTGGCCAAGGACTTTGTGTAATGGCCTTCCGAACACAGCGCGATATCAACCCCCAATACCGGGAGAGACGAATCCTATCTAACCACCACTGCCTCCAAGTGCTTCGGGACTGCACCCAACTACTACCTGTTTGCACGACTCTTTTGATCCGTGGTAGGGTAGTAATCAAAGTACAATGGGAACACACTCAAGGCGAAATAGCAGTGTTAAGTCGATGGACTAAGCTGCACTCATGTCACCTGGGAACTGCTACCCCACAACAGGTATAATACCCACCAACAGTTCCCGATGAGTCCTGTCCAGTGTACTTATAACCTAATGAGCACCTGCATACTATCTCTAGTACGACGTACTGATGGCTGTAGGACAGACCATCTCCCCTGCTGGGATGAGAAGCGTATACACTAGTCTACTGTGGAGTATCTTTGCCCCGTCTCGATAATCTTAAGACTAGAGACCTGTATAGGATGTGCTTATAGACCACCCAGCCCTCACTAGTGTGACCGCCATCACAATGCTGGTAATCAAGCAAAGATCTTAAGGGCTCTACCAATATGTATAAGCCATATGCTAAGAAAACACATGCACATATTGAGGTAGAAACAAACCAGGTAGCATACTACCATTTCGAGCAAAACTGTCACTATATCCGTGTATATCCCAAGCTCCTATTAAGTAATATACGATCCAGTATAATACAATAATGGCCTCTAGGGCATATATCACTAACAATCTCCCACTTTCACTAAGTCCATATACTGGCATATCGTAGACCGAAGATCTCGAATAGCCTCTCGAATACTGTCTGAGGGATGGCCTCCGTGAGTGGATCTGCAGTGTTGTTCTCTATATCTACTCTCCTCACCTCGATCTCCTGGGGATCAATGATCCCCCTGATCAGGTGGTACCGCCTCAAGATATGTCTGGATCTCTGATGGGACCTGGGTTCCTTCCCTAAAGATATAGCGACGTTTATTGTCACAATACTAAAGTATTGGACCAACAAATGGAAGGAACCGCTTGCAGTTCGGTTAAGAACTTCCATATCCAGACTGCCTCTTTTGCGGCGTCTCATGCAGCGAACTACTCCGTTTCCATCGTCGAGTTTGCAACGGTGTCCTGTTTGGAGCTCTTCCAACAGACCGCCCCTCCACTGAGGGTAAAGCCATAACCCAATATGGACTTGGAGTCATTCTTATCATTCTGGAAGCTGGAGTTAGAAAAGGCCTCGATCTGGAGGTCCTTTTCCGCCATACACCAAGAACATCTCCCTAGTCCTTCTCAGGTACTTGAGAATGTTCTTTACTGCTTCCCAGTGCTTCTCCCTTGCGTTCGACTGATACCGGCTTACTATAAATGCATGGTTCATCTGGATTTTTGATAAAGTCGAATTCTTTGACTGTCTCAATAAAAACAGATGTTCTAACTCTGCGATGCCTGCTTTAGTCCATAAATGGACTTAAGCAACTTGCACATTGTCCCGCTGCTCCCACTCTGATTGAAACCCTCTGGCTGATCCATATAGACGCACTCTTCCAAATTACCATTTAGAAAAGTCTTCTCTACGTCCATCTGCCAGATCTCAAAATCATGGAAGGCGGCAATGGCAAGAAGAATCCGAATGTATTTAAGCATAGACATCGGAGAAAAGGTTTTATCATGGTCAAAACCAGGTCTTTGACGAAAACCTTTTGCATCAATTCTAGCCTTATAGGTTTTAACCTATCCATCTACACCAATCTTCTTTCTGAAGATCCATTTGCAGCCTACGAGTTTCACCCATTCTGGAGCAATGTTCAAAGTGCTTACTTTGTTGGTGTAGATGGACTCTATTTCGGTCCGTATTGCATCCAGCCATTTTACCGAGTCACCGCTCTGAATGGCTTACTGGAAGCTAGATGGCTCATCATTGTCAATGATGCAATCCTCTCGATCCCCGTCTATGAGAAAATCGTAGTATCTCTAGGGCGGATGAGACTGCCTACTAGTCCTGCGGATTAGCGTAGGGATGTCTGGTTCTTTTGAAACATTTGGTTCTACCATACTTTCAGTAATAGTTTGTGGTTCTGGAATTTCTTCCAGTTCTATTGCGCTCCCACTATTTCCTTTTACAAAAAATTGATTTTCTAAAAAGTGGGCATGACGAGGAACAAAAACCTATTGTTCCTCTGCGTAATAGGAAAGATACCCCTGGAGTTCTTTGGGTATCCTACAAACCTATACAGTACTGAGCGTGCCTCGAGCTTGTCCGCATACTGCTTTTCAATGAAAGCTGGACATCCTTATATCTTCAGATACTGAAGATAGGGTTTCTTCCCACTCCACATCTGGTATGGTGTGGTAGGCACAGTCTTGGTAGGAACATTATTCAAAAGATATGCAGCTTATTCTAGTGCATAACTTCAGAAGGATCGCGGCAACTCAGCGTTACTCATCATGGAACGAACAATATCCAATAGGGTTCTGTTCCGCCTTTCCTATACACCGTTGTGTTGTAGTGTGTATGGAGGAGTAAGCTGAGAGAGAATTCCATTCTCTTTTAGGTAATCCAGGAACTCGGCAATTTAAGTATTCATCACATCGATCAGATCTCAGTGTCTTGATACTTTTGCCTGTTTGTTTTTCCATATCATTCTTATATTCTCGGAATTTTTCAAAGGGTCTCGGATTTATGCTTCATTAAGAAGACATGTCCTAACCTAGAGAAATCATCCGTAAAAGTAATGAAATAGGAATAACCACTTTGTGCATCTGTAGATATTGGACTACACACGTCGCTGTGTATGAGTCCTAAGAGCTCGCTCGCTCTTAGTCCGTGTCTAGTGAACGGAGTCTTTGTCATCTTTCCTATGAGACAAGATTGACAAGTTGCATAAGACTGATATTCGAACAGATCCAAATATCCCTCTCTATGTAACTTCGACAACCGTGTTTTATTGATGTGACCCTGTCTACAGTGCCATAAGAAAGTTTTATTTAATTATGGAGACTTTCTTTTAAGTGTGTTCTGGATGTTTGAAAACATGAGCTTGATTCAATATATATTGTCCTCCAGTGTACCTGACCCAATCAAACTTTGATTTAGGTGGATGTGAACCACATCGCTTACATACAAGACTTGGTACACATAAAAAACCGCGTAGAATCAATATCTGCCCACTTGTCAATTCTAGGTGATATACCCTATGGATACTGTTAGTTATATGTATGCCCTAGAGGCCATTACTATACATAGGATGTATATTGTAGTGGATGCTTGGACATATATAGAGAGGACTTTCTTGCTCGACATGATAGTATGCTATCTGGTTACTCTTTACCTTAACGTGTATACTGATTGCCTCTCTATTACATGTTGGTAAAGCCCTTAGGATGTGTACTTGACTACCTGGACTATGATGCGGATCATACCAGTGGGGACATGGTAGTCTATAAGTACATCCTTCAAGGTCCCTAGTCGTGGGTGTATCAAGACGGGGCATCGATATACCAGAGTAGACTAGCGTATACCTTCTCGACCCATATAGATGGGCGATGGATGATCCCATATCCATTGGTGTTTGACATCAGAGATGATATACGGGTGCTCAGTGGAGACTGGGTACACTGGACGGACTCGCCGAAACTCCCAGATGGTATTATACCTCACATCAGATGGCAGTTCTCTAGTGACACTGGTACAGGTTAGTCTGTAGACCCGAGATCGTCATAGAGTCTTGTGTGATTCCCACTGTGCTTTGATTTCCACCTTACCACATCCAAGAGGGCGTGCAAAACGGTGGCTTTTAGGTACAGTCCCGAATCACATGGAGGCAATGAGCGATAGGAGGGGATTCGTCTCTCCCGGTATAGGGAGTTGATGTTGCGCTGTGTTCGATTGGCTATAACCGGAAATCCCTGGCCAAGGTTGCTGAGATTTACTGGTAAGTGCTACCAGTAGTTTCTCGAACTGTTATAGACCTCATATCGACACGACTTATCGAGCTATTGGGGTCTGACGTTTACCACCCCTAGGCAAGATATGCGACATATCAGACGACGAGACCGGACTGTATGGTAAGTGTTACTGGTTGGATTCACAGGAGTATGAGCGGGCTTGCTCGTCGATCTTCTGATTGCTCAATACCCGGGTGACCGTTACGTTTAGCAGACTGCTTGCGGCTTGTGGGTGTTTGATATGATCATCATCTGCTGCCGGCGTAATGACGAGTCTTTAGAGTCCTACACAGAGGTTTCCTGGCTCAAGCGAAACGAAATAGGAGCGCATATGAGATATGTGCGGGACCGAGAATAATGCGTGTATGTGATACCGTATACTATTCTCGCGATGTATGTATCGAATGGTTGTATGTGATATAACCTAGTTATCGAATCAAGGATTGATTCGATAAGCCGATACATTGGATACTAGCCGGTTATATGCGACATGACCGGATCATTGAATCAAGTGTTGATTTAATGATTTAATGCATAATTATATATTTGATATATTACTTTTGCATTAACTAGTATTGGTTCACTTTAAATGGATTTTCTCACTTGATTTCTACAAGTTGTATATGTGATATACTTTTGTGCACTTGATTGTATCATGTTTGATGATACATGCTTACTTGGTTAAGTGTAAAGAATTAAACCATGGTTAAACTAATGATTAGGGTTTTGTTTTTTCATTTACTTATTTATCTATTTATTTATCTTTTTCATTTTGGAAAGGAGATTGACAAATGGTGGATTTTCTTTGTTTGCTAGTTGAAGGTTCTTGAAGTTTTGAACTAGTCCACCATTCTTGTCTTATACTTAACCCTAACCATTCAAGTTAACCATGGTCCATTCTCTATAATTAACCAAGGGTTAATATATGATAAGTATTGATTTATTTATCTAATAATTCAACACTTATCATAATATTCTTTTCATCTTCTTCTTCTTCTTCACATGAAGAAAGCTTTCTACCAACAATGGTGAAATGTGAAAATGAGTGAGAAATCAAATTCTAAAGTGAACCCACCTCCTATTTCTTCATCCTCTACCTCTTGCCAAGTAGTATAGGGTGTTATCTTCACAAGTTTCATGACTTGGTGAAGTGGGAGCTTGATCTTGTGATGCCTCGACGTAGATCATCTTCGGCATCGAAGCCGACGACCAAGCCCGCCCATTTTTCCGATGAAGCCGATGCCAAAGTCCAGGATCCGATTCGGACAGCGGAGGGACATCATCGCGGAGCTATGGAGGTGGAGAACCGGATCTACAAAGGTTGTATTTCCGTTCACTTAGTTATATTGTTAACTAGTTTCATAATTCGCCTAAATTTCTAGTTAACGATCGCATTAGGGTTTCTCGGCACCGTAAAATTTCGAAATTGGCATGGTTGATGCCTTGTGAGACCTTATTAGCGTGCCTAGGAACCCCACAGTGGTATCAGAGCCTAGCTAGAGCCTTAGGCGAAGCGTAGACGAAGTTTGAAACCCGAACGAACCGAAACCCTAACACAAAAAATGCTCTCTGGCCTTTTTTCAAAAACTGGGTTTTTTCCAGATTAAAAATGCTTAAAAAATTCAGCAGGGAATTATAAGAATTACGGTACAAAATTTGACAGACGTTCCTTCAAGATTGCGGCGGAACCGCGGCATAAGCCTAGCTTATGCGGCGGTTCCGCGGCAAAAGTGTGACGTCACCCTCCCAATTTTGCACAGTAACTTCCTTTATTCAGTGCTGAGTTCTCTGGGTATTTTTAAATATTATTCAAGAGTTGAATTTTCTGGGGTTGTTTTGGGGATTCGATTATTCGATCGGATTGTCAAACTTTGTCTATGTGTCTTTCCGGATAATTTTTGAATATGTTAAAAAGTTCGACCGGATATAAATACCCAACTTTTCCCCTGTCAGGAAATTTCCAAGTGTTGGATATTTCCGTAGTTTAACGACGTTCTAAGTAGTGCAAGTAACGCGATGGACCCTCTAGAAGACAACAAACCTTAACTCGATTATGTGACCGTCTTGAACTGCCCTTTGAACCTTCGGGTTTGGGGCAGTACGGCGTGCCACATGTGAGGCGTTGGCTTGACCCTTCTACGGCTGGACCGTTGGTACTGAGGCACGAACTGAATGTTTTTAGACTTGTTTCATGTGTTGATCTGTATCGGGAAAACTTGGGTGTTTGAATGTTCGATCGGAAAGTTTAACATTTTCTAATTATCTGGAATGTGATACAATACTTGGAATTCACAAATAGTTATGAGATAACTAAATGAATGTTATAAACATAGCACTTTAGTCTCACTTGATCGGTTGCCACGGAATTTTAATGTGATCAAAAGTTCGTCGCAGTCACGTAGCGTACGCGGATACTCGCCGGATAAACTTAATAGACAGCCTCACCCTATAGCCCCGACCAAGTGACTGTAGGAGAACCCTGTCGCCGAAAGCATCCGTTCGGGTGCTCGCGGCAGCGGTGTTCCGCCTTGGTGCACTTCGTCGACGGTATCGGGGGTGCTGCTGCCTACTAAATTTTGCGACGAGCATTCGATCAGTATGTCGGGAATCCTGTTGAATTGCCCGACTTGATATTGAAAAGTGTTTTCGATAATGAGATTAAAATGCGGGGTTTATAATTGTTAGGCATGCGATGTCTAAGTATTTCATTTGATTAGGCATGCGATGTCTAAAGAGGTTGCGGATTCCAACTGTTGTAGTTTTACACTTTCTTTTCTGTGACCGTAAGTGTAATATGTGATATCACCGGTTTCATTGCTATATGTCAACGACAATTGGGATGGACATATTTACTTACGTTGATGACATGTGATGTTATGTGTTGCTGGATATGTTATATTGGATCGTCGTGTTTGAATAGCCGGGTTTTTTTTATGTGAGACGAGTGTTTTTCATTTTCATTCATGTAAAAAACTTGTATGTAATATTCTTTTATTGGGGCACTTCCAGGTTGCGGAAGTTGTCACCGTTGATGTATATTATTTACTTTTCCGCACTAGGATAGACCCAAGGAGGAGGGCACAAGTAACCGGGTTCTAGAGTCCAGTGGGAGACCAACTCGAGGAGTCGAGTCCGGGTCTCCTAACTCTAGAATTGGTAGGGTTGCTTGCCGCTCTCGTAGGGGTCTAGGGGTGTGGGTTTGGCTATTCATCGCGACCGTGGAATCCGTGTTTTATACTGGTTCTTATTGAAAACACGAACGTCCTAGTATATCCAATGTTTCATATGATTCTTCTGCTGCGATATCTGTGATGTGATCATGTAATGTTCTGTGATAGATACAGTATATAGTATATATGATATATTATATAGACGTTACTTATGTTTTACACCCGCGCTAGCCCTGCCCCGCTCTGCCGTTAGTTACCTAACCTAACGGTGCACGAGGGGACATCGAGGCGAATGCGGATGGCATAAGTGTACGTCGTATTTATCATTTAGGTACTTAAATGATAGGACTTCATTAATGTGATTAATGAAATAAAAGAAACCTAAGATGTTGTAGAATCGAATTTCAAAATAAAACAGGTAGCTACAGTTCTTGCTTTGCACAGCGGTATATGTGATATATCCTGGACCTTATTCGATGAGGAAAGGACCGAGATCCCTTCACCGGGAGTGACTCCTTTAGCAATAACTGGCAGATGCTACACACTCGGTTTGTCTTTTGATTGCTTTTAAGAGTTTTTGCTTTGCACAGTGATATATATGATATATCCCGCACCTTATTCGATGAGGAAAGGACCGACGATCCCTTCACCGGGAGTGACTCCTTTAGCAAAACTAGAAAAGCCTAAAAAACACTCCATTTCAAAATTCATTCGATCCTACAACGATTTCAAGTTCATTATGCAATAGGTTTTCAGAAAAACCTGTCGTAGCCCTCCGTCATTTCAGATAAGTGGTAGTTAGTATTCGTGCTGCGTTTGTTGGCCTGCGTCAAGGCGTAGTGTGCGGTAGCTGACTAGTATTTATCTGCTTATGCATATGATGCAGATTAGATTAGGGTAGTCGTGCGACTTTGTTGGCCTACGTCAAGGGTCGTGCGGGTGGGTTTAATTCAATCAGGAAATGACGGGTTGAACTTGACTAGCACACTATGGTTTGTTGGCCTGCGTCAAGGTCATAGGACGCTAGGGGCAAAATATTATCGGGAATTTCAAGTGTTGAAATTTGCAATGAGATTGCATACCTTCTATGAGATAGTTGGATCCCGATACCCGCTGAGAGTAATTGTTACTTCTGGGAGAATTTTACACATTACAATTAGCCGATCAAGTAGGTGTCTAGAAAGGTGTCAACGGGGTTACGCCTCTGGGAAAACGAGGTTTACATTAATTAGGTTCGTGCGAAAGCACGGGGGACCTCCCTCAAAGTACCGACACTGGCCTGGCTGAAAGATTGGCGAACTTGTAGCGTGTAATTAATCCCGGCTAGTCTTTCCTTTTAGGGTTTGAAGGAAGATTTGATAAAAACAGTGGGAGCCATACTGATTAGATAAAATAATAACCAATCTATTCTTACAAGAGCGCACGCTGAGTGTTTTCTTCTCTCTCTCTCCTGGTAGCGACCATGTCATGCCTTAATCAAGATAATAAAACGGATATATTGACCGAACCCACTTGTTATACTGAGCTGGGGAACATTGGTCCTACTCCAACTTATAATTTTTATAAAACAGAGCAGGAAATTGGGGATTACCAGAATTCCCGTGCCGCCCAAACGAAGAGAGTGCATGCTGATGCATCATCTTCGGGTGTGTTCATTACAAAGAACTGTTTCTCAGTATCCTCCGCATCCTGGGTATATGATACCGGATCAGGATCCCAGATATGTAATCTGTTACATAGGGCTACAGATAGGTAGAGAACTGAGAACGGGTGATAAGTTTCATGAGACAGAAAACGGGGCAAGTATTGCAGCCAAGTCTGTTGGTCACTGTCACCCTGTATTTTCAATACATTGATTCTGAACAAATGCTATTAGATACCGAACCTGATATACAAAATCATATCAGTCTCTTTATAAGTAAAGAAATGATAAAATTTTGTATTGTTGGATAATGTTTTGAACATTTCCTATATCAAAAGTTGATCGGTTCTGGCACGTTATCTAAAAGCATTGATGTTCTAAATCAAACTACAGTTCTTAGTATACGGAACACACATAAGAGGAAGAGTTCAGAAATGAACGGATCCTTCTTGAGGCATTGTAGACTAGGTCATATCAATGCTACCCGACTGGCTAAAGTTACATTTAGATGCATATTTAAATTAGTTTGAATTTACATCTTGTGAAACTTGCCAATCATGTCACAGAGATAAGATGACCATAGCTCTGTTTACTGGAAACAGAGAAAGAGTCAGTAAACTCTTGGGATGATACATGTTGATGTATGTAGGTCCCCAGTCTACACATGCCAAGACCGGTTCTTTGTACTTCATTACATTCTCTGATAATCTCTCGAGATTCAGACATATGTTCCTGTTGAAACACAAGTCCGAACCTTTTGAGATATTCATAGAATATAAGTTAGAAGTAAAGAACCAAAATACGGGTATAAGTATTATGTCCTTTGATATGATCGAGGAGGAGAATACTTGAGCACGGAAATCCTAGACTATTCTAAAGGAGAATGAGATTCTCTCTCAGTTTTACTCCTCCGTATACACCATAACACGATGGTATATTGGGGCGGAGCAATCACACCCTATATGATAAGGTGTGCTCTATGATGAGTACTACTGAGTTACCTGTTTCCTTTTGGGAGTTATGCACTTATGAAGTTGCATACTTATTGAATAGGGTTTCAATCAAATCAGCTGCCTACCATTTCATATGAGATATGGAAAGGGAAGAGCCCATCTCTTAAGTTAGTTAAGATTTGGGGTTGTCCGGCCTATGTCTAAAAGCAAAATCCGGACAAGATCGAGGCAAGGTCAGTTTTGTAGAACTGGAAACGTTCCAGCTATACAAACTACTGCAGATGATTTGGTAGAACCGAAGGATTCAATAGTAACCAACGAACCTCAGCCACTCCGCCGATCTTGTAGGGTTCCTCACCTACCTGAGAGATACTTTGGTTTCTCTATGACAGTGGGAGCGAGGAATGCATCATGAGATGATGACCCAACTAGTTTCGAGCTGGCCATCAGGAGTGAGACTCTGTAAGAATGGCTGGATGCTTAGCGATCTGAGATGGAATCCTTATACACCAACAAAGTATGGACTTTGGTTGCTATATCTGAAGGGTTAAATCCCCATCAGGAGCAAGTATATCTTGAGAAGATTATTTGGTGTACATGGTAAGGTTGAAACTTTTAAAGCTAGACTTATTAAAGGTTTGCATCATTGACCAGGTATGGATTATGTTGAAACCTTTTCTAAGGATCTATGCTTAAGTCCATCCAGATCCTACTTACCACGGCTACATACCATGACTACGATATCTGGCGGTTGGGTGCCATGACTGCTTTTCTAAATGATGTTTTAGAAGAGTGCGTCTATAAGTATACAGTCAGAGGGCTTCGTAGACAGTGGGAGAAGCGGAAACGTATACAATATGCTTTATAGGATAAAGCAGGCATCGCGGAGTTGGAACGTCTGTTTTGATGTAGTAGTCAAACAGTTTGACATCATCAAAATGGTAGATGAACCTTGTATATACAAAAAGGCAGTAGGGAGTTTGGTTGTGATCCTCGTAGAGTACATGGATGACATACTCTTGATAGGGAAGGAGTTTCCTATGCTACGCTCGGTCGATCTCCGCTTATCACAAAGATTCTCCATATAGGATCAAAATGATACCTCCTAAATCCTGAGTTTTAGATCTATGAGATAGATTTAATTGGATGTTAGGATTCTCACTAGTTGTAGTGAGATGGTATCAAACGATTCTGGGGAGAATCACTGGAAGGGTTCCAGGGTGACAAAGACGACTGAATATCAGTCGCAGGCATTGTCTTTACCCTCAGTAAAGGGACGGTATGTTAGAAGAGTTCCAAGCTAGATACCGTGACATACTAGATGATAAAGGCTGGATACATCGCTATTTTAGATGCTACCAAAGAGGCTGTCTGGGTGTATATTTGTTCATGAGATGAACTTAGTTCCTCCCATTGTGTGACAAGGGAGTTGTGGCTTATGCCAAGGAACGTCCGTCCCATCAGTGATCCAGACATATTCTAAGGAAGTATCACCTGATCATGGAGATGGCTGATCTCCAAGCTGATCGAGGTTAGGAGAGCAGACTCAGAGGATAACACTGCGGATCCACTCACGAAGGCCTATTCCCAGAGAAAGACTTTTATGGGATGGTTGAGTATGAGATACTGCAACCACTACTACAGATGGCCCTAGTGCAAGTGGGAGATTGTTAGTTATATGTATGCCCTAGAGGCCATTACTATACATAGGATGTATATTGTAGTGGATGCGTAGATATATATAGGGAGGACTTTCTTGCTCGACATGATAGTATGCTATCTGGTTACTCTTTACCTTAACGTGTATACTGATTGCCTCTCTATTACATGTTGGTAAAGCCCTTAGGATGTGTACTTGACTACCTGGACTATGATGCGGATCATACCAGTGGGGATATGGTAGTCTATAAGTACATCCTTCAAGGTCCCTAGTCGTGGGTGTATCGAGACGGGGCATCGATATACTAGAGTAGACTAGCGTATACCTTCTCGACCCATATAGATGGGCGATGGATGATCCCATATCCATTGGTGTTTGACATCAGAGATGATATACGGGTGCTCAGTGGAGACTGGGTACACTGGACGGACTCGCCGAGAACTCCCAGATGGTATTATACCTCACGTCAGATGGCAGTTCTCTGGTGACACTGGTACAGGTTAGTCTGTAGACCCGAAATCGTCATAGAGTCTTGTGTGATTCCCACTGTGCTTTGATTTCCACCTTACCACGTCCAAGAGGGCGTGCAAAACGGTGGCTTTTGGGTACAGTCCCGAATCACATGGAGGCAATGAGCGATAGGAGGGGATTCGTCTCTCCCGGTATAGGGAGTTGATGTTGCGCTGTGTTCGATTGGCTATAACCGGAAATCCCTGGCCAGGGTTGCTGAGATTTACTGGTAAGTGTTACCAGTAGTTTCTCGAACTGTTATAGACCTCATATCGACACGACTTATCGAGCTATTGGGGTCTGACGTTTACCACCCCTAGGCAAGATATGCGACATATCAGACGACGAGACCGGACTGTACGGTAAGTGTTACTGGTTGGATTCACAGGAGTATGAGCGGGCTTGATCGTCGATCTTCTGATTGCTCAATACCCGGGTGGCCGTTACGTTTAGCAGACTGCTTGCGGCTTGTGGGTGTTTGATATGATCATCATCTGCTGCCGGCGTATTGACGAGTCTTTAGAGTCCTACACAGAGGTTTCCTGGCTCAAGCGAAACGAAATAGGAGCGCATATGAGATATGTGCGGGACCGAGAATAATGCGTGTATGTGATACCGTATACTATTCTCGCGATGTATGTATCGAATGGTTGTATGTGATATAACCTAGTTATCGAATCAAGGATTGATTCGATAAGCCGATACATTGGATACTAGCCGGTTATATGCGACATGACCGGATCATTGAATCAAGTGTTGATTTAATGATTTAATGCATAATTATATATTTGATATATTACTTTTGCATTAACTAGTATTGGTTCACTTTAAATGGATTTTCTCACTTGATTTGCACAAGTTGTATATGTGATATACTTTTGTGCACTTGATTGTATCATGTTTGATGATAAATGCTTACTTGGTTAAGTGTAAAGAATTAAACCATGGTTAAACTAATGATTAGGGTTTTGTTTTTTTATTTACTTATTTATCTATTGATTTATCTTTTTCATTTTGGAAAGGAGATTGACAAATGGTGGATTTTCTTTGTTTGCTAGTTGAAGGTTCTTGAAGCTTTGAACTAGTCCACCATTCTTGTCTTATACTTAACCCTAACCATTCAAGTTAACCATAGTCCATTCTCTACAATTAACCAAGGGTTAATATATGATAAGTATTGATTTATTTATCTAATAATTCAACATTTATCATAATATTCTTTTCATCTTCTTCTTCTTCTTCACATGAAGAAAGCTTTCTACCAACAATGGTGAAATGTGAAAATGAGTGCGAAATCCAATTCTAAAGTGAACCCACCTCCTATTTCTTCATCCTCTACCTCTTGCCAAGTAGTATAGGGTGTTATCTTCACAAGTTTCATGACTTGGTGAAGTGGGAGCTTGATCTTGTGATGCCTCGACGTAGATCATCTTCGGCATCGAAGCCGACGACCAAGCCCGCCCATTTTTCCGATGAAGCCGATGCCAAAGTCCAGGATCCGATTCGGACAGCGGAGGGACATCATCGCGGAGCTATGGAGGTGGAGAACCGGATCTACAAAGGTTGTATTTCCGTTCAGTTAGTTATATTGTTAACTAGTTTCATCTTTCGCCTAAATTTCTAGTTAACGATCGCATTAGGGTTTCTCGGCACCGTAAAATTTCGAAATTGGCATGGTTGATGCCTTGTGAGACCTCATTAGCGTACCTAGGAACCCCACAGTGGTATCAGAGCCTAGCTAGAGCCTTAGGCGAAGCATAGACGAAGTTTGAAACCCGAACGAACCGAAACCCTAACACAAAAAATGCTCTCTGGCCTTTTTTCAAAAACTGGATTTTTTCCAGATTAAAAATGCTTAAAAAATTCAGCAGGGAATTATAAGAATTACGGTGCAAAATTTGACTAACGTTCCTTCAAGATTGCGGCGGAACCGCGGCATAAGCCTAGCTTATGCGGCGGTTTCGCGGCAAAAGTGTGACGTCACCCTCCCAATTTTGCACAGTAACTTCCTTTATTCAGTGCTGAGTTCTCTGGGTATTTTTAAATATTATTCAAGAGTTGAATTTTCTGAGGTTGTTTTGGGGATTCGATTATTCGATCGGATTGTCAAACTTTGTCTATGTGTCTTTCCGGATAATTTTTGAATATGTTAAAAAGTTCGACCGGATATAAATACCCAACTTTTCCCCTGTCGGGAAATTTCCAAGTGTTCGATATTTCCGTAGTTTAACGACGTTCTAAGTAGTGCAAGTAACGCGATGGACCCTCTAGAAGACAACAAACCTTAACTCGATTATGTGACCGTCTTGAACTGCCCTTTGAACCTTCGGGTTTGGGGCAGTACGGCGTGCCACATGTGAGGCGTTGGCTTGACCCTTCTACGGCTGGACCGTTGGTACTGAGGCACGAATTGAATGTTTTTAGACTTGTTTCATGTGTTGATCTGTATCGGGAAAACTTGGGTGTTTGAATGTTCGATCGGAAAGTTTAACATTTTCTAATTATCTGGAATGTGATACAATACTTGGAATTCACAAATAGTTATGAGATAACTGAATGATGTTATAAACATAGCACTTTAGTCTCATTTGATCGGTTGCCACGGAATTTTGATGTAATCAAAAGTCCGTCGCAGTCACGTAGCGTACGCGGATACTCGCCGGATAAACTTAATAGACAGCCTCACCCCATAGCCCCGACCAAGTGACTGTAGGAGAACCCCGTCGCCGAAAGCATCCGTTCGGGTGCTCGCGGCAGCGGTGTTCCGCCTTAGTGCACTTCGTTGACGGTATCGGGGGTGCGGCTGCCTACTAAAGTTTGCGACGAGCATTCGATCAGTATGTCGATCAGTACAACATCCACGCTCATTCCGTTAGTAAACCTGAGAGTCATATCACCTGCCCTGATAACTCTACGGTTTCTCAAAGCCTGTAATGAATTATAGATATAAGATCCTGATCCGGTATCTTGTACCCAGGAAGTAGAATTAATTGAAAAACTGTTTTCAATCACAAACACACCCGAAGTCGAAGCCACAACATGCTTCGGATCTTGGATTCTGGATTTCCAAGCCCTGCATCTCTTCTGCCAATGCCCTTTCCCGTAACAATAGGAACATCCATCCTTCCCTACTGTTAACCCTGAAACTTTTGCCTTTCCCTTTTCTTCTACCTTACTGACACCGCCTATCGGCTTTGTGGAGGTCTTCTTCTTCTCACCCTTGGTATCCGCCTTAGATCCTGAAGAGGAAGATTCCCCAATAAGCAGAGCGGGTGTCTCCCTGGTTTCCTTCAGGGCGCTCTCAACTGGAAGTATAACTTTCTTCCCTTGGGCGTAAGTAGGAGGTAGGGACTGTAGAATCAAGTCAGCATATGACTCGTTCTCCAACGTGGTCTCCAGGTTTGTGAGCCTTTTAATATAGCTAATCATTATAGGGACGTGGTCCCCTACAGATGACCCGATAGCCAATCTCGCTTGAAGCAATTCCTTCGAGATCTCATATCTTGTGATATAAGATTGCTCTCCATATAAAACTTTGTTATAGAGGAAGATAGAAACTAAGTCCATCTTCTCGTACTGCCTCTAGTATACACCATCAACTGAGGCCAACACGAGGCACTTGGCATTCGCACAGTCTTATTCCCTTGTCTTACGGATATCCATATCCGCGACGATGGAAACTGGACCTGGGACGGCGGGGGCTATGAGTAGTAATGAGGTGGTCCAGCTTGTCATAGGTAATGGACATCTGAACGAACCTTTGCCAGTCACTATAGTATAACTCAGTCATTTTCTTATTTATCTGTAACCTAATCCGGTTACCTTGTCGCTGCAATTAAGAGAGAGAGAAGAAAACACTCAGCATGATACTCTTGCAAGTTTAGATTGGTTTTTAATTTATTTAAACAGGATGGCTCCCACTGTTTCTCGAATCCTTCGTCAAACCATAAAAGAAGAATTAATCAGGATTGATCTCACCGTACAATACTTGCTTAACCGTTCGGCCAGGCTGGTGTCGGTACTTCGAGGGAGGTTTTCCAACACTTTCGCGAAGTTCCTTAATTACAAAACCTCTTTTCCCTGGAGGCATAGCCCCGCTAACACTGTTCTAGACACCTACTTGGTTTATAGAAATGATCGTTAAGCAAAGAATCTCCCGAGGAGTAGCGGATACTCACAGTAGAATCGGGATCCAAATATCATTGTGTGATAATCCTGAAGGAATCCTACCAACATTATTGTAAGTCCACGGTAGCGCCCCGACCGTCTAACAGACGCCAAATGCGGAATAAAACCTTTTACAACTGGCGCTATCGCATACTATAACCCGGATCTGCCATTAAAGCTAAACTAACAAACTACAAAGTGGGTAGAAATGTTATACCGAACGATCCGAGTCCTTCGGTCTTCAACCTCATCCCACGCTTTGTTGCGGCTGCTCCGATCTCCTGAATCTCCAGTCTTCTCGTCCAGGTGGCACCACGTCGACAAGTCTTTAAACGGGCTCCTGCCTCTGAACTGAGGCAACTCGATCATCAAGTTTGCTAAAAAAGATGACCAAGATTGATGTAGAGAATGAGTAGAACACTTTGTCTCGTTACGTCCAATTCCATGGACGAACGGTTAATGAAGTTGCCTTTTGGAATCAGGTGATGGAAAAAGGAGCTATGTGAAATTACATGAATTAAAACTATCACTATCTTTTTCCCAAATTAACAACCCTCACCAAAAATGAAAAGGGGCCCGCCATTTTAAGGAAAGGGGGTGAGTGTAGGAGCAAGGAGGAGGGTGACCATAAACATTGAGCTTATCATAACAATGACTCACTTAAACAATAAATGCAAAACAATGATTCACAATCCTAGTCACCTTAACTCATCATCTCTCATTTAAAGCACAAATGACTCATTAGCCACCTAATCATCCTAGTCACCATTTCTAGAAACTTCTAGAACCATGACTCACCCAAGAAAAGATAAATCCGTATTAAACCGAATGTTTAATACGGGTGATAGAAAACTGGAAACTGGCAACTTCCAAAAGCGAACCCGAAACGAATTTCAGGATAACCCCGTAACAGTATAAACATACCCGCATTTGTATTATGACCGAATACAAATGCAACTGAGACAAAGATATTATATCTACACAGTATAATACTCGGATCCGGCTTAAACCAAAGCCGACCAGTATTATCTGCCCGAAATATGACACGTGCGTAAACGCACGTGCATTTTCCGAACCCTGCCATAAAACCATACGGCCTCTACAACGTTTCGCCCGAACTTGGGAAACTATCTATGGGGGACTCTAATGACTCATCAACACACTGGCACTGGATATAACCTCTAGCACGTCAGAGGTACAAGCTGTACGTAATGGTTGCCTATGTATTGATTGGAAGGGAAGCTGACAAGAGAACTCATCCAGAAACCCTACTGAGCCTGACAGTGACAATATCCATACAGTCCGGTCCGTTCGTCTAAAGAGTATCGCATATCGAGTCTAGGGGGGTGGATAAAGTCAGACCCCTAATAACGCGATAATTCGTGTCGGTATGAAGCCCATCACCACCTGAGAAACTACTGATCTAAATCAGTAATTCTCCACTATCTCGGTTGAGGATTTCTAGTGATGGCCACCCGTGCACTGTGCGACATCAACCCCCAATACCGGGAGAGACGAATCCCCGACGATCCGCTCACTGCCTCCATGTGGCTCGGGACTGTACCCAAAAAATACCTGTTTGCACGTCTCTTTGAGCGTGGTAGGGTAGAAATCAAAGCACAGTGGGAACTCACACGAGACAAATGACGATCTCAGGTCGACAAACTAACCTGTACACATGTCACCAGGGAACTGCTATCTGACGATATGTATAATACCAACTAGCATGTTCCCGGTGAGTCCTGTCCGGTGTACTCATAACCCAATGAGCACCTGTATACATTTTAGGTGAACTAACTAACACCAATGGCTTGTGAGACCGGCCACCGCCCCTCGTCGGGGTCTCGACTGTATACACTAGTCTACTCTGGAGTATCGATGCCCTGTCTCGAAACTCCCACGAGTAGGGACTCTTTAAGGATGTGCTTACAAACCCCAGCTCCCACGTATATGATCGCCATCATACTGCTTGCAGTCAAGCAAGAATCATATGGGCTCTATCATCATCCAATAGTGAACTAAAGCATGTATGCGATGATAAAGACAAACCAGATAGCATACTATCATCTCGAGCAAGACTGTCATATCGGTATAGGTCCTGCCTCAATCATTGCAATCACGTACCTCCGATCCAATAATTGACTTTGAGGGCATTATATCCAACAATTATCACACTCCAAATGGTATGCAGCACTAGCAAGTTTCAGTTTCCTTAGAAACTCCCGATGTGGATTTTTTCCCCATGCACTTATGACCTTGACGAAGGCCAACATATCATAAGTCACATGTCAAGTTCTACCCGTCATTGTCCAAGTTAATTTGAACCTACCCGCACATACCCTTGACGAAGGCCAAAAAAGTAGTACGACTGTTTCAAACCAACGCATCTATCTATGCTACAGATGAATATCGAGCAGCTACCAAACACTGTGCCTTGGCGAAGGCCAAATACATAGCTTGAATACTACTGAATATTCTAATGAAATGACGGAGGGCTACGAATGGTTTTGGCGAAACCGTGAACGTAGTGAACTTGATATAATCGAAGGAACCTGATAGCTTTTAAAAGGAGTGGTTTAACCTCCACATTTAAAAGTCTGTTGTTTTAAAATAACTGAGTGGTTTTAAAATTTGTTCCAACAATTCAGCTTTGGTTTGTTTGCTTTACATTAATGTAATGCAGTCCCATCAATTAACCTACCATTGTAGAAAACAACGAAAATACAACGTATGCTTATGCCATCCGCATTTGCCACGGGGTCCCGTCATCACCCGTTAGGTTACTTAACTAACGACAGAGCGGAGGCTGGACTAGCACGGATGCAAAACATAAGCAACGTCTACTATATAATACATATATAATAATATCCATTCGTCAGACGCAATGATAGGCATTCCTGATCACAGATGAACACATTGGATATACTAGGAATTCCGCGTTTCGTTTGAGCCTGTAACGAAAGACAGATTCCACGGTCGTGATGAATAGCCAAACCCTACCCTATACCCCTAAGGGTGCGGCGAACTACCCGCCAAATACCCGAAGTGAAGCAATCTCCCTCAACAAAGTGAGTAGGCTACTCGGCACTTCAAAGTACCCGGTAGTTTGTGCACCCTACCTTGGGTCTATCCTAGGAGCAAAAACAATAAAAGAAATAATACAACGGTGGCTACAACCTCAACCCGGATGTGCCCCGCAAAAATAATATTACATCACTTTACAAATTTTACATTGAATGAAAGAATGAAAACCCTCATCTCACATCCCCGGCTATCCATCCACGACGATCCAACAAGTTCATATACACAAACCAACATAACATCATCACAGATATGTGCAACCCCGACTAATCGATGTATAGCAATTAGTCGATGTTTCCAAACACATATATACAACACAAATCTTGTAAAGTAACTACGACATTAGAATTCCGTACGTAATTAGGAAACTCAAACAATTTTCCAAGACTTGAAAATCCAGTGAGCTAAAGTTCCAAAACTGATAGTTTTGAGCCAATCCGGGAGTCAAAACGAACTCGAAACCCGCCCGAGTCCTGTCCAGTGTACTCATAACCCAATGAGCACCTGTATACATCTTAGGTGAACCAACTAACACCAATGGCTTATGAGACCGGCCACCGCCCCTCGTCGGGGTCTCGACTGTATACACTAGTCTACTCTGGAGTATCGATGCCCTGTCTCGAAACTCTCACGACTAAGGACTCTTTAATGATGTGCTTACAAACCCCAGCTCCCACGTATATGATCGCCATCATACTGCTGGCGGTCAAGCAAGAATCCTATGGGCTCTATCATCATGCAATCGTGAACTAAAGCATGTATGCGATGATAAAGACAAACCAGATAGCATACTATCATCTCGAGCAAGACTGTCATATCGGTATAGGTCCTGCCTCAATCATTGCAATCACGTACCTGCGATCCAATAATTGACTTTGAGGGCACTATATCCAACAATCTCCCACTTGCACTTAAGGCTAATTATTGCGATGTCGCATACTCACAGCCCGTGTGATACCAAACATCCAACTTCTCTACTAATCAGTTTCACAAATCCTGTTTGTAAAACTATTGTGTTCGAGAAATAGCCTCAGTGAGTGGATCCGCCCTGATGTTTCTTTCTATGTCTCTCTTAATCTCAAGTTCGCGGAGAAAACCATCTCCCGAATCGAGTAATACTTGTCTTAGAATATGTCTGAATATCTGATGGGACCTAGTTCATAAATGAACTCCAAATCCAAACTTCTTAGACTTTATTGATAACTGAACCTAATCAGTATCCAGCACCATACCTCCCACAGTATCCTATTGGACCACCTGTCCATAATACCGTCTCTCGTCAGAGGGAAAACTATAACTCTGACAATCACTCTGTCATCCATGTCACCTTGGAAGCGTGGAATGATAACCGTCTCCCGAAGGAGGCTACCGTCATCAAATCCGTAGAACATACACTCATGTTCTAAAACTGCCTCCTTATGTTTCTTCAGGATTGGATTAATATAATTTTATCGCAACTAGTGCAAATACAACATCTGGTGTGGTACTTGACATCTCACGATTGACTCAATTGCCTAAGCAAGTGATCTGCCAATCATGCACATCCTTCTCTCCTTTAGTCTGTAAGACACCTTTAGAAAGGATGACTCCATCACCTGCAGGTACACCACCATGCCAGGAGTCATCTATTCTAAAATTCTATTAGAATACTGTCAAAGTACCCAGATTGGGAAACTACCCAATTCTAGATCTAAAACCATAGATCTAGTAACCAGAATGTCTGATATTATATCCATGTCCTTTATGGAGAAACAACTGTGTGACGACCAAAGTACAACCGATCATAGTATAGGAATTTTACTTCCTACTCTGTGTATGTCATCCAAATAGCAGGACATCACACCCTACTACCTTCTTAACAGATCCATCCCCTATTCTGATGAAGTCAAAACCATGACTGTTACATCAAAATTAGATGATCTTATCTCCGCTATATTTGCTCAAGCTTATAAATAGACATAAGTTTCTTGCCCACTATGCTTCTGCTGCTCCCACTGACTATGACAACCCTCTGGCAGAATAATATATACGTACACTTCTAAAGCTAGTTTAGAACGACGCTATACTTAACCTCCTGCCGGGTCTCATAGCCTGGAACAACCGTAGTGTCAAGTCTGGGTAAACAAGAACCTCCCTGTCACCGTCCTTGAGGGTACCGAAGTACCTCTCGAGTGTCTGAGGTTACCCACTATATCTGGGGAGTGGCTATTGGAATGTCAAAACCTGATTGAATATATAGGTCCTATTAAATTTTCCGTAATCGTTTGAGGTTCTGGAATCACTTCCAGTTCTACCATACACCCACTGCTGTTTTCTGAAAAAATCCATTTTACTAAAACTGTGGCGAGTCAAGAACAATATCACTATTGATCTTCCAGATGGTAGAAAATCAACCCTCGTCAAAGCCAGGATCAACCCACAAACTGCCATTAAAGAAATGTGCCTTGAGTTATCCAGTGTCTGGTTT
This sequence comes from Agapanthus africanus, assembly GCA_030015575.1. NCBI lineage: Eukaryota > Viridiplantae > Streptophyta > Magnoliopsida > Asparagales > Amaryllidaceae > Agapanthus > Agapanthus africanus. The sequence continues at coordinate 446,428,935 of JASDDO010000012.1, read as the reverse complement.
TAAGCATAAGCTGGACAACTCCCCTTACCTTAACTTCGTTAAGATATGAAGCATTCTATATCCAATATAGAAAATTTGGCACTTATTTAATTGGAACCAGATTCAAATCATGCAGCTGTCTCCAGTGCATATCAACTTAATGAAGAGAGGATAATCAGTATTACTCAACTTAGGAATCCATCTAAGTATGAGTAACCTGAAAGAGAAACAAGTTTCTCAAAACCGTTACTATCAACTGAATACCAATCACAAGAATCTACATCTTCGATTTCTTTGAAGAATCCTGATACTTGCGACACCTGGTTCTCTACTTTATTCCTATACCCACAACTTCTCAAAACTTAGACATTGTATTTCTACGAAACACTTGTCTAAAAACTAGAAAAGTCATAAGTAAACAGAACATAGTATGAGGACCTACCCCTTTGTCCTGACGGACACTGGACAACATACAATACTCTGTATAAGTCCGCTGAGTTGAATAACTCAAAACCTGTGCATCGCAGGTTGAAAACTGTACCCAGGAGATTTCCTCAAATATCACCAATTACAACGAATTCCGATATAATGAGGATGATCACCTAATTCCCAATAACTTACTCCCACTCATCATCTGTAAAACCATACAAATATGATAATGAAACCTGGTAAATACATACCCTGGAGTAAATATCTAATCGGGAAATCAGTTCTCCTTTAATAATGCACTGAAACATAAAAATGTTTCGTAGGAGTATCCTGGTATTCTTAGTAATTGCCTCTTCCATAATCCAATTCATGACTTTAACCGTATATCTTTTTGCCATCTCTCCAAATCCCTTTATTTGTCTTTAGTCGTTACCTTCTGTACACCATCGTTAGGCTAAATGGTTTTCTTCCTTCCCAACCGTTCGGCACCAGCCTATGGTTTGGAAGAAGACTATCCAGTAAGCATAATAGGTGTACCCTCCTAAACCAAGGAGTACTCGCAACTTGAGAGAAGGTGATGATAAAAGACAATCTGAATAATACCTTATTCTGTTTCTCCCATACTGGGAAAAAGCAAAGGTGAAATAGGAGTGGCGATGAAGTACGCGTTTTGGTCGTGAATGATAACAGTCGTAATTTACTTTGTCCTCTTTCTACTCCCTTTATTTTGTCTTTAGTTATTACCTTCTGTATACCCTACTTAGGCTAATTGGTTTTCTTCATTCCCTAACTTTCGGCACCTGCCTATGGTTTGGAATAAGACTATCCAATAAGCGTAATAGGTGTACTTTCATAAACTAAGGAGCCCTCGCAACCTGAGAGAAGGTGATAATAAAAGACAACTGAATAAACCAATTCTATTTCTCTTGAACCTGGATCCATCCTCGAAGAAGTACCTACGAGTTCGTATATAACCATACGATGGATCTATCCAATGGAATTGGATGTCCGTAGTAATACGGGGTGTTCTGAGAAATACAAAAGGTAAAAGAAGGAGCGACAATGACTTATGCAACTTTAGACAATCCAAAAGCCAGTATTTTAAGAAGGTTCGGTCAACTTGGTCACTGAGTCATAGTCTAGGGTCGGTCAAAGGTCGCTGCCAAAGAGAGAGAGAAAAGAAACACTCTGCGTGCACTCTGACCTAGATTAGAATGGTTATCACTTTATCTAATCAGGAAACCTCCCACTGTAATCTCAAATTCTCCTACAAACCTGAAAGAAGAATTAGTCGGGATCACCCGAAGAGTAAACCAACTCATCAGTGGGAATCGGGATCCAACTATCATCGCATGATAACTTGATGGAAGCCACTCAAGTTATCACACTCCAGAAGGTATGCGCATACTTAGCAAGTTTCTTTATGTTTGAAACTCCCGATGTGATTTTTGCCCCATGCTCTCATGACCTTGGCGTTGGTCAAAATATCATAAGTCACATGCCAAGTTCTACCCGTCACTATCTAAGTCAATTTGAACCCACCCGCACATGCCCTTGACGTTGTCCAAAATGGCAGAACGACTGTCCCAAACCAACTCATCTATCTATGCAACAGATGAATACCCAGCAGCTACCAAACACTATGTCTTGGCGTTTGTCAAAATACATAGCTTGAATACTACTGAATACCCAAAAGAAATGACGGAGGGCTACGGCTGGTTTTTGGTGAAAAAACCTTTAACGTAATGAACTTGATCTCGTTGAAGGAACCTGATAGCTTTTTATAAAAATATAGTGGCGAAAACCTTTGCTAAAGAGGTCACTTCCGGTGAAGGGATCTCGGCTCTTTCCTCATGGAATGAGGTGCAGGATATTCCAACTGAATACCGCGATACAAAGCAACTTGTAATCGACTATATTGAAGTTATTACCCTGACACAAACTTCTGCCCAAGGGGTCTCTCCCGGTGAAGGGATATCAGCCCTTGCCTCGTCGAATGAGGTGCAGGATATTCCAACTGAATGTCACTATGCAAAACAAAAGGAAACGTCTTTGTAATAACACCTTTTCAAATTGTTCCAACAACATCAAATATAGTTTTGTTTTTCTTGCATTGATAAGAATCAACGCAGTCCCATCAATCAATCACACCAGAAAAGAACGAAAAATAAAATGTACGTATATGCCATCCGCATTCGTCACTGGGTCCTGTCATCACCCGTTAGGTTACTTAACTAATGACAGAGCGGGGACTGGACTAGCACGAGTGAAAAACATATACAATATCTAATAGTATATATACCAATATACAATAATCTCTCCAGGCGTGATAATATGCAACATTACATAAAAGTAATAAGCATCACAGAACAAAACAGATAATCTAGGATCCCCGGGTTTCACAGAGCCGCTACTGAAACCCGACGTTCCCCTGGTCGTGTGGATAGCATGTGCAATGAAACCTATACCCCTACGGATGCGGCAAGTTACCCGCCAAAACCTGAAGCGAGGCATCCCCCTACAACATAGTGAATGGACCACCCAGCACTTCTCGGAATCTGGTAACTTGAGCATCCCTCCTTGGGTCAACCTGTACGGCGAATAGTCTGCCAATTCTAGAGTGAGGCCCCTCTGCCTCTCAAAGCCATGAGATACGGACCCGTTGCCCTCCAGAACCCGGCTATCCGTGCACTCCGTCGCGGGGTAATCCAAGTACAGAAAAGAAAATATGTACAACGGGTACATCGACCTCAGCCCGGTCATGCCCCAAAAGAATATTATACAAACAGGCAGTGACGGCAGTCCACATATTGGAAGCTCGGCCCGCAATATCAAATGTACAAATAAATTCAAACAACACTACCATTGCACACTGCTATCCACCACGACATATCCGCAACATCACAGCACAACACAGAACATCAACGCGAATGTCACGTTCGTAAATCCGTCTAAAAGGACTATAGCAATTAGATGCAATTTACCGCTCAAACGACATTCCCGGTCGGAGATATAATGTAAATACTGCATGCTAACAAGTTTAAAATTTCGATCGACAAAATTTCCCGAAGTGGGCCCCACGAACATCTGCTGTACAGTATCAAAATCTGGGCCCAAAAGAACAGTACCAAAAACCACAATTTCCAATTTAGAAACAACAGGAGAAAAATTGCCAACTGAGTCACCAAGACGGCCGCGGTTCCGCGGTCAAAGCCAGGCTTTGACCGTGTTACCGCGGCCGTACGGTCGACGCAGTTGGTCTTTTTTCTCCAGTTTTCTTCAAAAACCCTGCTTGATTTTCTTCCATGGTCAAAATTATTTTTAGACCCCTTTTAAAATCGACAGAAACTTTAGACTTGGAATTTGCGGTTTTCGAAAATCCGTTCGATCGATATTTTAAACGAGTTAGCACAAGTTAGTGAAGCTTAATGATGAGGCTCTGATACCACTGTAAGTCCACGGTAGCGTCCTGGACGTCTAACAGACGCCAAATGCGGAACAAAAACTTTTACAACTGGCGCTATCGCGTACTATAACCCGGATCTGCCATTGAAGCTAAAATAACAAACTACAAAGTGGGTAGAAATATTATACCGAACGATCCGAGTCCTTCGGTCTTCAACCATCATCCCACGCTTTGTTGCGGCTGCTCCGATCTCCTGAATCTCCAGTCTTCTCGTCCAGGTGACACCACGTCGACGGATCTTTAAACGGGTTCCCGCCTCTGAACCGAGGCAACTCGATCATCAAGTTTGCTAAAAGAGATGACCAAGATTGATGTAGAAAATGAGTAGAACACTTTGTCTCGTTACGTCCAATGCCATGGACGAACGGTTAATGAAGTTGCCTTTTGGAATCGGGTGATGGAAAAAGGAGCTATGTGAAATTACATGAATTAAAACTATCACTATCTTTTTCCCAAATTAACAACCCTCACCAAAAATGAAGAGGGGCCGGCCATTTTAAGGAAAGGGGTGAGTGTAGGAGCAAGGAGGAGGGTGACCATAAACATGAAGCTTATCATAACAATGACTCACTTAAACAATAAATGCAAAACAATGATTCACAATCCTAGTCACTTTAACACATCATCTCTCATTTAAAGCACAAATGACCCATTAGCCACCTCATCATCCTAGTCACCATTTCTAAAAACTTCTAGAACCATGACTCACCCAAGAAAAGATAAATCCGTATTAAACCGAATGTTTAATACGGGCGATAGAAAACTGGAAACTTCCAAAAGCGATCCCGAAACGAATTTCAGGATAACCCCGTAACAGTATAAACATACCCGCATTTGTATTACGACCGAATACAAATGCAACTGAGACAAAGATATTATATCTACACAGTATAATACTCGGATCCGGCTTAAACCAAAGCCGACCAGTATTATCTGCCCGAAATATGACACGTGCGTAAACGCACGTGCATTTTCCGAACCCTGCCATAAAACCATACGGCCTCTACAACGTTTCGCCCGAACTTGGGAAACTGTCTGTGGGGGACTCTAATGACTCATCAACACACTAGCACTGGGTATAACCTCTAGCACGTCAGTGGTACAAGCTGTACGTAACGGTTGCCTATGTATTGAATGGAAGGGAAGCTGACAAGCGAACTCATCCAGAAACCCTACTGAGCCTGACAGTGACAATATCCGTACAGTCCGGTCCGTTCTTCTAAAGAGTAGCGCATATCGAGTCTAGGGGGTGGATAAAGTCAGACCCCTAATAACGCGATAATTCGTGTCGGTATGAAGCCTATCACCACCTGAGAAACTACTGATCCAAATCAGTAATTCTCCACTACCTCGGTCGAGGATTTCTAGTGATGGCCACCCGTGCACTGTGCGACATCAATCCCCAATACCGGGAGAGACGAATCCCCGACGATCCGCTCACTGCCTCCATGTGGCTCGGGACTGTACCCAAAAAATACCTGTTTGCACGTCTCTTTGAGCGTGGTAGGGTAGAAATCAAAGCACAGTGGGAACTCACACGAGACAAATGACGAGCTCAGGTCGACAAACAAACCTGTACACATGTCACCAGGGAACTGCTATCTGACGATATGTATAATACCAACTAGCATGTTCCCGACGAGTCCTGTCCGGTGTACTCATAACCCAATGAGCACCTGTATACATTTTAGGTGAACCAACTAACACCAATGGCTTGTTAGACTGGCCACCGCCCCTCGTCGGGGTCTCGACTGTATACACTAGTCTACTCTGGAGTATCGATGCCCTGTCTCGAAACTCCCATGACTAGGGACTCTTTAAGGATGTGCTTACAAACCCCAGCTCCCACGTATATGATCGCCATCATACTGCTGGCAGTCAAGCAAGAATCCTAAGGGCTCTATCATCATGCAATAGTGAACTAAAGCATGTATGCGATGATAAAGACAAACCAGATAGCATACTATCATCTCGAGCAAGACTGTCATATCGGTATAAGTCCTGCCTCAATCATTGCAATCACGTACCTGCGATCCAATAATTGACTTTGAGGGCATTATATCCAACAATTATCACACTCCAAATGGTATGCAGCACTAGCAAATTTCAGTTTCCTTAGAAACTCCCGATGTAGATTTTTGCCCCATGCTCTTATGACCTTGACGAAGACCAACATATCATAAGTCACATGTCAAGTTCTACCCGTCATTGTCCAGGTTAATTTGAACCCACCCGCACATACCCTTGACGAAGTCCCAAAAAGTAGTACGACTGTTTCAAACCAACGCATCTATCTATGCTACAGATGAATATCGAGCAGCTACCAAACACTATGCCTTGGCGAAGGCCAAATACATAGCTTGAATACTACTGAATATTCAACTGAAATGACAGAGGGCTACGAATGGTTTTGGAGAAACCGTGAACGTGGTGAACTTGATAAAATCGAAGAAACCTGATAGCTTTTAAGAGGAGTGGTTTAAGCTCCACATTTAAAAGTCTGCTGTTTTAAAATAACTGAGTGGTTTTAAAATTTGTTCCAACGATTCAGCTTTAGTTTGTTTGCTTTACATTAATGTAATGTAGTCCCATCAATTAAACTACCATTGTAGAAAACAACGAAAATACAATGTATGCTTATGCCATCCGCATTTGCCACGGGGCCCCGTCATCACCCGTTAGGTTACTTAACTAACGACAGAGCGGAGGCTGGACTAGCACGGATACAAAACATAAGCAACGTCTATTATATAATACATATATAATAATATCCATTCGTCAGACGCAATGATAGGCATCCCTGATCACAGATGAACACATTGGATATACTAGGAATTCCGCGTTTCGTTTGAGCCTGTAACGAAAGACAGATTCCACGGTCGTGATGAATAGCCAAACCCCACCCTAGACCCCTAAGGGTGCGGTGAACTACCCGCCAAATACCCGAAGTGAAGCAACCTCCCTCAACAAAGTGAGTAGGCCACTCGGCACTTCAAAGTACCCGGTAGTTTGTGCACCCTACCTTGGGTCTATCCTAGGAGCAAAAACGGTAAAAGAAATAATACAACGGTGGCTACAATCTCAACCCGGATGTGCCCCGCAAAAATAACATTACATCACTTTACAAATTTTACATCGAATGAAAGAATGAAAACCCTCATCTCACATCCCCGGCTATCCATCCACGACGATCCAACAAGTTCATATACACAAACCAACATAACATCATCACAGATATGTGCAACCACGACTAATCGACGTATAGAAATTAGTCGATGTTTCCAAACACATATATACAACAAAAATCTTGTAAAGTAACTACGACATTATAATTCCGTACATGATTAGCAAACTCAAACAATTTTCCAAGACTTGAAAATCCAGTGAGCTAAAGTTCCAAAACTGATAGTTTTGAGCCAATCCGGGAGTCAAAACGAACTCGAAACCCGCCCGAATCTTCGCGTATACGAAGAAACATGAATTACTATCTAATGGGAGGACTTGAAGGGGTACCCACCCCTGGGGGCCACCACGAGGTGGCCCCAAAAGGGAGGCAGACCCGAGAGCACCAATTCCTGGTGCTCTCGGGTCACCAGCCCCCAAGGCCACCAAGTGGTGGTCTTGGGGGGTGGTCCCGGCTGTTGGTCCCCCTGGGGTGTCTTCAGGGTGCGCACGCTTCACCCTACGGCTTCTCGGTTCAAACCGTGAGCCCGCAAGGTGTGCAAACAACTAAAAACTTCACTTTTGAAAACAGTTTTTTTCGACATTTTTTGCACGACAAAAACGGCGGAATTCTAACAACTCTACAAGCTATCTAGGGTTTATGAGAGGCTCTGATACCACTGTAAGTCGATGTCGCGGACCCCACGTAATCGCGGGGAGGCGGAATTTGCAAAAATTGATTTTTACGAGCTTCGCAACACCGACTAGAACCAAGGATCGTCCATAAACCCTAGCTAGCAAACAACATGAGATTTAACTACTCGGAATGAATGTTATACCTCATGATACAACTCCTTCGGGTCTTCTCCGCTGTCCTCCTTGTCTTCTTAGGCTCCAAGGATTGATCCGGATCGTAGCAATCTCGACGGCCACCTCGAGTCAAAGACGATCCACCCGAGAGTCTATAGTCCGAGCTCCAACCTCAAAACCGAGGTAACTAGGGCAACAAGCTTGCTAAACTTGATGGCCTAGGTGATGTAGAGAATGAAGATGGATTTATTTGTCTCTTGAAACCTTAGTTTACTTAACTCATGAGACCTTAAGGGTTTTTTATGTGAGGAAGAAGAAGATAGCTAACATGAGGAAAGAGAAATGATTTTTGATAATGATCATCAAAAAAATGAGATAGCTCCCTTGACTTGACTATAAGCATGGAAAGAAAATATCTCACCCAAAATATCTAGTACCACAAAATATCTCACAAGAAATATCTAGTCAAAGAGTTAAACCAAGTCAAGTGGTCAAACCAAATCAAATGGTCAAACCAAGTCATGTAGTCAAAACAAGTAGCCATGCCTCAATTATCATTTACAAAAATAACAAATACTTTCCTCCATCTCATAATTATTTTAATCAAGTCAATGGTCAAAACCCTAATGAGGTGTCTCCTTCTATGCCCCTCTCATCCGTATATACATACCCGCATCCGTGTTCCGACAAACACGAATACAAAGAGACAAAACTGATCCATCAATATAATACTAGGAACTGACTTAAACCAAAGCCCACTAGTATTATCCGCCCGAACATCACACGTGCACAAGTGCACGTACGTGATCGAAGCCCTGCCGTAAAACCATACGGCTCCTACACCTTTTGCTCGGTGCAGGGAATCTCTCTATGTGGGTCTCTAAAGACTCGACACTACGCAGGCAATGGGTTTAACCATAGGACGCAAGCGGTACTAGCTATACGCAACGCTCCCCAGGTAGATGTTGATAAGAAAGCCGATGAGCTAACTCATCCGAACTCCTACTGAGCCTGAATGTGATAATCTCTGTACAGTCCGGTCTGTTCGTCTAAGAGTATCGCATATCGGGCCAAGGTGGCGCTAATCGTCATACCCCTAATAGCGCAGTAAGTCGTGTCGGAGAGTAGCCCAATACACACTGAGAAACTACTGAAATACCTACCGGTAAATCTCGCTTGCCTTGGCCAAGGACTTTGTGTAATGGCCTTCCGAACACAGCGCGATATCAACCTGCAATATCGAGAGAGACGAATCCTATCTAACCGGCACTGCCTCCAAGTGCTTCGGGACTGCACCCAACTACTACCTGTTTCCATGACTCCTTTGGGCCGTGGTAGGGTAGTAATAAATGTACAGTGGGAACACACTCGAGGCGAAGTAGCAGTGTCAAGTCGACGGACTAAGCTGCACTCATATCACCAGGGAACTGCTATTCGACAACAGGTATAATACCCACCAACAGTTCCCGATAAGTTATGTCCAGTGTACTCATAACCTAATGAGCACCTGCATACTATCTCTAGTACGACGTACTGATGGCTGTGGGACAGGCCATCTCCCCTGCTGGGATGAGAAGCATATACACTAGTCTATTATGGAGTATCGATACCCCGTCTCGATAATCTTACGACTAGGGACCTGTATAGGATGTGCTTATAGACCACCTAGCCCCCACTAGTATGACTGCCATCACAACGCTGGTAATCAAGCAAAGATCCTAAGGGCTCTACCAATATGTATAAGCAATATGCTAAGAAAACACATGCACATATTGAGGTAGAAACAAACCAGGTAGCATACAACAATTTCGAGCAAGACTGTTACTATATCCGTGTATATCCCAAGTTCCCATTAAGTAATATACAATTCAGTATGATACAATAATGGCCTCTAGGGCATATATAACTAACAGATTGGTGAAGTGGGTAATAAGCTCAATAAAAAAACCTTTCTGTTCTCTCTCTTTTACTCACTAGGAAATGATAGAGAGCTTGGAGGAAAAAAAAGATGGAAAATGACTATGCTTGAGCTTATGAGAGATAAGCACAAGAGTAAAAATAATATGAGAGAGAGAGAGAGAGTGTCACACTCACTCTTAACCCATGGCATGAAAATATCTAGATATTTTAGTAGTTGAATTAGTGGAGGATTAGAAATGAAACCATGGTTACATGAGATATTTTAGGAAGTGTGTAGAAACAAAATATCAACTATGGATTTATTCCTAATTTCCATTAACTCAAAAATAAAAATACTACAAATGTTTTCATGTGAGTCTTGCATTGCCATCTCCAATGTATCATCAACCATGACACATGTATGCATGCATGTGCACATACATATCAATATAAACATACATACATACATGCATACAAATAAAGAAAGGATTTAATAAATGAGCTAATGGTCACAAGATATTAAATCAACACTTGATTTAATAATACGGTCATATCTCATATGACCCGACCAATAGAAAATGCCAGATTAAAATACGGTATCATATACTCGTATTTAATCAGTCTCCCGTGCATATCCCCACATGCGCCCCACATCGTTTCTCCTGAGCTCGGAAACCCCTTTGTGGGACTCTAAGACTCATCAATACGCTAGCAGTAGTCAGTGATCATATCACATACTCACAAACCGTCAGCGGTACTAGCTGCACGTAATGGCTCCCAGGTATTGAGCGAACAGAAGAACAACAAGCGAACCTGTCAAAACTCTCGTAGAGCCAAGCAGCAACACTTACCGTACAGTCTGGTCTCTTCATCATATATGCTGCATATTGAGTCTAGGGATGATATCGTCAACCCCAATAACTCAATAAGTCATGCCGATGTATGGCTTATAACAGATCGAGAAACTACTGATAACACTTATCAGTAAATCTCATCAGCCCTGGCTAGGGACTTCCAGTTATAGCCAATCGAGCACAGCGCAACATCAAACCCCAATACCGGGAGAGACGAAACCCCTCCTATTGCTCATTTCCTCTATGTGTCTCAGGACTGTACCCAAAAGCCACCTGTTTGCACTACTCAGTAGAGCCGTGGTAGGATGGAAATCAAAGTACAGTGGGAGAACACACAAGACTCTATGACGATCTCGGGTCTACAGACTTACCTGTACAAGTGTTACCTGAGAACTTCTATCCGACAATAGATATAATACCATATAGGAGTTCTCGGCGAGTCCGTTCAGTATACCCAGTCTCCACTGAGCACCCGAATACAATCTTTGATGTCAAACACCAATGGATATAGGATCATCCATCTCCCATCAAATGGGTCAAACGTATACGCCAGTCTACTCTGGAATATCGATGCCCCGTCTCAATACACCCATGACTAGGAACATTTAAGGATATGCTCATAAACCACACATGTCCCACTAGTATGATCTGCATCATAATCACAGTAGTCAAGCAAATATCCTAAGGGCTTTATCAACATGTATCAAATAAACAGTGTACACAATCAAGTGAACATGTTAAGATAAAGAGTAACCAGATAACATACTATCATGTCGAGCAAGAAAGTCCTCTGAATATACACACACACACACACACACACACACACACACACACACACACACACACACACACACACAATCAAATAATGGCATCTAGGGCATACATATATCCAACAATCTCCCACTTGCACTAAGGCCAATTATTGGCGTATCTCATACCTAACATCTCAAAAAGTCGCTCATGCTGCAGCTGTGGGAGGGCCTTGGTTAGTGGATTAGCGGTGTTATTCTTTGTATCTACTCTCCGAATCACGATCTCACGGCGATGAACTATCTCCCGGATCAAATGATATCGCCTCAGGATGTGTCTGGATCGCTGATGGGACTTGGTCTCTTTGGCCAACGCCATAGCCCCATTATTATCACAATACAATGGTATTGGATCAATAATGGTTGGAACTACTCCTAGCTCCGAGATGAACTTCCTCATCCAGACGGCTTCCTTGGCAGCATCATTTGCAGCAATATACTCAGCTTCCATCGTGGAGTCTGTAACGGTATCCTGCTTGGAACTCTTCCAAAATACCGCCCCTCCATTGAGGGTAAATACAAACCCTGAGATAGATTTGTTGTCATCCTTATCACTCTAGAAGCTCGAATCGGTAAAGGCCTCCATTTGGAGATCCCCGTTACCATACACCAAGAACATTTCTTTAGTCCTTCGTAAGTACTTAAGAATATTCTTCACAGCTGTCTAGTGTTTCTCCCCTGAGTTGGATTGATACCTGCTTACTACACCTAGTGCATAATCTACATCAAGGCGAGTACATAACATCGCATACATTATAGATCCTACGGCTGAAGCGTAGGGTATAATGCTCATGCGAGCTCTCTCTTCATCAGACTTTGGGCAAAAGTCCTCGGAGAGAGTGATTCCGTAACAAGCGGGTAAGGCACCCCGCTTGGAATCTTCCACACTAAACCTCTTTAGGATGGCGTTAATGTATCTTGATTGGGACAATCCCAACAACCTTTTAGATCTATCTCTATAGATCTTAATGCCCAAAATGTACGAGGTATCACCCAGGTCCTTCATGGAGAACCTTTGTGCTAAGAACAGTTTGACCGATTGTAGCATATGAACATTGTTTCCTATCAGGAGAATATCATCCACGTACAATACGAGGAACGTGACAGTACTCCCTACAATCTTCTTATAAATACAAGGCTCATCTGGATTTTTGACGAAATCAAATTCTTTGATCGCATCATCAAAACAGATGTTCCAACTCCGTGATGCCTGATTTAATCCATAAATGGATTTAAGCAATCTACATGCTTTCCCGCTGCTCCTACTATCAACGAAGCCCTCTGGCTGATCCATATAAACGCACTCTTCTAAATCACCATTTAGAAATGCAGTTTTAACGTCCAGCTGCCAGATTTAATAGTCATAGTGAGCAGCAATAGCAAGTAGGATCCGAATGGATTTAAGCATGGCTACATGAGAGAAAGTTTCATCATAGTCCAGTCCCGGTCTTTGACGAAATCCTTTCGCCACAAGCCTTGCCTTATAGGTCTCCACCTGCCCATATACACCGATCTTTCTCTTAAAGATCCATTTGCACCCTACGGGTTTTACCTCAGAGGGTACAACTTCCAAAGTCCATACTTTGTTGATGTACATAGACTCTATTTCGGATCTCATAGCATCCAGCCACTTCACAGAGCCACCACTCATGATAGCTTGCTGAAAACTAGTAGGGTCATCATCATCCATGATGCAATCTTCTCTATCACCATGAATGAGGAAACCGTAGTATCTCTCCGGTGGGCGAGAAGTCCTACTAGATCTACGGAGTGGCTGAGATTCATAAGTTTCTGTTGCAACATCAGATTCAACCAAGTCATCATTTATAACTTGTGTCTCTAGAACTTCTTCTAGTTCTACCGCATTGCCATCAGTGTTATTTGGAAAACTTTCATTTTCTAAAAATGTGGCATGTTGAGAAACAAACACTCTTTATTCCTCCTTATGGTAGAAAAGATATCCATATGAATGTTTTGGATATCCCAAAAATATACACTGAACCGATCGTGTCTCGAGTTTGTCTGGATTCTGCTTTTTGACAAAAGCAGGACAACCCCAAATCCTAACTCGTTTAAGAGATGGTCCCTTCCCATACCATGTCTCATATCGAGTGGTAGACATGGTCTTGGTTGGAACCCTATTCAACAGATATGCTGCAGTCTCCAATGCATGCCCCCAAAAGAAGAGAGGTAACTCAGCATCACTCATCATGGATCGCATCATATCTAATAGGGTACGATTCTGCCATTCTAACACACCGTTGTGCTGTGGTGTGTAAGGGGGAGTGAGCTGAGAGAGAATCCCATTCTCTTTTAGGAAGTCCGAAAACTCTATACTCAGATACTCTCCACCTCGATCTGATCGAAATTTCTTGATGCTCAAACCTGTTTGTTTTTCTACTTCAAGTTTGTACTCTTTGAATTTCTTGAAAACTTCAGACTTATGCTTTAATAAAAACACATGTCCGAATCTTGAGAAATCATCAGTAAAAGTTATGAAGTAAGAAAAACCGCCTCTAGCATGTGTAGACATTGGTCCGCATACATCACTATGTATGAGGCCTAAGAGTTCTGTAGCTCTTTCTCCGTGTCCAGTAAACGGAGTTTTGGTCATTTTACCTTTGATACAAGACTGACAAGTCACATAAGATTTATATTCAAAAGGATTTAAATATCCATCTTTATGTAGCTTGTTTAGTCTTGTTTCGTTAATATGACCAAGTCTACAATGCCAAAGAAAAGCTTCATTTATATCTGAAAATTTTCTTTTATTTGTGTGTTGTATGTTGAAAACTGTGTGTTGATTTAGAACGTATATCCCGTTATTTAGTGCACCATACCTAATCAACTCTTGATTCAGATTAATGTTCATAACATTATTTTGCAACACAAAATTATATACTTCATTGTCTAACAAAGAAACGGATATTATATTACATAGCATGCTTGGTACAAAATAACACGGGTTCAAAACCAATATACATCCCGATGACAACCCCAGGTGATACTCTCCCACTGATACTGTATGTATATTGGAACCATTTCCAACCCAGAGAGTGTGATCACCAGTCTTCAAAACACTGCTATTTCTCAATCCCTGCATACAATTGCAGATGTGAGAACCCGAACCGGTATCCAATACCCAAGAAGCAGAGTTTATAGAAAAACAGTTTTCAGTCACAAACACACCTGAAGCGGAAGCATCACCATGCTTCTTTTTCTTGAGATCAGCGATGTACTCAATACAATTTCGCTTCCAGTGTCCTGACCTTTTGCAGTAGAAACATTCTCCTTTTCCTGACTCCTCAGCCCTGGATTTGTCTTTCCCTTTTGCCTTTTTCACTCCACCTCTTGGTTTGGTAGGTTTCTTCTTCACCTTTCCCTTAGCCTTGGCTTTTGGGAGAGAAGAGGTAGATGGCCTAGTAAGCAAAGCGGGAGTTTTCGCTGTCTTGAGCCTGGCATAGGGAGTAATACCTACCGGTGATAGTATTTTGAACTTGGTGGTTATCCGGAGGATACCGACCGGAGTTATGAGATGGATATAGGCCGACCCGTTCTGCCGGAGCCCGTAGGCCGATCCCGTAGATGGAGTCGAGATATGAGGATTTACGTGTCGATGTTGGACACGGGTTTCATGATGTTTCGAGTGTCGATGTTGGACACTCAGGTTCCATGATTTTTCGAGTGTCGATACTGGACACTTAGGTTCCATGATTTTGATGTGTCGCGAGGGACACACGTTGATTTATATCCTCATACTTTCATGCATATGCTTTTATGATATTTACATGCATGATTTTGTTGTGTCATCGGTTGACACGTGGACGAGATCTACATGCCTACGGGCATTGATTATATAGTTGGATGATATCCACATACAGATAGGCTTTGAGTATATTGTTGTCACATATGCAGATACGGTCACCCTAGATATCATCGTATTACATTGATGATATAGTTGACCTAAGAAATCGTTATTTTATTCGATTTCTACATGTTGATGTTTTCTACTCACGAGTTGGCAACTCACTCCTGTTGTGCCACAGTTCTTGCAGGTTGACCGCATGGATCAGTAGCGGCATCGCTGGCACATACCTGTATTCGGGTGTTTTGCTTTGGTAGGTGGTACATGTTGGATCGTACCCCTCTTGTATTTATTATTCCTGTTGTATCTAGTTAACTCCATCAAATCAGAAACTAGTATTTGTATAATTAGTAAGACTTAACAAGACTTGTAGTTGCGAGATTTGAGCGATGGGTTTTATGTTCGCTTATTGGGTTGATGTCTTGCTTTATTCATTATCTTTGTGTTGATATTCGCCGTTGGGCATCGTATACTTATATTTATTATTGCGTGGTCGTGGATCCGTCGATTGGCGAAGAGCTAGCTCCCGCTTGGGGATGCCTTTATTATCATTATGTATTTGTGGTTTTGGATCAAAATATACAAAGGAGGTGCTGCCCAAATTTTTAAAAGACGAAACATGTTTTTCAACTAGTAAAATAAACTTGCATTTTTCATATTCCCTTTTCTATGCATTTAAGAAAACATTTGATTTCATCATACCTTTATTTCAAAACTTTACCTCTTTTATTTTCTTAAAAAGGTTTAGATTTTTGGGTTTCAGCTTACTTGATTTACGTTACGCCTTTAGACGTGGCGTGATTTAAGTGCCGGTCACGAGCTAATATTTCGGGTCGTGACACTTACTCACAGTGGGATTGGGATCCAACTATCACATAGAAGGTAGGTATGCAATCTCATTGAAAATTTCAACTCTTGAAACTCCCGATATGGTTTTTACCCCTAGCAGCTTATGACCTTGGCTATGGTCAACATATAATAAGTATTAGTCAAGTTCTCCCCGTAATTTTGTGATTAATTAGACCCATTCACATGACCCTTGACTATGATTAACATAATCATATGAATGTTCTAACTAATCGCATCATATGCTGTGTAGGAGGGCATCACTTAGCTACCGTACACTATACCTTGACTATGATCAACATACGTAGCATGAATATTAAGTACTCTACTTCCTAAAATGACGGAGGGTTGCGGATGGTTTTTAAGAAAACCTTTAAGGCTTTGAACTTGATCTCGTTGTAGAATCAAATAGTTTTAAAAGGAGTGGCTTAAGCTCCACATTTTTTGAAACTTGCTTTTTCATAAAAAGGCCGAGTGAGTTTCAAATTCGATTCAGCAACATCTTTAAGGTTTCTTTTTCTTTACATTAATCTCATTAATGTAGTCCCATAATTTAAGTCATTAAGCCATTACAGAAAAGAAACGAAAATAGAACATACACTTATACCATCCGCATTCGCCACGGGGTCCCATCATGCACCATTAGGTTACTTAACTAACGGCAGAGCGGGGGCAGGACTAGCGCGGATGCAAAATATAAGCAACGTTTATTATATATCATATATATAATATACCATTCGTCTCAGAATATAAAGTGATCACATCACAGAATTACAACAGCAGAAGCACATATATGAAAATATAGGATAAACTAGGAGGTCTGTATTTTGTATTTAGCCAATGATAGAAAATACGGATTCCATGGCCGTGATGAATAGCCAAGCCCACACCCCTAGACCCCTACGAGAGCGGCAAGAGACCCCGCCAATTCTAGAGTTAGGAGACCCGGTCTCGACTCCTCGAGATGGCCTCCCACTGGACTCTAGTATCTGGTCACTTGTACTCCCCACCTTGGGTCTATCCTAATGCGGAAAAGTAAATAATATACATCAATGGTGACATCATCCTCAACCCGGAAGTGCCCCAATAAAAGAATATTACATACAATGAATATTACATAAATGAAGAGAAAAACTCTCATCTCACATAAAACCCCCGGCTATCCATTCACAACGATCCTATACATCATATCACAACAACACATAACATCACATATCATCAACGTAAGTAAATATGCGTATCCCAATTTTCGTTGACGTATAGCAATGAAACCGGCGATACACTACATATTACACTTACGGTCGCAGAAAAGAAATGTCAAAGTACAACATTTGGAATCCTCACTTTCCTTAGACATCATAAAACCAGAATATCTCATATTCCAGCTTTCATGCCTAACAATATAGATCTTACATTTGGGTCTCAAAAATGAAAACACCTTTTCAAAACAAATCGGGTAATTCAACAAGATTCCCGATTCCGACTGAGACCGAAATATTAGATTTACAAGCAACTAATTAATTTTCCCAAAACTAATTAGTGTAGATTCAAAATATTGTATCACATTCATAAAAACTAGACGATGTTAAACATTTCGATCGATCTATCAAAACCCACAATTCTCAGAGAGCTCAACAATTGAGACAGATTCGAAAATACCCAGACTGTGCCAACAGTACATACAGACCAGCACAAGAAAGCACGTCCATTGCCTTACCAACGGCGCCGCGGAACTGCCGCCAAAATCACCTTTTGGCCGCGGTTCCACGGTTGTTAGGTCGAGTTAGGGGGTCGTTTTTCTTGGGGGTCCATACAATACCCTGCACGAATTTCTGAATATTTTTAAACCCAAAAATTTCTACTTTTGAAAAATTTCCAGAGAGCATGTCAAGCATGGGTTTCGATGTTCGTTCGAACACTTTAACGTCGTTGAGGAGACGCCTAATATTCTAGTTTGGCTCTGATACCACTGTTGGGGTTTTCTTAGTACCCTCACTAGGTTTTAACAAGCATCAAGTATGCAACTTTAAAAATCTAGGGTGCTAACCAACCCGAACAGAGAGTCGAACTAGAAAATTAGGCGTAAAGCTACAAGTATCACATACTAGTAAGTGTCTAACTCTAAGAGGAAAGAAATACAACCTTTGTAGACCTCTCCTCCTTGACTCCTTGGTTCTACTGAAAACTTGAACGGGTCCTCTTGAGGCCTTCGAAGTCCACGATGATCCACCACGGAGTTCCTTTGCTCAAGCTCCTTGCTTCACTTGACCTAAGTAGAAGTGAGGAAAACAACCTACACTAGTGGGCTAGACTAATATAGATTGGGGAAGTGGGTAATAAGCTCACTAAAAAACCTTTCTTTTCTTCCTCTTTTACTCACTAGGAAATGGTAGAGAGCTTGGAGGAAAAAGGAGATGGAAAATGGCTAAGCTTGAGCTTATGAGAGATAAGCACAAGAGTAACAATAATATTAGAGAGAGAGTCGCACTCACTCTTAACCCATGGCATGAAAATATCTAGATATTTTAGTAGTTGAGTTAGTGGAGGATTAGAAATGAAACCATGGTTACATGAGATATTTTAGGAAGCGTGTAGAAACAAAATATCAACCATGGATTTATTCCTAATTTCCATTAACTCAAAAATAAAAATACCACAAATGTTTCCATGTGAGTCTTGCATTGCCATCTCCAATATATCATCAACCATGACACATGTATGTATGCATGTGCGCATACATATCAATATAAACATACATACATACATGCATACAAATAAAGAAAGGATTTAATAAATGAGCTAATGGTCACATGATATTAAACCAACACTTGATTTAATAATCCGGTCATATCTCATATGACCCGACCAATAGAAAACGCCAGATTAAAATACGGTATCATATACTCGTATTTAATCAGTCTCCCGCGCATATCCCCATATGCGCCCCACATCGTTTCTCCTGAGCTCGGAAACCCCTTTGTAGGACTCTAAGACTCGTCAATACGCTAGCAGTAGGCAGTGATCATATCACATACTCACAAACCGTCAGCGGTACTAGCTGCACGTAATGGCTCTCAGATATTGAGCGAACAGAAGAACAACAAGCGAACCTGTCAAAACTCCCGTAGAGCCAACCAGCAACACTTACCGTACAGTCCGGTCTCTTCATCAGATATGTTGCATATTGAGTCTAGGGATGGTATCTTCGACCCCAATAACTCAATAAGTCATGTCGATATATGGCTTATAACAGATTGAGAAACTACTGATAACACTTATCAGTAAATCTCATCCGCCCTGGCCAGGGACTTCCAGTTATAGCCAATTGAGCACAGCGCAACATCAACCCCCAATACCGGGAGGATGAAACCCCTCCTATCGCTCATTGCCTCCATGTGTCTCGGGACTGTACCCAAAAGCCACCTGTTTGCACGACTCAGTAGAGCCGTGGTAGGGTGGAAATTAAAGTACAGTGGGAGAACACACAAGACTCTATGATAATCTCGGATCTACAGACTAACCTGTACAAGTGTCACCTGAGAACTGCTATCCGACGATAGATATAATACCATATAGGAGTTCTCGGCGAGTCCCTTCAGTGTGCTGAGTCTCCACTGAGCACCTATATACAATCTTTGATGTCAAACACCAATGGATATGGGATCATCCATCGCCCATCAAATGGGTCAAGAAACGTATACGCTAGTCTACTCTGGAATATCGATGCCCCGTCTCGATACACCCACGACTAGGAACATTTAAGGATATGATCATAAACTACATATTTCCCACTAGTATGATCTGCTTCATAATCACAGTAGTCAAGCAAATATACTAAGGGCTTTATCAACATGTATCAAATGAACAGTATACACAATCAAGTGAACATGTTAAGATAAAGAGTAACCAGATAGCATACTATCATGTCGAGCAAGAAAGTCTTCTGAATATATATATACACACACACACACACACACATGTCGATACATCCACTATCAAATAATGGCCTCTAGGGCATACATATATCCAACACTACTGTTATCATTGCATTCAGGAAGCACGGAAAGTTTTAAAATATAAACTTTTGCATATTTTATATCTTTGTGTTTTTATTTGTGTTTGTATACGTTGTTTAATTACTATAAGTCGATTAGACGGAATTTCAAACACTTGCTTCCACTATGATGATGTTTATCTTGTGATAGTGTAGTCGGATAGCCGTTGTGGATAGCCCCTTATCATAGAATATTTGCATATTCGGGACAAGCGGCCAGATTGTGGTCATCGTTACCGCTTGATGTATATTGTTTTATTGGAATACGACCGGGTTAAGGTCGATATTACTATTGTATATTCATTCATTCTTGTATTAGGATAACCCACGGAGAAGTGCTCGAATAGCTAGGTTCTAGAGTGTGCTACGTGGTCGTCTCGCAGTGGCGAGTTCGAGTTGCCTCGCTCTAGATTTGGCGGACTATTCGCCGCACTTGTAGGGGTTTAGGATAGACCCAAGGTGGAGTGCTCAAGTTATCAGTTTCCATGAAGTGGCGGGCGGCCCACTCATATTATTGAGTGATGGTTCCTTCACTTCTAGAATTGACGGGTAGCTTGCCGCGCTTGTAGGGGTCTTTATTTTAGGTGATGTTCGAGTTATCCACACGACCGGGGAACGTTGGTTTTCATTTGCGGCTCAAACGAAATACGGGGCTCCTAGTTTATCCGCTATTCCATCTTATTTATCATATACTTGTGATGTTTATTACTTGCCTATGATGATATATATAAATGTTGTATATGTTTTGCATCCGCGCTAACCCTACCCATGCACTGCCTTAAGTTAAGTTACCTTACGGTAAAGTCCCTAAACCCCGTGGCGAAGGAGGGTGGCATATATGTACATTCTATTTTAGTTGTTTCTGTGATGCATAAGAACTTAATTGATGGAATCACATTATAAGTTCAATGCAAGAAAAACAAGCCTAAATGATGTTGTTGGAACCAATTTTTAAAACTACTCGGTTTTCTTCAAAGCCATTCGATTTTCTACAAAACCGCTTGTTTTAAAAGCGGAGCCTAAACCACTCCTTTTTAAAGCCACTCGAGTTCCTTCAACGCTATCAAGTTCATTATGTTAAAGGTTTTTCACCAAAAACTAGTCGTAGCCCTCCGTTATTTCAAATAGGTACCACATAATATTCGTGCTATGTTTGTTGCAAGCGTCAAGACATAGTGAACGGTAGCTAAGTGATATTTATCTGTTTCATAGATATGCGATTGATCGGGTAAGTCGTACAGCTTTACTGGCAAACGTCAAGGGTTTGTGCAGGTGGGTTCGAGTTAATTTAGGATAATAACGGGTTGAACTTGACTAGCGGCCTATGATTTGTTGGCAAGCATCAAGGTTATAGGTTGTCAGGGGTAAAAATCACATCGAGAGTTTCAAACATAAAGTAAACTTTCCTAGTATGCGCATACTTTCTAAAGTGTGGTAATTTTGGTCGGCTTCCATCAAAATTATCGCACAATGATAGTTGGGTCCCGATTCTCACAGTGAGTAGGTATTACTCTTCGGGAGATTTTCACTTCACAATTAGCTGACCTATTAGGTGTCTAGAAAGTGTTAACGAGATTACGGTTCTGTGGAAACAGAGTTATTTAATTAGGTATGTGCGAAAGCATGGGGAGCCTCCCTCGAGTACCAACATTGACTTAGCTAAACGGTTAACGAACTTGTAAGGTGTAAATGATCCCGACCAGTTCTCCTTTTACGGTTTGAAGAAGAATTCGAGGAAAAAGTGGGAACCATCCTGATTAGATAAAGAGATTAACCAATCTAATCTAGGTTAGAGTGCACGCTGAGTGTTTCTTCTCTCTTTCTTTGGCAGTGACCGTGACCCGCCTTAAACTAAAACTCGTAAACTAAGTTGACCAAACCTTTTTACAAACCTAGTTTTGTTTTGTCACGATTGACGACGAA
The DNA here is from genome assembly GCA_030015575.1 of Agapanthus africanus. Classification (NCBI taxonomy): domain Eukaryota; kingdom Viridiplantae; phylum Streptophyta; class Magnoliopsida; order Asparagales; family Amaryllidaceae; genus Agapanthus; species Agapanthus africanus. The sequence goes on along the minus strand of JASDDO010000012.1, from coordinate 446,406,839 downwards.
GTCACATATATCCATGCCACTGCTGCATTACCCTTTATTTTCTCCAAAACATTCCGTATCACTATGAAGATCCATATAGAATGGATAAAACCATCTCGTATAGTTACATACGAACTCGCGGAAATTTATTTCAGTTCTAGGGTGAATTTCGGTTCTAGGGAAATTGAATAGGATTATTCGGTTTTCTTTTCTATTTGCCTTCTCTTAGGTTGCGAGAGCTCATAGTATTAGGAGAGTACGCTTATTGGATAATCTTCTTCCAAAACTTAGGCTGGTGTCGAAAGGTAGGGAAAGAAGAAAACCAATTAGCCTAAGTATGGTGTACAGTAGGTAAGAAGTAAAGACAAATAAAGGAATTGGTGTAAGGGAAATGGAAATTGTAACTAATATCATGAGTCTGGTATTGGAAGTGGCGTTACTAGGAATACCCGGGCACCCCTTCAAAACATTTTCATGTTTCAGTTTTACTGTGCGGTGTTAATTGAAAACTGCTTTCCCAATTGGATTCTGACTCCAGGGTATGTATTTACCGGACTTGATTCTTACATCTGTATAGCGTTACAGATGCTGAGTGGGAGTAGTATATTGGGAATTGGATAATTAGATCCTCAAAAATCAGAATTCTTTATAATTGGTGATATTTAAGGAAATCACCTGGGTTTTGCCTAACAACAAATATTTTGTTTTGAATATCCATTATTATGCACCATTTTCAAACTGATATATCTGTACCTTTATTTTATAAAGTGAGTTATAACTTTTTGAACCATAATACAGTTTTTAACGACAGTGTAATTTTTCTTAACCATAATACAGTTTTCAACTTACGACACACAGGGTTTAAGTTATTAAACTCAGAAGACTTATACAAAGTATTGTATGTTTTCCGATGTCCATTAGGACAAGGGTTGGTACTTGTACTATAATCCATTTTCTTATGACTTCTCTGGTTTTAGACACGCATTTTGTTAAAATAAAAAGTCCAAATTTTGAGAAGTTATAGGTATAAGAATAAAGTAGAGAACCATACATTGGAAGTATCAGGATTCTTCGAGGTGATCAAAGATATAGATACTTATGCTAGGTATTCCGTCATAAGTAAAATATTTGAGAACTTGCTTCTCACTCAGGTTACTCATCCGTGGATGCACTCCTTGATGAGTAATGTTGTATGGCCTCCTTCCATTTAGTCGATATGCACTAAAAATAGCTGCATAATTTTTGAATCTGATTCCAACTAAATTAGAGCATTTGTTTCTATATTCGATATAGAATGGATTCATATCTTAACGATGTTAAGGTATATGGAGTTGTCAGGCTTATGCTTAAAACCATAATCCAGATAAACTTAAGGCACGTTTTAGTAATGGCGGTTTGTGGGTTATCCCGGGCTTTGATGAGGGTTAACATTCTACCATTTGCCGGATCAATAGTTATATTGTTCTTGACTCGCCATTTTTTTAGTAAAATGAATACTTTTCAGAAAACATTAATGGGAGTATGGTAGAACTAGAAGTGATTCCAGAACAACAAACGGTTACTGAATATTTTGTAAGTGTATATGTGCTCCTTGCCGTGTCAACTACGGCTATGCGGAATCAAAAACTTTAAAACTTGAGCACAATACACTAAAATTCCCAGGATACAAGCCCAAACACGGCACTAAACAAACCCTAACTAGAGTTTTAACTACTCGGTCGTATGTTTTTGTAAGTGTGGTTGATTTTTATACTAGTATGTGTATAATCAAGTATACCAATACCCGTAAAAATACATATACCGTATTTCTACCAAAATACGAATACCGTATTTGTACCGAAAATACAAAATACACGTATTCGTACCGAAAATACAAAATACACGTATTCATATTTAGAAAGAAATACATGTATTTATACAAATACACGTATTCGTATAAATACCGTATTCGTGTTAAAATACAAATACCCAAAAGAGGGCAATATAATACTAGCATAAAAAATAGCCGTCTTTCAAACCTGCTAGTAATACTATGTTAGTGTATATGCCCTAGGGGCCATTATTGTATCATACTTGCATGTATATTACTTAATGGAAGCTTGGGATATTCACAGTTGTATATACAGTCTTGCTAAACATGGTAGTATGCTACTTGGTTTGTGTCTACTTTAATATGTGCATATGTTTCTTGTAACGTATCACTTATACATATCAGTAGAGCCCATAGGTTCTTTGCTAAATTACCAGCGTTGTGATGGCAGTCACACCAGTGGGGGCTGGGTAGTCTATAAGCAACATCCTATACTTGTCCCTAGTCGTAGGATTATCGAGACAGGGCATCGATACTCCAGAGTAGACTAGTGTGTACGCTTCTCATCCCAGTTGGGGAGATGGTCTGTCCCACAGCCATCAGTACGTCGTACTGGAGATAGTATACAGGTGCTCGTTAGCTTACGGGTACACCGGACAGGACTCGCAGGGGAACTGATTGGTTGGTATTATACCCGTCGTCAGTTAACAGTTCCCAGGTGACATGAGTACAGCATAGTCCGCAGACTTGACACGGCTACTTCGCCTCGAGTGTATCCCACTGTTCTTATATTGCTACCCTACCACGGATCAAAGGAGTGGTGCAAACAGGTAGCAGTTGGGTGCAGTCCCGAGCACTAGGAGGCAGTGGCGGTTAGACAGGATTCGTCTCTCCCGGTATTGGGAGTTGATATCGCGCTGTGTCAGAGAGCCATTACACAAAGTTCCTGGCCAGGGCAAGCGAGATTTACTGGTAGGTTCCAGTAGTTTCTCAGGGTGTAATGGGCTACGCTCCGACACGACTTATACCGCTATTAGGGGACTGGCGCTTTCCGCCCCCTAGGCTCGATATGCGATAGTCTTAGACGAACAGACCGGACTGTACAGAGATTGTCACATCAGGCTCAGTAGGAGTTTGGATGGGTTTCCTCATCGGCCTTCTTATCGACATCTACCTGGGGACCGTTACGTACAGCTAGTGCCGCTTGCGGTCTGTGGTTAATGTTGGATATATGTATGCCCTAAAGGCCATTATATGATAGTGGATGTATCTGTACATGTATATATATATTCAGTGTACATTCTTGCTCGACATGATAGTATGCTATCTGGTTCTTCTTTATCTGACATGTTGATTTGATCATGCTTTTATTCATTCATACATGCTGATAAAGCCCTGAGGATATCGGCTTGACTACTGTGATTATGATGGAGATCATACTAGTGGGACATCTGTAGTTTATAAGCATATCATGTAATGTCCCTAGTCGTAGGTATATCGAGACGGGACATTGATATACCAGAGTAGACTAGCGTATATGATACTAAACCCATACGATGGGCGATGAATGCTCCCACATTCATCGATGATTGACATCGAGATCATATACGGGTGCTCAGTGGTGACTGGGTACACTGGACGGACTCACCGAGATCTCCTATATGGAATTATATCTATCGTCGGATAGCAGTTCTCAGGTGACACTGGTGCAGGTTAGTCTGTAGACTCGAGATCGTCATAGAGTCTTGTGTGCTCTCCCACTGTACTTTGATTACCACCCTACCACGGCTCTACTAAGTCGTGCAAATAGGTGACTGTTGGGTACAGTCCTGAGACACACGAAGGCGATGAGCGATAGGAGGGGTTTCATCTCTCCCGGTATTAGGAATTGATGATGTGCTGTGCTCGACTGGTTATATCAGTAAGTCCCTGGCTAGGGCTTCTGAGATTTACTGATAAGTGTTATCAGTAGTTTCTCGATCTGTTATTGACCATTCACCGGCATGATTTATTGAGTTATTGGGGTCGACGTGACCATCCCTAGGCTCGATATGCAGCATATCTGATGAAGAGACCGGATTGTACGGTGGTGTTGCCGGTTGGCTCGACGGGAGTTGTAGCAGGTTCGCTTGTTTTCTTCTGATCGCTCAATACCCGGGTGGCCGTTATGTTTAGCTGACCGCTTTCGGCTTGGGGGTGCTTGATATGATTATCACCCACTGCCGGCGTATTGACGAGTCTTAGAGTCCCACAAAGGAGTTACCTAGTCCAGGCGAAACGTTGTGGTGCGCGTATGCGATATGCGCATGGACCCGGTTAAAACGCGCGTATGAGATACCGTATATTGATCGGGCGGCTTGCTTTTGGTTGGGTCGTATGTGATATGGCCGGATTGATAAATCATGTGTTGATTTATCATTTAACCATTAGTTTCTCACTAGAAATCCTTTCTTGTATTTTTGATGTATGCATGCATGTATGCATTCTTTCTTGATTCATGCACATATGGATGTGCATGCACACATACATACATACATCATCCTTCATAGTTGTATATACATAGAAAATGGTGGCAATATAAGACTTACACCATGGTTTTATATATATGTATTATTATTGCATTTTTTTTAAAACAAAAAGAAAAAGAAAAGGATAATTCTTGGTTTGTTTCTACACTCTTCTTTGACCTAACCATGCTCACCTACTTTTAACCATGGATTAACTTTCCTTTTATGTTTTAATTCAAATTCAATAATATCTTTATCATTTAACCATGGTTTGAGATGAGAAGTGGAAAATATATATACATATATTTTCCATTTTTTGATAAGAGTTTATCTTTTCTCTTGTTCTAAAAAGGCCATCATCTTCTTTCTCCTTCTTCTTTTGCTCTCTAGATTTCTCTAGTGAGCAAATTACTCACCGAGTTAGGATTTTGAAGTGAGAAAAGCCACCACAACATCATTCTACACAAGTCTTGCCCACTTGTTTACAGTGTTAGCTTCATTCTCTTCTCTTGATAAAGTGAAGTTGCAAGCTTGGACGAAGGAGCTTCGGGTTGATCGTCGTGGACACTAGAAGACCACAAGCGAACCCTTCTCCAACCTTCAAGTGGCCAAGGAGTCTAGCGTAGGGAGCTACAAAGGTTGTACTCTCAAAACCCTAGTCTTTGTTACTTGTAAAGTTATGAAACCCTAAATTTCTAGGATTGATTCTTTGTATGTTCACTTAGCACTCTAAAAATTCAATTTTTGAGACATGTGATGCTTCCAAACCTTTCATAGGGTGCTAGGTAAACCTAACATTGGTATCAGAGCTACTAAGCATTGGATGTCGACATATGGGGGGTTCTCACTGTGTGACAGTGTGGCGAAGCATAGGCTCTTACCCACAGGGTGTCCCGAGACCGGAAGGTGTTCCGGCGGGTTGTAGTCCTCGCGAGGGGGCATGCGTAAAAAGTAGCTGCTGAGGGACCCGTTGGTGCCATGGAGACCCCATTGGATGGGGTGGCTGCCTGACCTACATTGGTATCAGAGCCGACCTAGAACATTAGGCGACACTTTAACGAAGTAAAAACTCCGATTGAACCAAAATACGGATTCTTTGCACCCTCTTTGAACATTTTTCCAAAACTGCTTATTTTCAGAATTAAAAATATGTAAAAAATACAGCATGGAATTCTTAGACACACTGTAAAAAATGAAACCCTAATACCCAAATTCCACCACGGTGGGCCGCGGCTCCACGGTCGTACAGAGCCATTAAGGCTGCATTTTTGTACAGTGTGCTTCTTGTCTGCTTGTAGATGTTTTTGGGTATTTTTAATCTGGTTTAAGTGACAAATGTTCTGGGGATGGTTTTGAGTTCAATGATTCGATCGGAATTTTGATTTCGTGTCTATTCCGGGTAATTTAGAAAGTATTGAATTGTTCGAACGAGTATCATTTGCTCACTTTTCACGGGGTTTAAATCTTTCGGAGATACGTGCAAGTTTTATGGTGGACCCTCTAGAAGACAACAAACCTTAACTCGATTATGTGACCGTCTTGAACTGCCTTTTGAAGCTTAGGGTTTGGGGCATTACGGCGTGCTACATGTGAGGCGTTGGCTTGACCCTTCTACGGCAGGACCGCTACTACTGTGGCACACTCCGGGTTTTTGAACTCCGCTCAAGTGTTGAGCTTTAGGGAATTTTGGGTATTTGATCATTCGTTCGAAAACTTTAATACTGTCTAATTTATCTGGAATGTGATGCAATGTGTGGAATTCATATTACTAGACATAAAATACGAAGTATGTGATATTTCGCATTTACGATGTCTAAAGAGAATGTGGATTCCAGATATTGCAGTTTTACACTTTCTTTTCTGTGACCGTAAGTGTAGTATGTAGTGGTATTGCTGATTGTCGTTGCTATACATCGACGACAATCGGTGTATGCATACTTACTTACGTTGATGATATGAGATATTATGTGTTGCTGAGATATGATGTGCAGGATTGTCGCGATTGAATAGCCGGGGGGTTTTATGTGAGATGAGAGTTTTATATTTTCATTCATGTAAATTCAAATGTAATGTAATATTCTTTTATTTGGGGCACTTCCGGGTTGAGGTTGATGCCACCAGTGTTGTATATTATTTACTTTTCTGCATTAGGATGGACCCAAGGAGGGGAGCACAAGTGACCGGGTTCTGGGGTTCAGTGGGAGGCCATCTCGAGGAGTCGAGACCGGGTCTCCTAAACTCCAGAATTGGTAGGGTCGCTTACCGCTCTCATAGGGGTCCAGGGTGTGGGCTTGGCTATTCATCGCGACTGTGGAATCCGTATTTTCTATTATTGGCTAAATACTAAATACAGACGTCCTAGTATATCCCACATTATATCTATGTTTCTGCTGCCTGTGTTCTGTGATATCTGAGACGAATGACATATTGTATATATGATATATAGTAGACGTTGCTTATGTTTTACACCCGCGCTAGTCCCGTCCCGGTATGCCGTTAGTTAAGTAACCTAACGGTGCATAACGGAACATTGCGGCGAATGCGGATGGCATAAGCGTACGTGTTATTTTCGTTTCTTTTCTGTGATTGGCTTAAGGACTTAAATGATGGGGCTACATTAATGTGATTAATGTAAAGAAAATAAACCTAAAAAGATGTTGTAGAATCGGATTTGATAACCACTAGGCTATTTATGAAAAATCTACATTTCAAAACTGCGGAGCTTAAGCCACTCCTTTTGAAAACCATTTGATTCTACAACGATATCAAGTTCAAAGCGTTAAAGATTTTCTTAAAAATCATCCGCAACCCTCCGTCATTTTAGGAAGTAGAGTACTTAGTATTCGTGCTACGTTTGTTGACTATAGTTAAGGCGTAGTGTACGGTAGCTAAGTGATGTCTTCCTACATTGCATATGATGCAGATTAATTAGGACATTCATGTGACTTTGTTGACCTTAGTTAAGGGTCATGTAAGTGGGTCTAATTAATCAAGAAATGACGGGTAGAACTTGACTGGTACTTATGATTTGTTGACCTTAGTTAAGGTCATAAGTACTAGGGGTAAAAACCACATCGGGAATTTCAATAGTTGAAATTTGCAATGAGATTCCATACCTTCCATGTGATGGTTGGATCCCGATCCCACTGTGGGCAATAGTTGCTCCCAGGAGAGTTTTGCAGTTTACAATTAGCTAACTCATTAGGTGTCTAGAAAGATGTTAACGGGGCTACGCCTCTGGGAAAACGAGGTTTACTTTAATTAGGTCCGTGCGAAAGCACGGGGAACCTCCCTCAAGTACCGACACTGGCCTGGCTGAACGGTTAGAGAAGTTGTAGACTGTAATTAATCCTGGTTAGTTTTTCTTTTTAAGGTTTGAAAGAAAAACTCGATTAAAGCAGTGGGAAACATCGATTAGACAAGATAATAACCAATCTGATCTATGCAAGAGCTTTCGTTGAGTGTATTCTTTTCTCTCTCTTAATGGCAGATACCAATGAATGGACTCAAGCTTCTACTAGATAAAAATAAACTGAATGGGACCAATTATAAAGACTGGCTGAGGAATTTGAAAATAGCCTTGACTTATGATAAAGTATCATATGTCCTCACGGCTTCAGCCCCGCCCGTCCCAGGTCCAAAATCCTCAATTGCGGACAAAGAAGTCCGCAAGACATGGGACGCTGACTGTGCCACGGCCAAATGCCTCGCGCTTGCATCGATGGACAACACACATCAAAAGCAGCACGAGGATATGGACATTCAAACCATATTGCTCCATACAAAGGAGTTGTATGGAGAGCAATCCCGTGTATTACGATACAAAGCATCAAAGAAATTGTTTCAGATGCGAATGGCCCCTGGCACACCAGTAGGAGATCATGTTCTGAAGATGATAGCTCTTATAGAAGAGCTTGAGGGCTTTGGATGGACGATGGACAATGAACAATATACGGATATTATTCTGCAGTCCCTCCCCTCCACCTTTGCTCAATTCATAGTGAACTTCAACATGCACAACATGGAGAAGGAACTCCCTGAACTCCTTAATATGTTAAGGAGTGCAGAGAGCACTATGAAATCAGCAAAAACTCCCGTTATGACTGTTGGACAGTCTTCCTCTTCTCGCCCAAAAGCTAAGGCCAAGGGAAAGAAAAAGAAGAAGCCCACCAATCTAAGGGTGGAGTTAAAAAGGTGAAGGGAAAGGAAAAGTCCAAAGCTGGAGACTCGGGGAAAGGGGAATGTTTTCATTGCCACAAGACAAGACATTGGAAACGCAACTGCACGGAGTACTTAAATCTCAAGAAGAAGCATGGTGATGCTTCTGCTTCAGGTGCGTTTGTGACAGAAAACTGTTTTTCAATAAACTCTACTTCCTGGGTATTGGATACCGGTTCAGGTTCTCACATTTGCAATTCTATGCAGGGGCTGAGAAATAGCAAGGTTTTGAAGACAGGTGACCATACTCTCCGCGTTGGAAATGGTTCCAATGTACATACAGTCGCAGTGGGAGAGTATCACTTGGGGTTGCCATCTGGGTGTATATTGGTTTTAAACCCATGTTATTTTGTACCAAGTATGCTTTGTAATATAATATCCGTTTCTTTGTTAGACAATGAAGGATATAATTTTGTATTGCAGAAAAATGTTATGAACATTCACCTGAATCAAATGTTGGTTGGGTATGGTACGCTTAATAACGGATATATGTCCTAAATCAACACACAGTTTTTAGTATACAACACACTAATAAAAGAAAACTTTCAGAATTAAATGAAGTTTTTCTTTGGCACTGTAGACTTGGTTATATTAACGAAACAAGACTAAACAAGTTACACAAAGATGGATATTTAAACTCTTTTGAATATAAATCTTATGCGACTTGCCAGTCTTGTATCAAGGGTAAAATGATCAAAACTCCGTTTACCGGACACGGAGAAAGAGCTACTAAGCTCCTAGGCCTCATACATAGTGATGTATGTTGGCCAATGTCTACACAGGCTAGAGGCGGTTTTACATACTTCATTACGTTCACTGACGATTTCTCAAGATTCGGTCATGTATTTTTATTAAAGCATAAGTCCGAAGCTTTCGAGAAATTCATTGAATATAAACAAGAAGTAGAAAAACAAACCGGCTTGAGTATCAAGATACTTCGATCAGATCGAGGTGGTGAGTATCTCAGTACAGAATTTGCAAACTTCCTAAAAGAGAATGGGATTCTCTCTCGGCTCACTCCTCCTTACACACCACAGCACAACGGTGTGTCAGAACGACGGAATCGGACCCTATTAGATATGGTCTGTTCTATGATGAGTGATGCTGAGTTACCCGTCTCATTTTGAGGGCAGGCATTGGAGACTGCAGTGTTTCTACTGAACAGGATTCCAACCAAAGCCGTGTCTACCACTCCATATGAGATATGGCATGGGAAGAGACCATCTCTTAAGAGAATTAAGATTTGGGGTTGCCCGGCCTATGTTAAAAAGAAGAATACGGACAAACTCGAGACACGGTCAGTCATGTGTAACTTTGTGGGATATCCAAGGAACTCTTATGGATATCTATTGTACCACAAGGAGGAACAAAAGGTGTTTATTTCTCAGTATGCCACATTCTTGGAAAAAGAGTTTTTCACAGATAAAGATGATGGCAAGGTGGTGGATCTAGAAGAGGTTCTAGAGACACAAACTACAAATGACTACTTGGTTGAACCGGCTGTTGCAATAGAAACTGAGGAACCTCGACCACTCCGTAGGTCTGGTAAGACTTCTCGCCCACCGGAGAGATACTACGGTTTCCTCATTGATGGTGACGGAGAAGATTGCATCATGGATGATGATGATCCTACCAGTTTTCAGCAAGCTATCACGAGTGGAGACTCTGTGAAGTGGCTGGATGCCATGAGATCCGAAATGGAGTCTATGTACACCAACAAAGTATGGACTTTGGACGTTGTACCCCCTGGGGTAAAACCTGTGGGGTGCAAATGGATCTTTAAAAGAAAGATTGGTGTAGATGGGCAAGTGGAGACCTATAAGGCAAGACTTGTGGCGAAGGGTTTTCGTCAAAGACCGGGTTTGGACTATGACGAGACTTTTTCTCCCGTAGCCATGTTTAAATCCATTCGGATCCTACTTGTTATTGCTGCTCACTACGACTATGAAATCTGGCAGATGGATGTTAAAACGGCATTTCTAAATGGAAATTTAGAAGAATGCGTTTATATGGATCAGCCAGAGGGCTTCATTGACAGTGGGAGCAGCGGGAAAGCATGTAAATTGCTTAAATCCATATATGGGTTAAAGTAGGCATCACGGAGTTGGAACATCTGTTTCGATGATGTCATCAAAGAGTTTGATTCATCAAAAATCCAGATGAACCTTGTGTTTATAAAAAGGCTGTAGGGAGAGCTGTCGCATTCCTCGTATTGTACGTAGACGACATTCTTCTGATAGGAAATGATATTCCTATGCTACAGTCGGTCAAATCTTTCTTATCACTGAGGTTCTCCATGAAGGACCTGGGTGATGCCATATATATTCTGGGCATAAGGATCTATAGGGATAGATCCAAAAAGTTATTGGGATTGTCCCAAACCAGGTACATCAACACCATCCTAAAAAGGTTTAGTATGGAAGACTCCAAGCGGGGTGCCTTACCCGCTTGCCATGGGGTCACTCTCTCCAAGGACTCTTGCCTAAAGACCGATGAAGAGAGAGCTCGCATGAGCATTATATCCTATGCTTCGGCAGTAGGATCTATAATGTATGCGATGTTATGTACACGCCCAGATGTAGCTTATGCACTTAGTGTTGTAAGCAGGTATCAATCCAACCCAGGGGAGAATCACTGGACAGCTGTGAAGAACATTCTTAAGTACTTACGAAGGACTAAAGAATTGTTCTTGGTGTATGGTAATGGAGATCTCCAAATGGAGGCCTTTACCGATTCGAGCTTCCAGAGCCATAAGGACGACAGCAAATCTATCTCTGGGTTTGTATTTACCCTCAATGGAGGGGCGGTAAGTTGGAAGAGTTCCAAACAGGATACCGTTGCAGACTCTACGATGGAAGCAGAGTACATTGCTGCAAATGATGCCGCCAAGGAAGCCGTCTGGATGAAGAAGTTCGTCTCGGAGCTAGAAGTAGTTCCAACTTATTGATCCAATACCATTGTATTGTGATAATAATGGGGCTATGGCGTTAGCCAAGGAGCCCAGGTCCCATCAGCGGTCCAGACACATCCTGAGGCGCTTTCATTTGATCCGGGAGATTGTAGATCACCGCGAGATCGAGATTAGGAGAGTAGACACTGTTGGATATATGTATGCCCTAGAGGCCATTATGTGATAGTGGATGTATTTATACATGTATATATATTCAGTGTACATTCTTGCTCGACATGATAGTATGCTATCTGGTTCTTCTTTATCTGACATGTTGATTTGATCATGCTTTTATTCATTCATACATGCTGATAAAGCCCTAAGGATATCGGCTTGACTACTGTGATTATGATGGAGATCATACTAGTGGGACACCTGTAGTTTATAAGCATATCCTGGAATGTCCCTAGTCGTAGGTATATCGAGATGGGGCATTGATATACCAGAGTAGACTAGCGTATATGATACTAGACCCATATGATGGGCGATGGATGTTCCCACATTCATCGATGTTTGACATCGAGATCATATACGGGTGCTCAGTGGTGACTGGGTACACTGGACGGACTCACCGAGAACTCCTATATGGAATTATATCTATCGTCGGATAGCAGTTCTCAGGTAACGCTGGTACAGGTTAGTCTGTAGACCCGAGATCTTCATAGAGTCTTGTGTGCTCTCCCACTGTACTTTGATTACCACCCTACCACGGCTCTACTGAGTCGTGCAAACAGGTGGCCGTTGGGTACTGTCCCGAGACACACGAAGGCGATGAGCGATAGGAGGGGTTTCGTCTCTCCCGGTATTGGGAGTTGATGCTGTGCTGTGCTCGACTGGTTATATCAGTAAGTCCCTGGCCAGGGCTGCTGAGATTTACTGATAAGTGTTATCAGTAGTTTCTCGATCTGTTATAGACCATTCACCGGCACGACTTATTGAGTTATTGGGGTCGACTTAACCATCCCTAGGCTCGATATGCAGCATATCTGACGAAGAGACCGGACTGTACGGTAGTGTTGCCGGTTGGCTCGACGGGAGTTGTAGCAGGTTCGCTTGTTTTCTTCTGATCGCTCAATACCCGGGTGGCCATTACGTTTAGCTGACCGCTTGCGGCTTGGGGGTGTTTGATATGATCATCATCCACTGCCGGCGTATTGATGAGTCTTAGAGTCCCACAAAGGAGTTACCTAGTCCAGGCAAAATGTTGTGGTGCGCGTATGAGATATGCGCATGGACCCGGTTAAAATGCGCGTATGAGATACCGTATATTAATCGGGCGGCTTACTTTAGGTTAGGTCGTATGTGATATGGCCGGATTGATAAATCAAGTGTTGATTTATCATTTAACCATTAGCTTCTCACTAGAAATCCATTCTTTTTCTTTTTGGATGTCTGCATGTATGTATGCATTCATTCTTGTTCATGCACATATGGATGTGCATGCACACATGCATACATACATCATTCTATCATGGTTGTTTATACATTGAAAATGGTGGCAATATGAGACTCACACCTTGGTTATTTATATGGATTATTACTTCTATTTGTTTTAAAACAAAATATAAAAGGAAAGGATAATTCATGATATGTTTCTACACTCTTCTTTGACCTAACCATGCTCACCTACCCTTAACCATGGATTAAACTTTCCTTTCATGTTTTAACTCAAATTAAATAATATCTTTATCATTTAACCATGGTTTGAGATGAGAAGAAATAAATATATATACATATATTTTCTTTTTCTTTTCAAGGGATTATCTTTTCTCTTCTTCTCAAAAAAAGCCATCATCTTCTTCAACCTTGCTCCTTTTGCTCTCTAGATCTTTCAAGTGAGCAAAATACTCAACAAGATAAGATTTTTAAGTGAGAAAGAGAAGCACAACACCATTCTACACAAGTCTTGCCCACTTGTTTAGAGTGTTAGCTTCATTTCTTTCCTTTGATAAAGTGAAGTTGCTAGCTTGGACAAAGGAGGGGTGGATCGTCGTGGACGTTAGAAGACCTCAAGCTAATCGTTTTCCTCTCAAGTGGCCAAGGAGTCTATAAAAGGGAGCTACAAAGGTTGTACTCTCAAAACCCTAACCTTTGTTACTTATGATGTTGCTTAATGATTTGAAACCCTAATTTTCTAGGATAGATCCTTTGTATGCTTACTTAGCACCATAAAAATTTGATCTTTGTGACATGTGATGCTTCCAAACCTCTCATAGGGTGCTAGGTAAACCTAACAGACACAAAGAATAACGCCGCGGATCCATTCACCAAGGCCCTCCCTCAGCCGCAACATGAGCGACTTTTTGAGATGTTGGGTATGAGATACGCCAATAACTGGCCTTAGTGCAAGTGGGAGATTGTTGGATATATGTATGCCCTAGAGGCCATTATATGATAGTGGATGTATCTGTACATGTATATATATATTCAGTGTACATTCTTGCTCGACATGATAGTATGCTATCTGGTTCTTCTTTATCTGACATGTTGATTTGATCATGCTTTTATTCATTCATACATGCTGATAAAGCCCTGAGGATATAGGCTTGACTACTGTGATTATGATGGAGATCATACTAGTGGGACATCTGTAGTTTATAAGCATATCCTGGAATGTCCTTAGTCGTAGGTATATCGAGACGGGGCATTGATATACCAGAGTAGACTAGCGTATATGATACTAGACCCATACGATGGGCGATGAATGCTCCCACATTCATCGATGTTTGACATCGAGATCATAAACGGGTGCTCAGTGGTGACTGGGTACACTGGACGGACTCACCGAGAACTACTATATGGAATTATATCTATCGTCTGATAGCAGTTCTCAGGTGACACTGGTGCAGGTTAGTCTGTAGACCCGAGATCGTTATAGAGTCCTGTGTGCTCTCCCACTGTACTTTGATTACCACCCTACCACGGCTCTTCTGAGTCGTGCAAACAAGTGGCCGTTGGGTACAGTCCCGAGACACACGAAGGCGATGAGCGATAGGAGGGGTTTCGTCTCTCCCGGTATTGGGAGTTGATGTTGTGCTGTGCTCGACTGGTTATATCAGTAAGTCTCTGGCCAGGGTTGCTGAGATTTACTGATAAGTGTTATCAGTAGTTTCTCGATCTGTTATAGACCATTCACCGGCACGACTTATTGAGTTATTGGGGTCGACGTGACCATCCCTAGGCTCAATATGCAGCATATCTGACGAAGAGACCGGACTGTACGGTGGTGTTGCCGGTTGGCTCGACGGGAGTTGTAGCAGGTTCGCTTGTTTTCTTCTGATCGCTCAATACCCGGGTGGCCGTTACGTTTAGCTGACCGCTTTCGGCTTGGGGGTGTTTGATATGATCATCACCCACTGCCGGCGTATTGACGAGTCTTAGAGTCCTACAAAGGAGTTACCTAGTTCAGGCGAAACGTTGTGGTGCGCGTATGCGATATGCGCATGGACCCGGTTAAAACGCGCGTATGAGATACCGTATATTGATCGGGCGGCTTGCTTTTGGTTGGGTCATATGTGATATGGCCGGATTGATAAATCAAGTGTTGATTTATCATTTAACCATTAGTTTCTCACTAGAAATCCTTTCTTGTATTTTTTATGTATGCATGCATGTATGCATTCTTTCTTGATTCATGCACATATGGATATGCATGCACACATACATACATACATCATCCTTCATGGTTGTATATACATAGAAAATGGTGGCAATATAAGACTCACACCATGGTTTTATATATATGTATTATTATTGCATTTGTTTTAAAACAAAAAGAAAAAGAAAAGGATAATTCATGGTTTGTTTCTACACTCTTCTTTGACCTAACCATGCTCACCTACTTTTAACCATGGATTAACTTTCCTTTTATGTTTTAACTCAAATTCAATAATATCTTTATCATTTAACCATGGTTTGAGATGAGAAGTGGAAAATATATATACATATATTTTCCATTTTTTGATAAGAGTTTATCTTTTATCTTGTTCTAAAAAGGCCATCATCTTCTTCCTCCTTCTTCTTTTGCTCTCTAGATTTCTCTAGTGAGCAAATTACTCACCAAGTTAGGATTTTGAAGTGAGAAAAGCCACCACAACATCATTCTACACAAGTCTTGCCCACTTGTTTAGAGTGTTAGTTTCATTCTCTTCTCTTGATAAAGTGAAGTTGCAAGCTTGGACAAAGGAGCTTCGGATGGATCGTCGTGGACACTAGAAGACCTCAAGCGAACCCTTCTCCAACCTTCAAGTGGACAAGGAGTCTAGCGTAGGGAGCTACAAAGGTTGTACTCTCAAAACCCTAGTCTTTGTTACTTGTAAAGTTATGAAACCCTAATTTTCTAGGATTGATTCTTTGTATGTTCACTTAGCACTCTAAAAATTCAATCTTTGAGACATGTGATGCTTCCAAACCTTTCATAGGGTGCTAGGTAAACCTAACAGTTAAACCCACTGCCAACGTAGTGTCGAGTCTTTAGAGTCCTACACAGAGGGTTTCCCTGCTCCAGGCGAAACGATATAGAGGTCGTATGGTTTTACGACAAGGGTTCGGACGCATACGTGTTTAAACGCATGTATGACGTTCGGACACTTTTTACTAGCCGGCTTTAGTTTAAGCCAGATTCTAGTATCAGGTTATTGGATTTATACAGTCTAAAGTTTTTCCGTGTTTTCACGGATTGGAGGGGCGTTCTCGTAATTTTCTGGGAAGCTTCTAGAAGTATGGTGACTTGGGGGTTAAGGTGGCATATGCATTAATTGGATTAATGAGTCATGTAGTGATTCATACATTGAGTTAATGATTCATTTAATGTTTTATATGACTCATGTGATGAATCACTTAGTGTATTAATGAAACATGATGATATATCATTATTTGTTATTCATTTAATTATATGATATGTTTCATCTATACACATATGACTTCATTCATCCAAAAGAATTCATATCATCACCTTCTCTCTCCTCAAGCTCTCTCATTCTTGAAACCCTAACCCTAACCTCTCATGTGTTGAGATCAAGGGTTAGCTAGACTAATACATCCATAACCTCACTCTATATCCCCTAGGTAGCTTAGATTAGCACTTTGAGCAACCTAGTTATCTCAAGTTAGAGATCAAGCTTGGACAAGGAGCTTTCGGGTGGATCGTCTTTGACTCAAGGAGGCCGTTGAGATGCCGATGTTCCAAGGAGCCTACGAGGAGTGGAGGACAGCGATGAAGACCCGAAAGACAAGTAACGTGAGGTATAACTTCGAATCCGAGTAGTTAAACCTCTCGTAGTTTGCTAGTAACGGTTCAGATACGATTCATGCGCTCAAGTCCGTGTTACGAAGCTTTGATAATCGTTTTTCATATATTCCGCCTCCCCGCAAGTTCGTGGGGTGCGTGATATGGACTTACAGTGGTATCAGAGCCAACTAAACCATTACTAGCTTGTTAGCAACTAATTAGAAGTTCGATCGACGGAAAACACGAAAACAAAACCCTAACCCCCTATCAGTTTCTGTTAATTTTAAATATGTCTAAAAAATTATTTGATGTGCCTTAAAATTCACAGCAGGGAAATATAAGAATATTGGGAAAATATGAGCCCCTAACTCGGCAAGACGGCCGCGGATCTGCGGCAATAAGGTGCTTTTGGCCGCGGATCCGTCGCCGAGTCAACGCCGAGTTGACTCGGATTTGCTCTGTTATTCATATTGTTTGGTGTTTTGGTTTCCTGTATGTTCTGTTTCTACCTAGGTTACTTCAGTGCAGGTTTGCTTTTGGGGTAAACACGGATAAAGGTTGTCGATCGATGTTCTAAGTTATTTGCTAATTGGGTTTTTA
The DNA here is from genome assembly GCA_030015575.1 of Agapanthus africanus. Lineage (NCBI taxonomy): Eukaryota > Viridiplantae > Streptophyta > Magnoliopsida > Asparagales > Amaryllidaceae > Agapanthus > Agapanthus africanus. Next base: position 446,389,545 of record JASDDO010000012.1, on the reverse strand, counting down.
TCTGTAATGTTTAATATGTTCGTAAACCTCCCCTAACTGCCAGTATGTCGGTTGGCAGGGGGTTGCACATTTCTGTAATGTTTACTGTTTGTGTATATGGACTTGATTGGAATGTTGTGATGATTAGCCGGGGTTTAAGATGTGTTTTATATTCATTCATTCGATGTAATTGTAATATGATGTAATATTCTTTTGCGGGGCACGTTGCGGTTGTAGCCACCGTTGTATTATTTCTTTTTTACCGCTTTTGCTCCTAGGATAGACCCAAGGTGGGGTGCACAAACTACCGGGTACTTTGAAGTGTTTAGTGGCCTACTCACATTGTTGAGGGAGACCGCTTCACTTCGGGTACTTGGCGGGTAGTTTGCCGTACCCGTAGGGGTCTAGGGTGGGGTAATGGCTATTCATCACAACTGTGTAATCCATCTTTTATTGCAGGCTCAAAGCAAATGCAGATTGCTAGTATATCCAATAAAGTTCATCAGTGATCTGGAATGCTTATTATTGCGTCTGACGAATGTACAATATCTATATATGATAGCTATTAGACGTCACTTACGTTTTACACCCGCGCTAGCCCAGCCCCCACTCTGTCGTTAGTTAAGTAACCTAACGGGTGATGACGGGACCCCGTGGCGAATGCGGATGGCATAAAAGGACGTGGTATTTTCGTTTTTTTCTGCAATGATAGGATAAATGATGGGACGCATTATTATAATGCAAAGAAAATAAACCAAAGTTTAATCGTTGGAACAAATTTAAATGAAACCACTCGGTTATTTTAAAAGATCAGAATTTTTAATTGCGGAGCTTTAACCACTCTTTTTAAAAAGTATCAGGTTCCTTCGATTATATCAAGTTCACTACGTTCACGGTTTTGCCAAAACCAATCGTAGCCCTCCGTCATTTCAGTTAAATATTCAGTAGTATTCAAGTTATGTATTTTGACCTTCGCCAAGGCATAGTGATTGGTAGCTGCTGGATATTTATTTGTAGCATAGATAGATGCGTTGGTTTGGGATAGTCGTACTACTATTTTGGCCTTCGTCAAGGGTATGTACGGGTGGGTTCAAATTAACCTGGATAATGACGGGTAGAACTTGACATGTGACTTATGATATGTTGGCCTTCGTCAAGGTCATAAGAGCATGGGGCAAAAATATACATCGGGAATTTCTAAAGAATCTGAAATTTGCAGAGAGTTGCATACCATTTTGGAGTTTGATGAATGTTGGTAGGATTCCTTCAACATTATCATACGATGATATTTTGGATCCCGATCCTACTGTGAATACATGATACTTATCAGGAGATTCGTCAATTAACGATCAATGCTATAAACCAAGTAGGTGCCAGAAAGGTGTCAGCGGGGCTACGCCCCCAGAGAAAAGAGGTTATTTAATTAAGGAACTTCGCGAAAGCGTTGGAAAACCTCCCTCGAAGTATCAACACTGACCTGGCTGAACGGTTAAGCAAGAATTGTACGGTGAGAATAGTCATGGCTAATTCTTCTTTTATGGTTTGAGGAGGGATTCGAGAAACAGTGAGAGCCATCCTGTTTAGATAAATTAAAAACCATTCTAAATTTGCAAGAGCATCATGCTAAAGTGTTTTCTTCTCTCTCTCTTAATTGCAGCGACCTTGTGACCATGACTAGGTTACATCTAGATAACAAATTGACTGAATCTGACTTATATGACTGACAAAGGTCTGTCCAGATGTCCATTACCTATGACAATTTCACGACCCGAAAGTACGGAACGTGACCGGCACTTAGATTACGAAGCGTCTAGAGGCGCAACGTAACCTAAGTAAGCCGAAGCCCAGAAATCTAAACCATAAAAAGAAGAAGTAAAGGAAAACATGTAGAAAACAAGTTTAAAAGAAACATCCAATTTTCTCAAAAATTTCGGCAGAGTCTCCTTTGTAAAAACTGGCCCCAAACGGGTACAACAAGTATAAATACATATAAACAATAAAATGCATCCCCAAACGGGATCTAGCTCTATGCCAAAAGGCGGAAACAACCACACCAATGCACTATAGTATACAACGCCAAAGGGCGAGGCTTAAAACTTAAAAGAACACAAATCCACCAGATAACATAATAATACAAGCGCGACTCTAAGGTCGAAATAAATAACCGGTCCAGTAACTATCAAGTAATACAAGTTTGGTTGATAGAGCTTACTAGATACAAATGAAATAATAAAAATACAACGGCGGTCCAGATACAAATGAACCAACCTACCGTGCAAATCACCCAGAATGAAACGATGTGCCAGCAAACTGCCAAGGAACCCTGTACATCAACCTATAATAAAATTTGGCGCAACGGGGGTGAGTTGCCAACTCGTGAGTAGAAGATATCTGCGAAAAGAAATCGAATGCACGACGCTGTCCTAGGTCATAATAATATACTAATATAATACTAATCCTCTAGTAATGGCAGGGTAATAAACTACGTGTAGTGCAAAAGCTCCGTGCCCGTGTCAGTGCCTTAAATAGTAATATGTCATGTGAATGGGTATGCATGCACCATGAATGTAAAAAAATCAATCCTGAAATCTGGATATATCTGTATAAGAAATCTTTAGCTTTTATCATGGTAAAATGTGTATAGAAATCTGAAGTATCAACGATGAAATCCATGGAAATCCGTGTCAAGCATCGACACAAAACATGTAAATCTCAAGTCTCAATACCTCATAATCTCAATGTCTCAAAGTCTCAATATCTCGGGCTCCGTCAGTCCGGATCGGCCTATATCATCAAATCTCACGACAACGGTCGGTATCCTCCGGATATCCGCCGCGCCAGACATCACCGGTAGGTAGTCTTCCCCTGCCAGGCTCATCGTCTACAACTCGATCTTCTTTCCCCGGGGTACCATACCGGGCCCACCATGTACCCGAGACGGTTCATCCACTCCTCGAATCGGGTCTCGAAATCCAACAGAAAACATGAAATCTCATGGTGGACGACACATACATCACGAGAAAACCGCATCTTATGTTTTAAAAAGTGAGGAGGAGAGAGAGAGAAGTTTTTATATATTCTTGCGGTTTTCCCCAAAAATCCAGAAATCTCATAGAAATCCAAAATCCCAAAATCATGAGTAAGTATATGATAAGTGTCGGCATATGCCCCAGAATACTGCATGATAACATGAAAATGTGAATGCATGAAATGTTGTAACACCCTAGAATTTGTTCTGTGACTAATTATATTTTAATATATGGTTTTTAATAAAAAGTTTACCAATTTGGTTTTTAATTATTTTATCCTATTTAATGAATATTTTATTATAGTTTTCCTAGGCTTGCACACACTTGTGCATGATAACTAGGTTGTTAAGTGTGGTTTAGCCATTTCTTAATCTAGTTTTAATTAATATTGTTTAGGTGTTTTGGGTTAAATAGTTATGGTTGTTTTAAAAATGAAAATGAATTTGAAATGGAATTTTAAATATTGTTTGAATGGTTGACCTTGGTGAGAGAGAGAGAGAGTGAGAATGGGGCATGATGGCTTTTGCTATGCTTCATTAAATGAAGAGAGAGAGAAGGGGGTTGACTTGCTTGTGTTCTCTCATTCTCTCACTCTCATTCTCTCACACAACACACACACACACACTCACCTGAACCCAGCAGCAGCAGCTCCAGCTTCAGCAGCAGGAGTGGCACCAGCATCAGCAGCAGCTCCAGCTTCAGCAGCAGCAGCATCTGTAGCAGCAGCAGCCCCAGCCACTACAGCAGCTCTTCTCTACTTCTTCACCTGCTCTCTAGAGTTCTTTAGGGTATATTTCTGAACCATTTTCCTAGTTTGCTTAGCTTGTGTGTTAATTAGCGTCGGTTTGTGTTAAATTGTGAGTTTAGTGCTAGTTATGGTGTTTTATGTGGAATTTTGGTTGGAATGTGTTGGAGTTGGTTAGCCTAGCTCATTCTAGTGTTGATAGGTCATCCCAACTGAGATTTAACCCAGATTTCACTAAAATACCATAAGGTTTCTAAATTGTGCAATTTGGTGTTTTTAAAGTGATATTTTGGGTATCTGTGATCTGCTTTTGACCCAGACACTTCAGGATAAAATTGAGCAAACTGGAGCATGTACACTAGGTCTAGATACCACCACCAGAGCACGAACCCACCATTCCCAAGGTAGGCCGCCGGTTTAATGCTTTTGGCCGCAATTTGCGGCCAAGTTGGGGACTGGGGTGTTGGGGTCTTGGCTAGGGTTGTCTGTAGGGTTGTATAGTGCTTTGGCATGTCTAGTTTTGTAAGATTTGACCTGTAGGAAAATATGGGATCAAATACGGTTTGTCATGTCCGTTGTGTTTACGCGATACGCGCGATGCGTGCATGGGTTCTGTGATCCAGCGTATCGCGGCGTGTCGCGATAGTTTTAGACGCGTATACACACGTTTTAGCGTATCGTGCACAAGTGCGTTTAGTTCGCGACGCGAGTTTCTCGTTTTGGTTCGATATCGCGTTTTGCGGAATATTTGGCTTATATATGATTTCCATGTCTTATTTGCAGGGTTGCAGGCAGGGACTACGGACACGGCTACAGAGGGGAGCAGATGGTAGGATTCACCTAGCGTGGAGCGTAGGTGAGTAGATTTAACATCTACAGGGGAATCGCCCGCATGGTGTTATGCGTCTGGGCTAGGATTCAATATTTGTCGCATATTCTACGTCATTGTTAGAATTGCGCTTTTAGTTTATTTCCTTGATATAGCTGTACTGTGACTAGCAGCCTAGGACACTGCACATATTATTGACGGTTCATGTTGCACGAGCACGGATTGTATGCTACACACACACCGTCAATAATTTCCATGTCACACACAACCCCTTATAGATACTTTATTGCTTATCAGACTTGACATCTAGTTTATCGGTATACCTATAGTGCATCTTACCATTAGTGATAGGTACATCTACACCTTACGATACAGCTACAGGTATACCTTGTACATATTTTACTTATACCCAGGGGGTATCCTTCATATTCTACTTATACCCAGGGGGGTATACGACATCTTTTACTTATAGGTAGATACATATATTTAGCTGTACCTTATTGATTTTGCATACATCTGGTTTCAGCTAAATACTTTCATTTACATGCTTGCATTCAGATATATCGCATATATTTATTCCTGGATTTGCGCATTTATTTATTTGGATTTTTACATGGTGTTTTCGGGATTTGGGAACCGCGGGAGTTCATGAAATTATGCATACATTGAAAAACCCGGTTTCCTTGATATGATATTTGCGCGTCAACCATGAGTTTTATTGTGCTGATTATATACTCCATACGAGGTGTGGTTGCCGTATGAGGGTACATGGTGGGGCCCGGTATGGTTCCCCTCGGCAAGAAGATCGATAGATTTTGCCGATTGAGCCTGGAGGCGGGAGAGTACCTACCGGTGACAGTACCCATGACTCGGCGGGGGATCACGGAGATACCGCTGGGAGTCATGTACGTATGCATACGTCGAAAGGCGAGGGTCAGAGATAGGCACTCGTGCTTTCAGGATAGCGTATGATACGTGGTCAGGATTTCTGTGTCGATGCTTGGCACATTGGTTTTCATGATATTTCTTTTAATACCTTTGTATATATAACAGGGGATTTAGCCGTTGTTATATATACCCTTACACCAATATTAGTGGAATGGGACGCTAATATATGTGTATTGCCCCCATCATATTATTTCTGTATATATACCTTTAGGATGTTAGATTCTTACTGGAGATTTGACTTGGGTTATTAGGTGATTCATTGAGATGGGATATTGGACATACCTATGTGATTGTTGATTTGTACATTCGGGATATAGGAGATTACTCGATATTGTACATTGAGGAGATGTGAGACTTATATGATGTGAGAGCCCAGTTTGGGGGCTGATTTGAGGATTTGTGGATTGGAGTGTCTTGATGGATTGTGATCCTGCCACGATGTCAGGTTTCCGTGGAAATGACATATTCCACCCTATACCTCACACTTATCTATTTTATGCACAGTTTCATATATTGGTAGTACCTGTTAGTGTACCCTTATGATAGTTGCATATTTGCTTTCTCATATCCCTATTGCATAGTTATTGCATACTATTATCATGTCATCATTGCTTCACATATTGATTGTACCTGCTAGTGTACTTTCCATTATTCTGCATTCACATGACATGTTATTACTGTAATCGTATATCTTAGATTCATGTTGTACGTACATTCCTGCGATTACCTGCATATGTTATCTACAATTCACGAGTTGGCAACTCACCCCCGTTGTGCCACAGGTATTTCAGGTTGTTCCCCAGAGTAGCCATCTATCATCTTTTGCTACAGATACCGCATCAGCTCACAGTACTATTTTGCTTAGGTGGGTTAGATGATTATCTGTATTTCATATTGTACATTCGTTGTATCTTGTACTCTCCATCTACTATTGTATTGTTGACTTAGAGACTTGGTGAGGACGTTATTGTATATTAATTGTGGATTTATTGTCTTTTATATACAGCTTTCTCTCTACTGTCTTTATTTCTTCGCTACGGCGTCGCATATATGTATTGTATTCATCTTGGCTAGTTTTTACAAAAAGGGGGTGTTGCCAAAATTTTAAAGATAGAAAGTAGAACTTTTACAGAATTTGGGTTGCGATTTCAAATGTTTCAAAAACTTATATTATCTTTTCTGTATTTTTATGGTTTAGATTTCTTGGTTTTGGCTTTCTTTTACTGCGTTACGTCTTAGGGCGTTGCGTAGTATTAGGGCCGTCACGGGCCAATTTCGGGTCGTGACAAATGTCTAAGTAATAAATACCATATCTATACTAACACCAGAGAGTAATCACAATATTATATCGATCTAGTTGTTAGCTGATTGTATCAATAAAAGATAATATGATCTAAAGTGTACGTGACATAGCAATTACCGATGATGATGTGTGTGAGCCGGCAAATAAGTGTGCGTGGAATATGCGCATCATCGGTAATGGTGCTGGTGTCCTAACATGCAAAGTTTTATTCTGATTATAGAAACATATGTATGAACATGCACCATAATGATTACGGCCTGAATGTAAGACAGATGTGCAACAACCACTCATTTGATATACAAGTATAACTACAACTATATGACTCGAGCCTAAACTAATGTCCATCTAACCTCCTAAGGAACTAAACCTAAGAAACTAGTCAATAAGAACTAAGAGTCCACCTAAGGTCTGAATCCATATCTCTAATAGTCGGCGATCCAACCTTAATAGCGTCCCGTACGTAGTACGGCTTTCTCGAATCAAGAGTGCGGATCAAACATCACATCTATGCCTCGTACGGTAAAATCCATCGTACGGCATCCCAATATCGGGGTACGGGTCAAGTATCACCTACGTGTCTCATCATTCATATAATACCATCATCAAATCATGTCATGATCATGGTACTGTACTGTAATCGCATACATCAATCATATATCATTGCCAACATAAATATACATCGTTAATTTATCCTCAGAAATATCATGCCACATGTATCATATTATGATTAGGTCACACTTATATCATATCGTAATCAAGTCACATCTATATGATATCGTAATCAAGTCACACATATATGATATCGAAATCAAGTCACACCTATATGATGTCGTAATCAAGTCACACATATATCATATCAGAATTTCAGGCACAGGTTACAGTCCGGGTTTTATTTTAGAGTCCCATATACTTCAATATCATCACCACCCTTTATTATTGTTCAAGTATACAAATCCATTATCTCATTTTCTAATGATCCGCTAACATCATAACACGACTGTATAGCCAAGAATCACGGCATCAGCCCAGTTATATTGTTTCATCCCCGTGTATTATATCACATCCTTGTATCGCATATACGTATTGTGTGTGTGTGTGTGTGTGTGTGTGTGTATATACCTACACCTAGTCCTATATATATATATATATATATATATATATATATATATATATACACCACGTCGAGTCTCAGTGTGTGCGTGTGTGTGTATCTACCTGAAACCTATGAATCTCCTCCAAGATATTCATCCTCGGGTAAGGTCTTTCTACATCAATCAAGTCCAACCTAAGGTCACTACTAGGGTCCTACTCACCGAAATTCTAAGGTCACGTATGGCTTCCTAATGACAATAAGTACTTATTCATATTCTATGCTTGCAGGGGTGCTAAACGCCATCCACCCGACTTCCCCCCGAAGATATACATCTACTCACCTGGTCCTTGTCAGTCGAAGACGGTGTCGCCATCCTCTTCTTCATCGCCCGCAGTCCACGTGAGGGGTACCTATACGCAAACACATATAATATCGTAAACTGAATCACGAACAATATCAAAACGACGCACGAAACGCGCATAGGTTAAAACCTATGTCCCGCTCATGCAAAAGAACCAAATATCACTCGATATCGGCGTACAAACGCCGATTGATCGAGATAAGCATCAACAAACAACTCATAGTTTTAAAACTCATTACTTATAATATAAAACATGATTTAATTCATCGAAACCCTAAAAATCGATCAAATCGTCTGATTCCGTAAAACCTGAAAACACCAATTTACCGTTTTACTTCAAAACTTGATGTTTAAAAGAAACTAATGGTCATAATATTCATTAATTAGCATAACTAGACTATATAAACCATCACTATATTTTTAACACCCTAATTTATATTAGTTTGAAAATTCTAGTTTGCAAACTTGCCCGATTTCGATAATTTTAAGGAAAATTTCACAATATCACATCTAAACTGGATTTTGCATGAATTAATGCATTAAAATACAATTCATGATGATAATGATATAATGAAACCATAAATTATATTTTAAATTTCATTTATTTAAGAATTTCCAAAATCTAGTTAGCAAAATCGCATTTTTATTAGTATTTTTCAATTATCAATAGAAACTAGTAACCAATTTAAGTTTTTCATTCCACCAACAAGTTGATATCCTAATTAAAACCAAAATCTAGTGTTACAAACATTAATTGGAATTTTATCTCACCAATATATACAACATATAGAAATCTAGTTTGCAAAATGGATTAATTTAAACAATTTTGGATAAACAATTTACAATATATCATCCATACAAGATTTTCCACTTTTAAAAATGTTAAACTAGTTATTATAACCCTACTTAATTAATAAAAACCATAACTTAATTTTATAAACCCTAACTTGAATTTTAAAACTTGTAGATAGAAATTATTTATTAAATCTAATTATGCTCAAATGAAACATCTAATAACAATAAATCAAAAGAAGAAGATTTATACCTCCACAATATGAAATCCAAACATGAAAATAAGCCTCCAAAATGAATGCTTTCCATCTCCAAAATCCATGTAAAGATGAGCAAAGAATAGAGGGTAGGAATTTATTAGGATTTTGTGGATTCTTTATTGAATTTTTGATGAATTTTGATGATTTTTAATGCAAAAATGATGGGGGGAAAATTTTGGGGCTGCCCATGGAGGTGAGGCCGGCCATGAGGTGAGGAAAAGATAGGAAAGTGAGAAAAGGTGAAGAAAAGTGTAGAAGGTTTCACAAAATTATCATACAATTAAGTCTTTTCATGAATTTATTTAAAAATTATTTATTTTCTTCACTCCATTTGACCTAGAATGGTCTAGAACCATTGTAAAATTTTGAAAATAAATTTTGCATGAAACACACTTGATTCTAAGATGCAATGGTTCATTTTTGCAAATTAAACCCATTCAAATTTGTAATTTACACTAATTTAGTGTATAAATAAAGCTTATGTTAATATTTAAAATAATTAATTTAGGAAAAATATTTAATTAAACTAAAATTTTATAAGTGCTAAATAAACACCATTTACTAGTAATAACATAATTAAAATAGGTATTTTTAAATTTATAGTGAAAAATAATTACGATTTAGTTTTACGAAAAATACGTTTTATTTTACCGAAAATCATAAAATTCACTTAAACGATTTTATTTATTTAATTATTTATTTAATTATTTTTAAAACGTTACAGACAAGCTGGACCACCCTATTACTACTCAAGATCCCGCCGTCCCAGGTCCAGTTCCCACCGTCGCGGATATGGATATCCGTCCGATAAGGGAAAAGGATAAAGCGAAAGCCAAGTGCCTCGTGTTGGGTTCAGTTGATGATGTATACCAGTAGCAGCACGAGAAGATGGACTTAGTTTCCATTTTTCTCCATAACAAAGATTTATATGGAGAGCAATCTCATATCGCAAGATATGAGACCTTGACCGAATTAATTCAAGCGAGGTTGGCTGTCGGGTCATCTGTAGGGGACAACGTCCTTACAATGACTAGCTATATTGATGAGCTCCAGGACCTGGAGACCACGTTGGGAAACGAGTCAGATACTGACTTGATTCTATAGTCTCTGCCTTCTACCCTAAAGAAAATCATGGAAGTAGAAGAAAAGAGAAGGGCAAATGTTTCAGGACTGGATGTAGTAAAAGAGGGACATTTCTATTGTTACAAGAATGAACATTGGCAGAAGGATTGCAGGGCTAGAAAAGCCAGTAGCCAGGATTCGAAGCATATTATGGCTTCAGCTTCGGGTGTGTTTGTGATAGAGAACTGTATGTCAGTTAACCCTACTTCTTGGGTATTAGATACCGGGTCAGGATCTCACATCTGTAATTCATTACAAGCTCTGAGAAACCGTAGGGTTATCGGGATAGGTGATATGACCCTCACAGTTGCTTACGGAATGAGCATGAACGCTGAATCCGTAGGGGAATATCATCTTGGACTGACAACTGGGCAGATATTGATTCTGCGTAACTATTTTTATGTACCAGGTACGACTTGTAATATCATATCCGTACCCTTACTTTTTAAGGAAGGATATGATTTTACTTTTGCAAGAGATGTGGTTCACATCCACCTAAATCAAGTTTTGATTTGGCCAGGTACATTAGAAAACGGAATATACGTATTAAATCAAGCTCAGATTTTCAGTGTCCAGAACACACTTAAAAGAAAGTCTCCGGAAACAAATCAGCTTTCTTATGTCATTGTAGACTGGGTCACATCAATGAGAGAAGATTAACAAAGTTACATAGAGAGGGATACATGGATCCGTTCGAGTATCAGTCTTATGCCACTTGTGAATCTTGTCTCATAGGAAAGATGACAAAGACTCCGTTCACTGGACACGGAGAAAGAGCAAGCGAGCTCTTGGGACTCATACACAGTGACGTGTGTGGTCTAATGTCTACACATGCGCGAAGTGGTTATTCATACTTCATTACTTTCACAGATGATTTCTCTAGGTATGGACATGTCTTCCTGATGAAGCATAAATCCGAGGCCTTTGAGAAATTTCTGGAATACAAGAATGAAGTTGAAAAACAAAAAGTCAAAAGTATCAAGACACTGAGATCTGATCGAGGTGGTGAATACTTAAGTGCCGAATTCCTGGGTTACTTAAAAGTGAATGGAATTCTCTCTCAGCTTACTCCTCCATACACACCACAACACAACGGTGTATCAGAAAGGAGGAATCGAACCCTATTGGATATGGTTCGTTCCATGATGAGTAAGGCTGAGTTACCGCGATCATTCTGGGGATATGCACTAGAATCAGCTGCATATCTTTTAAACAAGGTTCCAACCAAAACTATGCCTACCACACCATATCAGATGTGGAGTAGGAAGAAACCCTGTCTTTAGTACCTGAAGGTATGGGGATGTCCAGCTTTTGTTAAAAAGCGGCATGCGAACAAGCTCGAGGCACGCTCAGTACTGTGTAAGTTTGTGGGATACCTAAAGAACTCCAGGGGGTATTTTTTCTATTACGCAGAGGAACAAAAGGTTTTGTTTCTCGTAATGCCCATTTTCTAGAATATCAGTTTTTAGAAAAGGAAACAAGTGGGAGCGAAATAGAACTGGAAGAAATTCTAGAAGCACAAACTACTTCTGAAAGTATGGTAGAACCAGAGGTTTCAGAAGAACCGGACATCCCAACGCCACTCCGCAGGAGTAGTAGGCAGTCTCATCCGCCTGAGAGATACTACGGTTTTCTCATAGACGTGGATAGAGAGGATTGCACTATTGACTATGATGAGCCTACTAGCTTCCAGCAAGCCATTCAGAGCGGTAACTCAATAAAATGGCTGGATGCAATGCGGACCGAAATGGAGTCCATGCACACTAACAAAGTATGGACTTTGGACATTGATCCAGATGGGGTAAAACCCGTAGGATGCACATGGATCTTCAGAAAGAAGATTGGTGTAGATGGACAGGTTGAAACCTATAAGGCTAGACTTGTTGCAAAGGGTTTTCGTCAAAGACCTGGTTTGGACTATGACGAGACCTTTTCTCCAGTGGCTATGCTTAAATCCATTCGGGTCCTTCTTGCTATTACTGCCTTCCACGATTATGAGATCTGGCAGATGGACGTAAAGACGACCTTTCTAAATGGTAATTTGGAAGAGTGCGTCTATATGGATCAGCCAGAGGGATTCATTCAGAGTGGGAGCAGCGGTAAAGTATGCAAGTTGCTTAAGTCCATTTATGGACTAAAGCAAGCATCGCGGAGTTAGAACATCTGTTTTGATGATGCTGTCAAAGAATTCGACTTTATCAAAAATCCATATGAACCATGCATATACAGAAAGATTGTAGGGAGAGCTGTAGTTTTTCTCGTCTTGTACGTGGATGACATTCTCCTAATAGGAAATGATATTCCTATGTTACGGTCAGTCAAAAGATTCTTGTCACAGAAATTCTCTATGAAAGACCTGGGTGATGCCACCTACATTCTGGGGATCCAGATCTATCGTGATAGATTAAAAAGGATGTTGGGACTTTCGCAGTCCAGATACATAGACACCATATTGAAAAGATTCAGTATGGAAGATTCGAAGCGCGGTAACCTACCGGCCTGTCACGGAATCACCCTCTCCAAAGAGATGTCTCCCAAGACTGATTTGGAAAGGGATCGCATGTCGATTATACCCTACGCTTCAGCGGTAGGCTCTATAATATATGCGATGTTATGTACCAGACCAGATGTAGCATACGCATTGAGCGTTGTAAGTCGGTATCAGGCAAACCCAGGGGAGATTCACTGGATAGCAGTAAAGAACATTCTCAAGTACCTGAGAAGGACTAAGGAGATGTTCTTGGTATATAGCGGAAAAGACCTCCAGATCGAGGCCTTTGCCGACTCTGGCTTCCAGAGTGACAAAGATGACTCCAAGTCCATGTCGGGTTATGTCTTTACCCTCAATGGAGGGGCGGTCTGTTGGAAGAGTTCTAAACAGGAGATCGTTGCTGACTCAACGATGGAAGCAGAGTACATAGCTGCTTGCGATGACGCAAAAGAAGCTGTCTGGATGAAGAAGTTCCTCACAGAACATCAAGTGGTTCCTACCAGTGTTGATCCAATACCTCTATATCGTGACAACAATGGCGCTATAGCTTTAGTGAAGGAACCCAGGTCCCATCAGAAGTCCAGACACATCTTAAGGCGGTATCACCTGATCAGGGAGATCGTAGATCGCCGGGAGATCGAGATGAAAAGAGTAGGGATGGTGAATAATATTGCTAATCCATTCACAAAGGCCATTCCTCAGACGCAGTTCGAGAGGCTATTCGAGATGATAGGTCTACGATATGCCAGCTCATGGCCCTAGTGCAAGTGGGAGATTGTTAGTGTATATGCCCTAGGGGCCATTATTGTATCATACTTGCATGTATAATACTTAATGGAAGCTTAGGATATTCACAGTTGTATATACAGTCTTGCTAAACATGGTAGTATGCTACTTGGTTTGTGTCTACTTTAATATGTGCATATGTTTCTTATAACGTATCACTTATACATATCAGTAGAGCCCATAGGTTCTTTGCTTGATTACCAGCGTTGTGATGGCAGTCACACCAGTGGGGGCTGGATAGTCTATAAGCAACATCCTATACTTGTCCCTAGTCGTAGGATTATCGAGACAGGGCATCGATACTCCAGAGTAGACTAATGTGTACGCTTCTCATCCCAGTTGGGGAGATGGTCCGTCCCACAGCCATCAGTACATCGTACTGGAGATAGTATACAGGTGCTCGTTAGATTACGGGTACACCGGACAGGACTCGCAGGGGAACTGATTGGTTGGTATTATACCCGTCGTCAGTTAACAGTTCCCAGGTGACATGAGTACAGCATAGTCCGGAGACTTGACACTGCTACTTCGCCTCGAGTGTATCCTGCTGTTCTTAGATTGCTACCCTACCACGACTCAAAGGAGTCGTACAAGCAGGTAGCAGTTGGGTGCAGTCCCGAGCACTTGGAGGCAGTGGCGGTTAGACATGATTCGTCTCTCCCGGTATTGGGAGTTGATATCGCGCTGTGTCAGAGTTCTCGTAATTTTCTGGGAAGCTTCTAGAAGCATGGTGACTTGGGGGTTCTCGTAATTTTCTGGGAAGCTTCTAGAAGCATGGTGACTTGGGGGTTAAGGTGGCATATGCATTAATTGGATTAATGAGTCATGTAGTGATTCATACATTGAGTTAATGATTCATTTAATGTTTTATATGACTCATGTCATGAATCACTTAGTGTATTAATGAAACATGATGATATATCATTATTTGTTATTCATTTAATTATATGATATGTTTCATATATACACATATGACTTCATTCATCCAAAAGAATTCATATCATCGCCTTCTCTCTCCTCAAGCTCACTCATTCTTGAAACCCTAACCCTAACCTCTCATGTGTTGAGATCAAGGGTTAGCTAGACTAATACATCCATAACCTCACTCTATATCCCCTAGGTAGCTTAGATTAGCACTTTGAGCAACCTAGTTATCTCAAGTTAGAGATCAAGCTTGGACAAGGAGCTTTTGGGTAGATCGTCTTTGACTCGAGGAGGCCGTTGAGATGCCGATGTTCCAAGGAGCCTACGAGGAGTGGAGGACAGCGATGAAGACCCGAAGGACAAGTAACGTGAGGTATAACTTCGAATCCGAGTAGTTAAACCTCTCGTAGTTTGCTAGTAACGGTTTAGATACGATTCATGCGCTCAAGTCCGTATTACGAAGCTTTGATAATCGTTTTTCATATATTCCGCCTCCCCGCAAGTTCATGGGGTGCGTGACATGGACTTACATACTAAACCGTCCAATTAAAGCACGTGTATAAATACACGTGTTCAATCGAACACCCCTGCGTAAAACCATACGCAAACTACACCGTTTCGCCTGAACCGGGAAACCCTCTGTGTGGGATTCTAAATACTCGACAATATGCTGGCAGTGGGTTTAACCTCAAGCACATCAGTGGCACTAGCTGTACGTAATGGCTACCAAGTATTTGTCGAAGGGAAGACCGACACGATAACTCGTCCGAAAACCCTACTGATCCTATAGGTGACATTCTCTGTACAGTCCAATCTGTTAGTCTAAGAGTATCGCATATCGGGCCTACGGGTGGTAAACGTTAGATCCCTAATAGTGCAATAAGTCGTGTCGGTGTGGAGCCCAATACACCTTGAGAAGCTACTGGTGTACCTACCAGTAAATCTCACTTGCCTTAGCCAGGGACTTCGTGTATTGGCCAGCCGTACACATCGCGATATCAACTCCCCATACTGGGAGAGACGAATCCTTCTATCCCCTACTGTCTCCAAGTGCTTCGGGACTGCACCCAACTGCTAGCTGTTTGCATGACTCATTTGTGCCATGGCAGGGTAGTAATCAAAGTACAGTGGTGTAACATTTCAGAAAAAATAAAATATTATTTTTAGGAAGTTAAATAATTAAAATAATGAATATTATGAATATTCTAATGTATGGAGATTAGTTTTAATGTTATGGTATGATCATATACAGATAGATTGGAAAATATTTGGGGAACTAATATGAATATGGATTTTAAAAGAATTTATGAGATTTAGACATTTTATGAATTAATATATAATTAATTACATACAAGTTTATGGCAAAACTAAATTAATAATTACTAATTATGCTTTAGGTTTGATCTTTGTATGTGACATGCACCATGTCATATTGCTGACACTTGTTACATTTTTGGAAACTTGGCCTAAATCCTTAATTGTGCATGGTCTTGTATTTTGTTAAAAAGAAAAGAAATGAATAAAGAATGTGGCATGGCAAGGAGGTATGGGCAAGAAAGAGAAGAGAGAGAAGGTGAGGGGTTCTTTAGACCATGGCTCATTGTTATTCACTTCATCATCTTCATCATTTTCTTCTTCTCTTTCTCCTCTCATGGCTGCCCTCTTCCTCCACCACCTCTACCTCCTCACTAAAAACCCAAATCCACATCAAAACCATGCATTCCCTTCATTAAAAATGTGCATAAGCTCACTACAAGCATGGTGGACTAAGCAAGTTAGGATTTTGAGCACTTGGGGCAACTCAAGAATTTTCTTGAGTTGACAAATGAGGTAATTCTTTCACCATTAGTGTAGTAATTCATTTGCTTTAGCATCTATTTTAGTTTAGAAGTGATTAAGTGAGGTTTAGTGGGCTTGGAAAATTCCAAGATCAAGTTTAGGGGATTCTTGAGTTGTGATGGTGCAAATGATGTGTAATTGGTGACTAGAACCCCCTTAGTGTTAAAAACCAGAGCCTAAACCTTGAAATTTGAGTTAGATATTTCAAATGTCAGTTTTGTGTATAAATTGTGCCTACAGGGAAACTGGAGTGACCCGAGACATTTTACAGGAAAAACTAGCAACTCCATTGACCTAGATTGAACACTAGGAGACCACCCTGAGAATACGAGCCTAAACTAACCCAAGAAAACCGAGCTGGTCGGATTTTGGGGGTATGTCACCGGGTGAATCGCGGGGGATGGTGTTAGAATTGGTTCTGTAGCTCACATACCCCATATACTACCCCACTGTAATGCTTGTTTAGCCTAATTTCACCTAACCAAAAATCTGGAACCTTTTTCTTGTGTTGCTGTTTTGTTTTGTAACTTTCGAAGACTAGAACTTTTGATACTTGTGATTTATCTCGGTCACTTGACGTTTGTACGTCGGTATTGGGAGTTGTTTGGTTATTCTTGCATGGGTAGACCATAGGTTTTAACCTATGTGTGATACGTATGCCGTTTTGGTTTTCGTGCGCGATTTCTGTTTACGGTACTATGTGTTTATATGTGTAGGCACCCTCATGTGGACTTTGGATAATAGGGAGGAGCATGGCAACATCGACTTCGGCAAGTAAGGATCAAGGTGAGTAGATGTATATCTATGGGGGAAGTCGGGTGGATGGCGTATAGCACCCCCGCAGTTTCATAGTGTAGCATGTGAATATGTTATATATATAAATATGTGTTTTTATGAGACGTGATTAATTAGCAAGAAGGCTTTAGGAGATCATGAGTTAGTTTTAGCGTAATTAGAAGATAGTGCTTTTAGTTTAGTTTCTTAGTTGCGAAACCCTAGAGTAAAGGTTGACACACACACACACGCACGCACGCACGTGACAGGATTATGGGTGTATATGTTTATATGTATATATATATTTGGATGCGTTGGTACATACATACATACATATATATATATATATACGTATACACGGGTGATAAAGATAGTATATGATACTTGGAGGTGAGTCGATACGATCGGGCATGATGCCGTGAGATCGGTTATGTGATTTAGGTCGTGTTATGATATACGACATGATATGCGGATCGATGGACGATGTGTTTTCATACACACGAGGATATATGTTTGATGATGTTGGTATGTACCTGACTGTAGAACAGTACCCCTAATTCAGGATATTATGATGATGATACCATATGAATAATGAAGTATATGTGATATTTGACCCGCATCCCGATTTTAGGATGCCGTACGATGGATTTTACCGTACGAGGTATAGATATGATGATTGATCCGCACTCTTGACTCGAGGATGTCGTACTACGTATTTTACCGTACGTGACACTATTGAGGCGGGATCGCCGACTATTAGATATATCGACTCGGAATTTAGGTGGATTCTTACCCTTTCGACTATTTTCTTAGTTTAGTCTTTTAGTTGATTAGGAAGATGTTAGACCAGGCTTGAGTCATACCTATTTTCAAAAACTAACGAATCGTGAGAATTTTCAAAAGAAAACTCGAAGGATATTACTGATTTTCTTCAAAGGATGTACCTTTTCTTAAAAACACAGTAGCCCCAACATTCTAAAAACCACGATTCGTGCTATTTCAAATGCCAAGACCGTATGACTCATATATAAAAATGTATATTCTTAAAAGTTGTGTTTACTATTCCTTCGCCGTTATATTCATGTTACATGCGTTTTCTTTAACTATTATGATATCGATTGTTAGGACACCAGCACCATTACCGATGATGCGTATGTCCACGAACACTTGCTTGCCGGCTCACACACATCATCATCGGTAATTGTCATGACACGTACACTTTACAGAATATTACTTCATTGATATAACTTGCTAGCTGATAATTCCGATATATCATTACTGTGCTAGTTTAGATATTGCATTCTTTACTTAGATACCCATGCATGTATATATGTTCATTTTTCATACAATATTATGGGGCTTTATGCCGGTAATTCACTGTTTATTTACTCTCAAGTTTGGGATTTCGGGATTTGGAGAAACTACAAGGATTTTATAAACTCATTTTCATTTCTAAAAATAGAAATTTGTGGTTTTCTCGTGATATGATGTGAGAGGTGTCCACCATGAGTTTTCTCGGCTCTTGAGCGGTATCATACACCTGATTCGAGGTGGAGGAGGAACCGTCTGCGGGTGCATGGTGGACCCGGTGCGGTACCCCAGGAAAAGATGGTCGCAGATGATGGCTTTGAGCCCGGTAGGGGAGCACTACCGACCGGTTATTTGTAACGTGGTGGATATCCGGAGGATACCGATATAGTCTTGAGATTTGATTATATAGGCCAGTCCAGATTGCCGGAGCCCGAGATATTGAGATTTGATGATATGGGCCGGTCCGGATTGCCGGAGCCCAAGATATTGAGATATTGGGATATATATTTTGTGTCGATGCTTGATACGGATTCTCTGTTGATTTTATTGATGATACTTCGATTTTTATACACAAATCTCACTGAGATAAGAAAACATGTTTTCTCGTACAAGATGTATTCTGCTTTCATTCTTGATGCATTCGCACATCATATATGTGATATGTTGCTACCTGAGGCACTGACACGAGCACTTGGTATTATACTTATGTTTAGATGATTACCTTTGCTATTATTAGATGTTTCAGGTTATATTTTATGAGGATATTATTGTATGACCTAAGAGAGAGTCTTACATGCGATTTCTTCTCGGTGATGTTTTCTACTCACGAGTTGGAAACTCACTCCCGTTGTGCCACAGTTTCTTGCAGGTTTGGCCGTACAGGTTTCGCTGCGGCTTGCTGGCACACTGCTTCCTTCCGAGTGATTACTTTGGTAGATAGGTTCACTTGCATTGTGACCACCTTTGTACTTTATTTATTTCAGTTGTATTTAGTAAACTCCATCAACCAGACTTGTATTATTTGATAGACTTAGAAGACCAGCTGTATATTCTTTCGACCTTAGAGTCGTGCGCTTGTATTATTATAGTTCTTCTCTGTTTCTCTCATCGATGTTGGTTTTCTTCCTGAGTTTTGATTCTCCCCCTTCGGCGTTGTATATTATATTGTATGTGTGGTTGTTTCCGCCGATAGGCGAAGAGCTAGCTCCCGCTTGGGGATGCCTTTATTCATTACTTATATATATGCATGTTTGTACCCGTTTGGGGCCAGTATTTACAAAGGAAACTCTGCCGAAATTTTTGGGAACGACTTGATGCTTTTAAAAATGCTTACTACGACTTTCAAAGTTAATTCTTATGTTAACTTTTAAATAAGTTTTTCCTTCACCCTCTTTTTTAAATGGTTTAGATTTCTGGGCTTTTGGCTTACTTGAATTAGGTGGGGTCCTATAGACTTCACATGATTCAAGTGCCAGTCACGTGCCATTTCGGATCGTGACAAAGTTGGTATCAGAGCGCTAGCTTTAACCTTTGTTCGAGTCTAGGTTTGACTATGCGGAGTCTAGGGCGTATATATATATATATATATATATATATATATATATATATATATATATTCGGAACCTGGGCTTGACCTTACGGAACTTAGACTTGGTTGAGGGGGTATTAGATCCGAACTTTCGTCGCATAGGTTGACCTTGGTTGATGGAGTAGGTGACTTTAGTAGAGTGACGTACCGTGTGTATGTTCCACGGCATACTTACGATACACTACTCCGCTTAAGAAGCCTTAGGATGTACATTTCTTATTCATTGTATTTCTATTCATTCCTATAATCTATCCTCATCGATATCGGATGGTGGTTTCTGTTACCACGGTTGCACGGGCAGAGAGAGCTGCGGCTAAAGTTGCGGTCAGCATGAGCTCGTCTTGGACGAGGACTGGCCAGGGCGAAATTCCGGTGGCACACGATTGCATAGATATATCATTTTATTGTGTTTTTCGCGACATGAGCATTTTGATGGATTGTTTTTACTAAGATTTCTCGAACGTTCAGATCAGCACCAGAGGATTGTGCCACTGCTAGAGGCTAGCTAGAATGTGATGACCGTTAATGTATCGTCTATTCTTGAGGATTGAGGCATTGTTTAGCGTGCGGACGAATGAGCCAATTGTTGCTGCGACTGACAAGATATCGCGCAATATGTTTGGAGCTATTGCAACACGAGTTTATACTTAGGGATATGATAGAAGATCGCTAGTCACCTATGGATGAATGACTAGGACATGTGGTTCGTTTGCATACCCCGATGCGAGGTCATCAGATTGATTGATTTCAGCTAGAGAAGACTTCACACAGACACGTTGAGAGTCGATAGAAAATGGACAAATGAAGAGTATTCCTCCAACGAATTGGAAAAGTTTCCGAGGGCGTAGTTGACCAGATACCTACCACAAGATAATGAGCTGTCGGGTTTGTAGTTTCGGAAGGGAGACTCTAGATATGAGTATAGCCGTTTGTAGCGCAGTCCATACAGCTACGGAGAGACGAGTCCGAATCAGTCCACATTAGAGAAAAGTGGAGTAAGAAGTTCGTACGAGATTTTGACAAGATGACGTTCCACTCCGTTGACATCAGAGATGTGATACGCATGCAGAGGCGTTGATGTTAGTTATATGTATGCCCTAGAGGCCATTATTGTACATATGATGTATATTATAGTGGATGCTTGGATATATATAGGGATGACTTTCTTGCTCGACATAATAGTATGCTATCTGGTTGTTCTTTGTCTTAACATGTAGACTTGTATTGTGATACTGTCTTGCTCTCACATGTTGATAAAGCCCTTAGGATATGTACTTGACTACCAGGACTATGATGGAGAACATACTAGTGGGGCCAGGGTAGTTCACAAGTACATCATTTAATTGTTCCTAGTCGAGGGAATATCGAGACAAGGCATCGATATTCCAGAGTAGACTAGCGTATACGCTTCTTGACCCATATGATGGGCAAGGGACAAGGGATGATCCCACATCCATTAGTGTTTGACATCAAAGATGGTATACGGGTGCTCAGTGGAGACTGGGTACACTGAACAGGACTCGCCGAGGACTCCTATGTAGTAGTATACTTATCGTCAGATAGCAGTCCTCTGGTGACACTGGTACAGGTTAGTCTGTAGACTCGAGATCGTCATAGAGTCTTGTGTGTCTCCCACTGTGCTTTGATTTCCTCCCTACCACACTCAAGAGGAGTTGTGCAAACAGGTGGATTTTGGGTATAGTCCCGAGTCACATGGAAGCAATGAGCGATAGGAGGGGTTTCGTCTCTCCCGGTATTGGGGGTTGATGTTGCGCTATGCTCTATTGGCTATAACTGGAAGTCCCTGGCCAGGGCTGCTGCCGAGATTTACTGATAAGTGTTATCAGTAGTTACTCGAACCGTTATAGGCCAGACATCAACATGACTTATCACATTACTGGGGTCTGACGATTTCCATCCCTAGATATGATATGCGACATATCATACGAAGAGACCGGACTATACGGTAGTGTTACTGATAGGCTTCATGGAGACTATGGACATGCTTGCTTGTTGATCTTCATATAGCTCAATACTCGGGTAGCTGTTACGTCCAGCTAGTACCGCTGACGGCTTGTAAGTGACTGATGTGATCATCACCTACTGCTGGCGTATTGATGAGTCTTTAGAGTCCAACACAGAAGTTCCCTGGTTCAAGCGAAACGAAGTAGGACACATATGTTATATGTGTGTGGGCCTGATTAAATACGAGTATGTGATACCGTATTGTAATCTGGCAGTCATCTGTAATCGGTTTGGTTATATGTAATATAACCAGATTGTCGAATCGAGTGTTGATTCGATAATGTGATATACAGGTAAATGATATTAGTCGGTCATATGTGATAATCGGATTATTAGATCAAATGTTGATTTAATAATGTGATATATATTATATGTGATATAATTATATCTTAACTAATATCATTAGCTCACTAATTATTCTTCATTATGTATATATTAATATATATGATATATATATATAACAATGAAGCATGGCATTTATATTTCTATTTTGTGAAAATAGAAATGAGGTGGAAAGTGTAAGCATGGTTGCAAGCATGGGATTTACTTTTGTTTATTCATCTTGACTCACTATTCAAGCATGGTTGAAATTTTATATTGCATAATTCCATGCTTGAATGAGAGAGGGGTCAAGAGTTGCCATTCATTCTAGCTCATTCTCAACACTTAGCCAATTTTCTTGAGTTGCTCCCATGGTTGCTCTCTAGCTTCTTCCTCCTCCTCTTGTCATGGCTCAAGCTTCAACCCTCACATGTGATGTGAATCATGAAGCTTAAACACAAACTTGTGAGCTCATAACATCCCCTACTTCACCATCCTACACTTGACTAGCGATCAAGTGTAGCGTGTTTTATACGCTAAAGAGTTTAGCGTAAAGATAGCTTGATTTGGAGGGACTTCACGTGGATCATCTTCGGCACGACGGTCATCGTAGGAAGCTCGTTCAAAGTCTCAAGAAAAGCCTAGTGGAGTCGCGGGACTACTACACGGAGCAAGTGAAGAGAAGGACTGTCTACAAAGGTTGTATTCTTGTTCTCTAGATGTAAAGTAGTTTACATTTGTTATTGTCTAAATCTCTAGTTAAAGATTCTAGGATTAGGGTTGTTTAGCATGGCAATTTTTTGAAAATGGCATGGACGATACCTCCCGAAATCTTGCTATCGTGCTAAGGAACCTTAAAGTGGTATCAGAGCCAAGCTAAAGATTTAGACAATGTTTGTTAGATTACGAAACCGAAACTGCTCCGAAACTTGAAACTCTAAAACACATTTTTTGTCAATTTTTAAAGTCGTCGAAATTTTTTTAAAACAACTACAGAATGTTATATGAGATGTAATATGAACACAGAAGAAAAACGAACACATTTTGCCGGTTTTCACCCGAGCACTTGCCCCTAAAAACCGAGCAGGCCGGCCCCATGAACAGTTCTGGGCTTCATTTTTGTTCTGTGTTCTGGTCTCTGGGTTTTGGTGTTTCAGGTGTTGTTTGTTTTTTCTAAAAATTTCATGAGATGTTGATTTTCTATAAAGGAAATTCGGAATGTTTCGTAGTCGTAATTCTAACTATATTGCGGGTTATTTAGACGGTGATAAAAAGTTCGAACGGATATCAAATACCCACTTTAACCCTTGCCGGAAAATTTTTCAAGAGTTGGATTTTTTCCAAGTTAAAGAACATTTAAATATCATGCAAGTGATTTGATGGACCCTCTAGAAGAACAACGAAACCCTAACTCGATTCTATAACCGTAAGAACCGCCGCCAAACCCTCGGGTTTGCGGCAGTTCCACGGCACCATAGGTGAGGCAATGGTTGGCCCTTCTACGGTTGGTCCATAGGTACTGTGGCATGTTCTGAGTATTCTTAAACTGCGCTCAAGTGTTGAGCTTTTTGGGAAATTTTAGGTGTTTGTTGATTCGATCGGAATGTTTAATATCGTCTAGCTATTTGATGACATGTGATGTTATGTGTTGCTTGGATATGTTATAATGGATCGTCATGTTTTGAATAGCCGGGGGTTTTATGTGAGATGAGAGTTTTTATTTTCATTCATGTAAAATTCATTGTATGTAATATTCTTTTATTGGGGCACTTCCGGGTTGAGGATGATGTCACCATTGTTCTATATTATTTACTTTTCCGCATTAGGATAGACCCAAGGCTGGGAGCACAAGTAATCGGGTTCTAGAGTCCTGTGGGAGACCATCTCGAGGAGTCGAGTTCGGGTCTCCTAACTCTAGAATTGGTAGGGTTGCTTTCCGCTCTCGTAGGGGTCTAGTGATGTGGGTTTGGCTATTCATCGCAACCGTGGAATCCGTGTTTTATACTGGCTTAATTCAAAACATGGAATTCCTAGTATATCCAATATTTCATATGTTATCTTCTGCTGCTGATATTCTGTGATGTGATCACTTTATATGCGAGAAACGAATGCTTTATTATTGTATATATGATATATAATAAACGTTGCTTATGTTTTGCACCCGCGCTAGTCCCGTCCCGCTATGCCGTTAGTTAAGTAACCTAACGGTGCACAATGGGACACTGTGGCAAATGCGGATGGCATAAGCGTACGTTGTATTTTCGTTTCTTCTGTAATGCTTAGGAAGCATAATTGATGGGACTTCATTAATGAGATTAATGAAAGAAAAGAAACCAAAATGATGTTGTAGAATCAAATTTTCAAAAAGGGTAGCTCTAGTTTTTGCATTGCATAGTGGTATTCCTTGTAGAATATCCAGCACCTTATTCGATAAGGAAAGAGCTGAGATCCTTTCACCGGGAGTGATCTCTTTAGCGAAACTAGCAGATACTACAACCCACTCAGTTTTGTTTTTTGATTGCCTTTTTAGTTCTTGCTTTGCATAGAGGTATTCCTTGAAGAGTATCCATCACCTCATTCGATGAGGAAAAAGCCGAGATCCCTTCACCGGGAGTGACCTCTTTAGCAGAACTAGTAAAAGCCTCAAAAACACTCTTTTTCAAAATCACTCGATTCTGCAACGATATCAAGTTCATTACGCAAAATGTTTTCTTAAAAACCTGACGTAGCTCTCCGTCATTTCAGATAAGTACTGTTTAGTATTCATGCTACGTTTGTTGGCCTGCGTCAAGGCGTAGTGTGCGGTAGCTATTTAGTGCTTATCTGCTGCATATGATGCGATTGGATTAGGGTATTCGTGCGACTTTGTTGGCCTACGTCAAGGGTCGTGCGGGTGGGTTTAATTCAATCAAGAAATGTACGGGTTGAACTTGACTAGCGGACTATGGTTTGTTGGCCTGCGTCAAGGTCATAGGATGCTAGGGGCAAAATATTATATCGGGAATTTCAAGTGTTAAAATTTGCAATGAGATTGCATACCTTCTATGAGATAGTAGGATCCCGATACCCACTGCGAGTAAGAGTTACTCCTGGGAGAATTTTACACATCACAATTAGCCGATCAAATAGGTGTCTAGAAAGGTGTTAACGGGGTCACGCCTCTGGGAAAACGAGGTTTATTTTAATTAGGTCCGTGTGAAAGCACGGGAAACCTCCCTCAAAGTACCAGCACTGGCCTGGCTGAAAGATTGGCGAACTTGTAAGGTGTAATTAATCCCGACTAGTCTTGCCTTTTAGGATTTGAAGGAAGATTTGATAAAAACAGTGGGAGCCGTCCTGATTAGATAAGATAATAACCAATCTAATCTTGCAAAGAGCGCACGCTAATGCGTTTCCTTCTCTCTCTCTCCAGGCAGCAACCAATGCCACGCCTTAATCAAGATAATAATATAGATGTATTGACCGAACCCGCTTGTTATACTGAGCAGGGGAAAGTTGGTTCCGCTCCAACTTATAAGTGTTATAAGTCCGAGCAGGAAATATGAACAAATCTGGATTCCCACGCCACCCAAACGAAGAATAAGCATGTTGATGCATCTTCTTCAGGTGTGTTAGTTACAGAAAACTGTTTCTCAGTACGCTCTACGTCATGGGTATTAGATACCGGATCGGGATCCCACATATGCAATTTGTTGCATGGGCAAAGAAAAGGTAGAGAGCTGGAAAAAGGTGATCATTCTCTAAAAGTAGGGAATGGTGCAAGTGTTGCAGCCAAAGCAGTTGGTGAATATCACCTTGTATTGCCAACTGGGAATACATTGATCCTGAACGACTGTTATTACGTACCCTCTATGATATGCAATTTAATATCAATTTCTTTATTAGATAAAGAAGGATATAACTTGTAGTAGAGAATAATGTTATGAACATTTACCTAAATCAAGTGTTGATTGGGTTTGGTGCGTTATGTAACGGATTATACGTTCAAAACACAGTTTTTAACGTACAGAACACACACAAGAGGAAAAGTTTAGAAATGAACGAATCCTTCTTGTGGCATTGTAGACTAGGTCATATCAATGCGACACGACTAGCTAAGTTACATAAAGATGGATATTTGAATCCGTTCGAACTTTCATCTTATGAAACTTGCCAGTCATGTCTCAAAGGCAAGATGACCAAAACTTCGTTTATAGGACACGGAGAAAGAATTTCGCAACTCTTGGGACTGATACATAGTGATGTATACGGTCCCATGTCTACACATGCCAGGAATGGTTTCTCGTACTTCATTACATTCACTGACGATCTCTCAAGATTCGGTCATGTGTTCCTGTTGAAACACAAGTCTGAAGCTTTTGAGAAATTCAAAGAATATAAGCATGAAGTTGAGAACCAGACGGGTAAAAGTATTAAAATCCTTCGATCTGATCGGGGTGGAGAATACTTGAGCACGGAATTCCGTGACTATCTAAAAGAGAATAGGATTCTCTCTCAGCTTACTCCTCCGTATACACCACAGCACAACGGTGTATCGGAGCGGAGGAATCGCACCCTATTAGATATGGTGCGCTCTATGATGAGTACTGCTGAGTTGCCTATTTCCTTTTGGGGATATGCACTTGAGACAGCTGCAGACCTATTGAATATGGTTCCCACCAAATCTGTGCCAACCACTCCGTATGAGATATGGAAAGGAAAAAGACCATGTCCTAATTATGTTAAGATATGGGGTTGTCCGGCATCTGTGAAAACACAAAATCCGGACAAGCTCGAGGCAAGGTCTTTTCTGTGTAAGTTTATTGGATATCCCAAATATTCATGAGGGTATATCTTCTACCACACCGAGGAACAAAAAGTGTTTGTTTCTCGACATGCCACCTTTTTAGAAAAGGAATTTCTTGAAAAAGAAATTAGTGGCAAGGAGGTAGAACTGGAAGAAGCTCCAGCTACACAAACTACAACAGAAGATTTGGTAGAACCAGAGGATTCAATAGTTCCCAACGAACCTCAACCTCTCCGCCGATCTAGTAGGGTTCCTCATCCACCTAAGAGATACTACGGTTTTCTCATTGATGGTGGGAGCGAGAATTGCATCATGGAAGATGATGACCCAACTAGCTTCGAGCAGGCCATCACGAGTGGGGACTCTGTGAAATGGCTGGATGCAATGCGATCTGAGATGGAATCCATGTACTCCAACAAAGTATGGACTTTGGAAGTTTCTCCTGAAGGGGTAAAACCCATTGGAAGCAAATGGATCTTTAAGAAGAAACTTGGTGTAGATGGAAAAGTTGAGACTTTCAAGGCTAGACTTGTTGCAAAAGGTTTTCGTCAACGACCAGGTGTGGATTATGATGAAACCTTTTCTCCAGTGGCTATGCTTAAGTCCATCCGAATCCTACTTGCCATCGCTGCATACCATGACTACGAAATCTGGCAAATGGATGTTAAGACCGCCTTTCTAAATGGTGATTTAGAAGAGAGCATGTACATGATTCAGCCGGAGGGCTGCTTAAATCAATCTACGGGTTGAAGCAGGCATCGCGGAGTTGGAACATCTGTTTTGATGAGGTAGTCAAAGAGTTTGACTTCATCAAAAACATAGATGAACCTTGTATATACAAGAAGGTCACAGAGAGTAAGGTCGTCTTCCTCGTATTGTACGTAGATGACATACTCTTGATAGGAAATGATGTTCCTATGCTTCATTCGTTCAAGCTCTTCTTATCACAAAGATTCTCAATGAAAGATCTAGGTGATGCCTCCTACATCTTGGGGATTAAGATCTATAGAGATAGATCTAAACAAATACTAGGATTGTCCCAATCCAGGTACATTGACACCGTACTAAAGAGGTTTAGTATGGAAGATTCCAAGCATGGGAATATACCCACGATCTCAGGACTCAACTCTCTCCAAAGAGATGTCTCCCAAGACTGATTTGGAGAGAGCTCGCATGCAAGGGATACCCTATGCTTCGGCAGTAGGCTCTATCATGTATGCGATGTTATGTACCAGACCCGATGTTGCGTACTCACTAAGTGTAGAGAGTAGGTATCAAGCAGATCCAGGAGAGAATCAATAGACAGCTGTGAAGAACATTATCAAGTACTTGAGAAGGACTAAAGAGATGTTCTTGGTGTATGGTAACGGTGAACTCCAAGTGGAGTCCTTTACCGACTCGAGCTACCAGAGTGATAAGGACGACAGTATGTCGGTCTCGGGTTTTGTCTTTACCCTCAACGGAGGGGCGGTGCGTTGGAAGAGTTCCAAGCAAGACACCGTTGCAGACTCGACGATGGAGGCTGAATACATCGCTGCTAATGATGATACCAAAGAAGCTGTCTAGATGAAGAAGTTCATTGCTGAGCTTGGTGCGGGTCCATCCATTGAGCATCCAATACCTGTGTATTGTGATAACAATGGAGCGGTGGCTTTGGCCAAGGAACCCAGGTCCCATCAGAGATCCAGACATATTCTGAGGCGGTATCACCAGATCCGGGAGATAGTTGATCGCCGGGAGATCGAGGTCAAGAGAGTCGACACGAAGGACAACGTATCGGATCCACACATAAAAGACCTCCCCCAGACACAATTTGAGAGACTTTTTGGGATGTTGGGTATGAAATACTACAACACATGGCCTTAGTGCAAGTGAGAGATTGTTAGTTATATGTATGCCCTAGAGGCTATTATTTTACATATGATGTATATTATAGTGGATGCTTGGATATATATAGAGAGGACTTTCTTGCTCGACATAATAGTATGCTATCTGGTTGTTCTTTGTCTTAACATGTAGACTTTTATTGTGATATTGTCTTGCTCTCACATGTTGATAAAGCACTTAGGATAAGTACTTGAATACCAGGACTATGATGTGTAAGTGCACGGCGGCGCCCCGGCCGTCAATCCGACGGCCAAATGCGGAAGCGGTGATAAACTTGAATTTTGCGGACTTAGCAAACCGCCGCGCACTAATACCCGGATCGAACCACTAACTAGTCCTAGCTAACTACAAGAAAGGGAAGAGAGATATACCGACAGATCAGAGTCCTCCGGTCTTCTCGTC
Source organism: Agapanthus africanus (assembly GCA_030015575.1). Classification (NCBI taxonomy): domain Eukaryota; kingdom Viridiplantae; phylum Streptophyta; class Magnoliopsida; order Asparagales; family Amaryllidaceae; genus Agapanthus; species Agapanthus africanus. The sequence goes on along the minus strand of JASDDO010000012.1, from coordinate 446,359,950 downwards.
GTCGTCCCGATCTCCTGCGGAATGTCCCGTCTCCTCCTTTTTTTTGGTGTGATTGGAGAGAGAGAGTAAGGTCAAGGGGGTGGGTGGAATGCAATGATGCAAGCAAGTGATGATGAAAGAATCCAATGATCACAACCATAACCCACACTCCAAAACAAGTAATCAACAACCATGATTGCTACAAAAAGTCAAGCAATCATGAAGCATGGAAGGTCAAGGGATGGGCTCTATCATGAAACCATCATGATACAACAAAAATGCAAAGACCCCCTCCACAACCACTTATTTGCAACAATGCAAATAAGCCCTCCTCCACCAAACTTCGGCCAATGAACGATACAAAGGAAATTGGCCGAAACGGAAAGCAAACTGGCAACTCCAGAAAACTGGTCCCGTAATAAATTACAGGAAAAACCCCGATACTGTGCATACACACCCGCATCTGTATTTCGACCGAAATACAAATGCAATGAGACAAAATCTCCACTGTACTATACTAGGATCCGGCTTAAACCAAAGCCGGCTAGTATTATCCGTTCGATCCTGATCCGTGCAATACCGCACGTATCTGATCGAACCCTGCCATATAACCATACGGCCTATAGTACAAACTGTCAGATCCTGATCCGTGCAATACCGCACGTATCTGATCGGACCTTGCCATATCTCCATACGGCCTCTACAACCTTTCGCCCGAAAGCTGAGTAACTGAATGTGGGGGACTCTAAAGACTCGTCAACACCTTGGTTATGGATTTAACCACTAGCACGTCAGAGGTATAAGCCAATACGTAACGGGCTACCAGGTATTGACTAAAAGGGACGTCTGTGAGCGAACTCAGCCTGACAACCCTACTGAGCCTGTCAGTGACAATATCCGTACAGTCCGGTCCGTTCGTCTATGAGCATCGCATGGCGGGCCTAGGGGGTTGGTAAAAGTCAGACCCCCAAAAGCGGTACAAGTCGTGTCGGAGTGTAGCCCAGAACACCCTGAGATACTACTGGAATATCTACCAGTAAATCTCCTTGCCTCGGCCGAGGGCTTCGTGTAATGGCTCTCCTAGACACAGCGCGACCTCACCCCCAATACCGGGAGAGACGAACCCCTGAAGATACGCTCACTGCCTCCATGTGGCTCGGGACTGTACCCAACTAAAACCTGTTTGCACGACTCCTTTGAGCCGTGGTAGGGTAGTAATCAAAGTACAGTGGGAACTCACACAAGACAAATGACGATCCCCAGGTCGATGAACTAACCTGTACACATGTCACCAGGGAACTGCCATCTGACGTCTGGTATATGACCAACTAGCATGTTCCCGGCGAGTCCTGTCCGGTGTACTCATAACCTAATGAGCACCTGTATACATCTTAGGTGATCCAACTGACACCAGTGGCTTGTGAGACCGGCCACCGCCCCTCGTCGGGGTCTCGACTGTATACACTAGTCTACTCTGGAGTATCGATGCCCTGTCTCGAAACTCTCACGACTAGGGACCATTTAAGGATATGCTTATAGACTGCCCGCTCCCACGTATATGATCGTCCTCATACTGCTGGTGGTCAAGCAAGAATCCTAGGGGCTCTATCAACGTGTAATAGCAACTTGTCAGGTCACCTGAAACAGTACACGATGATAAAGGTAAACCAGATAGCATACTATCATCTCGAGTAAGACTGTCCTACCAGGATAGGTCCTCCATCAATCATTGCAATCACGTACCTGTGACCTAATAATTGACTCTGAGGGCACTATCTCCAACAATCTCCCACTTGCACTCAAGGCTAATTATTGCGATGTCGCATACTCATAGCCCGTGTGATACCGAACACCCAACTCCTCTACTAGTCAGTCTCACAAAGCTCGTTTACGAAACTATTGCGTTCGAGGAACAGCCTTAGTGAGTGGATCCGCTTAGTTGTTTCTTTCTATGTCTCTCTATATCTCAAGTTCGCGGAGAAACCCATCTCCCGAAATGAGCAATACCTGTCTTAGAATATGTCTGGATGTCTGATGGGACATAGCTCATAAAAGAACTCCAAATCCAAACTTTTTAGACTGTATCGTCAACTGAACTTAATCAATATCCTGCGCCATGCCTCCCTCAGTATTGCCTTGGACCACCTGTCCAAAATACTGCCCCTCGTCAGAAGAAAAAACTATAACTCTGACAACCTCCTTGTCGTCCATGTCACCTTGGAAGCCTGGAATGATAACTGTCTCCTGAATAAGGCTGTCGTTATCATATCCCTAGAACATCCACTTACGTTCTAAAACTGCTTCCGACTGTTTCTCCAGGATTGGATCAATGTCAACTTATTGCATCTAGTGCAAGAATAACATCTGGTGTGGTACTTAACATCTCATGATTGACTCGATTGCCTGAGCAAGTGATCTGTCAATCATGCGCATCCCTCTCCCCTTTAGTCTGTAAGACACCTTTAGAGAGGGTGACTCCATTACTTGCAGGTACACTACCGTGCCAGGAGTCGTCCATTCTAAATACCCTTAGAATGCTGTCTAAGTACCCTGATTGGGAAACCACCCAAATCTAGATCTAAAACCATAGATCTAGTAACTAGTATGTTAGACATAAAGTCCAAGTCCTTTGTGGAGAAACCACTGTGTGACGACCAAAGTATAACCGACTGTAGTATAGGAGTTTCTTTTCCTACTCTGTGTATGTCATCCAAATACCAGGATATCACACCCTACTACCTTCTCAACAGATCCATCCCCTATTCTGATGAAGTCAAACCCATGACTGTCACGTCAGAAATAGATGATCTATCTCCGCTACATCTGCTTTAGTCTATAAATAGACATAAGCTACCTGTCCACCAATGCTTCCGCTGCTCCCACTGATTACGACAACCCTCTGGCAGAGTCATATAGACGTACACTTCTAAAACTAGTTTAGAACGACGCTATACTCATCCTCCCGCCGGGTCTCGCAGCCTGGAACAACAGCAATGGTAATTGTGGGTAAACAAGAACTTCCCTGTCACCGTCCTTGAGGCTACCGTAGTACCTCTCGGGTGCCTGAAGTTACCCACCATATCTGCGGAGTGGCCAATGGAATGTCAATTCAGATTGAATCTTTAGGTTCCTTATCAAATCTTCAGTAATCGTTTGTGGTTCTGGAATCACTTCCAGTTCTACCATACTCCCACTACTGTTTTCTGGAAAAAAAAACCATTTTTAATAAAACTGTGGCGAGTCAAGAACAATATTGCTATTGTTCATCCAGATGGTAGAAAGTCAACCCTCGTCATAGCCTGGGTCAACCCACAAACAGCCATTACAGAAACGTGCCTTGAGTTGTCCAGTGTCTGGTTTTAAGCATAAACCGGACAACTCCCCGTACCTTAACATCGTTAAGATACGAACTGTCCTATATCCCATACAGGACCAGAGGCACTGATTTAATTGAACCAGATTCAAATCATGCAACTGTCTCCAGCGCATGTCAACTTAATGGAAGGAGGCCGATCAGCGTTACTCAACTTAAGAATGCTTCCAATTATGAATAACCTGAAAGAGAAGCAAGATCTCTTTTTCATTACTAACAACTGAATACCATACACAAGCATCTACATCTTCGATCTCTTTGAAGAATCCCGATACTTGCTATACATGGTTCTCTACTCTATTCAAATACCTATAACTTCTCAAAATTCAGACCTTGTGTTTCCACGAAACACTTGTCTAAAAACTAGAGAAGTCATAAGTAAACCGAATATAGTACGAGGACCAACCCCTCTGTCCTGATGGACCCTGGACAACATACAATACTCTGTATAAGTCCCTTGAGTCTGATAACTCATTCACTGTGTGTCGTAGGTTGAAAACTGTACTTATGGTTAAGAAGAATTACACCGCTGCTTAATGCTCCTTACCTAACCATCCACTGATATAAGTAAATGTCGTAGACATAATTTCATAAAGGTATATCTCACTCTATGAAAATAGACGTACAGATATATCGATTTGAAATTGGTGCATAACAGCGGATATTCAAAACCAAATATTTGCCGACCGGCAAACAGCCCAGGTGATTTCCTCAAATATCACCGATTACAACGAATCCCGATATAATGAGGATGATCACCCAATTCCCAATAACTTACTCCCACTCATCATCTGTAAAACCATACAGATATGAGAATCGTACCTGGTAAACACATACCCTGGAGTAAGTATCTAATCGGGAAATCAGTTTTCCTTTAACAATACACAGTGAGATTGAAACATTGAAATGTTTCGATGGGGTATCCCAGTATTCCTAGTAATGCCTCTTCCAGATTCACGACTGTAACCGTATAGTTCTTTGCCACCTCTCCAAATCCCTTAATATTTCTTTAGTCTTTACCTTCTGCACACCCCTTTAGGCCAAATGGTTTTCTTCCTTCCCTACCGTTCGACACCAGCCTATGGTTTGGAAGAAGACTATCCAATAAGCATAATGGGTGTACCGTCCCAATCCTAGGAACACTCGCAATGCAAGAGAAGGTGAAGATAAAAGACACCTGAATAAATCTTATTCCTATTTCCCCTGAACCAGAATCCATCCCCGAACTGGAACAAGTTCCTTTCGAGTTCGTATATAACCATACGATGGAGTATCCAATAAACTGTGGATCTTCGTAGTGATACGGAGTGTCCTGGAGAAATGCAAAGGTGATTTTAGGATTGGCGAAGAAATACCTGGTTTGGTCGTGAATATTTGTTGCAATTTACTTTGCCCTCTTACTAATCCCTTGCTTTGTCTTAACATAATACCTTCTGCACACCATCGTTATGCTAATTGGTTTTCTTCATTCCATACCGGTCGGCACCAGCCTAAGGTTTGGAAGAAGACTATCCAATTTGCGTAATAGGTGTACTATCTCCTAAACCAAGGAGTACTCGCAACCTGAGAGAAGGTAAAAGGAAAAGACAACTGAATAATCCTATTCGTTTTCTCCAGAACCTGAAACCATCCTCGAATAAATTCCTTCGAGTTCGTATCTAACCATACGATGGTTTTGTCCAATGGAAGTGGACGTTCGTAGTAAAACGGGGTGTCCTGGAGAAAAGGGTAAAAGTAGGAGTGGCAATGAGGTATGCAACTCTGACAATCCAAAAGCCAGTGTTTAAGAAGGTTCGGTCAACTTGGTCACTGAGTCATAGTCTTAGGGTCGGGTCAATGGTCGCTGCCAAAGAGAGAGAGAAAAGAAACATTCAGCGTGCACTCTAACCTAGATCAGAATGGTTACCAATTTATCTAATCTGGAAACCTCCCACTATACCTCAAATTCTCCTCCAAACCTGAAAGAAGAATTAGTCGGGGTCACCCGAGGAGTAAACTAACTCATCAGTGGGAATCGGGATCCAACTATCATCGCATGATAACGTGACGGAATCCGCTCACGGTGTCACACTCCAGAAGGTATGCGCATATCTGGCAAGTTTCAGTTCTTTTGAAACTCCCGATGTGATTTCTGCCCTATGCTCTTATGATCTTGGCGTGAGGTCAAAATATCATAAGTCACATGTCAAGTTCTGCCCGTCATTATCCAGGTTAATTTGAACCCACCCGTACATACCCTTGACGTAGGCCAAAATAGTAGTACGACTGTCCCAAACCAACGCATCTATCTATGCAACAAATAAATACCCCGGCAGCTACCAATCACTATGCCTTGGCGTGAGGTCAAAATACATAGCTTGAATACTACCGAATATTTAACTGAAATGACGGAGGGCTACGAATGGTTTCTGGCGAAAACCTTTAACGTAATGAACTTGATATCGTTGAAGGAACGGATAGCTTTTTGAAAATATAGTGACGAAAACTTTCGCTAAAGAGGTCACTCCCGGTGAAGGGATCTCGGCTCTTTCCCCGTAGAATGAGGTGTAGGATATTTCAACTGAATACCACGGTGCAAAGCAAAAGTAATCGGCTATAGTGAAGTTAATGCCCTGACGCAAACTTTTTGTCCAAGGGGTCACTCCCGGTGAAGGGATCTCGGCCCTTGCCTCGTCGACTGAGGAGCAGGATATTCCAACTGAATATCTCGATGCAAAACAAAAGTGAACGTCCTTGCAATAACAGCTTTTTGAAAAGTGTTCCAACAACATCATATTAGGTTTGTTTTTAAACTTGCATTGATCCGAATCAATGCAGTCCCATCAATTGATCACACCAAAAAGAACGAAAATATACTGATGTACGTATATGCCATCCGCATTCGCCACTGGGTCCCGTCATTACCCGTTAGGTTAGCTAACTAACGACAGAGCGGGGACTGGACTAGCGCGGATGCAAAACATATACAACATCTACTAATATATATACCAATATATTATATTTCGCTCAAGGCGTGAAAGAAATGCAACATCACAGAAAATGTACAGCATCACAGAAACAATACAGATATCTGGGATCCCCGGGTTTCACAGAGCCACTACTGAAACCCTACGTTCCCCTGGTCGTGTGGATAGCCTGCGCAATGAAATCCTAGACCCCTACGGGCGCGGCAAGTCACCCTCTAAAACCTGAAGGGAGGCAGCCCCCTTCAGCACCGTGAATGGACCACCCAGCACTTCACGGAATCCGGTAACTTGGGCACCCCTCCTGGGTCAGCCTGTACCCCCTACGAGTGCGGCGAACAGCCCGCCAATCCTAGAGCAAAGCCCCCTCCATCTCAATGCCATGAGATGCGGGCTTGTTGCCCTCTAGAACCCGGCTATCCGTGCACCCCTCCGCGGGGTAATCCTAGTACAGAAAGTAAAATATACATACAACGGGTGCATCGACCGCAACCTGGCAGTGCCCCAAAATAATAATACAATCAGGCAGTGACGGCAGTCCACATGTCGGACGCTCGCCCCGCAATATCAAATGTACATAAAACAACAAAACTGTACTAGCATTGCATCCAGGCTATCCCCCACGACCGATCCGCAACATCACAGCAAAAACAGAACATCAACGTGAAAGTCACGTTCGCAAATCCGTCTAACCGGGCTATAGCCGTTAGACCGGATTTACCGATCGAGTGACATTCACGGTCGCAGATATAATGTAAATACTGTGAAAAAATGTGTTTAAAATATCCAATCAATCAAATTTTAACAAGTGGGCCCCCAAGCATTACTGTAGCAGATTAGGAAATTCTGGGCCCAATATTAATATTCCAAAACCCCTAAAATAACCCATAAATCCTACTGGAAAAATTGTACACACTGATCCTTCAATACTGCGGCGGAACCGCGGCAATAAGTAGGTTTTTGCCGCGGTTCCGCGCTCCTCTGAAGAGATCAGTGTCTCGAATTTCTACAGTAGTCTTAGGTATTCCTGCACAGTACTTTTATACAACCTGAAAAATTTTTGGAGACCAAAAAATTTCAACAGAAACTGATGTGAAGGCAATACGGGTTTTGGAACATTCGATCGATCGAAACTGAAAAACACATTACACCAAGCTAGACTAAGTTAATGGCGAGGCTCTGATACCACTGTAAGTGCACGGCGGCGCCCCGGCCGTCAATCCGACGGCCAAATGCGGAAGCGGTGATAAACTTGAATTTTGCGGACTTAGAAAACCGCCGCGCACTAATACCCGGATCGAACCACTAACTAGTCCTAGCTAACTACAAGAAAGGGAAGAGAGATATACCGACAGATCCGAGTCCTCCGGTCTTCTCGTCGTCGTCCCGATCTCCTGCGGAATGTCCCGTCTCCTCCTTTTTTTGGTGTGATTGGAGAGAGAGAGAGAGTAAGGTCAAGGGGGTGGGTGGAATACAATGATGCAAGCAAGTGATGATGAAAGAATCCAATGATCACAACCATAACCCACACTCCAAAACAAGTAATCAACAACCATGATTGCTACAAAAAGTCAAGCAATCATGAAGCATGGAAGGTCAAGGGATGGGCTCTATCATGAAACCATCATGATACAATAAAAATGCAAAGACCCCCTCCACAACCACTTATTTGCAACAATGCAAATAAGCCCTCCTCCACCAAACTTCGGCCAATGAACGATACAAAGGAAATTGGCCGAAACGGAAAGCAAACTGGCAACTCCAGAAAACTGGTCCCGTAATAAATTACAGGAAAAACCCCGATACTGTGCATACACACCCGCATCTGTATTTCGACCGAAATACAAATGCAATGAGACAAAATCTCCACCGTACTATACTAGGATCCGGCTTAAACCAAAGCCGGCTAGTATTATCCGTTCGATCCTGATCCGTGCAATACCGCACGTATCTGATCGAACCCTGCCATATAACCATACGGCCTATAGTACAAACTGTCAGATCCTGATCCGTGCAATACCGCACGTATCTGATCGGACCTTGCCATATCTCCATACGGCCTCTACAACCTTTCGCCCGAAAGCTGAGTAACTGAATGTGGGGGACTCTAAAGACTCGTCAACACCTTGGTTGTGGATTTAACCACTAGCACGTCAGAGGTATAAGCCAATACGTAACGGGCTACCAGGTATTGACTAAAAGGGACGTCTGTGAGCAAACTCAGCCTGACAACCCTACTGAGCCTGTCAGTGACAATATCCGTACAGTCCGGTCCGTTCGTCTATGAGCATCGCATGGCGGGCCTAGAGGGTTGGTAAAAGTCAGACCCCCAAAAGCGGTACAAGTCGTGTCGGAGTGTAGCCCAGAACACCCTGAGATACTACTGGAATACCTACCAGTAAATCTCCTTGCCTCGGCCGAGGGCTTCGTGTAATGGCTCTCCTAGACACAGCGCGACCTCACCCCCAATACCGGGAGAGACGAACCCCTGAAGATACGTTCACTGCCTCCATGTGGCTCGGGACTGTACCCAACTAAAACCTGTTTGCACGACTCCTTTGAGCCGTGGTAGGGTAGTAATCAAAGTACAGTGGGAACTCACACAAGACAAATGACGATCCCCAGGTCGATGAACTAACCTGTACACATGTCACCAGGGAACTGCCATCTGACGTCTGGTATATGACCAACTAGCATGTTCCCGGCGAGTCCTGTCCGGTGTACTCATAACCTAATGAGCACCTGTATACATCTTAGGTGATCCAACTGACACCAGTGGCTTGTGAGACCGGCCACCGCCCCTCGTCGGGGTCTTGACTGTATACACTAGTCTACTCTGGAGTATCGATGCCCTGTCTCGAAACTCTCACGACTAGGGACCATTTAAGGATATGCTTATAGACTGCCAGCTCCCACGTATATGATCGCCCTCATACTGCTGGTGGTCAAGCAAGAATCCTAGGGGCTCTATCAACGTGTAATAGCAACTTGTCAGGTCACCTGAAACAGTACACGATGATAAAGGTAAACCAGATAGCATACTATCATCTCGAGTAAGACTGTCCTACCGGGATAGGTCCTCCATCAATCATTGCAATCACGTACCTGTGACCTAATAATTGACTCTGAGGGCACTATCTCCAACATGATGGAGATCATACTAGTGGGGCCAGGGTAGTTCACAAGTGCATCCTTTAATTGTTCCTAGTCGAAGGAATATCGAGACAGGGCATCGATATTCCAGAGTAGACTAGCGTATACGCTTCTTGACCCATATGATGGGCAATGGATGATCACACATCCATTGGTATTTAACATCAAAGATGGTATACGGGTGCTCAGTGGAGACTGGGTACACTGAACAGGACTCGCCGAGGACTCCTATATGGTAGTATACATATCGTCAGACATCAGTCCTCTAGTGACACTGGTACAGGTTAGTCTGTAGACCCGAGATCGTCATAGAGTCTTGTGTGGCTCCCACTGTGCTTTGATTTCCTCCCTACAACACTCAAGAGGAGTTGTTCAAACAGGTGGATTTTGGGTACGGTCCCGAGTCACATGGAGCCAATGAGCGATAGGAGGGGTTTCGTCTCTCCCGGTATTGGAGGTTGATGTTGCGCTATGCTCGATTGTCTATAACTGGAAGTCCCTGGTCAGGGCTGCTGCCGAGATTTACTGATAAGTGTTATCAGTAGTTTCTCGAACCGTTATAGGACAGACATCGGCAAGACTTATCACGTTACTGGTGTAAGTCCACGGTAGCGCCCAGGCCGTCTAACAGACGCCAAATGCGGAACAAAAACTTTTACAACTGGCACTATCGTGTACTATCACCCGGATCTGCCATTAAAGCTAAACTAACAAACTACAAAGTGGGTAGAATTATTATACCGAACGATCCGAGTCCTTCGGTCTTCAACCATCATCCCACGCTTTGTTGCGGCTGCTCCGATCTCCTGAATCTCCGGTCTCCTCGTCCAGGTGGCACCACGTCGACGGATCTTTAAACGGGATCCCGCCTCTGAATCGAGGCAACTCGATCATCAAGTTTGCTAAAAGAGATGACCAAGATTGATGTAGAGAATGAGTAGAACACTTTGTCTCGCTTCGTCCAAAGCCATGGACGAACGGTTAATGAAGTTGCCTTTTTAATCGGGTAAATGAGAAATGAGCATATATCTTTTCATGAACCAAAACTATCATCTTTTTAATCAACAAGTGAGAGTGAGTGAAGAAGAGGGGAGGCGCCGGCCACATAAAGAGGAGGAGGTGAGTGTAGGAGCAAGGGTTGGTGACCATAACCATAAAGGAGAAGAATGAGTCATTAGACACCTTGCAACAAAAATTAATGAAAACTAATGAATCATAACACTTAGTCCTCAAAACAATAAATGCAACTATGAGTCACAAATCCTAGTCATCACAACATGAAGCTTCCACTCATGACTCACCCTTAAGAAGAAAAGATAAATCCGCATTTAACCGAATGTTAAATACGGCCGATAGAAAACTGGAAACTGGCAACTTCCAAAAGTGATCCTGAAACGAATTTCAGGATAACCCCGTAACAGTATAAACATACCCGCATTTGTTTTACGACCGAATACAAATACAACTGGGACAAAGATATTATATCTACACGGTATAATACTTGGATCTGGCTTAAACCAAAGCCTACCAGTATATTATCTGCCCGAAATATGACACGTGCGAAAACGCACGTGCATTTTCCGAACCCTGCCATAAAACCATACGGCCTCTACAACGTTTCGCCCGAACTTGGGAAATAGTCTGTAGGGGACTCTAATGACTCATCAACACATTGGCACTGGGTATAACCATTAGCACGTCAGAGGTACGAGCTGTACGTAACGGTTGCCTATGTGTTGATTGGAAGGAAAGCTGACGAGCGAACTCATCCATAAATCCTACTGAGCCTGACAGTGACAATATACATACAGTCCGGTCAGTTCGTCTATGAGTATCGCATATCGGCCTAGGGGGTGGATAAAGTCAGAGCCCTAATAACACGATAAGTCGTGTCGGTATGAAGCCCATCACCACCTGAGAAACTACTGATCCTAATCAGTAATTCTCCACTACCTCGGCCGCGAATTTCTAGTGATGGCCACCCGTGCACTGTGCGACATCAACCCCCAATACCGGGAGAGACGAATCCCCGACGATCCGCTCACTGCCTCCATGTGGCTCGGGACTGTACCCAAAAAATACCTGTTTGCACGTCTCTTTTGAGCGTAGTAGGGTAGAAATCAAAGCACAGTGGGAACTCACATGAGACAAATGACGACCTCAGGTCGATGAACTAAGCTGTACACATGTCACCAGGGAACTGCTATCTGACTCTAGGTATAATACCAACTAGCAGATTCCCGGCGAGTCCTGTCCGGTATACTCATAACCCAATGAGCACCTGTATACATCTTAGGTGAACCAACTGACACCAATGGCTTGTGAGATCGGCCACCGCCCCTCGTCGGGGTCTCGACTGTATACACTAGTCTACTCTGGAATATCGATGCCCTGTCTCGAAACTCCCACGACTAGGGACATTTTAAGGATGTGCTTACAAACCCCAGCTCCCACGTATATGATCGCCATCATACTGCTGGCAGTCAAGCAAGAATCCTATGGGCTTTATCATCATGCAATAGTGAACTAAAGCATGTATACGATGATAAAGACAAACCAGATAGCATACTATCATCTCGAGCAAGACTGTCATATCGGTATAGGTCCTCCCTCAATCATTGCAATCACGTACCTGTGATCCAATAATTGACTTTGAGGGCACTATATCCAACAATCTCCCACTTGCACTTAAGGCTAATTATTGTGATGTCGCATACTCACAGCCCGTGTGATACCGAACACCCAACTCCTCTACTAATCAGTTCACAAAGTTAGTTTGTAAAACTCTTGTGTTCGAGAAACAGCCTCAGTGAGTGGATCGGTCCAGATGTTTCTTTCTATGTCTCTCTTAATCTCAAGTTCGCGGAGAAAGCCATCTCCCGAATCGAGTAATACCTGTCTTAGAATATGTCTGAATATCTGATGGGACCTAGTTCATAAATGAACTCCAAATCCAAACTTCTTAGACTTTATTGATAACTAATCCTAATCAGTATCCAGCACCATGCCTCCCACAGTATCCTCTTGGACCACCTGTCCATAATATTGTCCCTCGTCGGAGGGAAAAATATAACTCTGACAATCACTCTGTCATCCATGTCACCTTGGAAGCCTAGCATGATAACCGTCTCCCGAAGGAGGCTGTCGTCATCAAATCCGTAGAACATACTCATGTTCTTAAACTGTTTCCTTATGTTTCTTCAGGATTGGATTAATATAAACTTATCGCATCTAGTGCAAAAACAACATCTGGTGTGGTACTTGACATCTCACGATTGACTTAATTGCTTAAGCAAGTGATCTGCCAATCATGTACACCCCTCTCCTCTTTAGTCTGTAAAACACCTTTAGAGAGGGTGACTCCATCACCTGCAGGTACACCACCATGCCAGGAGTCATCTATTCTAAAATACTATTAGAATACTGTCAAAGTACCCACATTGGGAAACTACCCAAATCTAGATCTAAAACCATAGATCTAGAAACCATAATGTCTGATATTATATCCATATCCTGTGTGAAGAAACAACTGTGTGACGACCACAATATAACCGATTGTAGTATAGGAATTTTACTTCCTACTCTGTGTATGTCATCCAAATACCAGGACATCACACCCTACTACCATCTTAACAGATCCTTCCCCTATTCTGATGAAGTCAAAGCCATGACTGTAACATCAAAATTAGATGATCTATCTCCGCTATATCTGCTCAAGTCTATAAATAGACATAAGCTACTTGCCCACTATTCTTCCGCTGCTCCCACTGACCACAACAACCCTCTGGCAGAATAATATACACGTGCACTTCTAAAACTAGTTTAGAACGACGTTATACATATCCTCCTGCCGGGTCTCATAGTCTGGAACAACAGTAGTATCAAGTCTGGGTAAACAAGAACCTCCCTGTCACCGTCCTTGAGGCTACCAGAGTACCTCTCGGGTGTCTGAGGTTACCCACCATGTCTGCGGATTGGCTATTGGAATGTCAAACCTGATTGAATATATAGGTCCTATTAAATTTTCCGTAATCGTTTGCGGTTCTGGAATCTCTTCCAGTTCTACCATACTCCCACTACTGTTTTCTGAAAAAATCCATTTTACTAAAACTGTGGCGAGTCACTAACAATATCACTATTGATCTTCCAGATGGTAGAAAATCGACCCTCGTCAGAGCCAGGGTTAACCAACAAATTGCCATTACAGAAACGTGCCTTGAGTTATCCAGTGTCTGGTTTTAAGCATAAGCCGGCCAACTCCCAGTATCTTAACATCGTTAAGATATGAACCATTCTATATTCAATATAGAAATAGAGGCACTAATTTAACTGGAACCAGATTCAAACCATGCAACTGTCTCCAGTGCATATCAACTTAATAGAGAGAGGCTAATCAGTATTACTCAACTTAGGAATCCATCGAATTATGAGTAACCTGAAAGAGAAACAAGTTTATCAAAAACGTTACTATCAACTGAATACCAATCACAAGAATCTACATCTTCGATTTCTTTGAAGAATCCTGATACTTGCGATACCTGGTTCTCTACTTTATTCCTATACCCACAACTTCTCAAAACATAGACATTGTATTTCTACGAAACACTTGTCTAAAAACTAGAGAAGTCATAAGTAAACAGAACATAGTATGAGGACCTACCCCTTTGTCCTGACAGACACTGGACAACATACAATACTCTGTATAAGTCCGCTGAGTTGAATAACTCAAAACCTGTGCATCGCAGGTTGAAAACTGTACCCAGGCGATTTCCTCAAATATCACCAATTACAACGAATTCCGATATAATGAGGATGATCACCTAATTCCCAATAACTTACTCACACTCATCATCTGTAAAACCATACAGATGTGAGAATCATACCTGGTAAATACATACCCTGGAGTAAGTATCTAATCGGGAAATCAGTTTTCCTTTAACAATGCACTGAAACATGAAAATGTTTCGTAGGGGTATCCTGGTATTCCTAGTTATGCCTCTTCCATAATCCTATTCATGACTTTAACCGTATATCTCTTTTCCATCTTCCAAATCCCTTTATTTGTCTTTAGTCGTTACCTTCTGTACACCATCGTTAGGCTAAATGGTTTTCTTCCTTCCCAACCGTTCGGCACCAGCCTATGGTTTGGAAGAAGACTATCCAGTAAGCATAATAGGTGTACCCTCCTAAATCAAGGAGTACTTGTAACTTGAGAGAAAGTGATGATAAAAGACAACTGAATAATACCTTATTCTATTTCTCCCGAACTGGGGAAAAAAGCAAAGGTGAAATAGGAGTGGTGATGAAGTATATGGTTTGGTCCTGAATGATAACAGTCGCAATTTACTTTGCCCTCTTTCTAACCCCTTTATTTTGCCTTTATTCATTACCTTCTGCACACCCTACTTAGGCTAATTGGTTTTCTTCATTCCCTACCTTTCGGCACCTGCCTATGGTTTGGAATAAGACAATCCAATAAGCGTAATAGGTGTACTCTCCTAGACTATGGAGCCCTCGCAACATGAGAGAAGGTGATAATAAAAGACAACTGAATAAACCAATTCTATTTCTCCTGAACCTGAATCCATCCTCGAAGAAGTCCCTTCGAGTTCGTATATAACCATACGATGGATCTATCCAATGAAAGTGGATGTCCGTAGTAATATGGGGTGTTCTGAGAAATACAAAGGGTAAAAGAAGGAGCGGCAATGACTTATGCAACTATAGACAATCCAAAAGTCAGTATTTTAAGAAAGTTCGGTCAACTTGGTCACTGAGTCATAGTCTAGGGTCGGTCAAAGGTCGCTGCCAAAGAGAGAGAGAGAGAGAAAAGAAACACTCTGCTTGTACTCTAACCTAGATCAGAATGGTTATCACTTTATCTAATCAGGAAACCTTCCACTGTAATCTCAAATTCTCCTCCAAACCTGAAAGAAGAATTAGTCGGGATTACCCGAAGAGTAAACCAAATCATCAGTGGGAATCGGGATCCAACTCTCATCGCATGATAACGTGACGGAATCCACTCATGTTATCACACTCCAGAAGGTATGCGCATACTTGGCAAGTTTCTGTTTGTTTGAAACTCCCGATATAATTTTTTTTACCTCATGCTCTTATGACCTTGACGAAGGCCAACAAATCATAAGTCACATGTCAAGTTCTACCTGTCATTTTCCAGGTTAATTTGAACCCACCCGTACAAGCCCTTGACGAAGGCCAACAAGGCTATACGACTGTCCCAAACCAACGCATCTATCTATGCAACAAATGAATACCCCAGCAGCTACCAAGCACTATGCCTTGACGAAGGCCAACAAACATAGCTTGAATACTACTGACCATCCAGAAGAAATGACGGAAGGCTACGGCTGGTTTTTGGCGAAAAACCTTTAACGTAATGAACTTGATCTCGTTGAAGGAACCTGATGGCTTTTTATAAAAATATAGTGGCGAAAACCTTTGCTAAAGAGGTCACTCCCGGTGAAGGGATCTCGGCTCTTTCCTCGTGGAATGAGATGCAGGATATTCCAACTGAATACCGCGATGCAAAGCAACTTGTAATCGACTATATTGAAATTATTACCCTGACGCAAACTTCTGCCCAAGGGGTCTCTCCCGGTGAAGGGATATCAGCCCTTGCCTCGTCGAATGAGGTGCAGGATATTCCAACCGAATATCACTATGCATAATAAAAGGAAACGTCTTTGTAATAACACCTTTTAAAATTGTTTCAACAACATCAAATATAGGTTTTTTTTTCTTGCATTGATAAGAATCAACACAGTCCCATCAATCAATCACACCAGAAAAGAAGGAACAATAAAATGTGCGTATATGCCATCCGCATTCGTCACTGGGTCCCGTCATCACCCGTTAGGTTACTTAACTAACGACAGAGCGGGGACTGGACTAGCACGGGTGTAAAACATATACAACATCTAATAGTATATATACCAATATACAATAATCACTCCAGGCGTGATAATATGCAACATTACAGAAAAGTAATAAGCATCACAGAACAATACAGATAATCTGGGATCCCCGGGTTTCACAGAGCCGCTACTAAAACCCGATGTTCCCCTGGTCGTGTGGATAGCCTATGCAATGAAACCTAGACCCCTACGGGTGCGACAAGTTACCCGCCAAAACCTGAAGCGAGGCAGCCCCCTTACAGCATAGTGAATGGACCACCCGGCACTTCACGGAATCCGGTAACTTGAGCACCCCTCCTTGGGTCAACCTGTACCCCCTACGACTGCGGCGAATAGTCTGCCAATTCTAGAGTGAGGTCTCTCTTCCTCTCAAAGTCATGAGATACGGACCCGTTGCCCTCCAGAAACCGGCTATCCGTGCACTCCGTCGCGGGGTAATCCTAGTACATAAAAGAAAATATATACAACGGGTACATCGACCTCAGCCCGGTCGTGCCCCAAAAGAATATTATACAAACAGGCAGTGACGGCAGTCCACATGTTGGACGCTCGCCCCGCAATATCAAAAGTACAAATAAATCCAAACAGCACTACCATTGCACACTGCTATCCACCATGACATATCCGCAACATTACAGCACAACATAGAACATCAATGCAAATGTCACGTTCGCAAACCCGTCTAAAAGAACTATAGCAATTAGACGCGGTTTACCGCTCGAATGACATTAACGGTCGGAGATATAAAGTAAGTACTGTAAACTAACACGTTTAAATTTCGATCGACAAAATTTCCCGAAGTGGGCCCCACAAACATCTGCTGTACAGTAAAAAAATATGGGCCCAAAAGAAATATTCCAGAAACCACAATTTACCAAGTAGAAGACACTGTTAAAATTTGGGTCACTGTTCCTTCAAAATGGCCGCGGATGCGCGGTCAAACCCTAGCTTTGACCGCGGATCGGTGGCAACAACATGGGATCACGTGACCAAATTTCAATTGTCTTCTTAAAAAAGCCTGCTCTATTTTCTGTGACATGCAAAATAATTTTTAGACCCAGTTTAAAATCGACAGAAACTTAGAACATGGAAATTGCAGCATTCGAAATTTCGTTCGATCGATATTTTAAACACGTTAGCACAAGTTAGTAAAGCTTAATGGTGAGGCTCTGATACCACTGTAAGTCCACGGTAGCGCCCCGGCCGTCAAACAGACGCCAAATGCGGAACAAAAACTTTTACAACTAGCGCTATCGTGTACTATCACCCGGATCTGCCAATAAAGCTAAACTAACAAACTACAAAGTGGGTAGAATTATTATACCGAACGATCCGAGTCCTTCGGTCTTCAACCATCATCCCACGCTTTGTTGCGGCTGCTCCGATCTCCTGAATCTCCGGTCTCCTCGTCCAGGTGGCACCACGTCGACGGATCTTTAAACGGGCTCCCGCCTCTGAATCGAGGCAACTCGATCATCAAGTTTGCTAAAAAAGATGACCAAGATTGATATAGAGAATGAGTAGAACACTTTGTCTCGCTTCGTCCAAAGCCATGGACGAACGGTTAATGAAGTTGCCTTTTTAATCGGGTAAATGAGAAATGAGCATATATCTTTTCATGAACCAAAACTATCATCTTTTTAATCAACAAGTGAGAGTGAGTGAAGAAGAGGGGAGGGGCCGGCCACATATAGAGGAGGAGGTGAGTGTAGGAGCAAGGGTTGGTGACCATAACCATAAAGGAGAAGAATGAGTCATTAGACACCTTGCAACAACAATTAATGAAAACTAATGAATCATAACACTTAATCATCAAAACAATAAATGCAACCATGAGTCACAAATCCTAGTCATCACAACATGAAGCTTACACTCATGACTCACCTCTTGACTCACCCTCAAGAAGAAAAGATAAATCCGCATTTAACCGAATGTTAAATACGGCCGATAGAAAATTGGAAACTGGAAACTTCCAAAAGTGATCCGGAAACGAATTTTTGGATAACCCCGTAACAGTATAAACATACCCGTATTTATATTACGACCGAATACAAATGCAACTGAGACAAAGATATTATATCTACACAGTATAATACTTGGATCCGGCTTAAACCAAAGTCCACCAGTATTATCTGCCCGAAATATGACACGTGCGAAAACGCACATGCATTTTCCGAACCCTGCCATAAAACCATACGGCCTCTACAACGTTTCGCCCGAACTTGGTAAACAGTCTGTAGGGGACTCTAATGACTCATCAACATACTGGCACTGGGTATAACCACTAGCACGTTAGAGATACGAGCTGTACATAACGGTTGCCTATGTATTGATTGGAAGGGAAGCTGACGAGCGAATTCATCCATAAATCCTACTGAGCCTGACAGTGACAATATACATACAGTCCGGTCCGTTCATCTATGAGTATCGAATATCGGCCTAGGAGGGTGGATAAAGTCAGAGCCCTAATAACGCGATAATTCGTGTCAGTGTGAAGCCCATCACCACCTGAGAAACTACTGATCGTAATCAGTAATTCTCCACTACCTCGGCCGAGGATTTCTAGTGATGGCCACCCGTGCACCGTGCGACATCAACCCCCAATACCGGGAGAGACGAATCCCCGACGATCTGCTCACTGCCTCCATGTAGCTCGGGACGGTACCCAAAAAATACCTGTTTGCACGTCTCCTTTGAGCGTGGTAGGGTAGAAATCAAAGCACAGTGGGAACTCACATGAGACAAATGATGACCTCTGGTCGATGAACTAACCTGTACACATGTCACCAGGGAACTGCTATCTGACGCTTGGTATAATACCAACTAGCAGATTCCCGGCGAGTCCTGTCCGGTGTACTCATAACCCATTGAGCACCTGTATACATCTTAGGTGAACCAACTGACACCAATGGCTTGTGAGACCGGCCACCGCCCCTCGTCGGGGTCTCGACTGTATACACTAGTCTACTCTGGCTTATCGATGCCCTGTCTCGAAACTCCCACGATTAGGGACATTTTAAGGATGTGCTTACAAACCCCAGCTCCCACGTATATGATCGCCATCATACTGATGGTAGTCAAGCAAGAATCCTATGGGCTCTATCATCATGCAATATTGAACTAAAGCATGTATACGATGATAAAGACAAACCAGATAGCATACTATCATCTCGAGCAAGACTGTCATATCGGTATAGGTCCTCCCTCAATCATTGCAATCACGTATGTGCGATCCAATAATTGACTTTGAGGGCACTATATCCAACAACTGGGGTCTGATGATTTCTATCCCTTGACATGATATGCCACATATCAGACAAAGAGACCGAACTGTACGGTAGTGTTACTGATAGGCTTCATGGAGACTATGGACAGGCTTTCTTGTTGATCTTCATATCGCTCAATACCCGGGTGGCCGTTACGTCCAGCTAGTACTGCTGATGGCTTGTAGATGACTGATGTGATCATCACCTACTGCTGGCGTATTGACGAGTCTTTAAAGTCCCACACAGAACTTCCCTGGTTCAAGCGAAACGAAGTAGGACACATATGTGATATGTGTATAGGCCAGATTAAATACGAGTATGTGATACCGTATTGTAATCTAGAAGTCATCTGTAATCGGTTCGGTTATATGTGATATAACCAGATTGTCGAATCAAGTGTTGATTCGATAATGTGATATACAGATAAATGATATCAGTCGGTCATATGTGATATAACCGGATTATTAGATCAAGTGTTGATTTAATAATGTGATATATATTATTTGTGATATAATTATATCTTAACTAATATCATTAGCTCACTAATTATTCTTCATTATGTATATATTAATATATATGATATATATATATATATAATAATGAAGTATGGCATTTATATTTATATTTTGTGAAAATAGAAATGAGGTGGAAAGTGTAAGCATGGTTGCAAGCATGGGATTTACTTTTGTTTATTCATCTTGACTCACTATTCAAGCATGGTTGCAATTTTATATTGCATAATTCCATGCATGAATGAGAGAGGAGTCAAGAGTTGCCATTCATTCTAGCTCATTCTCAACACTTAGCCAATTTTCTTGAGTTGCTCCCATGGTTGCTCTCTAGCTTCTTCTTCCTCCTCTTGTCATGGCTCAAGCATCAACCCTCACATGTGATGTGAATTATGAAGCTTGAACACAAACTTGTAAGCTCATATCATCCCCCACTTCACCATCCTACACTTGACTAGCGATCAAGTGTAGCGTATTTGTAACGATCTAGAAATCGTTTTGTGTTTGTTTCTGTTTTTGGGTGAAATTCATCGGTATTGTCAGTTTTATACCGATTGCGATCAAACGGCCATATCGACTTACTAGCACCTAGTTTTGAGAAAATAAAGCTTGTGCGCACACTTTGAGAGTATATGGAACGTTTTGGTGCAATTTGAATTTTTCCCATTTTTAATGTTATTTTAATCCGGCTTGCACATTCTCGGAATTTTCTCTTTTCATCTCTTCTTAAATTTGCCTAAGTGACTAAACCACATAGGATTTGAGTGTGTGGCCTAGGTTTAATGGAAGGGAAAAGAAAAGAAAAGAAGGAATAAAGGTGCATGCATGTGTTGACTAGGTGTGTGTATGCATTTATTGCTTTGAATTTGCATTATTGCATAGGAAATTTCCTTTTCTCTCTCTCCCTCTCCTTGGCCGAGCTCACCTCCCTCTCTTCTGCACTTAGTCATTTTCCCTTTCTCTTTTCTTCATAAAACATTCACAAATCCATCTCTTTTCACAAAAATCCCAAAATCTTCAAGTTATCTCATTTTTCTTCACTTGGAGCATGCAAAGCTTGGATCTTGGTGTTCTTTTGGTTAGGTAAAATTCTCTTACTGCTATTTTAAGTGTTTTTAGTGTAGTTTAGCTAGATAATTGCAGTTTAGATGTTTAAATTAGGTTTTGATACGAAATATCATATTTTGGTGTCGGTTTGTGGTTTCTAGAACCTGCTGTGATCCGGGATATTTACTAGGAAATTCAACATAGTGAGTGTGTTGTACTAGAGGACCTGGAGCACCACCAGAGAGACGAGACCCATGCCACCGGCCAGGGCCGGCGAGGGCTTAAGGAGGGGCCGGCGACGCCGGCCAGAGGGTTGAGTTTGGGTGTGGGGTTTTGACTGTAGGTGTCTGCTAGGGTTTGGGTTCCTCTGGTCTTGTTGAAATTGTTTAGTTTTCACAGTAGGAAAATCTGGGATCAAATGTGCAGTTTCTAGTGTTTCGTGTTCGTGCGATACGTGTTACGACACGCGTCGTGCCGTTTTCGTGGTTTCGCTCTTAAGTTGTTTTCGTCGTGTCGCTACTCTCGTTAGCCACGATACGAACACTTAGGAGGTGGTTGTGTGTTGTTGTGTCGGTTAGATATAGCTAGTTCGTATTTCGTAGCTATTATTGATATATGTATATTGTTGTTGTTTATATGTTGCAGGTTCGCAGACGAGGACTACGGACACTGCCACAGGGGGATTCTGGTAGTAGATTTCTTCTAGCTTAGAGTGTAGGTGAGTAGATTTAACATCTACAGGGGAATCGCCCGCATGGCGTTATGCGTCTGGGCTAGAAACCTTTACCTTTGTCGCATATTCTATATCATGTTTAGAATTGCGCATATACCTGACTGCTTAGTGATAGTTGTGATTGGATTAGTACCCTTAGGACACTGCACTATTATTAACGGCTCAGATTGCGAAAGCACTGATTGGATGCCACACACACCGTCAATAATTGCTATGTCATACACGACCATATTTTAGAAATGCTATTGTATGGTTAGGGACATTGTGACTTTGATACATATTCCTTATTGTTATATTTAGACTTGACATGCTAGTTCCTGTTTACTTATAGGATGTTGTACCTTTAGTGTTAGGTACATATACACCTAGGGACATAGATGCAGGTGTACATGCTTTTCCATACCTTACTTATACCTGATAGGTATATCACATCAGCATACAGGTAGGCGTACTTGTATTTCATATTCATACCTGATAGGTATATCACATCATCATACAGGTAGATACCTATATTTCTGCTTTACGATTCATGCGTTCATATATCTGGTGTATGCTATGCTTTACATTTATACGCTTTCATTACAGTTTCATATTGCGTATACTTTATTCATGGATTATCGCATTGTTATATGGATTTTTCATGATGTTTTCTGGATTTGGGAACCGTGGTGGTTCATGAAATTATGCATACATTGAACACCCGGGTTTCCTTGAGATGATATTATAGCATCCACCATGAGATTTATCGGTGCAGATATATATATATCCTATGCGAGGAGGCGTCGAGAGCCGCATGAGGATACATGGTGGGGCCCGGAGGTACCCCGAAGCAAGAATGTTGTCGGAGTGAGCCGACGTCGCACTGAAGCGATGAGGCCTAGGGGAGCCATACTTTCCGGTGACATTACCAGGGACTCGGCGGATATCAGGGGGATACCGTTGGGAGTCATGTGCGTATCGATACGTCGAGAGGCGAGGGGCAGAGTGAGGCACTCGAGCTCTCGTGATAGCGTATGATACGTACTTATCAGTTTCTGTGTCGATGCTTGACACATTGGTTTTTTATGATATTCCTAAATACTCTTGTATATATAACAGGGGATTGAGCCGCTGTTATATATGCCTTTACACCAATATTAGTGGAATGGGACGCTAATATATGTGTATTGCCCTCATCATATTTATATATGTCATTATATTTAGGATGTTAGAACTGTGCTGGAGATTTGACTTGAGATTCTGGAGATTCATTGGGATTGGATGATGATATCGTACACACTAGAGATGTGGGATCCACTTAGTGTGGTACATATGATATATTGTGAGATATACTGAGATTGTACAGACGAGATATGTGGGATCCACTAGCTGTTGTACATGTGATATAGGTGAGAGATAACTGATATTGTACAGACGAAATATGTGGGATCCACTAGCTGTTGTACATGAGATATAGGTGAGATATACCTGATATTGTACAGACGAGATATGTGGGATCCACTAGCTGTTGTACATGAGATATATGTGAGATATCCCAGATATTGTACATACGAGAGATGTGAGATTCACTTGTGTGGTACATTTGATATATGAGAGATATACTGTTATTGTACATACTAGAGATGGGAGATCCACTTACTGTTGTACATTTGATATGATAGATACACTGATGTTGTACCTACTAGATGTGTGAGATCTACTTGACTTGTACATTCGACACTTTTGTGAGATACATTTGATATTGTGTAGTTTGAGGAGATGTGACACTTAGACGATATGAGAGCGGATTTGGTGATTGATTGAGGATTGGGATATTGATTTGTCTAGATGGATTGTGATCCTACCACGATGTCAGGATTCCGTGGAAATGACATATTTCACTCCATACCTCATCTTTACATACTTGTGCACTATTCCATGTATTAGGAGTACCGGTGAGAGTACCTTCATGAGAGTTGCACATTTACTTTCTCATATCCCCAGAGCATGATTATTGCATACTGTTGTCACATTATTATTGCAGGACATATTGGTGGTACTGGTGAGTGTACTTTCCATTATTTCGTACTCATGACCTGTTATTACTGAAATGTCATATATTAGATTCATGCTGTACGTTCATTCTCGCGATTACCTGCATATGTTATTTACTATTCACGAGTTGGCAACTCACCCCCGTTGTGCCACAGGTTTTGCTGGAGTTTTCCCCAAAGTAGTCAAGGCAAGCTATTCAGCTTTTCAGCTTCACACTCATCTATCATCTTTTGGGTTGCGGATACCACTTCGCCTGCTAGTGTGCAGTTTTGCCAGGTGGGTTTTGTGGGTATTCAGAGAGTGTATTGTATATTCGTTGTATATTGTACTCTCCATCTACTAGCAGTATGTTGTGACTTAGAGACTTGGTGAGGACGGTTTTGTATATATTGTGGATTTGTGGATTTTATACAGTTTCCTTTCTTTGTCTCTGATTTCTTCGCTACGGCGTCGTATATCTGTTGTGGTGTTGTTTTCTGCCGTTGGGCGTGGATTTTGCTCCCGTTTGGGATGCTTTACTTTATATCTATGTTGTACCCTTTTTAGGGGCTTGTTTTATAAAGGAGGTGCTGCCAAAATTTTACAGAAAATGTGGACTCTTTTAAAGAATTTGGGTTGTGATTTCAAATGTTTCAAAAACTTACTATTATCTTTTCCGTATTTTTATGGTTTAGATTTCTGGGTTTTGGCTTTCTTTTACTGCGTTACGTCTGGAGGCGTTGCGTAGTATTAGGGCCATCACGTACCTTTTTGGGTCGTGACAGTATTTTATACACTAAAGAGTTTAGTGTAAAGATAGCTTGATTTTGAGGGACTTCGCGTGGATCATCTTCGACACGAAGGTCATCGGAGGAAGCTCATTCAAAGTCTCAAGAGAAGCCTAGTGGAGTCGCGGGACTACTACACGGAGAAAGTGAAGAGAAGGACTGTCTACAAAGGTTGTATTCTTGTTCTCTAGATGTAAAGTAGTTTACATTTGGTATTGTCTAAATCTCTAGTTAAAGATTCTAGGATTAGGGTTGTTTAGCATGACAATTTTTTGAAAATGGCATGGACGATGCCTCCCGAAACCTTGCTGTCGTGCTAGGGAACCTTACAGTTGAATATAGATATATCTTTTAGAAGAAGCCGTGATGAGTATGCAGCTGTTCCGGAACAAGAAATAGATTTAGTAAAGGGTGATAACTTCCGGGCCGTTCGGCAGAAACGAGATTTGGAGAGACCCCGACAAGAATCTTTCTGGAATACTACACGAGAAGACTTGGACCCAGGATCAGTCGTATCACTCACACCCAGTAGGCCAGAGTTCGGCATCATCGACGAGACATGTTATGAGTGACCATGATAGTTGGCCAAAGATTTTTAGAGGATGTGCCAGAGCGAAACTGTTTCCGCCATCATTTCTATATTGGGCCGTTGAACCGAAGAATTATGTAACTGGCAATCCGCAGTGAGAGACGAGAGCGTAAGAGCACAAGGCGCCCGACCATGAATAGGAGGCATATTGATATCTTTCTCTGCTAGTTTTGGATGCACTGACACCTTCTCGACTTTGAAGGAAGGGCATATCGACGACAGTGTTTACGATTTGCGATTTGGTGATTCGAATATCACGTGTCCATCATTTTGGATTTCGGTATTTTGGACAATTTATTTGCATGATGGAGATTTTGTGCACCACAGTTGCACTCGACTTCGATTTGATGTCATTTGAGATGTTTGCTTTTGATTTTATGCCTATGGTATGTATGTGATTTGACTTGTGCCATCGGTGTAGTTTTCATGCACTTTTAGTACTTTGATTCAATTTTGTGCACGCTGATGCACGTGGTTGTGAGACTATATACCACGGAATGCCTGATTTAGATTAAGGTTTGTTGTATACCGTCGATTTCGATTGTGATATTCGATATTGTTTTCGTGCACCTTGTGCACTTCAGTTGGATTCTTGCACATACTTGGCGCGCTTGATGCGATTTTGGTGCACACCAGATGCACTAAATCAGTATTCTTCGTGCATATCAGATGCACCTGATATTGTTGTTAGGCACACTCGTTGCCCTTGACAGGTGTTTTCGTGCACACCCGTTGCACTTAGATTTTGTTTCTGTGCACATGTATGGCACATTCATTGATTTCGATTTCTGTGCGCACCAGACGCACGTGACATTCTTATACACATTTTGGGATTGGTTTCTTTTGGAGCAGTATGTTTTATGATATTTACTATTTGGTATAATAACTGAGCAAGACTAGTCAGAGGACAGCACCTGAATATATTTTTGCATGCATCGATAGTTACCGAAGGGATTTCCAAAAAGGAGCTATAGTCACAGTATTTACCTACGTGTCCGAGATGACACGAAACATTTTACAAAGGAAATCCTTCTAATATTTTCAAAACGGCGGGACGTATGTTAAACAAACAATATATAATTTTTATATAGTTATCTTTCTTACAATAAACGTCCGCTACTTGTGTTGTGATACGCGCATCGCACAGCGACTTGAAAAAGGGTTGGCATGCATTTCCTTTCAGATGTTTTTACGAGTTTACAACGACGCGTACTATGTACATGTTATAGTTTTGAGTATATCATGTTGGTTTTCGTATTGGACTTTGACATTGTTATCTTCACCATAACTCCGATGATTGCGTGATGCTTGACGGAGTTTTGATTTTGAGTTATATACTCATTTTTCATGCGCATGCATTGCGCTACGTATATTCTATGTATTTATGATTTCGGATCCCCGACGACTTGATCATTTTACTGAAATGTTTTAGTATTTGAGGGGTTTAAATTTAAATTCGGGGACCGAATTTATTAAAGTGGGAAGACTATAACATTTCAAAAAAAAAAAAATATTATTTTTGGGAAGTTAAATAATTAAAATAATGAATATTATGAATATTCTAATGTATGGAGATTAGTTTTAATGTTATGGTATGATCATATACCGATAGATTGGAAAATATTTGGGGAACTAGAATGTATATGGATTTTGAAAGAATTTATGAGATTTAGACATTTTATGAATTATTATATAATTAATTATATACAAGTTTACGGCTAAACTAAATTAATAATTACTAATTATGCTTTAGGTTTGATCTTTGCATGTGACATGCACCATGTCATATTGCTAACACTTGTTACATTTTTGGAAACTTGGCTTAAATCCTTAATTGTGCATGGTGTTGTATTTTGTTAAAAAGAAAAGAAAAGAAATGAATAAAAAATGTGGCATGGCAAAGAGGTATGGGCAAGAGAGAAAAGAGAGAGAGAGAGAGGGTGAGGGGTTCTATGGACCATGGCTCATTGTTATTCACTTCATCATCTTCATCGTTTTCTTCTTCTCTTTCTCCTCTCATGGCTGCCCTCTCCCTTTACCACCTCTACCTCCTCACTAAAACCCCAAATCCATATCAAAACCATGTATTCCCTTCATTAAAAATGTGCACAAGCTCACTACAAGGATGGTGGACTAAGCAAGTTAGGATTTTGAGCACTTCGGGCAACTCAAGAATTTTCTTGAGTTGCTAAATGAGGTAATTCTTTAACCATTAGTGTAGTAATTCATTTTATTTAACATCTGTTTTGGTTTAGAAGTGATTAAGTGAGGTTTAGTGGTCTTGGAAAATTCCAAGATCAAGTTTAGGGGATTCTTGAGTTGTGATGGTGCAAGTGATGTGTAATTGGTGACTAGAACCCCCTTAGTGTTAAAAACCAGAGCCTAAACCTTGAAATTTGAGTTAGATATTTTAAATGTCGGTTTTGTGTATAAATTGTGCCTACAGGGAATCTGGAGTGACCCGAGACTTTTACAGGAAAAACTAGCAACTCCATTGACCTAGATTGAACACTAGGAGACCACCCTGAGAATATGAGCTCAAACCAACCCAAGAAAACCGAGCTGGCCGGATTTTAGGGGTATGTCGCAGGGTGAATCGTGGGGGATGGTGTTAGAATTGGTTATGTAGTTTACATACCCCATATACTACCCCACTGTATTTCTTGTTTAGCCTAATTTCACCTGACCAAAAATCTGGAACCTTTTTCTTGTGTTGCTGTTTTGTTTTGTAACTTTCAAAGACTTGAACTTTTGATACTTGTGATTTATCTCGGTCACTTGACGTTTGTACGTCGGTATCGGGAGTTGTTTGGTTATTCTTGCATGTGTAGACCAAAGGTTTTAACCTATGTGTGATACGTGTGCCGTTTTGGTTTTCTTGCGCGATTTCTATTTACGGTACTATGTGTTTATATATGTAGGAACCCTCACGTGGACTTCGGATAACAAGGAGGAGCATGGCGACATCGACCTCGGTAAGTAAGGATCAAGGTGAGTAGATGTATATCTACGGGGGAAGTCGGGTGGATGGCGTATAACACCCCGCAGTTTAGTAGTGTAGCATGTGAATATGTAATATATATATATATATATATATATATATATATATATTTATATGTGTGTGTGTGTGTGTGTTTTTGTGAGACGTGATTAATTAGCAAGAAGGCTTTAGGAGATCATGAGTTAGTTTTAGCGTAATTAGAAGATAGTGCTTTTAGTTTAGTTTCTTAGTTGCGAAACCCTAGAGTAACACACACACACACATGCACACACACGTGACGGGATTATGGGTGTATATGTTTATATGTATATATATATTTGGATGGGTTGGTGTGTGTGTGTGTGTGTGTGTGTGTGTGTGTGTGTGTGTGTGTCTGTATATATATATATATATATATACACACACACACACGTATACATGGGTGATGAGGATAGTATATGATATTTGGAGGTAAGTCGATATGATCAGGCATGATGCTGTGAGATCGGTTATGTGATTTGGGTCGTGTTATGATATACGACATGATATTATAGCGGATCAGTGGGCGATGTGTTTTCATATACACGAGGATATATGTTTGATGATATTGGTATGTACCAGACTGTAGAACAGTACCCCTAATTCAGGATATTATAATGATGATACTATATGAATAATGAGGTATATGTGATATTTGACCCGTACCCCGATTTTGGGATGCCGTACGATGGATTTTACCGTACGAGGTATAGATATGATGATTGATCCGCACTCTTGACTCGAGGATGTCATACTATGTATTTTACTATACGTGACGCTATTGAGGCGGGATCGCCGACTATTAGATATATCGACTCGGAATTTAGGTGGATTCTTACCTTTTCGACTATTTTCTTAGTTTAGTCTTTTAGTTGATTAGGAAGATGTTAGACCAGGCTTGAGTCATACCTATTTTCAAAAACTAACGAATCGTGAGTATTTTCAAAAGACAACTCGAGGGATATTTACGGATTTTCTTCAAAGGACGTACCTTTTATTAAAAACACCATAGCCCCTACATTCTAAAAACCACGATTCGTGCTATTTCAAATGCCAAGACCGTATAACTCGTACATAGAAATGTATATTCTTAAATGTTGCGTTTACCATTCGTTCGCCGTTATATTCATGTTACATGTGTTTTCCTTAACTATTATGATATCGATTGTTAGGATACCAGCACCATTACCGATGATGCGTATGTCCACGAACACTTGCCTGTCGGCTCACACACATCATCATCGGTAATTGTCATGACACGTACACTTTAGAGAATATTACTTCATTGATATAACTTGCTAGCAGATAATTCCGATATATCATTACTGTGCTAGTTTAGATATTGCATTCTTTACTTAGATACCCATGCATGTATATATATTCATTTGTCATGCAATATTATGGGGCTTTATGCCGGTAATTCACTGCTTATTTACTCTCGAGTTTGGGATTTCGGATTTTCCATGAGATTTCGGGATTTGGAGAAACCGCAAGGATTTTATAAACTCATTTTCATTTCTAAAAATAGAAATTTGCGGTTTTCTCGTGATATGATGTGAGAGGTGTCCACCATGAGTTTTATCGGCTCTTGAGCGGTATCATACACCCGATTCGAGGAGGAGGAGGAACCGTCTGCGGGTGCATGGTGGACCCGGTACGGCACCCCAGGGCAAGATGGTCGCAGATGATGGCGTTGAGCCCGGCAGGGGAGCACTACCGACCGGTTATTTGTGACGCGGCAGATATTTGGAGGATACCGACGTAGTCTTGAGATTTGATGATATGGGCCAGTCCGGATTGCCGGAGCCCGAGATTTTGATATTTGATGATATGGGCCAGTCCGGATTGCCGGAGCCCGAGATATTGAGATATTAGGATATATATTTTGTGTCGATGCTTGACATGGATTCTCTGTTGATTTCATTGATGATACTTCGATTTTTATACACAAATCTCACTGAGATAAGAAAACATGTTTTCTCGTACAAGATGTATTCTGCTTTCATTCTTGATGCATTCGCACATCATATATGTGATATGTTGCTATCTGAGGCACTGACACGAGCACTTCGTATTATACTTATGTTTAGATGATTACCTTTGCCATTATTAGATGTTTCAGGTTATATTTTATGAGGATATTATTGTATGACCTAGGAGAGAGTCGTACATGCGATTTATTCTCGGTGATGTTTTCTACTTACGAGTTGGCAACTCACTCCCGTTGTGCCATAGTTTCTTGCAGGTTTGGCCGTACAGGTTTCGTTGCGGCTTGCTGGCACACTGCTTCCTTCCGAGTGATTACTTTGGTAGGTAGGTTCACTTGCATCGTGACCACCGTTGTACTTTATTTATTTCAGTTGTATCTAGTAAACTCTATCAACCAGACTTGTATTGTTTGATAGACTTAGAAGACCAATTGTATATTCTTTCGACCTTAGAGTCGTGCGCTTGTATTATTATGGTTCTTCTCTGTTTCTCCCATCGATGTTGGTTTTCTTCCTGAGTTTTGATTCTCCCCATTCGGCGTTGTATATTATATTGCATGCGTGGTTGTTTCCGCCGATTGGTGAAGAGCTAGCTCCCGCTTGGGGATGCCTTTATTCATTACTTATATATATGCATGTTTGTACTCGTTTGGATCCAGTATTTACAAAGGAAACTCTGCCGAAATTTTTGGGAACGACTTGATGCTTTTAAAAATGCTTACTACGACTTTCAAAGTTAATTCTTATGGTAACTTTTAAATAAATTTTTCCTTCACTCTCTTTTTTAAATGGTTTAGATTTCTGGGCTTTTGGCTTACTTGAATTAGGTGGGGTCCTATAGACTTCACATGATTCAAGTGTCAGTCACGTGCCATTTCGGGTCGTGACAAAGTTGGTATCAGAGCGCTTGGTTTAACCTTTGTTCGAGTCTAGGTTTGACTATGTGGAGTCTAGGGCACGCGCGCGCGCGTGTGTGTGTATTCGGAACCTAGGCTTGACCTTACGGAACATAGATTTGGTTGAGGGGGTATTAGACCCGAACTTTTGTCGCATAAGTTGACCTTGGTTGATGGAGTAGGTGACTTTAGTAGAGTGACGTACCGTGTGTATGTTCCGCGGCATACTTACGATACGCTACTCCGCTTAAAAAGCCTTATGATGTACATTTCTTATGCATTGTATTTCTATTCATTCCTATAATCAATCCTCATCGATATCGGATGGTGGTTTCTGTTACCACGGTTGCACGGGCAGAGAGAGCTGCGGCTAGAGTTGCGGTCAGCATGAGCTCGTCTTGGACGAGGATTGGCCAAGGCGAAATTCCGGTGGCACACGATTGCATAGATATATCATTTTATTGTGTTTTTCGCGACATGAGCATTTTGATGGATTGTTTTTACTAAGATTTCTCGAACGTTCAGATCAGCACCAGAGGATTGGGCCACTGCTAGAGGCTGGCTAGAATGTGATGACCGTTAATGTATCGTCTATTCTTGAGGATTGAGGCATTGTTAAGCGTGATGACGAATGAGCCAGTTGTTGCTGCGACTGACAAGATATCGCCCCATATGTTTGGAGCTATTGCAACATGAGTTTATACTAAGGGATATGATAGAAGATCGCTAGTCACCCATGGATGAATGACTAGGACATGTGGTTCGTTTGCATACCCCGATGTGAGGTCATCAGATTGATTCATTTCAGCTAGAGAGGACTTCACACAGGCATGTTGAGAGTCGATAGAAAACGGACAAATGAAGAGTATTCCTCCGACGAATTGGAAGAGTTTCCGAGGGCGTAGGTGGCCAGATACCTACCACAAGATAATGAGCTGTCGAGTTCATAGTTTCGGAAAGAAGACTCTAGATATGAGTATAGCCATTTGTAGCGCAGTCCATACAGCTACAGAGAGACGAGTCTGAATCAGTCCACAATAGAGAAAATTGGAGTAAGATGTTCGTACGAGATTTTGACAAGATGACGTTCCACTCCGTTGACATCAGAGATGTGATACGCATGCAGAGGCGTTGATGTTTGTTATATGTATGCCCTAGAGGCCATTATTGTACATATGATGTATATTATAGTGGATGCTTGGATATATATAGAGAAGACTTTCTTGCTCGACATAATAGTATGCTATCTGGTTGTTCTTTTTCTTAACATGTAGACTTGTATTGTGATACTGTCTTGCTCTCACATGTTGATAAAGCCTATAGGATATGTACTTGACTATCAGGACTATGATGGAGATCATACTAGTGGGGCCAGGGTAGTTCACAAGTACATCCTTTAATTGTTCCTAGTCGAGGGAATATCGAGACAGGGCATCGATATTCCGGAGTAGACTAGTGTTTACGCTTCTTGACCCATATGATGGGCAATGGATGATCCCACATCCATTGGTGTTTGACATCAAAGATGGTATACGGGTGCTCAATGGAGACCGGGTGCACTGAACAGGACTCGCCGAGGACTCTTATGTGGTAGTATACTTATCGTCAGATAGCAGTCCTCTGGTGACACAGGTACAGGTTAGTCTGTAGATTCGAGATCGTCATAGAGTCTTGTGTGGCTCCCACTGTGCTTTAATTTCCTCCCCACCACACTCAAGAGGAGTTGTGCAAACAGGTGGATTTTGGGTATAGTCCCGAATCACATGGAGGCAATGAGCGATAGGAGGGGTTTCGTCTCTCCCGGTATTAGGGGTTGATGTTGCGCTGTGCTCTATTGGCTATAACCGGAAGTCCCTGGCCAGGGCTGCTGCCGAGATTAACTGATAAGTGTTATCAGTAGTTTCTCAAACCATTATAGGCTAGACATCGGTATGACTTATCACGTTACTGGGGTCTGACGATTTCCATCTCTAGACATGATATGTGACATATCAGACGAAGAGACCGAACTGTACGGTAGTGTTA
The DNA here is from genome assembly GCA_030015575.1 of Agapanthus africanus. Taxonomy (NCBI): domain Eukaryota; kingdom Viridiplantae; phylum Streptophyta; class Magnoliopsida; order Asparagales; family Amaryllidaceae; genus Agapanthus; species Agapanthus africanus. The sequence goes on along the minus strand of JASDDO010000012.1, from coordinate 446,326,671 downwards.
CTGATAGGCTTCATGGAGACTATGGACAGGCTTGCTTGTTGATCTTCATATAGCTCAATACCCGGGTAGCCGTTACGTCCAGCTAGTACCGCTGACGGCTTGTAAGTGACTGATGTGATCAACACCTACTGTAGGCGTATTGATGAGTCTTTAGATTCCCACACAGAAGTTCCCTGGTTCAAGCGAAACGAAGTAGGACACATATGTTATATGTGTGTGGGCCTGATTAAATACGAGTATGTGATACCGTATTGTAATCTTGCAGTCTTCTGTAATCGGTTCGGTTATATGTAATATAACCAGATTGTCGAATCAAGTGTTGATTCGATAATGTGATATACAGGTAAATGATATTAGTCGGTCATATGTGATATAACCGAATTATTAGATCAAGTGTTGATTTAATAATGTGATATATATTATATGTGATATAATTATATCTTAACTAATATCATTAGCTCACTAATTATTATTCATTATGTATATATTAATATATATGATATATATATATATATATAACAATGAAGCATGGCATTTATATTTCTATTTTGTGAAAATAGAAATGAGGTGGAAAGTGTAAGCATGATTGCAAGCATGGGATTTACTCTTGTTTATTCATCTTGGCTCACTATTCAAGCATGGTTGCAATTTTATATTGCATAATTCCATGCTTGAATGAGTGAGGGGTCAAGAGTTGCCATTCATTCTAGCTCATTCTCAATACTTAGCCAATTTTCTTGAGTTTCTCCAATGGTTGCTCTCTAGCTTCTTCTTCCTCCTCTTGTCATGGCTCATGCTTCAACCCTCACATGTGATGTGAATCATGAAGCTTGAACACAAACTTGTAAGCTCATAGCATCCCCTACTTCACCATCCTACACTTGACTAGCGATAAAGTGTAGCGTGTTTTATACGCTAAAGAGTTTAGCGTAAATATAGCTTGATTTGGAGGGACTTAGCGTGGATCATCTTCGGCACGAAGGTCATCGGAGGAAGCTCGTTCAAAGTCTCAAGAGAAGCCTAGTGGAGTCGCGGGACTACTACACGGAGCAAGTGAAGAGAGGGACTGTCTACAAAGGTTGTATTCTTGTTCTCTAGATGTAAAGTAGTTTACATTTGGTATTGTCTAAATCTCTAGTTAAAGATTCTAGGATTAGGGTTGTTTAGCATGACAATTTTTTGAAAATGGCATGGACGATGCCTCCCGAAACCTTGTTGTCGTGCTAGGGAACCTTAAAGTGGTATCAGAGACAAGCTAAAGATTTAGACAATATTTGTTAGATTACGAAACCGAAACTGCTCCGAAACTTGAAACACTAAAACACAGTTTCTGTCAATTTTTAAAGTCGTCGAAAAAAATTTTAAACAACTGCAGAATGTTATATGAGATGTAACATGAACACAGAAGAAAAACGAACACATTTTGCCGGTTTTCACCCGAGCACTTGCCCCTAAAAACCGAGTAGGCCGGCCCCATGAACAGTTCTGGGCTTCGTTTTTGTTCTGTGTTCTGGTCTCTGGGTTTTGGTGTTTCAGGTGTTGTTTGTTTTTTATAAAAATTTCATGAGTTGTTGATTTTCTATAAAGGAAATTCGGAGTGTTTCGTAGTCGTAATTCTAACTGTATTGCGGGTTATTTAGACGGTGTTAAAAAGTTCGAACGGCTATCAAATACCCACTTTAACCCTTGCCGGAAAATTTTTCAAGAGTTGGATTTTTTCCAAGTTAAAGAACATTTAAATATCATGCAAGTGATTTGATGGACCCTCTAGAAGAAAGAAACCCTAACTCGATTCTATGACCGTAAGAACCACCGCCAAACCCTCGGGTTTGCGGCAGTTCCGCGGCACCATAGGTGAGGCAAGGGTTGGCCCTTCTACGGTTGGTCCATAGGTACTGTGGCATGTTCTGAGTATTTTTAAACTGCGCTCAAGTGTTGAGCTTTTTGTGAAATTTTGGGTGTTTGTTGATTCGATCGGAATGTTTAACATCGTCTTGCTATTTGATGACATGTGATGTTATGTGTTGCTTGGATATGTTATAATGGATCGTCGTGTTTTGATTAGTCGGGGGTTTTATGTGAGATGAGAGTTTTTATTTTCATTCATGTAAAATTCATTGTATGTAATATTCTTTTATTAGGGCACTTCCGGGTTGAGGATGATGTCACCATTGTTCTATATTATTTACTTTTCCGCATTAGGATAGACCCAAGGCGGGGAGCACAAGTAACCGGGTTCTAGAGTCCTGTGGGAGACCATCTCGAGGAGTCGAGTCCGGGTCTCCTAACTCTAGAATTGGTAGGGTTGCTTGCCACTCTCGTAGGGGTCTAGGGATGTGGGATTGGGTATTCATCACGACCGTGGAATCCGTGTTTTATACTGGCTTAATTTAAAACATAGAATTTCTAGTATATCCAATATTTCATATGTTATCTTTTGCTGCTGATATTCTGTGATGTGATCAATTTATATGCGTGAGACGAATGCTTTATTATTGTATATATGATATATAATAAACATTGCTTATGTTTTGCACCCGCGCTAGTCCCGCCCCGCTATGCCATTAGTTAAGTAACCTAACGATGCACAACGGGACACTGTGGCGAATGCGGATGGTATAAGCATACGTTGTATTTTCGTTTCTTCTGTAATGCTTAGGAAGCATAATTGATGGGACTTCATTAATGAGATTAATGAAAGAAAAGAAACCAAAATGATGTTGTAGAATCAAATTTTCAAAATGGATAGCTCTAGTTTTTGCTTTGCATAATGGTATTCCTTGTAGAATATCCAACACCTTATTCGATAAGGAAATAGCTGAGATCCCTTCACCGGGAGTGATCTCTTTAGCGAAACTAGCAGATACTATAACCCACTCAGTTTTGTTTTTTGATTGCCTTTTTAGTTCTTGCTTTGCATAGCGGTATTCCTTGAAGAGTATCCATCACCTCATTCGATGAGGAAAGAGCCGAGATCCCTTCACCGGGAGTGACCTCTTTAGCGGAACTAGTAAAAGCCTCAAAAACACTCATTTTCAAAATCACTCGATTCTGCAACGATATCAAGTTCATTACGCAAAAAGTTTTCTTAAAAACCTGACGTAGCTTTCCGTCATTTCAGATAAGTATTGTTTAGTATTCGTGCTACGTTTGTTGGCCTGCGTCAAGGCGTAGTGTGCGGTAGCTATTTAGTGCTTATCTGCTACATATGATGCGATTGGATTAGGGTATTCGTGCGACTTTGTTGGCCTACGTCAAGGGTCGTGCGGGTGGGTTTAATTCAATCAAGAAATATACAGGTTCAACTTGACTAGCGGACAATGGTTTATTGGCCTGCGTCAAGGTCATAGGATGCTAAGGGCAAAATATTATATCGGGAATTTCAAGTGTTAAAATTTGCAATGAGATTGCATACCTTCTATAAGATAGTAGGATCCCGATACCCACTGCGAGTAAGAGTTACTCCTGGGAGAATTTTACACCACAATTAGCCGATCAAGTAGGTGTCTAGAAAGGTGTTAACGGGGTCACGCCCCTGGGAAAACGAGGTTTATTTTAATTAGGTCCGTGTGAAAGCACGAGGAACCTCCCTCAAAGTACCAGCACTGGCCTGGCTGAAAGATTGGCGAACTTGTAAGGTGTAATTAATCTCGGCTAGTCTTACCTTTTAGGATTTGAAGGAAGATTTGATAAAAACAGTGGGAGCCGTCCTGATTAGATAAGATAATAACCAATCTAATCTTGCAAAGAGCGCACGCTAACGCGTTTCCTTCTCTCTCTCTCCAGGCAGTAACCAATGTCACGCCTTAATCAAGATAATAATATAGATGTATTGACCGAACCCGCTTGTTATATTGAGAAGGGGAAAGTTAGTTCCGCTCCAACTTATAAGTGTTATAAGTCCGAGCAGGAAATATGAACATATCTGGATTCCCACGCCACCCAAACGAAGAATAAGCATGTTGATTCATCTTCTTCAGGTGTGTTAGTTACAGAAAACTGTTTCTCAGTACACTCTACGTCCTGAGTATTAGATACCGGATCAGGATCCCACATATGCAATTTGTTGCATGGGCTAAGAAAAGGTAGAGAACTGGAAAAAGGTGATCATTATCTAAAAGTAGGGAATGGTGCAAGTGTTGCAGCCAAAGCAGTTGGTGAATATCACCTTGTATTGCCAACTGGGAATACATTGATCCTGAACGACTGTTATTACGTACCCTCTATGATATGCAATTTAATATCAATTTCTTTATTAGATAAAGAAGGATATAACTTGTAGTAGAGAATAATGTTATGAACATTTACCTAAATCAAGTGTTGATGGGGTTTGGTGCGTTATGTAACGGATTATACGTTCTGAATCAAAACACAGTTTTTAACGTACAGAACACACACATGAGGAAAAGTTCAGAAATGAATGAATCCTTCTTATGGAATTGTAGACTATGTCATATCAATGAGACACGGCTATCTAAGTTACATAAAGATGGATATTTGAATCCGTTTGAACTTTCATCTTATGAAACTTGCCAGTCATGTCTCAAAGGCAAGATGACCAAAACTCCGTTTACAGGACACGGAGAAAGAGTTACGGAACTCTTGGGACTGATATATAGTGATGTATGCGGTCCCATGTCTACACATGCCAGGAATGGTTTCTCGTACTTCATTACATTCACTGACGATCTCTCAAGATTCGGTCATGTGTTCCTGTTGAAACACAAGTCTGAAACTTTTGAGAAATTCAAAGAATATAAGCATGAAGTTGAGAACCAGATGGGTAAAAGTATTAAAATCCTTAGAACTGATCGGGGTGGAGAATACTTGAGCATGGAATTCCGTGACTATCTAAAAGAGAATAGGATTCTCTCTCAGCTTACTCCTCCGTATACACCACAACACAACCATGTATCAGAGCGGAGGAATCGCACCCTATTAGATATGGTGCGCTCTATGATGAGTACTGCTGAGTTGCCTATTTCCCTTTGGGGATATGCACTTGAGACGGCTGCAGACCTATTGAATATGGTTCCCACCAAATCTGTGCCAACCACTCCGTATGAGATATGGAAAGGAAAGAGACCATGTCTTAATTATGTTAAGATATGGGGTTGTCCAGCATATGTGAAAACACAAAATCCGGACAAGTTCGAGGCAAGGTCTTTTCTGTGTAAGTTTAATGGATATCCCAAATATTCGCGAGGGTATATCTTCTACCATACCGAGGAACAAAAAGTGTTTGTTTCTCGACATGCCACCTTTTTAGAAAAGGAATTTCTTGAAAAAGAAATTAGTGGCAAGGAGGTAGAACTGGAAGAAGCTCCAGCTACACAAACTACAACAGAAGATTTGGTAGAACCAGAGAATTCAATAGTTCCCAACGAACCTTAACCTCTCTGCCGATCTAGTAGGGTTTCTCATCCACCTGAGAGATACTACAGTTTTCTCATTGATGGTGGGAGCGAGGATTGCATCATGGAAGATGATGACCCAACTATCTTCGAGCAGGCCATCACGAGTGGGGACTTTGTGAAATGGCTGGATGCAATGCGATCTGAGATGGAATCTATGTACACCAACAAAGTATGGACTTTGGAAGTTGCTCCCGAGGGGTAAAACCCAATGGAACAAATGGATCTTTAAGAAGAAACTTGGTGTAGATGGAAAAGTTGAGACTTTCAAAACTAGACTTGTTGCAAAAGGTTTTCGTCAACGACCAAGTGTGGATTATGATGAAACCTTTTCTCCAGTGGCTATGCTTAAGTCCATCCGAATCCTACTTGCCATCGCTGCATACCATGACTACGAAATCTGGCAAATGGATGTTAAGACCGCCTTTCTAAATGGTGATTTAGAAAAGAGCGTGTACATGACTCAGCCGGAGGGCTTTGTAGACAGTGGGAGCAGCGGAAAGGTGTGCAAGCAGCTTAAATCAATCTACGGGTTGAAGCAGGCATCGCGGAGTTGGAACATCTGTTTTGATGAGGTAGTCAAAGAGTTTGACTTCATCAAAAACATAGATGAACCTTGTATATACAAGAAGGTCGCAGAGAGTAAGGTCGTCTTCCTCGTATTGTACGTAGATGACATACTCTTGATAGGAAATGATGTTCCTATGCTTCACTCGGTCAAGCTCTTCTTATTACAAAGATTCTCAATGAAAGATCTAGGTGATGCCTCCTACATCTTGGGGATTAAGATCTATAGAGATAGATCTAAACAAATACTGGGATTGTCCCAATCCAGGTACATTGACACCGTACTAAAGAGGTTTAGTATGGAAGATTCCAAGCATGGGAATATACCCAGGATCTCAGGACTCAACTCTCTTTAAAGAGATGTCTCCCATGACTGATTTGGAGAGAGCTCGCATGCAAGGGATACCCTATGCTTCGGCAGTAGGCTCTATCATGTATTATGTACCAGACCCGATGTTGTGTACTCACTAAGTGTAGTGAGTAGGTATCAAGAAGATCCAGGAGAGAATCACTGGGCAGCTGTGAAGAACATTATCAAGTACTTGAGAAGGACAAAAGAGATGTTCTTGGTGTATGATAACGGTGAACTCCAAGTGGAGTCCTTTACCGACTCGAGCTACCAGAGTGATAAGGACGACAGCATGTCGGTCTCGGGTTTTGTCTTTACCCTCAACTGAGGGACGGTGTGGTGGAAGAGTTCCAAGCAAGACACCGTTGCAGACTCGACGATGGAGGCTGAATACATCACTGCAAACGATGCTATAAAAGAAGCTGTCTAGATGAAGAAGTTCATTGCTGAGCTTGGTGCGGTTCCATCCATTGAGCATCCAATACCTGTGTATTGTGATAACAATGGAGCGGTAGCTTTGGCCAAGGAACCCAGGTCCCATCAGAGATCCAGACATATTCTGAGGCGGTATCACCTGATCCGGGAGATTGTTGATCGCCGGGAGATAGAGGTCAGGAGAGTTGACACGAAGGACTACATAGCGGATCCACACATAAAAGACCTCCCCCAGACACAATTTGAGAGACTTTTTGGGATGTTGGGTATGAGATACTACAACACATGGCCTTAGTGTAAGTGGGAGATTGTTGGTTATATGTATGCCCTAGAGGCCATTATTTTAAATATGATGTATATTATAGTGGATGCTTGGATATATATAGAGAGGACTTTCTTGCTCGACATAATAGTATGTTATCTGGTTGTTCTTTGTCTTAACATGTAGAATTGTATTGTGATATTGTCTTACTCTCACATGTTGATAAAGCCCTTAAGATATGTGCTCTACTACCAGGATTATGATGGAGATCATACTAGTGGGGCCAGGGTAGTTCACAAGTGCATCCTTTAATTGTTCCTAGTCAACGGAATATCGAGACAGGGCATCGATATTCCAGAGTAGACTAGCGTATACGCTTCTTGACCCATATGATGGGCAATGGATGATACCACATCCATTGGTGTTTGACATCAAAGATGGTATACGGGTGCTCAGTGGAGACTGGGTACACTGAACAGGACTTGCCGAGAACTCCTATATGGTAGTATACATATCGTCAGACAGCAGTCCTCTAGTAACACTGGTACAGGTTAGTCTGTAGACCCGAGATCATCATAGAGACTTATGTGGATCCTACTGTGCTTTGATTTCCTCCCTACAACACTCAAGAAGAGTTGTTCAAACATGTGAATTATGGGTACTGTCCCGAGTCACATGGAGGCAATGAGCGATAGGAGGGGTTTCGTCTCTCCCAGTATTGGGGGTTGATGTTGCGCTATGCTCGATTGTCTATAACTGGAAGTCCCTGGCCAGGGCTGCTGCCGAGATTTACTGATAAGCGTTATCAGTAGTTTCTCGAACCGTTATAGGACAGACATCGGCATGACTTACCGCGTTACTGGGGTCTGACGATTTCCATCCCTAGACATGATATGCGACATATCAGATGAAGAGACCGAACTGTACGGTAGTGTTACTGATAGGCTTCATGGAGACTATGGACATGCTTTCTTGTTGATCTTCATATCGCTCAATACCCGGGTTGCCGTTACGTCCAGCTAGTACCGCTGATGGCTTGTAGGTGACTGATGTGATCATCACCTACTGCTGGCATATTGACGAGTCTTTAGAGTCCCACACAGAAGTTCCCTGGTTCAAGCGAAACGAAGTAGGACACATATGTGATATGTGTGTGGGCCTGATTAAATACAAGTATGTGATACCGTATTGTAATCTAGAAGTCATCTGTAATCGGTTCGGTTATATGTGTTATAACCAGATTGTCGAATCAAGTATTGATTCGATAATGTGATATACAGATAAATGATATTAGTCGGTCATATGTGATATAACCGGATTATTAGATCAAGTGTTGATTTAATAATGTGATATATATTATTTGTGATATAATTATATCTTAACTAATATCATTAGCTTACTAATTATTCTTCATTCTGTATATATTAATATATATGATATATATATATATAATAATGAAGCATGGCATTTATATTTCTATTTTGTGAAAATTGAAATGAGGTGGAAAGTGTAAGCATGGTTGCAAACATGGACTCTTGTTTATTCATCTTGACTCACTATTCAAGCATGGATGCAATTTTATAGTGCATAATTCCATGCTTGAATGAGAGAGGGGTCAAGAGTTGCCATTCATTCTAGCTCATTCTCAACACTTAGCCAATTTTCTTGAGTTACTCCCATGGTTGCTCTCTAGCTTCTTCTTCCTCCTCTTGTCATGTCTCAAGCTTCAACCCTTACATGTGATGTGAATCATGAAGCTTGAACACAAACTTGTGAGCTCATAGCATCCCCTGTAAGGTTAGTATGGCACCCTATGAAGAGTTTCGAAACATCACATGACCCAAAGTTATAATTTTTAAGGTGCTAAACTAACATGCAAGTGGATCGATCCTAGAAAATTAGGGTTATTAAACTTTAAGCTAGAAAAGATTAGGGTTTGAAGGCTACAACCTTTGTAGCTCCCCTTTGCTAGACTCCTTGGTGTCTTGGGTGTTGAGTCGAGGTCCTCTCGAAGTTCCCTTACGTCCACGACGATCCACCACGGAGTACTCCGTCCAAGCTCGCTTCTTTGGAAAACCGAAGGAAACACTCTAATCAAGTCGGATAGACTTGAGTAAAATGATGTTGTGGTTTGGGATCTCACTTCAAAAACCTATCTTTATGTGGTATTTGCTCAGTAGGAAAATCAAGAGAGCAAAGGAGCTAGAGGAAGAAGATGGTGGCAATTTTAACAAGAGATAAAAGATAACTCTAGTGAAGAAAAGAAATATATCAATATATATTTTTATTCCTTCATGCTATGAACCATGGTTAAAGTGATGGAGACATTATTTAACTTTAGTTTGGAATGATAAAGAGAAGGATAACCTTAGGTTAATGGTAGTTGAGCATGGTTAGGTCAAAGGAAGAATGTAGAAGCATGAATGATTATCCTTCCTTTTTTCATTTTCTTTTAAATCCAAAATTAAACAATAATCCATAATATAATCCATGGTGTGAGTCTTATATTGCCACCATTTCCATATGCTAACAACCATGATGGATGAGTGTATGTATGTGTGCATGTATGCACATCCACATGTGCATGAAACTAGCATGAAAGAAAGAAAGAAAAGCACACATGCATGCACACATCTATCATCTAAGAAAAGGTTTTAAGTGAGAAAACTAATGGTTAAATGATAAATCAACACTTGATTTATCAATCCGGTCATATCTCATATGACCCCACCAAAAGCAGTTCACCCGATCAATGTTCGGTATCATATACGCACATTTCAATCGGGTGCATGCGCATATCGCATATGCGCACCACAACGTTTCGCCTGGACTGGGTAACTCCTTTATGGGACTCTAAGACTCGTCAATACGCCGGCAGAGGGTAATGATCATATCAAGTACCCTCAAGCCGCAAGCGGTCAGCTAAACGTAACGGCCACCCTGGTATTGAGCGATCAGAAGACAACAAGCGAACCTGCTACAACTCCCGTCGAGCCATCCGGCAACACTACCGTACAGTCCGGTCTCTTCGTTAGATATGCTGCATATCGAGCCTAGGGATGGTCACGTCGACCCCAATAACTCAATAAGTCGTGTTGGTGAATGGTCTATAACATATCGAGAAACTACTGATAACACTTATCAGCAAATCTCAGCAGCCCTGGCCAGGGACTTGCTGTTATAACCAGTCGGGCACAGCACTGCATCAACTCCCAATATCGGGAGAGACGAAACCCCTCCTATCGCTCATTGCCTTCGTGTGTCTCGGGACTGTACCCAACGGCCACCTGCTTGCACGACTCAGTAAAGCCGTGGTAGGGTGGTAATCAAAGTACAGTGGGAGAACACACAAGGCTCTATGACGATCTCGGGTCTATAGACTAACCTGTACCAGTGTCACCTGAGAACTGCTATCCGATGATAGATATAATTCCATATAGGAGTTCTCGGTGAGTCCGTCCAGTGTACCCAGTCACCACTGAGCACCCGTATATGATCTTGATGTCAAACATCGATGAATGTGGGAACATTCATCGCCCATCGTATGGGTCTAGTATCATATACGCTAGTCTACTCTGGTATATCAATGCCCCGTCTCGATATACCTACGACTAGGGACGTTCCAGGATATCCTTATAGACTATAGATGTCCCACTAGTATGATCTCCATCATAATCAGAGTAGTCAAGCCGATATCCTCAGGGCTTTATCAGCATGTATGAATGAATAGAAGCATGATCAAATAAACATGTCAGATAAAGAAGAACCAGATAGCATACTATCATGTCGAGCAAGAATGCAAACTGAATATATATATATATATACACATGTATAGATACATCCACTATCACATAATGGCCTCTAGGGCATACATATATCCAACAATCTCCCACTTGCACTAAGGTCAGTTATTGGCGTATCTCATACCCAACATCTCAAAAAGTCGCTCATGCTGTGGCTGAGGGAGGGCCTTGGTGAGTGGATCCGCGGCGTTTTTCTTTGTGTCAACTCTCTTAATCTCGATCTCACGGCGATCTACAATCTCCCGGATCAAATGAATGCGCCTCAGGATATGTCTGGACCGCTGATGGGATCTGGGATCCTTGGCTAACTCCATCGCCCCATTATTGTCACAATACAAAGGTATTGGATCAATAATGGTTGGAACTACTCCTAGCTCCGAGACGAACTTCTTCATCCAGACGGCATCCTTGGCGGCATCATTTGCAGCAATGTACTCAGCTTCCATCGTAGAGTCTGCAACGGTATCTTGTTTGGAACTCTTCCAACTTACCGCCCCTCCATTGAGGGTAAATACAAACCCTGAGATAGATTTGCTGTCATCCTTATCGCTCTGGAAGCTCGAATCGGTAAAGGCCTCCATTTGGAGATCTGTATTACCATACACCAAGAACAATTCTTTAGTCCTTCGTAAGTACTTAAGAATGTTCTTCACAGCTGTCCAGTGGCTCTCCCCTGGGTTGGATTGATACCTGCTTACAACACTAAGTGCATAAGCTACATCTGGGCGCGTACATAACATCGCATACATTATAGATCCTACTGCCGAAGCATAAGGTATAATGCTCATGCGAGCTCTCTCTTCATCGGTCTTTGGACAAGAATCCTTGGAGAGAGTGACTCCATGGCAAGCGGGTAAGGCATCCCGCTTGGAGTCTTCCATACTAAACCTCTTTAGGATAGTGTTGATGTACCTGGTTTGGGACAGTCCCAATAACTTTTTGGATCATCCCTATAGATCCTTATGCCCAGAATGTATGTGGCATCACCCAGGTCCTTCATGGAGAACCTTAGTGATAAGAATGATTTGACCGACTGTAGCATAGGAATATCATTTCCTATCAGAAGAATATCATCCACGTACAATACGAGGAATGTGACAGCTCTTCCTACAGCCTTCTTATAAACACAAGGTTCATCTGGATTTTTGATGAAATCAAACTCTTTGATAACATCATCGAAACAGATGTTCCAACTCCGAGATGCCTGCTTTAACCCATATATGGATTTAAGCAATCTACATGCTTTCTCGCTGCTCCCACTGTCAATGAAGCCCTCTGGCTGATCCATATAAACGCATTCTTCTAAATCTCCATTTAGAAATGCTGTTTTAACGTCCATCTGCCAGATTTCATAGTCGTAGTGAGCAACTATAGCAAGTAGGATCCGAATGGATTTAAGCATGGCTACGGGCGAAAAAGTTTCGTCATAGTCCAAACCTGGTCTTTGACGAAAACCTTTCGCCACAAGTCTTGCCTTATAGGTCTCTACCTGCCCATCCACACCAATCTTTCTTTTAAAGATCCATTTGCACCCTACAGGTTTTACCCCAGGGGGTACAACGTCCAAAGTCCATACTTTGTTGGTGTACATAGACTCCATTTCGGATCTTATGGCATCCAGCCACTTCACAGAGTCACCACTCGTGATAGCTTGCTGAAAACTGGTAGGATCATCATCATCCATGATGCAATCTTCTCCGTTACCATCAATGAGGAAACCGTAGTACCTCTCCGGTGGGCGAGAAGTCCTACCAGATCTACGGAGTGGCCGAGGTTCTTCAGTTTCTGTTGCAACAGCCGGTTCAACCAAATCGTCATTTGTAGTTTGTGTCTTCAGAACCTCTTCCAGATCTACTACCTTGCCATCATCTTTATCTGTGAAAAACTCTTTTTCCAAGAATGTGGCATACTGAGAAACAAACACCTTTTGTTCCTCTTTGTGGTAGAACAGATATCCATAAGAATTCTTTGGATATCCCACAAAGTTACACATGACTGACCGTGTCTCGAGTTTGTCCGGATTCTGCTTTTTAACATAGGCCGGGCAACCCCAAATCTTAATTATTTTAAGAGATGGTCTTTTCCCATTCCATATCTCATATGGCGTGGTAGACACGGCTTTGGTTGGAACCCTGTTTAGCAGAAACGCTGCAGTCTCCAATGCATGTCCCCAAAACGAGACTGGTAACTCAGCGTCACTCATCATGGATCGGACCATATCAGTCGTTCTGACACACCGTTGTGCTGTGGTGTGTGAGGAGCAATGAGCTGAGAGAGAATCCCATTCTCTTTTAGGAAGTTTGCAAATTCTGTACTGAGATACTCTCCACCTCGATCTGGTCGAAGCATCTTAATACTCAAGCCGGTTTGTTTTTCTACTTCTTGTTTGTATTCAATGAATTTCTCGAAAGCGTCGGACTTGTGCTTTAATAAAAATACATGACCGAATCTTGAGAAATCGTCAGTGAATGTAATGAAGTATGAAAAACCGCCTCTAGCCTGTGTAGACATAGGCCCACATACATCACTATGTATGAGGCCCAGGAGCTGAGTAGCTCTTTCTCCGTGTCCGGTAAACGGAGTTTTGGTCATTTTACCCTTGATACAAGACTGGCAAGTCGCATAAGATTTATATTCAAAAGAGTTTAAATATCCATCTTTGTGTAACCTGTTTAGTCTTGTTTCGTTAATATGACCAAGTCTACAATGCCAAAGAAAAGCTTCATTTAATTCTGAAAGTTTTCTTTTATTAGTGTGTTGTATATTGAAAACTGTGTGTTGATTTAGGACATATATTCCGTTATTAAGTGTACCATACCCAACCAACATTTGATTTAGGTGAATGTTCATAACATTGTTCTGCAACACAAAATTATACCCTTCATTGTCCAACAAAAAAACGGATATTATATTACATAGCATACTTGGTACAAAATAACATGGATTCAAAATCAAAATACATCCAGATGGCAACCCCAAGTGATACTCTCCCACTGCGACTGTATGTACATTGGAACCATTTCCAATGCGGAGAGTATGGTCACCTGTCTTCAAAACCTTGCTATTTCTCAGCCCCTGCATAGAATTGCAAATGTGAGAACCTGAACCGGTATCCAATACCCAGGAAGCAGAGTTTATAGAAAAACAGTTTTCAGTCACAAACGCACCTGAAGCAGAAGCATCACCATGCTTCTTCTTGAGACTTAAGTACTCTGTGCAATTGCGCTTCCAATGTCCTGTCTTGTGGCAATGAAAACACTCGCCTTTCCCCGGGTCTCCAGCTGTGGACTTTCCCTTTCCCTTCACCTTTTTGACTCCGCCCTTAGGATTAGTGGGTTTCTTCTTTTTCTTTCCTTTGGCCTTAGCTTTCGGGCGAGAAGAAGAAGATTGTCCAATAGTCATAACGGGAGTCTTTGCTGACTTCATAGTGCTCTCTGCACTCCTTAACATATTAAGGAGTTCAGGGAGTTCCTTCTCCATGCCATGCATGTTGAAGTTCACTATGAACTGAGCAAAGGTGGAGGGGAGGGACTGCAGAATAATATCTATATATTGTTCATTGTCCATTGTCCATCTGAGGCCCTCAAGCTCTTCTATAAGAGCTATCATCTTCAAAACATGGTCTGCTACTGGTGTGCCAGGGGCCATCCGCATCTGAAACAGTTTCTTTGATGCTTCGTATCGTAATACGCGGGACTGCTCCCCATACAACTCCTTTGTATGGAGCAATATCCCGTGAATGTCCATGTCCTCGTGCTGCTTTTGATGTGTGTTGTCCATCGATGCAAGCGCGAGGCATTTTGCCGTGGCACAGTCAGCGTCCCATGTCTTGCGGACTTCAATGTCCGCAACTGAGGATTTTGGGCCTGGGACGGGCGGGGCTGAAGCCGTGAGGACATATGATACTTTATCATAAGTCAAGGCGATCTTTAGATTCCTCAGCCAGTCTTTATAGTTGGTTCCATTCAGTTTGTTCTTATCTAGTAGAAGCTTAAGTCCAGTCATTGGTATCTGCCATTAAGAGAAAGAAAAGAATACACTCAGCGAAAGCTTTTGCACAGATTAGATTGGTTTATTATCTTGTGTAATCGATGTTTCCCACTGCTTTTTATCAAGTTTTCTTTCAAACCTTAAAAAGAAAAACTAGCCAGGATTAATTACAGTCTACAACTTCGCTAACCGTTCAGCCAGGCCAGTGTCGGTACTTTGAGGGAGGTTCCCCGTACTTTCGCACGGACCTAATTAGAGTAAACCTCGTTTTACCAGAGGCGGAGCCCCGTTAACACCTTTCTAGACACCTAATGAGTTAGCTAATTGTAAACTGTAAAACTCTCCTAGGAGCAACTATTGCCTACAGTGGGATCGGGATCCAACCATCACATGGAAGGTATGCAATCTCATTGCAAATTTCAACACTTGAAATTCCCGATGTAATTTTTACCCCTAGTACTTATGACCTTAACTATGGTCAACAAATCATAAGTACCAGTCAAGTTCTACCCGTCATTTCTTGATCAATTAGACCCACCCATATGGCCCTTAACTATGGTCAACAAAGTCGCATGAATGTCCTAATTAATCTGCATCATATGCAGTATAGGAAGACATCACTTAGCTACCGTACACTACGCCTTAACTAAAGTCAACAAACGTAGCACGAATACTAAGTACTCTACTTTCTAAAATGACGGAGGGTTGCGAATGATTTTTAAGAAAATCTTTAACGCTTTGAACTTGATATCGTTGTAGAATCAAACAGTTTTCAAAAGGAGTGGCTTAAGCTCCACAGTTTTGAAATGTAGCTTTTTCATAAATAGCCGAGTAGTTTTTAAATCCGATTCTACAACATCTTTTTAGGTTTATTTTCTTTACATTAATCACATTAATGTAATCCCATCATTTAAGTCCTTAAGCCAATCACAGAAAAGAAACGAAAATAACACGTACGCTTATGCCATCCGCATTCGCCGCAATGTTCCGTTATGCACCGTTAGGTTACTTAACTAACGGCATACCGGGACGGGACTAGCGCGGGTGTAAAACATAAGCAACGTCTACTATATATCATATATATAATATGTCATTCGTCTCAGATATCACAGAACACAGGCAGCAGAAACATAGATACAACGTGAGATATCCTAGGACGTCCGTATTTAGTATTTAGCCAGAATAGAAAATACGGATTCCACAGTCGCGATGAATAGCCAAGCCCACACCCTGGACCCCTACGAGAGCGGCAAGTGACCCTACCAATCCTGGAGTTTAGGAGACCCGGTCTCGACTCCTCGAGATGGCCTCCCACTGAACCCCAGAACCCGGTCACCAGTGCTCCCCTCCTTAGGTCCATCCTAATACGGAAAAGTAAATAATATACAACACTGGTGACACAACCGCAACCTGGAAGTGCCCCAAATAAAAGAATATTACATTTGAATTTACATGAATAAAAATACAAAACTCTCATCTCACAAAAACCCCCCGGCTATTCGATCGCGACAATCCTACACATCATACCTCAGCAACACATAATATCACATATCATCAACGTAAGTAAGTATGCGTACCCCGATTGTCGTTGATGTATAGCAACGAAACCGGCGATATCATACATACTACACTTACGGTCACAGAAAAGAAAGTGTAAAACTACAATATTTGGAATCCAGATTCTCTTTAGACATCATAAATGCGAAATATCACATATTTCGTATTTCATACCTAAACCATATGAATTCCACATATTGTATCACATTCCAGACAAACAGACAGTATTAAAGTTTTCGAACGAACAATCAAGCACCCAAGATTCACTAAAGCTCAACACTTGAGCAGGGTTCAAAAGATCCGGAGTGTGACACAGTAGTGGCGGTCCAGCCGTAGAAGGGTCAAGCCAACGCCTCACATGTGGCACGCCGTACTGCCCCAAACCCTAGGGTTCAAAGGGCGGTTCGAGACGGTCACATAATCGAGTTAAGGTTTGTTGTCTTCTAGAGGGACCACCGCAAAAAGACTTGCACGTATCTCCAAACTATTTAAACCCCGTGAATATTGAGTAAATGATATTCATTCAAACACTTCAATACTTTCTAGTTTACCCGGAAAAAAAAACGAAATGAAAATTCCGATCGAAACCACGAGTCCAAAAACATCTCCAGAATTTTTCAACAGCAGATTCAGATTAAACATACTCAAAATATACTATAGCAGGTAAAGAAAAACACTGTGCAAAAATTGGTCAAAGATCCCTTTATGTGGCCGCGGATCCGCAGCCTAAGCTTACTTATGCCGCGGTTCCGCGGCCGAAAGTACTGTTCATGGGCACGAATTTACCAGTTTGTCTTATATTTACCTGCTCTATTTCTTGAGAATTTTTAATTCTGAAAAAAGTCAGTTTTTAAAAAATTTCCTGAGAGCATCCCAAAAAATCGTATTTTTGTCTGGTCGGGGTTTTCACTTCGTAAAAACGTCGCCTAATGTTCTAGGTCGGCTCTGATACCAATGTAAGGTTAGTATGGCACCCTATGAAGAGTTTTGAAACATCACATGACCCAAAGTTATAATTTTTAAGGTGCTAAACTAACATGCAAGTGGATCGATCCTAGAAAATTAGGGTTTTTAAACTTTAAGCTAGAAAAGATTAGGGTTTGAAGGCTACAACCTTTGTAGCTCCCCTTTGCTAGACTCCTTGGTGTCTTGGGTGTTGAGTCGAGGTCCTCTCGAAGTTCCCTTGCTTCCACGACGATCCACCACGGAGTACTCCGTCCAAACTCGCTTCTTTGGAAAACCGAAGGAAACACTCTAATCAAGTCGGCTAGACTTGAGTAGAATGATGTTGTGGTTTGGGATCTCACTTCAAAAACCTATCTTTATGTGGTATTTGCTCACTAGGAAAATCAAGAGAGCAAAGGAGCTAGAGGAAGAAGATGGTGGCAATTTTAACAAGAGATAAAAGATAACTCTAGTGAAGAAAAGAAATATATCAATATATATTTGTATTCCTTCATGCTATGAACCATGGTTAAAGTGATGGAGACATTATTTAACTTTAGTTTGGAATGATAAAGAGAAGGATAACCTTAGGTTAGTGGTAGTTGAGCATGGTTAGGTCAAAGGAAGAATGTAGAAGCATGAATGATTATCCTTCCCTTTTTCATTTTCTTTTAAATCCAAAATTAAACAATAATCCATAATATAATCCATGGTGTGAGTCTTATATTGCCACCATTTCCATATGCTAACAACCATGATGGATGAGTGTATGTATGTGTGCATGTATGCACATCCACATGTGCATGAAACTAGCATGAAAGAAAGAAAGAAAAGCACACATGCATGCACACATCTATCATCTAAGAAAAGGTTTTAAGTGAGAAAACTAATGGTTAAATGATAAATCAACACTTGATTTATCAATCCGGTCATATCTCATATGACCCCACCAAAAGCAGTTCACCCGATCAATGTTCGGTATCATATACGCACATTTCAATCGGGTGCATGCGCATATCGCATATGCGCACCACAACGTTTCGCCTGGACTGGGTAACTCCTTTGTGGGACTCTAAGACTCGTCAATACGTCGGCAGAGGGTAATGATCATATCAAGTACCCTCAAGCCGCAAGCGGTCAGCTAAACGTAACGGCCACCCGGGTATTGAGCGATCAGATGACAACAAGCGAACCTGCTACAACTCCCGTCGAGTCATCCGGCAACACTACCGTACAGTCCGGTCTCTTCGTCAGATATGCTGCATATCGAGCCTAGGGATGGTCACGTCGACCCCAATAACTCAATAAGTCGTGTCGGTGAATGGTCTATAACAGATCGAGAAACTACTGATAACACTTATCAGCAAATCTCAGCAGCCCTGGCCAGGGACTTGCTGTTATAACCAGTCGGGCACAGCACAGCATCAACTCCCAATATCGGGAGAGACGAAACCCCTCCTATCGCTCATTGCCTTCGTGTGTCTCGGGACTGTACCCAACGGCCACCTGCTTGCACGACTCAGTAGAGCCGTGGTAGGGTGGTAATCAAAGTACAGTGGGAGAACACACAAGGCTCTATGACGATCTCGGGTCTACAGACTAACCTGTACCAGTGTCACCTGAGAACTGCTATCCGATGATAGATATAATTCCATATAGGAGTTTTCGGTGAGTCCGTCCAGTGTACCCAGTCACCACTGAGCACCCGTATATGATCTTGATGTCAAACATCGATGAATGTGGGAACATTCATCGCCCATCGTATGGGTCTAGTATCATATACGCTAGTCTACTCTGGTATATCAATGCCCCGTCTCGATATACCTACGACTAGGGACGTTCCAGGATATGCTTATAGACTACAGATGTCCCACTAGTATGATCTCCATCATAATCAGAGTAGTCAAGCCGATATCCTCAGGGCTTTATCAGCATGTATGAATGAATAGAAGCATGATCAAATAAACATGTCAGATAAAGAAGAACCAGATAGCATACTATCATGTCGAGCAAGAATGCAAACTGAATATATATATATACATGTATAGATACATCCACTATCACATAATGGCCTCTAGGGCATACATATATCCAACATCCCCCACTTCACCATCCTACACTTGACTAGCGATCAAGTGTAGCGTGTTTTATACGCTAAAGAGTTTAGTGTAAAGATAGCTTGATTTGGAGGGACTTCGCGTGGATCATCTTCGACACGAAGGTCATCGGAGGAAGCTCATTCAAAGTCTCAAGAGAAGCCTAGTGGAGTCGCGGGACTACTACACGGAGCAAGTGAAGAGAAGGACTATCTACAAAGGTTGTATTCTTGTTCTCTAGATGTAAAGTAGTTTACATTTGATATTGTCTAAATCTCTAGTTAAAGATTCTAGGATTAGGGTTGTTTAGCATGACAATTTTTTGAAAATGGCATGGAAGATGCCTCCCGAAACCTTGCTGTCGTGCTAGGGAACCTTACAGTTGAATATTGATATATCTTTTAGAAGAAGCCGTGATGAGTATGCAGTTGTTCCGGAACAAGAAATAGATTTAGTAAAGGGTGATAACTTCCGGGCCGTTCGGCAGAAACGAGATTTGGAGAGACCCCGACAAGAATCTTTCTAAAATACTACACGAGAAGACTTGGACCTAGGATCGGTCGTTTCACGCACACCCAGTAGGCCAGAGTTCAGCATCATCGACGAAACATGTTATGAGTGACCATGATAGTTGGCCAGAGATTTTTAGAGGATGTGCCAGAGCGGAACTGTTTCCGCCATCATTTCCATATTGGGCCGTTGAACCGAGGAGTTATGTAACTG
Organism: Agapanthus africanus; assembly: GCA_030015575.1. Classification (NCBI taxonomy): domain Eukaryota; kingdom Viridiplantae; phylum Streptophyta; class Magnoliopsida; order Asparagales; family Amaryllidaceae; genus Agapanthus; species Agapanthus africanus. The sequence continues at coordinate 446,306,530 of JASDDO010000012.1, read as the reverse complement.
GCAATCCGCAGTGAGAGACGAGAGCCTAAGGGCATAAGGCGCCCGACCATGAATAGGAGGCATATTGATATCTTGCTCTGCTAGTTTTGGATGCACCGACACCTTCTCGACTTTGAAGGAAGGGCATATCGACGACAGTGTTTACGATTTGCGATTTGGTGATTCGAATATCACGTGTCTATCATTTTGGATTTCGGTATTTTGGACAATTTATTTGCATGATGGAGATTTTGTGCACCACAGTTGCACTCGACTTCGATTTGATGTCATTCGAGATGTTTGCTTTTGATTTTATGCATATGGTATGTATGTGATTTGACTTGTGCCTTCGGTATAGTTTTCATGCACTTTTAGTACTTTGATTCGATTTTGTACATGCTGATGCACATGGTTGTGAGATTATATACCACGGTATGCCTGATTTGGATTGAGGTTTGTTGTATACCGTCGATTTCGATTATGATATTCGATATTGTTTTCGTGCACCTTGTGCACTTGAGTTGGATTCTTGCGCATACTTGGCGCGCTTGATGCGATTTTGGTGCACCAGATGCACTAAATCGGGATTTTTCGTGCATATCAGATGCACCTGATATTGTTGTTAGGCACACTCGTTGCCCTTGACAGGTGTTTTCGTGCACACCCGTTGCACTTAGATTTTATTTCTGTGCACATGTATGGAACATTCATTGATTTCGATTTCTGTGCGCACCAAACGCATGTGACATTCTTATACACATTTTGGGATTGGTTTCTTTTGGAGCAGTATGTTTTATGATATTTACTATTTGGTATAATAACTGAACAGGACTAGTCAGAGGACAGTACCTGAATATGTTTTTGCATGCATCGATAGTTACCGAAGGGATTTCCAAAAAGGAGCTATTGTCTCAGTATTTACCTACGTGTCCGAGATGACACGAAACATATTACAAAGGAAACCCTTCTAAATTATTTTCAAAACGGCGGGACGTATGTTAAAAAAACGATATATAATTTTTATATAGTTATCTTTCTTATAATAATCGTCCGCTACTTGTGTTGTGATACGCGCATCGCACAGCGACTTGAAAAAGGATTGGCATGCATTTCCTTTCAGATGTTTTGACGAGTTTACAACAATGCATACTATGTACATGTTATAGTTTTGAGTATATCATGTTGGTTTTCGTATTGGACTTTGACATTGTTATCTTCACCATAACTACGATGATTGCGTGATGCTTGACAGAGTTTTGATTTTGAGTTATATACTCGTTTTTCATGCGCATGCATTGCGCTACGTATATTCTATGTATTTATGATTTCGGATCCCCGACGACTTGATCATTTTACTGAAATGTTTTAGTATTTGAGGGGTTTAAATTTAAATTCGGGGACCGAATTTATTAAAGGGGGAAGACTATAACATTTCATACAAAATAAAATATTATTTTTGGGAAGTTAAATAATTAAAATAATGAATATTATGAATATTCTAATGTATGGAGATTAGTTTTAATGTTATGGTATGATCATTTACCAATAGATTGGTAAATATTTGGGGAACTAGTATGAATATGGATTTTGAAAGAATTTATGAGATTTAGACATTTTATGAATTATTATATAATTAATTATATACAAGTTTACGGCTAAACTAAATTAATAATTACTGATTATGCTTTAGGTTTGATCTTTGCATGTGACATGCACCATGTCATATTGCTAACACTTGTTACATTTTTGGAAACTTGGCTTAAATCCTTAATTGTGCATGGTGTTGTATTTTGTTAAAAAGAAAAGAAAAGAAATGAATAAAGAATGTGGCATGGCAAGGACGTATGGGCAAGAGAGAGAAGAGAGAGAGAGGGGGTGAGGGGTTCTTTGGACCATGGCTCATTGTTATTCACTTCATCATCTTCATCATTTTCTTCTTCTCTTTCTCCTCTTTCTCCTCTCATCGCTGCCCTCTCCCTCTACCACCTCTACCTCCTCACTAAAACCTCAAATCCATATCAAAACTATGTATTCCCTTCATTAAAAATGTGCACAAGCACTACAAGCATGGTGGACTAAGCAAGTTAGGATTTTGAGCACTTGGGGCAACTCAAGAATTTTCTTGAGTTGCTAAATGAGGTAATTCTTTCACCATTAGTGTAGTAATTCATTTTCTTTAGCATCTATTTTAGTTTAGAAGTGATTAAGTGAGGTTTAGTGGTCTTGGAAAATTCTAAGATCAAGTTTAGGGGATTCTTGAGTTGTGATGGTGCAAGTGATGTGTAATTGGTGACTAGAACCCCCTTAGTGTTAAAAACCAGAGCCTAAACCTTGAAATTTGAGTTAGATATTTTAAATGTCGGTTTTGTGTATAAATTGTGCCTACAGGAAATCTGGAGTGACCCGAGACTTTTACAGGAAAAACTAGCAACTCCATTGACCTAGCTTGAACACTAGGAGACCACCCTGAGAATACGAGCTCAAACCAACCCAAGAAAACCGAGCTGGCCGGATTTTGGGGGTATGTCGCCGGGTGAATCGTGGGGGATGGTGTTAGAGTTGGTTATGTAGTTCACAAACCCCATATACTACCCACTGTATTGCTTGTTTAGCCTAATTTCACCTGACCAAAAATCTGGAACATTTTTCTTGTGTTGCTGTTTTGTTTTGTAACTTTCAAAGACTTGAACATTTGATACTTGTGATTTATCTCGGTCACTTGACGTTTGTACGTCGGTATCAGGAGTTGTTTGTGTAAGTGCACGGAGGCGCCCCGGCCGTCAATCCGAGGCCAAAATGCGGAAGCGATGATATACTTTAACTTTTCAAACCGGCACCACCGCGCACTAAAATCCCGGATCGTGCCATTAATCTAGTCCTAGCTAACAATAGAAAGGGGTAGAGAGATATACCGAGCGATCCGTGTCCTTCGGTCTTCTCGTCGTCCCGATCTCCCCACGGAATCCCCGATCTCCACCACGTCGCCGGAAGGGCACCACGTCGCCGGCTTCTTTTACGGGCTCCCACCTCTGGACCGAGGCAACTTGGGCACAAAGTTGGCGAGCCGACGTGCCCAATGTTTGCTGTAGAAAACGTGTTGTGCTCTATGTCTCATTTGGGGTTAGAGGAAGTTGCCTTTGGTGGAGGAAATGAACTAAGACTTTTTGGAGATGAAACTTTGGGATTTTTGTGAAGCCAAAAGACCAAAAATCCCACCACAAAAAATATGGGCAGCCCCTCCTTGGCTTGGCCGGACATGCAATGGTGAAGGGAGTGAGAATGAGAGGGGGTGTGTATGTGTGAGAGAGAGAGCAACAATGATGCAAGAGAGAGATCAAATGTTATCATGAAAAGAAATGATCACCAAAACAAACCCACACTCCACCAACCATCATCATTACTCCAAAGTCAAGCAATCATGAAGAAGTCAAGAAGTCAAGGGATGGTGCAACCATCATAACACAACAATATGCAAAGACAACCCTCCAAAATGCTTATTTGCACAAATGCAAATAAGCCCTCCTCCACCAATCTTCAGCCAAGCAAAGATACAAATGAAAATGGCCGAAACGAAAAGCAAACTGGCAACTTCATAAAACTAATCCCGTAATAAATTACCGGAAAACCCCGCTACTGTATATACATACCCGCATTTGTATTCCGACCGAATACAAATGCAATGAGACAAAATCTACACTGTACTATACTAGGATCCGGCTTAAACCAAAGCCCGCTAGTATTAACCGTCGATTGTGATCCATGCAATACCGCACGTATCTGATCAAACCATGCCATATCTCCATACAGCCTCTACAGCGTTTCGCCCGAAACTTGAGAAAATGGTCTGTGGGGGACTCTAAAGACTCGTCAATATTTTGGTTGTGGGTTTAACCACTAGCACGTCAGAGGTATTAGCCTATACGTAACGGGCTACCAGGTATTGACCAAAAGGGACGTCGATGAGCGAACTCATCCTGACACCCTACTGAGCCTGTCAGTGACAATATCCGTACAGTCCGGTCCGTTCGTCTATGAGCATCGCATGGCGGGCCTAGGGAGTTGGTAGTGAGACCCCAAAAAGCGGTACAAGTCGTGTCGGAGTGTAGCCCAGAACACCCTGAGATACTACTGGAATACCTACCAGTAAATCTCCTGCCTTGGCCAAGGACTTCGTGTAAGGGCTCTCCTAGACACAGCGCGACCTCACCCCCAATACCGGGAGAGACGAACCCCTGAAGATCCGCTCACTGCCTCCATGTGGCTCAGGACTGTACCCAACTAAAACCTGTTTGCACGTCTCCTTTGAGCGTGGTAGGGTAGTAATCAAAGTACAGTGGGAACTCACACGAGACAAATGACGATCCTCAGGTCGATGAACTAACCTGTACACATGTCACCAGGGAACTGCTATCTGACGTCTGGTATAATCCCAACTAGCAGGTTCCCGGCGAGTCCTGTCCGAAGTACTCATAACCCAATGAGCACCTGTATACATCTTAGGTGAACCAACTGACACCAGTGGCTTGTGAGACCGGCCACCGCCCCTCGTCGGGCTCTCGACTGTATACACTAGTCTACTCTGGAGTATCGATGCCCTGTCTCGAAACTCCCACGACTAGGGACCTTTTAAGGATGTGCTTATAGACCCCAGCTCCCACGTATATGATCGCCCTCATACTGCTGGTAGTCAAGCAAGAATCCTAGGGGCTCTATCAACGTGCAATAGTGACATGTAAGGTCACCTAAAGCAGTACACGATGATAAAGATAAACCAGATAGCATACTATCATCTCGAGTAAGACTGTCCTACCAGGATAGGTCCTGCCTCAATCATTGCAATCATGTGCCTGTGATCCAATAATTGACTCTGAGGGCACTATCTCCAATAGTTTGGTTATTCTTGCATGTGTAGACCAAAGGTTGTAACCTATGTGTGATACGTGTGCCGTTTTGGTTTTCGTGGGCGATTTCTGTTTACGGTACTATGTGTTTATATGTGTAGGCACCCTCACGTGGACTTCGGATAACAAGGAGGAGCATGGCGATATCGACCTCGGCAAGCAAGGATCAAGGTGAGTAGATATATATCTACGGGGGAAGTCGGGTGGATGGCGTATAGCACCCCGCAGTTTCATAGTGTAGCATGTGAATATGTTATATATATAAATATGTGTTTTTGTGAGACGTGATTAATTAGAAAGAAGGCTTTAGGAGATCATGAGTTAGTTTTAGCATAATTAGAAGATAGTGCTTTTAGTTTAGTTTCTTAGTTGCGAAACCCTAGAGTAAAGGATGACACGCACACGCACACGCACACACGTGACGGGATTATGGGTGTATATGTTTATATGTATATATATATTTGGATGCGTTGGTGTGTGTGTGTGTGTGTGTGTATACGTATAAACGAGTGATGAGGATAATATATGATACTTGGAGGTAAGTCGATATGATCGGGCATGATGCCGTGAGATCGGTTATGTGATTTGGGTCGTGTTATGATATACGACATGATATTATAGCGGATCGATGGGTGATGTGTTTTCATACACACGAAGATATATATTTGATGATATTGGTATGTACCAGACTGTAGAACAGTACCCCTAATTCAGGATATTATGATGATGATACCATATGAATAATGAGGTATATGTGATATTTGACCCGTACCCCGATTTTGGGATGCCGTACGATGGATTTTACCGTACGAGGTATAGATATGATGATTGATCCGCACTCTTGACTCGAGGATGTCGTACTATGTATTTTACTATTCGTGACGCTATTGAGGCGGGATCGCCGACTATTAGATATATCGACTCGGAATTTATGTGGATTCTTACCCTTTCGACTATTTTGTTAGTTTAGTCTTTTAGTTGATTAGGAAGATGTTAGACCAGGCTTGAGTCATACCTATTTTCAAAAACTAATGAATCGTGAGTATTTTCAAAAGACAACTCGAGGGATATTACGGATTTTCTTCAAAGGATGTACCTTTTCTTAAAAACACCAGAGCCCCTACATTCTAAAAACCACGATTCGTGCTATTTCAAATGCCAAGACCGTATAACTCGTATATAGAAATGTATATTCTTAAATGTTGCGTTTACTATTCGTTCGCCGTTATATTCATGTTACATGTGTTTTCCTTAACTATTATGATATCGATTGTTAGGACACCAGCACCATTACCGATGATGCGTATGTCCACGAACACTTGCTTGCCGGCTCATATACATCATCATCGGTAATTGTCATGACACATACACTTTAGAGAATATTACTTCATTGATATAACTTGCTAGCTGATAATTCCGATATATCATTAATGTGCTAGTTTAGATATTGCATTCTTTACTTGGATACATATGCATGTATATATATTCATTTGTCATGCAATATTATGGGGCTTTATGCTGGTAATTCACAGTTTATTTACTCTTGAGTTTGGGATTTCGGATTTTCCATGAGATTTCGGGATTTGGAGAAACCGCAAGGATTTTATAAACTCATTTTCATTTCTAAAAATAGAAATTTGCGGTTTTCTCGTGATATGACGTGAGAGGTATCCACCATGAGTTTTATCGGCTCTTGAGCGGTATCATACACCCGATTCGAGGAGGAGGAGGAACCGTCTGCGGGTGCATGGTGGACCCGGTGCGGTACCCCGGGGCAAGATGGTCGCAGATGATGGCGTTGAGCCCGGCAGGGGAGCACTACCGACCGGTTATTTGTGATGCGGCAGATATCCGGAGGATACCGACGTAGTCTTGAGATTTGATGATATGGGCCAGTCCGGATTGCCGGAGCCCGAGATATTGAGATATTGGGATATATATTTTGTGTCGATGCTTGACACGGATTCTCTGTTGATTTCATTGATGATACTTCTGTTTTTATACACAAATCTCACTGAGATAAGAAAACATGTTTTCTCGTACAAGATGTATTCTGCTTTCATTCTTGATGCATTCGCACATCATATATGTGATATGTTGCTACCTGAGGCACTGACACGAGCACTTGGTATTATACTTATGTTTAGATGATTACCTTTGCCATTATTAGATGTTTCAGGTTATATTTTATGAGGATATTATTGTATGACCTAGGAGAGAGTCTTACATGCGATTTCTTCTCGGTGATGTTTTCTACTCACGAGTTGGCAACTCACTCCCGTTGTGCCACAGTTTCTTGCAGGTTTGACCGTACAGGTTTCGTTACGGCTTGCTGGCACACTGCTTCCTTCCGGGTAATTGCTTTGGTAGATGGGTTCACTTGCATCATCACCACCGTTGTACTTTATTTATTTCAGTTGTATCTAGTAAACTCCATCAACCAGACTTGTATTATTTGACAGACTTAGAAGACCAGTTGTATATTCTTTCGACCTTAGAGTCGTGCGCTTGTATTATTATGGTTCTTCTCTATTTCTCTCATCGATGTTGGTTTTCTTCCTGAGTTTTGATTCTCCCCCTTCGGTGTTGTATATTATATTGCATGCGTGGTTGTTTCCGCCGATTGATGAAGAGCTAGCTCCTGCTTGGGGATGCCTTTATTCATTACTTATATATATGCATGTTTGTACCCGTTTGGGGCCAGTATTTACAAAGGAAACTCTTCCAAAATTTTTGGGAACGACTTGATGCTTTTAAAAATACTTACTACGACTTTCAAAGTGAATTCTTATGTTAACTTTTAAATAAGTTTTTCTTTCACTCTCTTTTTTAAATGGTTTAGATTTCTGGACTTTTGGCTTACTTGAATTAGGTGGGGTCCTATAGACTTCACATGATTCAAGTGCCAGTCGCGTGCCATTTCGGGTCGTGACAAGTGGGAACACACTTGAGATGAATAGTGATGTCAAGTCAATGGACTAACCTATACTCATGTCAACGGGAGTCTGCTAACCGACGATAGGTATAATACCAACCAGCAGTTCCTAACGAGTCCGTCCAGTGTAACTCATAACCCAATGAGCACATGTATGATATCTTTGGTACCGTATACCAATTGCTGTGGGACAGGCCACCTCCCCTGACAGAGACAAGAAGCGTATACACTAGTCTACTCTGGAGTATCGATGCCCAGTCACGATAATCCTACGACTAGGGAAAAGTTTAAGGATATGCTTATAGACTACCCAGCTCCCACTAGTGTGACTGCTATCTCAATACTGGTATTCAAGCAAAGATCCTAAGGGCTCTATCAATATGTATTAGCGATATGTTAAAAGAAACTTATACACATGTTAAGATAGACTCAAACCAGATAGCATACTATCATGTTGAGCAAGACTGTTATTATATATGTATATATCCCAAGCTTCCAAAATATAATATACAATTCAGTACTATACAATAATGGCCTCTAGGGCATATATCACTAACAATCTCACACTTGCACTAAGCCTATGTATTGGCATATCGCAGACCTAACATCTCGAATAGCCTCTCGAACTGCGTCTGAGAGGTGGCCTTTGTGAGTTGATTTGCAGTGTTGTTCTTCGTGTCTACTCTCCGCACCTCGATCTCTTGATGATCCACGATCTCCCTGATCAGGTGATACCGCCTCAAGATATGTCTGGACTTCTGATGGGACCTTGGTTCCTTTGCTAAAGCTACAGCCCCGTTGTTGTCACAATACAAAAGTATTGGATCAACAATGGATGGAACCACCTGAAGTTCTGTTATAAAATTCCTCATCCAGACTGCTTCTTTCGCGGTGTCACATGCAACGATATACTCTGCCTCCATCATCGAGTCAACAACGGTGTTCTATTTGGAGCTCTTCCAACAGACTGACCCTCCATTGAGGGTGAAGACATAACCCGACATGGATTTGGAGTCATCCTTGTCACTCTACAAGCTGGAGTCAGTGAATGCCTCGATCTAGAGGCCTTTACTGCCGTACACCAAGAACATCTCTTTAGTCCTTCTCAGGTACTTGAGAATGTTCTTAACTGCTACCTGGTGCTTCTTCCCAGGATTTGACTGATACCTGCTTACCACGCTTAGTGCGTAAGCAACATCTGGTCCGGTACACAACATCGCATACATTATAGATCCTACCGCAGAAGCGTTGGGTATAATACTAATGCGATCCCTTTCCAAATTAGTTTTGGGAGAGATCTCTTTGGAGAGGGTGATCCCGTAACAAGCCGGTAGATTACTGCGCTTGGAATCTTCCATACTAAATCTTTTCAGTATGGTGTCAATGTACCTGGACTGTGAAATGAAAGTCTACCCTAGCACCACCATGAAGTTCTAATAGCATTAACCATGCCAAATTTAAAATTTTACGGGTGCTAAGCTAGACTAACTAAGATCTTAACTAGAATATTAGGGTTACTTATGATGATATCAAATATAAAGAGAAAGAATGATGGCAACAACCTTTAATGACTGTGACCTTTTCTTCTAAAGCTCCGGGATGTAGTCCACGCGACTTCACTGGGATCCTCTACGAGTTTGAACGAGCCTCCTCCGTGATCTTCGCGCCGAAGACGATCCACCCGAAGCCCCTCTAGCTTAAGCTACCTCTTCACTAAACTATCTTTAGTGAAGGAAACACACTACACTTGATTGCTAATCAAGTGTAGGATGGTGAAGTAGGGGGTTTGGTTTAGCTCACTAGTTTGTTCAAAATTCCATAGTTCACATCACATGTGAAGGATTGGAGTTTTGAGGCATGAGGAAGAAGAAGATGGAAGCTAGAGAGAGTGTGAGCTCATCTTAAGAGAGCGAGAATGAAAAAATGATCAAGTGAAGAAATGGCTATCACATGAGCTCACTTATTCAAGCATGGAATTCTTTGCAATAATAAATTGCAACCATGCTTGAATAATGAGTCAAGACAAATAAAAAAATGATAAAGCCCATGCTTCACACCATGCTCAAAAAGTCTCCCCATTTTCCACCATTTATTCTATTTTCCAAAAATAGAATATACATGCCATGCTTGATATATATTTATATATATATATATATCATATATATATATAAGAAAATATTTAGTGAGCTAATAATATTAGTTAAGATATAATTATATCAAATATAATATATATCACATTATTAAATCAACACTTGATTTAATAATCCAGTTATATCACATATAACCGACTAACATAATTTATCTGTATATCACATTATTAAATCAACACTAAATTCGATAATCCGGTTATATCACATATAACCTGACCGACATCAGATAACTGCCAAATTACAATACGGTATCACATACACGTATTTTGTAAGTCGATGCCGCGCACCCTGCGTGTCCGCGAGGAGGTGGAATCTTCAAAAAATGATTTCTCAAAGCTCGTAACACCGACTTGAACTCCAGGATCGTTGCTAAACCCTAACTAGCTAACATGCAATGAGGTTTAACTACTCGGATGAAAGTTATACCTCACGATACCAAGTCCTTCGGGTCTTCTTCATTGTCCTCCACTTCATCATCAGCTCCAAGGATCGAAACGGATCGGGCAACCTCGACGGCCTCCTCGAGTTAAAGACGATCCACCCAAGAGTCTATAGTCCGAGCTCCTACCTCGAATCTGAGATAACTACGGCTTCTAGTTCGCTAAACTAGAAGTCCTAGATGGTGTAGAGTGAGAAGATGAATTGATTTGTCTCTTGGAACCCTAAGATTCTCAACACATGAGACAATTAGGGTTTAGAGGAAGAAGAAGGTGACTTAAGGAAAACCTAGTGAAGAAAAGCTTTTGGGTGAGAATGGCTAAGTCTTTTTATGAAGAGAATAATCAAGCATGCAATAATTCATGAGATAAATATCTCACAAAATATCAAGCATGCTTGAAAATATCTCAAGTGTGAGTCATGCCATCAGTCACTAAGAGCCATGTCTCACTTAATGCTAGCCTCCACCTTATTTCATTTATTCAAAAAGAATAAAACCCTAAATGAGGTGTTACATTCTAGAAGCAAACCGGATCAAATTACGAAAATGCCCCTCATCCGTATATACATACCCGCATCCGCATTCCGAAGAATACGAATACAAAGAGATGAAAATAATTCATCGATATAATAATAGGATCCGGCTTAAACCAAAGCCCACTAGTATTATCCGCCCGATCATCATATGCGCACAAGTGCACGTACGTGATCGAAGCCCTGTCGTAAAACCATACGACCTCTGCACCTTTTTCCTGGTGTAGGGAAACTCTCTATGTGGGACTCTAAATACTCGAAACTACGCTGGTAGTGGGTTTAACCATAAGCCGCAAGTGGTACTAGCTGCACGTAACGGCTACCCAGGTATATGTCGATAAGAAGGCCGATGAGCTAACTCATCCGAACTCCTACTAAGCATGTATGTAACAATCTCCGTACAGTCCGGTCTGTTCGTCTAAGAGTATCGCATATCAGTCCTAGGGGGCGGTAATCGTCAGACCCCTAATAGCGCAATAAGTCGTGTCGGAGTGTAGCCCAAAACATCCTAAGAAACTACTGGAGTACCTACCAGTAAATCTCGCTTTCCTTGGCCAAGGACTTTATGTAATGGCCTTCCGAACACAGCGCGATCTCAACCCCTAAATACCGGGAGAGACGAATCATATCTAACCGCCACTGATTTCAAGTGCTTCGGGACTGCACCCAACTACTACCTGTTTGCATGACTCCTTTGAGCCGTGGTAGGGTAGTAATCAAAGTATAGTAGGAACACACTCAAGGCGAAATAGCAGTGTCAAGTCGACGGACTAAGCTGTACTCAAGTCACCTAGGAACTGCTACCCGACGATAGGTATAATACCCACCAACAGTTCCAGACGAGTCATGTCCAGTGTACTCATAACCTAATGAGCACTTGCATACTATCTCCAGTACGACGTACTGATGGCTATGGGACAGACCATCTCCCCTGCTGGGATGAGAAGCGTATACACTAGTCTACTCTGGAGTATTGATGTCTCGTCTCGATAATCCTACGACTAGAGACCTATATAGGATGTGCTTATAGACTACCCAACCCCTACTAGTATGACTGCCATCACAACGCTGGTAATCAAGCAAAGATCCTAAGGGTTCTATCAATATGTATAAGCGATATGCTAAGAAAACACATGCACATATTGAGATAGAAACAAACCAGGTAGCATACTACCATTTCGAGCAAGACTGTTACTATATCCGTGTATATCCCAAGCTTCCATTAAGTAATATACAAACCAGTATGATACAATAATGGCCTCTAGGGCATATATTACTAACAGTCTCCCACTTGCACTAAGGCCATGTATTGGCATATTGCAGACCTAAGATCTCGAATAGCCTCTCAAACTCTGTCTGAGAGATGGCCTATGGGAGTGGATCTGCAGTGTTATTCTCCGAATCTTCTCTCCTCACCTCGATCTCCTGGGATCTACGATCTCCCTGATCAGGTGGTACTGCCTCAAGATATGTCTGGATCTCTGATGGGACCTGGGTTCCTTCCCTAAAGCTATAGCGCCGTTGTTGTCACTATACTAAAGTATTGGACCAAAAATGGAAAGAGCCACCTGAAGTTCAGTTAAGAACTTCCTCATCCAGACTACCTCTTTTGTGGTGTCTCATGCAGCGAACTACTCCGCTTCCATCGTCGAGTCTACAACGGTGTCCTGCTTGGAGCTCTTCCAACAGACCGTCCCTCCACTGATGGTAAAGACATAACCCGACATGGACTTAGAGTCATCCTTATCACTCTGGAAGCTGGAGTCAGCAAAGGCCTCGATCTAGAGGTCTTTTCTGCCATACACCAAGAACATCTCCTTAATCCTTCTCAGGTACTTTGAGAACGTTCTTTACTGCTATCCAGTGCTTCTCCCCTGCGTTTGACTGATACCGGCTTACCATCTTGAGTGTGTAAGCAACATCTGGTCTGGTACACAACATCGCATATATTATAGAGCCTACCGCAGAAGCATAGGGTATAGATGTGATGCGAGACCTTTCCAAATCAGTCTTAGAAGACATCTCTTTGGAGAGGGTGATTCTGTGACAAGACGGTAGACTACCGCGCTTTGAATCTTCCATAATAAATATTTTTTTTTAGTATGGTGTTGATGTACCTTGACTGTGAAAGTCCCACCATCCTCTTTGATCTATCACGATAGATCTGGATCCCCAGAATGTAGTTGGCATCACCCAGGTCAATCATCGAGAACCTCTGTGATAAGAATCCTTTGACTGATTGTAGTATAGGAATGTCATTTCCTATCAAGATAATGTCATCCACGTATAAGACGAGGAATACCACAGTTCTCTCTACAATCTTACTATAAATGCATGGTTCATCTGGAATTTTGAGAAAGTTGAATTCTTTGACTGTCTCATCAAAACAGATGTTCCAACTCCGCGATGCCTGCTTTAGTCCACAAATGGACTTAAGAAACTTGCACACTTTCCTGTTGCTCCCACTCTGATTGAAACCCTCTGGCTAATCCATATAGACTCACCCTTCCAAATGTCCATTCAGAAAAAGTCGTATGTGCGTCCATCTGCCAGATCTCATAACCTTGAAAGGCGGCAATGGCAAGAAGGATCCGAATGGATTTGAGCATAGACACTGGAGAAAAGGTTTCATCATAGTCCAAACCAGGTCCTTGACGAAAAACCTTTTGCAACAAGTCTAGCCTTATAGGTTTCAACTTGTCTATCTACACCAATCTTCTTTCTGAAGATCCATTTGCAGCCTATGGGTTTTACCCCTTCGGGAGCAATGTTCAAAAGTGCATCTTTGTTGGTGTACATGGACTCCATCTCGGTCCGTATTGCATCCATCCATTTTACCGAGTCACCACTCTAAATGGCTTACTGAAAGCTAATTGGCTCATCATTGTCAATGATGCAATCCTCTCTATCCCCGTCTATGAGAAAACCGTAGTATCTCTTGGGAGGATGAGACTGCCTAATAGTCCTGCGGATTGGCGCAGGGATGTCCAGTTCTTTTGAAACCTCTGGTTCTACCATACTTTCAGTAATAGTTTGTGGTTCTGGAATTTCTTCCAATTCTATTACGCTCCCACTATTTCCTTTTTCAAAAAATGATTTTCTAAAAAAATGGGCATGATAAGAAACAAAAAACCTTTTGTTCCTCTGCGTAATAGAAAATATACCCCCTGGAGTTCTTTGGGTATCCCACAAACCTACACAGTACTGAGCGTACCTCGAGTTTGTCCGCATACTGCTTTTTGACAAAAAGATGGACATCCCTATATCTTCAGATACTGAAGATAGGGTTTCTTCCCACTCCACATCTGATATGGTGTGGTAGGCACAGTCTTGATAGGAACCTTATTCAAAAGATATGCAGCTGATTCTAGTACATAACTTCAAAAGGATCGCGGTAACTCAGCGTTACTCATCATGGAACGAACGATATCTAGTAGGGTTCCGTTCCGCCTTTCCGATACACCGTTGTGTTTTGGTGTGTATGGAGGAGTAAGCTGAGAGAGAATTCCATTCTCTTTTTAAGTAATCCAGGAACTCGTCAATTAAGTATTCACCACATCGATCAGATCTCAGTGTCTTGATATTTTTGCCTGTTTGTTTTTCCACTTCATTCTTTTATTCCCGGAATTTCTCAAAAAGGCCTCGGATTTATGCTTCATCAAGAAGACATGTACTTACCAAGAGAAATTACGCGTAAAAAGTAATGAAATAGGAATAACCACTTCGTGCATCTGTAGATATTGGACCATACACGTCGCTGTGTATGAGTCCTAAGAGCTCGCTCACTCTTGCTCCGTGTCCAGTGAATGGAGTGTTTGTCATCTTTCCTATGAGACAAGATTGACAAGTTGTATAAGACTAATATTCGAACGGATCCAAATATCCCTCTCTATGTAATTTTGACAACCGTGTTTCATTGATGTGACCCAGTCTACAATGCCATAAGAAAACCTTATTTAAATCTGGAGATTTTCTTTTAAGTGTGTTCTGGACGTTGAAAACCTGAGCTTGATTTAATACGTATATACTGTCCTCTAGTATACCTGACCAAATCAAACTTTGATTTAGGTGGATGTGGACCACATCGCTTACAAACTAGACTAGGTATACACAAACAGTTACGTAGAATCAATATCTGCCCACTTGTCAATCCTAGGTGATATTCCCCTATGGATACAGCGTCCATGCTCATTCCGTTAGTAACCCTGAGAGTTATATCACCTGCCCTGATAACTTTATGGTTTCTTAAAGCCTGTAATAAATTACAGATATGAGATCCTGATCCGATATCTAATACCCAGGAAGTAGAGTTAATTGACATATTGTTTTCAATCATAAACACACCCGAAGTCAAAACCACAACATGTTTCGGATCCTGGATTCTGGCTTTCCAAGCCCTGCATCCCTTCTGCTAATGCCCTTTCCCGTGACAATAGGAACAACCCTCCTTCCTACTGTTAACCCCGAAAATTTTGCCCTGCCCTTTCCTTCTACATTACTGACACCGCCTATCGACTTTGTGGAGGTCTTCTTCTTCTCACCCTTGGCTTTCGCCTTGGATCCAGAAGAGGAAGAATCCCCAATAAGCAGAGCGGGTGTCTCCCTAGTTTCCTTCAGGGTTCCCTCAACTGGAAGTATAACTTTCTTCCCCTGGGCATAAGTAGGAGGTAGGGACTGTAAAATCAAGTCAGTACATGACTCGTTCTCCAACGTGGTCTCCAGGTCCGTGAGCTCATCAATATAGCTAGTCATCATAAGGACGTGGTCCCCTACAAATGACCCGATAGCCAATCTCGCTTGAAGCAATTCCTTCGAGGTCTCATATCTTACGATACGAGATTGCTCTCCATATAAATCTTTGTTATGGAGGAAGATGGAAACTAAGTCCATCTTCTCGTGTTGCCTCTGGTATACACCATCAACTGAGGCCAACACGAGGCACTTGGTATTCGCACAGTCATTTTTCCCTTGTCTTATGGATATCAACATCCATGACGGTGGAAACTGGAACTGGAATGGTGGGTGCTTGAGTAGTAATGAGGCGGTCCAGCTTGTTATAGGTAATGGACATCTGGACAAACCTTTGCCAGTCAATATAGTATAACTCAGTCATTTTATTATCAAACTGTAACCTAATCTGGTCACCTGGTCGCTGCAATTAGGAGAGAAAGAAGAAAACACTCAGCATGATGCTCTTGCAAGTTTAGATTGGTTTTTAATTTATCTAAATAGGATGGCTCCCACTGTTTCTCGAATCCTTCCTCAAACCATAAAAGAAGAATTAGCCAGGATTAATCTCACCGTACAATAGTTGCTTAACCGTTCGGCCAGGCTAGTGTCGGTACTTCGAGGGAGGTTTTACGACGCTTTCGCGAAGTTCCTTAATTCAATAACCTATTTTCCCTGGAGGCATATCCCCGCTAACACCGTTCTAGACACCTACTTGGTTTATAGCATTGATCATTAAGTGAAAAATCTCCTGAGGAGTAGCGGATACTCACAGTAGGATCGGGATCCAAATATCATTGTATGATAATCCTGAAGGAATCCTACCAACATTATCACACTTCAAATAGTATGCAGCACTAGCAAGTTTCAGTTTCTTTACAAACTCCCGATGTGGATTTTTGCCCCATGCTCTTATGACCTTGACGAAAGCCAACATATCATAAGTCACATATCAAGTTCTACCCGTCATTGTCCAGATTAATTTGAACTCACCCGTACATACCCTTGACGAAGGCCAAAATAGTAGTACCACTGTCCCAAACCAACGCATCTATCTATGCTACAGATGAATATCCAGCAGCTACCAAACACTATGCCTTGGCGAAGGTCAAAATACATAGCTTGAATACTACTGAATATTCAACTGAAATGACGGAGGGCTATGAATGGTTTTGGCGAAACCGTGAACGTAGTGAACTTGATATAATCGAAGGAACCTGATAGCTTTTAAAAGGAGTGGTTTAAGCTCCACATTTAAAAGTCTGTTGTTTTAAAATAACCGAGTGGTTTTAAAAATTTGTTCCAATGATTCAACATTGGTTTGTTTGCTTTGCATTAATCTAATGCAGTCCTATCATTTACACCTATCATCACAGAAAAAGACGAAAATACCACGTCCACTTATACCATCCGCATTCGCCACTGGGCCCCGTCTAACACCGTTAGGTTACTTAACTAACGCCAGAGCAGGGGCTGGACTAGCGCGGGTGAAAAACATAAGCAACGTCTACTATATAGCATATATATAATAAACATTCTTCTGACGCAATAATAGACATTCCAACTCACAGATGAACATATTGGATATACTAGGAATTCCGCGTTTCGTTTAAAGCCTGTAACAAAAGACGGATTCCACGGTCGTGATGAATAGCCAAACCCCACCCCAGACCCCTACGGGTGCGGCAAACTACCCGCCAAATACCCAAAATGAAGCAACCTCCCTCAGTAACATGAGTAGGCCACTCAGCACTTCAAAGTATCCGATAGTTTGTGCACCCTACCTTGGGTCTATCCTAGGAGCAGAAAAAAGTAAAAGAAAATAATACAACGGTGGCTACAACCTCAACCCGGATGTGCCCCACAAAAGAATATTACATCACTTTACATTTACATCGGATGAAAGAATGAAAACCCTCATCTCACATCCCCGGCTATTCATCCACGACGATCCAATAAAGTTCATATACATAAACCAACAAGAACAGCAACACAGATATGTGCAACCCCGACTAATCGACGTATAGCAATTAGTCGACATTTCCAAACACATATATCATAACTTAAAACTTTAAACGACGTTAAAACTACGACTTCGAAACACTCCGTATTGCCACAGTAAAAAGATAACAGTATATCCAAAATTAGGAAAAACAAACTGTTAGTTATGTATATGCCCTAGAGGCAATTGTTGTACATTTGATGTATATTATAATGGATGCTTGGATATATACAGAGAGGACTTTCTTGCTCGTCATGATAGTATGCTATTTGGTTTCACTTTATCTTAACATGTTGACTTGTATTGGTTTACTGTCTTTCTCTCACATGTTGATAAAGCCCTTAGGATATGTACTCGACTACTGGGATTATGATGAGATCATACTAGTGTGGCAACGGTAGTTGATGAGTACATCCTATAAATGTTCCTAGTCGAGGGTATATCGAGACGGGGCATCGATACACCAGAGTAGACTAGCGTATACGCATCTTGACCCATATGATGGGCGATGGATGATCCCATATCCATCGGTTTTTGACATCAAGGATGGTGTACGGGTGCTCAGTGGAGACTGGGTACACTGGACGGACTCGCCGAGAACTCCCAGATGGTGATATACCACACATCAGATGGCAGTTCTCCGGTGACACTGGTACAGGGTAGTCTGTAGACCCGAGATCGTCATAGAGTCTTGTGTGATTCCCACTGTGTTTTGATTTCCACCTTACCACGTCCAAGAGGGCGTGCAAAACGGTGGCTTTTTGCTACATTCCCGAATCACATGGAGGCAATGAGCAATAGGAGGGGATTCGTCTCTCCCGGTATAGGGAGTTGATGTTGTGCTGTGTTCGATTGGCTATAACTGGAAGTCCCTGGCCAGGGCTGATATAGAGATATACTAGTAAGTGTTACCAGTAGTTTCTCGACATGTTATGAGCCTCACATCGACACGACTTATCGGTTACTGGGGTCTGACGTATACCACCCCTAGACTTGATATGCGACATATTAGACGAACAGACCGGACTGTACGGGAGTGTTACCGATTGGATTCACAGGCTAGCTTGTTGATCTTCTGATCGCTCAATACCTGGGTGGCTGTTACGTTTAGCTGACCGCTTGCAGCTTGTGGGTGTTTGATATGATCATCACCTGCTACCGGCGTATTGACGATTCTTTAGAGTCCTACACAGAGGTTTCTTGGCTCAGGAAAAACGGAGTAGAGGCACATATGTGATATGTGCAGGACCGAGGATAATGCGATATGAGATACCGTATTATATTCTCGCGATATTTAGATATGAACCGGGACATCGAATCAAGTGTTGATTCGATGAATCGGTACATGATATATTAGTCGGTTATATTCGTTATAGCCGGATCGTCGGATCAAGTGTTGATTCGATAATTTAATGTATAATGATATATATGATATATTGTATTACATTATCTAATATTGGCTCGCTTTATTATTTCATTTTCTCACCGGATTAATACATTGATATATATGCGATATATGTTAATTGTATTATTTTCTTTTGTTGCAAATATATAATATATATGTGATATATATTATTGTGACATGATATGATTTATTATGAAACATGTTTAGGGATGATAAAAAGATATTAGGATTTGATTAGGGTTAGCTCTTTCTTGATTATTCTAGAAGGGTTTCCTTTTTTGTCTTGGTTAAGATATTATGGTTGATACTTATCCATGACTCATTCTTGACCTAACAAAACCCTAACTCTAGTTTATTCTTTACAAAGGTTTAGCCTCTCATTCTTGACCATGGTTCCATAATCAATCATATACTCTTATATACTATTCATCACAAAAGGATTATTCTTATTATTCTTCATCTTCTTCTCTCTTGAGTTTGAGAGAGAGCTCACTTATGATTTCTTTTGTGATGAGTTCTTGTGAGAAAATGATATAAAAAGAAAGCATAAATACTACTCTATCATCCTCATCTAATCTAGCCCATTAGATTAGGGTGTTCACCTCATTAGAGTTGGAGAGCTTGAGCTATTGCAACTTCGACGTAGATCATCGGAGAAAAGGAATACGACAAGCTTTCATGGATCGTTCGAGTCGTGGAGCCTCTCTTGAGTCCGGGAGATCATGGATCGCGGCGAAGGGACTTCTACTCAGAGCTTTTGAAGTGAAGGAGCGGACTACAAAGGTTGTAATCCCTCACACTTAGGTTTAAAGATATTATCTTGCATGTTAAACCCTAATAATCTAGCAAAGATCCCGGCTTTGGGTTGTTCGGCACATGTAAAATTTTATTCGGGCATGTTTGATGCTTTATGAACCTTCACAAGTGTGCCTAGGAACCCTAAAGTGGTATCAGAGCCTAGCTAGAGCATTAGGCGACGCGTATACGAAGTTAAAACTCCGATCGAACCCGAACCGACGAAAATGAACCCCTCTCTGGATATTTTTCAAAAATGCGATTTTTTCTGAATTAAAAATACCTGAAAAATTCAGCAGACAAAAATAAGAATAACAGTGAAATACGGTTAAGTGATTCGTACAGACAGCCGCGGAATCGCGGCCGTACCCTGCTTGGGCCGCGGTTCCGCGGCAGTACTGTTTGATGTGACAATTTTTTTTTCACAGTAATTCTTTTTTAATGCTTATACAATTTCTGGTGTTTTTATTTTTGACTCAAGGGTTGAAAGTTCTGGGGTTTGTTTTGTAATCGTAGATTCGATCGGAATATTTAAATTCGTTTTTATTTCCGGATATTTAGAATCTGTTAAAATGTTCGAACGGATATCATTAACTCAATTTTTCCCGGCACGAAAAACTTTCAAGTGTTGAATTTTTATCGGGTTTAAATCTTTCGGAAAAATGTGCAAGTAACACGGTGGACCCTGTAGAAGACAACAAACCTTAACTCGATTATGTGACCATCTTGAACTGCCTTTTGAACCTTCGGGTTTGGGGCAGTACGGCGTGCCACATGTGAGGCGTTGGCTTGACCCTTCTACGGCTGGATCACTGGTACTGTGACATATTCTGGGATTATTTGAACTCCGCTCAAGTGTTGAGCACTTTAGGAAATTTTGGGTATTTGATTATCTGTTCGAAAAGTTTAATACTGTCTATTTATCTGGAATGTGATACAATATGTGGAATTCATAGAGTTAGGCATGAAATGCGAAGTATGTGATATTTCGGATTTACGATGTCTAAAGTGATTGTGGATTCCAAATATTGTAGTTTTACACTTTTTTTTTCTGTGACCGTAAGTGTAGTATGTAGTGGTATTGCCGATTGTCGTTGGTATACATCGACGACGATCGGTGTATGCATACTTACTTACGTTGATGATATGAGATATTATGTGTTGCTGAGATATGATGTGCAGGATTGTCGCGATTGAATAGCCAGGGGTTTTATGTGAGATGAGAGTTTTATATTTTCATTCATGTAAATTCAAATGTAATGTAATATTCTTTTATTTGGGGCACTTCCGGGTTGAGGTTGATGCCACCAGTGTTGTATATTATTTACTTTGCCGCATTAGGATGGACCCAAGGAGGGGAGCACAGGTGACCGGGTTCTGGGGTTCAGTGGGAGGCCATCTCGAGGAGTCGAGACCGGGTCTCTTAAACTCCAGAATTGGTAGGGTCGCTTGCCGCTCTCGTAGGGGTCCAGGGTGTGGGCTTGGCTATTCATCGCGACTGTGGAATCCGTATTTTCTATTGTTGGCTAAATACTAAATACAGACGTCCTAGTATATCCCACATTATATCTATGTTTCTGCTGCGATATCTGTGATGTGATCATTTGATATGTTGTGATGGATACAGTATATAGTATATATGATATATTATATAGACGTTACTTATGTTTTACACCCGCACTAGCCCTGCCCTGCTCTGTCGTTAGTTACCTAACCTAACGGTGCACGAGGGGACATCGAGGCGAATGCGGATGGCATAAGTGTACGTCGTATTTATCTGTGATGCTTAGGAAGCATAAGCTGATGGGATTTTTTATTAATGAGATTAATAAAAAGAAAAGAAACCTAAAAGATGTTGTAGAATCAAAACTTTATAAAAAGGGTAGCTACAGTTTTGCTTTGCATAGCGGTATATATAATATACCCTGCACCTTATTCGATGAGGAAAGAGCCGAGATCCCTTCACCGGGAGTGACCTCTTTAGCGAAACTGGCAGATGCTACAAAACTCGGTTTGTCTTTTGATTGCTTTTAGAGTTTTGTTTTGCACAGTGATATATATGATATGTCATGCACCTTATTCGATGAGGAAAGAGCCGAGATCCCTTCACCGGGAGTGACCTCTTTAGCAAAACTAATGAAAGCCTCAAAAACACTCCATTTCAAAATTTCACATGATTCTACGACGATATCAAGTTCATTACACTCATGGTTTTTTGAAAAACCTGCGTAACCCTCCGTCATTTCAGATAGATATTATTTAGTATTCGTGCTATGTTTGTTGACTTAGGCAAGGCGTAGTGTACGATAGCTAAGTAGTGTTTATCTGCTAAAACATGAGATGTGATTGGATTAGAGTATTCGCACGGCCTTGTTGACTCAGTCAAGGGTCGTACGGGTGGGTTTAATTCAATCGAGAAATGTACGGGTTGAACTTGACTTGCGATTTATGGTTTGTTGACTTAGTCAAGGTCATAGATCGCTAGGGGAAAAATATTATCGGGAATTTCAAGTGTTGAAATTTGCAATGAGATTGCATACCTCCTATGAGATAGTTGGATCCCGATACCCACTGGGAGTAAGAGTTACTCCTGGGAGAGTTTTACACAGGACAATTAGCCGATCAAGTAGGTGTCTAGAAAAGTGTTAACGGGGTTACGCCTCTCGGAAAACGAGGTTTACTTTAATTAGGTCCGTGCGAAAGCACGGGGAACCTCCCTCAAGTACCGACACTGATCTGGCTGAAAGATTGACGAAATTGTAGGGTGTAATTAATCCCGGCTAATCTTACCTTTTAGGATTTGAAGGTAGATTTGATAAAAACAGTGGGAGACATCCTGATTAGATAAGATAATAACCAATCTAATCTTGCAAGAGCATACGCTAAAGTTTTTTCTTCTCTCTCTCTCCAGGTAATGACCATGTCAGGCCATAATCAAGATAATAATATGGATGTATTGACTGAACCCGCTTATTTTACTGAGCAGGGGAACGTTGGACCCGTTCTTTCTTATAAGAGTTATAAGAATGAACAGGGAATAGGAGAATATCTGGATTCTCAAGCCGCCCAAAAGAACATGCATGTTGATGCATCTTCTTCAGGTGTGTTAGTTATTGAGAACTGTTTCTCAGTTTACCCTACGTCCTGGGTATTAGATACCGGATCAGGATCCCACATATGTAAATTGTTACATGGGCTACGTAAAGGTAGAGAACTGGGAAAAGGTGATCATTCCGTTCAAGTAGGAAACGGTGAAAGTATTGCAGCCAAAGCAGTTGGCGAATATCACCTTGTATTGCCAAGTCGTAATACACTGATTCTAAATGAGTGCTATTATATACCGAACATGATGTGCAACATTATATCAGTTTCTTTATTAAGTAAAGAAGGATATAATTTTGTAGTAAAGGTTAATGTTATGAACATATTCCTAGATCAAAAGTTGATTGCATCAGGCTCGTTACATAATGGCATATTCATTCTAAATCAGAATACAGTCCTCAATATACAAAACACACACAAGAGAAAAAGTTCAGAAATGAACGAATCCTTCTTGTGCCATTGTAGACTTGGCCATATCAATGAGACACGGCTAGCTAAGTTACATAAAAATGGATATTTGAATTCATTCGAATTTTCATCTTATGATACTTGCCATTCATGTCTCAAAGGAAAAATGACCAAAACTCCGTTTAGTGGACACGGAGAAAGAGTTACCGAACTCTTAGGACTGGTACATAGTGATGTATGCGGTCCCATGTCTACACACGCCAGGAACGGTTCTTCCTACTTCATTACATTCACTGACGATCTCTCTAGATACGGGCATGTGTTCCTGTTGAAACACAAGTCTGAAGCTTTTGAGAAATTCATAGAATATAAGCACAAAGTAGAGAACCAAACGGGCAAAAGTATTAAGATCCTTCGATCTGATCGAGGAGGAGAATACTTGAGCAATGATTTTCTAGATTATCTAAAAGAGAATGGGATTCTCTCTCAGCTTACTCCTCTTTATACACCACAGCACAACGGTGTATCGGAACGGAGGAATCGGGCCCTATTAGATATGGTGCGCTCTATGATGAGCGAAGCTGAGTTACCTATTTCCTTCTGGGGGTATGCGCTTGAGACAGCCATATACATATTGAATCTAGTTCCGTCTAAATCTGTACCTACCACACCATATGAGATATGGAGTGGGAAGAGACCATATTTTAAACGAGTTAAGATATGGGGTTGTCCGGCCTATGTCAAAAGGCATAATCCGGACAAACTCGAGGCATGATCGGTTCTTTGCAAATTTATGGGATATCCAAAGAATTCTCAAGGATATTTTTTCTACCACGCTGAGGAACAAAAAGTGTTTGTTGCTCAACATGCCACCTTTTTGGAATAGGAATTTCTTGCAAAAGAAATTAGTGGCAAAGAGGTAGAGCTGGAAGAGGTTCCAACACCACAAACTACAACTGATGATATGTTGGAACCAGAAGATTCAGTAGTACCCGACGACCCCAGCCTCTCCGCCGATCTAGTAGGGTTTCTCGTCCAACTGAGAGATATTACGGTTTTCTCATTGATGGTGGAAGCGAGCATTGTATCATGGAAGATGATGACCCGATTAGTTTCGAGCAGGCCATCACGAGTGGTGACTCTGTGAAATGGCTGGATGCAATGCGATCTGAGATGGAATCCATGTACACCAATAAAGTATAGACTTTGGAAAATGCTTCTGAAGGGGTAAAACCCATTAGGAGCAAGTGGATTTTTAAAAAGAAATTTGGTGTAGATGGAAAAGTTGAGACTTTCAAAGCTAGACTTATAGCAAAAGGTTTTCGTCAACGACCAGGTGTGGATTATGACGAAACCTTTTCTCCAGTGGCTATGCTTAAGTCTATCCGGATCTTACTTGCCATTGCTGCATACCATGACTATGAAATCTGGCAAATGGATGTTAAGACCGCCTTTCTAAACGGTGATTTAGAAGAGTGCGTGTACATGACTCAGCCAGAGGGCTTCGTAGATAGTGGGAGCAGCGCAAAGGTATGCAAGCTGCTTAAATCCATTTATGGGTTAAAGCAAGTATCGCGGAGTTGGAACATCTGTTTTGATGTTGTAGTCAAAGAGTTTGACTTCATCAAAAATATTGATGAACCTTGTATCTATAAGAAGGTAGCAGAGAGTAAGGTTGTCTCCCTCGTATTGTACGTGGATGACATACTCTTGATAGGAAATGATATTCCTATGCTGCAATCAGTCAAGCTCTTCTTATCACAAAGATTCTGAATGAAAGATCTAGGTGATGCCTCCTGCATATTGGGGATTAGGATCTATAGAGATAGATCCAAAAGGATACTGGGATTGTCCCAATCCAGGTACATTGACACCATACTAAAGAGGTTTAGTATGGAAGAATCCAAGCGTGGGAACCAACCCATGATCTCTGGACTCACTCTCTCCAAAAAGATGTCTCCCAAGACTGATTTGGAGAGAGCTCGCATGCAAGGGATACCCTATGCTTCGGCAGTAGGCTCTATCATGTATGCGATGCTGTGCACCAGACCCGATGTTGCATACTCACTAAGTGTAGTGAGTCGGTATCAAGCAGATCCTGGAGAGAGTCACTGGACAGCTGTGAAGAACATTCTCAAGTACTTACGAAGGACTAGAGACATGTTCTTGGTGTATGGTAACGGAGAACACCGGGTGGAGTCCTTTACCGATTCTAGCTTCCAAAGTGATAAGGACGACTCTAAGTCACACTCGGGTTTTGTCTTTACCCTCAATGGAGGGGTGGTATGTTGGAAGAGTTCCAAATAGGATACCGTTGCAGACTTGACGATGGAGGCTGAATACATCGCTGGCAACGATGCTGCCAAAGAGGCTGTCTGGATGAAGAAGTTCATTAGTGAACTTGGTGTGGTTCCATCCATTGAGCATCCAATACCTCTGTATTGCGATAACAATGGAGCTGTGGCTTTGGCCAAAGAACCCAGATCCCATCAGAAGTCCAGACATATTCTGAGGCGGTATCACCTGATCAGGGAGATAGTTGATCGCCGGGAGATCGAGGTCAGGAGAGTAGATACGAAGGACAACACTGTGGATCCACTCACGAAGGCCATTCCCCAGATACAGTTTGAGAGATTATTCGGGATGCTAGGTATGGGATACTACAGCAGCTGGCCTTAGTGCAAGTGGGAGATTGTTAGTTATGTATATGCCCTAGAGGCCATTGTTGTACATTTGATGTATATTATAATGGATGCTTGGATATATACAGAGAGGACTTTCTTGTTCGTCATGATAGTATGCTATTTGGTTTCACTTTATCTTAACATGTTGACTTGTATTGGTTTACTGTCTTTCTCTCACATGTTGATAAAGCCCTTAGGATATGTACTCGACTACTGGGATTATGATGAGATCGTACTAGTGGGGCAACGGTAGTTGATGAGTACATCCTATAAATGTTCCTAGTCGAGGGTATATCGAGACGGGGCATCGATACACCAGAGTAGACTAGCGTATACGCATCTTGACCCATATGATGGGCGATGGATGATCCCATATCCAACAGTGTTTGACATCAAGGATGGTGTACGGGTGCTCAGTGGAGACTGGGTACACTGGACGGACTCGCCGAGAACTCCCAGATGGTGATATACCACACGTCAGATGGCAGTTCTCCGGTGACACTGGTACAGGGTAGTCTGTAGTCCCGAGATCGTCATAGAGTCTTGTGTGATTCCCAATGTGTTTTGATTTCCACCTTACCACGTCCAAGAAAGCGTGCAAAACGGTGGTTTTTGGGTATAGTCCCGAATTACATGGAGGCAATGAGCGATAGGAGGGGATTCGTCTCTCCCGGTATAGAGAGTTGATGTTGTGCTGTGTTCGATTGGCTATAACTGGAAGTCCCTGGCCAGGGCTGAAATAGAGATATACTGGTAAGTGTTACCAGTAGTTTCTCGACCTGTTATGAGCCTCACATCGACACGACTTATCGGTTACTGGGGTCTGACGTATACCACCCCTAGACTTGATATGCGACATATCAGACGAACAGACCGGACTGTACGGGAGTGTTACTGATTGGATTCACAGGAGAACGGACAGGCTAGCTTGTTGATCTTCTGATCGCTCAATACCTGGGTGGCTGTTACGTTTAGCTGACCGCTTGCAGCTTGTGGGTGTTTGATATGATCATCACCTGCTACCGCCGTATTGGCGATTCTTTAGAGTCCTACACAGAGGTTTCTTGGCTCAGGCAAAACGGAGTAGAGGCACATATGTGATATGTGCAGGACCAAGGATAATGCGATATGAGATACCGTATTATATTCTCACGATATTTAGATATGAACCGGGACATCGAATCAAGTGTTGATTCGATGAATCGGTACATGATATATTAGTCGGTTATATTCGTTATAGCCGGATCGTCGGATCAAGTGTTGATTCGATGATTTAATGTATAATGATATATATGATATATTGTATTACATTATCTAATATTGGCTCGCTTTATTATTTCATTTTCTCACCGGATTAATACATTGATATATATGCGATATATGTTAATTGTATTATTTTCTTTTGTTGCAAATATATAATATATATGTGATATATATTATTATGACATGATATGATTTATTATGAAACATGTTTAGGGATGATAAAAAGATATTAGGGTTTGATTAGGGTTAGCTCTTTCTTGATTATTCTAGAAGGGTTTCCTTTTTTGTCTTGGTTAAGATATTATGGTTGATACTTATCCATGACTCATTCTTGACCTAACAAAACCCTAACTCTAGTTTATTCTCTACAAAGGTTTAGCCTCTCATCCTTGACCATGGTTCCGTAATCAATCATATACTCTTATCTACTATTCATCACAAAAGGATTATTCTTATTATTCTTCATCTTCTTCTCTCTTGAGTTTGAGAGAGAGCTCACTTGTGATTTCTTTTATGATGAGTTCTTGTGAGAAAATGATATAAAAAGAAAGCATAAATACTACTCCATCATCCTCATCTAATCTAGCCCATTAGATTAGGGTGTTCACCTCATTAGAGTGAGAGAGCTTGAGCTATTGCAACTTCGACGTAGATCGTCGGAGAAAAGGAATACGACAAGCTTTCATGGATCGTTCGAGTCGTGGAGCCTCTCTTGAGTCCGGGATATCATGGATCGCGGCGAAGGGACTTCTACTCGGAGCTTGTGAAGCGAAGGAGCGGACTACAAAGGTTGTAATCCCTCACACTTAGGTTTAAAGATGTTATCTTGCATGTTTAACCCTAATAATCTAGCAAAGATCCCGGCTTTGGGTTGTTCGGCACATGTAAAATTTTATTCGGGCATGTTTGATGCTTTATGAACCTTTACAAGTGTGCCTAGGAACCCTACACAAACAACACCTGAAACCTTAGATCCAAGCAACTAGAATACAGACCAAAATTCAAAATATTTCACGACAACTAAAAAGGTGAGGCCGGTTTTTTTGAGTATGTGGACGGTCCAAAACAGGTGAAAGAGCCTCATTTTTAGTGTGTGTTCATCTCAAAAGAAGTAGAGCACTCTGCAATTGCTTAAAAAAAATTTGAGGCACAGATAATTTTGACAGAAACTTAGAGTTTAGGTTTCGTGTTTCGGAGTTATTTCGGTTTCATAGTTTTACACTTCGTCTAAACTGTTAGCTATGGTTTATTAGTCTCTGATGCCACTGTAAGTCGATGTCGCACACCCCGCGTGTCCGCGGGGAGGCGGAATCTTCAAAAAACGATTTGTCAAAGCTCGCAACACCGACTTGAACTCCAGGATCGTTGCTAAACCCTAACTAGCTAACATGCAATAAGTTTTAACTACTCGGATGAAAGTTATACCTCACGATACCAAGTCCTTCGGGTCTTCTTTGCTGTCCTCCACCTCGTCGTCGGCTCCAAGGATCGAAACGGATCGGGCAACCTCGACGGCCTCCTCGAGTCAAAGACGATCCACCCAAGAGTCTATAGTCCGAGCTCCTACCTCGAATCGGAGATAACTGCGGCTTCTTGTTCGCTAAACTAGAAGTCCTAGGCGGTGTAGAGTGAGAAGATGAATTGATTTGTCTCTTGGAACCCTAGAATTCTCAACACATGAGACAATTAAGGTTTAGAGAAAGAAGAAGGTTACTTGAGGAAAACCTAGTGAAGAAAAGCTTTTGGGTGAGAATGGCTAAGTCTTTTTGTGAAGAGAATAATCAAGCATGGAATAATTCATGAGATAAATATCCCATAAAATATCAAGCATGCTTGAAAATATCTCAAGTGTGAGTCATACCATGAGTCATCAAGAGCCATGTCTCACTTAATACTAGCCTCCACCTCATTTCATTTATTCAAAAAGAATAATACCCTAAATGAGGTGTTACCTTCTAGAAGCAAACCCGATCAAATTACGAAAATGCCCCTCATCCGTATATACATACCCGCATCCGCATTCCAAAGAATATGAATACAAAGAGACGAAAATAATCCATCGATATAATACTAGGATCCGGCTTAAACCAAAGCCCACTGGTATTATCCGCCTGATAATCATATGTGCACAAGTGCACGTACGTGATCGAAGCCCAGTCGTAAAACCATACGACCTCTACACCTTTTGCCCGGTGCAGAGAAACTCTCTATGTGGGACTCTAAAGACTCGACACTACGCTGGCGGTGGGTTTAACCACAA
Organism: Agapanthus africanus; assembly: GCA_030015575.1. Classification (NCBI taxonomy): domain Eukaryota; kingdom Viridiplantae; phylum Streptophyta; class Magnoliopsida; order Asparagales; family Amaryllidaceae; genus Agapanthus; species Agapanthus africanus. The sequence continues at coordinate 446,276,946 of JASDDO010000012.1, read as the reverse complement.
GCCGTAAGCGGTACTAGCTGCACGTAATGGCTACCTAGGTATATGTCGATAAGAAGGCCGATGAACTACTCGTCTGAACTCCTACTGAGCCTGTATGTGACAATCTTCATACAGTCCGGTCTGTTCGTCTAAGAGTATCGCATATCAAGCCTAGGGGCAGTAATCGTCAAACCCCTAATAGCACAATAAGTCGTGTCGGGGTGTAGCCCAAAACACCCTGAGAAACTACTGGAGTACCTACAAGTAAATCTCGCTTGCCTTGGCCAAGGACTTTGTATAATGGCCTTCACAGCACGATATCAACCCCTAAATACCGGGAGAGGCAAATCCTATCTAACCGCCACTGCCTCCAAGTGCTTCGGGACTGCACCCAACTACTACTTGTTTGCACGTCTCCGTTGAGCCGTGGTAGTGTAGTAATCAAAGTACAGTGGGAACACACTCGAGGTGAAGTAGCAATGTCAAGTCAACGGACTAAGCTATACTCAAGTCATCTGGGAACTGCTTCCCGACGATAGGTATAATACCCACCAACAGTTCCCGGCGAGTCATGTCCAGTGTACTCATAACCTAATGAGCACCTGCATACTATCTCCAGTAAGACGTACTGATGGCTGTGGGACAGACCATGTAACACCCGAGCCCAATCATACTATTTATATTACTAGTTGAGGGTTATTTATTGCTCATCCCAATTTTCCTGATTGTTTGGTGCTTTTTGCTAAATTTTAACCGGTTAAGTCATTTTGGCACATAACAAATTTTAACTCCTAAAATGAAATTTAAAATGTCCATGTTGGCCTACTCGTCGCCACTAGTCGCGTGGTAGCGTCCGCGTGTCGAGATTCTGTCCCGTTTGGCTAAACGGGCAAATTTGGACGACTACGCGCGCGTGCAAGTGTCCAACTTGGGGGCATGCATTTTAATCATTAAACACCTCTTTTCAAAATTTGGAACCCGCTTAAAATCCTATAATTTGAATTTGGAACATTTGGGCGCAACCCGGGCGCGATTTGGAAATGTTTCATTTCGCGCCAAAAAGGCCCATTTTAATTTAATATCTTAAACTATATATAAAATTTCCTTAACTGTTAAATTATCCACGAATATTTCCAAATCTCTGCTAAATCATTTCTCTCTCTGTTGGCAGCCAATCGGGTGGCTCCATTTTCTCGTGGGCCCCGCCTTCCCTCTCTCTCTCTCTCTCTCTCACACTCTAAATCCTTTCTCTCTCTCTCTCCAATCTCCCTCTCTCTCTTCCTCTATTTATATTTCCTCCATGCAGCCGCCACTACCCATCGTCTCCACCACGAGAACGTCTCGTAGCCCTAACCCTAGCCCCTCGTTCTTCGCCGTCGACCTCCCCGCGACCTCGCCGTCGCCGCCCTCGCCACCACCAGCCCAGCCGCACCCTCTTCCTCCCTCCTTCGCCTCTTCCGCACCTGCACCCAACCCCGACAACGCCTCCAACCCCTGCAGACCTCGCCGTCGACGCCACCTCCCGTCGCCGACGACTCCCGCGACTCCCTCTCACCCTCCTCGTCCCGACCTCGTCGTCGCTTCCCTCCTCCCCTCGCCGGACCACCGACCCGAGCCCATAACCCCATCAAGTACCCTCTGCCGTTAGCCGGAGAACGCGCCGGCGATCCTCGCCGTCGTCACCAGAGCCACCTCCGTCTCCCCCTCGATCACCAGAGCCGACCACCACGTGTCACACCACCCTCATCAACAGACCCGAGGCCGTTCAAGTCTTTGCAGCCGCCGTCGCTGCCTCGCCGGCGTTCCAGCGCCGTCGAGCCCGCCGGGGTCACCCTGGTATCTCTCTCGAAGTACCCTGGTCCGTGTGATCCCGCTGTTCGTGTTTGGACTCGACCCGTACCGTGCACCAGATCGCGCTGCAGACCGTGACCGTATCGCGCCCGTACCGTGCACCAGATCGCGCTGCAGACCGTGACCGTATCGCGTCCGTATCGCGCACCAGACCGCGCCGCAGATCGCGTCCGTATCGCGTACCAGACCGCGCCGCAGATCGCGTCCGTACCGCGCAGCAGATCGCGCCTGGACCCAGTACCGTGTCGTGCCGTTTCACACACCGTGTCGTGACTTGTGCATCAGGCCGCCTGCATCTCGACCCTTGTTCTGAGGCAAGTACTACTTGCTACATGCTATGTTAGACTAATTAAGTATACTTGACTCCTAAAACCTGTTAATATTAACTAGTGTTGTTACCTTGCTCAATTGGACGGAATATGATATATATCGTGATACGTAACCTGAACCGTATTTTGCTACTGTAACCCTAATAAGCAAACTACCAGTTAATCATTTTGCTACTTAAAGGACAATAATTGTACACATATACAGCTTTATTACGTTCTGTTACTGATTTTTCTTCACCTTGTGGCTATTGCACCCCAAAGGTGCGTGAACCTGTTAATAAGAGAATACATAACCTCATTGTGTTTACATGTAATAATATTGTTATTTACTGTTTCCGCTGCTGTTCATTATTTGATTGTATACCTGTTGTGAGCACATACCCGATTGCACTACATATTGGCCTGACCCTACTACACATGACATATACATACATACCAACTCATCCTGCTGTACCATGACATGACGTGTTTCATGATCTCATGCCTAATGCCGACAAACATGACCATCCCTGCTGTCTATCCAGACAGACCTACTCTTACCAGATTTTGTGTTGGCATTAGTCCTTGACTACTGAATACCTGACCTGACATACATAGCTTGGGGGTATGGGGAAATCAAAGATGAACCTGACTTGTAACTCGACAGTTCACTACCGTTCGAGTGTACACATTCCTATTCTGTGCCCAGCGGCATGTCTCGGTTTCAGCCGAGAATATTGTGGCCGTGATCCCGGGTATGTACGGGGTAATACCGAGTGTACACTTTCCTATTCTGTGCCCAGCGGCATGTCTCGGTTTCAGCCGAGAATATTGTGGCCGTGATCCCGGGTATGTACGGGGTAATACCGAGTGTACACTTTCCTATTCTGTGCCTAACGGCATGTCTCGGCTGCAGCCGAGAATATTGTGGCCGTGGTCCCGGGTATGTACGGGATACTATTGGGTTACATCGACGATTCATCAATTGATTTCAAAGACTATAGAGTAGAAACCTGATAGGACAGTTCAGTCACCATTGCACATTACCCTGCTTTGTTATTTCTTATTACTGCTTTATTCATGTTCATACCTGCACTGTAGGGTTGCTAGGCACGCGCATAAGGGTCTACGAGGCATCGACCATGCCCGAATAAAAATTTAGCCGTGCCGAACAACCCGAATACGGAACTTTAAACTAGAGATTAGGCGAAAAACAACATGCTAAACGATTTAACACTAAGTGAGAGGGATCACAACCTTTGTAGATCCGGTCCTTCACTTCATATGCTCCGTGTTGTGGTCCCTTCGTTGCGATCATCGGGATCCGGACTCTCGAGAGGTTCCACGAAGAGAAAGACGCAACCTTTGCTTCCGATCTTCGATACTAAGATGATCTACCTCGAAGTTTCTTTAACACAAGCTAACACTCATGAAATGATGTTAACACCCTCATCTAAATGGCAAGGGAAGATGAGGATGATGAAGTAGGAATTTTGCTCTATTTATTTATATTTTTCTCACATTTATCCATCACAAAATCAAAGCAAGAAACCATTTCAAGCTTGGAAGAAGAAGGAAGAAGATGATGAATAATGTAATTATCCTTTTGTGATGAATAGGAAAATAATCATATGATAGAATTATGCAACCATGGTCAAGTGAACCTTTGTAGAGAATTAACTAGGGTTAGGGTTTGGGTTTGGTTAAAGCATGACTCATGAACAAATATCTTTCACAAAACAAAATAAAACCTTCTAGAAACTTCTAGAAAGTTTAACCCTAATCCAAACCCTAATCATGTTTAAACTCCACTAAACAAGTTGCATTATTTATCATATCATGTTACAATATTATATATCACATATATAATATTTATCGTAACAAAATAAAATAATACAATTAACATATATCGCATATATATCAATGTATTATCCGAGTGAGAAAAAGAATCTTTTAGTGAGCAAATATTAGTTAATGAAATTTAATATATCAAATATATTATTATACATTAAATTATCGAATCAACACTTGATCCGACAATCCGGCTATATCGCATATAACCGGCTAATATTTATCCGTACCGATTCATCGAATCAACACTTGATCCGATGACCCGGCGGATATCAAATATCGCGAGAATAGAATACGGTATCACATATCGCATTATCCTCGGTCCCGCACATATCACATATGTGCCCCTACTTCGTTTTGCCTGAGTCAAGAAACCTCTGTGTAGGACTCTAAAGAATCGTCAATACGCCGGCAGTAGGTGATGATCATATCAAACACCCACAAGCTGCAAGCGGTCAGCTAAACGTAACAGCTACCCAGGTATTGAGCGCTCAGAAGATCAACAAGCAAGCCTGTAACTTCTCCTGTGAATCCAAACAGTAACACTCCCGTACAGTCATGTCTCGTCGTCTGATATGTTGCATATCTTGCCTAGGGGTGGTAAACGTCAGACCCCAGTAGCTCGATAAGTCGTGTCGATATGAGCTCTATAACAGTTCGAGAAACTACTGATAACACTTACCAGTAAATCTCAGCAACCCTGGCCAGAGATTTCCGGTTATAGCCAATCGAATACAGCACAACATCAACTCCCTATACCGGGAGAGACGAATCCCCTCCTATCGCTCATTGCCTCCATGTGATTCGGGACTGTACCCAAAAGCCGCCTTTTTGCACGCCCTCTTGGACGTGGTATGATGGAAATCAAAGCACAGTGGGAACCACACAAGACTCTATGACGATCTCGGGTCAACAGACTACTCTGTACCAGTGTCACCGGAGAACTGCCATCTGACGTATGGTATAATACCATCTGGGAGTTCTCGGCGAGTCCGTCCAGTGTACCCAGTCTCCACTGATCACCCGTATACCATCCTTGATGTCAAACACCGATGGATATGGGATCATCCATCGCCCATCATATGGGTCAAGATGCGTATACGCTAGTCTACTCTGGTGCATCGATGCCCTGTCTCGATACACCCACGACTAGGAACAGTTATAGGATGTACTCGTCGACTACCGTGGCCCCACTAGTATGATCTCATCATAGTCCCAGTAGTCGAGTACATATCCTAAGGGCTTTATCAACATGTAACATAGAGACAATCAGAGTACAAGTTAAGATAAAGTACAACCAGATAGCATACTATCATGTCGAGCAAGAAAGTCCTCCCTATATATGTCCTAGCATCCACTACAATATACATCGCATGTACAGTAATGGCCTCTAGGGCATACATATAACTAACAATCTCCTACTTGCACTAGGGCCATCTGTTATAGTATCGCATACCCAACAATTAGCTGTGGTTGAAGTATCTCATACTCAACCATCCCATAAAAGTCTCTACTGGGAAAAAGGCCTTCGTGAGTGGATCCGCGCTGTTGTCCTCTGTGTCTACTCTCCTAACCTCAACCTCCCTGGAGATCAACCATCTCCATGATCAGGTGATACTGCCTAAGAATTATATCTGGATTTCTGATGGGACGGTAGTTCCTTGGCTGAAGCCACAACTCCATTGTCACACAATGGTTGGAACGAAGTTCATCTCATGAACTTATATATCCAGACTGCCTCTTTGGTAGCATCCTTTGTAACGATGTATCTTGCCTTTAATCGTCTAGTATGTCACGGTATCTAGCTTGGAACTCTTCCAACATACCGTCCCTCCACTGAGGGTATAGACAAGCCTGCGACTGACATTCAGTCGTTCTTATCACTCTGGAACCATTCCAGTGATTCTCCCCAGGATCGATTGATATCATCTCACTACAACTAGTGAGTATCCTAACATCCAATTAGATCTATCTCATAGATCCAAAACCTAGGATTTAGTAGGTATCACTTTGATCCTATATGGAGAATCCTTGTGATAAGCGGAGATTGACCGAGCGTAGCATAGGAAACTCCTTCCCTATCAAGAGTATGTCATCCACGTACTCTACGAGGATCACCACCATACTCTCTACTACCTTTTCGTATATACAAGGTTCATCTACCATTTTGATGAAGTCAAACTCTTTGACTACCACATCAAAACAGATGTTCCAACTCCGCGATGCCTGCTTTATCATATAAAACATCTTGCACACGTTTCCGCTGCTCCCACTGTCTACGAAGCCCTCTGGCTGTGTACTTATAGACACTCTTTTCTAAAACATCATTTAGAAAAGCAGTCATGACACCCAACCACCAGATATCGTAGTCATGGTATGTAGCCGTGGCAAGTAGGATCTAGATGGACTTAAGCATAGCTTTGAAAGTCTCAACTTTTCCATGTACACCAAGTAATCTTCTCAAGATATACTCGCTCCTGATGGGGATCTAACCCTTCAGATAAAGCAACCAAAGTCCATACTTTGTTGGTGTATAAGGATTCCATCTTAGATCGATAAGCATCCAGCCATTCTTATAGAGTCCCACTCCTGATGGCCAGCTCGAAACCAGTTGGGTCATCATCTCATGATGCAATCCTCGCTCCTACTGTCATAGAGAAACCGAAGTATCTCTCAGGTGGGTGAGGAACCCTACTAGATCGGCGGAGAGGCTGAGATTCGTTGGAAACTATTGAATCCTTTGGTTCTACCAAATCATCAGCTGCATTTTGTATAGCTGGAACCATTCCAGTTCTACATAACAGACCTTGCCTCGAGCTTGTCCGGATTTTGCTTTTAGACATAGGCCGGACAACCCCAAATCTTAACAAACTTAAGATATGGGCTCTTCCCTTTCCATATCACATATGAAGTGGTAGGCAACTTATTTGATTTGAACCCTATTCAATAGGTATGCAGCTTCTCAAGTGCATAACTCCCAAAAGGAAATAGGCAACTCAGTAGTACTCATCATAGAGCACACCATATCACATAGGGTGCTATTGCTCCGCCCCGATACATCGACGTGCTATGGTGTATACGGAGGAGTAATGCTGAGAGAGAATCTTATTCTCCTTTAGAATAGTCCAGGAATTCCGTGCTCAAGTATTCTCCTCCTTGATCGCATCAAAGGACATAATACTTTTACCCGTATTTTGGTTCTCTACTTCTAACTTATATTCTGTGAATATCTCAAAAGGTTCGGACTTGTGTTTCAACAGGAACATATGTCTGAATCTTAAGAGATTATCAGAGAATGTAATGAAGTACTAAGAACCAATCTTGGCATGTGTAGACAGGGGACTTTCATACATCAACATGTATCAATCCCAAAAGTTCATTAACTCTTTCTCTGTTTCCAATAAACAGAGTTGTGGTCATCTTATCTTTGTGACATGATTGGCAAGTTTCACAAGATGTAAATTCAAACAGATTTAAATATGCATCTAAATGTAACTTCAGCCAGTCGGGTCGCATTGATATGACCTAGTCTACAATGCCTCAAGAAGGATTCGTTCATTTCTGAACTCTTCCTCTTGTGTGTGTTCCGTATACTAAGAACTGTAGTTTGATTTAGAACATCAATGCTTTTAGATAACGTGCCTGAACCGATCAACTATTGATATAGGAAATGTTCAAAACATTATCCAACAATACAAAATTATATCCTTTCTTTACTAATAAAGAGACTGATATGATTTTGTATATCAGGTTCGGTATCTAATAACATTCGTTCAGAATCAATGTATTCTGGTAATACAGGGTGACAGTGACCAACAGACTTGGCTGCAACACTTGCACCGTTTTCTGTCTCATGAAACTTATCACCCGTTCTCAGTTCTCTACCTATCTGTGGCCCATGTAACAAATTACATATACGGGGATCCTGATCCGGTATCACATACCCAGGACGTAAAGGATACTGAGAAACAGTTCTCTGTAATGAACACACCCGAAAATGATGCATCAGCATGCACTTTCTTCGTTTGGGCGGCATAGGAAATCTGGTATTCCCCAATTTCCTGCTCTGTCTTATAACTATTATAATTTGGAGCGGGACCAACGTTCCCCAGCTCAGAATAACAAGCGGGTTCGGTCAATATATCCGTTTTATTATCTGGATTAAGGCGTGATATGGTCGCTATCTGGAGAGAGAGAGATGAAAACACTCAGCGTATGCTCTTGCAAGATTAGATTGGTTATCTAATATATCTAATCAGGATGTCTCCCACTGTTTTAATCAAATCTTCCTTCAAACCCTAAAAGGAAAGACTAGCCGGGATTAATTACACGCTACAAGTTCGCCAATCTTTCAGCCAGGCCAGTGTCGGTACTTTGAGGGAGGTCCCCCGTGCTTTCGCACGAACCTAATTACAGTAAACCTCGTTTTCCCAGAGGCGTAACCCCGTTAACACCTTTCTAGACACCTACTTGATCGGCTAATTGTAATGTGTAAAACTCTCCCAGGAGTAACTCTTACTCGCAGTGGGTATTGGGATCCAACTATCTCATAGAAGGTATGCAATCTCATTGCAAATTTCAACACTTGAAATTCCCAATAATATTTTACCCCTAGCACCCTATGACCTTGACGGAGGCCAACAAACCATAGGCTACTAGTCAAGTTCAACCCGCCATTTCTTGATCGAATCAAACCCACCCGCACGATCCTTGACGGAGGCCAACAAGGTCGCACGACTACCCTAACTCAATCTGCATCATATGCATAAGCAGATAAATACTGGTTAGCTACCGCACACTGCGCCTTGACGGAGGCCAACAAACGCAGCACGAATACTAAACAGCACTTATCTGAAATGACGGAGGGCTACGACGTGTTTTTCAGAAAACCCTTTGCGTAATGAACTTGATATCGTTGTAGAATCGAGTGATTTTAAATGGAGTGTTTTTTAGGCTTTTCTAGTTTTGCTAGAGGGGTCACTCCCGGTGAAGGGATCGTCGGCCCTTTCCTCATCGAATAAGGTGCGGGATATATCATATATATCGCTGTGCAAAGCAAGAACTATAGAAGCAATCAAAAGACAAACCGAGTTTGTAGCATCTGCCAGTTATTGCTAAAGGAGTCACTCCCGGTGAAGGGATCTCGGTCCTTTCCTTATCGAATAAGGTGCTGGATGTTCTACAAGGAACACCGCTATGCAAAGCAAGAACTGTAGCTACCAGTTTTTAAACAAGTTTCTACAACATCTTAGGTTTCTTTTATTTCATTAATCTCATTAATGAAGTCCCATTTTAATTATGCTTCGTAAGCATCTCTTTTGAAAAGAAATCTGCAATATAACATATATTTCATATATATAATATAAACATTCGTCTCAGGCAGTAATATGATCTCATCACAGAACATTGCAGCAGAAGAACATATATGAAATATTGGATATAGTAGGACGTCCATGTTTTCAATACGAGCCTGTATAAAACACGGACTCCACGGTCGCGATGAATAGCCAAACCCACATCCCTAGACCCCTACGAGAGCGGCAAGTAACACTGCCAATTCTAGGGTTAGGAGACCCGGTCTCGACTCCTCGAGATGGTCTCCCACTGGACCCTAGAACCCGGTTACTTGTGCTCCCCGCCTTGGGTCTACCTAATGCGGAAAAGTAAATAATATACAACGGTGACATCTTCCTCTACCTGGAAGTGCCCCAATAAAAGAATATTACATACAAAAGAATTTTACATGAATGAAAAAGAAAAAACACTCATCTCACATAAAACCCCGGCTATTCAAACGCGACGATCCAATATAACATATCACAGCAACACATAATATCTCATATCATCAACGTAAGCAAGTATGCGTATACCGATTGTCGTTGATGTATAGCAACGAAGCCGGCGATACACCACATACTACGCTTACAGTCACAGAAAAGAAAGTGTAAAACTACAACAGTTGGAATCCGCAACCTTCTTAGACATCACATGCCTAACCAAATGAATTCCTTAGACATCACATGCGTAACAATTATAAACCCCGCATTTTAGTCTCATTATCGAAAACTCTTTTCAATATCAAGTCGGGCAATTCAACAAGATTCCCGACGTCCTGATCGAATGCTCGTCGCAAACTTTAGTAGACGGCCGCACCCCCGATACCGTCGACGAAGTGCACCAAGGCGGAACACCGCTACCGGGAGCACCCGAACGGATGCTTTCAGCGACGGGGTTCTCCTACAGTCACTTGGTCGGGGCTATGGGGCGTAGCTGTCTATTAAGTTTACCCGGCGAGTATCCGCGTACACTACGTGATTGCGACGGACTTTTGATCACATCAAAATTCCGTGGCAACCGATCATCTGAGACTAAACTGCTATGTTTATAATATTCAAATTAGTTATCTCATAACTATCTGTGGATTCCAATTATTGTATCACATTCCAGATAAATAGAAAAAGTTAAACTTTCCGATCGAATTGTCAAGTACCCAAGATTTCCCCAATATTTCTCAACACTTGAAAACAGTTTAAAAACGTCCATCACATGCTACAGTACCAATGGTCCAGCCGTAAAAGGGTCAAGCCAACGCCTCACATGTGGCACGCCGTACTGCCCCAAACCCTAAGGTTCAAAGGGCAGTTCAAGACGGTCACATAATCGAGTTAAGGTTTGTTGTCTTCTAGAGGGTCCATCGAGTTACTTGCACGACTTAGAACATTCTTAAACACTAGGAAAAATCCAACTTCAGAAAAAATTTCCGACAGGGGAAAAAGTGAGTTATTGATATCTGTTCGAACTTTTTAACAGTTTCTAAAATTATCCGGACAAAACTAAACAAAGTTATAATATCCGATCAAAACATTAATTCCCCAATACAACATAGATAATTCAACAGTTGAATAAAAAATAAAAATTTCCAGAAACTACAGCATTAAAAATTAGTAGTTACTGTGAAAAGCACGTGCGCCAAATCGATCACGTGGCCGCGGAACCGCCGCACAAGCTGGGGTGGGGCCGCGGTTCCGCGACTCTTTGGTCGAATTGCGCTCACGTGCTTCACAGTAATTCTTGTAATTACCTGCTGTAATTTTTGGATATTTTTAATGTGGAAAAATCCCAATTTTTAGAAAATTTCCAGAGAGCATGTTTTATCGGGGTTTCGGGTTTCGATCGGACTTTAAACTTCGTTCAGACTTCGCCTAAAGCTCTAGCTTGGCTCTGATACCACTGTAGGGTTGCTAGGCACGCGCACAAGGGTCTACGAGGCATCGACCATGCCCGAATAAAAATTTAGCCGTTCCGAACAACCCGAATACGGAACTTTAAACTAGAGATTAGGCGAAAAACAACATGCTAAACGATTTAACACTAAGTGAGAGGGATCACAACCTTTGTAGATCCGGTCCTTCACTTCATATGCTCCGTGTTGTGGTCCCTTCGCTGCGATCATCGGGATCCGGACTCTCGAGAGGTTCCACGAAGAGAAAGACGCAACCTTTGCTTCCGATCTTCAATACTAAGATGATCTACCTCGAAGTTTCTTTAACACAAGCTAACACTCATGAAATGATGTGAACACCCTCATCTAAATGGCAAGGGAAGATGAGGATGATGAAGTAGGAATTTTGCTCTATTTATTTATATTTTTCTCACATTTATCCATCACAAAATCAAAGCAAGAAACCATTTCAAGCTTGGAAGAAGAAGGAAGAAGATGATGAATAATGTAATTATCCTTTTGTGATGAATAGGAAAATAATCATATGATAGAATTATGCAACCATGGTCAAGTGAACCTTTGTAGAGAATTAACTAGGGTTAGGGTTTGGGTTTGGTTAAAGCATGACTCATGAACAATAACTTTCACAAAACAAAATAAAACCTTCTAGAAACTTCTAGAAAGTTTAACCCTAATCCAAACCCTAATCATGTTTAAACTCCACTAAACAAGTTGCATTATTTATCATATCATGTTACAATATTATATATCACATATATAATATTTATCGTAACAAAATAAAATAATACAATTAACATATATCGCATATATATCAATGTATTATCCGAGTGAGAAAAAGAATCTTTTAGTGAGCAAATATTAGTTAATGCAATTTAATATATCAAATATATTATTAAACATTAAATTATCGAATCAACACTTGATCCGACAATCCGGCTATATCGCATATAACCGGCTAATATTTATCCGTACCGATTTATCGAATCAACACTTGATCCGATGACCCGGCTGATATCAAATATCGCGAGAATAGAATACGGTATCACATATCGCATTATCCTCGGTCCCGCACATATCACATATGTGCTCCTACTTCGTTTTGCCTGAGTCAAGAAACCTCTGTGTAGGACTCTAAAGAATCGTCAATACGCCGGCAGTAGGTGATGATCATATCAAACACCCACAAGCTGCAAGCGGTCAGCTAAACGTAACAGCTACCCAGGTATTGAGCGCTCAGAAGATCAACAAGCAAGCCTGTAACTTCTCCTGTGAATCCAAACAGTAACACTCCCGTACAGTCCGGTCTCGTCGTCTGATATGTTGCATATCTTGCCTAGGGGTGGTAAACGTCAGACCCCAGTAGCTCGATAAGTCGTGTCGATATGAGGTCTATAACAGTTCGAGAAACTACTGATAACACTTACCAGTAAATCTCAGCAACCCTGGCCAGGGATTTCCGGTTATAGCCAATCGAACACTGCACAACATCAACTCCCTATACCGGGAGAGACGAATCCCCTCCTATCGCTCATTGCCTCCATGTGATTCGGGACTGTACCCAAAAGCCACCTTTTTGCACGCCCTCTTGGACGTGGTATGATGGAAATCAAAGCACAGTGGGAACCACACAAGACTCTATGACGATCTCGGGTCAACAGACTACTCTGTACCAGTTTCACCGGAGAACTGCCATCTGACGTATGGTATAATACCATCTGGGAGTTCTCGGCGAGTCCGTCCAGTGTACCCAGTCTCCACTGAGCACCCGTACACCATCCTTGATGTCAAACACCGATGGATATGGGATCATCCATCGCCCATCATATGGGTCAAGATGCGTATACGCTAGTCTACTCTGGTGCATCGATGCCCTGTCTCGATACACCCACGACTAGGAACAGTTATAGGATGTACTCGTCGACTACCGTGGCCCCACTAGTATGATCTCATCATAGTCCCAGTAGTCGAGTACATATCCTAAGGGCTTTATCAACATGTAACATAGAGACAATCAGAGTACAAGTTAAGATAAAGTACAACCAGATAGCATACTATCATGTCGAGCAAGAAAGTCCTCCCTATATATGTCCTAGCATCCACTACAATATACATCGCATGTACAGTAATGGCCTCTAGGGCATACATATAACTAACATGCACTGCTTATTACCATGTTTACATTATATACTTGATGTCTTGACGCGCTGATGTCTGGATTTTGCATGGCCCAGATTCTCTACTACTGTCGCCGACCGTGCAGGAGTACTTCAGCCAGCAGGCTGATTTGAGTTCTATAGTGGTTAGTTTGTTTATTGCATTTTATTTCCAGGTGCGATCCCGCATTATGGGACGTACCTTTCTATTATCATATTGGATCATTTCTTCCACACTTATTGTTTATTGACTCTCATTATTATGGATTTGGACATGTATTAGTTTAGCCTATTATCTTGTTCTTGATAACCTTACAACCGTAATGTGACTGTGGATGGATACTTCCTACCCACAGGTAGCATGGTTGGCTGTGTCACGTGCCCAATCTTGCGTACTCTGGGAAGCGGGGCGTGACAGACCATCTCCCCTGCTAGGATGAGAAGCGTATACACTAGTCTACTCTGGAGTATCGATGCCCCGTCTCGATTATTTTACGAATAGGGGCCTGTATAGGAAGTGCTTATAGACTACCCAGCCTCCACTAGTATGGCTGCCATCACAACACTGGTAATCAAGCAAAGATCCTAAGGGCTCTACCAATATGTATAAGCGATATGCTAAGAAAACACATGCACATATTAAGGTAGAAACAAACCAGGTAGCATACTACCATTTCGAGCAAGACTATTACTATATCCATGTATATCCCAAGCTTCCATTAAGTAATATGCAAACCAGTATGATACAATAATGGCCTCTAGGGCATATATCACTAACATATTTAATCAGTCCCACGCACATATCACATATGTGCCCTACTTCATTTCGCTTGAACCAGGAAACTTCTGTGTGGGACTCTAAAGACTCATCAATACGCCAGCAGTAGGTGATGATCACATCAGTCGCCTACAAGCCGTCAGCGGTACTAGCTGGACGTAACGGCTACCCGGGTATTGAGCGATATGAAGATCAACAAGCAAGCTTGTCCATACTCTCCATGAAGCCTATCAGTAACAGTACTGTACGGTCCGGTCTCTTCGTCTGATACATCGTATATCATGTCTAGGGGTGGTAAACGCCAAACCCCAGTAATGTGATAAGTCATGCCGATATCTGGCCTATAACGGTTCGAGAAACTACTGATAACTCTTATCAGTAAATCTCAGCAGCATCCCTGGCTAGGGACTTGCAGTTATAGCCAACGGAGCATAGCACAACATCAACCCCCAATACCGGGAGAGACAAAACCCCTTCTATCGCTCATTGCCTCAATGTAACTCGGGACTGTACCCAAAATCCACCTGTTTGCACGACTCCTTTGAGCGTGGTAGGGAGGAAATCAAAGCACAGTGGGATCCACACAAGACTCTATGACGATCTCGGGTCTACAGACTAACATGTACCAGTGTCACCAGAGAACTGCTATCTGACGATAGGTATAATACCAACTAGGAGTTCTCGGCGAGTCCTGTTCGTTGTACCCATTCTCTAATGAGCACCTGTGTACAATCTTTGATGTCATACACCAATGGTTGTGGGATCAACCATCGCCCTCTAAGGGACAAGAAACGTACACACTAGTCTACTCTGGAATATTGACACCTTCTGTCTCGATATTCCCTCCACTAGGAACTGTTTAAAGGATGTACTTTTGGACCACCCTGGCCCCACTAGTATGATTTCATCATAATCTTGGTAGTCAAGTACATATCCTAAGGGCTTTATCTGTTGGAGATAGTGCCCTCAGAGTCAATTATTAGGTCACAGGTACGTGATTGCAATGATTGATAGAGGACCTATCCCGGTAGGACAGTCTTACTCGAGATGATAGTTTGCTATCTGGTTTACCTTTATCATCGTGTACTGCTTTAGGTGACCTGACAAGTCGCTATTACACGTTGATAGAGCCCCTAGGATTCTTGCTTGACCACCAGCAGTATGAGGGCGATCATATAAGTGGGAGCTGGGGGTCTATAAGCATATCCTTAAATGGTCCCTAGTCGTGTGAGTTTCGAGACAGGGCATCGATACTCCAGAGTAGACTAGTGTATACAGTCGAGACCCCGACGAGGGGCGGTGGCCGGTCTCACAAGACACTGGTGTCAGTTGGATCACCTAAGATGTATACAGGTGCTCATTGGGTTATGAGTACACCGGACAGGACTCGCCGGGAACATGCTAGTTGGTCATATACCAGACGTCAGATGGCAGTTCCCTGGTGACATGTGTGCAGGTTAGTTCATCGACCTGGGGATCTTCATTTGTCTCATGTGAGTTCCCACTGTACTTTGATTACTACCCTACCATGGCTCAAAGGAGTCGTGCAAACAGGTTTTAGTTGGGTACAGTCCCGAGCCACATGGAGGCAGTGAGCGTATCTTCAGGGGTTCGTCTCTCCCAGTATTGGGGGTGAGGTCGTGCTGTGTCTAGGAGAGCCATTACACGAAGTCCTTGGCCAAGGCAAGGAGATTTACTGGTAGGTATTCCAGTAGTATCTCAGGGTGTTCTGGGCTACACTCCGACACGACTTGTACCGCTTTTGGGGGTCTGACTTTTACCAACCACCTAGGCCCGCCATGCGATGCTCATAGACGAACGGACCGGACTGCACGGATATTGTCACTGACAGGCTCAGTAGGGTTGTCAGGCTGAGTTCGCTCACAGACGTCCCTTTTAGTCAATACCTGGTAGCCCGTTACGTATTGGCTTATACCTCTGACGTGCTAGTGGTTAAATCCACAACCAAGGTGTTGACGAGTCTTTAGAGTCCCCCACATTCTGTTACTCAGCTTTCGGGCGAAAGGTTGTAGAGGCCGTATGGAGATATGGCAAGGTCCGACAGATACGTGCGGTATTGCACGGATCAGGATCGGACAGTTTGTACTATAGGCCGTATGGATATATGGCAGGGTTCGATCAGATACGTGCGGTATTGCACGGATCAGGATCGAACAGATATTACTAGCCGGCTTTGGTTTAAGCCGGATCCTAGTATAGTACAGTGTAGACTTTGTCTCATTGCATTTGTATTTCGGTCGAAATACAGATGCGGGTGTGTATGCACAGTATCGGGGTTTTCCTGTAATTTATTACGGGACCAGTTTTTTGGAGTTGCCAGTTTGCTTTCCGTTTCGGCCAATTTCCATTGTTCCGTTCATTGGCCGAAGATTGGTGGAGGAGGGTTTATTTGCATTGTTGCAAATAGGCATTAGTGGAGGGGGTTCTTTGCATCTTGTTGCATCATGATGGCTTTCATGATGTGCACCATCATTGACTTGTTTTGACTCCATCATGACTTGACTTTTAAAGTCATGATTGTTGATGATGATGAGGGGTGAGGTTGGTTGTGTGTGGATGTATTTGTTATCATATTCTTTCATGATCCCTTTTTGCATCATTGTTCCACCCACCCCCTTGTCTTTGTTTTTCTCTCTCCAATCACACATGGAAAAAGGGGGGCCGGCCATTCCAAAAGGGATGGGATTCATTTCATGAATTGGGTGGAAAAATGTTACTCTCATTTTTGTATGCTACATTTTTTCCCACCTCTCTCCAAGTTCTCTTTTCTTCCACCAAAATGGCAAAGCTCCAAACCCCAAAATGAGACTTCTTCACTACACATTCTACAGCAAATCTTGGGCACGTCGACTAGCCAGCTTCGTGCCCGAGTTGCCTCGGCATTGAGGTGGGAGCCCGTAAAAGAAGTAGGCGATGTGGTGCACTTCCGACGACGAGGAGGAGACGGGACATTCCGCAGGAGATCGGGACGACAACGAGAAGACCGGAGGACTCGGATCTGTCGGTATATCTCTCTTCCCTTTCTTGTAGATAGCTAGGACTAGTTAGTGGTTCGATCCGGGTATTAGTGCGCGGCGGTTTGCCAGTTCAAGTAAAATTAAAGTTTTTCACCGCTTCCGCATTTGGCCGTCGGATTGACGGCCGGGGCGCCGCCGTGCACTTACATTATCAACATGTGAGAGAAAGACAGTAAAGAATACCAGTCAACATGTTAAGCTAAAAAGTATCCAGATAGCATACTATAATGTCGAGCAAGAAAGTCCTCTATATATATGTCTAAGCATCTACTATAATATACATCAATGTACAATAATGGCCTCTAGGGCATACATATTCCTAACAATCTCCCACTTGCACTAAGGCCATGTATTGTAGTATCTCATACCCAACGTCCCAAAAGGTCTCTCAAACTGCATCTGGGGGAGGGCTTTCATGAGTGGATCCACTACGTTGTCCTTCGTGTCAACTCTCCTGACCTCGATCTCCCGGCAATCTACTATCTCCCTGATCAGGTGATACCGTCTAAGAATATGTCTGGATCTCTGATGGGACCTGGGTTCCTTGGCCAAAACCACAGCTCCATTGTTATCACAATACACAGGTATTGGATGCTCAATGGATGGAACCACACCAATCTTAGCAATGAACTTCTTCATCCAAACAGCCTCTTTGGCAGCATCGTTGGCAGCGATGTATTCAGCCTCCATCATCGAGTCTGCTACAGTGTCTTGCTTAGAACTCTTCCAACACACCGCCCCTCCGTTGAGGGTAAAGACAAAACCCGAGACCGACTTACTGTCGTCCTTATCACTCTGAAAGCTCGAATCGGTAAAGGACTCCATATGGAGTTCACCGTTACCATACACCAAGAACATTTCTTTAGTCCTTCTCAAGTACTTAAGAATGTTCTTCACAACCGTCCAGTGTTTCTCTCCAGGATCTGATTGATACATGCTCACTACACCTAGTGAGTAAGCTACATCCGGTCTGGTATATAACATCGCATACATGATAGAGCCTATCGCCGAAGCATAGGGTATCCCTTGCATGCGAGCCCTCTCCAAATCAGTCTTGGGAGACATCTCTTTGGAGAGAGTGATTCCTCAACAAGCGGGTAAATTACCTCGCTTGGAATCTTCCATACTAAACATCTTTAGTATGGTGTCTATGTACCTGGATTGGGACAATCCCAATATCCGTTTAGATCTATCTCTATAGATCTTTATCTCCAGGATATAAGAGGCATCACCTAGATCTTTCATGGAGAACTTATGTGATAAGAAGAGCTTGACCGAGTGTAGCATAGGAACATCGTTTCCTATCAAGAGTATGTCATCCACGTACAATACGAAGAAGACCACCTTACTCTCTACAGCCTTCTTATATATACAAGGTTCATCTACATTTTTGATGAAGTCAAACTCTTTGACGGCTTCATCAAAATAGATGTTCCTGCTCCGCGACGCCTGCTTCAATCCGTGGATGGATTTAAGCTGCTTGCACACCTTTCTGCTGCTCCCACTATCTACAAAGCCCTCTGGCTGTGTCATGTACACGCTCTCTTCTAAATCACCATTTAGAAAATCAGTCTTGACGTCCATCTGCCAGATTTTGTAGTTATGGTATGCAGCAATGGAAAGTAGGATCCAGATGGACTTAAGCATAACGACAAGAGAAAAGGTTTCATCATAGTCGACACCAGGTCATTGACGAAAACCTTTTGCTACATGTCTAGCTTTGAAAGTCTCAACCTTTCCATCTGCACCAATCTTCTTTTTGAAGATCCACTTGCTCCCAATGGGTTTTACCCCTTCAGGAGCAACTTCCAAAGTCCATACTTTGTTGGTGTACATGGATTCCATCTCGGATCGCATAGTATCCCGCCATTTCATAGAGTCTCCACTTGTGATGGCCTACTCGAACTAGTTGGGTCATCAACTAACATGATGCAATCCTCGCTCCCACCGTCTATGAGAAAACCGTAGTATCTCTCGGGTGGATGAGGAATCCTACTAGATCTGCGAAATGGCTGGGGTTCGTTGGATACTATTGAATCCTCCGGTTCCACCAAATCGTCAGTTTTAGTTTGCGTTGCTGGAACTTCTTCCAGTTCTACCTCATTACCAATAATTTCATTCACAAGAAATTCCTTTTCTAAAAAGGTGGCATATTGAGCAACAAACAATTTTTGTTCCTCGGTATGGTAGAAGAAATATCCATAAGAATCCTTTGGATATCCCACAAACTTGCACAAAACAGACCTTGCCTCGAGGTTGTCCGGATTTTGCTTTTTAACATAGGCCGGACAACCCCATATCATTCCATATCTCATATGGAATGGTAGGCACTGATTTGGTCGGAACTCTATTCAATAGGTATGCAGCTGTCTCAGGTGCATAACCCTAAAAGGAAATAGGTAACTCAATAGTACTCATCATAGAACGCACCATATCTAATAGGATGATGTTCATAACAGAATACTGCATTTTATACTGCCCATTCTTATGCTCGTGTGTTTATAGGTAGGTGCTTTTAAATCCGTGTTTGTTACATATTTACAGATTACAGGTTTCCAGTATAAATATTGCAAAGCAAGACAAAATCTCTACAGTTACGCCAAATACAGAACATCTGTTGACAGCAGATAAAAGCCGGGTTCCGGTCATCCGTATCCGTCCAGTGCCGAGTACCAGTTCCAGAGACAAGACATATGACAGTGGTCATTCGTGTCTCGGACAAGCACAGAGCACGAGGGGGGCAGTACAAGAATCAATGGGTGCGCGGAGCTCGAGGGAGATAGAAGTCAAAAGTAAAGAAAATAATGCAATCTTGGACTAAGAAATCTGAAGATATTCTGGAAGATTTTGTGCAGTTTAAAGTTGGCAAACACGAGGAAACATGAAACCAGAGAATCACACAAAACCCCATGACCCAACTCATCAAGATGGCCGCGGTTCCGCGGCCAATAAGGGGTCTAGGCCGCGGAACCGCGGCCATATGGTATCCTCTCTGTGTCGTATTTTGGGGGCAATTTGGTAATTTTATGTAGGGGCAGATTCTTGCCCTAGGTTTCCAGTTCCCCTCCTATAAATACCCCAGTTCTGAGCCAAACCAATGGTGTTAATTTCTTTAGCCTCTTTTAGTGTAGTTTTGTTGTTGTTCTTCTTCTTCTTCATCTTTCCTTCATGAAAATGTAGTGAGAGCATTGAGTGGATGTTAAATGAAGATGAGAGTTTTTTATCATTCTTGTTTGTTTAGCTTTCCCTTGAGATTCTTGCTTTCTCTTGATCTTTCAACCTCTTCATTGAGCTTGAAAGTTTAAGGGTTTGTTATTGATCTCAAGGGTTGTATCTTCTTATAGAATTAGTGCTTAATTTCACATGAGTTCTTTACCCTTCTCTTGATCTTGCAACCTCTTGATTGAGCTTATAAGTTTAAAGGTTGGCTATTGATCCCATGCTTGTCTTGAGTTCTAGTTTCTAGTTCTTTTTATTGCTTATTTCTTTCTTGCTTTTTATTACCTTACTTTACTTTCTTTCACTTTAAATTCCATGCCCATACTTACTTGTAATCTTTTCTTTTCTTTGTTCTTTTTGTTCTCTCTTTTTGGTTCTTTTTGTGAATGATTGTAATTATCGTTGTTAAGAATAAATACGGTATTGTAAGTTAATGTTTCTTTGCTCATTTCCTTTTCCCGTTATTTTCCATTGAACTCCGCCCAAACGTTACGCAAGCGCTCCGTTAGGCACCCTACCCTACCAAGGTAACGGTGATTCCTAACCGCGACCGGTTGCGTTCGGTTTGGCCGGAGGCGAAAGAAAAAGACAAGAACGGAAGGACAAGTGTAAATAAGCCGAATTCCACGAATACCGTGCTTAAATCCCCTAATCCACGTTGTTGCCGATTGCTCTAGCTTCAATTGGTCAAGACTCGGCTCAAAGGTTTTGAGTACGGATTTCTTTAGCTTACAATTTCGTATCTTTTTCTTAACAACTTCATACTTGCATATAAAACACATAGGTTAGTTTGAACAAACACATACAAATTCTTTATTGACTCGTCTAAAACTCGAACGGACATACAACCATCTCCCTATGGATCGACCCGTGCTCAACCGGCTAGCTACATAGCGACACCGTCCTGATCGCGGTTATACTTTAGAACTTTGAACATCCGACACGCCAAAAGCGTGCGATCAAATGGTGCCGTTGCCGGGGAGACGGTAGCGTATTTTCTTTCTTGTTATTCGGGTTAATATTCTTTTTGTATATATTTATAAATATTTAAAAAAAAATCTTTTTGTTTTTTTTTTGATAATTTTTGTGAGCAAGTCTGCAGATTTTTGCGGATTTGCAAACGGCGATTGTGAGAGCAAAGTGTGCATTCAAGGCTAAGGTGATTGCAAAGTACAGTGCCAAAGATCCGGGTAATTTGACCCGCGCAAGCGAACTTTTCAAGCTTACCGGATTTGATTCAACGGGGGTTTCCTAACCCAAAACTTAACGGTACGTACTTTACTAACACCTTCTTCTCAAATCCGACGCTTCCAATATACTATTCTTTGCAGGATTCTTTGCAAGTTCGCTAGCAAACGCTAAAAATTGACTAACCCGTATTTGTTGCAGTGCCGTGCTTAAACTAAAAAACGATTGTTTGATTCTTTATAGAATTTTTTGAATTGCGCATTGCATACATTAATACGGACTTAAGGGCAAGCGAACCCCACAATATACGGTAAAGGATTTCATCACCTTTTTCGTGGCCCACAAATCACGAACTTGAGCATAACGTTTACCCGCACAAAATTTAAAAGAAACTAGACTTTAAGCCTTAAGGACTTCGCGCTCACTAGGAGAAGTTAACTGTGTTTAGAACCTAGCTTAACAGTATATTGTTTACGGGGTGTCTAGGAAAGTGTTAATGGCAAAACCGCCAAAAGAGAAAGGGTTATTTAATTAAGGAACTTCGCGAAAGCGTTGGAAAACCTCCCCTTATCTCTGCACTTACCTGGCCTCGTGATCAGTGTATCTTGAGCCCGTTTCTCGACACAGTTTTACTTCGACAATCAAATTCTGGAGCAGGTCTAGTTGACCTAGGTGAACCCTAGAACGATTAGGTGTGTGGTATTTTTGTGTCGTGATTGTTTTTGTCCAAATTCTTTTTGTGTGTATATTTCATTCTTTTGTTAATATCTATCTAACAAAAAAAATAAAAAAATTTATAAAAAAAAAATCACATTCTTTTTCCCCTCCTTCTCTCTTCCTTTCTTTCTTTCTCTTTTCATATCATGGGTACCCCACCTCGAAAAACTCTTGCCGAACTTTGGTACCCACAACCAGACATTACTTCTTACGGTTCTTGCTTTGGCCGAACTTCGAACGATCCATCCATGCCAAAAATTTCATTGAGAGATCGGATAGACGCGTCTAGGACAAACAATTTGACTCCGCAATCCACTTTGTATCAACCATTTCAAACATTCACCCCTTCTTACGTTGATACCCCTTCTTCGAGTCATGTTGCAACTCCAAGACCTATGTCTATTGCAGAACATATTGAACAATCTCGTAGCCGATCTTTCACTCCTGTCACCACTTCAAATTCTTGGGATCAACAATTTCATTCACCTTCTTATCCAAATGTTGATCCTACCCCTGTCCAACCATTCAATTCCTACCAGTCCTACCCAACTTTTGCACCTTCCCTAGACATTGCTTCTACACAGCTGTTTGGGAATTTTCAGTATCCAAACAACTTTGAATCTTTTACTGAAACCCCTTCACAACCCATGTCTAGTCTGGAACAGTCGTTGGAAGACTTTAGGGTAGCGTCAAGCCAACAGATGATGGATTTGAATGCGTCCATGGCCGCCCTCATACAACCTAGTGACCCGGTAGCTAGTTTTCAACTAGCTCCAAATTTTTCAATGTATGAAGAGGCGGTAGGACAGGCTGATAATTTGAGTGGAGAGAGTGAGATGTACCCCCTTCCGAATCAAGCCTACCCAATTCATCTTGACTCCCACAACTCCGGTTTTGAATGTCTATCTAGTGTTCCAACCGATTCATTGATTACAGATAGAACAGATAATGAGTTGTGTGACTTCGTAGTGTTTGATTTACCTGATTGTGAAGGGTCCCTTCCAAGTGAAACCAATCCCAATCCTTTTGACCTCTACACCTCCATCTTAGAACCAAAATCGATTGAAATCCATGCTTTTGATGAGGTGTCTGAGAATATTGATTTTCACTTGATTCAGGATATTGACGCTGGGAATATTTTGGATGATGAACCCATAGATTTTGCTGAGTTTGTCTCTTCAAATCATCATCCCGAGTCATTAAATGTTTTTCCCGAACCCCATATGCGTCTTGATATTGATGATAAATGCATGGATGAGATAAATTTTGAGGAGAATATTGAGGATAGTACTGAGGATGAAACAGTTTTAATTGATGAGTCGGATTTTCCAATTCATCCTGTTCCTTTCATTGACTGTGTGCACCCTCCCGAACCCTTAACCGATACCCATCCTCAATCACCTACCTCCATCCTTTCCATCGTTCCGACTTTGCAAGAACCCGTCTCACTTTCATTTCATATGTCTAGTTTACCGAGTTTGGCGTACCCATGGTTTCTCACGAATCTTGAGGGATTTGGCCCCATTTCTCGACGGGTTAATAGATTAGCACAATCGCTTTTTACATATCGGTCATCACATATTGTGCTAATCTATTCACTCCATTTTCACCCTCAAGTTCGTACTCCACTTCTTTTTCCCTTCCGCCATTCTTCTTCTTATATACCGAGACCGTATACCACTTCTATCTCCATACGGTCTCGCGTATTCTCCATTTCTTTCCTCTTCACCTTCTTTCACCAACCCGCATATTACAGAGACAGAATTTTTGAATGGTTGTGTTAACTTTTGGCCTGTGTAAGGCCTTGTATAGATTGATACTATTCTTTCCCCCCGATCCTGAACTTCAACGCTTAACAGTGGAAACACTGTTTTACTTAAGTTTGGGGGGGACACCATTTTTGTATTTATTTTTTGTTTTCCTTTTTGTTTTGTATATAATTTGTTTTTAGGGAGCGCCGACAATTTTGACCCTCTTGGTATAGCCTGACAGTGAGGGCACTGTCAAGTTTAAGTTTGGGGGTGTGCTTGGTAAGCTTTCTTGCTTCGCATTCATTTGTATATTTTGCATTTGCATACCTTATTAAAAACCCACAAAAATCGAAAAAAAATTCAAAATATAAAGACTTTGTCGTCAAGTTAGCTAATAAGGTAACTTAGATTTTTATTCTGAAAGTTTAGTTGATATATTAGAAATAACTAAATTTTAGGCTTAGGAATTGAAAACCCTAAAAATAACCCTCATTCTGTCTAACTTTGGTAAGTATACGTCCTTACAGTTTTTTTTTGAGAAATAGGTAATCTTGAGTTCAGTTCTTGAGTTAAGTCAAGATGAACGGAAAGTATTGAAGCTTTACTGAAGGATAAGTCTGAAAAATAATTTCTTTTCTTGAGTTCAAATTTAGAAAGTATATACCCTACAAACTGCACTTACACGCACCTTGAAACTTGGGATAGTAGAGGATACCTAGAAATACTCTTGCCTGAAAACCTAGTATGAAAGAAAAAATGGTATTTAAAGCTAAACACCAAAAGAGCATATTGAAAAATATATCCGGTCTTGAAAAAGAAAAAGAAAAAGAAAAATAGAATAAAGTTAAGACCTGGAAACTGCTATTTACGCTTTAAAGTTCACACATTCAGTAATCGGCCGTTAGTGCCTCAAGAAGCATTAATAGTCGCATGAAAGGTGTGTGAGCAAATCCGTCCATCCTTATTGAAAAGAAGTAGTATTAGGTATTAGGGCAAGGGTATTATAGCTTGAATTGAATTCTTGAGTGTAGGGGTGCAAATACACACACACGTAGGGGTATACAATCGATGTTTGGATAAAAGATAGAAATAAAGAATAAGACTTGTGTTTTCTGTAAAGTTGATAAAAATCCCTGATTTGAGGCCGCACTTTAGAAGGAAAACTCAGGAGAACCAACATCTTTCTAAACTTTTTTGGAACGTATAGGACCTAAGGTTAAATAGATAGGAGGTGTGAAAAATAAGGGTTGGATATTTCTAACTTAGGATGATAGAATTTCTAACGTAAATACTGAACTGTAGGAGTAGAATCAATGTTAACTTATGACACTAGCTTGACAGGATTTTGTGGGTAGTATCCGCTGAAAACCCTCAGGAGACAACACTCCTCCTACTAGGGACACCTAGAGGTTTAACGGCTTGTTGCACACGCTCAGTGCAAGCACACGCTCAGTGCAATCGCGTTCCCTGCGAAAGTGCGGTTAGGATTTTATTTTTGTGAATAATTGGTTTTGCTCGGGACGAGCAAAAGTTAAGTTTGGGGGTATTTGTTCATAACAGAATACTGCATTTTATACCGCCCATTCTTATGCTCGTGTGTTTATAGGTAGGTGCTTTTAAATCCGTGTTTGTTACATATTTACAAATTACAGGTTTCCAGTACAAATATTGCAAAGCAAGACAAAATCTCCACAGTTACGCCAAATACAAAACATCTGTTGACAACAGATAAAAGCCGGGTTCCGGTCATCCGTATCCGTCCAGTGCCGAGTACCAGTTCCAGAGACAAGACATATGACAGTGGTCATTCGTGTCTCGGACAAGCACAGAGCACGAGGGGAGAAGCACAAGAATCAATGGGTGCGCGGAGCTCGAGGGAGATAGAAGTCAAAAGTAAAGAAAATAATGCAATCTTGGACTAAGAAATCTGAAGATATTCTGGAAGATTTTGTGCAGTTTAATGTTGGCAAACATGAGGAAACATGAAACCAGGGAATCACACAAAACCCCATAACCCAACTCATCACGATGGCCGCGGTTCCGCGGCCAATAGGGGGTCTAGGCCGCGGAACCGCGGCCATATGGTCTCCTCTCTGTGTCGTATTTTGGGGGCAGTTTGGTAATTTTATGTAGGGGCAAATTCTTGCCCTAGGTTTTCAGTTCCCCTCCTATAAATACCCCAGTTCTGAGCCAAACCAATGGTGTTAATTTCTTTAGCCTCTTTTAGTGTAGTTTTGTTCTTCTTCTTCTTCTTCTTCTTCATCTTTCCTCCA
Source organism: Agapanthus africanus (assembly GCA_030015575.1). Classification (NCBI taxonomy): domain Eukaryota; kingdom Viridiplantae; phylum Streptophyta; class Magnoliopsida; order Asparagales; family Amaryllidaceae; genus Agapanthus; species Agapanthus africanus. The sequence goes on along the minus strand of JASDDO010000012.1, from coordinate 446,250,597 downwards.
TGAAAATGTAGTGAGAGCATTGAGTGGATGTTAAATAAAGATGAGATTTTTTTATCATTCTTGTTTGTTTAGCTTCCCCTTGAGATTCTTGCTTTCCCTTGATCTTTCAACCTCTTCATTGAGCTTGAAAGTTTAAGGGTTTGTTATTGATCTCAAGGGTTGTATCTTCTTATGGAATTAGTGCTTCATTTCACATGAGTTCTTTACCCTTCTCTTGATCTTGCAACCTCTTGATTGAGCTTGCAAGTTTAAGGGTTGGCTATTGATCCCTTGCTTGTCTTGAGTTCTAGTTTCTAGTTCTTTTTATTGCTTATTTCTTTCTTGCTTTTTATTACCTTGCTTTACTTTCTTGCACTTTAAATTCCATGCCCTTACTTACTTGTAATCTTTTCTTTTCTTTGTTCTTTTTGTTCTCTCTTTTTGGTTCTTTTTGTGAATGATTGTAATAATCGTTGTTAAGAATAAATACGGTATTGTAAGTTAATGTTTCTTTGCCCATTTCCTTTTCCCGTTATTTTCCATTGAACTCCGCCCAAACGTTACGCAAGCGCTCCGTTAGGCACCCTACCCTACCAAGGTAACGGTGATTCCTAACCGCGACCGGTTGCGTTCGGTTTGGCCGGAGGTGAAAGAAAGAGACAAGAACGGAAGGACAAGGGTAAATAAGCCGGATTCCACGAATACCGTGCTTAAATCCCCTAATCCACGTTGTTGCCGATTGCTCTAGCTTCAATTGGTCAAGACTCGGCTCAAAGGTTTTGAGTACGGATTTCTTTAGCTTACAATTTCATATCTTTTTCTTAACAACTTCATACTTGCATATAAAACACATAGGTTAGTTTGAACAAACACATACAAATTCTTTATTGACTCGTCTAAAACTTGAACGGACATACAACCATCTCCCTGTGGATCGACCCGTGCTCAACCGGCTAGCTGCATAGCGACACCGTCCTGATCGCGGTTATACTTTAGAACTTTGAACATCCGACACGCCAAAAGCGTGGGATCAGGTGCGATTCCTCCGCTCCAATACTCTGTTGTGTTGCGGTGTATACGAAGGAGTATGTTGAGAGAGAATCTCATTCTCTTTTAAATAGTCTCGGAATTCCCCGCTCAAGTATTCTCCTCCTCGATTGGATCGTAGGACTTTAATACTTTTGCCCGTCTGGTTTTCAACTTCGCACTTATATTCCTTGAATTTCTCAAAAGCTTCAGACTTGTGTTTCAACAAGAACACATGTCCGAACCTTGAAAGATCATCGGTGAATGTAATAAAGTACAAGAAACCATTTCTGGCATGTGTAGACATAGTACCGCATACATCACTATGTATCAGTCCCAAGAGTTCCATAGCTCTTTCTCCGTGTCCAGTAAACGGAGTTTTGGTCATCTTGCCTTTGAGACATGACTGGCAAGTTTCATAAGATGAAAATTCGAACGGATTCAAATATCCATCTTTATACAACTTAGGAAGTCTTGTCGCATTGATATGACCTAGTCTACAGTGCCACATGAAGGCTTCGTTCATTTCTGAACTCTTCCTCTTGTGTGTGTTCTGTACGTTAAGAACCGTACTTTGATTCAGAACGTATATACCGTTACACAACGTACCAAACCCAATCAACACTTGATTTTGGAAAATGTTCAAAACATTATCCTCCAATGTGAAATTATATCCTTCTTTTGTTAGCAACGAAACTGATATAATGTTGTACATCATTTTTGGTACGTAGTAACAGTCGTTCAGAATCAATGTATTACCTGTTGGTAACACTAGGTGATATTCACCAACTGCTTTGGCTGCAACAATTGCACCATTCCCTACTGTTAGAGATTTATCTCCTTTCCCCAGTTCTTTACCTCTCTTTAGCCCATGTAACAAATTGCATACGTGGGATCCTGATCCGGTATCCAATACCCAGGACATAGAGCAAACTGAGAAACAGTTCTCGGTTACAAACACACCTGAAGAAGATGCACCAACATGCTCCTTCTTCATTCGGGTGGCATGGGAATCCGGGTATTCCCCTATTCCTTGCTCAGACTTATGACAGTCATAAGATAGAGCGGAACCTAGCCCAGTATAATAAGTAGGTTCAGTCAATACATTCATATTATTATCTTGATTAAGGCGTGACATTGGTTGCTGCCTGGATAGAGAGAGAAGGAAACGCATTAGCTTGCGTTCTTTGCAAGATTAGAATGGTTATTATCTTATCTAATCAGGATGGATCCCATTATTTTTATCAAATCTTCCTTCAAACCATAAAATGTAAAATTAGCCGGGATTAATTACATTCTACAAGTTCACTAACCGGTCAGCCAGGCCAGTGTCGGTACTCGGAGGGAGATTCCCCGTGCTTTCGTACAGACCTAATTAAAATAAACCTCGTTTCCCTAGGGGCATAACCCCGTTGACACCTTTCTAGACACCTACTGGATTAGCTAATTGTAAAGTGCAAAACTCTCACAGGAGTAACTCTTACTCGCAGTGGGTATCGGGATCCAACTATCATATAGAAGGTATGTAATCTCATTGCAAATTTCAACACTTGAAATTCCCGTTAATAGTTTTTGCCCCTAGCAACTAATGACCTTGGCTATGGTCAACAAATCATAAGCGCTAGCCAAGTTCAACCCGTCATTTCTTGATTGAATTAAACCCACCCGTACGACCCTTGGCTAAGGTCAACAAAGCCGTACGACTACCCTAATCCAATCGGATCACATGCTGCAGACAAGCACTAATTAGCTACCGCACACTACGCCTTGGCTATGGTCAAAAAACGTAGAACGAATACTAAATAGTACTTATATGAAATGATAGAGGGCTACGGCTGGTTTTTAAGAAAATCTTTAACGTAATGAACTTGATAATTTTGAAAAGGAGTGTTTTTTGAGGTTTTTGCTAGTTTCGCTAAAGTGGTCACTGCCGGTGAAGGGATCTCGTCTCTTTCCTCATCGAATGAGGTGCTAGATATTCATCAAGGAATACCACTATGCAAATCAAGAACTAGAGCTACCCTTTTTGAAAATTTGATTCGACAACTTTTTTAGGTTTCTTTCTTTTCATTAATCTTATTAATGAAGTCCCGTCATTTAAAGTTTCCTAAACATTACAGAAAAATGAAACGAAAATAGAACGTACGCTTATGCTATCTGCATTCGCCACTAGGCCCCGTCATGCACCGTTAGGTTACTTAACTACCAGCAGAGCAGGGGCTGGACTAGCGCGGTTGCAAAACATAAACAAAGTTTATTATATATCATATATATAATATAACATTCGTCTCACGCAGTTATATGATCACATCACAGAACCAAGCAGCAGAAGCAACATATGAAATATTGGATATACTAGGATGTCCGTGTTTTAAATTTATCCATTAATGTAAAACACGGATTCCACGGTCCTGATGAATAGCCAAACCCACATCTCTAAACCCCTACGAGAACGGAAAGTAACCCTACCAATTCTAGAGTTAAGAGACCCGGTCTCAACTCCTTGAGATGGGCTCCCACTGGACTCTAGAACCCAGTTACTTATGCTCCCCGCCTTGAGTCTATCCTAATGAGGAAAAGTAAATAATATACAACAGTGGTGACATCATACTCAACCCGGTAATGCCCCAATAAAAGAATATTACATACAGATTTTATATGAATAAAAATAAAAACTCTCATCTCACATAAAAAAAACCCGGCTATTCATTCATGACGATCCAATAAATCATATCACCGGCAACACATAACATCTCATGTCATCAACGTAAGTAAATATGCGTATTCCGAAATTCGTTGACATATAGCAATGAGATCGGGATACCCCACATATTACACTTACGGTCGCAGAAAAGAAATGGAAAACAAAAATAATTAGAATCCGTATATCCTTAGACATCATAAACACGGAATATCTCATATTCCGAATTTCATGCCTAACTTGTAAAACTTGCATTTTAGTCTCAAATTGAAAACACTTTTCAATAAACTGTCTAATAATTCAATAAGATTCCTGACTAAGTGATCGCGTACTATACGCAATTGCGATGGAGTTTTGATCCGAATCAAAATTCCGTGGTAATCGATCAAATGAGACTAAACGACTAGATTTACAATATACTACTAAACGACTAGATTTACAATATACTAACTAGTTTTCACAAAACTAGTTATTCCGGATTCTAACAATTGTATCACATATCATCAAGATCTATACGACGTTAAACATTTCGATCGATTTAACAAACTCCCAAAAAATCCAGAGACTCAACAACTTGAGTATCATTAAAAAATCATCCAGAAAGTGCCAAGTGACCAAATAGAGCAGCACAAGAAAAAATGAAACCACAAAGCCACTAACCTGCCGCAGAACCGCGGCCAAACATAGGGTTTAGCCGTGCTTCCGCGGCCGTTTGTTGGAATTGGGTGTTCAAATTTCTTGAGGCTCCATTTAATACCCTGCACGATCTTTTGAGTATTTTTAATCACGAAAATTCCAACTCTTGAAAAATTCGACATAAACATCAAAATTTTCCGGGTTTCGAAACCGATCGAACACATTAACATCGTAAAGACCTACCCAAATGTTCTAGCTTGGCTCTGATACCATGAAAGTCAGGCAGCCACCCAATCTAATGGGGTCGCCATGGCACCTACAGGTCCCTCAGCAGCTACTATTTATGCATGCCCCCTGGCGAGGACTACAACCCGCCGGAACACCTTCCGGTCTCGGAACACCCTGGGGGTAAGAGCCTATGCTTCTCCACACTGTCACACAGTGAGAACCTCCCATAAGTCGACATCCAATGCCTAGTAGCTCTGATACCATGAAAGTCTACCCTAGCACCACCATGAGGTTTTAGTAGCATCAACCATGCCAAATTTAAAATTTTATGAGTGCTAAGCTAGACTAACCAAGATCTTAACTAGAATATTAGGGTTTACTTATGATGATATCAAATATAAAGAGAAGGAAAGATGGCTACAACCATTGATGACCGTGTCCTTCTCATCTAAAGCTCCGAAATGTAGTCCACACGACTCCACTAGGCTCCTCTTCGAGTTTGAATGAGCCTCCTCCGTGATCTTCGTGCCGAAGACGATCCACCCGAAGTCCCTCTAGCTCAAGCTACCTCTTCACTAAACTATCTTTTGTGAAGGAAACACACTACACTTGATTGCTAATCAAGTGTAGGATGGTGAAGTAGGGGGTTTGGTTTAGCTTACTAGTTTGTTCAAAACTCCATGGTTCACATCACATGTGAGGGGTTGGATTTTTGAGGCATGAGGAAGAAGAAGATGGAAGCTAGAGAGTGTGTGAGCTTATCTCAAGAGAGCAAGAATGAAAAAATTGATCAAGTGAAGAAATGGCTATCACATGAGCTCACTTATTCAAGCATGGAATTCTTTGCAATAATAAATTGCAACCATGCTTGAATAGTGAGTCAAGACAAATAAAAAATGATAAAGCCCATGCTTCACACCATGCTCAAAAAGTCTCCCCATTTTCCACCTTTTATTCTATTTTCCAAAAATAGAAAATACATGTCATGCTTGATATATATATATAAGAAAATATTTAGTGAGCTAATAATATTAGTTAAGATATAATTATATCAAATATAATATATATCACATTATTAAATCAACACTTGATTTAATAATCCGGTTATATCGTATATAACCGACTAATATCATTTATCTGTATATCACATTATTAAATCAACACTTGATTCGATAATCCGGTTATATCACATATAACCTGACCGACATCAGATAACTGCCAGATTACAATACGGTATCATATACACGTATTTAATCAGGCCTACGCACATATCACATATGTGCCCTACTTCGTTTCGCTTGAACCAGGAAACTTTTGTGTGGGACTCTAAAGACTCGTCAATACGCCAGCAGTAAGTGATGATCACATCAGTCACCTACAAGCCGTCAGCGGTACTAGCTGGACGTAACGGCTACCCCGGTATTGAGCGAAATGAAGATCAACAAGTAAGCTTGTTCATACTCTCCATGAAGCCTATCAGTAACACTACCGTATTGTCCGGTCTCTTCGTCTGATATGTCGCATATCATGTCTAGGGGTGGTAAACGTCAGACCCCAGAAATGTGATAAGTCATGCCGATGTCTGGCCTATAACGGTTCAAGAAACTACTGATAACTCTTATTAGTAAATCTCAGCAGCAGCCCAGGCCAGGAACTTCCAGTTTTAGCCAATCGAGCATAGCGCAACATCAACCCCTAATACCGGGAGAGACGAAACCCCTCCTATCGCTCATTGCCTCCATGTGACTCGGGACTGTACCCAAAATCCACCTGTTTGCACGACTCCTTTGAGCGTGGTAGGAAGGAAATCAAAGCATAGTGGGAGCCACACAAGACTCTATGACGACCTCGGGTCTACAGACTAATATGTACCAGTGTCACCAGAGAACTGCTATCTGACGATAGGTATAATACCAACTAAGAGTTCTCAGAGAGTCCTGTTTGTTGTACCAATTATCTAATGAGGACCTGTGTACAATCTTTGATGTCATACACCAATGGTTGTGGGATCAACCATCGCCCTATAAGCGACAAGAAACGTACACACTAGTCTATTCTGGAATATCGATGCCCTCTGTCTCGATATCCCCTCGACTAGGAACTGTTTAAAGGATGTACTTTTGGACCACCCTGGCCCCACTAGTATGATCTCATCATAATCCTAGTAGTCAAGTACATATCCTAAGGGCTTTACCAACATGTGAGAGAAAGTCGGTAAAGAATACCAGTCAACATGTTAAGATAAAGAGTAACCAGATAGCATACTATCATGTCGAGCAAGAAAGTCCTCTTTATATATATCTAAGCATCCACTATAATATACATCAATGTACAATAATGGCCTCTAGGGCATACATATTTCTAACATGAAAGTCCCAACATCCTCTTAGATCTATCACGATAGATCTGGATCCCCAGAATATAGGAGGCATCACCCAGGTCTTTCATGGAGAACTTCTGTGACAAGAATCGTTTGACGATTGTAGGATAGGAATGTCATTCCTATCAGGAGAATGTCATCCACGTACAAGACGAGAAATACCACAGTTCTTGCTACAATCTTACTATAAATACATGGTTCATCTGGATTTTGATAAAGTCAAATTCTTTGACCATCTCATCAAAACAGATATTCCAACTCCGCGATACCTGCTTTAATCCATAAATGGATTTAAGCAACTTGCACAATCTTCCGCTGCTCCCACTCTCTATGAAACCCTATGGTTGATCCATATAAACACACTCTTCCAAATTTCCATTCAGAAAAACGGTTTTTACGTACATCTGCCAAATTTCATAATCATGGAAGGCGGCAATGGCAAGTAGGATCCGAATGGATTTTAAGCATAGCCACTGGAGAAAAGGTTTCATCATATTCCAAACCAGGTCTTTGACGAAAACCTTTTGCTACGAGTCTAGCTTTATAGGTTTCAACCTTTCCATCTGCACCAATCTTCTTTCTGAAGATCCATTTGCAGCCTACGGGTTTTACTCCTTGAGGTGCAATGTCCAAAGTCCAAACTTTGTTGGTGTACATGGATTCCATTTCGATCCGCATTGCATCCAGCCACTTTACTAAGTTTCTGCTTGTAATGGCCTGGTGGAAACTAGTGGGCTCATCATCATTGATGATGCAATCCTCTCTATCCCCGTCTATGAGAAAACCATAGCATCTCTCGAGCAGATGAGACTGCCTACTGGATCTGCGGAGTGGCACAGGGATGTCTGATTCTTTTGAAACTTCTGGTTCCACCATACTTTGAGTAATAGTTTATGGTTCTGGAATTTCTTCCAATTCTATTACGCTCCCACTTATTTCTTTTTCAAGAAATTGAGTCTTGAGAAAGTGGGCATGACGAGAAACAAAAACCTTTTGTTCCTCTGCGTAATAGAAAAGATACCCCCTGGAGTTCATTGGGTATCCCACAAACTTATACAGTACTGATCGTGCCTCGAGCTTGTCTGTATGCTTCTTTTTGACAAATGTTGGACATCCCCATATCTTAAGATATTTAAGATAGGGTTTCTTTTCACATTTCATATGGTGTGGTAGGCACTGACTTAGTAGGAACTTTATTCAAAAGATATGCAGCAAATTCTAGTGCATAACCTAATAAGGATCGCGGTAACTCAGCATTACTCATCATGGAACGCACCATATCCAATAAGGTATGGTTCTGCCTTTCCGATACACCGTTGTGTTGAGGTTTGTATGGAGGAGTAAGCTTAGAGAGAATTCCATTCTCTTTTAAATAATCCAGGAACTCGGCACTTAAGTATTCACCACCTCGATCAGATCGAAGTATCTTAATACTTTTTCCTGTTTGTTTTTCCACTTCATTCTTGTATTCCTGGAATTTCTCAAAGACCTCGGATTTATGTTTCATTAAGAATACATGTCCATACCTTGAGAAATCATCCATAAAAGTAGGAATAACCACTTCTTGCATGTGTAGATATTGGACCGCACACATCGATGTGTATGAGTCCCAAGAGCTCATTGGCTCTTACTCCGTGTCCAGTGAACAGAGTCTTTGTTATCTTTCCTTTGAGACATGATTGACAAGTTGCATAAAACAGATATTCAAACGAATCCAAATATCCCTCTCTATGTAACTTCGTCAACCGTGTTTCATTGATGTGATCTAGTCTACAATGCCATAAGAAAGCTTGATTCATTTCTGGAGACTTTCTTTTGAGTGTGCACTGGACATTAAAAACTTAGTGTTGATTTAATACGCATATACCGTTGTCTAGTGTACCTGACCCAATCAAACCATGATTAAGGTGAATGTTTACAATATTGCTTACAAATGTAAAATCATAACCTTCTTTAGATAGTAAAGATACATAGATGATATTACATGTCAAACTTGGTACGCAAAACCAAAATGTGTCCACTTATCAACCCTAAGTGATATTCCCCTATGGAAACAGCATCCACGCTCGCTCCGTTAGCAACCCTAAGGGTTATATCGCCTGTCTTTATAACTCTTCGGCTTCTCGGTGCCTGCAATGAATTACAAATATGAGATCCTGAACCGGTATCCAATACCCAGGAAGTAGAGTTGATTGAAAAACGGTTTTCAATCATAAACACACCTGAAGCCGAAAACACAACTTGCTTCGAATCCTGGTTTCTAGCTTTCCAAGCCCTGCAGTCCTTCTTCCAATGGCCTTTCTTGTGACAATAGAAGCATTCATCTTTCCCTACTGTCCGCCCCAAAACTTTTACCTTGCCCTTTCCCTGTACCTTACTAACACCGCCTTTCGGTTTGGTGGGGGCCTTCTTCTTCTTTCCCTTTGCTTTTGCCTTGGATCTAGAAGAAGAAGGTTCCCCAACAAGTAGAGCGGGTGTCTCCCTGGTTTTCTTTAGGGTGCCATCTGCACTCCTCAACATGTTGAGGAGTTCTGAAAGTGTAACTTCCTTCCCTTGAATTTTGAAATTCAATATAAACTGGGCATAGATAGAGGGGAGGGAATGTAGAATCAAGTCTGTATACAACTCGTTCTCCAACGTGGTCCCAAGGTCCGCGAGCTCTTCAATATAACTGATCATCTTAAGGACGTGGTCCCCTACAGATGACCCGATAGCCAACCTCGCCTGAAATAATTTCTTCGAGGTCTCGTATCTTACGATACGAGATTGCTCTCCATATAAATCTTTGGTATGGAGGAATATATAAGCAAGGTCCATATTCCCGTGCCGCCTCTGGTGTTCATTATCCATCGAGACTAATATGAGGCACTTGGCTTTCGCACTGTCTAATTCCCATGTCTCATGGATCTCAATATCCGTGACGGTGGAATCTAGACCAGTGATAGTGGGGGCTTTAGTAGTAAGAAGGTATCCAAGCTTGTCATAGGTAATGGCCATCTGGACATTCCTTAGGCAATTTTTATAGTTTGGCGTCGTCAATATATTTTTATCTAGTAGTAACTTAAGCCCAGTCATCTTGGTCGCTGAAATTAGGAGAGAGAGAAGAAACACTCGGCATGATGCTCTTGCAAGTTTAGATTGGTTTTTAGTTTATCTAAACATGATGGCTTCCACTGTTTTCTCAAATCCTCCTTCAAACCATAAAAGAAGAATTAGTTGGGATTAATCGCACCTTACAATTCTTGCTTAACCTTTCGTCCAGACTAGTGTCGGTACTTCGAGGGAGGTTTTACAACTCTTTCGCGAAGTTCCTTAATTAAATAACCTCTTTTCCTTGGAGGTGTAGCCCCGCTAACACCATTCTAGACCCCTACTTTGTTTATAGCATTGATGCAAAGTGAAAAACTCTCCCGATGAGTAACAAAACTCACGGTTGGATCGGGATCCAACTATCATTGTGTGACAACTTTGAAAGAATCCTACCAAAATCATCACACTTCAGATGGTATGCAAAACTAGCAAGTTTTCTTTTCCTTTGAAATTGCCAATGTGGATTTTTGCCCCAGGAGCTTATGACCTTGACAAAGGCTAAAATATCATAAGACGCAAGTCAAGTTCTACCCATCATTTTCCAGGTTAATCTAATCCCATTCGCATAAACCCTTGACGAAGGCCAAAATAGCTGTATGCCTGTCCCAGATTAACGCATCTATCTATGCTACAGATGAATACCCAGCAGCTACCAATCACTATGCCTTGGCGAAGGTCAAAATACATAGCTTGAATACTACCGAATACCCATCTGAAATGAAGGAGGGCTACGGCTGGTTTAGGCGAAAACCATGAACGTAATGAACTTAATATAATTGAAGGAACCATGATGGATTTTAAAAGGAGTGGTTTAGGCTCCGCATTTAAAAGTTATTTTTAAAGAAAACCAAGTGGTTTTGAAATTGTTCCAACAATTTAACTTTGGTTTGTTTTCTTTGCATTAAACAATATTAATACTGTCCCATCATTTAACCCTATCATTGAAGAAAGAAACAAAAATAGAACGTACGCTTATGCCATCCACATTCTCCACGGGGCCCCGTCATGCACCGTTAGGTTACTTAACTAATGGCTGAGCGGGGGCAGGGCTAGCGCGGGTGCAAAACATTGGCAATGTTTATTATATATAATTTATATATATAGCCATTCGTCTCACGTAATAATAGCCATTCCAGATCATAGATCACAGCATAAGTAACACAGATGAATATATTGGATATACTAGGATTTCCGTGTTTCGTTTTCTCCTAGAACAAAAAATGGATTCCACGGTCATGATGAATAGCCAAACCCTCACCCTAGACCCCTATGGGTGCGGTAAACTACCCGCCAAATCTCCGAAGTGAAGCAACCTCCCTCAATGAAATGAGTAGGTCACTCGGCACTTTAAGAACCCGGTAGTTTATGCACCTCGTCTTGGGTCTATCTTAGGTGCAAGAAAAAGTAAATAAAATAATACAACGGTGGCTAGTACCTCAACCCGAATGTGCCCCGCAAAAGAATATTACATCACTTTATAAATTACATGAATGAAAGAAAAGAACACTCTTCTCACATCCCCTCGGCTATTTAATCACGAAGATCCAATACTTCATATCTATAAACCGCAATCATAAGATACAAGATATGTGCAACCTCTACTAATCGACGTATAGCAATTAGTCGATATTTCAAAACACATATACAAACTTAAAGCGAATAAACGATGTTAAAATTTCGATTTAGAAACACTCTGTATTTCCCAAGCATAAAGATAACAATAGATGAAATCTGGTCAAAATCAAACAATACCATAAATCCTAAATCCAAGAGTGCAAAACACCACAAGAAGCACGAGACCAACTTCCACAGTAAAACCGGCCATGGCGGGAAAAATGCCAATTCCGGCGGTTTTTTCTTGGAGTCGGTGCCTCATTTTTCTCAGGTGTTCTAGTTACAACATAAGTAGCATTCTGCACTTATTTAAAAAAAAAATTGGAAGCTCTTTAAAATTCGACTGAAACATGGATCTAGATTTTATCGTTTCGGAGTTATTTTGGTTTCGAAACTATAAACTTTGTCTATTCGGTTAATTAATTATTTAGGAAGGCTCTGATACCAGTGTATATGTACTCCTTGTCATGTCAACTATGGCTATATGGAATCAAAAACTTTAAAACTTGAGCACAATACACTAAAATTCCCAGGATACAAGCCCAAACACTACACTAAACAAACCCTAACTAGAGTTTTAACTACTCGATTGAAATTACAAACTTTGTAGACAGTCCTTCGGGTCTTGAATGTTGACTTCTCAAGCTCCTTGGGTTGATGGAACGAGCTCTCGAAGCCGGTCTTACGTGTCAAAGATGCTCCACCCGAGGATGCTGATTCAAGCGATAGCTTCGTCCGAAGCAACTAAAGATCAAGTCTTGCTAAGACAAGATGCTTGGAGTGGTGTAGTTTATGAAACTAAATGCTCTCTTTTAATCCTCACAACTCAAGAGAGAGTGTCAGGCCTCGCTTTCCGGTGTACGAATAAAGAGACGCGACGAGGCACGCGACGTATTTACTCAGAAGTAAACACGCTAAGCGTAAATAAGCAATATAATAAATGTATACAAGAAAGACATAAGATGTAAATGAACAGCAACTTTTTATTGATTAAACATTCTTTACAATACAACTAGAAAGTAAATATAATACTGGAAAGCAATGGATAAACAATGGCATGAACTGAAAGTAAAAGTATATACAAGTGGCTAGAGCTCCGGGTCCTCGATGAACTGATCCAAGTCTTCTGAGCTGGGATCGATCTCCAGAGAGTTGGGTCCTCCTAACAACATTCCAAAGAAAGAATAGAAAAGAAATATCGTCAGCGAATAATCACTCGGTAAGTCCTAAGAGATAGAGAAGAATAGACCGAGAATAGAACATGTAAAGTATAAAAGATTATGTTCGCTATACTAACGTAGTTGTTTGTTGCTTGGTACAGAACATATTAGTATTTACGAGAGGAGTCCAACTATCCCGTGGACTAAGGTAACCCGTAGTACAAGGCTCCGTCAAACCCCACGGAACAACGGCAGTGGATGTTTAGTTACGTCTTTTAATGACCATCTCGTTCCACTTTTAACACATTCCGTACCAGTCTACCCATTTAAAAACTCCGTAATGTATATTGTATTGTTTGTGAGGATTTGTTGTATAAGACTTGCTGAAACCATGATATCGGTTGTTCATGTATACGGATAAGGATGTAAACGGATAGTCATGTAATCAAGTCAATGTATATCCATGGTTCGGTCAGTTCAAGTCATGCTGATATTTGATAGTATCCTGGTATTCATGTTCAAGTTCCAGTATATATAGATTCATGTTGTATTGGAGTTATATTTGAATTGTATGTAGATTGGAATTGTATTCAGATTAGACTGAGACTCTGTCTGAGTCAGACACTTAACAGAATTTGATTCCTGAATTAGGTTTTGGAGTTATCGGTAACTGCTGCATATGGACGGTAGGATTTGTTACTTTTTCCAAGCCAATTATCGTATTGATAACCCCGATTTAGTTTCCTCCCTTAAATAGGCAAGCACCCACTTTCTCCAGCTGCCTGAGGCTCAAGAGAATTGATCCCACTTAAACCTATATTTACTAGGGTCCTTATTGTAAATTAATAAACTTGAGGGGGTTTTATGAAAAATAGTTAAGTATACTTTCAAAATAATCCTTAAGTATTTATCGATCGTATTTAGGGTTTTTATGGATGTAATTTTTAAATGTGAAGTATTCTAATGATCATAAATCTAGATTGAATAGTATATGGTATTTTAGTGTAAATTGGAATTGTATGGATTTGTGATGGTATATTCATGAAATTTGTGATTCCTTTGTTTAGAAAACATGGAGTATATTTAAAAATAGATATTTTGATAATATTATAAATAATTATTAAAATAAATTTATTTATTAAATAGAAATCACGTTTTCTTAAAAATTGTAATAAAAATTCCATCGAGATCGAATGCTCTGTGACGAGGTCTGCATCTCGCTCTACTAGTACCGAGGATGTGCGATAACCCACACCATCCAAATCGGGTTCCCCAAAATATGTTGTAGAGGCTTAATCGCAAGGAATATATATAATACAAGTTTAAAGAATACGGTTTTTAATAGTTTATGGTATTTTAATGTAATGCCGTATTTGTCCCAAGGATATTGTTTTCAAGCAATCGTTCTATATCAAGATGAGTATTGTGATGAGGTAGGTCATTATCTCGTGAGTTTTCTAAAGGTAATATAAGCAAATATGATGAAAGATGTCGAATAGAAAGTTTGTGGTATTTAACCGTAAAAGTGAAATAAAAGTTGCATAGTATTGTATTTTGAATTGAAACTTGCTCTAAATGTTTGTTTATGATTACTAAACAAGATGTAACAATATGGGTGTTTGGTTATTAAGAAAAGTTATGTTTTTAACAAAATTAAAATCGGAAGTCGGAATAACTCCACTTCCGATGAGTTTTGAAAAGAAAACTTTTTGGAATAGGAAGAGAGGAGAGGAGAGGGGACTTACAGGATGAAATGAAAGAGATGAGGTTTAGGAACAATTTGATGGCTTCGTAGAGTCGCGGTGTCCCCGGAATTGTCCCGAATCGTCGCCGGAAGATGACCTTGGGCTAACTACACTTGTACAACTTATTTGATTTGAAAAAAATTGAGAGTTTTGGCAATAGATTTCAGAATAGAGAGGGCTAGGTATGGTGTGGTATTTATAGGATAGAATTAGGGTTTAGGGAATTAAAAATAAGAATTAAAATGCATTAAACATTAGATTAAAAGCCTAATTTTAATTCTCTGTTTAATTTCAGGAAAAACAAACAGAACTAGGGTGGTGGGGGGAGACCAAGGAGTTTAGGGTAAAAATTTGGAGGCATTTCCCACAGGGGGGCCCGGTGCCGCCGGCCCAAAGGCTCATCTCACCGGCCATCTTGAAAGGGGTGGTGATTGGATTCTTACCACGTGTCGGGGTCTGTTCATATAGCATTTTCCACATGTTTGATTTCTGAGACTCTTCATTTTTACGTGTATTGAACGTGTAAACTTTTGGGCTTCCAAAAAGTTTAAAAGAAAAATCATTAAAAATAATATGTGGCTGATGGGATTCGAATACAGAGACTATGTCACAGCAATGCAAGGCTTTACCAATGAGCTACAAGTGCTTTCTTGTTGTTCTTAAACAAGAAATACTTTTAAGTTGTGCTCGGGCTAAGGTACTCCTTTCTGTACTTTACAAAAAATTTGTACAGAAAGTTTAGGGTTGTTACATTCTACCCTCCTTATAAAAATTTCGTCCTCGAAATTTATAGAAGAAAGTTGTAACAGATTCAATAAAATTTGGTGATAATGGTGGTGAAAGAAATACTGATAGTGCATAAAAAGTAACGAGATGATGCAAGGGTTTGAAAAGATTGGAGGGAATTACCAGTGTTACCTTGGTCTATAGCCTCGGCTTCTACGACCGCTAATGTGTAGCCTGACGCCGTGGTACATTCCTCCTAACTGGAGGCACATTCCTCTGTCCTTGGGGCATGTTCCTCTGCCCTCAAGGCATGTTCCTCAGTGCCTGATGGAATTGGCAAGTAGGCTGTGCAGGAGGTCCATGTGGAGGTGGAGCTGGGAGAGCAAGACGAGGTGCAGGTGCCTGAATAGTTGGCTGCTACGAATAGTTGATGTGTACTGGAACTGGGTTCCGTCTATGATGACATGTTCCAATTCCTTGAGTGGATGCGCCACAAACTAAGCATAGACCGTTTGCACGCCTGCAGTCCTTCAACAGGTGTTCGTCCCTCTTGCAGTAGTAGCAAAAGTCTAAACTTGGCCGGTTAAATGTTACTTCCAGTCTCCTGGGTACAAATGGTAGCCTGGAAGAGGCTCCTCCTGCTATTTGAGTAGCAGGGCATTTCGTACCGGCAAATTGAGGTCTTCATTTCTTCTTCACCACTGCCTCATATCTTCGGGCAGCCTTCAAAGCTAAGTCATGGATTGGGAAATCCCCTATAGTTAGAGAAGCTTGGATCTCCTGGTCCAACCCTTGCTGAAATCTTCTGGCCCTGATCTCAGCAGTCGGTATGAGATGTGTCGTGAACCTGCTCAACATAGTGAATTCAGCATCATACTCATCCATGGATTTGCTCTAGATAGAGCCTTGTTGTAGATGGATGAATTGCTACTCCATGTCAAATCGGGCAGTCTCGGGAAAATACTTCGCGTCAAACATCTCGCGAAAAATCCTCCATTCGATCGGCTGGGCAAGACGGCTTTCTTCCGCCTTCCACCATACTCAGGAGTTATCGGTAAGTTGCAGCTTCGCAACCCTTACCCAAGCAATGTCTGGCACTTGTGCTGCTGCCAGATCGACTGAGCTCATTCTTCAGCTTCCAAGGGGCTCTCTTTCCTAGAGAATTGCTTAGATGCAATGCCTGGAATTGCTTCACTCCAGGTGCCTCAGATTCTGGGCGATGCAATAAAATAGAAATTTGCTGCTGCTGTCCCTCCAAGAAGCTCTTAATGGCCTCAAATACCGTCTACTCGTTGATAAGAGCTGCTACGGTAGGTGTAAGTAGTAGAGGAGGTGGTGTGGTGATGCCATTGGCGTTCATGCTCGTATTGTTCAGGGAATCCATAACCTTGAAAGAAAAATAGGGTTAGGATAGATTCAAAGAATAGGAAATGTAAAGAATGCTTTAGTTGCTGATTCTTGTGATATATTGCTTAGGTTTCCATGTAGAACTGATCCTGCATGGTATGACTTCATGCAGAACTAACCTGCATGGTATGACTTCATGCAGAACTGACCTACATGGGCCGCCAACAAAACCTGTCACACCCCGCTTTCCGATGTACGGATAAGGAGACGCGATGAGGCATGTGACGTATTTACTCAGAAGTAAACACGCTAAGCGTAAATAAGCAATATAATAAATGTACACAAGAAAGATATGAGATGTAAATGAACAGCAACTTTTTATTGATTAAACATTCTTTACAATACAACTAGAAATTAAATACAATACTGGAAAGCAATGCTTAAACAATGGTATGAACTGAAAGCAAAAGTATATACAAGTGGCTAGAGCTCCGGGTCCTCGATGAACTAATCCAAGTCTTCTGAGCTGGGCTCGATCTCCAGAGAGTCGGGTCCTTCTGATAATATTCCAAAGAAAGAATAGAAAAGGAATGTCGTCAGTGAACAATCGCTCAGTAAGTCCTAAGAGATAGAGAAGAATAGACAGAGAATAGAACATGTAAAGTATAAAAGATTATGTTCGCTATACTAACGTAGTTTTTTTTAGCTTAGTACAGAAGATATTAGTGTTTATGAGAGGAGTCCAACTATCCCGTGACTAAGGTAACCCGTAGTACAAGGCTCCGTCAAACCCCACGGAACAACAGCAATGGATGTTTAGTTACCTCTTTTAATGACCATCTCGTGCCACTTTTAACAAATTTCGTACCAGCCTACCCCTTTAAAAAGCCCGTAATGTATATTGTATTGTTTGTAAGGATTTGTTGTATAAGACTTGCCGAAACCATGATATTAGTTGTTCATGTAAACGGATAAGGATGTAAACGGATAGTCATGTAATCAAGTCAATGTATATCCATGGTTCGGTCAGTTCAAGTCATGTTGATATTTGATAATATTCTGGTATTCGTGTTCAAGTTCCAGTATATATGGATTCATGTTGTATTGGAGTTATATCTGAATTGTATATAGATTGTAATTGTATTCGGATTAGACTACGACTCTGTCTGAGTCAGACACTTAACAGAATTTGATTCCTGAATTAGGTTTCGGAGTTATCGGTAACTGCTGCACATGGACGGTAGGATTTGTGACTTTTTCCAAATCAATTACCGTATTGATAACCCCGGTTTAGTTTCCTAGCTTAAATAGGCAAGCACCCACTTTCTCCGGCTCCCTGAGGCTCAAGAGAATCGGTCCCGCTTAAACCTATATTTACTAGGGTCCTTATTGTAAATTAATAAACTTGAGGGGGTTTTATGAAAAATAGTTAAGTATACTTTCAAAATAATCCTCAAGTATTTATCGATCGTATTTAGGGTTTTTATGGATGTAATTTTTAAATGTGAAGTATTCTAATGATTATAAACCTAGATTTAATAGTATATGGTATTTTAGTGTAAATTGGAATTGTATGGATTTGTGATGGTATATTCATGAAATTTGTGATTCCTTTGTTTAGAAAACATGGAGTATATTTAAAAATAGATATTTTGATAATATTATAAATAATTATTAAAATAAATTTATTTATTAAATAGAAATCACGTTTTCTTAAAAATTGTAATAAAAATTCCATCGAGATCGGATGCTCCGTGAGGAGGTCTGCATCTCGCTCTACTAGTATCGAAGATATGCGATAACCCGCACCATCCAAATCGGGTTCCCCAAAATGGGTTGTAGAGGCTTAATCGCAAGGAATGCATATAATACAAGTTTAAAGAATATGGTTTTTAATAGTTTATGGTATTTTAATGTAAAGTCGTATTTGTCCTAAGGATATTGTTTTCAAGCAATCATGCTATATCAAGATAGGTGTTGTGATAGGGTAGGTCATTACCTCGTGAGTTTTCTAAAAGTAATATATGCAAATATGAAGAAAGATGTCGAATAGAAAGTTTGTGGTAGTTAACCGTAAAAGTAAAATAAAAGTTGCATAGTATTGTATTTTGAATTGAAACTTGATCTAAATGTTTGTTTATGATTACTAAACATGATGTAAAAATATGGGTATTTGGTTATTAAGAAAAGTTATATTTTTAACAAAATTAAAATCGGAAGTCGGAATAACTCCACTTCCAACGAGTTTTGAAAAGAGATCTTTTTGGAATAGGAAAAGATGAGAGGAGAGGGGGCTTACAGGATGAAATGAAAGAGATGAGGTATAGGAACAATTTGATGGCTTCGTGGAGTCACGGTGTCGCCGGAATTGTCCCGAATCGTCGCCGGAAGATGAACTTGGGCTAACTCCACTTGTACAACTTCTTTGACTTGAAAAATTTTGAGAGTTTTGGCAATGGATTTCAGAATAGAGAGGGCTGGGTATGGTGTGGTATTCATAGGATAGAATTAAGGTTTAGGGAATTAAAAATAAGAATTAAAATGCATTAAACATTGGATTAAAAGCCTAATTTTAATTCTCTATTTAATTTCAGGAAAAACAAACAGAACTAGGGTATTGGGGGGAGGCCAAAGGGTTTAGGGTAAAAATTTGGAGGCATTTCCCACGGGGGGGTCGGCGCCGCCGGCCCAGAGGCTCATCTCACCGGCTATCTTGAAGGGGGTGGGGCTTAGATTCTTACCACGTGTCGGGGTCTATTCATATAGCATTTTCCACATGTTTGATTTATAAGACTTTTCATTTTTACGTGTATTGCACGTGTAAACTTTTGGGCTTCCAAAAAGTTTAAAAGAAAAATCATTAAAAATAATATGTGGCTGATGGGATTCGAACACAGGGGCTATGTCACAGCTGTGAAAGGCTTTACCAATGAGCTACAAGTGCTTTCTTGCTGTTCTTAAACAAGAAATACTTTTAAGTTATGCTCAGGCTAAGGTACTCGTTTCTGTACTTTACAAAAATTTTATATAGAAAGCTTAGAGTTGTTACAGAGAGAATTGAGGAAGAAGATGAAGAAGAGAATGGCTACTAGAGATAAACTCTCACTTGATAAAAATCAACCACACTTACAAAAATATCTCACCTCACTCTCACTTATCCCTTCAATGAAAAACAAAGGAGTGGGTTGGCTTGGTGACTCACTAGAGTGAGTCACAAGTCCACACACTTCCTTATTTATCATGAAGGAAAAAGGAGAGAAAGTGTAGCCACCTCACCATGATATACATACACATACAAATACTAGTATGTGTATAATCAAGTATACAAATACTCGTATAATTACGTATACCGTATTTCTACCAAAATACGAATACCGTATTTCTACCAAAATACGAATACCGTATTTGTACCGAAAATACAAAATACGCGTATTCATATTTAGAAAGAAATGCATGTATTTGTATCAAAGCATAAATACCCGTATTTATACAAATACACGTATTTATACAAATACACGTATTCGTATAAATACCGTATTCGTTTTAAAATACAAATACCCAAAAGAGAGCAATATAATACTAGCATCAAAACTGGCTGTCTTTCAAACCTGCTAGTACTACTAAACCGTCCAATTAAAGCACGTGTATAAATACACGTGTTCAATCGATCACCCCTGCGTAAAACCATACACAAACAACAGCATTTCGCCTGAACCGGGAAACCTTTTGTGTGGGACTCTAAAGACTCGACAATACGCAGGCAGTGGGTTTAACCATAAGCACGTCAGTGGCACTAGCTGTACGTAACGGCTACCCAGGTATCTGTCGAAGGGGAGATTGACATGATAACCCGTCTGAAAACCCTACTGAGCCTATAGGTGACATTCTCCATACAGTCCAGTATGTTCGTCTAAGAGTATCGCATATCGGGCCTAGATGGTGGTAAACGTCAGACCCCTAATAGTGCAATAAGTCGTGTCGGTGTGGAGCCCAATATACCCTGAGAAACTACTGGTGTACCTACGAGTAAATCTCACTTGCCCTGGCCAGGGACTTTGTGTATTGGCCAGCCGTACAAATCGCAATATCAACTCCCCATACCAGGAGAGATGAATCCTTCTATCCCCTACTGCTTCCAAGTGCTTCGGGACTGCACCCAACTGCTAGCTGTTTGCATGACTCATTTGAGCCGTGGTAGGGTAGTAAACTAAGTATAGTGGGAACACACTCGAGACGAATAGTGATCTCAAGTCAATGGACTAACCTGTACCCATGTCACCATGGAACTGCTAAGTAACGATAGGTATAATTCCAACCAGCAGTTTCCAGCGAGTCCGTCCAGTGTAACTCATAACCCAATGAGCACCTGTATACTATCTTTGGTACCGTATACCAATAGCTGCGAGATAGGCCACCTCCTCTGACGAGGATAAGAAGCGTATACACTAGTCTACTCTGGAGTATCGATGCCCAGTCTCGATAATCTTACGACTAGGGACAAGTTTAAGGCTGTGCTTATAGACTACCCATCTCCCACTAGTGTGACTGCCATCACAACGCCAGTAGTCAAGCAAAAATCCTAAGGGCTCTATCAACATGTATTAGCAATATGTTAAAAGAAATATATACACATGTTAAGATAGACTCAAACCATATAGCATACTATCATTTTGAGCAAGACTGTTATTATATCTGTATATATCCCACGATTCCAAAATATAATATACAATCCAGTACTATACAATAATGGCCTCTAGGGCATATATCACTAACATATTTAATAGAACCTAAGAATTTAATTGGATTCGATAATTAATTAGCCACTCCGTAGATTTAGTGGGTAATCTCAGCCATCCGAGAGCTGCTTCGGTCTCCTCAAAGACGGTGACAGGAAGGTTTTGAGACCCAAGCCCATCACTGCTGATATCTTAGACTATGAAATCTAGCAGGTGGATGACTATAACGTCATTCAAAATTGAAATTAGAAGTACACGTATATATGACTCTGCCAGAGGGTTGTAGTCAGTGGGAGCAGCGGAAGCGTGATGGGTAAGATGCTTATGTCTATTTATGGACTAAAGCAAAGAGAGCAGAGATGGGTAATCTATTCTTGATGTTACAGTCATAGTGTTTGACTTCATCAAGAATGACAGATAGACCTGGTAAAAAGGTTGAGTGAGGAGTATTGTCCTAATTTTGGATAACATACTCCTGATAGGAAGTGTTGTTCCTATACTACGATCGGTTAAACTATAGTTGTCACGGATATTTCTTCATAATGAATCTAGATAAAATATCAGATATTTTGATGACTAGATCTATGGTTTTAGATCTAAATTTGGAAAGTGTCTCAATTTGTGTTTTAGATCTAGATATAGTTCCCTCAAGGTAATTATTGTAATTGAAAGAGGACCTATACAGCTAGAACAGTCTTACTCGAGACGATAGTATACTATCTGATTTTTCTTTATCATTGTGTGTATACATTTTACTCGTTATTACGTGTGGGTAATACATAATGATAAAGCACATAGGATCATTGCTTGACTACCAGAGTTATGATGGCGGTCATATATGTGGGGGCTGCGTAATCTATAAGAACATCCTTAAATGTCTCTGGTGTAAGTCGATGTCGCGCACCCCACGTGTTCGCGGGGAGGCGGAATTTGCAAAAAAATGATTTTTACAGGCTTCGCAACACCAACTAGAACCAAGGATCGTCCATAAACCCTAGCTAGCAAACAACATGAGATTTAACTACTCGGAAAGAATGTTATACCTCATGATATAAGTCCTTCGGGTCTTCTCCGCTGTCCTCCTTGTCATCGTAGGCTCCAAGGATCGATCCGGATCGTAGCTTCCTCGTCAGCTTCCTCGAGTCAAAGACGATCCACCCGAGAGTCTATAGTCCGAGCTCCAACCTCAAATCCAAAGTAACTAGGGAAACAAGCTTGCTAAACTTGATGGCCTAGGTGATATAGAGAATGAAGATGGATTTATTTGTCTCTTGAAACCCTAGTTTACTCAACTCATGAGACCTTAAGGGTTTTTGTTGAGAGGAAGAAGAAGAGAGCTAACATCAGGAAAGAGAAATGGTTTTTGATAATGATAATAGAAAAATGAGATGGCTCACTTTATATGACTACAAGCATGGCAAGAAAATATCTCACCCAAAATATCTAGTGCCACAAAATATCTTACAAGAAATATCTAGTCAAAGAGTCAAACCAAGTCAAGTAGTCAATACAAGTAGCCATGCCACAATTATCATTTCTAAATATAACAAATACTTTCCTCCACCTTATAATTGTTTTAATCAAGTCAATAGTCAAAACCCTAATGAGGTGTCTCCTTCTATGCCCCACTCATCCGTAGATACATACCCGCATCCGTGTTCCGAGAAACACGAATACAAAGAGACGAAACTGATCCATCAATATAATACTAGGATCCAGCTTAAACCAAAGCCCACTAGTATTATCTGCCCGAACATCATACGCGCAAAAGTGCACGTACGTGATCGAAGCCCTGGCGTAAAACCATACGGCCTCTACATCTTCTGCCCGATGCAGGGAAACTCTCGTGTGGGACTCTAAAGACTCGACAGTACGCTGGCAGTGGGTTTAACCACAAGCCACAAGCGGTACTAGCTGCATGTAACGGCTACCCAGGTATCTGTCGATAAGAAGGCCGATGAGGAAACCCATCCGAACTCCTACTGAGCCTGGATGTGACAATCTCTGTACAGTCCGGTCTGTTTGTCTAAGAGTATCGCATATCGGGCCTAGGGGGCGGTAATCGTCAGACCCTTAATAGCACAATAAGTCGTGCCGGAGTGTAGCCCAAAACACCCTGAGAAACTATTGGAATACCTACCAGTAAATCTCGCTTGCCCTGGCCAGGGACTTTGTGTAATGGCTCTCCGAACACAGCACGATATCAACCCCCAATACCAGGAGAGACGAATCCTATCTAACCGCCACTACCTCCAAGTGCTTCAGGACTGCACCCAACTACTACCTGTTTGCACGACTCCTTTGAGCCATGGTAGGGTAGTAATCAAAGTACAGTGGGAACACACTCGAGGCGAAGCAGCAGTGTCAAGTCGATGGACTAAGCTGTACTCATGTCACCTGGAAACTGCTACCCGACGATAGGTATAATACCAACCAACAGTTCCCGACGAGTCCTGTCCAGTGTACTCGTAACCTAACGAGCACCTGCATACTATCTCCAGTAGGACGTACTGATGGCTGTGGGACAGACCATCTCCCCTGCTGGGATGAGAAGCGTATACACTAGTCTACTCCGGAGTATCGATGCCCCGTCTCGATAATCCTACGACTAGGGACCTGTATAAGGATGTGCTTATAGATTACCCAGCCCCCACTAGTGTGACTGCCATCACAACACTGGTAATCAAGAAAATATCCTAAGGGCTCTACTAATATGTATAAGTGATATGCTAAAAGAAACACATGCACATATTGAAGTAGAAACAAACCAAGTAGCATACTACCATTTTGAGCAAGACTGTTAATACAACTGCGAATATCCCAAGCTTCCATTAAGTAATATACAAACCAGTATGATACAATAATAGCCTCTAAGGCACACATCACTAACAATCTCCCACTTGCACTGGGCCATATACTGGCGTATCGCAGACCTATCATCTCGATCAGCCGCTCGAACTGTGTCTGAGGGATGGCCTTCGTGAGTGGATCTGCAGTGTTATTCTCTGTATCTACTCTCCTCACCTCGATCTCTCGGCGATCTAAGATCTCCCTGATTAGGTGGTACCGCCTCAAAATGTGTCAGGACTTCTGATGGAACCTGGGTTCCTTCGCTAAAGCTATAGCGCCGTTGTTGTCACAATACAGAGGTATTGGATTAACAATGGTCGGAACCACCTGAAGTTCCGTAAGGAACTTCTTCATCCAGACAGCTTCTTTTGTGGCATCGCAAGCAGCTATGTACTCCGCTTCCATCGTCGAGTCAGCAACGGTGTCCTGCTTGGAGCTCTTCCAACAGACCGCCCCTCCATTGAGGGTAAAGACATAACCCGACTTGGACTTGGAGTCATCCTTGTCACTCTGGAAGCTGGAGTCAGCAAAGGCCTCGATCTGGAGGTCTTTTCCGCCATACACTAAGAACATCTCCTTAGTCCTTCTCAGGTACTTGAGAATGTTCTTTACTGCTATCCAGTGCTTCTCCCCTGGGTTTGACTGATACCGGCTTACAATGCTCAATGCGTATGCTACATCTGGTCTGGTACACAACATCGCATACATTATAAAGCTTACCGCAGATGCATAGGGTATAGTTGACGTGCAAGCCCTTTCCAAATCAGTCTTTAGAGACATCTCTTTGGAGAGCGTGATTCCATGACAAGCCGGTAGATTACCGCGCTTTGAATCTTTCATACTGAATCTTTTCAGTATGGTGTCGATGTACCTTGGCTACAAAAATCCTAACATCCTCTTAGATCTATCACGATATATCTGGATCCCCAGAATATAGTTGGCATCACCCAGGTCTTTCATGGAGAACCTCTGTGACAAGAATCCTTTGACTGATTGTAGCATAGGAATGTCATTTCCTATTAAGAGAATGCCATCCACGTACAAGACGAGGAATACCACAGTTCTCCCTACAATCTTACTATATATGCATGGTTTATCTGGATTTTTTATAAAGTCGAATTCTTTGACTGTATCATCAAAACAGATGTTCCAACTCCGCGATGCCTGCTTTAGTTCATAAATGGACTTAAGCAACTTGCACACTTTCCCGCTGCTCCCACTCTGAATGAAACCCTCTAGCTGATCCATATAGACGCACTCTTCTAAATTTCTATTTAGAAAAGCCGTCTTTACGTCCATCTGCCAGATCTCATAATCGTGGAAGGCAGCAATGGCAAGAAGGATCCGAATGGATTTGAGCATAGCCACTGGAGAAAAGGTTTCATCATAGTCCAAACCAGGTCTTTGACGAAAACCTTTTGCAACAAGTCTAGCCTTATAGGTTTCAACCTGTCCATCTACACCAATCTTCTTTTTGAAGATCCATTTGCAACCTACGGTTTTTACCCCTTCTGGAGCAATGTCCAAAGTCCACACTTTGTTGGTGTACATGGACTCCATCTCGGTCCGCATTGCATCCAGCCACTTTACCGAGTCGCCGCTCTGAATGGCTTGCTGGAAGCTAGTAGGCTCATCATTGTCAATGATGCAATCCTCTCGATCCCCATCTATGAGAAAACCGTAGTTTCTCTCGGGCGGATGAGACTGCTTACTACTTCTGCGGAGTGGCGCGGGGATGTCCGGTTCTTCTGAAATCTCTGGTTCTATCAAGCTTTCAGTAATAGCTTGTGGTTCTGGAATTTCTTCCAGTTCTATTGCGCTCCCACTTTTCTGATTTTCTAAAAATTCAGCTTCCAAGAAGTGGGGATGTTGAGAAACAAAAACCTTTTGTTCCTCTGCGTAATAGAAACGATACCCCCTAGAGTTCTTAGGGTATCCCACAAACTTACACAGTACTGAGTGTGCCTCGAGCTTGTCCGCATGCTGCTTTTTTACAAAAGCTGGACATCCCCATGTCTTAAGGTACTTAAGGCAGGGTTTCTTCCCACTCCACATCTGATATGGTGTAGTAGGCACTGACTTAGTAGGAACCTTGTTCAAAAGATATGCAGCTGATTCTAGTGCATAACCTCAGAAGGATCGCGGTAACTCGGCCTTACTCATCATGGAACGAACCATATCCAATAGGGTTCGATTCCTTCTTTCCGATACACCGTTGCATTGTGGTGTACATGGAGGTGTAAGCTGAGAGAGAATTCCATTCTCTTTTAAGTAGTCTAGGAACTCGGCACTTAAGTATTCACCACCTCGATCTGATCTCGGTGTCTTGATACTTTTTCCTGTTTGTTTTTCCACTTCATTCTTGTATTCCCGGAATTTTCCAAAGGCCTCGGATTTATGCTTCATCAAGAAGACATGTCCATAACTAGAGAAATCATCCGTAAAAGTAATGAAATAGGAATAACCACTTCGTGCATGTATAGACATTGGACCACACACATCGCTATGTATGAGTCCCAAGAGCTCGCTCGCTCTTACTCCGTGTCCAGTGAACGGAGTCTTTGTCATCTTCCCCATGAGACAAGACTGACAAGTTGCATATGACTAATATTCGAACGGATCCAAATATCCCTCTCTATGTAGCTTCGTCAACCGTGTTTCATTAATGTGACCCAGTCTACAATGCCATAAGAAAGCCTGATTTAATTCCGGAGACTTTCTTTTAAGTGTGTTCTGGACACTGAAAACTTGAGCTTGATTTAATACGTATATACCGTTATCTAATGTACCTGACCCAATCAAAGCTTGATTTAGTTAGATGTGGACCACATCGCTTACAAATGTAAAATCATATCCTTCCTTAGAAAGTAGGGATACAGATATGATGTTACTGTTTCCCCCAATCAGAGCAAAGCTCTGTTGGAAATTCAAAATTCAAATTTTGAAGCAACGCTTCAAATCTCGGGCGCAACGCGCCACGTGTCGGGCGTAGATGCATCAGCGCAGCGCCCAAGGCAGCGCACCCAATCAAAGCAAAGCTCTGTTTAAAGCCAAATCAAAGGAAGCAACGCTTTAGTTGCGCAAGCACTGCGCTGCGCGACACGTGTCAGCGCAAACGTGCTAGCGCAGTTGCGCTGCGTGACACGTGTCAGCGCAGACGCGCTAGCGCAGTTGCGCTGCGTTGTGCGCTGCGCGACACGTATCAGCGCAGTTGCGCTGCGCTGTGCGCTGCTTGACACGTGTCACGCGCTGGGGCGTTTGCGCCAAACAGAATTAAGATTTCAAAGAAATCTTTCTATTCTTGTTAAAACAAGAAGATTTTCTTCTGTAAAACAGAAGCCCTTGGATCAAAGATCCAACGGTGGGGAAAATTCCCCAAATCACTCAGAGAAAGATCTCTTTAACAAATTTAACTAATTTATGGGCACTATAAAAAGAATCCTAGACCTCAATTCAAAAGCATGAACATTCTTGAAAAAATCAAGAGCTTCAAACAGAGAGAACTCTGAGAAAAATTTCAAGGAAAAGGTAAAAACCTTCACGAGAGAGAAGAAACTTCTTTTAATAAATGATTGATCTAAAAATCAGATCAATGATTTTCACATAATAAACAGTGCTTTGCACTTTTATGAACCTTTGGTTCTTGAAATAAAAATAAATAAATAAATAAAGAACAGTGCTTTGCACTTTTTATGAACCATTGGTTCTTTGAAATAAGAGAAACAAGAAAAATTTGCTTTCTTTGATCTAAATTAGATCAAGAAATCAAACAGTGCTTTGCACTTTTTCATGAACCATTGGTTCTAAAAAAGATTCTCAAATTATAGTGCCTTGCACTTGCAAACTGCGTTGTTGCGCTTCTGGATTGGCGCAAGCCACCAGAGAGCGCCACGTGTCAGCATCTGAACCATTTGCGCTATGCGCTTTTGAAATAGAGCCTTGCTCTCTGGAATTGGCGCAAGCCACCAAGGAGCGCCACGTGTCAGCAGCGCAACAGCGCAGCGCACTGACACAGCGCACTACGCTGTTGCGCTTACGCACCTCAGAACGTGACACGTGTCAGCAGCGCAGCAGCACAGCGCACTAGCGCAGCAGCACAGCGCACTGGCGCAGCGCACTGCGCTTGCATGACACGTGTCATCACCACAAGCGCTTGCACTCTTTGATTGGCGCAAAGCACCTGAATAATGCAATGCATTTCTTCTGTTAAAGGGCCAGGCCCAAGTC
This sequence comes from Agapanthus africanus, assembly GCA_030015575.1. Taxonomy (NCBI): domain Eukaryota; kingdom Viridiplantae; phylum Streptophyta; class Magnoliopsida; order Asparagales; family Amaryllidaceae; genus Agapanthus; species Agapanthus africanus. Next base: position 446,222,152 of record JASDDO010000012.1, on the reverse strand, counting down.
AAAAAGACCTAGCAGGCCAAAATAAATTGCAAAGCAATAAAAAGGGGCAGAGCCCAAATAAAAATAAAAAGTAATGCAATGCATTATTTAAATGTGGGCAAAGCCCTAGCACCGGTCTAATAGACCAAAAATAAATAAAAGCGTTGAATATGTTTCAACTGGACTTAGCCCAATCATGGCCGTAAGTCCTCAAATTAAATTGACTGAGCAAGATTCTCTCCTAAATCAATTTACCTCTGGTTCAAGGGTACATCTTCGAACTCCTCTGACACCTGTCGTTGTAATCCTTCAACGACGTCAGAGAGGTGATGGGTCCCGACGACCAAATATGAATATGGACTGCGGGGTCCTTAAACTCGTGGACCGAAACGTCCTTAAACTAATATTGGACCGAAACGTCCTTAAACTAATGTTGGACCGAAACGTCCTTAAACTAATATTGGACCGAAACGTCCCTAAACTAATATTGGACCAAAACGTCCTTAAACTAATATTGGACCGAAACGTCCTTAAACTAATGTCGGACCACCACGTCTCTAAACTGGAACATAGACCACTACGTCCTTAAAACTGGAACAATAGAGCCTCCAAATGCTCTTTTGCCGGATCTAAACGATCCCGTTTAAGTTGATCTTAGCCCCAAACACGACTAACGTATCCTTAAACATTCAAACGGACTATAAAACTCCAAATCAACCTTAGTTCAAGGGTACATCTCTGAACTCCTCTGACATCTGTCGTTGTAATCCTTCAACGACGTTAGAGAGGTGACGAGTCCCGATGGCCAGATATTAAATGGATTATCACGTTAAGTTGATCTTAGTCTCAAACAGGACTAACGTATCCTTAACAAACGTTTAAGTTGATCTTAGCTGCAACGCGACTAACACATCCTTAAACTGAAAACACCAAACCTAAATCTAAGTAAATACAGATTTGGACTAATCCACGTCCTACGGGCGACGAAATCGCTTAGTCTCCGTATACAATCCACGGGCAACCACAAACAAAACAAACACACACGACACGAAGTGAAATTCTGGAGAAGGAGAAAGTTGTTACCGCGATGCGGTAGAGTAATTAACTGCAGGGGCTTACGCTTGCAGGGAAGAGCGTCCCCACAATCAAAAACCCCTCAAGCGAGGGGGAATCTGACGAAGTCTGCTACATCGGCCGCATCCGTCTAAACCTCCGATACACGGTGCCATAAATCAACTTGGCATCTTCGGAGAGGTGTACGGATAAAACCATATGGCATCTACCCCGAGTCTCAGGCTAGACGTCCTCGCGCACGTCTCGGCCGCCGTTCGGAGGGGAAAAGATTCTGGCACGCCCGGTGGGACCTTTTCCTCTTTCCACTCCACACTTCGTGTGTCGTCCTCGCGAACCAATCGCGGTTTGTTAAATGGTTGCCTTCGGAATTCAAGTTACTAAGATTTGGTCTTTTTCCTGGCGCAGAACTCAAGAATCAATGGCCTTTAACTGCACCAACTACTCGAAGTGCCACTGCAACGGACGCTCCACCTCACCGGGAGGTGTAGCATATGGGCCCCAAGCGGCTTCCTTCCTCGCTCTGCCGGTAGACCAGGTGACCCAGGCCACCACCGGCCTGTTTTTCGGGACCATGATCCCGCCTACAAGCTTCTCTATGCCAATACCTGCATCGGAAGTGAACAAGAGGTCGGTCTTCGACCGGATCACTGCCACGACGGCCCCTGTCAACGGGTCGCCCACTACCACACCAACAGCCTCTGTTTTCGCCAGGATGGATCAGAACTCTAAATTGGTTGTCCCAAGGAAGGCAATAACTGCTGCTCCAGAAGTCGTCAAGGTGGCTTCGCCTGTTAAAGAGTCAGTCTTTTCAAGACTGGCGATTCCTGCTCCTGCCCCCGCTCGACGATCTGTCTTCGACAGGTTGAATATCAACCCTCAAAAGACAACCTCAGTCTTTAAGAGGTTAACACCGACGGCGCCTCATTAATACAGGGGGCAAAAAGAAGATGTCTCAATCTCCGAGCCAGTCCCAACGGCTTGTCATGCTCGACGTCGCCATTGGCAACGAGTGAGGAAGGCAGGGGCAACTCCCCCTCAGGGCTAACTCCACCGGCTCCAATGGTGGAAGTCAACGCTGCTGTTCCAACCGGGAACAACTTTGAACTGCTGAGGAGGGTACGGAAGAACTCTCCAACCGCTACACTGAAAAGATCTCCTCCGCCCGCGGAGAGAGTTCCGGAAACAAAACAGGAACAGCCCCCTCAACGGCTGTCTTCAAAAATTTATAAAGTTTGGCGGAGAGTTCAAGACTCCGTAATTGACCCAGATCACTGTCGTCAACAAAAGAAGACGAAGGTGCAAAAAGAAAAAGACCGTCCGATCAAACAGGAAAGGATGACAGTCACCAGGGTGCCCACTATAACTGCCCCTTCAACTTCAACGGCCCACAAAAGAAGGAGGCCGGAGAAAAACCCCACGCCGGCGACAAATATCCGAGGTGGTGAACCCAAACGCCCTAAGTCAGGGGGCATTGTAGTTCATACCGTCTATGTGGCGTCTGGTAAAGAGGACAGCCGCATATCAACAGGTCATAGGCCGCACACGCGGTCAGTGACCAAGGCGCAGGAGCAGCAGCAGAAGCTCCAAGAGATGATGAACGTGTTGGAGATAGTGCCCTCAGAGTCAATTATTGGATCACAGGCACGTGATTGCAATGATTGAGGGAGGACCTATCCCGGTAGGACAGTCTTACTCGAGATGATAGTATGCTATCTGGTTTACCTTTATCATCGTGTACTGCTTTAGGTGACCTGAGAGGTCGCTATTGCACGTTGATAGAGCCCCTAGGATTCTTGCTTGACTGCCAGCAGTATGAGGGCGATCATATAAGTGAGAGCTGGAGTCTATAAGCACATCCTTAAAAGGTCCCCTAGTCGTAGGAGTTTCGAGACAGAGCATCGATACTCCAGAGTAGACTAGTGTATACAGTCGAGACCCCGACGAGGGGCGGTGGCCGGTCTCACAAGCCACTGGTGTCAGTTGGATCACCTAAGATGTATACAGGTGCTCATTGGGTTATGAGTACACCGGACAGGACTCGCCGGGAACATGCTAGTTGGTCTTATACCTGACGTCAGATAGCAGTTCCCAGGTGACATGTGTACAGGTTAGTTCATCGACCTGGGGATCGTCATTTGTCTCGTGTGAGTTCCCACTGTACTTTGATTACTACCCTACCACGGCTCAAAGGAGTCGTGCAAACAGGTTTTAGTTGGGTACAGTCCCGAGCCACATGGAGGCAGTGAGCGGATCTTCGGGGGTTTCGTCTCTCCCGGTATTGGGGGTGAGGTCGCGCTGTGTCTAGGAGAGCCATTACACAAAGACCTTGGCCAAGGCAGGAGATTTACTGGTAGGTATTCCAGTAGTATCTCAGGGTGTTCTGGGCTACACTCCGACACGACTTGTACCGCTTTTGGGGGTCTGACTTTTACCAACCCCCTAGGCCCGCCATGCGATACTCATAGACGAACGGACCGGACTGCACGGATATTGTCACTGACAGGCTCAGTTGGGTGTCGGGGTGAGCTTCCTCATCGACGTCCCTTTTAGTCAATAGCTGGTGGCCCGTCACGTATTGGCTTATACCTCTGACGTGCTAGTGGTTAAATCCACAGCCATAGTATTGACGAGTCTTTAGAGTCCACCACACTTTCAGTTACTCAGCTTTCGGGCGAAACGCTGTAGAGGCCGTATGGAGATATGGCAGGGTCCGATCAGATACGTGCGGTATTGCACGGATCAGGATCGGACGGTTTGTACTAGTGGCCGTATAGATATATGGCAGGGTTCGATCAGATACGTGCGGTATTGCACGGATCAGGATCGAACGGATATTACTAGCCGGCTTTGGTTTAAGCCGGTCCTAGTTTAGTACAGTGTAGATTTTGTCTCTTTGCATTTGTATCCGGTCGGAATACAAATGCGAGTGTGTATGCACAGTATGGGGTTTTCCTGTAATTTATTACGGGACCAGTTTTCTGGAGTTGCCAGTTTGCATTCCGTTCCGGCCGGTTTTCCTTTGTTCTTTCCCGGCCGGACTTTTCCGATGGAGGGGGTTATTTGCAATTGTGCAAATAACATTTGTGGAAGGGGTTTCTTGTAAAAGATTGATTATGATAGCTTTCATTTCTTTTCAACCATGCTTTTGCTTTATGAGATTTGATTGTGATAAAGTGAGGGTATGGGTTCAATAGTATGAAGCATGGTGTATGTTTCTTTGTCTCTTGATGTGGTCACCCTTTCTACATCTCCTACACTCACCTCCCTTCTTGCTTCATATAGATTTTCCTCCACCATTATTCTCACTTGATGCATAAGTTTTTTCCATGGTTGAGTGAGAAGAAGATGAGAGCTTCATCTTTGAGAGTTTTCTTCTTTCTTGATCTCTTTTCATGCTAAGAAAAATGCAAGCACCATTCTTCTTATCTTGTTTCCTCCATCATCTACAAATGGCAACAAACCCCAAAGTGAGACATCCACTCTACACTACACTTCCTACAGCATATCTTGAGCATGTCGAGTTGCCGGCTTCATGCCCGAGTTGCCTCGGTATAGAGGCGGGAGCCCGTAAAAGATGCAGGCGACGTGGTGCCCTTCCGGCGAAGAGGCGACGACCGGAGATCCCGCGAGGAGATCGGAGTGGAGATGAAGACCGGAGGACTCGGATCAGTCGGTACATCTCTAACCCGTATTCTAGTTAGCTTAGACTTGTTAATGGTTACGATCCGGTTAAAGTGCGCGGTGGTGCCGGTTTGCTAAGTCCGCAAAAATTTAAGTTATTCACCGCTTCCGCATTCCGGCGTCGGTTTGACGGCCGGGGCGCCGCCGTGCACTTACAGTGGTATCAGAGCCTCGCCATTAACATAGTCTAGCTTGGTGTAATGTGTTTTTCTGTTTCGATCGATCGAATGTTCCAAAACTGCATTTTAGTTCGAATCAGTTTCTGTTGAAAATTTTTGGTCTCGAAAAATTTTTCTGGTTGTAAAATATTGATGTACTGGGAAATCTAAGGGTTCTGTAAAAATTTGACGATGTAATTCCACAGTTAGAGCGCGGATCCGCCGCGAAACCCCACCTCGTGCGGCCCTTCCGCCGCGCACTATTCATGTCACATCACCAAATTTTTCCAGAGGCCTTCTGGGCTTAAAATATGGGTTTTGGAATATTAAAATTGGGCCCAGGTTTTCTGTGAGTGCTACAGTTTTGATTGAGGGCCCACTTGTTAATTTTTGATCGATCGGAATATTTTAAAACACATTTTTCACAGTATTTACATTATATCTGCGACCGTGAATGTCACTCGATCGGTAAATCCTGTCTAACTGCTATAGCCCGGTTAGACGGATTTGCGAACGTGATTTTCACGTTGATGTTCTATGTTTATGCTGTGATGTTGCGGATCGGTCGTGGGGATAGCCTGGATGCAATGTTAGTACAGTGTTGTTGTATTATGTACATTTGATATTGCGGGGCGAGCGTCCGACATGTGGACTGCCGTCACTGCCTGTTTGTATTATTATTTTGGGGCACGACCTGGTTGCGGTCGATGTACCCGGTGTATGTATATTTTACATTATGTACTAGGATTACCCCGCGGTGGGGTGCACGGATAGCCGGGTTCTAGAGGGCAACAAGCCCGCATCTCATGGCATTGGGACGGAGGGGGCTTCACTCTAGGATTGGCGGGCTATTCGCCGCACTCGTAGGGGGTACAGGTTGACCCAGGAGGGGTGCCCAAGTTGCCGGATTCCGTGGAGTGCTGGGTGGTCCATTCACGGAGCTGAAGGGGGCTGCCTCGCTTCAGGTTTTGGTGGGTGACTTGCCGCGCCCGTAGGGGTCTAGGATTTTATTGCACAGGCTATCCACACGACCAGAGGAACGTCGGGTTTCAGTAGTGGCTCTGTGAAACCCGGGGATCCCAGATATCTGTATTGTTCTGTGATGCTGTACATTTCTGTGATGTTGCATTTCTTTTCACGCCTTGAGCGAAATATAATATATTGGTATATATATTAGTAGATGTTGTATATGTTTTTCATCCGCGCTAGTCCAGTCCCCGCTCTGCCGTTAGTAAGCTAACCTAACGGGTGATGACGGGACCCAGTGGCGAATGCGGATGGCATATACGTACGTCAGTATATTTTCGTTCTTTGTGGTGTGATTAATTGATGGGACTGCGTTGATTCGGATCAATGCAAGTTAAACAAACCTATTCTGATGTTGTTGGAACACTTTTCTAAAAGCTGTTATTGCAAGGACGTTCACTTCTGTTTTGCATCGTGGTATTCATTTGGAATATCCTGCTCCTCAGTCGACGAGGCAAGGGCCGAGATCCCCTCACCGGGAGTGACCCCTTGGACAGAAGTTTGCGTCAGGGCATTAACTTCACTGTAGCCGATTACTTTTGCTTTGCACCGTGGTATTCAGTTGGAATATCCTGCACCCCATTCTACGGGGAAAGAGCCGAGATCCCTTCACCGGGAGTGACCTCTTTAGCAACGGTTTTCGTCACTATATTTTAAAAAGCTATCCGTTCCTTCGACGATATCAAGTTCTTTACGTTAAAGGTTTTCGCCAGAAACCATTCGTAGCCCTCCGTCGTTTCAGACGGGTAGCACGTAGTATTCATGCTATGTTTGTTGACCTTCGTCAAGGCATAGTGCATGGTAGCTGCTTGTTACCTTTCTGCTGCATAGGTAGATGCGTTGGTTTGGGACAGTCGTATAGCCTTGTTGACCTTCGTCAAGGGCTTGTACGGGTGGATTCAAATTAACCTGGATAATGACGGGTAGAACTTGACATGTGACTTATGATTTGTTGACCTTCGCCAAGGTCATAAGAGCATGGGGCAGAAATCACATCGGGAGTTTCAAAAGAACTGAAACTTGCCAGATATGCGCATACCTTCTGGAGTGTGATACCGTGAGCGGATTCCGTCACGTTATCGTGCGATGAGAGTTGGATCCCGATTCCCACTGATGAGTTGGTTTACTCCTCGGGTGTTCCCGACTAATTCTTCTTTCAGGTTTGGAGGAGAATTTGAGGTACAGTGGGAGGTTTCCAGATTGGATAAATTGGTAACCATTCTGATCTAGGATAGAGTGCACGCTGAGTGTTTCTTTTCTCTCTCTCTTTGGCAGCGACCATTGACCCGACCCTAAGACTATGACTCAGTGACCAAGTTGACCGAACCTACTTAACACTGGCTTTTGGATTGTCAGAGTTGCAGACCTCATTGCCACTCCTACTTTTACCCTTTTCTCCAGGACACCCCGTATTACTACGAACGTCCACTCCCATTGGACAAAACCATCGTATGGTTAGATACGAACTCGAAGGACTTCGAGGATGGTTTCCGGTTCTGGAGAAAACGGATAGGATTATTCAGTTGTCTTTTCTTTTCACCCTCTCTCAGGTTGCGAGTACTCCTTGGTTTAGGAGTAGTACACCTATTATGCAAATTGGATAGTCTTCTTCCAAACCATAGGCTGGTGCCGACCGGTAGGGAATGAAGAAAACCAGTTAGCCTAAACGGTGTACAGAAGGTATTAAGTTCAGACAAAGCAAGGGATTAGTAAGAGGGCAAAGTAAATTGCAACAGATATTCACGACCAAACCATGTATTCCTTCGCCAATCCTAAATCACCTTTGTATTTCTCCAGGACACTCCGTATCACTACGAAGATCCCATTTTATTGGATAATCCATCGTATGGTTATATACGAACTCGAAAGGAACTCGTTCCAGTTCGGGGATGGATCCTGGTTCAGGAGAAATAGGAATAAAGTACATTCAGGTGTCTTTTATCTTCACCTTCTCTCGCGTTGCGAGTGCTCCTAGGATTAGGACTGTACACCCTTTATGCTTTTTGGATAGTCTTCTTCCAAACCATAGGCTGGTGCCGAACGGTAGGGAAGGAAGAAAACCATTTGGCCTAAAGGGGTGTACAGAAGGTAATGACTAAAGACATATGAAGGGATTTGGAGAGGTGGCAAAGAATTATACGGTTATAGTTGTGAATCTGGATAATGGATGAGGCATTACTAGGAATACCAGAGTACCCCAACGAAACATTTCAATGTTTCAGTTTCACTGTGTACTGTTAATGGAAAACTGATTTCCCGATTAGACACTTACTCCAGGGTATGTATTTACCAGGTATGATTCTCACATCTGTATGGTTTTACAGATGATGAGTGGGAGTAAGTTATTGGGAATTGGGTGATCATCCTCATTATATCGGGATTCGTTGTAATTGGTGATATTTGAGGATGCCACCTGGGTTGTTTGCAAGTTAGCAATTATTTGGTTTTGAATATCCGCGGTTATGCACCAATTTCAAATTGATATATCTGTACGTCTATTTTCATAGAGTGAGATATACCTTTTGATATTATGTCGATGACATTTACCTATATCAGTGGATGGTTAGGTAAGGAGCATTAAACAGCGGTGTAATTCTTCTTAACCAAAAGTACAGTTTTCAACCTACGACACACAGTGAATGAGTCACTAGACTCAAGGGACTTATACAGAGTATTGTATGTTGTCCAGTGTCCATCAGGACAGAGGGGTTGGTCCTCGTACTGTATTCTATTTACTTTTGACTTCTCTAGTTCTTAGACACGTGTTTCGTAGAAACACAGGGTCTAAGTTTTGAGGAGTTATAGGTATTTGAATAAAGTAGAGAACCAGGTATTGCAAGTATCGGGATTCTTCAAAGTGATCGAAGATGTAGATACTTGTAAATGGTATTCAGTTGATAGTAATGATATAGAGAAATTGCTTCTTTTTCAGTTTACTCATAATTGGAAGCATTCCTAAGTTGAGTAACGCTGATCGGCCTCTTTCCATTTAGTTGACATGCACTGGAGACAGCTGCATGATTTGAATCTGGTTCAATTAAATCAGTGCCTCTGGTTCTATATTGGATATAGAACAGTTCATATCTTAACGATGTTAAGGTACGGGGAGTTGTCCGGTTTATGCTTAAAACCAGATTCCGGATAACTCTTAGGCACGTTTCTGTAATGGCTGTTTGTGGGTTGACCCAGGCGATGACGAGGGTTGATTTTCTACCATCTGGATGAACAATAGCAATATTGTTCTAGACTCGCCACAGTTTTATTAAAAATGGATTTTTTCAAAAACAGCAGTGGGAGTATGGTAGAACTGGAAGTGATTCCAGAACCGCAAACGATTACTGAAGATTTGATAAGGAACCTGAAGATTCAATCTGATTTGACATTCCATTGGCCACTCCGCAGATAAGGTGGGTAACTTCAGGCACCCGAGAGGTACTTCGGTAGCCTCAAGGACGGTGACAGGGAAGTTCTTGTTTACCCACACTTGCCATTGTTGTTGTTCCAGGCTGCGAGACCCGGCAGGAGGATGAGTATAGCGTCGTTCTGAACTAGCTTCAGAAGTGTACGTGTATATGACTCTGCCAGAGGGTTGTCGTAGTCAGTGGGAGCAGCGGAAGCATTGGTGGACATCAGGCTTATGTCTATTTATAGACTAAAGCAGATGTAGCGGAGATAGATCATCTGTTTCTGATGTGACAGTCATAGGTTTGACGTCATCAGAATAGGGGATGGATCTGTTGAGAAGGTAGTAGGAAGTGATATTCCTTTACTACGATCGGTTATACTTTGGTCGTCACACAGTGGTTTCTCCACAAAGGACTTGGACATTATATCAGACATACTGGTTACTAGATCTATGGTTTTAGATCTAGATTTGGGTGGTTTCCTAATCAGGGTACTTAGACAGCATTCTATGAGTATTTAGAATGGACGACTCCTGGCACGGTAGTGTACCTGCAAGTAATGGAGTCGCCCTCTCTAAAGGTGTCTTTTAGACTAAAGTAGAGAGGGATGTGCATGATTGGCAGATCACTTGCTTAGGCAATTGAGTCAATCATGAGATGTCAAGTACCACACCAGATGTTGTTCTTGCATTACATGCAATAAGTTGATATTGATCCAATCCTGGAGAAACAGTCGGAAGCAGTTTTGGAACATAAGTGGCTGTTCTAGGGATATGATAACGGCTGCCTCTTTTAGGAGACGGTTATCATTCCAGGCTTCCAAGGTGACCTGGACGACAAGGAGGTTGTCAGAGTTATAGTTTTTCCCTCTGACGAGGGGCAGTATTTTGGACAGGTGGTCCGAGGCAATACTGAGGGTGGCATGGCGCAGGATACTGATTGAGTTCAGTTGACGATACAGTCGAAGAAGTTTGGATTTGGAGTTCATTTATGAGCTAAGTCCCATCAGACATCCAGACATTCTAAGACAGGTATTGCTCATTTCGGGAGATGGTTTTCTCCGCGAACTTGAGATATAGAGAGACATAGAAAGAAACATCAAGGCGGATCCACTCACTGAGGCTATTCCTCGACCGCAATAGTTTCACAAACGGGATTTGTGAGACTGACTAGTAGAGGAGTTGGGTGTTCGGTATCACACGGGCTGTGAGTATGCGACATCGCAATAATTAGCCTTGAGTGCAAGTGGGAGATTGTTGGAGATAGTGCCCTCAGAGTCAATTATTGGATCACAGGCACGTGATTGCAATGATTGAGGGAGGACCTATCCCGGTAGGACAGTCTTACTCGAGATGATAGTATGCTATCTGGTTTACCTTTATCATCGTGTACTGCTTTAGGTGACCTGAGAGGTCGCTATTGCACGTTGATAGAGCCCCTAGGATTCTTGCTTGACTGCCAGCAGTATGAGGGCGATCATATAAGTGAGAGCTGGAGTCTATAAGCACATCCTTAAAAGGTCCCTAGTCGTAGGAGTTTCGAGACAGAGCATCGATACTCCAGAGTAGACTAGTGTATACAGTCGAGACCCCGACGAGGGGCGGTGGCCGGTCTCACAAGCCACTGGTGTCAGTTGGATCACCTAAGATGTATACAGGTGCTCATTGGGTTATGAGTACACCGGACAGGACTCGCCGGGAACATGCTAGTTGGTCTTATACCTGACGTCAGATAGCAGTTCCCAGGTGACATGTGTACAGGTTAGTTCATCGACCTGGGGATCGTCATTTGTCTCGTGTGAGTTCCCACTGTACTTTGATTACTACCCTACCACGGCTCAAAGGAGTCGTGCAAACAGGTTTTAGTTGGGTACAGTCCCGAGCCACATGGAGGCAGTGAGCGGATCTTCGGGGGTTTCGTCTCTCCCGGTATTGGGGGTGAGGTCGCGCTGTGTCTAGGAGAGCCATTACACAAAGACCTTGGCCAAGGCAGGAGATTTACTGGTAGGTATTCCAGTAGTATCTCAGGGTGTTCTGGGCTACACTCCGACACGACTTGTACCGCTTTTGGGGGTCTGACTTTTACCAACCCCCTAGGCCCGCCATGCGATACTCATAGACGAACGGACCGGACTGCACGGATATTGTCACTGACAGGCTCAGTTGGGTGTCGGGGTGAGCTTCCTCATCGACGTCCCTTTTAGTCAATAGCTGGTGGCCCGTCACGTATTGGCTTATACCTCTGACGTGCTAGTGGTTAAATCCACAGCCATAGTATTGACGAGTCTTTAGAGTCCACCACACTTTCAGTTACTCAGCTTTCGGGCGAAACGCTGTAGAGGCCGTATGGAGATATGGCAGGGTCCGATCAGATACGTGCGGTATTGCACGGATCAGGATCGGACGGTTTGTACTAGTGGCCGTATAGATATATGGCAGGGTTCGATCAGATACGTGCGGTATTGCACGGATCAGGATCGAACGGATATTACTAGCCGGCTTTGGTTTAAGCCGGTCCTAGTTTAGTACAGTGTAGATTTTGTCTCTTTGCATTTGTATCCGGTCGGAATACAAATGCGAGTGTGTATGCACAGTATGGGGTTTTCCTGTAATTTATTACGGGACCAGTTTTCTGGAGTTGCCAGTTTGCATTCCGTTCCGGCCGGTTTTCCTTTGTTCTTTCCCGGCCGGACTTTTCCGATGGAGGGGGTTATTTGCAATTGTGCAAATAACATTTGTGGAAGGGGTTTCTTGTAAAAGATTGATTATGATAGCTTTCATTTCTTTTCAACCATGCTTTTGCTTTATGAGATTTGATTGTGATAAAGTGAGGGTATGGGTTCAATAGTATGAAGCATGGTGTATGTTTCTTTGTCTCTTGATGTGGTCACCCTTTCTACATCTCCTACACTCACCTCCCTTCTTGCTTCATATAGATTTTCCTCCACCATTATTCTCACTTGATGCATAAGTTTTTTCCATGGTTGAGTGAGAAGAAGATGAGAGCTTCATCTTTGAGAGTTTTCTTCTTTCTTGATCTCTTTTCATGCTAAGAAAAATGCAAGCACCATTCTTCTTATCTTGTTTCCTCCATCATCTACAAATGGCAACAAACCCCAAAGTGAGACATCCACTCTACACTACACTTCCTACAGCATATCTTGAGCATGTCGAGTTGCCGGCTTCATGCCCGAGTTGCCTCGGTATAGAGGCGGGAGCCCGTAAAAGATGCAGGCGACGTGGTGCCCTTCCGGCGAAGAGGCGACGACCGGAGATCCCGCGAGGAGATCGGAGTGGAGATGAAGACCGGAGGACTCGGATCAGTCGGTACATCTCTAACCCGTATTCTAGTTAGCTTAGACTTGTTAATGGTTACGATCCGGTTAAAGTGCGCGGTGGTGCCGGTTTGCTAAGTCCGCAAAAATTTAAGTTATTCACCGCTTCCGCATTCCGGCGTCGGTTTGACGGCCGGGGCGCCGCCGTGCACTTACAGAACGCTATGGCCGCACTTACTGGGCCAAAAGAAAACACTGAAACGTCCTCGGATGAACGCCAAGAGGAAGAAACCGACGCCGAATTCCTTCGTCGAATATTGGAAAAGAAGGACAAAGAGGCTGCTGAACAAGCAGCCAACATACAGCGTATGGGCCTCCTCTTCCAAGATATGATAGGGATGATGATACAACAGGATCCTCCGTCCGAAGAGCCCCCGGTCGTCCTTGGAGACGATAGGGGAGAGACATCAAATCCTCCGCCAGCTCTGTCAACGGCTAAAGAAGATACAATCTCCAAAGCTGATTTGGACGAGTACATAGCCCAGCAAATATGGGTTCATCATGCGATCGAAGCAGCCGGCCAGGTCGTAAAAACAGGGCGGCCATATCCAAGTTCGTACGACCAAATCAAGTACCCGCCGGGTTACACAATTCCCAAGTTCCACGTCTACAAGGGGACTGGCAATCCCCACCAGCATGTTGCCCAGTTCAGGGCGCTTTGCGGTAACACCGGCGGGGATGATAAGTTGTTGCTACGCTAATTCGTTGGAAGCTTATCAGATACGGCGTTCGAATGGTACTCTGAGCTCCCGAACAACTCTATTAAAACCTTCGCGGAGATGGAGCTGCTGTTTACTCAGCGTTTTGCAAGCGCCAGTGAACGCACCCCGATGACGGCACTGATTAACGCCAGGGTAAAGCCAGGCGAGACGTGGGTTCAGTACGCTATACGATGGCGGAACTTATGGTCGAAGTGTGAGCAGCGCATTGAAGAAGCTCCCGCGGTGGGTATGTTTGTGGGAACCCTTGATCCGCAAGCAACCATCTCACAATTTATGATGTTTTTCAAGCCAACTACCTTCCAGGCCTTGATTGACAAGCTAGCGCAAATGGATCAGATGGGCCATAAACCACCTCTTCCAAAGCCGGACTCCCGAAATGACAAAGGGAAAGGAAAGGCAATCGTTGTCGCTAATGCTCAACAACAACCGAGCGACTCGAAGCCGGTTGCTCGTCAAAATAATATGCGTCCGTACGTAGCCCTTGAGGAGAGGCTAGGACTTTCTTACTCCTTTCCCCGCGATAAAACGAGGAGGTTATTCGAGCTGGCGTTGCGCAACCGACTCATAAATCTGCCGGATCCAAAACGCCCGTTACAACCAAGTGACGTCAACGAGCCTAACTACTGTCCTTATCATCGAGTACTGGGCCATCCGATCAAAGATTGATACATTTTCAAAAATTGGCTTGAAAACCAGTATCGACAGGGCAAATTCGCGTTATCTGACAAATGGAAGGTGAATCCCCCGCAACCCCATACCTCTAAAGGGACGAATACACCGGGGACAACATGCTCCGTCGTTGAAGAAGCTCCTTGGGAGGTTGTATCATCAGCCAAGACAAAGAGGATGCTAAACGATCTTCAGACATGTCCAGCGATTAGGTGGAAGAACCCGTTGGAACCGCAGATCATTGAAGGGATATTGAAGCCACGTCCAACTCCAAAGACCGATGGTGGTGGCCCAAGCACTCGCAACTAGCCGTCAAAATCTTCGAAAAAGAAGAAGAAGAAATCTAAGAAGCCCGTGAAGCCTGGCGACAAGCGCACGGACTTGCAAAAACAAATTGAGGCGCTGGAGGAATACAACCAGAAGGCATGGACTCCCATTACACTCCAAGAGTTTCTCAGCCACGTCTTTCAAGAGGAAGGTGAGGGAGAAAGTTCGTCAGATGAATCTGAAGAATGCGCGGCAAGCTGTCGTGTGATTTCCCATTCGTTCATGGACGATGAGGAAACTCCTCGTACTGAAACGCTGGGGGCAGATCCTGAACCAAAAATTCTGGGGCTATCAGATGAAATGATTGACGCATTCCTTAATGAAGCTCGGCTAAAAAGTAAAGCCGATCGAGAACGCGAGACGGCTATATTTGAAAGGGCCAAACGCCAGCGACTTGATGAAAGAGCTGAGACGATCCCGCTGGAGCAAAACACCTCCGCTACCGACAAAAGCCAATTCAAGATGAGGAAAAAGTTCGCTAAGGCCATATCAATGGGCATGAAGCTACCATCCTCTGAAGGAAACATCACCGGTAAAGTGGAAACACACCCCTCCTATTGCTTATATCATCAAAAGATTTCGCACCCCACTCAAGAGTGCAAAGCTTTCGATAGATGGTGGCAAGGATACGTTGCACATCGACAACGCTTTAAGCGGGAAAAGCGTAAAACTCGTCAAGAGCAAAGAAATACGACCGAAGGGATTAAAAGAACTACCGGCAATTGTCGCATGGTTAACACTGGCGGGTCACAAATGCCTACATTCGGGAGCGATTCTGATGAAGAGCTGGAACTTGCCCCTCTCTTTAAAGAATCCACTTCGGGAAAAGAAGAAGAGCCAAAGGTTTACGAAAATATTCGGCTGCGGAATCGGACGCTGCCTGAAAACAACCTCGGGCCCTCAAACAGAAAAGATAAAGGGAAAGAAAAGGTCTCTGAAGATATCGTCTTAGATGACCAAGTTCTGGAGGAGCTAAGCGCCAACAACCCGCCGAAGAAGAATAAGGTGGATTACAACGTCTTAGCACATCTGAGAAAGCTGCCCTCACAGCTCAGCATTCTTGACGCCCTTTTGCTATCAAAAGAGGCGAGAGATTCGTTGATTAAGGCACTCCAAGATCTGGAACAATTCCAAGCATGCCTGGCCAAGGAAAAGATGAAGGATGAATTGGAGGAAGTGCACACGGCCGATGTCACTTTCGGCGACGAGGACCTTCTCCTTGGGACGTGCGAACACATTCGCCCCCTCTATGTCTCAGGATACTGCCACGATATTAAGATAGGCAAAATCTTGATCGACAATGGATCCTCCGTTAATCTCCTCAACGTGTGGGTGTTAAAAGAAATCTGCATGAGCGTCCAGCACCTTGCTCGGGACAAGATCACCGTCTCCGGGTTCGACTCCCAATCATCAAAGACTCTTGGATCTGTGATACTGACGCTATGCTTCGGGCTACTCGTCACGAACATTAAGTTCCACATCATAGACGCCAAGACATGCTACAACGCTTTGCTCGGCCGACCATGGTTACACGAGTACAACATCATCCCTTCTACACAACATCAGTGTATGAAGTATTTTAAGGCTGGTTTCGAGTATACCGTGACGGGAGAACTGAACCCGTTCTCTGTGAACGAGGTCCGCAAATATGAAGACACCAAATACTTCCTACCGGATTTCGAAGACACAGAGAAGTGTCACAAGCCGGAGAACAAAGCTAACGCCACCATCCCTGTCTTCGGCAGTAATACCGAGGAAGAAGAGGAGATAGTGTATTCGGGTCCGCCCCAACACAACAAGCCAGGACCGTCCACTCCTACGCTGGTCTTTGGTAGTGATTCGGAAGATGAGGTCCATGTCGTATTCTCTGCTCGGTCTTCAATACAAGCTTCCGCTGACGAAGAGCAAAGTCTACAAGTCGCTATGGTGCCGCTTAAACATTATAAAGAACTGGATGAGCTCAGTATCGACAGTGTAGAGGAGCTGCAGACGTTCTATATCCCTTCCAGGCGAAAAGGCGAAAAAGCAATTCTATTCTACCGCTCTGAAGAAAACAAAGGGGAGAAAGAAATCTGGCACGGGACAGATCCTACGCTGGACAGACTTCAACCCATCCGTCTACCCAGATATTATACAGAAGGCTTGAAGAAGCTGTTGAAGCGCCAAGGGATACCCTTCCAACAGACCGTTAGAAAGGCCAAATTCTATGACAGGGTCTGGAACGTCCCCGGAACTCAGCATAAGCTTGCTAATGGGAGAATGGAGACAATCGGGCTCGGATACATTCGCTCCAAGAAACGAGAGCCGTTCCGCGACTGTTACGTCGTGCACAACTTCAATGAAGAAGCGGGTGCTTAATAGGAGGACGCCAATCCTGAATCGGTAAAAGTTCCATATGCAAAAGTGCTCGGTCTGTCGTTTGAAGAACAAATGGACAGGCTTATAAGGGAAGCTGGTCAAAAAGTCCGAGATGATCACAACCGCGAGACGGCCATCTACGAGAAAGCCAAAACGCAACGCCTCCTTCAACAGGCCGTCAAAGATGAAAGTGTCACCCCCTGTCAACCTGTTATAAAAAAGGCTCGACGCAGAGGCGGAAATAAGTCGAAAGGCCAAAAAAGCGCTCAACAGCAACAAAGCAGGGCTAAGAAGCCATGCAAACGAGAGTCGAGCGTTATTGATCTATCCCTCATGAAGAAAATGGGTCGAGCGTACTCGTTTCCCCGGGACAAGACGAAGAAGATACTTGATCTTGCTCTAAAACATCAAATGCTTACACTGCCAGAGACCAAAAACCCCGAACAAGCAGGCGAAGTCTCTGACCCAAATTATTGCTCTTACCATCGAGTAATAGGGCATCCTCTCGAAGACTGCTTCACCTTTAAGAATTGGGTCGAAGATCAGTATCATCTCGGCAAATTCGCTCTGTCCGACAACTGGAGGGTAACACCGCCACAAAAGCATGAACCCAAAGCCACGAGAACAGAACCAACTCCACATTGGGATTGGAAGCGGATTCGCACCTGTCACATGATAACAATATTAAAAGAAGAGCCCGAGAACATGGACAGTCGTCCCTGGTGCTTCGAAAACAGCAATGATGAGGTGATCTCAGAATTTCCGCCAGCTCCGAAAGAACTGGAGGATGGAATACATACCACTGCAGATAACCTCAAGAAAATTGAGTTGGGAACGGAGAGCGACCCGCGACCGACATTTATTAGTGAGCTGCTGTCTGAAGAGAAGGTGGCTTCGTTAAAAGACCTGCTTACGCAGCACAAAGATTGCTTCGCATGGAACTATTCCGAAATGCCGGGATTAGATCCAGAAATTGCTGTGCATAAATTGGCGATATCTCCGAACGTCAAGCCGGTCAAGCAAGCGCCAAGAAGAATGCGGCTCGAGCTTGAGATGAGCATCAACGCTGAGGTAAAGAAGCTGATCGACTCCGGCTTTATTCAGGAGGTTCAATATCCTGAATGGATCGCCAACATCGTCCCGGTGATGAAGAAAAACAGGACGGTGCGCATATGCGTGGATTTTCGGGATCTCAACAAAGCCTGCCCGAAGGATGATTTCCCGGTGCCAGTCACCGAACTGATGATAGACAATACGTCCACTCATGAGGTTTTCTCCTTCATGGACGGCTCATCAGGGTATAATCAAATAAAGATGCATCCCGAAGACCAGAAGCACACCGCCTTCAGGACTCCTTTGGGTATATTCTGCTACAAGGTGATGCCCTTCGGTTTAAAGAATGTCGGTGCTACTTATCAGAGGGCCATGACGAAGATCTTCAATGACCTTATACATGAAATCGCCGAATGCTACATCGACGATCTTGTGGTTAAGAGCAAATCATATGAGAAACATCTCGAGCATCTGAAGACCATATTTCACCGCCTTCGGCAATACAACTTGAAGATGAACCCTCTTAAGTGTGCATTCGGAGTTTCCTCGGGCAAATTTCTAGGATTCATCGTCCGACACCGAGGTATCGAAATAGATCCGTCGAAGATCAAGGCGATCATGGAAATGCCTCCGCCGAGAACTCTCAAACAGCTGCGGTCTCTCCAAGGGAAGCTCGCATACATACGGCGATTTATAGCCAATCTTTCAGGCAAGTGCCGTCCTTACAGTCACCTGATGAAGAAGGGAACTCCATTCGTCTGGGATCAAAAATGCCAAGGTGCACTAGACGAGATCAAACAATACCTGCAGAACCCGCCTGTGTTGGCTGCTCCGGTCAAGGGAAAACCCCTCATTCTTTATACAACCACCCTCGAAGGTTCCTTAGGCGCATTATGGGCACAAGAGAACGATCAAGGGAAAGAAAGAGCACTCTATTACTTAAGTCGAGTTCTGCTGGGGGCAGAAAGCAACTACTCCCCCATTGAAAAACACTGCCTGGCGTTGATCTTCGCGATAACAAAGCTCAGGCACTATGCGTTGGCGCATGAGGTCCGTCTCATTTCGAAGGTGGACCCTCTTAAATATTTAATGTCAAAGGCCATATTGACGGGACAACTCGCTAAATGGGCCCTGCTCTTGATGGAGTTCTCGATAACCTATCAGCCTCTCAAGGCAGTAAAAGGCCAGGACATCGCCGATTTCCTCGCTGAGCACCCGATACCCGCCGATTCTCCTTTAAATTGCGATCTTCCAGATGAACATGCGTTTGATGTGATCGACGGTGGTGATACTCAATGGGAACTTTATTTCGATGGAGCATCTTCCCTGAAGAAGCGCAGACAAAACGCCCCTATAATCAAATCGGGGGTAGGCCTTATCTTCGTGACTCCACAATGAGGGATAATGCGCTTCGCTTTCTCCTTAACAGAGCCAAGGACAAATAACGAAGCCGAATACGAAGCTTTGATAGCAGGCCTCGAGATCTCCATTGACATGGGAATTGAAAACCTCCTCATATACGGAGATTCTCAACTGGTCGTTAGTCAAGTAAACGGCGACTACCAAACGTGCAAACCGGAGTTGGTGAAATACGGTGAAAAGGTGCAACAACTGTTGACCCAAATTCCCTCCTATACTTTAGAAAGCATACCGCGCGCGGAAAATAGCAAAGCAGACGCATTAGCCAAGCTCGCTGAAGAACTGGCTGACGAGAACCTCAATGACGTCAGAATCGTGGTGCAAAGTCGTCAAGTGCTTGCCCCGGCAGAAATATCTCCGGAATCATCCGAAGAGAAGGGAGTGGCTGAACAGACGACCTTGCAAATAGAAGACCGAGAAAAGGTTGAGGATTGGAGGGAAGTCTTCATAGACTACTTTAAGTCCCACCGAATGCCCGAAGATGCGTCCTCAAGACATCAGCTCATGAAACGAGCTCTATCTTTCGCCTTCGTCAATGATACTCTGTACAAGAGGTCATTTGATTCTCTATGGTTGAGATGTCTGGGACCTGAAGAAGCAAAAAGAGTCGTTCAGGAAGTTCATGACGGACTCTGTGGTTCTCACCAAGCGGGCCCGAAGATGAAGTTGAAGATCAAACGGATGGGCTACTACTGGCCCACGATGATTCAGGACTATCTCGAATATGCAAAGCAATGCCACTCATGCCAAATCCATGGGGACTTCATCCACCAGCATCCAAATCCACTGCATCCGACAATGGCTAGCTGGCCGTTCGAGATGTGGGGAACTGACATAGTCGGCCCTATCGAACCAGCATCGTCTAGGGGACATCGTTTCATCCTGGCGACGACTGACTACTTCTTTAAATGGGCAGAGGCAGTACCACTGAGGGAAGTTAAGACGGAGAATATCCTCCATTTCTTCAAGACACACGTCATATATCGGTTTGGGACGCCGAGACGGATCATCTCCGACAACGGGCCAGCCTACAGAAGCCACAAGATCAGTCGCTTCGCACAGCAGCATAACATAGACTGGAGATATTCCTCGGTTTATAATCCGCGAGCCAACGGACTAGCTGAGGCCTTCAATAAGACCTTAACAAAGATTATGAAGAAGAAAGTATCCCGAAATAAGAGAGACTGGCACAAGAGACTGCAAGAGGCTCTTTGGGTGTACCGAACTACGTTCAAGACGGCCACAAACACAACGCCGTACGCATTGGTATTTAGGACGGAAGCAGTACTCCCCCTTGAGATAGAGTTACCCTCTCTACGAGTGGCAGTCCACTACGAGCTGACGGACGAAGAAAATGCTCACTTTCGGCTTGAGGAGCTTGACGCCCTTGATGAAACCCGGCTCATAGCGCAACAGAATCTGGAAGCTTATAAAGCAAAGATGACGCGCTCATATGAAAGATTGACCCGACCGAGGACATTCTGCCAAGGCGAACTTGTGCTAGTGGTCAAAAGGCCTATGATTCCCAATCGCGCCAAGCGAGGAAAGTTTGATCCAAACTATGAAGGCCCATACATCATAGATAAGGTCTACCAGGGTAGGGCCTATCTACTCATGGACATGCACGGTGAAAGGCCTTTCAGGCCAATAAACGGTCGCTTCCTAAAAAGATACTGCGCTTAATGAGCCACAGCCTAGGTCAATGGTAGATAATGACGACTATGTCCGCTCGCTATCTTCCTAAGCTCAAGCTTTATAAGCAATAGCCGGCCTTCTTCATGGCGGACTGAAACGTCCTTAAACTAATAGCGGACCGAAACGTCTTTAAACTACTGTCGCAGCATCCTTAGGCTGACGAGATGAATAAAAAAAAGAATAAAAATATATATATATATATATATAAAACGGTATGTCCATAAGCAAAAAGGGCACGGATGAAAACCCGAAAGGGCTCCGTGAGTAAAAACAGCAGGGCTACCGGCGAGTGTTCGTGAAAACCCGAAAAGGCGCGACCTCGTAAAAAAAAGAGAGAAGAAGAAAATAAATAAAATATATATATATAAAATAAAAACGGTATTTCCATAAGCAAAATGGGTACGGATGAAAACCCGAAAGGGCTCCGTGAGTAAAAACAGCAGGACTACCGGCGAGTATTTGTGAAAACCTGAAAGGGCGCAACCTCATTAAAGGACACTTACAGGGTCCTCTCGATCTTGTAAGGAGAAACCACCCGCGTGAGATCCTTACGACTCACAAAGAGAGCAACACACTTAGGGATCCTCACGATTCCTAGGGAGAAAATACACTCGCGAGATCCTCACGACTCGTGAGGAGAACTCTCTTATGGGACCCTCACGGCTCATAAGATTTGAAAGTCTTAAGTTACAGAGACCTAAACCTGTGCTTAAGCAACCCCCACAACTTCCAATATTGCCCTACAAGTGGCTCAATACTGGCCCTTGTATACAATCCACGGGCGCGAATAAACATTTCCCTAACCAAGTCCCGTCCATGACTGGGATATGTTTGCATGACCCTTGTAGGTCCTCTCGACTTACAAAGAGAAAACCCTCTTGTAGGATCCATACGACTTACAGAGGAACATACACTTAGGAATCCTCACGATTCCTATGGAGAAAATACACCTACAAGATCCTCACGACTTGTAGGGAGAAATACCTTTGTGAGACCCTTACGGCTCATGAAGTTAAAAGCCTTAATCGACAGCGTCTTAACCCTGTTCGCTAAGCCACCTTTGTTCGACATCGATGGAGGCAAATGATGATTCGCTCCTAGCAAAATCCCGGTTGTAGCGGTGCTGATGCCGAAATCGGTGTCTAATTTCAGGTTTACGGCGAAAAGCCAGTAGGCCGCACATGCATACGAGATAGCCGAAATGATGGGGCGGCTTGCAATAAAAAGTAGCAAGTAAAATGTATGCATGCAAAATAGCCGAAATGATTGGGCAACTCGCAATAAAAAGCAGCGAGTGAAAACAAAATAAACAGCCGAAATGATTGGGCACCGTGAAAAATATCCGAAATGATTGGGCAATCGCGACCTTCACGATATAAAAGCTGAAATGATAGAGCATCGCGGAAATAAAAAAAATGAAGATAAAGCTTTGGCCCTACAGTTAAGATCACATCGATCCCTGTATACAATCCAAGGGCGTAAACGAAGAAGGAACCATACTTCCCCAGCAGGCTTCGCCTGAAAATGAAGTCAAATCTCAAACAGTTCGTCCCAACGCCGAAGAAATCAGTGTCTTCAGCAAACTCCTCAACTCACGGATACAAACACTCCTTGACGAGAGCCTCCTGATCCGTGTCGACTCGCAGAGCAACCAGTGCCTCCATGGGAAATTCTCGACTCGTTTCAAACCCCAAGGAAACAAATAATCCTTAGCGCTAGGAAAACAAATAATCCCTAGCAAACACCTCAACTCACGGATACAAACACTCCTTGACGAGAGCCTCCTGATCCGCGTCGACTCGCAGAGCAACCAGTGCCTCCGTGGGAAATTCTCGACTCGTTTCAAACCCTAAGGAAACAAATAATCCTTGGCGCTAGGGAAACAAATAATCCCTAGCAAATACCTCAACTCATAGATACAAATACTCCTTGACGAGAGCCTCCTGATCCGCGTCGACTCGCAGAGCAACCAGTGCCTCCGTGGGAAATTCTTGACTCGTTTCAAACCCCAAGAAAACAAATAATCCTTGGCGCTAGGGAAACAAATAATCCCTAGCAAACACCTCAACTCACGGATACAAACACTCCTTGACGAGAGCCTCCTGATCCGCGTCGACTCGCAGAGCAACCAGTACCTCCGTGGGAAATTCTCGACTCGTTTCAAACCCCAAGGAAACAAATAATCCTTGGCGCTAGGGAAAAAAATAATCCCTAGCAAACACCTCAACTCACGGATACAAACACTCCTTGACGAGAGCCTCCTGATCCACGTCGACTCGCAGAGCAACCAGTGCCTCCGTGGGAAATGTTGGAGATAGTGCCCTCATAGTCAATTATTGGATCGCAGGTACGTGATTGCAATGATTGCGGAGGACCTATCCCGGTAGGACAGTCTTACTCGAGATGATAGTATGCTATCTGGTTTGCCTTTATCAGTCGTGTACATGTTCAGGTGACTGATTGCATGTTGCACTTTGATAGAGCCCTTAGGATCTTGCTTTACTACCAACAGTATGATGGCGATCATATACGTGAGAGTTGGGTAGTTTATATGCATATCCTTAATTGTGGTCCCTAGTCGTGGGAGTTTCGAGACAGGGCATCGATACTCCGGAGTAGACTAGTGTGTACAGTCGAGACCCCGACCAGGGGCGGTGGCCGGTCTCACAAGCCACTGGTGTCAGTTGGATCACCTAAGATGTATACAGGTGCTCATTGGGTTATGAGTACACCGGACAGGACTCGCCGGGAATCTGCTAGTTAGTACTATACCTATCGTCGGATAGCAGTTCCCTGGTGACATGTGTACAGGTTAGTTCATCGACCTGAGGTCGTCATTTGTCTCGTGTGAGTTCCCACTGTGCTTTGATTTCTACCCTACCACGGCTCAAAGGAGTCGTGCAAACAGGTAGTTTTTGGGTACAGTCCCGAGCCATATGGAAGCACGTGAGCGGATCGGCAGGGGATTCGTCTCTCCCGGTATTGGGGGCGAGGTCGTGCAGTGTTTAGGAGAGCCATTACACAAAGTCCATGGCTATGGCAGGAGATTTACTGGTAGGTACTCCAGTAGTATCTCAGGGTGTGATTGGGCTTCACTCCGACACGACTTATACTGCTATTAGGGGTCTGACGTTGCTAGCCCCCTAGACAGATATGCGATACTCATTGACGAACGGACCGGACTGTATATACATTGTCACTGTTAGGCTCAGTAGGGTTTTCCGGATGAGTGCGCTCATCGGCATCCCTTGAGGTCAGTCCATGGGCAGCCGTTATGCATTGCTAGTGCCGCTGACGGTTTGTGGTTAAACCCACTGCCAGGGTGCTGACGAGTCATTAGAGTCCCCCACAGACAGTTTCCCAAGTTCGGGCGAAACGTTGTAGAGGACGTATGGTTTTATGGCAGGGTTCGGAAAATGCACGTGCGTTTACGCACGTGTCGATTTTCGGACAGGTGATACTGGTCGGCTTTGGTTTAAGCCGGATCCGAGTATTATATTGAGTAGGTATAATATCTTTGTCTCAGTTGCATTTATATTCGGTCGTAATATAAATGCAGGTATATTTATACAGTTTCGGGGTTATCCTGAAAGTCGTTTCAGGATCACTTTTGGAAGTTGCCAGTTTCCAGTTTTCTATCAGCCGTCTTTTAACATTCGGTTAAAGACGGATTTGTCTTTTCTTGAGATGAGTGTGGATTCTTCTAGAAGGTTCTAGAAGAGGTGACTAGGATTAATTGGTGTTAAGTTTTCATTGGTTGCATTTAATGGTTCATTAATGCTTGATGAGGTGTTTAAGTGATTCATCCTTTATCATTAAAGCTTCTTGTTTTCTTAAAGATATTTTTAAAGTGAGAAGGTTTCTCTTGTGGTCACCCCCCTCTCCTACGGTCACCTCCCTCTTGCTATATATGGCTTGCCCTCTCTCTCTCCTCATTCTCTCTCTCACTTGAGTTTTCATTTGCTAGAAAAGATTATGATAGGTTTTATCGGTGTATGGAATTTTACAGTCCATTTCATTCCATCACCCGATTTCCACTGCAACTTCATTAACCGATCGTCCACGGATTTGGACGAAGTGAGACAAAGTCATCTACTCATTCTCTACATCATTCTTGGTCGTCTCTTTTAGCAAACTTGACGATCGAGTTGCTCGAGTCAGAGGCGGGAGCCCGTTTAAAGAACCGATCATGTGGTGCCACCTCGACGAGGAGATCGGAGATCGACGAGATCGGAGCAGCCGCAACGGAGCGTGGGATGATGGTTGAAGAACGAAGGACTCGGATCGTTCGGTATAACATTCCTACACTCTTTACAGTTTGTTAGTTTAGCAATAATGGCAGATCCGGGTTAAAGTATACGATAGCGCCAGTTAAAAAGTTTTTGTTCCGTATTTGGCGTCTGTAGACGGCCGGGGCGCTAGCGTAGACTTACAGGAAATTCTCGACTCGTTTCAAACCCCAAGGAAACAAATAATCCTTGGCGCTAGGGAAACAAATAATCCCTAGCAAACACCTCAACTCACGGATACAAACACTCCTTGACGAGAGCCTCCTGATCCGCGTCGACTCGCAGAGCAACTAGTGCCTCCGTGAGAAATTCTCGACTCGTTTCAACCCCAAGGAAACAAATAATCCTTGGCGTTAGGGAAACAAATAATCCCTAGCAAACACCTCAACTCACGGATACAAACACTCCTTGACGAGAGCCTCCTGATCCGCGTCGACTTGCAGAGCAACCAGTGCCTCCGTGGGAAATTCTCGACTCGTTTCAACCCCAAGGAAACAAATAATCCTTGGCGCTAGGGAAAAAAATAATCCCTAGCAAACACCTCAACGCACGGATACAAACAATCCTTGACGAGAGCCTCCTGATTCGCGTCGGCTCGCAGAGAAACCAGTGTCTCCGCGGGAAAATTCCCGATTCGTCTCAACTTGCAAGATGAAGCCTCAGGCAGAAGGAATTAAAAAACTTGCTTCTTGAACAATGGGACCCTGCAAGTCGATCTAAAACGGTCTCTTGCATACTATTCATGGGTCTCACTCTCCAAAGTCGAGTTTCGACAAGGAGGGAGACAACCGCTTACGGGCCCTCTCGACTCGTAAGAGGGAAAAATTCTCTTATAGGATCCTTACGACTTATAAGAGAAAACCACACTTAGGAATCCTCACGATTCCTAAGGAGAAAACCCACCTACGAGATCCTCTCGATCCGTAGGGAGAAAAATCTCTACGAGACCCTCACGGCTCATGGAGTTGAAAAGTCTTGGGCAGCAGATCTGAACCTGTAGCCTAAGCCATCATATCTCATGAAGAAATCAAGATGCTTACTCTATTATCTGCCAATTGTGACAGCATGCTGATAATAAGAAAGGAAAAGGCAAAGAAACAGTACAAAACATTGAAAAGAAAAATATGTATCTTTATTGAATGTAGTCAAGTACAATATGAAGCGTACAAAAGAATAAAGAATGGATACATATTACTTAAAAAGAAAAATTTTACAAGTGCCTAGATACAAGGAGAATTACTGAGAAGGAAGCATCTTGCATAGATCTAGCAATTGTTCGCACAATTCTTTCCCCACTTTCTCCTGATTTGCTACCACCGCCAGCTCCGCCTCCACTTGGGCCTGTTGCTGCAAGACAGACGCAAGTTGTTCCCTGACGGCCTGATAAGCAGCTTCCCGACCTGGGGTATCACGCTCAGCTACATCAAGCTTTCGCTTCAAGTTTAGCCCATGGGAGATGCGCTCCAGGAGACCCTCAAAGATAGCCTTCACTTGGGCAGCATTCGCTTCAACCTCAGCACGCAGACGGGCCGTTTCGCTTGAGGTCTCTTGGCATCCCCTTAGCCTTAAAGCTGCTTCTTGTTCCAAGTGGTGGACATAAGAAGCGCTTCCCTCGATCCATGCTGCTCTTTCATTGCTCGCGGCTAAAGTCTCGGGGGCGAGACGCATCGACTCCAGCTGATGCAGGCGAGCCTCGATCTCCGTACAATGGTTAACCCAAGATGCGATGATGCCCTCGTCATGGAAATTCATGAGTATCACCAGGATCGGGTTAACCACTGTAGCAAAATCCGCAGCAGAAGTAGGGGTCTTGACATCGAGCTCCTCAATGTAGTCGCTCAAGATGCGCAAGCTGTTCGCGGCGCCTTTCGAAGATGGACATCTCAGGAAAGGACCTGCCGGCATTGTGATGCGAGACTCGAAGGGTGCCGAGACCGGAACGATCGCTGAAAAGAAACAAGATGTGATCAGATGACAGTTCAGGAAATAAAAAAAGGGGAGTTATCAATGTAATAGTCGCTGTACCAGCTGAGGCAGGTGGCAAGGCCGGAAGGGTCGGCGGCACAGCCGATCTTTCATCCCCTCCTTCGATTTGTAGCACTGCAGTCGAGATGAGAAAAAAAGGGGTTTAGAAGTAATTCCATCAATAAAGAAAGAAGGATATCAATGGAAATCATACTCACCAACACCACCAGAGAAAGAGGCAAGTTCGGATGGGAAGGAGAAGTGTGGGAGCAACACTTGATATAGATGATCAAAGAACACTCCTGAAAAGATATAACAGTGCGACTTTAGTACACAAATTATGTGTTTGAAAGATAAGGTTAATAAACTGCAAACCCATACCCTCCAACATCTTCGACGGTATGAGAGAGGGTTGAGAGGTGACCACCGCCAAGGCAGTCGTTGAAGGCGCTCCCTCGAGCAGTGGGGCATCAGCGATGGCTGCACCTGCGTTACGAAAAAAGGTGAACTTGTCAGAAAGGATTGTAAGGTAAAGAAAGACAGCAACTTGGGATTTACCTGATGAGCTGTCGGCTGAAACGGAGGCGACTCCCTCCTCCATTGACATGAGGCCACCGCCCGTGGCCTCATCACCCGACTCGATAGGGACCGTTGTCGTGCTCGCGAGACCTGGAGACGACAGAAGATCGTACACGGGGAGGGCAATGATTGGAGCGTTGCCGGACTCTTGGGAGAGAGCGGCTAACTCTTCCCCAAGAGTCGTACCCATCTCACCCGCTACCTCTGCGGGCTCCGCGGTCTCCATCGGCTCATCCGCCGTCACCATAAGGTCGCCGACCTCAAGCGCCTCGTCCGCCACCATCCTGGGCTCAGTTATAATGATCATTTCATCTGTCACCACTTCAGGTTCGGCATCAATGACCTTCTCGGCTGCAGGCCCCTCAACCTCCACCTCAGGCTCCAAAGCCTCAACAACGTTGCCCACCGTCGGCTCGGGTTCGGCAGGTGCCGCCTCCTCTGCTTCCTTGGGTTCAACAGTCTCCGCCTCCCCCTCGGTCGGACTTGGCCCAGCAAGATAAGATATATAAGAACCGATGGCATTAAAATTCTTACAACAAAAACTCTGAGAGGATTATTACCTGAAGTGGATTTACCGTTTGCGCTCCGAACTGCGCACGCCACTTGTCTGCGAGCAGTAGATAGGGCTACAGGGGCCTCTTCAGATGGAGTATCAGCACGAGGGGCGGTGCTAGGGCCCGCTCCATAGCCAAGGCAGCCCTTCGTGCCTTTGCTTAGCGCCTCGACCGCTTCCGTTCCTCCCGGGCTGTCATGATGGACCTCCTGGACGCTTCCTTCATCGAAGCATCGTTGTCCTCATTTAAAGATGCCTCCAGAGCCTTTAAGACGTCTCTCATCGGCTCTTCAAGACGAACCTCCTGCAGTGGTCCAGAAGAAGCAAGAATATCGGCAGCTAGTAGAACATCGGCGTCACTTGGCGGAAGCAGCATTGAGGTTCCTGTGATAAAAAGGGAGAGATTAGATCAACCATAACACAAGGGAAATGAAAACTTGATGAGTTGAAACTTACTAAGGCCTATGGACGCTCTGAGACGTTCTTCCTCTTGGAAAGTCTTCAGAGAAGCGGCGATGGCTTCCTCGGTGGTGATGCCTGTTGGAAGACAAAAAAAAATAATATTAGTCAAAGGCAATAATAAAAGATATGATGTAATTAGTGATTACCTGATGCTGCAAGCTTAGCCAGCCATGCGTCGCGCCTTGCCAACCGCTCCGAAGCTGCAATGGCAGCCTCCAAGTTCGTGTCATCTGGTGGCATGACTAATCCCTCATTAGTCCCGTATTCACTCAGGACCTCGGCATAGGGAGCATGGGGTTCATGACCGAACACGACGTCTGCGGCAAAGAGCGACTTCTTTTTCTTTTGCCCGCCAACCCTAGGTGAGCGCGGGATCGACTTACGTTTAGCAGCCACCTTGGGACAGCAGGTCCCGATGTCCGCACCCACGCCAGACTTCGGCGATGCTACAACCACTGCCTCCACTGGAGCACAGGGCGCTGGAGGTGCATCCGCGATATCGGGGAGCGGCAATCCGTGCGAAGGGCTTTGCGCACGCGGTGGTCCGACTCTGTCATCTGTCAATGGGGGCACTATCGGAGTCCTCGGCACCAAAGGAGCTTTGCGGTCACTGCCTGGAGGTACACCTTTACGGTCGACCAAAACCCGCCTCTCTTCCTTTATAACGGCACCCGTGGAATGGTTGTACCATTCTTTGTATACATTGAGGAGTCGTGGGGCGCAGACTGGCGCACTGATAAAAAAATGAGAACCCGTGTTCAGGCGCATAAAGTGATGCAGCGTGTTCTTCATCCCTTCTTCAGTGGCGGTGGGTTCCAGTAGAAAAGCTTCCAAAGGTATCCCTTTATCGTAGCCCAGTTGTTGGGCGAAACGATGCGGATTATATCTCATGAAAATCGCCGCACCGTTCTGCCTGAAGACTAGGAAGCCCGGTCTGATGGAGTATAAGTGGAGGGTCTCCCGGGCCGTCAAAATTGAGGCTCCATCCTTAAAGGAGTCTTGTAATGGTCGCACCGCAGTGGTGGACGCCTTCCCAATGGTTAATACCTTGTCGATGAAGGACATCCCGGCTCCAACGGTGTGAGGGCGAAGCAGTAAACCCCTGGCGTTCCGTGGGGAGGGGGTCACAATTGATGCACTGATCAGTTGTATAATGCAAAGGAAACCGCACTTGTCGAAGAACGAGGGCCTTTTGTGCATGCCAAAGACACCCGCCGTGTGTAGCTCAAGCCACGATATAAAGTAGTGCATCGGGAAGACCACGTGCAGTACCCCAGGCTCATTAGCATCCGCTGCTCGACTGAGGCCGTGATATAAGTGCGCCAAGCCGGCGATTCCAACGGCCACCTTTACCCTGATAGTCATTCAGTGGGCTGGGTAAAAAACAGAGGGCCGCATGCGGTGAGAGTGCGTTGGAATCGCAAACCAACTCAACCATAACCCGAGAAATCCTAAGAAAAAGGCCTCCTCATCCATTCCAGGGGCCGCAATCTCTTCAAAAGACACAGTCGGGAAGTCCGAAAGGAAAAAAACCCTTTTGATCTATCTCCTTCTCCGGCAGGTTATCCACACCTAGGCCGAAAGGGTCATCCAGGGTGGCAAACTTGGCAGCTTCTGATGAGAGGACGCTTGGGCGAAGGAAACGAGCGATGAAATCCTCAAAATTAACTCCTCGACTCCCATGTTCGATAAAAAGGGACTCATAGATGTTCAACACCTTAATCAAGCTTGGGAATTGGTGTTGAACAGCATTCTCCGGCGTGAGCCCCCTTACCATTGGCTTAGCACTACTCATCTGTCGGGAGCAACTCCTCATAATGTTCCCCCATGACTGGTAAACCGGATACCTCCGTGAACTCCTCCAAAGAGATTGACACTTCCCGATCCATGGCAAGGAAAGTGTGGGTAGGAATGTTCCACTGCTCCAAGAAAGCCTTGAACCACCAAGTAGGGAGCGTGGGATACTGGAAGAGAGAGACGTAGACCGCGGTGTACAGTCCTAACCTTATCAACTGTGACTTCTTCGTCGACAGTATATACCGGGCCCATGGCAGATAGCCGATCGGGTGGCGGGGGATCAGACCAATGTTATATGATTGCCCCCAGGGTCTCGCCTCGCCCTGACAGATACGGCGTCCTAGGATATCCAAGACCATAGGACGCTGGACCGGAACCGCATCCATAGCGGGATGAAGAAAGCCCTTCGCGGTCCAATCCACCATCTCCACGGCGTACTGCACCGGGGGTGGGCTGGCATAATGAATCGCCGTGATGGGTTCTGACGGCACTGAGCATGTGAAGCTGCGTCGACCCATAATGATCTGGTTATACCACGACCCCCAAAGGTGGAGACTCTTGTACTCCGGGTCGTACTCTTTAATCATGGCCAGGACTTCACGGTCCAAGGGCGCCTCGGGAAATCTCTCCTCCGAGCGGACGAACGGGAATGAAGTGTCTAGAGACATGATTGCTGCAAAAGAAATTAGCCGTTAGTGTTGTAATTCCAACGCTTGGCGTTTTAAAAAAAATGCATTAATTAATTAATTAAATTAAAATTTATTAATTACACCACATAGCAGTGCAGTGGGTAGGAGACCGAAGGGGGACCCACAAAATCTGGATGACAATACGTCAGTCAATAAGACAAACTCATCATTGGATGAGATTGTCAGTTGGTCCCTAGGAAAACATTCCCACTAATAATTATAATAAAAAAATCCCTAGGGACAAGGAGAAAATCTCCTCTTTCAAAGCAAAGCTCTGTCACAGAGTGACACTTGTAAAACTTTGGTCTCAGGGAAACAAGATTCCTTAAAAGAGCCTAGCTCTGTGGTAATGGTGAGAAAATTTATTTAAAATTCCTAAAGAAATTAAAAACATTTTGAAGACCCTTAGAAATTCTTCACTTTTTAGATCAAAAAGATCTATTTTTGGATCCATGAGCAAAGCTCTACTCATGGGTCAAAACCCATGAACAAGATCTCTCCAGATCTATGGATTCATAAGAGCAAAGCTCTGTTGGTGAAACCCAAATGGGGATCCCTTTAGATCAAAAGATCTGTGAGAGCAAAGCTCTTTGGTTAAGATTAATTAAATTAATTGATTTAATTTAATTTTTACCTAAAGTTCCTAACTCTGGGAATGAGCAAAGCTCTGAAGTTTTTAAGCAAGAGCAAAGCTCTAGAAAATCAAAAATCTTGAAATGGTGAGATTTTTCTAAGGGCCAGAGGTCCTATTTATAAGGCGCTTGCGCCCCTTCAGCTCACCCCTTGATCCAACGGTCAGGAGCTTACCACCGCTGCACTCAAGTGCGCGCCACGTGAGCGCAATGTTGGGGGGGCATTTGTTTCCCCCAATCAGAGCAAAGCTCTGTTGGAAATTCAAAATTCAAATTTTGAAGCAACGCTTCAAATCTCGGGTGCAACGAGCCACGTGTCGAGCGCAGATGCATCAGCGCAGCGTCCAAGGCAGCGCACCCAATCAGAGCAAAGCTCTGTTTAAAGCCAAATCAAAGGAAGCAACGCTTCAGTTGCGCAAGCACTGCGCTGCGCAACACGTGTCAGCGCAGACGCGCTAGAGCAGTTGCACTGCGCTCTGCGCTGTGCGACACGTGTCAGCGCAGATGCGCTAGCGCAGTTGCGCTGCGCGCTGCGCGACACGTGTCAGCGCAGTTACGCTGTGCGCTGCGCGACACGTGTCAGCGCAGATGCGCTAGCGCAGTTGCGTGCGCTGTGCGCTGCTTACCACGTGTCACGCGTTGGGGCGTTTGCGCCAAACAGAATTAAGATTTCAAAGAAATCTTTCTATTCTTGTTAAAACAAGAAGATTTTCTTCTGTAAAACAGAAGCCCTTGGATCAAAGATCCAACGGTGGGGAAAATTCCCCAAATCACTCAGAGAAAAATCTCTTTAACAAATTTAACTAATTTATGGGCACTATAAAAAGAATCCTAGACCTCAATTCAAAGGCATGAACATTCTTGAAAAAATCAAGAGCTTCAAACAGAGAGAACTCTGAGAAAAATTTCAAGGAAAAGGTAAAAACCTTCACGAGAGAGAAGAAACTTCTTTTAATAAATGATTGATCTAAAAACCAGATCAATGATTTTCATATAATAAACGGTGCTTTGCACTTTTATGAACTTTTGGTTCTTGAAAAAAAAATAAAAAAAAACAAAATAAAGAACAGTGCTTTGCACTTTTTATGAACCATTGGTTCTTTGAAATAAGAGAAACAAGAAAAACTTGTTTTCTTTGATCTAAATTAGATCAAGAAATCAAACAGTGCTTTGCACATTTTCATGAACCATTGGTTCTAAAAAAGATTCTCAAATTATAGTGCCTTGCACTTGCAAACTACGCTGTTGCGGTTCTGGATTGGCGCAAGCCACCAGAGAGCGCCACGTGTCAGCATCTGAACCATTTGCGCTATGCGCTTTTGAAATAGAGCCTTGCTCTCTGGAATTGGCACAAGCCACCAAGGATCGCCACGTGTCAGCAGCGCAACAGCGCAGCGCACTGACACAGCGCACTGCGCTGTTGCGCTTGCGCTCCTAAGAACGTGACACGTGTCAGCAGCGCAGCAACACAGCGCACTGGTGCAGCGCACTACGCTTGCATGACACGTGTCATCACCACAAGCGCTTGCGCTCTTTGATTGGCGCAAAGCGCCTGAATAATGCAATGCATTTCTTCTGTTAAAGGGCCAGGCCCAAGTCAAAAAGACCTAGCAGGCCAAAATAAATTGCAAAGCAATAAAAAGGGGCAGAGCCCAAATAAAAATAAAAAGTAATGCAATGCATTATTTAAATGTGGGCAAAGCCCTAGCACCGGTCTAATAGACCAAAAATAAATAAAAGCGTTGAATATGTTTCAACTGGACTTAGCCCAATCATGGCCGTAAGTCCTCAAATTAAATTGACTGAGCAAGATTCTCTCCTAAATCAATTTACCTCTGGTTCAAGGGTACATCTTCGAACTCCTCTGACACCTGTCGTTGTAATTCTTCAATGACGTCAGAGAGGTGATGGGTCCCGACGACCACATATGAATATGGACTGCGGGGTCCTTAAACTCGTGGACCGAAACATCCTTAAACTAATATTGGACCGAAACGTCCTTAAACTAATGTTGGACCGAAACGTCCTTAAACTAATATTGGACCGAAACGTCCCTAAACTAATATTGGACCGAAACGTCCTTAAACTAATGTCGGACTACCACGTCTCTAAACTGGAACATGGACCACTACGTCCCTAAAACTGGAACAATAGAGCCTCCAAATGCTTTTTTTCCGGATCTAAACGATCCCGTTTAAGTTGATCTTAGCCCCAAACACGGCTAACATATCCTTAAACATTCAAACGGACTATAAAACTCCAAATCAACCTTGGTTCAAGGGTACATCTCTGAACTCCTCTGACATCTGTCGTTGTAATCCTTCAACGACGTTAGAGAGGTGACGAGTCCCGATGGCCAGATATTAAATGGATTATCACGTTAAGTTGATCTTAGTCTCAAACAGGACTAACGTATCCTTAACAAACGTTTAAGTTGATCTTAGCCGCAACGTGACTAACACATCCTTAAACTGAAAATACCAAACCCAAATCTAAGTAAATACGGATTTGGACTAATCCACGTCCTACGAGCGACGAAATCGCTTAGTCTCCGTATACAATCCACGGGCAACCACAAACAAAACAAACACACACGACACGAAGTGAAATTCTGGAGAAGGAGAAAGTTGTTACCTCGATGCGGTAGCGTAATTAACTGCAGGGGCTTGCGCTTGTAGGGAAGAGCGTCCCCACAATCAAAAACCCCTCAAGCGAGGGGGAATCTGACAAAGTCTGCTACATCGGCCGCATTCGTCTAAACCTCCGATACACGGTGCCATAAATCAACTTGGCATCTTCGGAGAGGTGGACGGATAAAACCATATAGCATCTGCCCCGAGTCTCAAGCTAGACGTCCTCGCGCACGTCTCGGCCGCCGTTCGGAGGGGAACAGTTACAAGCTAGACTAGGTACATACAAACGGTTACGTAAAATTAATATCTGCCCACTTGTCAATCCAAGATGATATTCCCCTACGGATTCAGTGTCCACGCTCATTCCGTTAGCAACCCTGAGAGTCATATCACCTAACCTAATAGCTGTAAAATTTCTCAAAGCCTGTAATTAATTACAGATATGAGATCCCGGTCCGGTATCTAGTACCCAGGAAGTAGAGTTAATTGACATACAGTTTTCTATTACAGACACACCCGAAATCGAAGCCACAACATGCTTCGGATCCTGGATTCTTGCTTTCAAAGCCATGTAATCTCTCTGCCAATGCATTTTCCCATGACAATAGGAATATCCCTCCTTCCCTGCTGTTAGCCCAGAAACTTTTTCCCCTCCCTGTCCTTCTACCTTACTCACACCGCATATCGGCTTTGTGGAGGTCTTCTTCTTATCACCCTTTGCTTTCGCTTTGGATGCAGAAGAGGAAGATTCCCCAATAAACTGAGTGGGTGT